>OZ018318.1:148662660-149917660 GCA_963969495.1 Ceratothoa steindachneri
TTCTCATTCATGTTACCACTATTTTATCCTTTAGCCAAAAATGTGTCTCAAATAAAATTCTGTAACTTATTTAGTGCCTTTAGCCATATAAAGCTGCAAAGGGATTAAAGTCATTGCTTCAAAATGACTCGTTTCCTTGCAAAAAGTTTATTTGAGAGACTTGTAATGCACTCTCTCAACCAAACATGTCTCTTATTTAGGTTAAATTCCTTTCTTCTCTTTAACACTTAAACAGCCAATAACCAGGACGCGTTTGAGTCAGCCCAAAATTACCTTATATTCTCAGGATCAAGTTAAGTTAAATTCATATCAGTCGCAATGTGCCTCATGCTTAAGTTATACCTTAAGATGCTTGAGGGTGTTACTCCATGACTATTTAGCGGCGGCATTGCCTTTACCAATTGGGGCCATGAAATAGCCCGCGACTATGTCTCTTCACTTTTCGCTGTCAGCTTACTTGCTTATGCAATCTTCAACAGTATTATGCAAACGATTGACATCATTTTATACTTTTGTGAAGTAACCCATCTACTAAGAATTGGTGCATACGTTTAGTTGATGGTCTCACTCCGATGGTAATTAGTTCCAGGGATGTGCTGCTATTGAGAAGAATACCACGCCCCTCGGATGAGGTTTCAATTATTAATTGCCTTGCGCTTTTACTCATTACGATTATTTCTTTAAATTTTTAAATGCGGAGGTAAAATGAGTATATAATAAAATAATGAAAGCTATACCTCCTTTCTCAAGGAGAACCCTGAAAATTGAGTCGGAGTGTTTGTTAGAGAGGTATGATACTACAACTTCAACCACACTGAACTTGACATCCAGTGAACATCTCTTTCAAAATCTACAGTTTCTACTGGTGTTCCTGAACAACACCATATTCACTCTCTTACCCAATGAAGAATAATAACTATGTGGGCATCCGTTAGGGAGATCAGTTTGTAACAGGGTTGGCAAAACCATGGTAAAAAAAAGTTTTAGTTTTTATAGTATCAATTGGCTTTAATATTAAATTAATTATTCGAACTAATTTATAGTCATTTTACATGTATTGCACACATATTAGCTAGCTAATATACCTAAAGACTGGTTCTAGATCCCCAAACTCTTAAAATATACAGAATTTTGCAGATTTGAATTTTAAACATATTTTAAGCAACAAAATGGTTAAAGGAGCAAATAATACTAAATAGTTACTGAAATTTATATTTGTCATTTATTTATTTATGATTGTATTATATTTCTGAGAATCCTGACTAAAATAAAATTAAAACAATATCACATACAATGTTCCTTTGGATTTGAAAAAAATGAATCACAGTTCCGTTAATAACAAGTTAACAACACTTAAATAAAAAAAAAAGAATAGCTAAATTAGCCTGTGAAATCAAACTTAAAAATATGCATTTGATATATTGTTAACAAATGACCTTTACATATTATCTTATTCTAAATGCATATTTAAATTGAACATTTTATGAATAAACACAAGTTTAGCGGCTTTTTTCTGTACATAATCTGTTTCCATAACTTGGAATGTACTTATCCAAAAGCAGAAAACACCCTCACTCCACTCGCACTGGATTCAGAAGCTGTTCAAAAGCCCTATATATCCTCTAGATCCTGCTTTTCGACTTTTTTCTAGCAATTTCTAGGACAGTTTTCTGAAAGAGATATGACCTATTGAAAGGTGCTGATTATCCTTTAAGTTACATTATTATTGGAAGAAGATGGTGATATTCTTCTTCAGCTAGTTTCATAGCTCTGTTGTCTTCATCTTCAGTATGACTGATATGATGGTATCTAGGCTCTAATTTAATGGCAAACAAATGAGCATCGCTGATGGCTTGATCATATCTCGTGTCTACCTTTGGTAATAAGTTGTCAGGAACATGAATTTCTTTCAGTTTTTTCACTAGTTCCTTCCATATTGCCACGGTATCACTGATTTTGCAGCTGTCACTTTGTAACTTATTTAATGCAAGGGAAATTGGGTTCAATCTCTTTCATAATTGTTCAGCATTATTTTTTATGTTTATATCTTCCACTTTTTTTGATATATCATAATCAAATGTTATTAGTGTAAACGTTTTCATAATCAGAATAACATTAACTCTATTTAATGTTTAAGCTTAATAGATATAATAAAATCTTCAAAACTTGACAGTGTTATAATAAAAATCAGAAATAAACAAAATGAAAAATCCAAAACCATGATTTTAATGTTTTATTTGAAGTGTTTTAACCATGGTTTAAACCAAATGATTTAAACCATTGTTTTAAACCCGCCAACTCTGGTTTGTAATGTTGGAGTTTTTAAATATAAGAAATCTTAATGTGATGCATTGGTATAATGTAAAAAAAGGTTTCTAGCATTATAATTTGGGTACGAAACTTCGCAAGAGGGTCAATGAGTGCAAATATATACTGCGTACTTAGAGCAGTGTAAGGTATGTTTCGCTAGATAAGAGAAGAGTTATGCTATAATAAAAGCAACATCATGATTTCTTGTATAAGAAGAAATAGCTACTGGAATGTCACCGAAAAGAGATGGAGTAAGAGAAATTGTGCAGAGTAAATAGTAGTTTTGATACTTTAGATAAAACAATCTGCTCTCAAAGGGGAAGATTCTTTGCAAGTTTTTAGACAAAAATGTTAAAAGATACATCAGTGTTTAGTCACTTGAATAATTATTTCTAATAAACAGCTGTATAAAGGAAGATCAAAGGAGAAAAGTAATTCACTTATTGAGGTATGGAAGAGGAACATAAAACATCCAGAAAGGAATTTTTGCTTGGCCCGATCTAATGAAACTGGTGAATGGGCATTCCTCATTTAAATGGGATCAATAGGTTCCATACATAAGGTAAAAATATATTTTTATTATGATGAAGGAGTCAACACGAGTAAGAATGGGGTATAGAAGAATAAGGTTTGTATCAGAGAGAACCATTATAATCCTTGGTTACGTAACAGAAGTTCTGAATCACTTTATAAAGAGGCTAATTCTATTATAACAATATTTGATTACTTGAAATCAATAATCTTTTAATCGATTTTGATCTTTTAATTACCTAGTGAGGTATTCATTGGTATTTGATTAGTTTTAAGTGTTATAGAAGCACGCGGAACTATTTGACCTACGTGCATTTACTCCACTTTCGAATTTTATTATTATTTAAGCTAAAATATAATAGCAGTGTTTATATATTTGATAGGATCTTGGTTTTCTTAATATGATTTCTTCTCGAAAAAGAGCATGGCCATTATGTGATGAACTTCACTTTTTTTATTAAATGAAAGTGGACAGATTCAAATTAATAGTGGGAAATTTGGTTGTGCGTAGTTGACATTCTTTGTATCACACACAAAGAAAAGTCAAGATTATGGGCACATTTGTCGATTTTTCAATCTTAAGAAAATACATTGCATCAGATAAGATATATGCGAGCAGTCCATTGCCAATAATTTAAGGACGAATACAATATATTACCAGAAATCATAGCGAGGAGAATAAAAAGAGCTCTATGGTAATAGTAATGTCTATTATTATTTTTTTAATAATAAAATGGAGAAGCAATTAAATTATATAAAAGAAAAAGTGAGATAAATAGTCCTATCTAATTCATCGCAGATATAATCGAAAATAGATTTTGGTTTTAATTATTGTTGTATTTACCGCTAGCTATGAATTTTATTACGGATGAATTCTAGGAAAAAATTGCTGGTGTTCACGAGTTATAATCCAGCATGGTTATAATATGTGTGACTGTTCCTATGGAAGCCTGTAGGGGAAAAGCTGCTCGGCAAGAAGGTAACAGGTGGAGAAATGTCTATCACTGAGGAGGGTAATCAAATTAATGGGATTTGAAAGGCTTATTAACTATTATACACACTCCGATATAAGCATACATCATGTAAAATGTGACATAAATATGTTTTTTTATATGAGTGGAGAGAAAGAGATATATAAGAGAGAGGAAAGAGAGAGAGAGAAAGAGAGAGAAAGAGCAAGAAAGTGCAGAGGTTTGTCAGCGGTGATGTTGGGTTGAGAATGATTATTTTATCTAAGCTTTGTGCTCTCATAACTCAAAATGAATCCTTCTTATGAGAGTCTTATTTTTGCAATGATGATTGGAGATATTTAACGATACAAAGTTCTTTTTATAGCACAATCCATCATTTGACTGGTTCCAGAATATAAGAAACATTGACGGTCAAAATTCAAAATAGTTTGTGGTATATTTCACTGTTACTCATTAAAAATAAAGAAGTTTGAACTTTACTTAGTAAACAAGCATGGCAGGAAGCACACACAGACTTATAAAGAAATACGGTAAGCTGAAACAAGTAGGAAGGATGATCTGATCTGATCTGGTGAAGGTAGATAGCTCAGTTCTGCTTTCTTATAGGCGCTGTGTTTACTATTTTTCTTTTCTTCTGTTTTGTGGTGTTTAATTCCTATATACTGTATATTTCTAACTTCACTATATTAATTATCTTTCATATTTTTAATTTTCTTGTTTTCTCAGGTTCCTGTGTTTTTCTATAATATATTTTCTATATCTCCAGATTTTATTTAAGTAATCTTTACTTTAGTGAATCATTTGTTCTCGACTTTTATTTTCTCCAAAGTTTAATATAGTTTTCAATGTTTCATTTTCTCATATGAAGTACTTTCTTATTTGATTTAGTCCTTTACAATTGATTAAAAAATGTTCCATTATTAATTCTATCCCTTCATTACAAATCAAGCACTGTGTGTTTCCTCCTGTTAATGCTGCTCTCTAATTTAAATTTAATGTTTTGGTACGACATTTATATAATAGTGTTGACCCATAGGTGTTATCATGCCAGTTCTCTTCCTTGATCTCTGTCATATATCTCCAATGTTGATTTTTGTTCCATTTCTGCCTTCCACTTAATTATTTCATAGCTGTTTCTTATTCAATTGATCCAATACACTAAGATTTATTTTCATGTTTTCCAAATATTTTTTTTACCGTTTTTATCCACTAATCAGCCTTCTCATCCATAAAACCTTCCATGAATACTAGCTTCAACAAGGCATTATTATTTTTCAAAAACTTTATTATATATTACGTGTCCAGATCTTTTCCCCTTTCCTCCCATTTTTAATTGAGATTATCAATCTTTCGTTGCATTTTCTCTATCTGCAACTTAAGCACTTCTAAATCTTTTTGTTACATTATCATGTTGCGCACTGTTTTCTTGTTTATTGCCACTCTCTTGTTTATCCTGTATCATATTTTCCACTACCTGTTAAAATCTTTTTACTTTTTCCAGAGCTTGCTCATTGTCAACTTTAACTTCTTATAACTCTACCTTCATTCTAATATTTTCTTTCTTGAGCTTTTTATTTTCCATGATGTTTTTCTTTGCTGTTGGTTTACACCCTCTACAGAACCATAAGATATCTTTCCCTATACTTTTACAGCATGCATGGTACCTAAATTATATAAATTCCATGGTACCAAAATGCTAAAAACACAATAGCGAATTTAATAAATCCGAAATTTCTAACTTAGAAACTATGAATAAAGACTACAAACATTTATAAGTACAAATAAAGGGTGGTAATTTTGTTTGGAATATTTCCATTCGATTGTGAAAATGAATTCCTTTGTATTTATCAACATTACCGTAGTAAATAATGAGGAGCGAAATACTATTTTTCCCATCGTAAAAGATAAATTTCTCCTATCCTCCAAATACTTAAGTCATTAAGAGGACAATGGATTTTTCAGCTTCGCTGAAATGCACCTGCTCATTATCTGGGATATAAAGACGAGGTCGGATGTATTGCGACACCAGAATGGGATTCGTCTTCCGGGAAAATATCGCAGTGAGTCGTTGAGCGCTAAAAGAATATATGATTTCAAGATTCTGACTATGGAAGAAGGGATTCAAATAGCATCGTGAGAAGGAACGGTGTAAATAAGGGGGTAAATTGTAAAGGTAACAACGCCAGAGGCAGCCGGTGTTTTTTCTTCCTAGGAAAGCGAATCGAGTCAAGGAAACAAAATATAATTGAATACTTTTTTAATAAGGAAATTAGAAATGATATTTGTTTTTGTTTAGTAATGCCTTTGAACTCTGTAATATAGAATTGCTGCAATAGTTATGTTGAACTCAATGAATATTAAACCTTAAACATTGAACTACGGGCATCTACAAAAATTAAATATAAGGACAATTTGTAAGAGAAAGAAAACATCTTTGTGTTTTGGGAGGACAAATTACCACCATTAAATATATCGAGGACATTACCAATTAAACGTTTTAAATATGTAATAAGTTCAAATTTTAGTATTTTATTTTAAATGGGTGAGCAATACTTCGCTTGTTTCCATTAGTCGACCGCCTACTAAATAACTTGCACATAAACAGAGCTTAGTGAAGTTGTTGGACTTCTAACAATATAGTACGGGTTTTATTTCCAGCAAAGGCCGATATAAAACTTGAGCGTATTTTAAGAACTGGCCGCCTGTTGGAGGATAGAATCTATCTACCCTCGCCAGACTAGGTAGTTCATGCACAGTTGATCACTCACATACCAAATCACATCATCGTTCTCTTCCCATCCCAGCAAAACACATTGATTTTTCCCTACCGATGGGATACTTATAACTATTTACCCGTGACGCGGAACGAGTGCTCACCTCCACACACCTGGTTCAGGAGAGGGTCCAATAGGTCACCGGCATTTTGTGAAAACACAAGTGGATACCTTCCCTTCATACAAGTACCAGTCCCTGGTTACTTCGGGCTCACCAGTGATTGTCCTTTTTATCTTTATATGAATTTAGTATAAGGTGTGGTGATACAAGAGACGAATGGCACAACTTATTTACAAAAGCTCCACTCAGGTTTACAATAGTTCCTGTGTTAACACCTCAATATAATTTGCGAGAAAGAGAAAGGAAAGGACTACATATTATTGCAACCCATCGGCGAGGAAGTAAGGAGAGTGGCGGAACAAACATTGTTTAGTTCGGGTTCATACTAAATCCAGCCTTAGATGGACGAATTAGCTGATGGAAAAGATCCTTTCTAACGATTATACTCATACAAAGAACAATACTCATAAGTACGATTAAACTCATATAGAGGCCTATGCTCAGTCAAATGAATATAATCTTACAAAGAATTATACTAATACAAAGTACAATAATCATAAAGGAATAAACTTATACAAATGACTATATTCATACAAAGATAATATTATACAAGAATTATATTCATAGAAACGATTATACTTATACAAAGGACTATACACTAAAACGACGGTGCGCATAGAAAAGTCAAAAGTCATTTAAAGTAGTGAACTCATATATAGGTCTATACCAGCGTTTCTTAACCTTTTTCTTACTATCCGCCTACTTTTCATTATTTTCCAAAGCAGTCGCCGCTGACTTGCGAAAATATATATTAAACGAAGCGGCTTCAAGCCGCTTCTTTTAATATATACTCGTATTTACCTTGGCGCTAACTCCTCCAGCGGCAAAGAATTTTAAGTATAATCAAGCTGAAAAGTGGTTTGGAAATAATTTTTTTTACTTAACTTATTAAAAGGATAATTTACTTACGTTGTTTATTTAATCTTATGGTGATCCTTGTGGTTGGTAATTTGCTGTTAGGTTTCTAATATATGGTAAGTTTAGATTTGTGTCATCGCAGGCGTATATCAATTCTACTTCTTTTATGGCCACGATTTTATTGTTGTATATATCCACATTTAACTGAGTACGATAATATTAAGTATAAGAGTATTTTGCCTGTTTTAGACTACATCAACGGATAGAGCTTTTTAGATGTTTTTAACAGCCATAATTAAATTACTCCGCTCCTGTCAAATTTTTATTTGTTTTCATCATTACGTCTTCGTTCATTAATTAAGCTCTTCTTATATATTTGTACTGGCGGATTCCATATCACAACAGAATGGATCAATCATCCATGGTTGATCTTCGAATGCAAAAAAAATCTTAAAATCGGATACATAGTTCTTCTTTTAATTTCAATAAATATAATGCTTATTTTCTATTAGTTTGGTCTGAGAGATGGTCAATATTTCTGTTAACCTGGCCATCCGATTAAAACTTGTCTTCTTTCTACTGATTTGGAACAATGTTAATTTTTTAGTAAAATTTTTCAGGACACACTTGCTATCTAGCAACATGCATAATTTACCTTAAAGCTAGAGTAAAACTTCATTAATTTATGAAAACTCCATGCCAGAAAAATGGATACCACTTTTGTGGTTTCTTATTTCCTGTGACAAATATTATCCCCCTTCCCCTTCATTTTCCAGAAAGTTAACTACTGCCACAAATAGACATAAATCTTATGTCTTATGTCCTGCACTTCACTATCGATGTCTAACGTTTGAAGAAGTCCGTCATATTTGCTGTGAATTTAATTTTCTTAATCGTTTTAATAACTATTGTTAGTGACTCGTGAAGATCCGGACTAATATTTTTAGCAACTAATTAATGGCGATGTAAGATACATTGCACTCTATGAATAGAATGGCATAGCATTTTAAGTGAGCAATAAATCCTTCATGCTTACCAAACCATGGATGGAGCACCATCTATGTCACAGGATACTAAATTTTTCAAGGCTAGTTGTTTCTCACTGAACCAAATTAAAGTTGGATTTTGTACGGGTGCAAACCCAAGTCCCACGCATATTCCGCCAAACTGAAGTCGCAGAAAGGCCAAGTTCTTGTGAACGATGAGAAATTGACTGCCTCGGAATTTCCCGTACACTCTTATTTACGGCAGCGATGTTTTCAGCAGACCTTGCGTTTCGGCGACGTGCGGGTGTTGGCTGATTATTGATCGACCCTTTTGCCTCGAATTTGGCCACCAAGCGTCGAACAGTTGACTCGGTAGGACGATTGTGGAGAGGATGGAGATTACGTAATGCTGGGAACGCTTGTCGAACGGAGCACTGATTTTGATAATAACATTTGATGATCTGCACACGCTGTTTAACGCTATAACCTTCCATCTTGAATTGCCAAGTACTACTAAACAGTTCACAGCGAGGTTAGCAGATGTCGCTTTAACAACATGGCCAATATCTTCTGACAAAGCTCGAGCATCCTTGTTGAAAAACCCTTTATATTTACACTAATGAATTCCTATACTCATAGAAAGAACTATACATATTTAAAAGACTACACACCTTGTACAAAGGATTATTCAGACACAGGATTATGCTCATAGAAAGGACAATACATATAATAGGCCTATACTATGAGAAAGGGCTACATATAAAGAGGGTACAATACTAAAGAAAAAAGACTATACTCATAAAAAGGACTATAGTCATAGAATGAATGTTTTAATTCAAAGAACCATACAGAAGGATAGGAATCTGCTTATACGAATTAATACACATAAAATCTAAACGTATAAAATAATTATACTCATATCAAGGAATATACTCATGCGAACAACTGTACTGTTATATATGACTACAATACTTCCTCGAGAGTACTCTACTCATAAAGAGGAATATATTGATACAAACGATTATACTCCTAACTCATATAAAGAACTTAACACATACTAAAGGCTAAACTCATACAGAGGAATATAATCATACCAAGACTATACAAACACAAAGGACAATTGTCATAAAAAAGGTTATAATCATGGAAAGGAATATTCTCATATAAATAACAATACCCATACTCATACAAAGGATTTACACATATAAAAGTACTAAGCTCATAATAAGCCTATACTCATACAAATGAGCATACACAAAATAAACACAAAAGAATTGTCTCATTCAGAGGAGTATTCTCATACAAAGGAATATACTCCTCAAAGTAATATACACTGAATACAACACATGTACAAATTTCTATAGGATAACAGAGGACTATTTCCTTACAAAAGCCTATAATAAAAAACTATATCTATAGAAGGTTTATAATCATATAAAGAACCATTCTCATACAAAGGACTTCCTATCCTCGTGACTATGTGCATGCTCACAAACCAATCAAAATGGTGAGTTTTGGCACATCCTCGGTCTCCGATTTGAAGCTTGGAATAGACCATACTCTAATGCCTATCAAGGGACCCCATAGCCCAACGTGGTACGTCCAAAGATAGGCGTTTCCTTTAGGTCATCTTTGGATCCTATTCTCACCTGGACCAACTGCCTACCGATAGAGTGTGATCAGCGTGCATCAAAGATGATCAATGGGAATCGCGCTTTCCGGCTTTCTCGTCTTTTACGACTGGTATTCCTCCAGAAATATAATAACATTACTAATAATATCATTATTTATTTTTATCTAATAAAAAAAACGTGATCATCTCAGCCTCGATATTTTCTTGGAAAGTTATAAAGAGAGTGGGCAAGGGAGAAGCGTGCAATTTTATAGCGTTGCACAACCTTAAAAATTAAAGCACATCGTGAGGATGTATTCTCTTTAAAGTTTTTTTATTCTTTTCTTCGTCTTTTCTTTTATACTTTCCCTTTCCTTACTACTTTTAATTATCTCGTTCTCTCTATTGGGTTTCTCCTTTTTATCTATTCAAAGTTACTTATCACTAATACTTATGACTAAAACATATACTGTATTTTTTATCTCAAGGAAATGAGAAATTAATTTTCTTCTTCCACATTTCCTTCCCTGTCTTAATTATTCATCTTTCCCCCTTCCTCCTTTGGCATTTATTTTTCTTTGTCACTCTTGTTCCCTCGAGAAAAAAATGATTTATGATTCGGGTTCATTTTCCGGCTTAGCAGAAGTTGTCCAACGAGAAAAGGGCGGAAGAATTGTTTGCTCAGAGGCATTTTTGCTTTATTGATTTATGGTGTCTCATAGCTGCGATGAGAGGAAGACCCTAGGACGATAAAGGCTGCAAGAGTAGGAGAAAATTAAAAGGAGAGTGTAGTGTTACAAAGGGGAAAACGGTTATGAAATTATTTTGTGGAAACTAGCTTTGATTCCCTTCGATAAAGCTTAATTTCAGCGTTTGTCTCGCGAAATAAGCAATTCGGGGTTCCTACGAGTATGTATTATTTGTCTTGAAGAATCAATGATAGGGACCCGGTGTATGGCCGGAATATGTAAGTTAATCCTTATGTATTTGTTTTTATGTACATGAGTGTGAGTTATTTCTATTCGCATGAAAGATGTGGCAGTTGAATATTCAGTGAATGGCTTAATGGGTTTGTTCTTTTGTATGTCCGCAAAATGGTCAAACACTGGAGGCAGTGTTTGGAGCAAAATTTGTTATTGATCCAATTCCCTTTGATAAGAAGCAACTCTACAATGGAGAGTGTTCAGATACTACACCGTGGAGACGACACAGGAGTCCTGAAAGCGCTCCCCTTTTCTCCTTCTAACGGGAGATCTTTCAAATGCTCCAACAAGAGGAAAGAAACTTCATCTGAGAATATCCCTTTGCTTCAGTCTTCACCCATATTTTCTTTATATTTCTGTAATGCTCTTATTGATGAAATGAGGCTTCTTCGCAGCCTTCTCGACTTGAGACCTTTGTCTAAAGGTCTCCGTCTCCCTGTGCGCGCTGAAGCCTTCATACCTGCCTCTTTCTAATCCTGAGTGAGCTTAGCACTGAATGCAGCCCGATCCTGGAGCTGGGACTTTACCTGGAAGCAATTTCGGCGTTCATTTGAAGCCCCAGGATGCAATGGCCTAGGCAACTATCTCCTTGCATTTTAAGCCACTTTGTTGCAGAGTAACAATGGTAGCATGCTTTTCTTTGAAAATAACAAATAGTCAAACATTGACTTTACAAAAGAATATTACGAAATAGATTAATCATTTAGCCCATATTGCTCATCATTTAACCCTTTGATCGAACAGTAAAGCTTAAGGTACTGAAACTCACCTCCTAAAAGAACCGGAGTAGAGGCCTATTTTGGATAGTTTTTGAAATGCTGACATTTGAATTAACCTGAACCATAGACCTCTTTAACACTGGACTGGCCATGCGCTATGTTTTGAATGTTGCGTGTGCATTGTGGCCCCACTGAATTCAAACGCGCTGCCGGTGGCAGGGAACGCCAGTTTGAGTTCATCAGTGAGTGCAGCCACAAGTCACGCGCGCCTGTCTCCGTAATTTATGGTAAGTTTACATTATTTTTGTAGCCAAAACTGCATCCTTTTTGCTCTAATTTAAAAGAAGTTTTAAGAGGTCTGTGCCTTGTTCTTTGTATTTTTTTAGCAAAGTTGTTTTGAAACTTTTAAGGACGAGACTTTAGTTTTTGACTCCACACTACAACAATAGTAGCTACTACATAGTCATAGTAGTATTAATATCGATAATATCACCATTTTACGCTATTGTAGTAATAATTGATAAGTAGCAGGATATTTTATATATTTTAGCACTCTTCAATAATAATAGTAATAATAATTTTATTATTATTATTATTTACAGTATTATTATCATTATTGTTGCTATGACTAATGATAATTATTACGATACATTTTTTTGTTATTCTACTACCCTTATGTTCACGCAAATATGGTTAACTCAGCATGGTTAAGTGTGCTGCCGTCAATTGCCGATCTGGGTACAGACCCACGAAAGCAGAAAAGGAGGCTATTGCAACGGGTGGCCAAGCGCCCTGTAAGCACTCAGTGTTTACCTTCCCCAAGTTTGACAGGCAAGAAATCCGTAAGAAGTGGATCTCTGCGCTAAAACGCAGTGATACTAGTTGGAACCCAAACCAAACATTGGCCTAGTGTCCGTCAGTTCATGGAGGAGGAGGCAGTGGTAAGAGCACGAAGCTTGGTTTGGCTGTCTTGTTACAACTTGAGATTAGTGGCCTCTGAGATGGAGAAAGCGAGGCAGAAGCGACACCTTGACGATGCCAGAGTCACCCAGAGGCTAGGGGATACAGCTATTCATGCAAAGCATGACAACCTGGGTGAAGGGACAACACAGGCAATTGGCCACCTGGCTGGTTACCTGGCAAAAAGATCCTGCGTACTCACAGATGATGGTGTTGTCAAGACATCATAATCGATAGTAAGGCCTCAGCCAAACTTACCCGTGTCACCGAGCAAGTGGACGAGTACATGGAGGTCTCCTAACCGGGCAAACTCAAATCATTCACAGACTTGCTGTCGCACGGTAGGCTAGTATATTCCTCTCACAAGACTGTCTGTCTACCCAGGAATGTATTCCACATATACAGGTGTCTCACGAAGGAGGAAAAAACACGGTACTTCCTGTTTGGGTGTAACAATCCTAAGGAGGCCTTCCACAGGCTCGTTGTTGCAGTTGAAGAAGAAGAGAACCAGCTGGCTAAATTTAGCTGTACTAGTGGTCACAGCATCTTGAAAATATTGTACCATAAAATGGCGGCTAGTCTGTTCAATGTCTTCGCAGTCAAGTGCATTCTAAACGCAAAATTGATTCAGATCCAGCTCGCAACAAGAGCACTAATAAGAAACCAAAACTGAATGGCTTCTAGAAATAGATACATTTCGTGGAACGTTAACATTGTTTTGGTGAAAATTTCAGTATTAATCTTATGTTCATTTGGGCAATGTAAAATTACAGAAGTGTCATCAAGATTCGATACGTGGATACGTAAAGAGGACAGAGAATTTGTTTCTTGTGACCAAGACTTTAACAAAATGACACGGGTTAGTGTTGGAAGTCAGAATGATTTGTATTGTTCAATGTACTGATATTTAGTGTTCATTCATAATCTGAGAATATATAGAAACCAATGAGAAGTTAAAACCTAATAATATACTGTTGTTGTTTTTTATTCAACAGCAATGTAGCAGAGATTGATAAATTAAATACAGTTAACCTTTTTTCTTATTTCACCAATTACTACCAATATATTTCGTCGTCTATACATTGTCATGACTCAATATCTATTATAAAACCTGCAAAACCTGCAGCAAGAAGGTTATTCCTCTTTGTATTTGAATAACATCAAATAATGTTGAAAATGGCCTTGGGGCCTGTATACAATTAGCCAATATTCTGAGCTCAGTCCAGGTTTTAAGAGGTCTGCTGTACCTGAACTAATTTAAATATTAGAATAATTATTCGTCTCGAGTAAATTTTATAAACAAATGAAAAAATATATATATATATCTTAAAACTTTGGGGCAATTCATGGGCCCTACCCTGCGCTCTAGATATCTGTGGTTCAGATCCGACGTTAATCAGTAGGGCCTCACAGAGATATAAAAAAAATCATGAAGATTGAAGATTAATGGCAAAACACCTACCAAATTTTTTGATTTAAGCTCAGTGATTTTGTTGTTCTTCTGCATAGTTCTGTAGGACGAAAATAATATAAAAATAAGGCTGATAGGTCTGAAGAGCGGTTCTTTGTATAATCGGGTTGCAGGAGAGGTAGGCCCTCCCACTCCTGCATGTTTTATTTATTTGCTTATATTTTGTGCATCCATACCCTTGTTTTTTTCCCAATTAATTAATTTGATCCGTTAGATTAGGTTAGGTTACATTTGCTTTCTTCTGCAATATTATTATTTAAATAATTTTTGTTTTTCGAAATTTTATGTTGGTTAATATTAAATCGCTAATTTCAAATATCGCATCAGTTTAAAGTTAAAAACATGTTATCAAATTTCCTCTTTACTCTTATTTTTCTTACATTGAATGGTAATATTTTTACGCAATTTTTTTAACAATTATGCACATATACATTTAAAATAATTAAGCTAAAATTATCAAAACACATAACTTATGGAATTTTCCTCATGAGTTGCTCTATCAATTTCATAATTAGCCTTATCTAATCCCTCTCATCAATCAATCAGAGCAACTTCGCCATTTCTTCTCTATTGTTTCGATATATCGATAAAATCATTCAATTGCTTCTTTACTTACATTAGCTTAATTACATAAGAAAAATGCTCCATAACTGCAGATGAGATGAATATACTGCCAAAAAAATTTATTAAATGTAAACACTTTACATATAGGTTATTATAAAACTAAATTATAATACTCAAATAAAGTTACACGATTATAAATGGAAATTTCAATCTAGAATCATAATTGAGAAATAGGCCGAGCAAATGTTGAATGTAGACAATAATTAAGTAAAGCTTTAAGGTGGCAATAGGTTATAATAGGGGACGCACGGGTAAAGCGTTAATTTTAGTGAACAGTATCGTCGTCGTCGACTCCAGCTCGTGTCCGAGCATCAATTCCGTCCTCAGTTATCCGGTCTCCTCAGCTGATGTTTGTGCCGGATATGAATAGGAGGCCCAATCTTTTGTGGAAAAGCCGCGGGCAGAAGTTTCATGGGAGGGCAGGAGAAGGACAAGGTTGTTCCAGTCGCTCCTTCCTCATATTACGTTTGTCCTCCTCATGCTGTCCTCTGTTTTCCTCAAAGGCCGCGGCTTTGTTACGGACAGCTGTCCTCCAGGCTTCTCTGTTCCTGGCAGTTGGCTTCCACGAAGAAGGTTCAATATTGGTTTGGGCCAGGGTGCGCTTAAGCTGGTCTTTTTAAGATGGTTCCTTCGACGCTGGGTAGCAAGCCTTGGTTCAAGAGCTCGGTTTTACCTATAAAATCGTCCGATCGTATTTTGAGGATCCATCTCAACTTGTACTGCTGGAACCGCTCGAGTCGTTTGAAGTCACGGTGGTAGATCATCCAAGCCTCTCAGGCATAGAGAAGTGTAGAGAGGACTACGGCCCGAAAAACGCATGGTTGTTGAAAACGCGGCGGCTAAGGAGACCAAATGCAGAATGAGCCGCCCTGATCCGGTCTTCCACGTCTTTTCCGCACGTGGGGGTTTTCGAGAGAATGCTCCGAAAGTATAAAAAGTGATCCACTTCTTTCATGGATTGGCCGTTAATTGTGATGTTGTTTCTTCCGATGGTTTCACCGGGTGGTGATTGAATAAGAGCCTTAGTCTTGTCGGTCTTCACCTGCATCCCCAAAAGCTCGTACGCAGAGTTGTAAAGCTCGGGTGGCGTTGTCGTCGGCATACTGCATTTCACGGACTGAGATTGTAGATGTCCTAGTCTCCTCGAAGTCGTGCGAGATTGAGTAGCTCGCCGTCCATGCGGTACTGCACGTGTCAAAGGTGGAAGCTCGTAGTGGGATTTCGTTGAACATGGCTGCCATATACAGCCAAAAAGAAGTCGGAGCTAAAACGCAACCTTGTTTGAGAATCCCCCCTCCCTCTCTGGGATCTTTTCTTCAGGGGTTGTTCCCAGAGAGGCTGTCGGCACTTCCGCTCCTGCATAAATTGTAGCTCTGACTACCATGGCCCTGAATGCACCAAAGTACATCACTGTGCCAACTGCGAAGGTATCCACAGTGCTGCGTCAAAACTCTGCTCTATATTTTTATATGAAAATGAGGTCCTCGCTTTGCACGACTCTCTACGTCTAGATATAAGAGAAGCCCGCCAGCGTGCTCAAGCACAAACCTCACCATTGGCCTTCTCTCCTCTGACGTTTTATGTGACGTTAGACGAAACTGACCATCAGGCTCGAGTTCCGACGCACCTGAAGGACTTCATCTTACATATCCTCGCTGCGTCAGAAACATTAAAGATATTCATTTAAGGCATCTCTCTCACACCGAGATAACCAATGTAGTCCCCCTTTCTCCAGCAGCTCTAGCTGAGAGAGACGCTAGGGTGAGACACTTGAAGACATCAGACGCTATATGAAAGAATTCTCAACATCGACCAGTGAAGGTTTATCTATCCGGCCCCAAGACCCAAAGCCCAGTGGTAAGAGGAAGGAATCCTCACCTGGGTCATCGACTACCAATAAGCAGGCAGCCTCTGGACCTGACTCGGCCGAACTCCGAGAATCTTTAATGGACTCTTTCGAGATTGCTGAACATTCTATGCCCTTAAGTCCGACCCACCCTTCACAGGACTTAGGCCCTATCCTGATCCAAACGATGGTAAATATACACCCAGCTCCACACACTTCGCTCAAATTGCCTGTTCGTTTCACTCACCCTTCTACTAATGATCCGATGAAAGAATTTGATACTCCAACATCACCAATCGCGGCGGTTGGACCAAGCTCTCAGACATCGAAAATCCCCTCGACCCATAAATCCGGATCTACCGGACGAAAATCCCTCCTCGATCTTCCTTTTCCGCCAGGTTTTGCGCCCGAATTACAATCAAGGGCCTCGGTCGGTTCTCCAAAACCCTCGAAAATAGCCCCAGTTACTGCTCCAGGCCTCTCAAAATCTGCTCTCCGTCCCACAAGCTCTTTGGAACGAACCTCAAACACAGTATCGGCCACAAAAGAGGAAAAGATATATACAGTGGTATCTAACCGTCACACATAATATCTTCCATTTTACAATGGAACTGTCAAGGCGTTCTTTCAAAGTGGGAAGAACTCAATATTCTTTTGACGACTCTCCACCCCGCTGTTATTTGTCTTCAGGAGAATAAGCTAGGTACACGGCTCTTCCCGCTGGTACCCGGTTTTCTCACTTTCAACTTTATTGCTCCTGTTGGAAGCTCCTCTCATGGGAGGGTGTCAATCATGGTATCTTCATCCCACCATGTATCTCCCATCCCCCTACATACTACCCTCCAAGCTGTTGCCGTGAGGGTTTTTCTTTCTATGCTTTTTACTGTCTGCTCTATTTACCTACACCATTGTTTATTATTGTCAAGAACCGACCTTTTAGAACTTATAGACCAGTTGCCCTCCCCATTTTTATTACTAGGGGATTTTAACGTCCGTCACTTGGAATGTCAAAGTCAGTGTTTTAGAGTCTTTTTTATTATCTGACTTTCTTTGTGTTTTAAATACTGGCGATTTTACCTCTTATCATATCCAGACGGACTCTTTTAGCTGTGTTGACCTGTCTGTTTGTTCCTCGGATTGTTTCACAGAATTTCGATGGTCAATTCTTGACGATCTCTATGGGAGTGAACACTTCCATATTGTCTTGTCAGCCCTTCAAGTTAGCCCTCATACAGCCATGCCCCTTAAGTGAGCCTCAGGTCATGCAGATTGGGGAGGTTTCCAAGAGGCATCCTTCACAAGTGCATCCTTAGGGACCTTCAATAGGGTGAACGCGGCAGTAGAATACTTTACATCGACTATCTACAATGCAGCAACACAGACCATTCCACGGAGGCGACCTGCTACAAGTCGCTCAACCGTGCCCTGGTGGACCTCGGAATACGCAACAGCTGTCAAAAACTACAAGTTATTCCATGCCCGATTCCGAAAGAACCCAACTTTGTGCAACAAAGTCGAGCGAAACCAAGCTTGTGCGCTTCGCCAAAGAACCCTTCATCAGGCTCTCCAAAATTCATGGCGCCGTTACGTTTCATTAATTTCCTATATGACACCTACCTCTAAGATCTGGAAGAGGATTAATACGATCAGGGGCTGTCATGGTGATCATCATACCCCTACACTCAACTTACACGTTTCATTGGAGAATGACAGCCTGGAAGTCAGCAATGCAGTGTTAGCCGTTACGATAAGGCTTTTCTATCCTACAAATCAAAGGAAGAGTCTCATTTTCTCAACTTCACAGCAAAATCTAACCTAACATATAATGCTCTATTCAGCATCCATAAGCCTCGTAGTGCTTTGTCCCTTTGCAGATCTACTTCCCCTGGCCTTGACTAAATCCATTTCGATATGATGCGTCCCGATATAGAATTATTTTTTGCTGGGTCCCTGGGCATGTGGGGGTCTTGGGCAACGAGAGGGCTGATCGGCTGTCCCGCTAAGCACAATCTGTGTCCTCGAAGAACACGACTCTGCATATTTAGGGACTACTTTCCTTCAATAAGAAAGTATATTTTTCAACTGTGGCAGAATGAATGGGATGACTGTTCATCATCCAAACTGTACAAAATTAAAAATTCTGTTCACTCTTTGCGTTTTGATGGCAGACTCTGGCAACCCTACCCTCGTGAAGGGAACAGACTAGGGTGATGAAGTCAGATGGACATCCGAACCTGGTGAGGCCTGCCTACATTGCAGGGCGAGGGACTTTGTCGAAGGCCTTTTTGAGATCCCAGAAGATGAACATGGCTGGCTGTTGTTGTTCTCGACTCTTCTCTTGGAGTTGGCGGGCGCCAAAGATCATGTCTATTGTCCCTTGAGAAGGTCTGAAGCCACACTGGGACTTGGAGAGGACGTCTTCAGCGAGGACAAGGAGGCAGTCGAGGAGAATGCGGGCGAATTTCTTGCTCGCAGTACTTAAAAGTGAGATACCGCGGTATTTGCCGCAGTTCTCTCGATCTTACTTCTTGAAGATAGTAATGATATTCACGTCCCGGAAGTCTCTTGGGATGGTCTTAGTTTCCCAGATTTTGAGGATGAGATGCATCAGGTGGTTATTCACATCAGGGCCACCGTAAATGAAATACTCGAGCAGAATGTTATCCGGTCCTGGAGTTTGACGGCTTCATCTGCCCGATGTCTTTGTTGAATTCTTTATCGTAGGTGGCAGGGGCATCCAATGGCGGACGGGGTGCTGCTGGGTCATATGGAGAAGATCCTTTGGGGTGCGCGAATGATCGTTGAGAAGGCTCTCAAAATGAGACTTCCAATGATCAAGGATTCTCTCGTAAGGTGATGGTAGTAGAGCCGTCCGCATCTTTTAGCCCACCCACTGATGACCTTATTAGGCCAAAGACCTCCTTGGTTGTGGCATAAAAGCAGTGCATGTCTCGTTGGTCAGCGTAGTCTTGGATCTCTTCTGACTGCCTCTGCCACCAGGTATTTTGAGCCACGCGGATCCCTCTTTGGCATTATACGGATGCCTGTCAGTCATAGTATCGCGGAGGATGGTCCAACGGTCCTCTATTGAGGCCGACTTTGGGATATCCGTAAGGTGTCTTTTAATGGCCTCCCTGAAGTCTTGAAATATCTGAGGATCAGTCAGCTTGCCGCAATTAAAGCGGCGATTGGCTCTGTTTGCCTCGACCCGCTTTGCTGGTCCGCAGATCTTGATGGCGAAGCGAGAGACCAGGATGCGATGATGCGTCCAGCACTCATCTGCCCCAGACATGGAGCGGTTGATGCAGACATCCTTCCTGTCTCTGGCTCTGGTGAAGATATAGTCGTGTGTGTGTCTGTGTTTCGGCTGAGGGTTTTTTCAGGTCGTCCTCTTTCGGTTGGAGAGTTAAATAGGGTATTGGTATAGGACATGTAGCAATGGCTTTAAGCGGGGAAAGTTTAGGTTTAGGAATTATTTAATAAATATAGTGGTAGATAAATGGAATAGGTAGTCTCAGTAATCGTCTGATAGAAGCGTCGTCTATGAGGAGTTTTAAGAATAGACTGGATAGATTTAAGGATGAGGATTCTAGTTGGGACTGAAATTTGTGATGGGAATAGGAGCTCTTCTGTATAGACTTTTTTAAATTCCCTCTCAATTCTGGTCCCATGAGGACATTTGCCCTTATTTTCGCTTCAGAAAGTCGGAGAAATATCTGTGCTTTATGTTGAAAATCTTCATCTTTAACTTCTAAATTCTTTACAAATTGCTTTGTACGACTGAGATGAATGTGAAAAGTGATAAAAAACTTAATCTGGTTGGAAAGTATATTTCTCACACTATACTTTTGGGGCAACAAGCTTAGTTACAGGGTCCACTCTCAATTTGCTCTAATGTCGCACTTGCATGAAGAGCAGATATTTTTATTAAAACCTCATAAATCTTGCAAAAAAACGCTAATCTTGAAAATGGTCTAAACATTTTATCTGTAGTAATTATAGTTAATTTTGATTAAGGTTTGACTTTATTGTAATCTTTTATTTTAGCTCAATGTGCAACTCGGATAAATAAAATGATAGTTCCCATTAGGTTAAATAATATCATTTAAACATTGAGTAGAATTAGCGAGAAGGAGGCGCAAGTCGATAGATGCATGTTCCAGTCACATTGCTGAAAACACACCATACTTCAATACGTTTTCTCTATTAAGGTATTCGACAATCGTTTCCAAGATACCTACGCTTCATGCGTTTGGAAGTTATTAATCCAACTTTCGTTTTAGTTCTTACTAAATGCAGAATAAGCTCGTTTAAATTT
Source organism: Ceratothoa steindachneri (assembly GCA_963969495.1). Lineage (NCBI taxonomy): Eukaryota > Metazoa > Arthropoda > Malacostraca > Isopoda > Cymothoidae > Ceratothoa > Ceratothoa steindachneri. The sequence goes on from OZ018318.1 coordinate 148,683,745, forward strand.
ATTTTGGTAGGAAAATGTAGTTTTTCATCTGATTTTGTGCAACCTCTACGAGCAATATCTTTGTCTGAGAACTCTGTTGAGAGAGCTGTGATTCTTAGCTTCCTTAGAAATTTAAAAGGTAAATGACAATCAACTCCATAAAAAGTACAATCGATATAAACATTAGAGTATACGTGTTTATTACTATGAATAATATCAACGAATATACATGATTTGATAGTTATGGCTCTAGAGGAAGATTTCCTCATGATACTGAACCATTTGATGGTAGTATGCTTGGGCATTCAAGGAGTTGACGACTCTTTCCTTTTTGTACATATGTAGAAATATCTACTATAGATGAGTAACAATGATCAAGGTGATTTTATTTTGTCTCTACATTCTCTTATTGACAAGTCTGCTCTACTAAGCCAAAACAAGAGTGTTAAAATTCATCTTCCACAAATAACAAAAGTGGCCCAAACTTATCTTAGTGTCAAGTAAAGATTCCAAAATAGAGCATATAGGTCGTCCAAGGCTTTGTGCCTTCTAAGCTCCTTTGAGATACGTGATCCAAATAAAAGAGCACTTATTGGTTTCTAGCAGCCATTTGATTTCTACATATAATCTGTCAATATGCAAATTTTTATAACATTAAATATACAGTAAAAAATTAAATATTTAATGTCATAAATAGATGTTTGTTCTCCAACTACCAATTGATTTCTTCTAATTCACAATATGTTGTCCAACAAATGATGAGTTATATAAATATATATATATATATATATATATATATATATATATATATATATATATATATATGAGGAATTAAACCACATTCTCCGAAGACAATTTAATTCAGAACAGTTTCGGTGTATCTCACACCCTTTTTCAACTGACACTGGATAGAAAATATAAGAGAAGTGCATATAAGCATAACACAAGGTCAGGTCGTGAAAGATCCCCTCTTTTTCCCCCTCCCCTACTTGTGGCTAATCTGGGAGGAGGGGGGTTAGGCCTAAACATATTGAAGGGCTGACATTTTACTATTTTGTTTATTTGCTTTCTTATTACAGGATTAAAAGAAAATTGACCCTCAGATAGATTTAAATTAGGAACTGACGATATCAAGCTCGATTCTATGATTCTTCTCTTAACATAGTTAGCCGATTTAAATACCATTTTACTTCCATTGAAATCGATCGTATGATTCTTGTCTTTAACATGGCAAAATATTTCACTGCTTTCGCTGCCCACTCTAATATCTCTTTTGTGTTCGTACAATCTCTTGTCTAGATTTCTCCCCGTTTCCCCTATATAAACTTTATGGCAATCGTTGCATAGTATTGCATATACTCCTATGTTAATATGTTCTTTGGGTTTCCTGGCAATCATCAATTGTTTAAGGAATTATTATATTTAAAGGCTAGATTAATACCTGCTTTTCCAAATATGTCCTTTAAACTATTTAATTTATTGTTAAATGGCAATGTTATACATTTGTTGAAGTCATTAGTGCGGGAAGGCTTATTACTTTCCTGCACTAATGACTTCAACAAAAGTCAATTTTCTTTTAATCCTGTAATAAGAAAGCAAATAAACAAAATAGTAAAATGTTAGCCCTTCAATATGTTTAGGCCTAACCCCCCCCCCAGATTAGCCACAAGTAGGGGATTGGGGGAAAAAAGAGGGGATCTTTCACGACCTGACCTTGTGTTATGCTTATATACACTTCTCTTATATTTTCTATCCAGTGTCAGTTGAAAAAGGGTGTGAGATACACCGAAACTGTTCTGAATTAAATTGCCTTCGGAGAATGTGGTTTAATTCCTCATCTTTTCTTGCGATATTGCATTAATTTCATATATATGTATATATATATATATATATATATATATATATATATATATATATATATATATATATATATATATATATATATATATATATATATATCGATTAAGATTGCTTCTAAAGAGGCTAAATCTAATTTTTAACAGAAATCCCAAGGCGAGGAAAATAGCTGGCATCATCCTTTTTATTTACCGGCGACGTTTCGACCACAATACGGTCATCTTCTTAGGCCTAAAATACAAATAAACGAACAAAATATTTTACACTGTCAAGAGAGCACACTGCTTTGAATTGCAAATTTAGAGTTAAAGGGAATATTTAGAAATGGAGCTCAAATTTACAATAGAGAGACTAGGGAAGGATTTTAAATTATTTAAATTAGTTAGCGAGTATATAATTGCAAACATTTATTAAGGTAGGGGCGCTTTGATTTATGAATCTAATGATTATATAAAATTGTTTTAAAATGAATTTTAAACGAATAATTGAAGCAAAAATTGGCAAAACCTAATATACAAAATCACAAAACTTGCCAACGAGCGGGTTACGTGCTCCGGCCGACCCAAAAGCACCAAAACTGCGCCCCGCAACCCACATCGAAAGGAATTCAGGTAACAAGGAGGGGAACCGATGAGTGATCATTATTTAAACTCGTGAAGAGCTGTTTTATATAAAGTGTTTCTAGGATTCGAAGGGTAATAGGACATTTGTGCGAATTTAGAATTTCAAAGAATTTTAAGGAGATATCACTTTTACACTTTATTACGTGATCTATTATCGCTGAATTTTCTTTGGTTTCAAGTATCTTACCAGTTCTATTACTTATACCCATATGGGAAGAGAATCTTACCTTCAGAGTTCTCACGGAGCTTCGTTTATTTATATTTTAGGCCTAAGAAGATGACCGTATTGTGGTCGAAACGTCGCCGGTAAAATTTTAAAGGATGATGCCAGCTATTTTCCTTGCCTTGGGATTTCTGTTAAACATTATATATATATATATATATATATATATATATATATATATATATATATATATATATATATATATATATATATATATATATATATATATATATATATATATATATATATGATAAAAATTAATGCAATATCGCGAGAAAAGATGAGGAATTAAACCACATTCTCCGAAGACAATTTAATTCAAAATAGTTTCGGTGTATCTCACACCCTTTTTCATCTGACACTGGGTAGAAAATATAAGAGAAGTGCATATAAGCATAACACAAGATCCCCTCTTTTTTCCCCCAATCTCCTACTTGTGGCTAATCTGGGGAGGGTTAGGCCTGAACATATTGAAGGCTTGACATTTTACTATTTTGTTTATTTGCTTTCTTATTACAGGATTAAAAGAAAATTGACCCCGAGATAGATTTAAATTAGGAACTGACGATATCAAACTCGATTCTACGATTCTTCTCTTAACATAGTTAGCCGATTTAAATACCATTTTACTTCCATTGAAATCGATCGTATGATTCTTGTCTTTAACATGGCAAAATATTTCACTGCTTTCGCTGCCCACTCTAATATCTCTTTTGTGTTCGTACAATCTTTTGTCTAGATTTCTCCCCGTTTTCCCTATATAAACTTTATGGCAATCGTTGCATAGTATTGCATATACTCCTATGTTAATATGTTCTTTGGGTTTCCTGGCAATCATCAATTGTTTAAGGAATTATTATATTTAAAGGCTAGATTAATACCCGCTTTTCCAAATATGTCCTTTAAACTATTTAATTTATTATTAAATGGCAATGTTATACATTTTTTAAGGTCGTTAGTGCTGGAAGGTTTATTATCATAGAATGTTTTCCTAGCTGCAAAATGGGCAGACGATATGAAGCAATCGGGGTAATAGAAATGAGAAAAAATGGTCCTGATAATGATAACTTCTTCATCTAAATAAGAAGGATGACATATTTTGTATGCTCTAAGGAAAAGGTTAGAAATTACCGATTTTTTAACAGTATTATCGTGAAACGAAAAATAATGTATATAGGCATTCGAGTGGGTTGGTTTCCTATACACGTCAAGTATTGATTCATGGTAATATTTATTAATGAGTAATAATCTCATCTGCACACATTATGAACACTCAAGATTTCGTTGACCGCCTCAACCACTTGCAATTACTGGATGGAAAACTTGTGAGCTTTGATGTAAACTCCTTGTTTACCAAAGTTCCGGTTGACCAAACCATGGGCCTTCTGCGGGAAATCATGCCTAGACTTAATTTGGATCTTCCCATTTCTACGAGTAAATTTATCGATTTAGTTGAATTATGTCTCTCTGACAATGTGTTTCGAGTAAATAATGAGTTTTATAGACAAATATTTGGCCTTAGCATGGAAAATAGTTTATCTCTGATATTGGCAGGTCTCTTCATGGAATATTTTGAGACTGAACTCCTTCCCACAATTTCTCCCTCTAACTTTATATGGTTAAGGTACATTGACGATGTATTTTCTGTATGGCCTAATGGCCATGATTTTGATACCTTTTTTAATAATTTGCATGTCTCCATCAAATTTAAATATTAATGGGAAGATGATAATAGATTACCCTTTTTAGATGTCCTCATTAATAAAGATCACCATGAATTAAAACTTGACGTGTATAGGAAACCAACCCACTCGAATGCTTATATACATTATTTTTCGTTTCACGATAATACTGTTAAAAAGTCGGTAATTTCTAACCTTTTCCTCAGAGCATACAAAATATATCATCCTTCCTATTTAGATGAAGAAATTGTCATTATCAGGACCATTTTTTCTAATTTGTATTACCCCGATTGCTTCATATCGTCTGCCCATTTTGCAGCTTGGAAAACATTCTATGATAATAAGCCTTCCTGTGCTAACGACTTAAAAAAATGTATAACATTGCCATTTAATAATAAATTAAATAGTTTAAAGGACATATTTGGAAAAGCGGGTATTAATCTGGCCTTTAAATATAATAATTCCTTAAATCAATTAATGATGGCCAGGAAACCCAAAGAACATCATAACATAGGAGTATATACAATACCACGCAACGATTGCCATAAAGTTTATATAGGGCAAACGGGGAGAAATCTAGACAAGAGATTGTACGAACACAAAAGAGATATTAGAGTGGGCAGCGAAAGCAGTGGAATATTTTGCCATGTTAGAGCCAAGAATCATACGATCGATTTCAATGGAAGAAAATGGTATTTAAATCGGCTAACCATGTTAAGAGAAGAATCGTAGAATCGAGCTTGATATCGTCAGTTCCTAATTTAAATCTATCTGAGGGTCAATTTTTTTTTAATCCTGTAATAAGAAAGCAAATAAACAAAATAGTAAAATGTCAGCCCTTCAATATGTTTAGGCCTAACCCCCCTCCTCCCAGATTAGCCACAAGTAGGGGAGGGGGAAAAAGAGGGGATCTTTCACGACCTGACCTTGTGTTCTGTTTATATTAACTTCTCTTATATTTTCTACCCAGTGTCAGTTGAAAAAGGGTGTGAGATACACCGAAACTGTTCTGAATTAAATTGTCTTCGGAGAATGTGGTTTAATTCCTCATATATATATATATATATATATATATATATATATATATATATATATATATATATATATATATATATATAACCCATAATTTGTTGGACAACATATTGTGAATTAGATGAAATCAATTGGCTACCAATTGATTTCTTCTAATTCACAATATGTTGTCCAACAAATGATGAGTTGGAGAATAAATATCTACAGTATTTATGACATTAAATATTTAATTTTTTACTGTATATTTATATGTTATAAATATTTTGCATATATATATATATATACAAATATGTATATTTTCATTTAATAAACGATGTTTCGGATATTCTAGACATCTTCTGAATCAAAAAAATAGTAAGATATAATAAAATTAAAAGTGATAACAAACAACGATTGTAAAAAATGCTTAATTGGGCTCAAAAACAAAGGATATAGTAACGAATTAGGGCAGAGATACATATTGAATAAATAATTTGTTATTATGTTTAGGTAAAAAAATATTACTAAATCAAAGATAACAAAAGACAAGGCCCGAAAACCAAAAAATTGCGATTACAGATACTGTTTTGAAATCGGTTCGTTGTTTACTTTTAAAAATTATGTGACCAGGAGGGGAAAGGCGGAAGTCGAAGAATCAGTATTAAGAGTGGTGTTTAATTGTTTTGGGAAAAAGATTATTCTGCAATTTGAAAATAAATTATACAGACATCGATCCCTTTAAGATACTTCGCACATGTTACCTTTGAAATTCTATCCATTAATAATTGTCACTTAGCCCAATGTTTTCGTGTGAGAAAAGAAACCCTTTTAGAGGAATGTTAAACTGTGTATACATATAGTTGCCTAATATGCCAAAACTGGACCTATATATATATATATATATATATATATATATATATATATATATATATATATATATATATATATATATATATATATATATATATATATATATATATATATATATATATATATATATATATATATATATATATATATATATATATATCAATGACGCTCGTTGAAGGCGTGAGTTTGTTCACATGTGGTCATTGTATGTGTCCTTTATCTCTTCTCAACAATAAAGAGAATTCATCCATCAAAGAGAATGTCGTCTTATGCAAAATACACATTTCCTACCAAAACTGGAATTTTAGGCCATTTCAAAGGTTCTAGTTTCTTCCGAATTCTTGAATTTCTTTTTCCAAAATAATTAAGCCCCATTATTTTCTAATACAACTCATGCTTCGGCTTCCACCTTCTTCTTCCTAGTCACATATTTTAAAAATTAAACAACCAACCGATTTCAAGACGAAAGCGAAATATAGGTAGAGTTCGAACCTAAGCATTGGATGGCTCTTCGCTTTCCAGGATACTGCGCTAATCCGTTCCAAAAGGGCACGAATTTTCTAGATGACTTAATATATATGAAATAAAATGTTTGTTTATTTGTTTCTTTCAGTAAACCAACCAGTTGAAGTTATACATTTTAAAATAGCCTTATAATTCGACAAAGAATATATAATGTCTTTTTGTTTTCTATTTATTGCAGTATTTAATATTAAAATTGACAGTTGATATTAAACTATAGTCGAAAACACAGTTTGTAAGTTGATAAAGTTTATTTTCTGCTACCAGGATTCGTATTAAAGTTCGAATTTCACCACCAGATATTTTTAACGACCCTATACAATGACCTAGACAAACTATATGTGTTATTTGCTTATATAGTATGTGGAGGATAGCTAAAAGGGAGTGGGTGGGGTGGGGCCAATGAACGTTAATCACTTCAATGCCGGGCAATTCAGCTATTAACATATAAAAACAATAAATAATTTTGTTAGTGTAATCATGAAAATAATCTGACTCTGGGGCACTGCTGGAAAATTACATGGTATTAATTACTGTTTTTTTTATCAGTGTTGTTCTTCTCGTAAAATATTTCTATTTTGTGGCTCAGGTTCTCGATGCGTCTGCTACCGTCCTCCCACCCATAATTGGAGTGGGAGAGGAAAGGATGGAATGAAAATCGATTAGAAAACCAATGTTTACGTAAGAGTTGGGGATAAGAAAGAGAATTGTTATAGCTGGTGCCTTTTTAAATTGAGAATGAACGCAATAGCAGTGAATGGGGGTAAACTATCGGGGCTCCTATAGGAGGGACGTAGCTAGAACAAAGTAAGAAAGCTCATTTATTATTCATAGGAAAATATATGTAATTCGCCAACCTTTGATGGGGCCTATATTGATCTCGTTTCGACTTGTAAATGATAAGAAAATAGTCACCACTTTTTTAGTTTTCTTTGTTACCATGTCTTATTTTATACGCTATTATTTTATGCTCTAAGCATTTTTTTCTTATCAGCGTTTTTAGGGGTTGTATGTATTTTGATGTGCGTGAGTTTGTAGGCGTGGGGTACGGTGTGATGTCGAGTTAAGTGGTGAAGTCTGGCGTCGCAGGTATCGTGGGCTTGTAGGTAGTAGGCCTACTATTGTCTGCCAGTCGAATTTGTTGTGACTCTAAAATTTCTTGCAGGGAATATGCATTTAGGATGGGTTCCAGAAGGTGCCTCGGTAGTCACGGGTTGAGGGAAAAGAACTCGATAGGAAAGCAGCGTTAAGTAAGCTTATTCTTAGCTTGGCCCTAGCAATAATGGGAGCACGCGGAAAAGTTAGAGTCCTACTCTGCTGTGTAAAAGTTTTCCGTTAATGTTAAATAGCTAAGTCTAAGGAGGCAGGATTTGAGGATGAGGAGAAGGAATCGTGATGCTAATAATAACAAAATATCAAGGAAGCTATACTGACAGACGACTTAACTGATTGTCTTTCTATCTTCGTCTCTCCTTTCTGTGTGTGTGTGTGTTCAATATATATAGGACTCTCGTTTCCAAAGGGTGTGACCTCTTTTAACTTGGCCTGGGCGAGGGTCGGAGCTAAAGATCAGAAATATGTCATGACCGTTGGGCGTAGTTAGGAGAGGTATGTGCGTCTAATGATGCTACAAATTTTTCCAAGTTGGGCCTACATCTTGTATCAGAAAGACCGTTTTGCATTTCACAGGTCCTCGAGAATTTTAACTAGTCAAAGCACATACCATCCTGTATTTGTTCAGCTTTTCTCCGTTATCTATTATTGAGATCGTTTACGTCTGGCAGGTGTTTTCTAGCGTCCGTATTTTTGTTTGACTGCATGGGAACTTTGGCTGCCCGCTTTGCTCAGCTCATGCTTTTCTTAATTAATATACAATTGTGATATAGTATCCCTCTCAATTTTACATTGGTTCATTGCATATTACATGGCATATTATCATTAATTTATACGTGTATCCAATTTCAGGATTTCCTAGATCCATCGGGCGCTATTTGTGAGGTTCCTCATTGGGCTTACCTATCCTGCAATTTAGGGGACACAGGCCTACTTTGCTTGCAAGTCGGATGCCATACATTAATTTTCGTCTAATTTGTCATTTCTAAATGGGAAGGCCTAATTATTATACCGATTTGTGTGACGCTTTTCATTATTAAGGGACAACAACCGTAATTAATTTTTAAGCAATTTTGTCTCGAAAATTCTATGTGGCTTTATTATACAATCACGGAAATCAAAACAATGAAACTTTTATCATGTGATTCAATAAAGACCAATTTGTCTTTGTGTAATGTTTTGCTGTCAATACCGTGGTCTATTTTGAAAAAATGCGGTCGATTTTACGTAGGCGTTTGAAAGATTTACCTCAAAATTATTGGACTCTATTGTCACTTTCTTTTTCTGAACAAATGTTAATTGTCAATTCTTGGTAGAAAATGGATAAAATGAAAATATGGTGGAAGTCCTAAATGATCGCAGCTTTATTTTATTTAGTCTGATTCAAGGGATGGGAGATCAAGATTAGTCCTGAGTTGTTAGGGGGAAAATCGCTTGTCGATGGAAAAAAAGGAAAATGTTATGAATGTAGAGGAATTATAACATAACTTCACCCAGAGGGCCAAGCGGACATATATGTTAAAGTCTCTCTTCTGAGAGAGCAAGAGAAACGTACCAGAAGATGAGGGGCGTGAGAACGTTAGTCGTCTGACTAACAGTCAAACTGGTGAGGGGATCTGATCTCCCCGCCGAGTGGGTAGTCGAGTCGGGCTGCAAAACCAAGGTAGTCGCAAAAGGCCATAAAGCAGCTTTCAAAAGATCCGATTACCTACTTGGTCAGGAGGCCCGCAGTTTAAGCGCCCAAAGAGCGGTGCCAGATCAAAAAGACCACCGAGGAGAAATAATGTGAATGTTTTCGGTGCCTCTCATTAAGAAGCAGACCTGGGCTCCGTGGGGGCACCAACCTCCCCCCTCGCGCTTCCCTCAGTGGCATTACCCCTCACCCCTTAGGTGGGGCGATCTCGGGTCTATAAGTAATCCTTGTAAGGAAAAAATATTATTATTCTGGCAGAGACGATAGAGGACTAGATTAGTGTGATCAGTCCTTCGCCCAGTTCCGAACTCGACTTCTAAGACTTAGAAGTTCGTCTCGTTTTCTTATCGGTGCCATACCGAGTTATCTTTCACAGACTCAGCAAGAGGTCTGGCTGGATCACAATTCCTAAGTGCCAAACTGGAATTTTGGGAGCAAGACAGAAGAAGATCCGCTCACCCTTGAGTGACTCTCAAATCGCAGTCTCAGTAATTTTGAGAAAAAAAAATTAATTTCCAAGTAAAACCCATTTAATTACCTTTGGGATTACCTCATATACCAAAACACAGTTTGGTAACCCTGCGAAGTAGTCGAGGATTCTAGAAGAACTCAAGAGCTACCAAGAAGAGTACTCCCTGAGCCAGAGAGCACAACTCCTCTCTCAGTCTTTTAGACTTATAAGCGGATAAATAAAATAAAGTTATAAGAAGAATTAGACATCGTTTTCTACCGTCTCCGGGACAACCATCTTCCGTCCACTGCAAAGCGAAGACTCGTGAAAAATCCAATATTGCGACATCTGTCAACCCCTGTGCCTTTCAAGGTCCTTTAAGTCCGAATGACTATATATATTTGTTTTGGTTAAGTGGATTTTAATGCTGTATCCAAGTTAACTAAAGGAGAGATAATATTTAGTGACTCTTGTCATATTTTAAGTTAGATTAGTCGAGAGTAAATTGTAGCTTAACTCTGTACTTAGAAGCCTCCATAAATTAGCTAATTGGCAATAGGTTTGTTTACATGGTTCTTGCGAACCATGTTAAACTTATAGAATTTAGTGTAAATATTTGAGTTGATTGATAAATTAAAAAAATATGTATTTTTGGTTAATTCTTGGTGTTTCACTTGATCCTTGCGTGTTGTCTGGCTCTTTTTTCAAAACTGATTAAACGCTGAGGTACTCCTTTAATTCAGTAGATAGACTCTTTTAGAAGAATCCGTAGTCCACTCAGCCAATAGAGGAATTAGTTTCCTTCTTAAGTGGTGTAAGACTGGCTCGCTAAAGTCATTAAATATATAAATACTTTAACAAAAAGAGGTATATTATCGGAGTAATTGTTAAACGGCCTATAGTTGAAGAATAATTCTCCGACAAAAAAAAATTAGGGACTCAATTCCTAGACAATGAATATGAAACTTAATAAAAAATATAACCCGACAAATATGTGCTAGAGCTCTTCAAACTTGCCATTGGATATTATTTTTACTAGGTCACTTTCATATATATAAGTACCAGAGGACTGGAATTAACTATATGGTTTCCATTTTTAAGAAGGGTAGCAGCTTATTAGCGGGTATTAGTTTTACCCCTATTGTTTAAAAGATTTTTGAGAAATTGATAAGGGTCACATTTTTCTTATATAGTATTACTTTTGATGAAAAGTTTAACAACATTTTCTTTCAAGTAAATTAAGGTTACTAAATTAATTAGTTTTCCTAAGTATGGAACTGGAACTTGAAAAGGTAGGATGTTATTTAATGTGGTTTATCTAGATTCTAGTTAGGACTTGAATAAAACGACTCGAAGAAAATTGATTAATGAAATAAAAAAGTGGTTCTTCTGCTAGTGTTCCTAGTTCAATAGAAAACAGAAAGTTATTTTAAGCTACCATAAATCTTACATACTAGCGTGCCTCCTGGCTCTCTCAAATTGATTGATATTTTACGGTTTTTATCTTACAAACGAAATCCCTAACATGGTTTGATAGTTTAAAAGTTCGCTTTCCAAATGTCGATTATAGAAGAAGTTGCCAATCTTGGGAAAGAATTAGAAATTCTCATAGGTTGGGCAAATAGGTGTCAGATAAAATGTAATGCAGCTATGTCTAAGGCTGCCTTTGGAATCTAGGCCACCTTTTAATGGCCAATGTAAGTTTAATTACTCAAAGGGCGCATTGAAGCAATTTATAGATATTTTAAGATTTTCTCTGAGCTGTTGTTGCATTGACTCCTCTCAAAAGTAAGAGGAAATGGCAGGTGCAATATCAATGCATTCTCAATTAAATGGACTCATTAAAAAATGAACAATTGGTTCCAAGGAAAACAGTTCTTCAAATCGCCATTTAAATTCGTTCAGCAGAATTTTAATATGTTGCGCATATTGATCACCAGTCATATTAGTTGTCAGATTTGTGCTCATTTCTTTGAATTTATGGAAATGCGACAAGGAATTTGGAATAAAATAATTTCTTATTAAATTAATTTATCTTTAAAAGCTTGTAGTTCTTGATTCAGTTCATTTAACTTATATTTTAAGTCATAAAAAAAGTCCGATATCTAACAGGCATCGTTTATCATTCAATTCAGTATAATTTTTAATTCTTTGACAATAGGAAGTCTTTTATTTCATCTGTAAGAAATAAAAACCTTGCGATCGTTTTACCTCGACTCAGCCATCTCACTTCTGTATGCATCAAAAGATCATCAAATTCAGCATTATCCGCTTCAAATAGCAATTTAAACCACCGGTGCCAAGTAACTGAAGATTGTACTCAATTGATTATTTTAGTTATACGCTTGACAACAAGATCAAACTCGATTACTTTTCTGCATAGCATTTTCAGGTGTATAAAAAGGAATGTAGGATTAGGTCAACGTAAAGCAATAAATCCTTTGTTTGAGCCTTGAAATATAAAAGCACCGTCGGTTGTAATAGCGATTATTTTTTCTAATGGCTGACCAGTTTCTTGTGTGCATTGCTTGAACTCGGAAAAATATCTCTTCATGACCTGTACGACAGTTCAATTAAAGAATTCTAAAAAAATCCGTTTCGACAGTATCATCACTAAACACCATTTTTACAAAAAAAGCTGAGATGGGTTTAAAACATTCCATAACTAATCCATTTGCAAAGAGTTGCTAGCAGCACTATTCCAAATCATTTACCAGCTTTGTGTTGGCAATAGTATCGATTCTTCTAGTTACTCTTTTTGTTGATAACTGCATTTTGGTTGAATGAGAAAATATTTTCTTTTATTCTGAAACTCCGCAAAAAGGACATAAGCACCATTTAAGAAGGCATATCCATCTTCAAAACGCTTTTTCCTCTTACTAACGATTCGGAAACTTCAAAAGATAAAATTGATGCTCTTTCAGAAGCATGAATATGTTTACTAAAAAAGCTTTGTTGTTGTAATGAAGTGTTTTTAAAATTCTCTACGTTTTCTTTCGAGGTTCAGAATTTATTGTGAAGTAGGCGTTAAAGTTCTTAGGAATCGATTAAAATGCCTCTCGAGGTTACGTCTGTTTGGAATTTATACTGGTCAGTCTACAGACCAAACACATGTATTTTGCCTTGAAATATATAAAACAGAATTGTTCTTCCACTCAGAATTAAATAATATAGCTAAATCATTATGGTTGAATTAAAAGAAACCTTGTTTCAAAGAGCAACGCTTCTTTTAATTGAGTCATTTGAGCTAAAAAGGCATTTTTATGAATTCCAATTAATTAAGTGGTTATTTTCCGACATATGCACAAGAAACGCACTATTATTTACAGCTCTCCTAACATTGTATTTATTCTGATTAATACGGTTAAATAACACAGGGAAACAACATTAATCATGTTTTCTGGTGACTTAGATTTATGTGCCAATTTTAATTCGTTTTTTCATGCTGATTTCAAATATATAATCCATTTTTACCTAAATGCTATAGTTATTCTGTAATTTCTATTTTCTCGTTTTCCTGAAAACTGCCCTCCGGACGGACAGAGAGGGTGCTTGTAGAAAGCAAATACTTCACAGTACATAGTAGTAAAATAGTAATAGGTGTTATTGTCCTAAATATTGGCAATATTGTTTCTTTTTTCGGGTCTCATGTCAGAGGAAATTGCGTTAATGATCCAGACAACATATTCTACATATGTGGCTGTTTACATGCTAGTTCGTCAAACGCAATATATCAAACTTTGTGATCTGCACTTATAAGGCATATTTCGATGTTCCTCTTGGCGATCAAGATAAGAAGTGGGCTCCACATGCTGTTTGCCATAGTTGTGTGGAACATCTTAGTGAGTGGACGAAAGGAAAGAGAAATGGTCTTTCTTTTCGAATCCCCATGGTATGGCGAGAGCAAAAAGATCATGTATCGGACTGTGATTTCTGCCTGGTGAATACTAAAGGAATTGGCAAGAAAAATCGGCACAAGATCCACTACCCTAACATTTCCTCAGCGATCCGGCCAGTACCTCATTCTGAGTCTTTATCAGTTCCGATTTTCAGTGGATGTGCTTCCTCCGAGGATGAAAATGATGTACCAGATATGGAACTCCGTGGAATGGATTCAGAGTCTGCAGATTCATCATCAGATACTGAACAGTCATTAGCTCCTCACTGTTTGAATCAAGAGGATTTGAATGGATTGATACGTGATTTAGCGCTGTCCAAGAGAGCTGGAGAACTTTTAGGCTCCAGGTTGAGTGAAAGACATATGCTTGACAGGTTGGTACGGGTATCATATTACCGAACAAGGAAGACTACATTTGTTAAGTATTTCCCTGAGGACAAACAATTTGTATATTGCCACGATGTTCCTGGCCTGTTTACCGAGTTAAGACTTGTCACCTATAGCCCTGCTGAGTGAAGATTGTTTTTGGATAGCTCCAAGCGTAACCTCAAGTGTGTTCTTTTGCATAATGGCAATGACTTTGGTGCAGTTTCTCTCGGTCACTGTGTCTATCTGCGAGAAACTCACGATGACATAAGAATAGTCATGATTTACTTAAGTACCATGAACACAATTGGATCATATGTGTAGACCTTAAGATGGTAAACTTCCTCCTTGGCCAGCAGAAGGGATATACAAAGTTTCTATGCTATATATGTATGTGAGACAGTCAAGCCCGTGACAAACACTGGTCCCAAAAGATTGGCCAGTTTGAGAAACTTTGGAAGCAGGAATGCCAAACATTGTTAATGAGCCAATCGTAAGTCGAGAGAATATAGTTTTCCCTCCACTTCATCTCAAACTGGTGTTGATGAAGCAGTATGTCAAGGCGTTGAGCACTGACAATGATTGTTTTCAGTACACAGTATCGGCATTTCCTGCTTTGTCATACGAAAAAATAAAATCAGGATTATTTGATGGTCCCCAGATCCGAAGACTTCTGAGTGATTCTAGATTCGTGAACACCATGAATGAAAAAGAGAAGGCAGCCTGGCTCTCATTTTCTGCCGTTGTTCGTAACTTCTTGGGAAACAAAAAAGCGCATAGCTACGGGGATTTGGTTACTAATACGCTTTTAACATATCGTGATCTAGGATGCAACATTAGTGTGAAGCTGCATTTCTTAAATAGTCACCTCGACCGATTCCCAGAGAATCTGGGAGCCGTGAGCGACGAACAAGGGAGCACTTCCATCAGGATTTGATGACGATGGAAGAGCGCTACTAAGGTCACTGGGATTTACACATGATTGCGGACTACTGCTGGACGATTAGAAGAGATCAGCTAGAGAAGACTTACAAAAGATAGAATTACGAACGCAATTTTTTGCCTCATTGAAATCAATAAGAGGTCCTCCAGCCTGATGTACGGTCATTAATAAATTAGCATCTATTTGATTACAGTATTTGTAATCCTAATTTGTAATTCGAGTTTCTTCTCATATGCAATAAAATGTTTGTGAACAAAACCTGCTTTACTATAAATACTGCAAAAGGATGATTCAAAATTACTTCAGGGCATGATGATAGACGTGATAAATTTAAAATTATTGTATAATATTAGTTATTGATATTACGAAAAATCTGTAGCATTTAGAGAGAATCTGATTTCAGATTTGACTTCAGTATGCTCGACTTAGGTAGGAAAATGCACTCTTGTAAATTCATCAAATACATTATTCGTCAGTGTAATTAATTGATTTCTTGTCTGTCCAAAATATTTACTTGGAAAAACAGAACATTCGACCGAATATACTCCCCCAATATTATTACAATTCTTGTGAACTAGAATGATTTTATAATTGGCTCGTATTTGAAAGCAACTGAAATGTTAAAGTTTTTCAAAGGACGGGGAAGGTCAATGAAACAAACAGAGAAGGGTAAAACAAAAATGTTTTTAATATTAAAAGGGATAGCAGGAACTGTATTATAGAACGTCTTTTTTTGCAGAGGAAAGAGAATTTAGAAGAAAGGGATAAGGGTAATATAATTTATAGCCAATTTTCAAAGATATTGTAGAATTCAGAATCCATATATTCAGGACTAACAACTCGTAAAGCCCGTCAAAACATAAAGGAAATAACGGAATGTTTGACTTTGGGACTATGCGCAGAGTAAAAATTAATATAAGAGTCCGAATTAATAGATTTGCCATAGATGGAGTAGTTAAAACCAGTCTGTGTTCTATGAATAAGATGATCGAAAAAGGGAAGGGTTCTATTATTCTTAACCTCATAGGTAAATTTAATGGAAGGGACGAGTGAATTAAGTTTGGTAAGAAAGTTATTAACATCTTTAGAATTAGACCACAGGCAAATGACATCATCAATATACCTCTACCAAACAATAAGGAAGCCAAGGAGAGTAGCGAGGAGTCCTGTTTCAAAGAACTCGATATATAAGTTAGAGAGAACAAGTGAAAGGGTACCCATGGCTAATCCAAACTTTTAAAGAAAATATTTGCCATCGAACGAAAACTTACACTTTTGGGTACAAACTGAAATGAGTTTCATTAAAATAGTAGCAGGTACGGGAAGAGAAATATTTTGAATTTATCATTGAGGAAATTGAAAAGATCTTCAATTGGAACCTTGGTAAATAATGAACAGGCATCGAAACTAACAAGGGTAAAGTTATTAGAATACTGAATGGCTATTGGTAACATGTGAAAGAGAAATGGTCCAAACTAGAGGTGTAAGAAAAGAAGAAAGCCATTTAGACAGAGCATAAGAAACAGAACCATCGTAACTTATAATATGGTGTAAAGGGAATTTGGGATTGTGCATTTTTACAAGTCCATACAAATAAGGAAGGGTGGCGTTACTTGACTTGAATTTTGAAACTAATTCAGAGAAGTTTTAAAGTAATAGCCGTACATTTTTATGGAATCACTATTTACTTGCAGAGTGGGATCTTTCAATACTGGGAGATAAGTAGCTTGATCACTTAATAAATCGTTTATTTTAGAAATATATAAATCTTTATCAATAATTACAACAGTTCCGGGCTTATCGGTCTTAGTAATATGGAGGGACAAATTTTTACGAAGAGTCGATAAAGCAGGACGAAAACGAAGAGGGTAATTAAGGTGGACAGGCTTGTGTAATGTTTTGTATTATGTTCTTTTAATCGCTCTTAGCCCACAAATTCCCCCCATCTTTACCCTTGCCACCTTTACTTTGCCCCCAATCTTACCTAACGCTACTTTGCCAGCCGCATCCCGGCTATTAATCATGTGTCCTTTCCACTGGTGCTCAGTCGTGAACACTATAACCGCAGCACGCGACTCACACAGACCACACAAAACCTACACATGTATAAAAGACTTCACAGCCCACACACAACACACACAAACCACATGCAAAAAAGCACATCCAGGAAGTCTAGGAGTGGTGTCGATCCCATGCTCACGAGCTAAGACCTGCCCCCTGATACGAATGGAGCTGCTCGACAGCACATCTGCACTGCCTACTTCCATCACCGTCGAGAAAACAAAACACTACATTAAAACAGCATCAAAACGCGCACCCAGCCCCTCCGGACTACCAGCCATATTAATACACAACCTCCCCGCAAACATATACGCTACACTTGCACACCTATTCAACACCTCACTAGCCTTAGGCCACTTCCCCAAAATATTTAAAGTCTCTCACAACATACTTCTACATAAAATAAACAAAGACCCCAAACACTCAAACATTTACAGGCATATTGCTCTATTATAGCCGTTAGGAAAAATACTAGAACGTATGATCAACTGCCGACTACGGGACTACCTGGAAGAGAGGGACTGGCTCTTCCCCCACCGGTATGGGTTCAGGGTCCACTCAGGCGGTTGTGACCATCGTTCACGACAGATTACAAAAAAAAGCCAGGCACGATAAAAAACACTCTCCATAAACAAGGCTTTGATAAGGTGTGGCAGGAGGTACTCCTTTTGAAACTTGCCAACAACACGGAGTTACCTCTCTGCACCAGAAGGCTTCTATCGCACTACCTCACTGAACGGAGATGCCACATAAAATACGAAAATACCCTATCACAACCTTTCATACAACGCTCAGGCGATCCACAAGGAAGCGTACTAGCACCCACACTTTACATGATGTACAAAAACGACACCCCACGCCCACCCGAAAACTGCCGTCACACGTACACAGTGTCCTACGCCGATGACGAGAGCATTCTCGTTAGCGGCCGCGGACCAGACGAGATCGCGCTCCACGCACAAATAATACTAGACGAAAAGACAGAGTACGAGGATAAATAGCTTATTGCAACGAATCCTCAGAAGACACAGGTGACACCTTTCGGCGCAAGAGATTACTACATGCATAACCTACAATTTTCTATCACATACCAGACTGGAACCACCTAAACCCAACAAGGCTCGACTACACACAACAGATAAAAATCCTTGGGGTCACTTTTGACGAGTCCCTTAGGTTCAATATACACCAGTACATATTACAAGCAAGAGCCGCACGCATAAAAAAAATGCTGGGCAGGTTCTACCCTGTGGGCAAGAAACTAGAGTTACACCTATATAAAACACTCGTGCGACTTCTTCTCACGTACGCCCCACTTCCACTCATAGCTGCGAGTGTTAAGTGGCAGAAGAAGGCTCAGCACATTCAGAACTATGCTCTGAAGCGCGTGAGAATGTCCACACTACACGACAACAACAAATAAGCACCCCTCAATATATACACTCACACTAGACTCACAAAACAACTCGGGAAACTCGCCAGAGACCGCATATACACCGCACTACACTCAATACGGTATGTTGCGATAGCACTGCAATACCCCGCAGCCCATGACCACTCGCAAACCATACCGTTCTACGCATAAGTTAAGAGACACGATTTCCTTCCTGACCACCCCCCAACCGTCGTCCAGTCATGAACACCCCGAGACACACCCAACTACACCAAGCACCCATTCTAGCCACTGATTTATCAACTCTTTCTATCCCCTTTCAAGTTATTTCCGTACATTTTTCTTCTACGACTACTTGATCGCCTGTGTTACACAGTGATCCTTCTCTGTTCTTTCTATATACATAGATTCGATTCAACCTAAACCATTTCTAGTTTGGATTCCACTCCGCTTAATACTTCTTTGAAGAAGGACCCTAGTTTGGGTCTGAAAGCTCAGAAATAAACCCTCAAAGCTCAGTTGTGCATATCATTTCCCTCAATATATATATATATATATATATATATATATATATATATATATATATATATATATATATATATATATATATTGTGATAGAACGAGTTCAGAGCTGCGTTCATTTCAACTTCTATCACATTTTAGTTAAAAACCACGATGCTGCCCACGTGCATCTTCGATTCGAGGCTTGGAATCTTATCTCAGCTACCGGATGCCAATGTTTAAACAAGAAGGTTATCGTCCCCCCGTTCGCCCCCATACGCCGACCTCGCCAGATCGAGTTAGGCTTATGAACAGATAAGGCATTTTTCTCCGGCCCGGCTGTGCGTTCCCTCCAAGCTTTCACTCCATTTTTCCCCACGCCAAGGAGATGTCCTGGCTATTTATATGGAAACTTTACCACTAAGATCAGATTGGAGATCCAGATTTTCGTCGCGAAACATCACCACGACCCTCTCTCCCTTTGTGCGCCAAGGGACCTCAACCTCGAGATTCACCATCACTTGTCCAGAAGGAGGACAATATTCCTTGAGTGCCAAAGGTTCGAGCCTTTAGTGACGCCAAGTCCCCAAGGCATCTCTCCCCTGTTGTTCAAGGAGAACAGCATTAGAACAGCCATTGTTCGTTTTGAGCCCTTCGCCAAGAAACGGTTCTCATCCCCCCCCCTGTTGTTCAAGGAGAACAGTATTAGAACAGCCATTGTTCGTTTTGAGCCCTTCGCCAAGAAACGGTTCTAATCCCCCCCCTGTTGTTCAAGGAGAACAGCATTAGAACAGCCATTGTTCGTTTTGAGCCCTTCGCCAAGAAACGGTTCTCATCCCCCCCTGTTGTTCAAGGAGAACAACATTAGAACAGCCATTGTTTGTTTTGAGCCCTTCGCCAAGAAACGGTTCTCACCCCCCCTGTTGTTCAAAGGAGAACAACATTAGAACAGCCATTGTTCTTGAGCCCGTAGACAAGAGACGGTTCTCATCCCCCCCTTTGTTCAGAAGAGAACAACCTAGAACAGCCATTGTTCGTCAAGCCGTTCGTCGAGTAACGGTTCTCCTTTCCAAGACGCCACGTCAGGATCCTTTTATCCCCCCCCTTCGGCTGGAACTCGCCAGCGGACCGAATATTCCTTCAAGTACCTTCCACTGCACCCTAATGAAGTTACGTAAGCCAAGCGTCACCTTTTTAGTATTGATCCCTTATTTGTCAATTCTATCCTGTGCTTTAAATGGTTTATCGAACCATCCCATCTCTTTAACTCCATATTTGTTTTACCTTTTTTGATCCCTTAAATCCTTGGATTAGCCCGAGTCTCCACGACCCTTTCCATTCTGTTTGTCAATATTTTCCGTTTTTGTGTTTGCTGACAGAATAAAACTCTATTTTATTAATGATAGCAATATTATTATCCTTGAGCTCAGTTCCACTTCTTAAGCATTTTGAAGATACATAATATCTGCCGCCAGACAGTAAAAACGCACTCTAGAGATAATTAAGGAAGTTCCCTCAACGAATAGTGATATATGGTATATCGTCGGGAGTCATTCTACGACATATATATATATAAAAAAAAAGGAGCAAATGCAATTTCTGCGGGTGATAACAACCACCACAGGGCTTTCGCTATATTTATTTTCTGCCTTTCAAAACAATTTTGAAGACAGAAAGAAAGGTGTAAAAATTCCTTGGAGGTTCCTAGCTTAGAGAGATAATGGGTTTGATGGAGTAACGCTTTGGGCGAATTAGAGTCACTGTGCCTGGTAGCTTAGCAGTTGAGCATCTGAAGGCAATCAGCAGACCCGGGTTCGAGTCCCGGCCAGGAATTTCAAACTTTTTTCTCTGGCGTTATCTCTCTCTTCTTGGTAAAGGATTGCCTTCATTGTGCCACCCTTTGCTCTCTTTGATTCTAGTCTTCTAATGTCTCTTTCTCTTGCCTATAATAAACTCCTGTTTCTTGTCTCATTTTTCATCCGCGTCCAATTTCTCTTTCTTGTACTATATATATATATATATATATATATATATATATATATATATATATATATATTATATATGTATATATATATATATATATATATGGTAATAATATCACGACGTATAGGTGAAAATGGGAGGGGGAAGTAAAAACCTGGAAAGTACACTGAAGTTCTTTATTGACCTTTTGCCTGATGGCTTCTTCAGGATTGAACTAAACGAAGAACGCAAGATCGTCCCATATATATGCAGCAGATTTATCCCGGGTTACTCTGGCTAGACCCTCGTAGTCTTTTCTGGTTGGATTTGTCGAGCCTTAATCTTTCCGCTTCGTGTCTGATGAACCGTCCCGCTCCATTAGCCAGCCGAAAGAAACCGTCTCGGTGATTCGTTGACCTATCCTGTCAGAAACGATATATGTAGCCTCAATTATCCTCCTCTCGCTTTTTGCCAACCCTTTGTGGATAACTCTAATCCAATCCCAATTAGGCAAGTGACCGGTATGAAAAATAAGACCGGGTTAGTCATCGGGTTTTATCTTAGGGTTATTCGTATCTGCAACAAAAACATTTTAAGCGATGAATTCGATTACATACATAGAGCTTTCATAAAACTAAAGTATCCAGATGGTCTGTTAATATAATTACGAAATAAAGCAATAAAAATAGCAGAGATTGGTAGAACGAGTAATGTCACTGATGTGGCTAAGGATAATGTGCCCACAACGGAGGGATTAAAAGGGATGGCAGATACTTGTCTGCCCCATACTCTAGGCCAGCGTGTATGATTAACGGATCTCTTAAGAAGGCAGGTATTTTGGTAGCCAGTTCTGCGGGGACTAGAATGAGGGACTTAGTAAAGCACAAGAATTCGACAGCTAAAACAGATAAGGGTATTATCTATCAAATACTCTGTGGGGGATGCGACCAAAGTTACTTTGGTAAATCGGTCAGAGACATTAAAACCAGGATTAGTGAACATAGAAGAGACGTCAGAGCTCATAGAACCTCGAATGTCATGGTAGTCCATATCGATGAATACGGTCACTTGCCTAATTGGAATGGGATTAGAGTTATCCACAAAGGGTTGGCAAGAAGAGAGAGGATGATAATTAAGGCTGCATATGTCGTTTCCGAAAGGTCAACTAATCACCGAGACGGTTTATTTCGGCTGGCTAATGGAGCGGGGCGGTTAATCAGCCACGAAGCGGAAAGATTAAGGCTGGACAAATCCAACCAGAGGAGACTACGAGGGTCGAGCGAGAATAACCGAGAAAAAATCTGCTGCATATACTCATATATCGATCTATCTCGCGTTCTTAGTTTAGTTCAATTCAGAAGAAGCTGACAAACAGGCGAAACGTCAATAAAGAACTTCAGTGTACTTTCCAGGTTTTTACTTCCACCTCCAATTCTCATATATATATATATATATATATATATATATATATATATATATATACATTTAATTTTCCGGACGTTTCGGTCATTGATGATGACCATCATTAGCAAATTATGTTGAGAGAAATTGGACATCCAGTTTGGCCTTCTAAAGTTTTTTGAAGGTGGATTCTAAGCAGCGAAATCGATGGACAACGTCTATATTTTATCTCTTCCTAAATGTATTAGTGATGAAGTCGTTCCTTGGGAACCTTATTCGTAGCAGGAATATGAAGACATATGCGATGGTTAAAAACATTTCATTTTCCGGACGTTTCGGTCATTGAACGATGACCATCATCAGCGAATTATGTTGAGAGAAATTGGAAATCCAGTTTGGCCTTCTCAAGTTATTTAAGGTTGGATTCTAAGCAGCGAAATTGACGGACAACTCCTTCATTGTATCTCTTCCTCAATGTATTAGCGATAGAGTCGTTCCTTGAGAACCTTAATCGTAGCAGGAATATGAAGACATATGCGATGGTTTGGAACATTTAATTTTTCGCACGTTTCGGTTATTGACGATGACCATCATCAGCGAATTATGTTAAGAGAAATTGGACATTCAGTTTGGCCTTCTTAAGTTTTTTGAAGGTGGATTCAAAGCAACGAAATCGACGGACAACGTCTTCCTTGTATCTCTTCCTCAATGTATTAGTGATGGAGTCGTTCCTTGGGAACCTTATTCGTAGCAGGAATATGAAGACATATGCGATGGTTTGGAACATTTCATTTTCCCGACGTTTCGGTCATTGACGATGACCATCATCAGCGAATTATGTTGAGACAAAGTAGACATCTAGTTTGGCATTCTCAAGTTTTTTGAAGGTGGATTCTATGCAGCGAAATCGACGGACAACGTCTTCATTTTATCTCTTCGTCAATGTATTAGTCAAGAGTCGTTCCTTGGGATACTTATTTGTAGCAGGAATATGAAGACATATGGGATGGTTTGGAACATTTCATTTTCCCGACGTTTCAGTCATTAAAGAGTCACCATCATCAGCGAATTATGTTAAGAGAAATTGGACATTCAGTTTGCTCTTCTCTAGTTTTTTGAAGGTGGAATCTAAGCAGCGAAATCGACGGACAACGTCTTCATTGTATCTCTTCCTCAATGTATTAGTCAAGAGTCGTTCCTTGGGATCCTTATTCGTAGCAGGAATATGAAGACATGCGATGGTTTGGAACATTTCATTTTCCCGACGTTTCAGTCATGATGATGACCATCATCAGGGAATTATGTTGAGAGAAATTGGACATTCAGTTTGGCCCTCTCAAGTTTTTTAAGGTAGATTCTAAGCAGCGAAATCCACGGACAACGTCTTTATTGTATATCTTCCTCAATGTATTAGTGATGGAGTCGTTCGTTCCTTGAAACCTTATTCGTAGCAGGAATATGAAGACATATGCGATGGTTCAAAACATTTCATTTTCCGGACGTTTCGGTCATTGACGATGACCATCATCAGCGAAATATGTTGAGAGAAATTGGACATCCAGTTTGGTTTCTTAAGTTTTTTGAAGGTGGATTCTAAGCAGCGAAATCGACGGACAACGTCTTCATTGTATTTCTTCCTCAATGTATTAGCGATAGAGTCGTTCCTTGAGAACCTTAATCGTAGCAGGAATATGAAGACATATGCGATGGTTTGGAACATTTAATTTTCCGGACGTTTTGGTCATTGACGATGACCATCATCAGGGAATTATGTTAAGAGAAATTGGAAATCTAGTTTGGCCTTCTCAAGTATTTTAAAGTTGGATTCTAAGCAGCGAAATCCACAGACAACTTCTTCATTGTATCTCTTCCTCAATGTATTAGTGATGGTCGTTCCTCCAGAATCTTATTCGTAGCAGGAATTTGAAGACATATGCGATGGTTGGAAACATTTCATTTTCCGCATGTTTCGTTCATTGACGATGACCATCATCAGCGAATTATGTTGAGAGAAATTGGACATTCAGTTTGCCCTTCTCTAGTTTTATGAAGGTGGAATCTAAGAAGCGATATCGACGGACAACGTCCTCATTGTATCTCTTCCTAAATGTATTAGTGATGAAGTAGTTCCTTGGGAACCTTATTCGAAGCAGGAATATGAAGACATATGCGATGGTTAAAAACATTTCATTTTCCGGACGTTTCGGTCATTGAACGATGACCATCATCAGCGAATTATGTTGAGAGAAATTGGAAATCCAGTTTGGCCTTCTCAAGTTATTTAAAGTTGGATTCTAAGCAGCGAAATTGACGGACAACTCCTTCATTGTATCTCTTCCTCAATGTATTAGCGATAGAGTCGTTCCTTGAGAACCTTAATCGTAGCAGGAATATGAAGACATATGCGATGGTTTGGAACATTTAATTTTTCGCACGTTTCGGTTATTGACGATGACCATCATCAGCGAATTATGTTAAGAGAAATTGGACATTCAGTTTGGCCTTCTTAAGTTTTTTGAAGGTGGATTCAAAGCAACGAAATCGACGGACAACGTCTTCCTTGTATCTCTTCCTCAATGTATTAGTGATGGAGTCGTTCCTTGGGAACCTTATTCGTAGCAGGAATATGAAGACATATGCGATGGTTTGGAACATTTCATTTTCCCGACGTTTCGGTCATTGACGATGACCATCATCAGCGAATTATGTTGAGACAAAGTAGACATCTAGTTTGGCCTTCTCAAGTTTTTTGAAGGTGGATTCTATGCAGCGAAATCGACGGACAACGTCTTCATTTTATCTCTTCCTCAATGTATTAGTCAAGAGTCGTTCCTTGGGATCCTTATTTGTAGCAGGAATATGAAGACATATGGGATGGTTTGGAACATTTCATTTTCCCAACGTTTCAGTCATTAAAGAGTCACCATCATCAGCGAATTATGTTAAGAGAAATTGGACATTCAGTTTTTCTCTTCTCTAGTTTTTTGAAGGTGGAATCTAAGCAGCGAAATCGACGGACAACGTCTTCATTGTATCTCTTCCTCAATGTATTAGTCAAGAGTCGTTCCTTGGGATCCTTATTCGTAGCAGGAATATGAAGACATATGCGATGGTTTGGAACATTTCATTTTCCCGCGTTGCAGTCATGATGATGACCATCATCAGGGAATTATGTTGAGAGAAATTGGACATTCAGTTTGGCCCTCTCAAGTTTTTTAAGGTAGATTCTAAGCAGCGAAATCCACGGACAACGTCTTTATTGTATATCTTCCTCAATGTATTAGTGATGGAGTCGTTCGTTCCTTGAAACCTTATTCGTAGCAGGAATATGAAGACATATGCGATGGTTCAAAACATTTCATTTTCCGGACGTTTCGGTCATTGACGATGACCATCATCAGCGAAATATGTTGAGAGAAATTGGACATCCAGTTTGGTTTCTTAAGTTTTTTGAAGGTGGATTCTAAGCAGCGAAGTCGACGGACAACGTCTTCATTGTATTTCTTCCTTAATGTATTAGTGTTGGAGTCGTTCTTTGGCAACCTTATTCGTAGCAGGAATATGAAGACATATGTGATGGTTTGGAACATTTCATTTTCCGAACGTTTCGGTCATTGATGATGACCATCATCAGCAAATTATGTTGAGAGCAATTGGATATCCAGTTTGGCCTTCTCAAGTTTTTTGTAGGTGGATTCTAAGAAGCAAAATCGATGGACAACGTCTTCATTGTCTCTCTTCCTCAATGTATTAGTGATGGATTCGTTCCTTGGGAACCTTATTCGTAGCAAGAATATGAAGACATATGCGATGGTTTGGAACATTTCCTTTTCCGGACGTTTTGGTCATTTACGATGACCATCATCAGGGAATTATGTTAAGAGAAATTTGACATCTAGTTTGGCCTTCTCAAGTTTTTTAAAGTTGGATTCTAAGCAGCGAAATCCACAGACAACTTCTTCATTGTATCTCTTCCTCAATGTATTAGTGATGGTCGTTCCTTGAGAACCTTATTCATAGCAGGAATATGAAGACATATGCGATGGTTGGGAACATTTCATTTTCCAGACGTTTTGGTCATTGACGATGACCATCATCAGGGAATTATGTTTAGAGAAATTGGACATCTAGTTTGGCCTTCTCAGGTTTTTTAAAGTTGGATTCTAAGCAGCGAAATCCACAGACAACTTCTTCATTGTATCTCTTCCTCAATGTATTAGTGATGGTCGTTCCTTGAGAACCTTATTCGTAGCAGGAATATGAAGACATATGCGATGGTTGGGAACATTTCATTTTCCGCATGTTTCGTTTATTGACGATGACCATCATCAGCGAATTATGTTGAGAGAAATTGGACATTCAGTTTGGCCTTCTTAAGTTTTTTGAAGGTGGATTCTAAGCAGCCAAATCGACGGACAACGTCTTCCTTGTATCTCTTCCTTAATTTATTAGTGATGGAATCGTTCCTTTGGAAGCTTCTCCGTAGCAGGCATATGAAGACATATGCGATGGTTTGAAACATTTAATTTTCCCGACGTTTCGGTCATTAAAGAGTCAGCATCATCAGCGAATTATGTTGAGAGAAATTGGACATTCAGTTTGCCCTTCTCTAGTTTTATAAGGGTGGAATCTAAGCAGCGATATCGACGGACAACGTCTTCATTGTATCTCTTCCTTAATGTATTAGTCAAGAGTCGTTCCTTGGAATCCTTATTCGTAGCAGGAATATGAAGACATATGCGATGGTTTGGAACATTTCATTTTCCCTACGTTTCAGTCATGACGATGCCCATCATCAGGGAATTATGTTGAGAGAAATTGGACATTCAGTTTAGCCTGGGAAAAGTTTTGGAAGGTGGATTCTAAGCAGCAAAATTGACGGAACACGTCTTCATTGTCTCTCTTCCTCAATGTATTAGTGATGGATTCGTTCCTTGGGAACCTTATTCGTAGCAGGAATATGAAGACATATGCGATGGTTTGGAACATTTCATTTTCCGGACGTTTTGGTCATTGACGATGACCATCATCAGGGAATTATGTTAAGAGAAATTGGACATCTAGTTTGGCCTTCTCAAGTATTTTAAAGTTGGATTCTAAGCAGCGAAATCCACAGACAACTTCTTCATTGTATCTCTTCCTCAATGTATTAGTGATGGTCGTTCCTCCAGAATCTTATTCGTAGCAGGAATTTGAAGACATATGCGATGGTTGGAAACATTTCATTTTCCGCATGTTTCGTTCATTGACGATGACCATCATCAGCGAATTATGTTGAGAGAAATTGGACATTCAGTTTAGCCTTCTTAAGTTTTTTGAAGGTGGATTCTAAGCAGCCAAATCGACGGACAACGTCTTCCTTGTATCTCTTCCTCAATTTATAAGTGATGGAGTCGTTCCTTTGGAACCTTCTCCGTAGCAGGAATATGAAGACATATGCGATGGTTTGAAACATTTCATTTTCCCGACGTTTCGGTCATTAAAGAGTTACCATCATCAGCGAATTATGTTGAGAGAAATTGGACATTCAGTTTGCCCTTCCTTAGTTTTATGAAGGTGGAATCTAAGCAGCGATATCGACGGACAACGTCTTCATTGTATCTCTTCCTCAATGTATTAGTCAAGAGTCGTTCCTTGGGATCCTTATTCGTAGCAGGAATATGAAGACATATGCGATGGTTTGGAACATTTCATTTTCCCTACGTTTCGGTCATGGCGATGACCATCATCAGGGAATTATGTTGAGAGAAATTGGACATTCAGTTTGGCCCTCTCAAGTTTTTTGAAGGTGGATTCTAAGCAGCGAAATCCACGGACAACGTCTTTATTGTATATCTTCCTCAATGTATTAGTGATGGAGTCGTTCCTTGGAACCTTATTGGTAGCAGGAATATGAAGACATATGCGATGGTTCGAAACATTTCATTTTCCGGATCTTTCGGTCATTGACGATGACCATCATCAGCGAATTATGTTGAGAGAAATTGGACATCCAGTATATTTCTTAAGTTTTTTGAATGTGGATTCTAAGCAGCGAAATCGACGGACAACGTCTTCATTGTATTTCTTCCTTAATGTATTAGTGTTGGAGTCGTTCTTTAGGCAACCTTATTCGTAACAGGAATATGAAGACATATGCGATGGTTTGGAACATTTCATTTTCCGGAGGTTTCGGTCATTGATGATGACCATCATCAGCAAATTATGTTGAGAGCAATTGGACATCCAGTTTAGCCTTCTTAAGTTTTTTGAAGGTGGATTCTAAACAGCCAAATCGACGGACAACGTGTTCCTTGGATCTCTTCCTCAATTTATTAGTGCTGGAGTCGTTCCTTTGGAACCTTCTCCGTAGCAGGAATATGAAGACATATGCGATGGTTTGAAACATTTCATTTTCCCGACGTTTCGGTCATTAAAGAGTCACCATCATCAGCGAATTATGTTGAGAGAAATTGGAAATTCAGTTTGCCCTTCCTTAGTTTTATGAAGGTGGAATCTAAGCAGCGATATCGACGGACAACGTCTTCATTGTATCTCTTCCTCAATGTATTAGTCAAGAGTCGTTCCTTGGGATCCTTATTCGTAGCAGGAATATGAAGACATATGCGATGGTTTGGAACATTTCATTTTCCCTACGTTTCGGTCATAACGATGACCATCATCAGGGAATTATGTTGAGAGAAATTGGACATTCAGTTTGGCCCTCTCAAGTTTTTTAAAGGTGGATTCTAAGCAGCGAAATCCACGGAAAACGTCTTTATTGTATATCTTCCTCAATGTATTAGTGATGGAGTCGTTCCTTGGAACGTTATTCGTAGCAGGAATATGAAGACATATGCGATGGTTCAAAACATTTCATTTTCCGGATCTTTCGGTCATTGACGATGACCATCATTAGCGAATTATGTTGAGAGAAAATGGACATCCAGTTTATTTCTTAAGTTTTTTGAAGGTGGATTCTAAGCAGCGAAATCGACGGACAACGTCTTCATTGTATTTCTTCCTTAATGTATTAGTTTTGGAGTCGTTCTTTGGCAACCTTATTCGTAACAGGAATATGAAGACATATGCGATGGTTTAGCACATTTCATTTTCCGGACGTTTCGGTCATTGATGATGACCATCATCAGCAAACTATGTTGAGAGCAATTGGACATCCAGTTTGGCCTTCTCAAGTTTTTTGTAGGTGGATTCTAAGAAGCGAAATCGATGGACAACGTCTTCATTGTCTCTCTTCCTCAATGTATTAGTGATGGATTCGTTCCTCGGGAACCTTATTCGTAGCAAGAATATGAAGACATATGAGATTGTTTGGAACATTTCATTTTCCGGACGTTTTGGTCATTTACGATGAACATCATCAGGGAATTATGTTAAGAGAAATTGGACATCTAGTTTGGCCTTCTCAAGTTTTTTAAAGTTGGATTCTAAGCAGCGAAATCCACAGACAACTTCTCCATTGTATCTCTTCCTCAATGTATTAGTGATGGTCGTTCCTTGAGAACCTTATTCATAGCAGGAATATTAAGACATATGCGATGGTTGGGAACATTTCATTTTCCGGACGTTTTGGTCATTGACGATGACCATCATCAGGGAATTATGTTTAGAGAAATTGGACATCTAGTTTGGCCTTCTTAAGTTTTTTAAAGTTGGATTCTAAGCAGCGAAATCCACAGACAACTTCTTCATTGTATCTCTTCCTCAATGTATTAGTGATGGTCGTTCCTTGAGAACCTTATTCGTAGCAGGAATATGAAGACATATGCGATGGTTGGGAACATTTCATTTTCCGCATGTTTCGTTCATTGACGATGACCATCATTAGCGAATTATGTTGAGAGAAAATGGACATCCAGTTTATTTCTTAAGTTTTTTGAAGGTGGATTCTAAGCAGCGAAATCGACGGACAACGTCTTCATTGTATTTCTTCCTTAATGTATTAGTGTTGGAGTCGTTCTTTGGCAACCTTATTCGTAACAGGAATATGAAGACATATGCGATGGTTTAGCACATTTTATTTTCCGGACGTTTCGATCATTGATGATGACCATCATCAGCAAACTATGTTGAGAGCAATTGGACATCCAGTTTGGCCTTCTCAAGTTTTTTGTAGGTGGATTCTAAGAAGCGAAATCGATGGACAACGTCTTCATTGTCTCTCTTCCTCAATGTATTAGTGATGGATTCGTTCCTCGGGAACCTTATTCGTAGCAAGAATATGAAGACATATGAGATTGTTTGGAACATTTCATTTTCCGGACGTTTTGGTCATTTACGATGAACATCATCAGGGAATTATGTTAAGAGAAATTGGACATCTAGTTTGGCCTTCTCAAGTTTTTTAAAGTTGGATTCTAAGCAGCGAAATCCACAGACAACTTCTCCATTGTATCTCTTCCTCAATGTATTAGTGATGGTCGTTCCTTGAGAACCTTATTCATAGCAGGAATATTAAGACATATGCGATGGTTGGGAACATTTCATTTTCCGGACGTTTTGGTCATTGACGATGACCATCATCAGGGAATTATGTTTAGAGAAATTGGACATCTAGTTTGGCCTTCTGAAGTTTTTTAAAGTTGGATTCTAAGCAGCGAAATCCACAGACAACTTCTTCATTGTATCTCTTCCTCAATGTATTAGTGATGGTCGTTCCTTGAGAACCTTATTCGTAGCAGGAA
This sequence comes from Ceratothoa steindachneri, assembly GCA_963969495.1. Classification (NCBI taxonomy): domain Eukaryota; kingdom Metazoa; phylum Arthropoda; class Malacostraca; order Isopoda; family Cymothoidae; genus Ceratothoa; species Ceratothoa steindachneri. Next base: position 148,714,978 of record OZ018318.1, read on the forward strand.
TATGAAGACATATGCGATGGTTGGGAACATTTCATTTTCCGCATGTTTCGTTCATTGACGATGACCATCATTAGCGAATTATGTTGAGAGAAAATGGACATCCAGTTTATTTCTTAAGTTTTTTGAAGGTGGATTCTAAGCAGCGAAATCGACGGACAACGTCTTCATTGTATTTCTTCCTTAATGTATTAGTGTTGGAGTCGTTCTTTGGCAACCTTATTCGTAACAGGAATATGAAGACATATGCGATGGTTTAGCACATTTCATTTTCCGGACGTTTCGATCATTGATGATGACCATCATCAGCAAACTATGTTGAGAGCAATTGGACATCCAGTTTGGCCTTCTCAAGTTTTTTGTAGGTGGATTCTAAGAAGCGAAATCGATGGACAACGTCTTCATTGTCTCTCTTCCTCAATGTATTAGTGATGGATTCGTTCCTCGGGAACCTTATTCGTAGCAAGAATATGAAGACATATGAGATTGTTTGGAACATTTCATTTTCCGGACGTTTTGGTCATTTACGATGACCATCATCAGGGAATTATGTTAAGAGAAATTGGACATCTAGTTTGGCCTTCTCAAGTTTTTTAAAGTTGGATTCTAAGCAGCGAAATCCACAGACAACTTCTCCATTGTATCTCTTCCTCAATGTATTAGTGATGGTCGTTCCTTGAGAACCTTATTCATAGCAGGAATATTAAGACATATGCGATGGTTGGGAACATTTCATTTTCCGGACGTTTTGGTCATTGACGATGACCATCATCAGAGAATTATGTTTAGAGAAATTGGACATCTAGTTTGGCCTTCTTAAGTTTTTTCAAGTTGGATTCTAAGCAGCGAAATCCACAGACAACTTCTTCATTGTATCTCTTCCTCAATGTATTAGTGATGGTCGTTCCTTGAGAACCTTATTCGTAGCAGGAATATGAAGACATATGCGATGGTTGGGAACATTTCATTTTCCGCATGTTTCGTTCATTGACGATGACCATCATCAGCGAATTATGTTGAGAGAAATTGGACATTCAGTTTGGCCTTCTTAAGTTTTTTGAAGGTGGATTCTAAGCAGCCAAATCGACGGACAACGTCTTCCTTGTATCTCTTCCTCAATTTATTAGTGATGGAGTCGTTCCTTTGGAAGCTTCTCCCTAGCAGGAATATGAAGACATATGCGATGGTTTGAAACATTTAATTTTCCCGACGTTTCGGTCATTAAAGAGTCAGCATCATCAGCGAATTATGTTGAGAGAAATTGGACATTCAGTTTGCCCTTCTCTAGTTTTATGAAGGTGGAATCTATGAAGCGATATCGACGGACAACGTCCTCATTGTATCTCTTCCTCAATGTATTAGTCAAGAGTCGTTCCTTGGGATCCTTATTCGTAGCAGGAATATGAAGACATATGCGATGGTTTGGAACATTTCATTTTCCCTACGTTTAGGTCAGGACGATGACCATCATCATGGAATTATGTTGAGAGAAATTGGACATTCAGTTTAGGCTTGTCAAGTTTTTTGGAAGGTGGATTCTAAGCAGCAAAATTGACGGAACACGTCTTCATTGTCTCTCTTCCGCAATGTATTAGTGATGGATTCGTTCCTTGGGAACCTTATTCGTAGCAGGAATATGAAGACATATGCGATGGTTTGGAAAATTTCATTTTCCGGACGTTTTGGTCATTGACGATGACCATCATCATGGAATTATGTTAAGAGAAATTGGACACCTAGTTTGGCCTTCTCAAGTTATTTAAAGTTGGATTCTAAGCAGCGAAATCCACAGACAACTTCTTCATTGTATATCTTCCTCAATGTATTAGTCAAGAGTCGTTCCTTGGGATCCTTATTCGCATCAGGAATTTGAAGACATATGCGATGGTTGGGAACATTTCATTTTCCGCATGTTTCGTTCATTGACGATGACCATCCTCAGCGAATTATGTTGAGAGAAATTGGACATTCAGTTTAGCCTTCTTAAGTTTTTTGAAGGTGGATTCTAAGCAGCGAAATCCACAGACAACGTCTTCATTGTATTTCTTCCTTAATGTATTAGTGTTGGAGTCGTTCCTTTGGAACCTTCTCCGTAGCAGGAATATGAAGACATATGCGATGGTTTGAAACATTTCATTTTCCCGACGTTTCGGTCATTAAAGAGTCAGCATCATCAGCGAATTATGTTGAGAGAAATTAGACATTCAGTTTGCCCTTCTCTAGTTTTATGAAGGTGGAATCTAAGCAGCGATATCGACGGACAACGTCTTCATTGTCTCTTTTCCTCAATGTATTAGTGATGGATTCGTTCCTCGGGAACTTTATTCGTAGGCAAGAATATGAAGACATATGAGATGGTTTGGAACATTTCATTTTCCGGACGTTTTGGTCATTTACGATGACCATCATCAGGGAATTATGTTAAGAGAAATTGGACATCTAGTTTGGCCTTCTCAAGTTTTTTTAAAGTTGGATTCTAAGCAGCGAAATCCACAGACAACTTCTTCATTGTATCTCTTCCTCAATGTATTAGTGATGGTCGTTCCTTGAGAACCTTATTCATAACAGGAATATGAAGACATATGCGATGGTTGGGAACATTTCATTTTCCGGACGTTTTGGTCATTGACGATGACGATCATCAGGGAATTATGTTAAGAGAAATTGACATCTAGTTTGGCCTTCTCAAGTTTTTTAAAGTTGGATTCTAAGCAGCGAAATCCACAGACAACTTCTTCATTGTATCTCTTCCTTAATGTATTAGTGATGGTCGTTCCTTGAGAACCTTATTCGTAGCAGGAATTTGAAGACATATGCGATGGTTAGGAACATTTCATTTTCCGCATGTTTCGTTCATTGACGATGACCATCATCAGCGAATTATGTTGAGAGAAACTGGACATTCAGTTTAGCCTTCTTAAGTTTTTTGAAGGTGGATTCTAAGCAGCCAAATCGACGGACAACGTCTTCCTTGTATCTCTTCCTCAATTTATTAGTAAAGAAGTCGTTCCTTTGGAACCTTCTCCGTAGCAGGAATATGAAGACATATGCGATGGTTTGAAACATTTCATTTTCCCGACGTTTCGGTCATTAAAGAGTCACCATCATCAGCGAATTATGTTGAGAGAAATTGGACATTCAGTTTGCCCTTCCTTAGTTTTATGAAGGTGAAATCTAAGCAGCGATATCGACGGACAACGTCTTCATTGTATCTCTTCCTCAATGTATTAGTCAAGAGTCGTTCCTTGGGATCCTTATTCGTACAGGAATATGAAGACATTTGCGATGGTTTGGAACATTTCATTTTCCCTACGTTTCGGTCATGACGATGACCATCATCAGGGAATTATGTTGAGAGAAATTGGACATTCAGTTGGGCCCTCTCAAGTTTTTTGAAGGTGGATTCTAAGCAGCGAAATCCACGGACAACGTCTTTATTGTATATCTTCCTCAATGTATTAGTGATGGAGTCGTTCCTTGGAACCTTATTCGTTGCAGGAAAATGAAGACATATGCGATGGTTCAAAACATTTCATTTTCCGGATCTTTCGGTCATTGACGATGACCATCATCAGCAAATTATGTTAAAAGAAATTGGACATCCAGTTTATTTCTTAAGTTTTTTGAAGGTGGATTCTAAGCAGCGAAATCGACGGACAACGTCTTCATTGTATTTCTTCCTTAATGTATTAGTGTTGGAGTCGTTCTTTAGGCAACCTTATTCATAACAGGAAAATGAAGACATATGCGATAGTTTGGAACATTTCATATTCCGGACGTTTCAGGCATTGATGATGACCATCATCAGCAAATTATGTTGAGAGCAATTGGACATCCAGTTTAGCCTTCTTGAGTTTTTTGAAGGTGGATTCTAAGCAGCTAAATCGACGGACAACGTCTTCCTTGTATCTCTTCCTCAATTTATTAGTGATGGAGTCGTTCCTTTGGAACCTTCTCCGTAGCAGGAATATGAAGACATATGCGATGGTTTGAAACATTTCATTTTCCCGACGTTTCAGTCATTAAAGAGTCACCATCATCAGCGAATTATGTTGAGAGAAATTGGACATTCAGTTTGCCCTTCCTTAGTTTTATGAAGGTGGAATCTAAGCAGCGATATCGACGGACAACATCTTCATTGTATCTCTTCCTCAATGTATTAGTCAAGAGTCGTTCCTTGGGATCCTCATTCGTAGCAGGAATATGAAAGCATATGCGATGGTTTGGAACATTTCATTTTCCCTACGTTTTGGTCATAACGATGACCATCATCAGGGAATTATGTTGAGAGAAATTGGACATTCAGTTTGGCCCTCTCAAGTTTTTTGAAGGTGGATTCTAAGCAGCGAAATCCACGGACAACGTCTTTATTGTATATCTTCCTCAATGTATTAGTGATGGATTCGATCCTTAGGAACCTTATTCGTAGCAGGAATATGAAGACATATGCGATGGTTTGGAACATTTCATTTTCCTGACGTTTTGGTCATTGACGATGACCATCATCAGGAAATTATGTTAAGAGAAATTGGACATCTAGTTTGGCCTTCTCAAGTTTTTTAAAGTTGGATTCTGAGCAACGAAATCCACAGACAACTTCTTCATTGTATCTCTTCATCAATGTATTAGTGATGGTCGTTCCTTGAGAACCTTATTCGTTGCAGGAATATGAAGACATATGCGATGGTTTGGAACATTTAAATTTCCGGACGTTTCGGTCATTGACGATGACCATCATCAGCGAATTATGTTAAGAGAAATTGGACATCCAGTTTATTTCTAAAGTTTTTTGAAGGTGGATTCTAAGCAGCGAAATCGACGGACAACGTCTTCATTGTATTTCTTCCTTAATGTATTAGTGTTAGAGTCGTTCTTTGGCAACCTTATTCGTAACAGGAATATGAAGACATATGCGATGGTTTGAAACATTTAATTTTCCCGACGTTTCGGTCATTAAAGCGTCAGCATCATCAGCGAATTATGTTGAGAGAAATTGGACATTCAGTTTGCCATTCTCTAGTTTTATGAAGGTGGAATCTAAGCAGCGATATCGACGGACAACGTCCTCATTGTATCTCTTCCTCGATTTATTAGTCAAGAGTCGTTCCTTGGGATCCTTATTCGTAGCAGGAATATGAAGACATATGCGGTGGTTTGGAACATTTCATTTTCCCTACGTTTAGGTCATGACGATGACCATCATCATGGAATTATGTTGAGAGAAATTGGACATTCAGTTTAGCCTTGTCAAGTTTTTTGGAAGGTGGATTCTAAGCAGCAAAATTGACGGAACACGTCTTCATTGTCTCTTTTCCTCAATTTATTAGTGATGGATTCGATCCTTAGGAACCTTATTCGTAGCAGGAATATGAAGACATATGCGATGGTTTGGAACATTTCATTTTCCGGACGTTTTGGTCATTTACGATGACCATCATCAGGGAATTATGTTAAGAGAAATTGGACATCTAGTTTGGCCTTCTCAAGTTTTTTTAAAGTTGGATTCTAAGCAGCGAAATCCACAGACAACTTCTTCATTGTATCTCTTCCTCAATGTATTAGTGATGGTCGTTCCTTGAGAACCTTATTCATAGCAGGAATATGAAGACATATGCGATGGTTGGGAACATTTCATTTTCCGGACGTTTTGGTCATTGACGATGACCATCATCAGGGAATTATGTTTAGAGAAATTGGACATCTAGTTTGGCCTTCTCAAGTTTTTAAAAGTTGGATTCTAAGCAGCGAAATCCACAGACAACTTCTTCATTGTATCTCTTCCTCAAAGTATTAGTGATGGTCGACCCTTGAGAACCTTATTCGTAGCAGGAATAGGAAGAGATATGCGATGGTTGGGAACATTTCATTTTCCGCATGTTTCGTTCATTGACGATGACCATCATCAGCGAATTATGTTAAGAGAAATTGGACATTCAAGCGGCCTTCTTAAGTTTTTTGAAGGTGGATTCTAAGCAGCCAAATCGACGGACAACGTCTTCCTTGTATCTCTTCCTCAATTTATTAGTGATGGAGTCGTTCCTTTGGAAGCTTCTCCGTAGCAGGAATATGAAGACATATGCGATGGTTTGAAACATTGTATTTTTCCGACGTTTTGGTCATTGAAGAGTCAGCATCATCAGCGAATAAAGTTGTGAGAAATTGGACATTCAGTTTGCCCTTCTCTAGTTTTATGAAGGTGGAATCTAAGCAGCGATAGCGACGGACAACGTCTACATTGTATCTCTTCCTCTATGTATTAGTCAAGAGTCGTTCCTTGGGATCCTTATTCGTAGCAGGAATATGAAGACATTTGCGATGGTTTGGAACATTTCATTTTCCCTACGTTTCGGTCATGACGATGACCATCATCAGGGAATTATGTTGAGAGAAATTGGACATTCAGTTTAGCCTTGTCAAGTTTTTTGGAAGGTGGATTCTAAGCAGCAAAATTGACGGAACAAGTCTTCATTGTATCTCTTCCTCAATGTATTAGTCAAGAGTCGTTCCTTGGGATCCTTATTCGTAGCAGGAATATGAAGACATATGGGATGGTTTGGAACATTTCATTTTCCCTACGTTTCGGTCATTGACGATGACCATCATCAGCGAATTATGTTGAGAGAGATTGGACATTCAGTTTGGTTTCTTAGGTTTTTTGAAGGTGGATTCTAAGCAGCGAAATCGACGGACAACGTCTTCATTGTATTTCTTCCTCAATGTATTAGTGATGGAGTCGTTCCTTGGGAACCTTATTCGTAGAAAGAATATGAAGACATATGCGATGGTTTGGAACATTTAAATTTCCGGACGTTTCGGTCATTGACGATGAACATCATCAGGGGATTATGTTGAAAGAAATTGGACATCTAGTTTGGCCTTCTCAAGTTTTTTGAAGGTGGATTTTAAGCAGCGAAATCGAAGGAAAACGTCTTCATTTTTATCTCCTCCTCAATGTATTAGTGATGAAGTCGTTCCTTCAAAACCTTAGTCGTAGCAGGAATATGAAGACATATGCGATGGTTTGAAAAATTTCATTTTCCTGACGTTTCGGTCATTTACGATGACCATCATCAGGGAATTATGTTAAGAGAAATTGGACATCTAGTTTGGCCTTCTCAAGTTTTTTAAAGTTGGATTCTAAGCAGCGAAATCCACAGACAACTTCTTCATTGTATCTCTTCCTCAATGTATTAGTGATGGTCGTTCCTTGAGAACCTTATTCGTAGCAGGAATATGAAGACATATGCGATGGTTTGGAACATTTCATTTTCCCGACGTTTCGGTCATTGACGATGACCATCATCAGGGAATTATGTTGAGAGAAATTTGACATCTAGTTTGGCCTTCTTAAGTTGTTTGTAGGTGGATTCTAAGAAGCGAAATCGATGGACAACGTCTTCATTGTCTCTCTTCCTTAATGTATTAGTGATGGATTCGTTCCTCGGGAACCTTATTCGTAGCAAGAATATGAAGACATATGAGATGGTTTGGAACATTTCATTTTCCCTACGTTTCGGTCATTGACGATGACCATCATCAGGGAATTATGTTTAGAGAAATTGGAAATTCAGTTTGCCCTTCTCTAGCTTTTTGAAGGTGGATTCTAAGCAGCGAAATCGACGGACAACTTCTTCATTGTATCTCTTCCTCAATGTATTAGTCAAGAGTCGTTTCTTGGGATCCTTATTCGTAGCAGGAATATGAAGACATATGGGATGGTTTAGAACATTTCATTTTCCCTACGTTTCGGTCATTGACGATGACCATCATCAGGGAATTATGTTTAGAGAAATTGGAAATTCAGTTTGCCCTTCTCTAGCTTTTTGAAGGTGGATTCTAAGCAGCGAAATCGACGGACAACTTCTTCATTGTATCTCTTCCTCAATGTATTAGTCAAGAGTCGTTCCTTGGGATCCTTATTCGTAGCAGGAATATGAAGACATATGCGATGGTTTGGAACATTTCATTTTCCCGACGTTTCGGTCATTGATGATGACCATCATCAGGGAATTATGTTGAGAGAAATTTGACATCTGGTTTGGCCTTCTTAAGTTGTTTGTAGGTGGATTCTAAGAAGCGAAATCGATGGACAACGTCTTCATTGTCTCTCTTCCTTAATGTATTAGTGATGGATTCGTTCCTCGGGAACCTTATTCGTAGCAAGAATATGAAGACATATGAGATGGTTTGGAACATTTCATTTTCCGGACGTTTTGGTCATTTACGATGACCATCATCAGGGAATTATGTTAAGAGAAATTGGACATCTAGTTTGGCCTTCTCAAGTTTTTTAAAGTTGGATTCTAAGCAGCGAAATCCACAGACAACTTCTTCATTGTATCTCTTCCTCAATGTATTAGTGATGGTCGTTCCTTGAGAACATTATTCGTAGCAGGAATATGAAGACATATGCGATGGTTTGGAACATTTGATTTTCCGGACGTTTCGGTCATTGATGATGACCATCATCAGCAAACTATGTTGAGAGCAATTGGACATCCAGTTTGGCCTTCTCAAGTTGTTTGTAGGTGGATTCTAAGAAGCGAAATCGATGGACAACGTCTTCATTGTCTCTCTTCCTTAATGTATTAGTGATGGATTCGTTCCTCGGGAACCTTATTCGTAGCAAGAATATGAAGACATATGAGATGGTTTGGAACATTTCATTTTCCGGACGTTTTGGTCATTTACGATGTCCATCATCAGGGAATTATGTTAAGAGAAATTGGACATCTAGTTTGGCCTTCTCAAGTTTTTTAAAGTTGGATTCTAAGCAGCGAAATCCACAGACAACTTCTTCATTGTATCTCTTCCTTAATGTATTAGTGATGGTCGTTCCTTGAGAACCTTATTCATAGCAGGAATATGAAGACATATGCGATGGTTGGGAACATTTCATTTTCCGGACGTTTTGGTCATTGACGATGACCATCATCAGGGAATTTTGTTTAGAGAAATTGGACATCTTTTTTGGCCTTCTTAAGTTTTTTAAAGTTGGATTCTAAGCAGCGAAATCCACAGACAACTTCTTCATTGTATCTCTTCCTTAATGTATTAGTGATGGTCGTTCCGTGAGAACCTTATTCGTAGCAGGAATATGAAGACATATGCGATGGGTGGGAACATTTCATTTTCCGCATGTTTCGTTCATTGACGATGACCATCATCAGCGAATTATGTTGAGAGAAATTGGACATTCAGTTTGGCCTTCTTAAGTTTTTTGAAGGTGGATTCTAAGCAGCCAAATCGACGGACAACGTCTTCCTTGTATCTCTTCCTCAATTTATTAGTGATGGAGTCGTTCCTTTGGAAGCTTCTCCGTAGCAGGAATATGAAGACATATGCGATAGTTTGAAACATTTAATTTTCCCGACGTTTCGGTCATTAGAGAGTCAGCATCATCAGCGAATTATGTTGAGAGAAATTGGACATTCAGTTTGCCATTCTCTAGTTTTATGAAGGTGAAATCTAAGCAGCGATATTGACGGACAACGTCCTCATTGTATCTCTTCCTCAATGTATTAGTCAAGAGTCGTTCCTTGGGATCCTTATTCGTAGCAGGAATATGAAGACATATGCGATGGTTTGGAACATTTCATTTTCCCTACGTTTAGGTCATGACGATGACCATCATCATGGAATTATGTTGAGAGAAATTGGACATTCAGTTTAGCCTTGTCAAGTTTTTTGGAAGGTGGATTCTAAGCAGCAAAATTGACGGAACACGTCTTCATTGTCTCTCTTCCTCAATGTATTAGTGATGGATTCGTTCCTTGGGAACCTTATTCGTAGCAGGAATATGAAGACATATGCGATGGTTTGGAACATTTCATTTTCCGGACGTTTTGGTCATTGACGATGACGATCATCAGGGAATTATGTTAAGAGAAATTGGACATCTAGTTTGGCCTTCCTAAGTTTTTTAAAGTTGGATTCTAAGCAGCGAAATCCACAGAGAACTTCTTCATTGTATCTCTTCCTCAATGTATTAGTGATGGTCGTTCCTTGAGAACCTTATTCGTAGCAGGAATATGAAGAAATATGCGATGGTTTGGAACATTTCATTTTCCGGACGTTTTGGTCATTGATGATGACCATCATCAGCATATTATGTTGAGAGCAATTAGACATCCAGTTTGGCCTTCTCAAGTTTTTTGTAGGTGGATTCTAAGAAGCGAAATCGATGGACAACGTCTTCATTGTCTCTCTTTCTCAATGTATTAGTGATAGATTCGTTCCTTGGGAACCCTATTCGTAGCAAGAATATGAAGACATATGAGATGGTTTGGAACATTTCATTTTCCGGACGTTTTGGTCATTTACGATGACCATCATCAGGGAATTATGTTAGGAGAAATTGGACATCTAGTTTGGCCTTCTCAAAATTTTAAAGTTGGATTCTAAGCAGCGAAATGCACAGACAACTTCTTCATTGTATCTCTTCCTCAATGTATTAGTGATGGTCGTTCCTTGAGAACCTTATTCATAGCAGGAATATGAAGACATATGCGATGGTTGGGAACATTTCATTTTCCGGACGTTTTGGTCATTGACGATGACCATCATCAGGGAATTATGTTTAGAGAAATTGGACATCTAGTTTGGCCTTCTCAAGTTTTTAAAAGTTGGATTCTAAGCAGCGAAATCCACAGACAACTTCTTCATTGTATCTCTTCCTCAAAGTATTAGTGATGGTCGACCCTTGAGAACCTTATTCGTAGCAGGAATAGGAAGAGATATGCGATGGTTGGGAACATTTCATTTTCCGCATGTTTCGTTCATTGACGATGACCATCATCAGCGAATTATGTTAAGAGAAATTGGACATTCAGTTTGGCCTTCTTAAGTTTTTTGAAGGTGGATTCTAAGCAGCCAAATCGACGGACAACGACTTCCTTGTATCTCTTCCTCAATTTATTAGTGATGGAGTCGTTCCTTTGGAAGCTTCTCCGTAGCAGGAATATGAAGACATATGCGATGGTTTGAAACATTTCATTTTCCCGACGTTTCGGTCATTGAAGAGTCAGCATCATCAGCGAATTATGTTGTGAGAAATTGGACATTCAGTTTGCCCTTCTCTAGTTTTATGAAGGTGGAATCTAAGCAGCGATATCGACGGACAACGTCTTCATTGTATCTCTTCCTCAATGTATTAGTCAAGAGTCGTTCCTTGGGATCCTTATTCGTAGCAGGAATATGAAGACATTTGCGCCTTGTTTGGAACATTTCATTTTCCCTACGTTTCGGTCATGACGATGACCATCATCAGGGAATTATGTTGAGAGAAATTGGACATTCAGTTTAGCCTTGTCAAGTTTTTTGGAAGGTGGATTCTAAGCAGCAAAATTGACGGAACAAGTCTTCATTGTATCTCTTCCTCAATGTATTAGTCAAGAGTCGTTCCTTGGGATCCTTATTCGTAGCAGGAATATGAAGACATATGGGATGGTTTGGAACATTTCATTTTCCGGACCTTTCTGTCATTGACGATGACCATCATCAGCGAATTATGTTGAGAGAAATTGGACATCCAGTTTGCCCTTCTTAAGTTTTTTGAAGGTGGATTCTAAGCAGCGAAATCGACGGACAAAGTCTTCATTGTATCTCTTCCTTAATGTATTAGTGATGGAGTCGTTCCTTGAAAACCTTATTCGTAGAAAGAATATGAAGACATATGCGATGGTTTGGAACATTTAAATTTCCGGACGTTTCGGTCATTGACGATGACCATCATCAGGGGATTATGTTGAAAGAAATTGGACATCTAGTTTGGCCTTCTCAAGTTTTTTGAAGGTGGATTCTAAGCAGCGAATTCGAAGGAAAACGTCTTCATTTTTATCTCCTCCTCAATGTATTAGTGATGAAGTCGTTCCTTCAAAACCTTAGTCGTAGCAGGAATATGAAGACATATGCGATGGTTTGAAAAATTTCATTTTCCTGACGTTTCGGTCATTAAAGAGTCACAATCATCAGCGAATTATGTTGAGAGAAATTGGAAATTCAGTTTGCCCTTCTCTAGCTTTTTGAAGGTGGATTCTAAGCAGTGAACTCGACGGACAACTTCTTCATTTTATCTCTTCCTCAATGTATTAGTCAAGAGTCGTTCCTTGGGATCCTTATTCGTAGCAGGAATATGAAGACATATGCGATGGTTTGGAACATTTCATTTTCCCGACGTTTCGGTCATTGACGATGACCATCATCAGGGAATTATGTTGAGAGAAATTGGACATTCAGTTTGGCCCTCTAAAGTTTAATGAAGGTGGATTCTAAGCAGCGAAATCCACGGACAACGTCTTCATTGTATATCTTCCCAAATGTATTAGTGATGGACTCGTTCCTTGGAACCTTATTCGTAGCAGGAATATAAAGACATATGCGATGGTTTAGAACATTTCATTTTCCGGACCTTTCTGTCATTGACGATGACCATCATCAGCGAATTATGTTGAGAGAAATTGGACATCCAGTTTGCCCTTCTTAAGTTTTTTGAAGGTGGATTCTAAGCAGCGAAATCGACGGACAAAGTCTTCATTGTATCTCTTCCTTAATGTATTAGTGATGGAGTCGTTCCTTGAAAACCTTATTCGTAGAAGGAATATGAAGACATATGCCATGGTTTAGAAGATTTTATTTTCCGGACCTTTCGGTCATTGACGATGACCATCATCAGCGAATTATGTTGAGAGAAATGTGGACATTCAGTTTGGCCTTCTCAAGTTTTTTCAAGGTGGATTCTAAGCAGCGAAATCGATGGACAACGTCTTTATTTTATCTCTTCCTCAATGTATTAGTGATGGAGTCGTTGTTTGGAGCCCTTATTCGTAGCAGGAATATGAAGACATATGCGATGGTTTGGAACATTTGCTTTTCCAGGCGTTTGGTTTCATTGACGATGACCATCATCAGCAAATTATGTTGAGAGAAATTGGACATCTAGTTTGGCCTTCTCAAGTTTTTTGAAGGTGGATTCTAAGAAGCGAAATCGATGGACAACGTCTTTATTTTATCTCCTCCTCAATGTATTAATGATGGAGTCGTTCCTTGGGAAACTTCTTCGTAGCAGGAATATGAAGACATATGCGATGGATCAAAACATTTCATTTTCCGTCTCTTTCGGTCATTGACGATGACCATCATCAGCGAATTATGTTAAGAGAAATTGGACATCCAGTTTGCCATTCTCTAGTTTTATGAAGGTGGAATCTAAGCAGCAAAATCGACGGACAACGTCTTCATTGTATTTCTTCTTCAATGTATTAGTGATGGAGTCGTTCTTTGGAACCCTCATTCGTAGCAGGAATATAAAGACATATGCGATGGTTTGAAACATTTCATTTTCCGGAGCTTTCGGTCATTGACGATGAACATCATCAGCGAATTATGTTGAGAGAAATTGGACATTCAGTTTGGCCTTCTGAATTTTTTTGAAGGTGGATTCTAAGCAGCCAAATCGACGGACAACGTCTTCATTGTATCTCTACCTCAATGTATTATTGATGGAGTGGTTCCTTGGGAACCTTATTCGTAGCAAGAATATGAAGACATATGCGATCGTTTGGAACATTTCATTTTCCAGACTTTTTGGTCATTGACGATGACCATCATCAGGGAATTCTGTTCAGAGAAATTGGACATCTAGTTTGGCCTTCTCAAGTTTTTTAAAGTTGGATTCTAAGCAGCGAAATCCACAGACAACTTCTTCATTGAATCTCTTCCTCAAAGTATTAGTGATGGTCGTTCCTTGAGAACCTTATTCGTAGCAGGAATATGAAGACATATGCGATGGTTGGGAACATTTCATTTTCCGCATGTTTCGTTCAATGACGATGACCATCATCAGCGAATTATGTTGAGAGAAATTGGACATTCAGTTTGGCCTTCTTAAGTTTTTTGAAGGTGGATTCTAAGCAGCCAAATCGACGGACAACGTCTTCCTTGTATCTCTTCCTCAATTTATTAGTGATGGAGTCGTTCCGTGGGAGCTTCTCCGTAGCAGGAATATGAAGACTTATGCGATGGTTTGAAACATTTCATTTTCCCGACGTTTCGGTCATTAAAGAGTCTGCATCATCAGCGAATTATGTTGAGAGAAATTGGAAATTCAGTGTGCCCTTCTCTAGCTTTTTGAAGGTGGATTCTAAGCAGCGAAATCGACGGACAACTTCTTCATTGTATCTCTTCCTCAATGTATTAGTCAAGAGTCGTTCCTTGGGATCCTTATTCGTAGCAGGAATATGAAGACATATGCGATGGTTTGGAACATTTCATTTTCCCGACGTTTCGGTCATTGACGATGACCATCATCAGGGAATTATGTTGAGAGAAATTGGACATTCAGTTTGGCCCTCTCAAGTTTAATGAAGGTGGATTCTAAGCAGCGAAATCCACGGACAACGTCTTCATTGTATATCTTCCCAAATGTATTAGTGATGGACTCGTTCCTTGGAACCTTATTCGTAGCAGGAATATGAAGACATATGCGATGGTTTAGAACATTTCATTTTCCGGACCTTTCTGTCATTGACGATGACCATCATCAGCGAATAAGTTGAGAGAAATTGGACATCCAGTTTGGCCTTCTTAAGTTTTTTGAAGGTGGATTCTAAGCAGCGAAATCGACGGCAAAGTCTTCATTGTATCTCTTCCTTAATGTATTAGTGATGGAGTCGTTCCTTGAAAACCTTATTCGTAGAAGGAATATGAAGACATATGCCATGGTTTAGAAGATTTTATTTTCCGGAGCTTTCGGTCATTGACGATGACCATCATCAGCGAATTATGTTGAGAGAAATTTGGACATTCAGTTTGGCCTTCTCAAGTTTTTTGAAGGTGGATTCTAAGCAGCGAAATCGATGGACAACGTCTTTATTTTATCTCTTCCTCAATGTATTAGTGATGGAGTCGTTGTTTAGAGCCCTTATTCGTAGCAGGAATATGAAGACATATGCGATGGTTTGGAACATTTCCTTTTCCAGGCGTTTGGTTTCATTGACGATGACCATCATCAGCAAATTATGTTGAGAGAAATTGGACATCTAGTTTGGCCTTCTCAAGTTTTTTGAAGGTGGATTCTAAGAAGCGAAATCGATGGACAACGTTTTTATTTTATCTCCTCCTCAATGTATTAGTGATGGAGTCGTTCCTTGGAACCTTATTCGTAGCAGGAATATGAAGACATATGCGATGGTTCAAAACATTTCATTTTCCGGATCTTTCGGTCATTGACGATGACCATCATCAGGGAATTATGTTAAGAGAAATTGGACATCTAGTTTAGCCTTCTCAAGTTTTTTAAAGTTGGATTCTAAGCAACGAAATCCACAGACAACTTCTTTATTGTATCTCTTCATCAATGTATTAGTGATGGTCGTTCCTTGAGAACCTTATTCGTTGCAGGAATATGAAGACATATGCGATGGTTGGGAACATTTCATTTTCCGGACGTTTTGGTCATTGACGATGACCATCATCAGGGAATTATGTTTAGAGAAATTGGACATCTAGTTTGGCCTTCTCAAGTTTTTAAAAGTTGGATTCTAAGCAGCGAAATCCACAGACAACTTCTTCATTGTATCTCTTCCTCAAAGTATTAGTGATGGTCGACCCTTGAGAACCTTATTCGTAGCAGGAATAGGAAGAGATATGCGATGGTTGGGAACATTTCATTTTCCGCATGTTTCGTTCATTGACGATGACCATCATCAGCGAATTATGTTAAGAGAAATTGGACATTCAGTTTGGCCTTCTTAAGTTTTTTGAAGGTGGATTCTAAGCAGCCAAATCGACGGACAACGTCTTCCTTGTATCTCTTCCTCAATTTATTAGTGATGGAGTCGTTCCTTTGGAAGCTTCTCCGTAGCAGGAATATGAAGACA
Organism: Ceratothoa steindachneri; assembly: GCA_963969495.1. Taxonomy (NCBI): domain Eukaryota; kingdom Metazoa; phylum Arthropoda; class Malacostraca; order Isopoda; family Cymothoidae; genus Ceratothoa; species Ceratothoa steindachneri. The sequence continues at coordinate 148,730,853 of OZ018318.1, forward strand.
TATGCGATGGTTTGAAACATTTCATTTTCCCGACGTTTCGGTCATTGAAGAGTCAGCATCATCAGCGAATTATGTTGTGAGAAATTGGACATTCAGTTTGCCCTTCTCTAGTTTTATGAAGGTGGAATCTAAGCAGCGATATCGACGGACAACGTCTTCATTGTATCTCTTCCTCAATGTATTAGTCAAGAGTCGTTCCTTGGGATCCTTATTCGTAGCAGGAATATGAAGACATTTGCGCCTTGTTTGGAACATTTCATTTTCCCTACGTTTCGGTCATGACGATGACCATCATCAGGGAATTATGTTGAGAGAAATTGGACATTCAGTTTAGCCTTGTCAAGTTTTTTGGAAGGTGGATTCTAAGCAGCAAAATTGACGGAACAAGTCTTCATTGTATCTCTTCCTCAATGTATTAGTCAAGAGTCGTTCCTTGGGATCCTTATTCGTAGCAGGAATATGAAGACATATGGGATGGTTTGGAACATTTCATTTTCCGGACCTTTCTGTCATTGACGATGACCATCATCAGCGAATTATGTTGAGAGAAATTGGACATCCAGTTTGCCCTTCTTAAGTTTTTTGAAGGTGGATTCTAAGCAGCGAAATCGACGGACAAAGTTTTCATTGTATCTCTTCCTTAATGTATTAGTGATGGAGTCGTTCCTTGAAAACCTTATTCGTAGAAAGAATATGAAGACATATGCGATGGTTTGGAACATTTAAATTTCCGGACGTTTCGGTCATTGACGATGACCATCATCAGGGGATTATGTTGAAAGAAATTGGACATCTAGTTTGGCCTTCTCAAGTTTTTTAAAGGTGGATTCTAAGCAGCGAATTCGAAGGAAAACGTCTTCATTTTTATCTCCTCCTCAATGTATTAGTGATGAAGTCGTTCCTTCAAAACCTTAGTCGTAGCAGGAATATGAAGACATATGCGATGGTTTGAAAAATTTCATTTTCCTGACGTTTCGGTCATTAAAGAGTCACAATCATCAGCGAATTATGTTGAGAGAAATTGGAAATTCAGTTTGCCCTTCTCTAGCTTTTTGAAGGTGGATTCTAAGCAGTGAACTCGACGGACAACTTCTTCATTTTATCTCTTCCTCAATGTATTAGTCAAGAGTCGTTCCTTGGGATCCTTATTCGTAGCAGGAATATGAAGACATATGCGATGGTTTGGAACATTTCATTTTCCCGACGTTTCGGTCATTGACGATGACCATCATCAGGGAATTATGTTGAGAGAAATTGGACATTCAGTTTGGCCCTCTAAAGTTTAATGAAGGTGGATTCTAAGCAGCGAAATCCACGGACAACGTCTTCATTGTATATCTTCCCAAATGTATTAGTGATGGACTCGTTCCTTGGAACCTTATTCGTAGCAGGAATATAAAGACATATGCGATGGTTTAGAACATTTCATTTTCCGGACCTTTCTGTCATTGACGATGACCATCATCAGCGAATTATGTTGAGAGAAATTGGACATCCAGTTTGCCCTTCTTAAGTTTTTTGAAGGTGGATTCTAAGCAGCGAAATCGACGGACAAAGTCTTCATTGTATCTCTTCCTTAATGTATTAGTGATGGAGTCGTTCCTTGAAAACCTTATTCGTAGAAGGAATATGAAGACATATGCCATGGTTTAGAAGATTTTATTTTCCGGAGCTTTCGGTCATTGACGATGACCATCATCAGCGAATTATGTTGAGAGAAATTTGGACATTCAGTTTGGCCTTCTCAAGTTTTTTGAAGGTGGATTCTAAGCAGCGAAATCGATGGACAACGTCTTTATTTTATCTCTTCCTCAATGTATTAGTGATGGAGTCGTTGTTTAGAGCCCTTATTCGTAGCAGGAATATGAAGACATATGCGATGGTTTGGAACATTTCCTTTTCCAGGCGTTTGGTTTCATTGACGATGACCATCATCAGCAAATTATGTTGAGAGAAATTGGACATCTAGTTTGGCCTTCTCAAGTTTTTTGAAGGTGGATTCTAAGAAGCGAAATCGATGGACAACGTTTTTATTTTATCTCCTCCTCAATGTATTAGTGATGGAGTCGTTCCTTGGAACCTTATTCGTAGCAGGAATATGAAGACATATGCGATGGTTCAAAACATTTCATTTTCCGGATCTTTCGGTCATTGACGATGACCATCATCAGGGAATTATGTTAAGAGAAATTGGACATCTAGTTTAGCCTTCTCAAGTTTTTTAAAGTTGGATTCTAAGCAACGAAATCCACAGACAACTTCTTTATTGTATCTCTTCATCAATGTATTAGTGATGGTCGTTCCTTGAGAACCTTATTCGTTGCAGGAATATGAAGACATATGCGATGGTTGGGAACATTTCATTTTCCGGACATTTTGGTCATTGACGATGACCATCATCAGGGAATTATGTTTAGAGAAATTGGACATCTAGTTTGGCCTTCTCAAGTTTTTAAAAGTTGGATTCTAAGCAGCGAAATCCACAGACAACTTCTTCATTGTATCTCTTCCTCAAAGTATTAGTGATGGTCGACCCTTGAGAACCTTATTCGTAGCAGGAATAGGAAGAGATATGCGATGGTTGGGAACATTTCATTTTCCGCATGTTTCGTTCATTGACGATGACCATCATCAGCGAATTATGTTAAGAGAAATTGGACATTCAGTTTGGCCTTCTTAAGTTTTTTGAAGGTGGATTCTAAGCAGCCAAATCGACGGACAACGTCTTCCTTGTATCTCTTCCTCAATTTATTAGTGATGGAGTCGTTCCTTTGGAAGCTTCTCCGTAGCAGGAATATGAAGACATATGCGATGGTTTGAAACATTTCATTTTCCCGACGTTTCGGTCATTGAAGAGTCAGCATCATCAGCGAATTATGTTGTGAGAAATTGGACATTCAGTTTGCCCTTCTCTAGTTTTATGAAGGTGGAATCTAAGCAGCGATATCGACGGACAACGTCTTCATTGTATCTCTTCCTCAATGTATTAGTCAAGAGTCGTTCCTTGGGATCCTTATTCGTAGCAGGAATATGAAGACATTTGCGCCTTGTTTGGAACATTTCATTTTCCCTACGTTTCGGTCATGACGATGACCATCATCAGGGAATTATGTTGAGAGAAATTGGACATTAAGTTTAGCCTTGTCAAGTTTTTTGGAAGGTGGATTCTAAGCAGCAAAATTGACGGAACAAGTCTTCATTGTATCTCTTCCTCAATGTATTAGTCAAGAGTCGTTCCTTGGGATCCTTATTCGTAGCAGGAATATGAAGACATATGGGATGGTTTGGAACATTTCATTTTCCGGACCTTTCTGTCATTGACGATGACCATCATCAGCGAATTATGTTGAGAGAAATTGGACATCCAGTTTGCCCTTCTTAAGTTTTTTGAAGGTGGATTCTAAGCAGCGAAATCGACGGACAAAGTTTTCATTGTATCTCTTCCTTAATGTATTAGTGATGGAGTCGTTCCTTGAAAACCTTATTCGTAGAAAGAATATGAAGACATATGCGATGGTTTGGAACATTTAAATTTCCGGACGTTTCGGTCATTGACGATGACCATCATCAGGGGATTATGTTGAAAGAAATTGGACATCTAGTTTGGCCTTCTCAAGTTTTTTGAAGGTGGATTCTAAGCAGCGAATTCGAAGGAAAACGTCTTCATTTTTATCTCCTCCTCAATGTATTAGTGATGAAGTCGTTCCTTCAAAACCTTAGTCGTAGCAGGAATATGAAGACATATGCGATGGTTTGAAAAATTTCATTTTCCTGACGTTTCGGTCATTAAAGAGTCACAATCATCAGCGAATTATGTTGAGAGAAATTGGAAATTCAGTTTGCCCTTCTCTAGCTTTTTGAAGGTGGATTCTAAGCAGTGAACTCGACGGACAACTTCTTCATTTTATCTCTTCCTCAATGTATTAGTCAAGAGTCGTTCCTTGGGATCCTTATTCGTAGCAGGAATATGAAGACATATGCGATGGTTTGGAACATTTCATTTTCCCGACGTTTCGGTCATTGACGATGACCATCATCAGGGAATTATGTTGAGAGAAATTGGACATTCAGTTTGGCCCTCTAAAGTTTAATGAAGGTGGATTCTAAGCAGCGAAATCCACGGACAACGTCTTCATTGTATATCTTCCCAAATGTATTAGTGATGGACTCGTTCCTTGGAACCTTATTCGTAGCAGGAATATAAAGACATATGCGATGGTTTAGAACATTTCATTTTCCGGACCTTTCTGTCATTGACGATGACCATCATCAGCGAATTATGTTGAGAGAAATTGGACATCCAGTTTGCCCTTCTTAAGTTTTTTGAAGGTGGATTCTAAGCAGCGAAATCGACGGACAAAGTCTTCATTGTATCTCTTCCTTAATGTATTAGTGATGGAGTCGTTCCTTGAAAACCTTATTCGTAGAAGGAATATGAAGACATATGCCATGGTTTAGAAGATTTTATTTTCCGGACCTTTCGGTCATTGACGATGACCATCATCAGCGAATTATGTTGAGAGAAATGTGGACATTCAGTTTGGCCTTCTCAAGTTTTTTCAAGGTGGATTCTAAGCAGCGAAATCGATGGACAACGTCTTTATTTTATCTCTTCCTCAATGTATTAGTGATGGAGTCGTTGTTTGGAGCCCTTATTCGTAGCAGGAATATGAAGACATATGCGATGGTTTGGAACATTTGCTTTTCCAGGCGTTTGGTTTCATTGACGATGACCATCATCAGCAAATTATGTTGAGAGAAATTGGACATCTAGTTTGGCCTTCTCAAGTTTTTTGAAGGTGGATTCTAAGAAGCGAAATCGATGGACAACGTCTTTATTTTATCTCCTCCTCAATGTATTAATGATGGAGTCGTTCCTTGGGAAACTTCTTCGTAGCAGGAATATGAAGACATATGCGATGGATCAAAACATTTCATTTTCCGTCTCTTTCGGTCATTGACGATGACCATCATCAGCGAATTATGTTAAGAGAAATTGGACATCCAGTTTGCCATTCTCTAGTTTTATGAAGGTGGAATCTAAGCAGCAAAATCGACGGACAACGTCTTCGTTGTATTTCTTCTTCAATGTATTAGTGATGGAGTCGTTCTTTGGAACCCTCATTCGTAGCAGGAATATAAAGACATATGCGATGGTTTGAAACATTTCATTTTCCGGAGCTTTCGGTCATTGACGATGAACATCATCAGCGAATTATGTTGAGAGAAATTGGACATTCAGTTTGGCCTTCTGAATTTTTTTGAAGGTGGATTCTAAGCAGCCAAATCGACGGACAACGTCTTCATTGTATCTCTACCTCAATGTATTATTGATGGAGTGGTTCCTTGGGAACCTTATTCGTAGCAAGAATATGAAGACATATGCGATCGTTTGGAACATTTCATTTTCCAGACTTTTTGGTCATTGACGATGACCATCATCAGGGAATTCTGTTCAGAGAAATTGGACATCTAGTTTGGCCTTCTCAAGTTTTTTAAAGTTGGATTCTAAGCAGCGAAATCCACAGACAACTTCTTCATTGTATCTCTTCCTCAAAGTATTAGTGATGGTCGTTCCTTGAGAACCTTATTCGTAGCAGGAATATGAAGACATATGCGATGGTTGGGAACATTTCATTTTCCGCATGTTTCGTTCAATGACGATGACCATCATCAGCGAATTATGTTGAGAGAAATTGGACATTCAGTTTGGCCTTCTTAAGTTTTTTGAAGGTGGATTCTAAGCAGCCAAATCGACGGACAACGTCTTCCTTGTATCTCTTCCTCAATTTATTAGTGATGGAGTCGTTCCGTGGGAGCTTCTCCGTAGCAGGAATATGAAGACTTATGCGATGGTTTGAAACATTTCATTTTCCCGACGTTTCGGTCATTAAAGAGTCTGCATCATCAGCGAATTATGTTGAGAGAAATTGGAAATTCAGTGTGCCCTTCTCTAGCTTTTTGAAGGTGGATTCTAAGCAGCGAAATCGACGGACAACTTCTTCATTGTATCTCTTCCTCAATGTATTAGTCAAGAGTCGTTCCTTGGGATCCTTATTCGTAGCAGGAATATGAAGACATATGCGATGGTTTGGAACATTTCATTTTCCCGACGTTTCGGTCATTGACGATGACCATCATCAGGGAATTATGTTGAGAGAAATTGGACATTCAGTTTGGCCCTCTCAAGTTTAATGAAGGTGGATTCTAAGCAGCGAAATCCACGGACAACGTCTTCATTGTATATCTTCCCAAATGTATTAGTGATGGACTCGTTCCTTGGAACCTTATTCGTAGCAGGAATATGAAGACATATGCGATGGTTTAGAACATTTCATTTTCCGGACCTTTCTGTCATTGACGATGACCATCATCAGCGAATAAGTTGAGAGAAATTGGACATCCAGTTTGGCCTTCCTAAGTTTTTTGAAGGTGGATTCTAAGCAGCGAAATCGACGGCAAAGTCTTCATTGTATCTCTTCCTTAATGTATTAGTGATGGAGTCGTTCCTTGAAAACCTTATTCGTAGAAGGAATATGAAGACATATGCCATGGTTTAGAAGATTTTATTTTCCGGAGCTTTCGGTCATTGACGATGACCATCATCAGCGAATTATGTTGAGAGAAATTTGGACATTCAGTTTGGCCTTCTCAAGTTTTTTGAAGGTGGATTCTAAGCAGCGAAATCGATGGACAACGTCTTTATTTTATCTCTTCCTCAATGTATTAGTGATGGAGTCGTTGTTTAGAGCCCTTATTCGTAGCAGGAATATGAAGACATATGCGATGGTTTGGAACATTTCCTTTTCCAGGCGTTTGGTTTCATTGACGATGACCATCATCAGCAAATTATGTTGAGAGAAATTGGACATCTAGTTTGGCCTTCTCAAGTTTTTTGAAGGTGGATTCTAAGAAGCGAAATCGATGGACAACGTTTTTATTTTATCTCCTCCTCAATGTATTAGTGATGGAGTCGTTCCTTGGAACCTTATTCGTAGCAGGAATATGAAGACATATGCGATGGTTCAAAACATTTCATTTTCCGGATCTTTCGGTCATTGACGATGACCATCATCAGGGAATTATGTTAAGAGAAATTGGACATCTAGTTTAGCCTTCTCAAGTTTTTTAAAGTTGGATTCTAAGCAACGAAATCCACAGACAACTTCTTTATTGTATCTCTTCATCAATGTATTAGTGATGGTCGTTCCTTGAGAACCTTATTCGTTGCAGGAATATGAAGACATATGCGATGGTTGGGAACATTTCATTTTCCGCATGTTTCGTTCATTGACGATGACCATCCTCAGCGAATTATGTTGAGAGAAATTGGACATTCAGTTTAGCCTTCTTAAGGTTTTTTAAGGTGGATTCTAAGCAGCCAAATCGACGGACAACGTCTTCCTTGTATCTCTTCCTCAATTTTTTAGTAAAGAAGTCGTTTTTTTGGAACCTTCTCCGTAGCAGGAATATGAAGACATATGCGATGGTTTGAAACATTTAATTTTCCCGACGTTTCGGTCATTAAAGAGTCACCATCATCAGCGAATTATGTTGAGAGAAATTGGACATTCAGTTTGCCCTTCCTTAGTTTTATGAAGGTGGAATCTAAGCAGCGATATCGACGGACAACGTCTTCATTGTATCTCTTCCTCAATGTATTAGTCGAGAGTCGTTCCTTGGGATCCTTATTCGTAGAGGAATATGAAGACATATGCGATGGTTTGGAACATTTCATTTTCCCTACGTTTCGGTCATGACGATGACCATCATCAGGGAATTATGTTGAGAGAAACTGGACATTCAGTTTGGCCCTCTCAAGTTTTTTGAAGGTGGATTCTAAGCAGCGAAATCCACGGACAACGTCTTTATTGTATATCTTCCTCAATGTATTAGTGATGGAGTCGTTCCTTGGAACCTTATTCGTAGCAGGAATATGAAGACATATGCGATGGTTCAAAACATTTCATTTTCCGGATCTTTCGGTCATTGACGATGACCATCATCAGCGAATTATGTTTAGAGAAATTGGACATCCAGTTTATTTCTTAAGTTTTTTGAAGGTGGATTATAGGCAGCGAAATCGACGGACAACGTCTTCATTGTATTTCTTCCTTAATGTATTAGTGTTGGAGTCGTTCTTTGGCAACCTTATTCGTAACAGGAATATGAAGACATATGCGATGGTTTGGAACATTTCATTTTCCGGACGTTTCGGTCATTGATGATGACCATCATCAGCAAATTATGTTGAGAGCAATTAGACATCCAGTTTGGCCTTCTCAAGTTTTTTGTAGGTGGATTCTAAGAAGCGAAATCGATGGACAACGTCTTAATTGTCTCTCTTCCTCAATGTATTAGTGATGGATTCGTTCCTTGGGAACCCTATTCGTAGCAAGAATATGAAGACATATGAGATGGTTTGGAACATTTCATTTTCCGGACGTTTTGGTCATTTACGATGACCATCATCAGGGAATTATGTTAAGAGAAATTGGACATCTAGTTTAGCCTTCTCAAGTTTTTTAAAGTTGGATTCTAAGCAGCGAAATCCACAGACAACTTCTTCATTGTATCTCTTCCTCAAAGTATTAGTGATGGTCGACCCTTGAGAACCTTATTCGTAGCAGGAATAGGAAGAGATATGCGATGGTTGGGAACATTTCATTTTCCGCATGTTTCGTTCATTGACGATGACCATCATCAGCGAATTATGTTAAGAGAAATTGGACATTCAAGCGGCCTTCTTAAGTTTTTTGAAGGTGGATTCTAAGCAGCCAAATCGACGGACAACGTCTTCCTTGTATCTCTTCCTCAATTTATTAGTGATGGAGTCGTTCCTTTGGAAGCTTCTCCGTAGCAGGAATATGAAGACATATGCGATGGTTTGAAACATTGTATTTTTCCGACGTTTTGGTCATTGAAGAGTCATTATCATCAGCGAATAAAGTTGTGAGAAATTGGACATTCAGTTTGCCCTTCTCTAGTTTTATGAAGGTGGAATCTAAGCAGCGATAGCGACGGACAACGTCTACATTGTATCTCTTCCTCTATGTATTAGTCAAGAGTCGTTCCTTGGGATCCTTATTCGTAGCAGGAATATGAAGACATTTGCGATGGTTTGGAACATTTCATTTTCCCTACGTTTCGGTCATGACGATGACCATCATCAGGGAATTATGTTGAGAGAAATTGGACATTCAGTTTAGCCTTGTCAAGTTTTTTGGAAGGTGGATTCTAAGCAGCAAAATTGACGGAACAAGTCTTCATTGTATCTCTTCCTCAATGTATTAGTCAAGAGTCGTTCCTTGGGATCCTTATTCGTAGCAGGAATATGAAGACATATGGGATGGTTTGGAACATTTCATTTTCCCTACGTTTCGGTCATTGACGATGACCATCATCAGCGAATTATGTTGAGAGAGATTGGACATTCAGTTTGGTTTCTTAGGTTTTTTGAAGGTGGATTCTAAGCAGCGAAATCGACGGACAACGTCTTCATTGTATTTCTTCCTCAATGTATTAGTGATGGAGTCGTTCCTTGGGAACCTTATTCGTAGAAAGAATATGAAGACATATGCGATGGTTTGGAACATTTAAATTTCCGGACGTTTCGGTCATTGACGATGAACATCATCAGGGGATTATGTTGAAAGAAATTGGACATCTAGTTTGGCCTTCTCAAGTTTTTTGAAGGTGGATTTTAAGCAGCGAAATTGAAGGAAAACGTCTTCATTTTTATCTCCTCCTCAATGTATTAGTGATGAAGTCGTTCCTTCAAAACCTTAGTCGTAGCAGGAATATGAAGACATATGCGATGGTTTGAAAAATTTCATTTTCCTGACGTTTCGGTCATTTACGATGACCATCATCAGGGAATTATGTTAAGAGAAATTGGACATCTAGTTTGGCCTTCTCAAGTTTTTAAAGGTGGATTCTAAGCAGCGAAATCCACAGACAACTTCTTCATTGTATCTCTTCCTCAATGTATTAGTGATGGTCGTTCCTTGAGAACCTTATTCGTAGCAGGAATATGAAGACATATGCGATGGTTTGGAACATTTCATTTTCCCGACGTTTCGGTCATTGACGATGACCATCATCAGGGAATTATGTTGAGAGAAATTTGACATCTAGTTTGGCCTTCTTAAGTTGTTTGTAGGTGGATTCTAAGAAGCGAAATCGATGGACAACGTCTTCATTGTCTCTCTTCCTTAATGTATTAGTGATGGATTCGTTCCTCGGGAACCTTATTCGTAGCAAGAATATGAAGACATATGAGATGGTTTGGAACATTTCATTTTCCCTACGTTTCGGTCATTGACGATGACCATCATCAGGGAATTATGTTTAGAGAAATTGGAAATTCAGTTTGCCCTTCTCTAGCTTTTTGAAGGTGGATTCTAAGCAGCGAAATCGACGGACAACTTCTTCATTGTATCTCTTCCTCAATGTATTAGTCAAGAGTCGTTCCTTGGGATCCTTATTCGTAGCAGGAATATGAAGACATATGGGATGGTTTGGAACATTTCATTTTCCCTACGTTTCGGTCATTGACGATGACCATCATCAGGGAATTATGTTTAGAGAAATTGGAAATTCAGTTTGCCCTTCTCTAGCTTTTTGAAGGTGGATTCTAAGCAGCGAAATCGACGGACAACTTCTTCATTGTATCTCTTCCTCAATGTATTAGTCAAGAGTCGTTCCTTGGGATCCTTATTCGTAGCAGGAATATGAAGACATATGCGATGGTTTGGAACATTTCATTTTCCCGACGTTTCGGTCATTGACGATGACCATCATCAGGGAATTATGTTGAGAGAAATTTGACATCTAGTTTGGCCTTCTTAAGTTGTTTGTAGGTGGATTCTAAGAAGCGAAATCGATGGACAACGTCTTCATTGTCTCTCTTCCTTAATGTATTAGTGATGGATTCGTTCCTCGGGAACCTTATTCGTAGCAAGAATATGAAGACATATGAGATGGTTTGGAACATTTCATTTTCCGGACGTTTTGGTCATTTACGATGACCATCATCAGGGAATTATGTTAAGAGAAATTGGACATCTAGTTTGGCCTTCTCAAGTTTTTTAAAGTTGGATTCTAAGCAGCGAAATCCACAGACAACTTCTTCATTGTATCTCTTCCTCAATGTATTAGTGATGGTCGTTCCTTGAGAACCTTATTCGTAGCAGGAATATGAAGACATATGCGATGGTTTGGAACATTTGATTTTCCGGACGTTTCGGTCATTGATGATGACCATCATCAGCAAACTATGTTGAGAGCAATTGGACATCCAGTTTGGCCTTCTCAAGTTGTTTGTAGGTGGATTCTAAGAAGCGAAATCGATGGACAACGTCTTCATTGTCTCTCTTCCTTAATGTATTAGTGATGGATTCGTTCCTCGGGAACCTTATTCGTAGCAAGAATATGAAGACATATGAGATGGTTTGGAACATTTCATTTTCCGGACGTTTTGGTCATTTACGATGACCATTATCAGGGAATTATGTTAAGAGAAATTGGACATCTAGTTTGGCCTTCCTAAGTTTTTTAAAGTTGGATTCTAAGCAGCGAAATCCACAGACAACTTCTCCATTGTATCTCTTCCTCAATGTATTAGTGATGGTCGTTCCTTGAGAACCTTATTCATAGCAGGAATATTAAGACATATGCGATGGTTGGGAACATTTCATTTTCCGGACGTTTTGGTCATTGACGATGACCATCATCAGGGAATTTTGTTTAGAGAAATTGGACATCTTTTTTGGCCTTCTTAAGTTTTTTAAAGTTGGATTCTAAGCAGCGAAATCCACAGACAACTTCTTCATTGTATCTCTTCCTTAATGTATTAGTGATGGTCATTCCTTGAGAACCTTATTCGTAGCAGGAATATGAAGACATATGCGATGGGTGGGAACATTTCATTTTCCGCATGTTTCGTTCATTGACGATGACCATCATCAGCGAATTATGTTGAGAGAAATTGGACATTCAGGTGGCCTTCTTAAGTTTTTTGAAGGTGGATTCTAAGCAGCCAAATCGACGGACAACGTCTTCCTTGTATCTCTTCCTCAATTTATTAGTGATGGAGTCGTTCCTTTGGAAGCTTCTCCGTAGCAGGAATATGAAGACATATGCGATAGTTTGAAACATTTAATTTTCCCGACGTTTCGGTCATTAGAGAGTCAGCATCATCAGCGAATTATGTTGAGAGAAATTGGACATTCAGTTTGCCATTCTCTAGTTTTATGAAGGTGAAATCTAAGCAGCGATATTGACGGACAACGTCCTCATTGTATCTCTTCCTCAATGTATTAGTCAAGAGTCGTTCCTTGGGATCCTTATTCGTAGCAGGAATATGAAGACATATGCGATGGTTTGGAACATTTCATTTTCCCTACGTTTAGGTCATGACGATGACCATCATCATGGAATTATGTTGAGAGAAATTGGACATTCAGTTTAGCCTTGTCAAGTTTTTTGGAAGGTGGATTCTAAGCAGCAAAATTGACGGAACACGTCTTCATTGTCTCTCTTCCTCAATGTATTAGTGATGGATTCATTCCTTGGGAACCTTATTCGTAGCAGGAATATGAAGACATATGCGATGGTTTGGAACATTTCATTTTCCGGACGTTTTGGTCATTGACGATGACGATCATCAGGGAATTATGTTAAGAGAAATTGGACATCTAGTTTGGCCTTCCTAAGTTTTTTAAAGTTGGATTCTAAGCAGCGAAATCCACAGAGAACTTCTTCATTGTATCTCTTCCTCAATGTATTAGTGATGGTCGTTCCTTGAGAACCTTATTCGTAGCAGGAATATGAAGACATATGCGATGGTTTGGAACATTTCATTTTCCGGATGTTTTGGTCATTGATGATGACCATCATCAGCATATTATGTTGAGAGCAATTAGACATCCAGTTTGGCCTTCTCAAGTTTTTTGTAGGTGGATTCTAAGAAGCGAAATCGATGGACAACGTCTTCATTGTCTCTCTTCCTCAATGTATTAGTGATGGATTCGTTCCTTGGGAACCCTATTCGTAGCAAGAATATGAAGACATATGAGATGGTTTGGAACATTTCATTTTCCGGACGTTTTGGTCATTTACGATGACCATCATCAGGGAATTATGTTAAGAGAAATTGGACATCTAGTTTGGCCTTCTCAAAATTTTAAAGTTGGATTCTAAGCAGCGAAATGCACAGACAACTTCTTCATTGTATCTCTTCCTCAATGTATTAGTGATGGTCGTTCCTTGAGAACCTTATTCATAGCAGGAATATGAAGACATATGCGATGGTTGGGAACATTTCATTTTCCGGACAAATTGGACATCTAGTTTGGCCTTCTCAAGTTTTTAAAAGTTGGATTCTAAGCAGCGAAATCCACAGACAACTTCTTCATTGTATCTCTTCCTCAAAGTATTAGTGATGGTCGACCCTTGAGAACCTTATTCGTAGCAGGAATAGGAAGAGATATGCGATGGTTGGGAACATTTCATTTTCCGCATGTTTCGTTCATTGACGATGACCATCATCAGCGAATTATGTTAAGAGAAATTGGACATTCAGTTTGGCCTTCTTAAGTTTTTTGAAGGTGGATTCTAAGCAGCCAAATCGACGGACAACGTCTTCCTTGTATCTCTTCCTCAATTTATTAGTGATGGAGTCGTTCCTTTGGAAGCTTCTCCGTAGCAGGAATATGAAGACATATGCGATGGTTTGAAACATTTCATTTTCCCGACGTTTCGGTCATTGAAGAGTCAGCATCATCAGCGAATTATGTTGTGAGGAATTGGACATTCAGTTTGCCCTTCTCTAGTTTTATGAAGGTGGAATCTAAGCAGCGATATCGACGGACAACGTCTTCATTGTATCTCTTCCTCAATGTATTAGTCAAGAGTCGTTCCTTGGGATCCTTATTCGTAGCAGGAATATGAAGACATTTGCGATGGTTTGGAACATTTCATTTTCCCTACGTTTCGGTCATGACGATGACCATCATCAGGGAATTATGTTGAGAGAAATTGGACATTCAGTTTAGCCTTGTCAAGTTTTTTGGAAGGTGGATTCTAAGCAGCAAAATTGACGGAACAAGTCTTCATTGTATCTCTTCCTCAATGTATTAGTCAAGAGTCGTTCCTTGGGATCCTTATTCGTAGCAGGAATATGAAGACATATGGGATGGTTTGGAACATTTCATTTTCCGGACCTTTCTGTCATTGACGATGACCATCATCAGCGAATTATGTTGAGAGAAATTGGACATCCAGTTTGCCCTTCTTAAGTTTTTTGAAGGTGGATTCTAAGCAGCGAAATCGACGGACAAAGTCTTCATTGTATCTCTTCCTTAATATATTAGTGATGGAGTCGTTCCTTGAAAACCTTATTCGTAGAAAGAATATGAAGACATATGCGATGGTTTGGAACATTTAAATTTCCGGACGTTTCGGTCATTGACGATGACCATCATCAGGGGATTATGTTGAAAGAAATTGGACATCTAGTTTGGCCTTCTCAAGTTTTTTGAAGGTGGATTCTAAGCAGCAAATTCGAAGGAAAACGTCTTCATTTTTATCTCCTCCTCAATGTATTAGTGATGAAGTCGTTCCTTCAAAACCTTAGTCGTAGCAGGAATATGAAGACATATGCGATGGTTTGAAAAATTTCATTTTCCTGACGTTTCGGTCATTAAAGAGTCACAATCATCAGCGAATTATGTTGAGAGAAATTGGAAATTCAGTTTGCCCTTCTCTAGCTTTTTGAAGGTGGATTCTAAGCAGTGAAATCGACGGACAACTTCTTCATTTTATCTCTTCCTCAATGTATTAGTCAAGAGTCGTTCCTTGGGATCCTTATTCGTAGCAGGAATATGAAGACATATGCGATGGTTTGGAACATTTCATTTTCCCGACGTTTCGGTCATTGACGATGACCATCATCAGGGAATTATGTTGAGAGAAATTGGACATTCAGTTTGGCCCTCTAAAGTTTAATGAAGGTGGATTCTAAGCAGCGAAATCCACGGACAACGTCTTCATTGTATATCTTCCCAAATGTATTAGTGATGGACTCGTTCCTTGGAACCTTATTCGTAGCAGGAATATAAAGACATATGCGATGGTTTAGAACATTTCATTTTCCGGACCTTTCTGTCATTGACGATGACCATCATCAGCGAATTATGTTGAGAGAAATTGGACATCCAGTTTGCCCTTCTTAAGTTTTTTGAAGGTGGATTCTAAGCAGCGAAATCGACGGACAAAGTCTTCATTGTATCTCTTCCTTAATGTATTAGTGATGGAGTCGTTCCTTGAAAACCTTATTCGTAGAAGGAATATGAAGACATATGCCATGGTTTAGAAGATTTTATTTTCCGGACCTTTCGGTCATTGACGATGACCATCATCAGCGAATTATGTTGAGAGAAATGTGGACATTCAGTTTGGCCTTCTCAAGTTTTTTCAAGGTGGATTCTAAGCAGCGAAATCGATGGACAACGTCTTTATTTTATCTCTTCCTCAATGTATTAGTGATGGAGTCGTTGTTTGGAGCCCTTATTCGTAGCAGGAATATGAAGACATATGCGATGGTTTGGAACATTTGCTTTTCCAGGCGTTTGGTTTCATTGACGATGACCATCATCAGCAAATTATGTTGAGAGAAATTGGACATCTAGTTTGGCCTTCTCAAGTTTTTTGAAGGTGGATTCTAAGAAGCGAAATCGATGGACAACGTCTTTATTTTATCTCCTCCTCAATGTATTAATGATGGAGTCGTTCCTTGGGAAACTTCTTCGTAGCAGGAATATGAAGACATATGCGATAGATCAAAACATTTCATTTTCCGTCTCTTTCGGTCATTGACGATGACCATCATCAGCGAATTATGTTAAGAGAAATTGGACATCCAGTTTGCCATTCTCTAGTTTTATGAAGGTGGAATCTAAGCAGCAAAATCGACGGACAACGTCTTCATTGTATTTCTTCCTCAATGTATTAGTGATGGAGTCGTTCTTTGGAACCCTCATTCGTAGCAGGAATATAAAGACATATGCGATGGTTTGAAACATTTCATTTTCCGGAGCTTTCGGTCATTGACGATGAACATCATCAGCGAATTATGTTGAGAGAAATTGGACATTCAGTTTGGCCTTCTGAATTTTTTTGAAGGTGGATTCTAAGCAGCCAAATCGACGGACAACGTCTTCATTGTATCTCTACCTCAATGTATTATTGATGGAGTGGTTCCTTGGGAACCTTATTCGTAGCAAGAATATGAAGACATATGCGATCGTTTGGAACATTTCATTTTCCAGACTTTTTGGTCATTGACGATGACCATCATCAGGGAATTCTGTTCAGAGAAATTGGACATCTAGTTTGGCCTTCTCAAGTTTTTTAAAGTTGGATTCTAAGCAGCGAAATCCACAGACAACTTCTTCATTGTATCTCTTCCTCAAAGTATTAGTGATGGTCGTTCCTTGAGAACCTTATTCGTAGCAGGAATATGAAGACATATGCGATGGTTGGGAACATTTCATTTTCCGCATGTTTCGTTCAATGACGATGACCATCATCAGCGAATTATGTTGAGAGAAATTGGACATTCAGTTTGGCCTTCTTAAGTTTTTTGAAGGTGGATTCTAAGCAGCCAAATCGACGGACAACGTCTTCCATGTATCTCTTCCTCAATTTATTAGTGATGGAGTCGTTCCTTTGGGAGCTTCTCCGTAGCAGGAATATGAAGACTTATGCGATGGTTTGAAACATTTCATTTTCCCGACGTTTCGGTCATTAAAGAGTCTGCATCATCAGCGAATTATGTTGAGAGAAATTGGAAATTCAGTGTGCCCTTCTCTAGCTTTTTGAAGGTGGATTCTAAGCAGCGAAATCGACGGACAACTTCTTCATTGTATCTCTTCCTCAATGTATTAGTCAAGAGTCGTTCCTTGGGATCCTTATTCGTAGCAGGAATATGAAGACATATGCGATGGTTTGGAACATTTCATTTTCCCGACGTTTCGGTCATTGACGATGACCATCATCAGGGAATTATGTTGAGAGAAATTGGACATTCAGTTTGGCCCTCTCAAGTTTAATGAAGGTGGATTCTAAGCAGCGAAATCCACGGACAACGTCTTCATTGTATATCTTCCCAAATGTATTAGTGATGGACTCGTTCCTTGGAACCTTATTCGTAGCAGGAATATGAAGACATATGCGATGGTTTAGAACATTTCATTTTCCGGACCTTTCTGTCATTGACGATGACCATCATCAGCGAATTATGTTGAGAGAAATTGGACATCCAGTTTGGCCTTCTTAAGTTTTTTGAAGGTGGATTCTAAGCAGCGAAATCGACGGCAAAGTCTTCATTGTATCTCTTCCTTAATGTATTAGTGATGGAGTCGTTCCTTGAAAACCATATTCGTAGAAGGAATATGAAGACATATGCCATGGTTTAGAAGATTTTATTTTCCGGAACTTTCGGTCATTGACGATGACCATCATCAGCGAATTATGTTGAGAGAAATTTGGACATTCAGTTTGGCCTTCTCAAGTTTTTTGAAGGTGGATTCTAAGCAGCGAAATCGATGGACAACGTCTGTATTTTATCTCTTCCTCAATGTATTAGTGATGGAGTCGTTGTTTAGAGCCCTTATTCGTAGCAGGAATATGAAGACATATGCGATGGTTTGGAACATTTCCTTTTCCAGGCGTTTGGTTTCATTGACGATGACCATCATCAGCAAATTATGTTGAGAGAAATTGGACATCTAGTTTGGCCTTCTCAAGTTTTTTGAAGGTGGATTCTAAGAAGCGAAATCGATGGACAACGTCTTTATTTTATCTCCTCCTCAATGTATTAGTGATGGAGTCGTTCCTTGGGAAACTTCTTCGTAGCAGGAATATGAAGACATATGCGATGGATCAAAACATTTCATTTTCCGTCTCTTTCGGTCATTTACGATGACCATCATCAGCGAATTATGTTGAGAGAAATTGGACATCCAGTTTGGTTTCTTAAGTTTTTTGAAGGTGGATTCTAAGCAGCAAAATCGACGGACAACGTCTTCATTGTATTTCTTCCTCAATGTATTAGTGATGGAGTCGTTCTTTGGAACCCTCATTCGTAGCAGGAATATAAAGACATATGCGATGGTTTGGAACATTTCATTTTCCGGACCTTTTGGTCATTGACGATGAACATCATCAGCGAATTATGTTGAGAGAAATTGGACATTCAGTTTGGCCTTCTCAAGTTTTTTGAAGGTGGATTCTAAGCAGCCAAATCGACGGACAACGTCTTCATTGTATCTCTACCTCAATGTATTATTGATGGAGTCGTTCCTTGGGAACCTTATTCGTAGCAAGAATATGAAGACATATGCGATGGTTTGGAACATTTCATTTTCCGGAATTTTTGGTCATTGACGATGACCATCATCAGGGAATTATGTTTAGAGAAATTGGACATCTAGTTTGGCCTTCTCAAGTTTTTTAAAGTTGGATTCTAAGCAGCGAAATCCACAGACAACTTCTTAATTGTATCTCTTCCTCAATGTATTAGTGATGGTCGTTCCTTGAGAACCTTATTCGTAGCAGGAATATGAAGACATATGCGATGGTTGGGAACATTTCATTTTCCGCATGTTTCGTTCATTGACGATGACCATCATCAGCGAATTATGTTGAGAGAAATTGGACATTCAGTTTGCCCTTCTCTAGTTTTATGAAGATGGAATCTAAGCAGCGATATCGACGGACAACGTCTTCATTGTATCTCTTCCTCAATGTTTTAGTCAAGAGTCGTTCCTTGGGATCCTCATTCGTAGCAGGAATATGAAGACATATGCGATGGTTTGGAACATTTCATTTTCCCTACGTTTCGGTCATGACGATGACCATCATCAGGGAATTATGTTGAGAGAAATTGGACATTCAGTTTGGCCTTCTTAAGTTTTTTGAAGGTGGATTCTAAGCAGCGAAATCCACGGACAACGTCTTTATTGTATATCTTCCTCAATGTATTAGTGATGGAGTCGTTCTTTGGAACCTTATTCGTAGCAGGAATATGAAGACATTTGCGATGGTTCAAAACATTTCATTTTCCGTCTCTTTCGGTCATTGATGATGACCATCATCAGCGAATTATGTTGAGAGAAATTAGACATCCAGTTTGGTTTCTTAAGTTTTTTGAAGGTGGATTCTACGCAGCGAAATCGACGGACAACGTCTTCATTGTATTTCTTCCTCAATGTATTAGTGATGGAGTCGTTCCTTGGGAACCTTATTCGTAGAAAGAATATGAAGACATATGCGATGGTTTGGAACATTTAAATTTCCGGACGTTTCGGTCATTGACGATGACCATCATCAGGGAATTATGTTAAAAGAAATTGGACATCTTGTTTGGCCTTCTCAAGTTTTTTGAAGGTGGATTCTAAGCAGCGAAATCGAAGGAAAACGTCTTCATTTTATCTCCTCCTTAATGTATTAGTGATGAAGTCGTTCCTTTGAAACCTTAGTCGTAGCAGAAATATGAAGACATATGCGATGGTTTGAAAAATTTCATTTTCCTGACGTTTAGGTCATTAAAGAGTCACAATCATCAGCGAATTATGTTGAGAGAAATTGGAAATTCAGTTTGCCCTTCTCTAGCTTTTTGAAGGTGGATTCTAAGCAGCGAAATCGACAGACAACGTCTTCATTTTATCTCTTCCTCAATGTATTAGTCAAGAGCCGTTCCTTGGGATCCTTATTCGTAGCAGGAATATGAAGATATATGCGATGGTTTGGAACATTTTATTTTCCCGACGTTTCGGTCATTGACGATGACCATCATCAGGGAATTATGTTGAGAGAAATTGGACATTTAGTTTTGCCCTCTCAAGTTTAATGAAGGTGGATTCTAAGCAGCGAAATCCAAGGACAACGTCTTCATTGTATATCTTCCCAAATGTATTAGTGATGGACTCGTTCCTTGGAACCTTATTAGTAGCAGGAATATGAAGACATATGCGATGGTTTGGAACATTTCATTTTCCAGACCTTTCTGTCATTGACGATGACCATCATCAGCGAATTATGTTGAGAGAAATTGGACATCCAGTTTGGCCTTCTTAAGTTTTTTGAAGTTGGATTCTAAGCAGCGAACTCGACGGACAAAGTCTTCATTTGTATCTCTTCCTTAATGTATTAGTGATGGAGTCGTTCCTTGAAAACCTTATTCGTAGAAGGAATATGAAGACATATGCCATGGTTTAGAAGATTTTATTTTCCGGACCTTTTGGTCATTGACGATGACCATCATCAGCGAATTATGTTGAGAGAAATTTGGACATTCAGTTTGGCCTTCTCAAGTTTTTTGAAGGTGGATTCTAAGCAGCGAAATCGATGGACAACGTCTTTATTTTATCTCTTCCTCAATGTATTAGTGATGGAGTCGTTGTTTGGAGACCTTATTCGTAGCAGGAATATGAAGACATATGCGATGGTTTGGAACATTTCCTTTTCCAGGCGTTTGGTTTCATTGACGATGACCATCATCAGCAAATTATGTTGAGAGAATTTGGACATCTAGTTTGGCCTTCTCAAGTTTTTTAAAGTTGGATTCTAAGCAGCGAAATCGACGGACAAAGTCTTCATTGTATCTCTTCCTCACTGTATTAGTGTTGGAGTTGTTCCTTGGAAACCTTATTCGTAGCAGGAATATGAAGACATATGCGATGGTTTGGAACATTTTATTTCCCGAACCTTTCGTTCAATGACGATGACCATCATCAGCGAATTATGTTGAGAGATATTGGACATCCAGTTTGGTTTCTTAAGTTTTTTGAAGGTGGATTCTAAGCAGCAAAATCGACGGACAACGTCTTCATTGTATTTCTTCCTCAATGTATTAGTGATGGAGTCGTTCTTTGGAAACCTTATTCGTAGTAGGAATATAAAGACATATGCGATGGTTTGGAACATTTCATTTTCCCGACGTTTCAGTCATTAAAAAGTCACCATCATCAGCGAATTATGTTGAGAGAAATTGGAAATTCAGTTTGCCCTTCTCTAGCTTTTTGAAGGTGGATTCTAAGCAGCGAAATCGACGGATAACGTCTTCATTGTATCTCTTCCTCAATGTATTAGTCAAGAGTCGTTCCTTGGGATCTTTATTCGTATCAGGAATATGAAGACATATGCGATGGTTTGGGTCATTTCATTTTCCCGACGTTTCGGTCATTGACGACAACCATCATCAGGGAATTATGTTAAGAGAAATTAACCGAACAGTTTGGCCTTTCCTAAGTTTTTTGAAGGTGGATTCTAAGCAGCGAAATCCACGGACAACGTCTTCATTGTATCTCTTCCCCAATGTATTAGTGATGGAGTCTTTCCTTGGAACCTTATTCGTAGCAGGAATATGAAGACATATGCGATGGTTTGGAACATTTCATTTTCCGGATCTTTCTGTCATTGACGATGATCATCATCAGCGAATTATGTTGAGAGAAATTGGACATCCAGTTTGGCCTTTTCAAGTTTTTTGAAGGTGGATTCTAAGCAGCGAAATCGACGAAAAACGTCTTCATGCTATCTCTTCCTCAATGTATTAGTGATGGAGTCGTTCCTTGGGATCCTTATTCGTAGCAGGAATATGAAGACATATGCGATGGTTTGGAACCTTTCATTTTCCGGAACTTCGGTCATTGTCGATGACCATCATCAGCGAATTTTGTTAAGAGAAATTAGACATAAAGTTTGGCCTTCTCAACTTTTTTGAAGTGGATTCTAAGCAGCGAAATCGACGGACAAAGTCTTCATTGTATCTCTTCCTCACTGTATTAGTGTTGGAGTCGTTCCTCGAAACCTTATTCGTAGCAGGAATATGAAGACATATGCGATGGTTTGGAACATTTTATTTCCCGAACCTTTCGGTCATTGACGATGACCCTCATTAGCGAATTATGTTGAGAGAAATTGGAGATCCAGTTTGCCCTTCTTAAGTTTTTTGAAGGTGGATTCTAAGCAGCGAAATCGACGGACAAAGTCTTTATTGTATCTCTTCCTAAATGTATTAGTGATGAAGTCGTTCCTTGGAAACCATATTCGTAGCAGGAATATAAAGACATATGCGATGGTTTGGAAAATTTAATTTTCCCGACGTTTCGGTCATCAAAGAGTGACAATCATCAGTGAATTATGTTGAGAGAAATTGGACATTCTGTTTGCCCTTCCCAAGTTTTTTGAAGATGGATTCTAAGCAGCGAAATCGACTAACAACGTCTTCATTGTATCTCTTCCTCAATGTATTAGTGATTGAGTCGTTCCTTGAGATCCTTATTCGTAGCAGGAATATGAAGACATATGCGATGGTTTTGGAACATTTTATTTTCCGGACGTTTCGGTCATTGACGATGACCCTCATCAGGGAATAAAGTTGAGAGAAATAAGACATCCAGTTTGGCAGTCTCAAGTTTTTTGAAGGTGGATTCTAAGCAGCGAAATCGATGGACAACGTCTTCATTGTATCTCTTCCTTAATGTATTAGTGATGGATTCGTTTCTTTGGAACCTTATTCGTAGCAGGAATATGAAGACATATGCGATTGTTTGGAGCATTTCATTTTCCCGACCTTTCGGTCATTGACGATAACCATCATCAGCGAATTATGTTGAGAGAAATTGGACATCCAGTTTGGCCTTCTTAAGTTTTTTGAAGGTGGATTCTAAGCAGCGAAATCCACGGATAACGTCTTCATTGTATTTCTTTCTCAATGTATTAGTGATTGAGTCGTTCCTTGGGAATCTTGTTCGTAGTAGGAATATGAAGACATATGCGGTGGTTTGGAACATTTCATTTTCCCGACGTTTCGTTCATTAAAGAGTGACCATCATCAACGAATTTTGTTTAGAGAAATTGAACATTCAGTTTGCCCTTCTCTAGCTTTTTGAAGGTGGATTCTAAGCAGCGAAATCGACGGACAACGTCTTCATTGTATCTCTTCCTCACTGAATTAGTGTTGGAGTCGTTCCTTGGAAACCTTAGTCGTAGCAGGAATATGAAGACATATGCGATGGTTTGGAACATTTTATTTCCCGAACCTTTCGGTCATTGACGATGACCCTCATTAGCGAATTATGTTGAGAGAAATTGGAGATCCACTTTGGCCTTCTCAAGTTTTTTGAAGGTGGATTCTAAGCCGCGAAATCGATGAAAAACGTCTTCATTGTATCTCTTCCGCAATGTTTTAGTGATGGAGTCGTTCCTTGGAACCTTATTCGTAGCATAAATATGAAGACATATGCGATGGTTTGGAAAATTTCATTTTCCCCGACGTTTCGATCATTAAAGAGTGACCATCATCAGCGAATTATGTTGAGAGAAATTGGACATTCACTTTGCCCTTCTTAAGTTTTTTGAAGGTGGATTCTAAGCAGAGAATTCGACTAACAACGTCTTCATTGTATCTCTTCCTCAATGTATTAGTGATGGAGTCGTGCCTTGGGATCGCTATTCGTAGCAGGAATATTCAGACATATGCGATGGTTTGGAACATTTTATTTTCCGGTCGTTTCGGTCATTGACGATGACCATCATCAGGGAATAAAGTTGAGAGAAATTGGACATTTAGTTTAGCCTTCTAAGTTTTTTGAAGGTGGATTCTAAGCAGCGAAATCGACGGACAACATCTTCATTGTATCCCTTCCTAAATGAATTAGTGATAGATACGTTCCTTTTGAACCTTTTTTTTAGCAGGAATATGAAGACATATGCGATAGTTTTGAGCATTTCATTTTTCGGAACTTTCGGTCATTGACGATAACCATCATCAACGAATTATGTTGAGAGAAATTGGACATCCAGTTTGGCCTTCTTAAGTTTTTTGAAGCTGGATTCTAAGCAGCGAAATCCACGGACAACGTCTTCATTGTATTTCTTCCTCAATGTATTAGTGATGGAGTCTTTCCTTGGAAACCTTATTCGTAGCAGGAATATGAAGACATATGCGATGGTTTGGAACATTTTATTTTCCGGACCTTTCGCTCATTTACGATGACCCTCATCAGCGAATTATGTTGAGAGAAATTGGACATCCAGTTTGGCCTTCTCAATTTTTTTAAAGTTGGATTCTAAGCCGCGAAATCGATGAAAAAACGTCTTCATTTTATCTTTTCCTCATTGTATGAGTGATTGAGTCGTTCTTGGGAACCTTATTCGTAGCAGGAATATGAAGACATATCCGATGGTTTAGAACATTTCATTTTCCAGACCTTTTGGTCATTTACGATGACCATCATCTGCGAATTATGTTTAGAGAAATTTGACATCCAGTTTGGCCTTCTCAAGTTTTTTGAAGGTGGATTCTAAGCAGCGAAATCCATGGACAACGTCTTCATTGTATCTCTTCCTCAATGTATTAGTGATGGAGTTGTTCGTTAGGAACCTTATTCGTAGCAAGAATATGAAGACATATGCGATGGTTTAGGACATTTCATTTTTCGGACGTTTCGGTCATTGACGATGACCATCATCAGCGAATTATGTTGAGAGAAATTGGACATCCGGTTTGGCCTTCTCAAGTTTTTTCATGGTGGATTCTTAGCAGCGAAATCGACTAACAACGTCTTCATTGTATCTCTTCCTTAATGTATTAGTGATGGAGTCGTTCCTTGGGAACCTTATTCGTAGCAAGAATATGAAGACATATGCGATGGTTTGGAACATTTCATTTTCTTACGTTTCGGTCATTGACGATGATCATCATCAGCGAATTATCTTGAGAGAAATTGGACATCCAGTTTAGCCTTCTTAAGTTTTGTGAAGGTGGATTCTAAGCAACGAAATCGACGGACAACGTCTTCATTGTTTCTGTTCCTCAATGTATTAGTGATGGAGTCGTGATGGATCATCGTCAATGACCGAAACGTCCGGAAAATTAAATGTTTAAAACCATCGCATATGTCTTCATATTCCTGTTATATATATATATATATATATATATATATATATATATATATATATATATATATATATATATATATATATATATATATATATGTATATATATATATATATATTAGGGTGTTATATATTTTGTGAAGTTCAATATAATATCAGCACGGGTTTGCCTTTGGACCTTACCTATAAAAAGTGCTTTGTGCAAAATTTTAGTCAAATCGAAACATGTTAACAGTTCGCACACTTTAGTCTTCTCAGTGGTGTTTGTTGGGAACGATGGGAATTTTATGGCGCGGATATTAACTTTACCTTCTACTTACATGTTGGCGTTTTTTGCAGAGTATGTCTTCTCCACGAAGCAAGATCCTTCTATGACTCCTGGAGAAGTCACCGAATCAAGGTTTCTTGAGAACCCGCCTGCCCTCGAGGCGAGATGTCCTCCTGCTTTTCCTCCACCACCATCATGTGCAGATGGGGACCCTCCCGGAAGCGGATAAAAGTACCTCTCTCAACCTCCACGAAGTGGGGGCGAAAGCGAACCTCGCTGTCAAGGCGGAGCACGTGATCCGTCATAACATCAGGAACTTTCAAAACGAATAAGTGAACATCAAGAAGGAAGCCAAGCGGGAGACAATTGATGCGGTGATAAAGAGGGAGGATTAGAAGAGTGACCTACAGGATGTCTTCGATATAGCGAGCGGTAAGATCGCAAAGGCCAACATCCCAGACAAAGGTTTGGCCTTTCAGGAACTGCAGAGTGGGGACAGCCATCTCCATGCGTCCGTCCGCTGTCGCCAAGAAGACTGACAAAACGAAGAAGGGACAGATAAGGAATAGAAAGCAAGAGGCTGAAGTTAAGAAGTTGTTTAAGAAGGTTGCTATGGAAGACACTCCCGATTCATCCTTTGTTTCTTCTGGATCATATGTGTCGGATGAGGACTTCCAAGGCTGCCATTCTCCAGGAAATAGCCCATGGAAGAGCAGGCCGTCCAAGAACCCAATGACTCAAGCCCTGACCACGACTTGGGACCGGGAAAACCTTTCATGTCGTCAAACTTCGGCATCCTTCGTTGATGCAGCCTCAAGCTTGGTGCATGATGTATGTCTTGGAGATCTCTTCCTCTATATCCACAGTGCATCGGATAAAGAGAAAGAACCGAAAAACTGAAGCAAAGCGCATTGAAGAAGAAGCTTTCTGTGATCCGCCTTCCCTTGTTCTCCACTGCGATGGCAAACTGATTCAAAGTGCTGCCACATCTCGGATGTTAGAGGTGAAAATCGCTGTTGTGCTTACTGAGACCAACTTCGAGGAGCTTCTTGGTTTACTTTTGCCATTGATGGGACCGGGAAAGAAGTAGCAGCTACTGTCCTTCGGCTGCTGGAAACGTATCAAATTGTTAACAAGATCATCGCTCTCGCCTTTGATACGACTGTGTCCAACAGTGGCATGATTGGCAGAGCCTACACCATAATTGAACAGTCCATTGGAAGATCTATTCTTAGGTTGGCATACCGGCATCACATTCACGAAGTGGTAGTGAAGGACACCTTCGATCTCCTTTTCGCCCCGCCCCTCCCCCAGGTACCAAGATTCCCCTGTTCAAGCGATTCTGAGAAAGATGAAACTTCTTGGAAAGGACATCCGTTGGTACCCTACCATCAGGCAAGATGTATGGAAAAGGCTATTTAAATCCTCAAGATTGCCGTTTTTGCAACAACTGGAGATGACGAGGTCGGAAAAACACGGAGTCCTACGACTGACCCGTTTTGTCAGTCTCATTTACGTCAGATTCTGGCATGAGGCAGCCGCCCCGAACTGTGCACCGAAGAATGAACTGGAGTTCTTGGCGACTACCCAGGTGTTTGTGGATAGAGAACTCGGGTCAACGGCAGAGAAGACCATTCGAAGGCACCTCTGATACATCTCAGAGCAGGAAGCGGCCCTAGCCTTCTTTGACGAATGAGTGTCTGCAGATCACCAGGCGGCCATGGTCAAGAACCTAAGCCGTCCAGCAACTTTGAAAGCACTCACGAGACTTGAAAAGAAGAACTTCACTTCCCCTGATGGTCTTCCCGAATTCGTCACAAGGCGAAGTTTAGAGGCCATTGGGGTCTTTGCTGGGAGGATGGTCACTACCAAGAACGTGTAATATGTTCTACAAGATCCATGAACTCGAGCCACCGGCCAAGGCCTGCATCTCGCCAATGATGCAGTAGAAAGAGGAGTGGAACTGATCCAAAGACTCCAAGCCAGAACCAAACACGAGCAACATAAGCAGTTCCTAATAAAGGTTCTTCATCATGACTGTAAGACCGTCAAGAGAACAAAGACTGGAGTGGTTGCTAAGTTCCCTTCTGCTCCTTGAGCCCCATCCACCAACGACTTGATTGCTCTGCTCTACTTAGAGTCGCGCTCGATAACCTCTCTTCCGAGCCAGCGCCCATTCATGTTGGGGTGCCCCAGGGCTCAGTACTTGTTCCCCTCCTCTTTCGCATCTACTTAATTCCTCTTGTAACCCTTCTTCGCGATTTGGACCTGTCCTTCCACCTCTATGCTGCTGACACTCAGATATATCTTTCTTCATCCCCTGTGTCCTTCGCCCGATCAATTACTAAGCTCCTTTCAGGCTACACCTCCATAAACGAATGGCTGTCTGCCAACTTTCTCAAATTTAATCATGATAAAACTGAATTTCTCCTTGTTGGTACCACTTCAATGCTGGAGAAATCTAAAGCTCCCATCTTGAACACTCATTCTGTCCTCTGCTCGATGGGTGACCGTTCCTTCTCAGTTTGTGCTCCTAGAATCTGGAATGCTCTTCCTGCCGAAGTCCGAACTTCTTCCTTCCTTGCTACTTTTAAACGCCTCCTGAAGAATCATCTCTTCAAAATTGCCTTCTCTTCCCTGTAAACTTTCTCTACACTCGCTACACGCTCTATGAGGGCTAACAGCCCTGAAGGGCGCATTATAAATATTTATTATTATTGTTAAAATTATTATTGTTCTGCATTTCTGATGCACCCTTGGAATTTTTCACAACTTTGTTTGGTAATTTTCAGTTAAATACCTTTCGTTGCTTTTTTTTGTTTTCCGCTCCAATTGATTTTTTCGAAGTTTCACTTGAAATGTGGAACCTTGTCAATCTGTGCTACTAGTAAATATTGACGAATCAAACCAAATTTTTGCATAAATTATTTATGGGTCATAAGAAACAAGGGGACACCCGTGCTGACAAATATATATATATATATATATATATATATATATATATATATATATATATATATATATATATATATATATATTATCCCGAATACGGAGGAATGGTCGTACTACTCCTTATACTTAGTTCGGCCTGTGTCCTGAATGGGTTTATTGACTCAGAGTGATTAGAGGTTGGCTACGGAGGGATTGGAATGAACTTTGCCAGCAAGCGATCCAAAGGAAATTTGATTCACAACAATACGAAAATAAAGTTTTGATGAACACTAAACAAGAATATATATATATATATACACTTGTAATGCAGGTAAGCTTTGCGGTGAAGTCGAAAATGTGAAAGGAAAAGGTTACCTTGGAACCTCAAGTTTTCGTGGCGCTGGCGAGTGAAGGTGGTGAGGTAAGGGGTGAAGACGATGAGGTAGGTTCTCCAGGGACCGACCTGATCCCCCAATTCCGTCACGATTCTGCTGGAAGAAGGTGGTGACGGGAGCTTCTTGTTACAGAGGGCCCCACGCTCGTGAACTCCGAGTAATCTTGGGTGCCTCTGTGGTGGGGAGGAGGGAGCAAAGTGACCTATCGAAGCGTAAGGTCAAGGAGAAAAGCCGAGATGTAGTTTTCTCGCTTATGGAACCAGAGTGAGGCTGTTTGTAGCTTCGTCTCTTACACGTGAGTACGAGCTTGGGTCCGCACTGACTTGCAGACCAACGGGATAAGGAGCCTCCTAAACTGGGACCGATCTCCTCTCTGAAGACTTGATGCTTCGAGGAATTACCACTTCACCGATAAATGGCAATTCCTTCCCCGCCAGACGCTGTGCAAGCTCTACTACTGAGGATTAAAAGAATTCATCTTTTATACTCGAAACTCGGGAAAGGTTCTCAGGGCGCCGGAAGTAGATTAGATGTCAAGCTACTCCATTTCGTTCTTTATGAACTTCCGGCAACTATCGGAAGCGAAGATGGGCTTACATTTATCGATAAACAGTCCAGTAAGGAATTCAGTGTTTTGCTGAAATGGCCGGTGGTTTCTTCTGGCTGAAGACCACTAGATATTGGGCTGGAAGGGGAAGGGTTGATAAGCAGCTCGCCCGGAAGGAAGGTGGGCAAAACTTGGGAGCATTATGTTATTTTCCTACATAAATATATATATATATACATATATATACGTGAAATTCCTAAGGAAAGAAAACATTTTCAGGGGCAAGTTTTTTTAACGAAAGCGCTTGGGCTGTTGGTTGTTTTCTTTCCTTGGGAATTTCACCCAATTAAAGATTACGTGCAGTTTGTAATTATTTTGTATATATATATATATATATATATATATATATATATATATATATATATATATATATATATATACATATATATATATACACGTGAAGTATTGTAAGGAAAAGTAAATGAGAATACATAAAAACATAAGAAAAAGTGGAAAAAATGGCGTCGTTCAAACGGACGGACAAACAGAGCAAAGACAATAGTTCCGAAAAGAAGAGAATTATTATTAATTATATATTATTACGATAAGTTAAACTTATATTGCAAACGAACTTTATGAATAATAAAGATGTCCAATTTGAATAAACCGTCACTTAATTTCAATTAATTTATTACGAGAATTTAATGAACCCTCAAAGTTTTAGCTAAATGAACGATAACGTGCATGTCAATGCGGTAAGATAATCGAAAGAGTAAAAATTCATTAATCTTCAAGATAATCGTTTAATGTTAAAGTTTAAACGAAAACTCCTACAAAAAGCGTTATAAAATTTATCTTATTAAAAAATTAGGTGGGGCTTAATAACTCCAGAAGACTTTTCTAGCGAATTATGAATTCTTACTATTTCACTTCTTAAACTGCATTGACATGGACGTTATTGTTGATTTATTTAAAATTTAGGGAAATGAAGAGCTGCTAGAATATTCACAATTCTCGTTTTCTTTTAAAGTTTAAACGCCAATTCTTACATAAGGATTCTTAAAATTCCTCTTTTGGGTCGGCCGGAGCACGTAACACGCTCGTTGGCAAGGCCTAAGAAGATAACTGTATTGTGGTCGAAACGTCGCCGGTAAATAAAAAGTATGATACCAGCCATTTTCCTCGCCTTGGGATTTCTGTTGAACATTATATATATATATATATATATATATATATATATATATATATATATATATATATATATATATATATATATATATATATATATATATTGGGTTGAGTATGTCTAGGAGGTTTCCGAGAGGTTAAGGAATTCTTACTCTTGCCCTACCCTTCCTTATTTCCTATGGGTTAATCACCATGATATATGTATATATATATATATATATATATATATATATATATATATATATATATATATATATATATATATATATGATGCTGATTAACTCATAGGAAATAATGAAAGATGATACAGAAGCTGATTCCATTTACAATCTCTCCTTTTCTGCATTCGTCTTATGGAAAGATGGAATCGTTTGATCTTCTTCTCTTCTTTCGTATGGTTTAATAAGGATCTACTGTGCTACGTGTTATTGTGATTTCCTTTCATTTACGAAGTCCGTGTGTGTCTCTCTCCTACTAACTGCTTTCGTCTGCAAACTATAGGGACTTACCTACCTTTTTCTCCGTATAAGTTTGGGGATGATGATGGTGGCTATAGAAGCGTAAACGGCTATAAGGCATAGGTTGAGACATCACTAAATATTTCACTTTTTCAATGGCTAAAATAGTTTATATTATTTTAATCTATATGCTATCTCTGCCTTTATGCTTTCTTAGTCTATCTATGTTCCTTGTTTGATCTTATAGTAAAGATGAATTTTCTTGTGTATCATCTTTCTTAATTTCCTATGGGTTAATTAGCATCTACTGTCTCATGTGTTATTGTGATTTATATATATATATATATATATATATATATATATATATATATATATATATATATATATATATATATATATATATATATATATACATATATATATGAATGCAATGTCCCGCAGGAAAAAATGCAAAGGTATTTCCAAGTACTTTCGAACTTTATTAAGTTCCTTATCAAGGATAACTACAAGAAATAGTATTATATTAGAGGTATATATACGAAAGAAAAGTATGAAAGACCGCCTTAAAAACAAGAAATCACCAATGAGGAAGAGGAAGGGGGAAGGTAAAAAAACACATTAAGGATTACAAGAAGCAGGTAGTAAGGTCAAATTAAGTCGAAGGAAAGGGTAACAGATTCAAAGAAATGGAGATAGCCTAACGAGGGAAAGTATAAGACACGATGAGCAAAAGGGGGGAAAAATACAAAGTACATAACAGAGCAGTGACAATTAAAAAATAAAAATTAAAATAAAAAATTAAAATAAAATAGGGGCCACGTAACTAAAGAATGTATATAAAAAAACCCCACTAGGAACGCAAGACAAAACTAATTTCTTTGAGTATTAATCTTTTAATTACAGCATCTATTTTATATAAGCCAGGGGAAAGGTTAAAATTATCACATTGGCTTATAAAAGCACATTCAATGATGTTCCTTTTTATATGGTTATTGGAACGATAAATAAATTTGGTCGAGTTCCAGTATATTAAATGGTTCTTGTTTGACATATGGACAAAGAAAGCCCTGTTATCTTCCCCCCTTCAGACATTATATTTATGTTGATTTATGCTAACAGAAAGTTGTTTACCTGTTTGTCCGTAATATTTACTTAGACAACCAGAACACTCAACTGAATAAACTCCCCTTCTCCCAAACTATTACAATTATTACGTACTAATAAATTCTTATTGGTCGTCTCATATTTAAAAGCAACAGAAATGTTAAAGTTATTCAAAAGACGGGGAAGATCACTAAAACAAAGAGAAAAAGGTAGAACTAAATTATTATTACTATTAAAAGGGAGAGTAAGGGCAGTTTGATAAAATGTATTTTTAGCAAAAGAAAGACAGTTTTGAAGAAACGGGTAAGGGTAACAAAGTTTATGGCCAATTTCAAAGATATTGGAAAATTCCAAATCCATATATTCCGGGCTCACAACACGTAATGCCCGTAGAAACATAGAAGAAAAAACAGAGCGTTTACCTTTAGGGCTGTGAGAAGAGTAGAAATGAATATAAAAATTTAAATTAGTAGGCTTACGAAAGATAGAGTATTTAAAACATGTATGAGTTCTATGAATAAGAAGATCAAGAAAGGGAAGGGTTCTATTATTTTCCAACTCGTGGGTAAATTTAATTGAAGGGACGAGACAATTGAGTCTGGTAAGAAAAACATTAACATCTTTGGAATTAGGCCACAAGCAAATAACATCATTAATATACCTGTACCAAACGATCGGAGCGTCAAGGATAGTAGGGATAAGTTTTGTTTCAAAAAACTCCATATATAAGTTAGCAAGGACAGGAGAAAGACAATTACCCATGGCTAATCCGAATTTTTGGAGGAAATATTTGCTTTCGAACGAAAACTTACAGTTTTTGGTACAAAGGGAAATGTGGTTCAAGAAAGTAGTAACGGGTACCGGCAAATCATAATTTTGCAAATGATCATTAAGGAAATTGAAAAGGTCTTCAACGGGTACTTTGGTAAATAATGAACAAACATCAAAACTAACAAGAGTAAAATCATTAGAATAATGAATAGCATTAAGTTTAGAAATAAGGTCGTAACTATTAATGACATGAGAATGAGAAATGGAACCAACTGGTGGAGTAAGAAATGAAGTAAGCCATTTAGACAGGGAATATAAACCAGACCCAACAGAACTTATAATAGGGCGTAATGGAAAATTTGGTTTGTGAGTTTTAACTAAGCCGTACAAATAAGGGAGGGTAGCGTTACTAGACTTGAATTTTGAAATTAAATCACGAAAGTTTTTAATTCCAAAGATGTTAATGTTTTTCTTACCAGACTCAATTGTCTCGTTCCTTCAATTAAATTTACCCACGAGTTGGAAAATAATAGAACCCTTCCATTTCTTGATCTTCTTATTCATAGAACTCATACATGTTTTAAATACTCTATCTTTCGTAAGCCTACTAATTTAAATTTTTTTTTAATTTTACTCTTCTCACAGCCCTAAAGGTAAACACTCTGTTTTTTCTTCTATGTTTCTACGGGCATTACGTGTTGTGAGCCCGGAATATATGGATTTGGAATTTTCCAATATCTTTGAAATTGGCCATAAACTTTGTTACCCTTACCCGTTTCTTCGAAACTGTCTTTCTTCTACCCTTTTCTCTTTGTTTTAGTGATCTTTCCCGTCTTTTGAATAACTTTAACATTTCTGTTGCTTTTAAATATGAGACGACCATTAAGAATTTATTAGTACGTAATAATTGTAATAGTTTGGGAGGAGGGGGAGTTTATTCAGTTAAGTGTTCTGGTTTTCTAAGTAAATATTACGGACAAACAGGTAAACAACTTTCTGTTCACATAAATCAACATGAAATATAATGTCCGAAGAGGGAAAGATAACAGTGCTTTCTTTGTCCATATGTCAGATAAGGACCATCTAATCAACTGGAACTCGGCCAAATTTATTTATCGTTCCAATGACCATATAAAAAGGAACATCATTGAATGTGCTTTTATAAGCCAATGTGATAATTTTAACCTTTCCCTTGGTTATATAAAATAGATGCTATAATTAAAAGATTAATACTCAAAGAAATTAGTTTTGTCTTGCGTTCCTAGTGTTTTTTTATATACATTCTTTAGTTATGTGGCCCCTATTTTATTTTAATTTTTTATTTTTCAATTTTTATTTTTTAATTGTCACTGCACTGTTATGTACTTTGTATTTTTTCCCCCTTTTGCTCATCGTGTCTTATACTTTCCCTCGTTAGGCTATCTCCATTTCTTTGAATCTGTTACCCTTTCCTTCGACTTAATTTGACCTTACTACCTGCTTCTTGTAATCCTTAATGTGTTTTTTTACCTTCCCCCTTCCTCTTCCTCATTGGTGATTTCTTGTTTTTAAGGCGGTCTTTCATACTTTTCTTTCGTATATATACCTCTAATATAATACTATTTCTTGTAGTTATCCTTGATAAGGAACTTAATAAAGTTCGAAAGTACTTGGAAACACCTTTTCATTTTTTCCTGCGGGAAATATATATATAAGTTACAAATTTTAATTGGGGTAAGCTCTAGTAGTGTCATTTATATGGAAATAAATGAAAATAAAAAAGGATGAATACTTGGAAAAGCAATAGATAGGTGACTAATTAATTTTGGTATTGCTGAAAGAAATAAAGCAAATAGAGTGTTGGGCTCCATTAGGAGGAATGCTAGTTTTAAAAGTACGTAGGTTATCCTTAAACGATATAATTTATATGTCAGACTATATTTAGAGTACTGTATATAAGCATGGTTCTCACACTTTAAACATGATATCAACCTGCTAGAGCCAGTGCAAAGGACAGCAACAAAGATGATTCCGTCCCTGAAACACTCTGAATATGTAGATAGGTTGAGGGTGCTAAATATGTTCTCATTTCAAAGGTGACAAAGGATAAGATTCAGCCTTTTAAATATTCTTATGGAATAGATAAGTTGGATTTTAGCAAGTTCTTTGAGCTGAAAGGTAATAATAGTCTTAGGGTCCGTCACTTGAAACAAAAATGACAGCAGTGTAGGTTGGATATGAAAAAGTATTTTTCTTACTACCAGAATGGTATATAGGTGGGTATTTGAGGAGGGTAGGTTATCATGTTTTTTATTAAATAGTATCGTGGAAAATTCTATTTTGTAATAGCGATTTATGTATATATTATATTATTGATATGCGTATTGCATGATTTAGTTTTCGACAAGCCATGATGGTGATTCTTTGTTCGGACGCCATCTTGTAAATGTAGTTTATGGAGTGTGTTGACCCGGATGAATTTTGTTATGGTTTATGTGCGAAGTAATGAAAACTATAAGTCGGTGGAGAGCTAAAATTCTATGACACGAAGTTACAGAATTCTGGAACAATGCAATAATTCCTAAGAAGGAAAAACGATATTATTATTCATAAGATTAAAGGTTTGTGAATCTGAGATCAATCAAACAGACTCATTTGCGCACAAAATTAATTGTGTTTTTGATATTATAATCACTGGGGAACAAATTTCAACTTTTTGTTTATTGGCTTGATTTGACAGTTAATTATACGTAATTTGGGTGCGCTGAGCATGAATTTTACTCCGTTTTGCTCTATCGGGTCCTGATTTTGTTCAACACACTTCCTCTTTCATCATATTCATAAAAGGGATATTTTCTCAATAGTTGCTAAGTCATTTTGCAGTTTCACATTAAAATTATAATATCTATTAATAAATAGTTAAACTAATGTTTGTTTATATATTTCAGATTTTGGAAATAAGGAATTGAAATACCTTTACAAATGGACAAAACAATCAAGTAGAAAAAAATACATTGTATCGATTACCCAAATTTCGAGACCGCAATACGACCTGTGCTACATTCAAATGAAATTTCCATTCCAAAATTTAAGTCTGCCATCTCAGGAATTAGTTGAAGAGGATTTTGAAAATATAGTTATGCACTTTGAGGAGTCAGACACCGAATTCGACCCCAGCGTAGTTGTAAGTGAAAGTGATCAGCAAAGGTTTAACCAGGCCGAGTTTAATGATCTTATAAGGGATCTAAATTTACCAAAGAAGGCTCCGGAAATTTTAGCTTTAAGACTTAAATAGAAAAACATGCTTAGTTCAAAGACATATATTTTATTTTAAAGAAACAGAAAAAAGAACTTAAATATTTTAGAAAAGAGCATAGTTTAGTATATTGCTGCGACATACCAGGTTTGTAAAAGGAGATGGGAGCTCAGTCTTACAATTTAAGTGATTGGCGTTTGTATTTAGACAGCTCCAAAAGAAGTCTTAAGTGTGTGTTGCTGCATAATATCAATCTATACAGCTCGATACCAATTATGCACTCAACAACTTTAAAAGAAATGTATGAGCATATAGAAACTGTTTTAAAACTTATCAAATATAGGTAGCACGAGTGGATCATATGTGTTGACTTAAAAATGGTCAATTTTCTGCTATGGTAACGAGCAGGGTATACTAAATATCCCTGCTTCCTTTGCTCATGGGACAGCAGAGCTAAGGAAGCACATTATTCAAAAACATATCTGGCCAGCACGAACATCACTTACTGTCAGAGAAAAAAATGTAATTAATCCACCTTTACTGAGCAGAGATAAAATCGTATTTCCTCCTCTGCATATCTATCAAACTAAGTCTCATGAAGCAATATGTATAAGCTTTAAATACAAACGGCGAGTGTTTCCAACATATAATTTCAAAATTCCCAAGTTTAAGTTATAAAAAAATCAAAGCTGGAATTTTCGACGCTCGACAATAGGAAAATTAATTAATGACAGCAGTTTTCGTAATGTCATGAATGAACACGAAAGAAATGCCTGTTTCTCATTCTTGGACTTGATAAAAAGCCTTTAAGGAAATTATTGGGCAGATAACTACGAAGAAGTCGTAAGAAAACTTTTAAGGGACTACAAAGAGCTAGGTTGCAATATGAGCATAAAAATGAATTATGTAAATAGTCCTCTTGACCAATTTCCAAGTAATTTAGGTGCTGTAAGTGACGAACAAGGGGAGAGATTCTACCAAGATATTAAAATTATAGAAGAACGTTATCAAGGACGCTGAGATTGCCACATGATGGCTGATTATTGCTGGTAGTTGTAAAGAGACCTGCCGTCAACAACCAAATACTCTAGAGAGTCCTATAAAAGAAATTTTTACCATACTGAAAGCTTCATATCTCTTTGTTTTGTTTTATTTTAAGTCATTTCTATCGTAATAATGTAATTTTACAATAGTTTGAGCTGTATGTATTCATGAAAATTGGAAATAAATGTTAACGCATGACTTCATTTTTAGTCCTAATTTTGAAAAAAAAAAAAAAGGAAAATGGCGCATGGGCTGTTTACAAGAATCAGGACCTGATAGAGCCAAACCGAGGTGAAATTGATTTTCAGCGCACAAAAATTACTTACAATCAAGTGTTAGATATCATTCAATAAACTACGTGTTCCCCATGGAATTAAGGATATACCTAACCTTATCAAAATCCACAAGATATTGCGTTTCTTACAATACAGATGGTACCAGATAGACTTAGTTGCATCAATGGTGCCGATAGAAAGCTAGATGAAAAGGAATTGTGAAAGTTAAAACGATCAAGTGCTGAATCAGAATTTCGAGAATGGCAAATTCAGCAGCATTAGCCCTTTAAAAGAAACTGTAGACATGGGCTCTTCTGATAGTGATCCAGAAATTTAGATAAACAAGAAAGAATGAAAAGCCCCAGCGCTTCTAAAATCACAAACTGTAAAGTAGAGATGATCCTATGGCACACGCCAATTAAAGTTTTGTGTTCAGCTTAAGATCAAACCATGAGTATTCATCGTATTCTTGAAAGATTTCGCAAGGAAACAAGTGAGATATTGCAGGAATTTCTGAACCTGAATTCTCAAACTTACCATCCATTGGGGTGGTAAACTAAAGTCTGACATAACAGTAAGTGATTTCGTTGAGTATCTAGCAGTTTTAGTTTCTACTAGACACGATGATCTAATAATGTTATCAATTTCAAGATTGATCTATGAAATGGTGAAGCTATATCATATGCAGTAATCGAGACCCTAGATGAGTGCAATGTGACGGATAGAGTTATAGACATGTGTTTTGATCCGAAAACTTGCAATATCGGTGCTCTAATTGGTGTTTGTGCTCTAATAAAAAAATCTTGATAAAAACTACTTCATTTTTCTTGAAATAAGCATAAGGGAAATAATGACTTTGAATCCTTGAACCAGGATGTCAGAACAACTGTCATTATTAGCTTTTTTAAGAGCCACCTTCTGAAACAACAGCCTCCTGATGCCTATCATATATTTAGAGACGTTCCAAACTAGGTTATCTATTTATTAAACCTGATGCAAATAAAAATGCACGATAGATGGCTAAAATATCTACGAGATAATTTTTTTTTCTTTTTCGGCAAACAATTCCAACCTGTGCTTTAAGAGGACCATTAAAGTATTTGATCCAAAGTATTTGCTCGGCATTTCTGGTACTTTTCAGAACAACTAACTTAACTATTGTTTTTCTCTATGAATGCCAGAAAGGAAAAGAAGCAAATGGTTACTGCTCTACAGAGTGTTAGTTCATAAGACACTATAAAGCACATTAATTTTCCTGAAGATGAAAGTATAAAGAAAAAACAATATTTACGTTCATGATTAAAAATGTCATTATCTTTCAAGTATTCAATCTGCCAAACAAATTTCTCTTGTACAGATCCTATGAAATATGAAAGCAGAAAATATTATTCAATTACTTCTAAGAGTATTAATACATTAAAGTTATTAATGATTATACAGAAAGAGGTATGGAAATGATTAACGACTTAATGATACTCCTACAAAAGATGAAAATCAGCGATATTCCCTCCCCAAGGTCGTTGAGAAGCACAGAAAACGGTTGACCAATTCTTTAAGAAATGTTTCTTAAAAGTCAAAATTTCCATTGATATCTAACGGTTATTTTGATTATTTCTATATATTTTTGTTAAATATATGTTTCTATTATATTTAGAATATAGATAAATGCTTCAATCCAAATAAAATGCTACCTTATTGTCGGAAATTCTTTTTTTATAGTTGAGGAAAGATCTTTCTTCAGTAGAGAAAGCATCTTGCTTCAGATGAGAAAAAGTCTTGTTTCAGTTGAGCAGTAATCTTGATTTAGTTAAAGAAGCTTCTTTTTTAGTTGAAGAAGCCGCTTTCTTCAGTTAAAGAAGCATCTTGCTTCATTTGAGGGAGCCTCTTACTTCAATGAAGGAAGACTCTTGCTTCAGATGAGGAGGCATCTTGCTAATTTTGTGGAAGCGTATTTCATCAGTTAATGAAGCCTGTTCCTTTAGTGACGAAAACTCTTACATTAGTTGAGGAAACATCCTACTTCAGTTGAAGAAGCTTCTTGCATAAGTTGATAATGTATCTTGCTTCAGTTATGTGAGTCTCTTGCTTCATTTGAGAAAGCGCCTTGCTTCACTTGAAGAAGTGTGTTGCGTTAGTTGAGTAGTCATCTTGCTTCAGTTGAAGAAGCCTCTTTTTTTATTTGAGGAAGCTCCGTTCTTCAGTTGAGTAAGCACCTTGCTTCATTTAAGAGAGTCTGTTACTTCAATCAATGAAGACTTTTGCTTCAGATGAGGAAGCATTTTGCCTCTGTAAAGCAAGCCTCTAACTTTATTTATTAATTTTTTGCATTAGTTAAAGAAGCGTCTTACTTATACTGAGGAAGCCTATTGCTTTAGTTGAGGAAGACTCTTGCTTACTGTGAGAAATCCACCTTATAGTTCAGGAAGCTTTTTATTTCAGTTTAAAAAGCCTCTTGCTTCTGCTGAGGAAGTCTCCTTCTTAAGTTAAGTTGAAGAAGCCTCTTCTTCATTTAAGGAAGCATCCTCCTTCAGTTTAAGAAGAATCTTACTTCACTCAACGAAACTTCTTGATTCAATTAAGAAAACCTCTTGCATCAATTGGAGAAGCTTCTTGCTATAACTGGAGAAGCATCTTGCTTTAGTTGAGGAAGTATCTTGTTCGGTTAAAGACTGCTCTTGTTCCAGCTGAGGAAGAAGCATATTTTTTCAGTTGAAGAAGGCTCATTCTTTAGTTAAGAAAGCCTCGCTGCAGTTGAGGAATCCTTTTTCTTCAGTTAAGGAAGCCTCTAACTTTAGCTGAAGAAGTCCTTTGCTTCAGGTGATGAATTCTCCTGTTCATTTGAGGAATCTTCTTTCTTTAGGTGAGGAGGCCTTTTGCTTCAATTGATGAAGCATCTTGCTCTCGTGTTTCAGTTGAAGAAGCTTCTTACCTCAGTTGAGGAAGCTTCTTGCAAAAGTTAAGGAAAGGAAGCCTCTTCTTTCAGTTGACAAGGCATCTCGCTTGAGTTGAAAGAAGCATATTTCTTCAGTTGAGTAAGCCTCTTGCTTCTGTTGTCTCCCCCACAAAATGAACTCCAAATATTAAACTAACTTTTAAGAATATGCAAAACTGAAGATCCATTCCGAAGCCGAGAAGGAAAACATTACCGTCAAATTGACGGAGTAGCTAAGTGGTACATATTGGGCGCTACTTTTGTGAACGTCAACATGAGAAAGCTCAAAGAAATGGTCTTAACAAAACTGACGAACCCACTAAATTTTACACATGATTTTTTGTTAACATATACCTTAAAATTGGCGACAAAATTCAATTAATACAATTCAAAAGGACCTAAGAATTTCATTACTTTCTCATATTTATGTACGAGTTGTTGTAAGTGGTCATATTCTCTTCCTAGATGTAGACGTAAAACAAAACAGTAAGGAAAAATATAATAACATTACCGTCAAATTGACGAAGTAGCTAAATGTGTGCCCGCAAAGAACTATAAAATTCCATATTGAGCTCATACATAAAAAGAGCTTTCAAGAACAGATCTACGTAGATTGCACTTGGTGAAGAATTTCGATATCCAAACAGATCCTAATCAACAACTCAATCTTGAAGGACGGGAGGAAAAAGAAAAGAAAAAAATAATACCATTTACCACAAGAACAAAAAGACGGATGCTTACCAAACAGACGAAAGAATACTACAAGATATCATATAAAGCAACACTGCCCAAGAAAATGACAATAGTTATCGCAAGGAATATACCATAAAAACACCAAAGTCGGCAACCTCTTAATGAAACCCTCGACTGCCTTGCTTGCATGAGCAGACCGCTCCCGCTTTGACAGCAAATTTTACGGATTTTCAATAAAAGTGAATTTTTAGCGAGAAAAGTGAATAGAGTGACCCTACTTGTTGATAGTAGCGCGATACTTCGTGAACAAGTGGACTACTTGCTTTTCCAGTGGAAATACGGTACGGAAGAATTCTTCGCTCCTTGGTGGAAACGGAGACCAAAGCCTTCCCTAGCCCACCCGCTTGCCTGAAAAAAGTTATTTTGAGGTAAAGTAAAAAAAAATTGGGGGACATTAAACCCCTTTTTCTCTCTCACCTCTTTCCGTCTAAAAAACAAAAAGTGAACACAGTGAACATTACACACATACAAACGGTAACACATCATATGATGCACCTAACATGAGAGAAACCCTGCGTATAACTCTTCGGGTCCTATCGGAGGGCCCGAAACCTGACCGCGAAAAAGTATTTGAAACAGTTTACGGATCTCTACGCATTCCTATCGTAAGACTAGTGGACTTGAATAAGGGTTACTCGGCTATCTGCGCGAGGGAGGCTGATTGTGAAGCCTTGACCTCCGGGAAAGCCGTTGAATGCCTCAAAACAATCAACCTTAGACCACAGACACCACCACAAATACGGACCCACCGCAGCTTGATCTGCAGGCGCCTCGACCCCTGGATTGGGAGCCACTCAGCCGACGATATAAAACGGGAAATCGAAAACAACCACGAATGGGCAAAGGTAGCGGAGGTTTTTAAATTCAAAACATATACGAATGTGTTCAAAGTGGTATTTGAAGACACGGCTATGGCCCAAAAGGCTTCTTTTCAACGTGAGAGTTTGCCCAGAGCAGATGGAACGAGAGGAGTTTGTTGATTTGCAGATGTGCTTCAGGTGCTAAAAATACAACAAACACACCACGTCCAACTGCCCTGAAAATAAAGATCTTAAATTGTGCTCCATCTGCGCCGGTCGTGACCATTTTTGGCGCGACTGTAAGAATAACACCATCAAATGTCTTAATTGCTCAGGCCCGCACCGGACCATGTCCATGGCATGTCCGATAAAAAAAACAGGAAATGAGCAGCCAGAGCAAACTCCAACGTGAATCGGAAGAGAAGAAAGCCAACTCCACCTACGCTAAAGTAGCGAAAGCCGCCATTGCCGAGTCAAATACCCCAAAAACATTCTTACACATCGAGAACGAACACTCCACAAAAATTATGTGCTGCATATACTATGCACACATACAAAACATTACACGACCTGGTACCTTTGCAAAGGATTCAAACCGTATGCTCGTGAAGAACGGACTTAGCGAGATGTAGTTCCCCGATAATTCCCCTTCAGAGGAGGTTATGCGAATAACCGTTGCTCCTCAATGCCAAGAAAAGTGCCAGAAAATAGAAAACCCAAAACACAGCCATCTCACGTGACC
Source organism: Ceratothoa steindachneri (assembly GCA_963969495.1). Taxonomy (NCBI): domain Eukaryota; kingdom Metazoa; phylum Arthropoda; class Malacostraca; order Isopoda; family Cymothoidae; genus Ceratothoa; species Ceratothoa steindachneri. The sequence goes on from OZ018318.1 coordinate 148,773,265, forward strand.
CCCGACTCAACAAACCTAAGGAAACGCAAACACAGAAACAGGCGCCACTCACCCCCAAAAAATCCACGATACAAAAAACAACAACCCCCCCCCCCACATCCACACCAACAAAGGAGGCAGTCCGACCCAAGGAGATCAGGTCCTCTAGGTCGAGGAAAATCTCCAAAACTCGCGGCCCACGGTCTACTTCCTCATCTAGAGGAAGGGAGCACCAGCTAAAATATTACTCCAGAGGCTTAACTTTAAATTGTACGCCCCTGAATCTGCCCCATTCCCAACTGAATTGGACTCCCGTGAAGTATCGGAAGGTCTTAGGACCGGACGATACAAATGGGAATGCTCTGATGAGGTACCGGAACGACAGGTTGAGGAAGCTCTCTCACAAAATAAGGTTAAGCTGGCCACGGACTGTTTTTACACAATCACTGACACGGAATTTAGAAAGAAAAGAAATGGCAGGGAGCGCACCCCGCCCAGTACACCACATGGGTTAAAGTAGATCGCGAATAAGCATCTACTTTAACTCCATACACTAAAAGAACCTACATTACTCAAATGACCAACAGACTAACAATCATACAGATGAATGTCGATGGGTGGGACGGAAAAGGTTCCATCTATGGCAACATTCTGCGACAAAGTGACCCTGACATTATATTGATTAACGAACACGGAATGACCGCTCATAAAGAGATGAAAATTTTTCAATACGACGTCATCAGCAAAAATCACAGTCAGGAACGGTATGACGGCTGCGCAATAGCCGTCAAAAAAGGTTTAAAATACAAAAGACTACCCGACTTAGATGAATCTTACCTTGCCATTGAGGTAGGCACTACCCTGGGGGGTCTAGTCATGGCCACGGGGTACCAACCCCCAAGACGCGGCTATGTACCCCTGCACAACCTTCTACAGGTCTTCAGCCATAAGAAAAATGCAATCTTTGCTGGAGATCTGAACGCAAGATGTGCAGCATCAGGGTATACGTCCTAAAACAATGCAGGTAGAAACATTGAAGTCCTACTTGACAGAAGATACGGGACTAGAATCAGACCAGAATTCTCGACATACATTACAGGTAATGCAGCAACGAAGCCTGATATTGTTTTATCCAGTATCAGGTTTCCATACAACTATTACATTGAACCAGGCCCCATTATTCCAAGTGACCACCAGGCAGTTAAAATCACAATTAGCGTAAGCCCCATTCAAATTGCAATCCCAGAACGCAAAAGCTATAAGCAGGCGGACTGGGAAAGCTACAAAAATTATCTTCTAAATTATACCCCAGACCCTTTAATTGACGCCAATTTAGAAGAAATAGATGAAGAGCTGGATAAAATCACTGACTTCCTTATAAAAGCAGATAAAAATAGCATTCCCCGCATTAAATATAAAACCCTTCCAGCTCCTATTTGGACCCCCCCCTATGAAAACCCTGGCCCAAGAGTATAAAGACCTGTCCAATGTAATAGCGCTGACAGGCCCCAACCACAATGCCCATAGACGAATAAGACAGATAAAAGACGAACTTCAGACACTCATTACAGACCAACAAATACAGGTATGGGACAGACTAATTGAGGGACTTGACATAGAGAGAGACTCACGGACTTTTTGGCAGACGTACAGACGTTTAAGAGGACAACCCCCTCAAAAGAATATTGTACTCAAGCATGACGAAAAAGAAATTGACGAGACTACAGAGATTGAGGAAATTTTTAGGATTTTCTGGTCCTCAATCTTTAAAATTACCCCCGAAGAAAACGATAATTATGACCTCGATTTCGAAAATAACATTATCCAACAGTTAAACACACAAATACATAAAACCTCCCCTCATCATTGTGTGTCGCAGGAAAGAGCGATGGAGGGCTATGGGAGTAAAATAACTGCCCAAGTGCTCTCCGTCGCACTAAAATCCTTTCGTCAAAGAGCACCGGGTACCACGAGGCTGACCAGGGAGAATTTCATTAAGGCCCCGCCTAATGTTCTGAGTGGGCTACTTAACATCATGAATGCCACTCTGAACACAGGCTATTTTCCCAACCAGTAGAAAGTGGCCAAGATGATCTTCCTTCCCAAATCGGGAAAGCCCCCGGACTGCCCTGCAAACTTCCGACCGATATCTCTCTTAGAATTTGCTGGCAAAGTCTTCGAGAAGATATTGGCAAATAGGGTCAACTCTTTTCTCGACGAAGCCAACCTGCATAACGAGCAACAGCACGGCTTCAGAAAGAAAAGAGGGACCGACACGGCACTAGCCGTTATTACGGAAAAACTTGCGAACATCAAGGCAAGTAAAAGGCATGCCGACCTGGTGCTCCGCGATGTCAAAAAAGCATTTGACAAGGTTTGGAAGAGAGGCTTGCAATTTAAGATCATGCAAATAGGCCTCGACCCCATTCTTGAAAGGATTCTATGCGATTATATAATGGAGTTCGAGCTCAAATCTGGGGTCCCGCAAGGGGGCTGTCTCAGTCCCCTGTTATACAACATATATACACGCGACCTACCACAACCTCTTTCCGAAGGTACGATATACGTCCAGTTCGCTGACGATATATCACAAATTTGTACAGCCGCTTACGTTCACAGGAAATTTATGGCGAGAAATACGGCTAGGGAGATATCTAACATCAACTCTTACGAGAGGAAATGGAAGATATCAAACAATTCACAAAAATTCAAAATAATTCCCATGTTTCGCAAGACCTTCAATGATATACGGGTAGAAGGGGAGAGAATCCCCTACTACTCGGAATAGACGGTTCTGGGGCTCAAAATCACCACTGGGGGATACAAGAGTCATATCGGGCGGACAGTCGCGAGTAGCAAGAGAGATTTGAGAGAGTTTTATAGGTTCATCGACCTAACTCGCTCAAATAAACTCAAGATATTCAATGCGTGCATTCGTTCGAGACTCTTATACCCCCCGGTGCCGTTGAACGCGAGCGCCAAGACCCACATTGCGAAACTACAAGTCATCCAGAACAAAGCGGTTCTACTCATTACAAATACCCGAAGAAGAGAACGTAAACGACTCCGTTGGATTATCTCCGATCAACGTGGCGCTCCACGAGAGAGCTAAGAGGATATGGCAGGCCATTGGCGCCCGCTTGACCCCTGAATTCTCTCGTACACACTTAGAAATTGAAGCAGACCGACAAATATGACCTTTCAAAAGTAGCAAGCTACAGACAGAAAATGACGTGATCCCAAAATACACCTGACAGAACTGAAAAAATACAAAGTAATTCGCAGGTTCCTTTAGGATATTCAAATTAAATTAAAAACCACTTGCAAAACGCAAGATTAGATAATTTCACAATCACTTTTAAAAATCCAATTAATTAATGACCAAAAACTTTTCAAAAACTTTTCACTAAAGTCAAAGCGGGAATAAAACCCCCGCCAAAAATAAAGACTTGAACGCCTAAAGCAATCAATCGATCAATAGGATCGAAATCATAATTAAATTAACCACGTTTAATTTAACTATATAAACTATGGATTTATAATTCATAGTTTATCGAAAAAATACTAAACAACCACAAAAAACACACAAACTTTACATTGACAGAGCTACCCTCTCACCAGGGATCTTTTTATTCTTTCTCCTACACATCATCTATTCTTTAAACTCACCCTTTAACCACTTTACTCTCTTACTATTCTCTCTCTAATTCTACCTATATTTCATCTCTTATTTTGTCCAATGTCCTCTTAATGAGAAACAAGCTCTGTGACAAGCAATACATCCTAAACGCTACAAATATGGTGTACCGTGTACCTAGTCGAATAGCCATATGAGGACTGAAAGCCTCATCCAAACAATCTATATATTGGTATGACTACTATGACTTTCAGTTGAAGCCTGAAGGAGAAATCAAAGTAAACTACAGTGAACAGCACAATGAACAAATTACGAGAACAATTCTGGTTGAAAACACTACCATCCTCACAAGAAACTCGCATCTTCGTCGCTAAAATTTTCTGGAGCCTCTTCTCATCAAAGCCTAAACACCCAACGCACCAGTTTGGAGCGAGTACTGCTCCTTTTCTGCTAAAAGTGAATCGTACTTTGAGTCCGACCTTTAAAACCATCAAAGAACGAAAACGAACAATATGCATTTAGGCATTAGGGAACACTTTTACTTTCTTTTATTACAGTTTTATACTCGAGAAGAAAGAAACAAACCTAAGCATTGGACATTGGACATAAAAAGAGATGAAATGTAGATAGAATTAGAGAGAAAAAAGTAAGAGAGTAAAGTGGTTAAGGAGTGAGTTTAAAGAATAGATGATGTGTAGAAGACAGAATAAAAGATCCCTGGTGAAAGGGTAGCTCTGTTTGTATTATTTTGGGGATTCTTTTTAATTTTATAAACTATAAGTTTCATAGTTTATTTAATCAAATTAACATATTTAATTTGATTAAGGGTTTTCATCTTGACGATGATTTTTTATTACTGGCATTCAAGCCTTTATTAGAGACGGGGTTTTTACATCCCGCTTTGGGTTTTTGAAAAAAAAATTATTTTCCTAAAAAATTTTAGGTTGATTTTACTAATTATTATTAATTAATACTAGTTAAGTGAATTTGATTGTTTTTTTGGTGAAGTTGAATTTTAATTAAAAAACTTGCGCATTACACTGGTTGGTTGAGTCTTGTCTATTGTCGATCGCATAATGTATATTGGGGAGTCACGTCACTGTCAGACTGTAATTTGCTACTTCTAAAAGGTCTTATTTGTCTGTCGGCCTCGATGTCTAAGTGTGGACGAGAGAATTCAGGGGTCAAGCGTGCACCAATGGCCTGCCATATCCTCTTAGCTCCCTCGTGGAGCACCACGTTGATCGGAGATAATCCAACCGAGGCGTGGAGCTCCCTCTGTCGTTTATGTTCTCTTCTTCGGGTGTTTTTAATAAGTAGAACCGCCTTATTCTGGATGGTTTTTAGTTTCGCAATGTGGGTCCTGGCGCACGAATTCAACGGCACCGGGGGGTACAAGAGTCTCTAGCGAATGCACGCATTGAATATTTTGAGTTTATTTGAGCGAGTTAGGTCAATAAACCTATAAAACTCCCTCAAATCTCTCTTGCTATTCGCGACTGTCCGCCCGATATGACTCTTGTAGCCCCCTGTGGTGATTTTGAGCCCCAGAACTCTCCCTTCATGGCAGTAGGGAATTCTCTCCCGTTCTACTCGTATATCATTGAAGCTCTTGCGAAACATGGGAATTATTTTGAATTTTTGGGCCTTGGTCGATATCTTCCATTTTTTCTCGAAAGAATTAATGTATAGATCAAAGAAATAAGCACCTAGGCGCTCGCAAAGCAGGATAATAGGGGACCAGCCCACCAATGGGAAAAGAAGAAACACACGAATTCTTACGAGTATCTCTACATGCAATTGATCAAGACAATAAGCCTGACAAAGGAAAAGTTGATAAAGCACTCTACGGACAACTAAAAGTAGCCCCCGTCAAGATCATTGATATACAAAGTGGTTACATTGCAAAATACAACGCAGAAAAAATGTAAAGAAGGTATCGATTAACTCTAAAAAATTGGACTGATGTCCAAAATTACTTCCCAGATAACAGCAAACAGCAGTATTATCTGCCGGAAGGTAGACAACTTGGTAGGTTCGCACGAAACGGACGAGATAAAGAGATACACAGATGGTCCAGACAGGAATAAGGTTAGGGCAATCCCCAAAAGAACGAAAAAATATAAGTGAAAAAAAGGAAGCATAAACACAGAGGAAAACAAGAGAAACGCAACGTAAGCGGACGTGTAAACGCAACCATGAAACAAATGAAGGAAGCCCAAACACACTTAACAGTACCACAAGCAAAATTGACGAAACTTCTGATGCGCATCATAAATGCGCTTGTCACTAATATAAGGAAGTCAGGAACCGTCGGAACTACATTAAATACAAGGCTGGAGAAGAAACGAATTAAGATGTTGTTCCCTGAGAATCCCCTTCATCCAAAATACTGAAGATAAACGTTGCATTAACAACAGCAACAACAATATTGAACGCCGAAGAAACCAACACCAAATAGCAATAAATAAACCAACGAGCGAATCAATAACAACGGAATTCGCATTGAAGCAACAGATATCAAGCTAAGAGTAAACATTGATGAGTCATTCGCTCTACCAAGAAGAAAGAGGCAAGAAGACATCATCGAAGTACCCAAAGAAGGTACTTAGGCATTTAGAGGCAAGACAGGAGAAAAAGATTAAAAAGAGTTGGAAGAACTCAAATTCAATAATAGAATAGTTATATATCTTGGATACTGCGTTACTCTCAGCCATTCGACGTCTATAGGAATGAAAAATGGCATATTTATGAGTGCAAAGCATAAACCAGCATGAGATCCACAAGACAGAACTCCAAGAAAATCTAACTACTTCAACTTAATAAAACAATGGATGCAAAAAGGAGAAACCACTGCATACTGCAAATAAATACACAAGGGTTAATCGGTAAAACATCAACACTAGGAGCTATTTTCAAGGATATTGGTTCAGATATACTAATATCTGAACACAGAGTCAATCCAGAAAGAAGATCGATGAAACTATTCAATCACACCGTTTAATTACAACTATAGCAATCAAAAAAGGCCAGAAATTCAAGAAAGTTAGTAACTTAGATGAGCCATTCTTGCCATTAAAATTGAAGCAGGAACAAAGAAGAACAGAGGAACCAATGTATTAATGATGTAGAAAGTGAATTTCTAACATATGTCACAGGCAATGCAGCTAGTAAAGCGAGATTCTACGTAAAGTAGCTTCAATATACAATTTAACATCCAAATGCAACCTATTACCATTGCATGTAGTGACCATGTTGGAACATTAATCTATATCAGAACCTGAGAGAAAAGATTCCAGGAGAGCGAACTAAGAACGTCACTAATTTCATGCTAAACGATCTCAGAGACGCAAACCTGGAGGAAATCGACAAGGATAATTCAAGACTAACAAGATTAATCAACAAAGTGCCCGAATGACGGCCCGAGGACAGCTAAGCTGAATATACGATCCATTAAAACTCCTTGACCGACATGAGAAATATACAATGCACTCAGAATACAAGAACTAGAACATAGGCATCTGATAGAGGAACAGCAAGGCCATATATTGGATAGCCTAATAGAAAAGATAAACGTAGAAAGACGACCAAATAAAACTGGAGATTAATAAACAGAGTTAAAGAAAGACCCCCGCCGAAGCAGAAGATGACAATTATAAAAGAACGGGTTAAAAATTCCAACACAGGACCAAAGAAGAACTATTTCGTAATCACTAGAAGTCCGTGTTCTTCATAACATCAGAGTAGAACGAAGGTTTCAATCCAGAGCTAGATGAAGTGTTTGACTCTTACTTGCGTGAAAACATTGCCAAAATAACCCCAGCACCAACAGTAGAGTAAGAGAGGAAAGAAATTCTTAGTACAAAGGAAATCAAATACATAATCCAAACATTAAAGAAAAAAGTGCTAAGTCCCTCAAGAATAACCAGAATTAATTTTATGAAGCTCAGAGCGTAATCATAAAAAACACTTAACAATATAACGCGTGCCTAAACACTGGGTTACTACATGAATGGCTATCAACTAACAAAAAAGATTTTCGTCCCGAAGCCGAGAAAAACACCAAGTCACCTCAACAGTTACAGAACTATATCGTTATTGAATTTCATCGAGTCTTCGAAAAAATCCTCAATCGAAGACTAAAACAATATCTCGAAGAAAATGACATTTATACTGATTACCATTTCGGATTCAGAAGATGCAGAGAGACCACAATGGCAATTGGTATAATTACTTAGAAAAAAGCCAAGGCAAAAAAGCAGAAAAACTACTTCGATCAAGTCCTGAGGGATGTAGACAAGCATTTGACAAGTTCTGGGTCAGAGGAATGCAATATAACATCTTTATTCTCCATATGGACAACATTCCGGAGAAAATTATCTACCGATGTAAAGCATACGTGGATATTAATAATCATTCAGGACCAGAATTCAAACTGCAACCCTGACTCCAGCAGGTGGGCTTTCTCAGTCCTAAGATGTATTCAATTTATACAGCAGACCTGCCACCAACAATAATGCCTGATTGTCCAAACATACAGTTCGTGGATGACAAAAGCCAGCTCGTCGTTACTTAATACAGGAACGAACGCTTTTTGGCATAGAAAACAGCATTAGAGATCAGCAACATCAACATTTACGAAAGGGGCGGGCTGGAAGATAAGACGAAATATATAAAAATCTCTAGAAAAAAGACTGCAGATATCGTACCCAACGAGCAGATCTAGGGATATCACAGAGAGAGTAAAGTCCTGAGAATAATGATAACATCAAAAGGATACAAATAACAAAGCGCAGAAGAATAACAAGGCAACGCCGATACTAAACCTAACATACAGTTTAAGAGACTTATACATGAATAATAAAAGAAAATTTATATGGAACTAGGAAGGGAGGCTCTGCTGAAAAACTGGAACTCCACAGGATTCAGAATGGAGAGAAGTCAGAAGAGTCCGTCCAAGAGCCAGGGAAGGAAGCACTCAATATCATCTTCAAGAAAAGAGCGGAGAAATTATGGAGGAAAATATAACATCCTCTGATATGTGCAGAGCAAACAAACATCAGAGCAGGAAACTCCTTTAACACTCGATTCTCTAGCCGAAGACATCAGCTGAGAATTGAGGAGGCACCCCATGTTTACTTAAGTCGAAACTTTAACTAAAAAACGATGGAAACATAAAAAAAAAAAATTGACAAGGACATTTACCCCGAGCATAAAAAATCAGAAAAAATGAAATCAACCAAACAAGATGCTGGAAAGATACTCGAAAAACCAATCGAATTTAATATATGTTAACTACCAACAAATAAACAAGCGATTAGTGAAACCATAACAAAAAAGACCTAGAGTGAAAAGAAAAATCAAACAATCCTAAGTGAAGTGCAACAAGTGAACTAAAATCAAAACTAAAACAATAGTATGAATGAAATAAGTGCAAGAAGAAAACGAAAATCAATCAAAATGAAACAACTATACAAAAAGTGAAAATAAGAAAAGAAAAGAAATAAATGACAAACAGATAAAACATACATAGCAACATACTATATAAATAACAAACAAGCTTAGAGCTTAAAACACATAACGGCCTGAATGCCACATTAAACACACAAATGAAAGAGAAACAACGAAAGGTAACAGAGATTAGGCAGTTCACCCGCTGTCTGTATGAAATTGCAAAGGTGAAATAAAGGACCTGAAAGAGATGGAAGGAACCGTGTAGTAGGAATGTTTGGTTCTGAATCCACGATAAAATCAGTAGGCCCACACAATCGAGTTGTTCTATTCTATCAAGACTTTCCGCTATATGGAGGTCTAAAAAAGATTAAATACCGCTCTCTTATTTCCTTTCTCACTTCATTCTTTCCTCCTCCCCCTACTCCTCTCTACCTTCATCAGTTCCCGCCGACCCTTCCTAATCTGGGTACATTTGGAACCTTACTTTGAAGGGTCGATCGGGGCCAATTTTCATCTTCCTCTCCCACTCGAAGAGTGTGGTGGAAAGGGGCCTATGCAAGCGATGAATCTTTCCTTTCCTACTATCTAAACTTCATTCTTTGCCGCTCACGACCACCAAATAACTACCTTGCCTCTAAAGGAGTCAACATAATTCGAAAACTTTACATCAATGCATCAATGACGCCTTAAAACAACGAAGACTTCTGTCTGAAGATACCTGAAGAAAGGTAAAAGCTGACGGCCAAAATTTTAATTTGTTTTTAAATACCAAAAAATCTAATGAATATATATATATATATATATATATATATATATATATATATATATATATATATATATATATATATATATATATATATATATATATATATATACACGAGGGGCGGTCAATAAGTTTTGCAATTCGGATATAAGAAAATGAGATATGAGGAAAAGTGTTTTATTATTTTTCAATATAACTACCCTCGACTTCAATGCACTTGTCCCTGAGGCTTCTAATTCCCGACAACCAGAAATCTTCCGACTGCTGATCAATCCACTCCTGGACGGCGAGCTGGATATCTTCGTCGTCCCCAACCGGCATCCACGCAGTGCAGCCTTAAGCTGGCTGAATAAAAAGTAGTCTCTGGGGGCCACATCAGGACTGTAGGGGGGATGGTTGAGCTCCTCAAATCCGCACTCACGCAGGGCAGCTTGTGCAACTTGGCCTTGTGGACTTTGACGACGTTGAAGTCGTTTATGGGGTGTGACGTTTCTAGGGACCCAAAGGGCAGAGACCTTGGTCATGGCCAAATTGTCTGGATAATGTTGATAACACTTCCATGTGATATTCCAAGTTCTCGCTCTATTTCTTCAACCTTCCCCCGTCGATTTTCGAGGATCATCCTCTCCACACGGGCCACATTGTCCTCGTTGGTCACGTCTGACGGGCGACCTGGACGGGGGTCATCTTCAAGGGACTCACGCCCATGGCGGAACTCCATATACTAGCGAGCAATGGTTGCATAGGAAGTGGCGATGTCGGTGTACATTGCAATCATGTGTTCATGGATCTCTTTTGTATTCTTGCCTTCCTTGGTAAAAAAATTTGATCACTGCGCGGTGCTCAACCTTATCCATCGTTAAAAAATTTGTGACTAGCGATCTACGGTCAGCTACTGCTTCTTAAATAGACGAGGCAGGAGCATGCGGCTGAAGGTCCTGACTTGTCATAACTTGTCCTAACACCCCCACAAACAGCCATCCCCCTTCCTCTGTTTTGCCCTACCGATTCTCAAAACTTATTGACCCCTCCTTCGTATATATATATATATATATATATATATATTCTTTATTTCTGGGTATATAGCTGGAATAAGCTTCGAAATGGCGAACAGGAAATATAACTTTTCTTCTTGAATAATAATTTTTCTGACTATTTCTGACTATCCTTTGCACAAATTTACAATTACAAATTAGGTTAAAGTGGTGAAATTGTGTGGTAGGTATATAAAGGTGTGAATAAGTTTTCTAGTTTGCCCTGGTGTTAGGGCATCACTAGCATTCTTCATGTTGTGTATTTAAATTTTTTTTATTTCCTCCGTCAAAAAGTAGCTGGCTGTCATTGACAGCCAGTTTCCTCCGTCATAATATTTGTATTTCTTTTTAGGTATTTCCGCCTTCGAAGCATTCAAGCCTTTCAAGGTTGACTTTCTTGCTGAATGATTCTCAGTGTTGATTGCTTTGTAGTATCTTAATATGGGCATTTAGCCTCTTTTCTTAGTTTGAATTTTGTTGACTTTTAGTTAATTTATTAACAGTTGGGTATCGGGAGTTGGGCACTTCGCCTCTTTTTATTCTTGACTTTTGATTATTATTAGTTTTTAGTTTTGGACACTTCGCCTCTTTTATATTTAAATTTAGTTTTATTTTATTAATTTTTTACTATATTTATTTATATTTGGGGGGGGGGGGACTTTTAACGTGGGCACTACGCCTCTTTTTTCAATATGTTTCTTAAAATTTGTCAACTTGGTTGTCCAATCATCAAACTTTTTAGTCTTGGTATCATAGGGTCACATATTTTAAGAGAAGTGGACTAGTACTACGTAAATATAGGTAGTACCACTTGTCTCGTGCAGGTTCTACTGCTTGGGAACAAAGCAGTTCTACCTATAGCGCGTCTCCGGTTTGCACGAATGGTTAAGTTTAGGTTCAAATTCGGGAGTATAGTTAGATCTATCTTGTCCCATGTCTTTCTCCCTAGCCTTTGGATCTCCGTATTGATCGGCTTTAGACCGATTCTCTGGTGAACAGTCGATTGCCGAATACGGTCGATCCTTCGCGTGCCTGTAATCAGCAGCGTGGCTTTATTCTGCACTCTCTGCATCATTCTGAGAGAGGTACAGCTTGCCATCTGCGTGATCACGGCCGGGTACACCAGGACTGGGCGTGCCAGGGCCATATACAGTTTCTTGCTGTTAGGCACGCTGAGGCCTCTGAAGCGGTAAAGTTTCTTCAGCTCTCGTTTGGCTAGGGAGACTCTGGTATTTATGTGGGTCTTATATCCAGATTTAAAGAGTCGTAAGCCCAGGACATTACCCTCATTGGAGTACGGATAGTGTTCATTATTGACGACAACGTCATCAGTTTTTCGGCGGTTCATTGGAACGATCGTGAACTTCTGGCGGTTGGTTTTTATTTTCCACTTTCTTTCATATCTATTGATATTTTCTATTTCGACAGCTGTCGCCCTCACCTGGCTTCCAGCGTTCCTGAATGGACTCAGGACGATTTGGGTGATGTCGTCTGCGTATTGCAGATACATCGAATCGTACCTCACTGGAGCAGGCAGGTCTATTGTGTACACGAGGTACAGCAGAGGGCTGAGACAGCTGCCTTGTGGAACTCCCGCTTCTAGTTCGAATTCGGGTCCTTTGCAGCCCTCGATTGAAATTTGGGCTCTCCTATCGGAGATGTAATTACAAAGGATCCTTTCCAGGAGTGGGTTAAGCTGGAGGTTGAGGATCTTGTATTGTAATCCTCTCAGCCAAACCTTATCGAAGGCCTTCTTAACATCACGCAGCACCATGTCTACGTACGGCCTCTCAGCTTTACTGCAAGCGAGTTTCTCCGCAAGAAGGGCGAGGGCTGTTTCCGTCCCTCGTCCCTTGCGGAACCCGTGCTGCTGAGGGTTGTGGGCTCCCAGCTCGGCTAGTTGTTGTTGAAACCTGTCAGCTAGGAGTCTCTCGTAGACTTTTGCAATGAACTCCAGCAGGGCGATTGGCCTGTAGTTTACCAGTTGATCAGGGGGTTTACCTCCCTTGGGTATGAAGATCATCTTCGCAATCTTGAGACCTTCCGGGAAGTAGCCCGTGTTCAGGGAAGCGTTGAAGATATTAACGATTCCCTGAATGATCTGCTGTGGGGCGTTAACCAAGTTGTTTCTGGTAATACCCGTCCAGCCTGGTGCCTTTTGTCGAAAGGCTTTTACAGTGGCCTTGACGTCCTCTGATGTTATGGGACGTCCGTGACCCGCCATCTCCCTGCCTTCGTTGACTTGCTGTAGTGGGTGTGTGCGATGCGTTTCCTGATTAAGTTGTTCAATCAGTTGGCCTTCGAATTCCTGGTCGAACTCAACGTTTTCTTCGGGTGTAATCCTGAAAACGTTTTTCCAGAAGTTCCTGAACATATCCTCGAGAACCACCGGGTTCTCAATGTGGTCTCCGTTCTCCATTATCCGAGTCTTGAGTCTTGGTGTAAGTCCCTTTAAGTTCCTGACTTGGCGCCAGAACTTGGCCGGGCTAAGTTCGCTGTCGACTTTGGCTATCAAGTTGTTCCATATTTCCCCCTGTTGGAGGTTGATAGCCTCTCTGAGCTCTGAGCTTAGGCGTCGGAGCAGCAAGCTCCTTTCCCGGCTGGGACCCTCCCGTCGTACTTCTTCAAACACTTCCCTGTGAACGCGAGCGATATCTCTCATCTCCTCTGTCCATCTGGGCTGAGGAGGTGTTTTATACCCTGTAACGGGTATGCTCTCGCGGTCCGCGTTTAGTATGGACGTTGTTATCCTCTCCAACTCCCTGTCGATCTCCTCTAACGACGCCGTGCTGAGGTCAGCTGGCGCATAGTCACTGAGTCGTTGCTTGTAACGATCCCAGTTGGCCATGGCGTAATTTTTCCGGAGAGGGGCTGGGAGCTGGATTGGTGCGAGAGATATTGTAGTGAGAATCGCTATGTGATCACTAGGTACTGTCGGGCCTGGCTCACTATGGTAGTTGAAAGGAAAGCCTTCACTTGTTAAGATTATGTCAGGCTTAGTTGCTGACCGGGAAGTGATATAGGTCGGAAAATCCGGCCCTATCCTTTGAATGTTCTTTCTTCCCATAATCAATTCCAAGTTTCGGCCTCTATCGTTGGTGTTACCATAGCCTGCCGCACGGCATCTGGCATTGAGGTCTCCCCCTAAGAATGCCATTCTGCGGTGCCCGAACAGTGTGTAGAAGTTGCATAACGGGAGATATGCTCGTCGAGGGGGTTGATATGCTGCAGCTATCACGAGGTCTCCGACCAGGGTGTGTACCTCGATTGCCACAAAGGACTCATCGAGTTCTGGCAGTTGTTTGAAGGAGATGTTCCTCTCGACAGCTATTGCAGCACCATCAAACCTTTCCTGGGAATGGTTCTTCATGATCACTCTGTAGCCCGGTATTTTAATGCGACCAGCTGAAGTGTCGATACCGTGCTCCGTGATGAGAATGATGTCAGGGTCGTGCACACGGAATATGTTACCATATGCCGTGGCTTTCTCCTCCCATCCATTCACGTTGAGTGTCAGAATCCTCATTCTGTTGCTTACTCTCTCCATCTATTTGTCACTTAGTGCTTCTGGGTGATGTTCTTTTTCCTCCCGTTTCTCTTCTTCCTAAACTCAGCGTTTGAGATCTGCTCGCATGTGCTGTGATGTAGAATCACATTTTGCGCGAGCAGTGCCTCCTCCACAGTCTCGGGATCTACTTCTGAGTCATATTCCCATTTGTAGATCTTAGACCTTATGCCCTGGAATATGCTCCTGGTTTCCATCTCCTCCGGGAAGGGGAATTGCTCACAGGCGTATATCCTAAGGTTGATGTAGTTTGCCCTTATCTTCTTCACTCTCTTCTTCTGTTCTTTCTTATCCTGGGGTTTGGGTGTATCAGTGTCTGAGGAATCTGAGGATTCCGAAGAACTGCTATTATCTGAGTTGATATTTTTTGCCGATTTTTGTTTACCATGGGTGGGAGCAGGAGTTGTCGCCTCGACTGCTACTTTCCGTGCTTTATTATTAGATTTCTTGGTTGTGTTCGTAAGAGTCGTGGTTGCAGTATTCTGTTCCTTCGGGGCCATCTGCAGATGCAGCACGTCCCCCGAGGGTGGGTTGTCCGGGAACCACATTTGTTCCATACCGTTCTTTGCCAACATTTGGTTTAGGACTGTTGCAAATGTACCCGGGCGGGCCAAGTTCATGACGTGTGCATGGAGAATGCATGTGATGATTTTGGTGGAGCCCTCGTTTTCTATTTTCAGATACGTCTTCTTGGCGTCCACCTCGGAGATGGCCGCCTTAGCCGCCTGGGCGTAGGACGTGTTCGCTCTACGCGTCTCCTCGTTCTTCTTGGCTTCCTGCTTTCTTCTCATAATTTCCTTTTTGGCGGGGCATGACATGGCCATAGTCCTATGACCTTGCCCACAGCTTATACACTTCACCGTGTTACTGTCACAGTTGCGCCAATTGTGGCCCTTCTGACTGCATTTGGAACAGGATTCTTGGGGCTCCTTACAGTCTTTGGTGGGGTGAGACTCCATCTGGAAGCACTTGAAGCAGAACTGTACTGGGGTGTATTCCCCCTTTTCCACCTGTTCTCCGCTGATCTTGGCATTGAACATTAGTAGTCCCTGTTCCTTTGCCTTATGTGCCATGGTAGTCTCCGTGAAGACCACCTTGAACACATGCGTGTATTCACCGCCGTCCCTTCTATTAAGAAACTTAATAACCTCGGCAACCTTGGCCCAGGCTTGCCGAAGCTCAATCTCCTCTCGGATCTCCTCTGCGGTGTGCTGCCCAATCCATGGGTCAATTCGACGACACACCACGCTCCTATGGGCCAGAATCTGGGGGGGTACTGCTGGCTGTTCTCCAATGGCTCGCAGCGCTACTACTGCCTTTTCTTTGGTTATCTCCTCGATATCTTTTTCCCTCTCGCAAATGGCGATATAACCTGAGGGGATATCCAGCAGCCTAACCATAGCTATGCCCAGTGCTCCATACACGGCCTCAAAAGTGGATTCTCTGCTGGGTTTGGGTTGTCCGTCGACAACCCGCAGAGGAATCCTGGTCGTGTGGTCCTGGGCCATCTCTTCACAAGAGTGGCCCTTCAGTCCAGTTAATAGCTTGTCTTCGTTTGCTCTCGATGTGGGTGATTGGTGTTTCTTGAGATTGGTGCTCCTTCTCTTCTTGGATTGTTAATTGGGGTAGTTGGTGACTCCCGCTACTTCATCACTAAGCTTACGTGAACTGAACTGCCAAATGGGGGGGGTGAATGATGGAAGGTGGACCCGGGCGAGGCCCCTCAGATGGGTGATGAGTGGCGGACTTGATGATGGGTGGTGATAGAATCAACTACCACCCCCCGGGGGTGCCGCCCCATCTGGGGTTTGGATATCGATGCTGTTTCCAACTTACACAGGGACGTTTGTATGTCCCCCTGTGGTCTTGGCCGGAAGTTACCCTTAGAGATTAGAGCGAACTCTTCCCCAAAGCTTTCAGCATCGCCTCGTAACCGGGCGGTCTCTTCCGTAGAGTTCCACAGTGGGCTAATCCTCAAACCTGCTTTCCTTTACGTCCCCAATTATGTCTATCAAAGTGGACCGACATAGTTGTGGCGAGACTAGATGAGTGGCAGATCAGTTCATTTCAGCTTCGCGACTCCGTAGTGGGAGGGGGGGGGGGTTAGCACGACATCAAATCTTCTTAGTGCCGGTATAAAATTCGTAAAAGAATTCTCCCCGTAAGGATGATGAGGCTCCAAAAAATGGCGTTTTGAGCCTCCCTTGCCTCCGACTTTTCCTCCTTTTCCAAAAATGAGATCTTCTCAGCGTCGACTTTTCAAGTGAAATTATGCTGCCTTCATCCTTTGCAAATTACAAATTACAAATTAGGTTGAAGTGGTGAAATTGTGTGGTAGGTATATAAAGGTGTGAATAAGTTTTCTAGTTTGCCCTGGTGTTAGGGCATCACTAGCATTCTTCATGTTGTGTATTTAATAAATTTTTTATTTCCACCGTCAAAAAGTAGCTGGCTGTCATTGACAGCCAGTTTCCTCCGTCATAATATTTGTATTTCTTTTTAGGTATTTTCGCCTTCGAAGCATTCAAGCCTTTCAAGGTTGACTTTCTTGCTGAATGATTCTCAGTGTTGGTTGCTTTGTAGTCTCTTAATATGGGCATTTAGCCTCTTTTCTTAGTTTGGATTTTGTTGACTTTTAGTTAATTTATTAACAGTTGGGTATTGGGAGTTGGGCACTTCGCCTCTTTTTATTCTTGACTTTTGATTATTATTAGTTTTGGGCACTTTGCCTCTTTTATATTTAAATTTAGTTTTATTTTATTAATTTTTTACTATTTTTATTTACATTGGGGGGGGGGGAGGGGGGGATTTTTAACGTGGGCCCTACGCCTCTTTTTTCAATATGTTTCTTAAAATTTGTCAACTTGGTTGTCCAATCATCAAACTTTTTAGTCTTGGTATCTTAGGGTCACATAATATAAGAGAAGTGGACTAGTACTACGTAAATATAGGTAGTACCACTTCTCTCGCGCAGGTTCTACTGCTTGGGAACAAAGCAGTTCTACCTATAGCGCGTCTCCGGTTTGCACGAATGGTTAAGTTTAGGTTCAAATTCGGGAGTATAGTTAGATCTATCTTGTCCCATGTCTTTCTCCCTAGCCTTTGGATCTCCGTATTGATCGGCTTTAGACCGATTCTCTGGTGAACAGTCGATTGCCGAATACGGTCGATCCTTCGCGTGCCTGTAATCAGCAGCGTGGCTTTGTTCTGCACTCTCTGCATCATTCTGAGAGAGGTACAGCTTGCCATCTGCGTGATCACGGCCGGGTACACCAGGACTGGGCGTACCAGGGCCATATACAGTTTCTTGCTGTTAGGCACGCTGAGGCCTCTGAAGCGGTAAAGCTTCTTCAGCTCTCGTTTGGCTAGGGAGACTCTGGTATTTATGTGGGTCTTATATCCAGATTTAAAGAGGCGTAAGCCCAGGACATTACCCTCATTGGAGTACGGATAGTGTTCATTATTGACGACAACGTCATCAGTTTTTCGGCGGTTCATAGCAAAAATACACCTATATAAATAGTTATTTCATCTACACATAACACTACAACAATTCAGCCACTCAGGATTGATATACATTTAATAGTCATTCTTACGTTCATTTTTGAAATAACATCCTTGGCTTTGACAAATTGACCAATCAGCTTTTAGACATAAGCACTGTAATAATTGTCCAATCAACGCCATGATAGATTTAAAATGTTACTAACGCTCCAACCGTTTACACATAAACACGGCTAAAATCAATTTTTCGGATTTTTTTTCATTTTATCCCTTGTTTTCCGAGTCTTTAATATGTTGATATGTTTCCAAAATTCCCTTGGTGATGTTTCCACATCTATTTTCTCGATGTGTTGATCCCATTTCTCTTTCTGTTTTTCATAAATTAGTGCTATTAGTTTTCTTTTATGTCTCCTGGTTGCGTTTTATGCTTCCCTTGATGTTCCGAATCTTCTTATATTTTCTGCCGCCCGGCCGATCTCCTCACTCAAAGCCACCATTTCTAGTTTCCACCTAAATTGTTTAATGGTTTGGAACAAGTTAATGGGGACTTCCCCCTTCTCTGCCCTTTTAATTTCTTCTCTGATCCTATCCAACTCCCCGTCGCTTTCCTCTAGAGTAGCTTCCCCGACCGGGCTGTGCACGTACGTCTGAAGTAATTCTTTTTACTTATCCCAATCCGCTCTACATATAGTACGCCTTCCATTTCTTCGAAGGTATTTGTATAGGATTCTTGTTTATGTACATTAGAGTCGCAGTGTGGTCCCTACAAGAAACATCCACTAGAATTTTTATACTTGGAATAAATCTACAAGAAACTTAGTTCACCGAAAAGGTAACAGCTGGCGAAGGAGGAAAGGCGAGGAACAGTCACCTCAAGAAAACGCCATCGATTTTTACCTTTTCCCCACGGAGACTTCAAGAACAAGATCTATTTTGTACGGAGCCACGTATAGCCGACCCATGATATCGTAGTGCATACTGGGGAGTCTAACTTCCTATTTACGAAAGAGAAATACTACAAAGCGGGAAGTTTATTTTCCTATTTACGAAAGAGAAATACTACAAAGTGGGAAGTTTATCTTCCTATTTACGAAAGAGAAATACTAAAAAGCGGGAAGTTTATTTTCCCATTTATGAGGTTCAATGTGCGAACCGTTTAAAATTTTCAAACGAATGTTTACTAGGTTCTACCCCCACAGGTCCTTCTTCAGAGAAGTACAACAGCTGAATGGTTTGGGAAAAGACATATATTTATAGCCGGGCTGCATCTGGAAGAGTAGTGTCAAGCTAGCCAAGGTGGTGAATACATTAGGTTAAGGAGACAAGGATTTGATAAGGGAGTATCACATCGACTAATGTATATTTGATTACGGCATAGCATGCGTTAATAAATAAAGGCTAATAACAAATTATAAGTTAAGATAAATTAAAAGGCGATTAGAATAAAAGCTACGTTATCGTTTTGCTATCTATGACTGTTGTAGCATCCTGGAATATCGATTTGTCTATTAATGCAAAACTCATTCGAGAACTAGGCTTCGAGGAACTCTGCTTTTTTTGTTCAAAATGCAGCGTGAATGGCCACTATCACGCGGCTTGCACAAGCATAACACTCCTGTGCATCAACTGCGGTGGCAATCACACCGCAGTGAATCTGAAATGTCCATATCTCGCAGAAAAGCATGCTGTAGCCATCTCGGAGTTGCGCATGCTGCATTACGCCCCCCCTTACAAACCTTGCCTACCCACCCTAATGAGATCCTTCGCTTCTGCTTGCGGAGCCATGGTTAGCACGTAGTAACCTACTTGCCCCACCCCCCACCCCATACACTCACACCTACTGTGCACGAACATACACACTCTGAACTTAATCACACACTACCGGTACACGCACAATCCAAACATACACACAATCCACTTGAAAATACACACATTCGGGCTGAACACACACCACCAACACATATATCAACACTTCATACACACACCTTATACTAGCTTACCAACTTTCCCCTATCCCACAAACACACAACTGACAGACTCCAAGATGAACCTGGCCACTGTGCTTTCAGGGATGGCACAGGATTGGTCTAGAGGTGACCCTCGCATCTACGCCACTCTCTCGAATCAGCTCTTAGACGCAAATGTCATCGGGCCAATCGTCTTACCAGAGTCGATATTTGCCACCATCCAGAACTAACAAAGGAGAAGGCCAGCCCGCTTGCTCACTCCAATAAACATACCAATCCAATTCATCGAAACCACACTCCCTCCCCGTTCCTCTGCCTCCACCCTACTGTCTCCACTCCAATCACTGCTTCAACCTCTGTCCTTACTCCTACTTGACCACCCGCTCCTACTCCCACCTTCTACCCCTCTGTCCCCACTCTGCTTCATTCTGCTCTTATGCCCTTCCCAACCCCAACCCCTGCTTCCATTAGGACGCCAACAACTGTAACACATGCCTCTGCACCTACATCTACCCACATAATGAACCCACCACCAACTCCCAACATCTGCCGACTCCCCACACTTGTTCAGACACACAAAACTGTCCCACCTTCTACCCTTACCACACTCCAAAAACCAAAAGCCCAAGGCCTCAAAGAAACTATGGAGCCCCTACTGTCTTTGTCGAGTGTCAGGACGCGGGGAGTTGTAAGGCTTCACGTTCGCTGCGCCCTCGCCTAGAATTTGGGACCTAAAGGCACATCATACCACATTTTTTTCCAACACAACAAATGAGGCAGGAAGCTACTTGGTCCGTGCCTTGCAGCATTTTGGCTGCGAACACATTGGCCCGGCCCTCCCCACATTTTTCTGCCAGCAAAATGGGACCTCATGCACAGACTTAGTCCTCTGTAATGAGCACGCCGCGACATTTAACACCCAAATAGCTCTGTGTCCTCATGTATTATCCGAACACATTCCCACCTGTCTCCTACTATCTACTTCTCCGATACTAATCCCCATACCGCCTCTATACGACTACGATAACACGAAGTAGGTAGAGTTCGGGAACCATATAATCACACACACCACGCAACCTAAACCTCCAAGGGACCAGATCAGCACAACTAGAAGACCACTGGAGGATTCTCATGAACACCATAATAACAATTCTTAACACCCATACGTCACGCGAAACATACAAAATCATAAAACACTTCACCTTTTCAATACATACACAAAGACTCATCACGATATATACAAATCACTATGGCAGAGGCACACTCAACGTAATATTACACTTATCCGTGCCCGCATTCTACAGTGCATACTGTAGACTGGAATCGTCAGTCGGGCGAGGTCATCTGCGTTACGGAGGATGCTTGCTCTACTGACCCCTCCTTTTTCTAGCGGTGCTTAAGAGTATGATGGGCAAGGATCCTCCTAACCCAATAAAACTACAAATAAACAACCAAACACTCACTAACATTGATGACATCCTCGAAGCATTTAGGTCCCATTGGGACCAAGTACACACACATAGTCAAACCCAAACCACACGCACAAGAGCACTTCCAAGAACTTCAGGAATGGTACCGGCTCCATGCCAACATACTACCCCCCCCCCCTCCTGATTGAAATGGAAGTGCTAAACAATACAACCACTAACCACTCCAATCACCATCGAGGAAACAAAACATTATATCAAAGTCACACGAAAACGAGCTCCCGTCCACTCCGGCCTCCCAACCACAAACATTCATCACCTGCCAGAAAACATTTACCGACCATTAACACACATCTACAAAGTATCCCTCTCCTCTGTATTTCCCCAAAATATTCAAGGCCTCATACAATATTCTACTCCATAAACAACATAAAGATCCAAAACAACCATATAGCTACAGGCATATTGCTCTTTTAGAGCAATTAGGCAAAATAATAAAACGTATGGTGAGCACCCGCCTGCGGAGCTTCTTGAAGCCGTACTGTAAGTACGGCTTCAGCGGGGGCCGTTCAACGGATCGGTGATCACTATCGTTCACGAAATCATACAAAATGCACGAAAATCACGGCAAAAAGCATTCACTATCAGCAAGGATGTCTATAAAGTCTTTGATAAAGTGTGGCACGAGTGGCTCCATTAGAAACTCCCCAACAACATGGAGCTATCTATCTTCAACAGAAGGCTCCTATCGCACAACTTTACTGACATGGAGTCCTACATACGATACAACTCAACATCACGCTCATTCACACCGTACGCTGGAGAAGCCCAGGGCAGGGTGTTGTCACCTACACTCTTCATAATCTACATGACCAGAAGAAAACTGCACACACACACACACCTGCGTATGCGGACGATGAGACCATCCTAGTATCTAGAGTCCGCCCCGACTTTCTTGCGCCTGGTGCACAAATAATACTAAACGAGAAAACAGAGTACGAGGAGATGTGGCTCATAACCACTAATCCCCAGAAGACGCAGGTGACACTATACGGTGCGGAAGAGCACTACATGTTAAACATACAAATATACGATCAAATGACCAACCAACAATTCCCAGCCCCATAAAACTCACATACAAACCCGTAACAAAAATACTCGGTGCAACATTTGACAAGCATTTACACTTTTACACACACCAAAACACCACATAGGGCAAAGCCAAACGAATTAACAACATAATGAAAAGGTTTTCCTCCAACAGTAACACGATGTAGCTACAACTGTACAAAAGACTATTCAGAGCAATACTTATATACGCACAATCACACTAACGGCCGGAAACCACACATGACAGAGGAGCGCACAGCGTATATAGAACTCCGCTCTAAAGCGCGCCTGTCGCTCTCCTCTGTACATGAGAATGTCGACACTTCACGACACAGACTAACTCACTCCTCTAAACACGTACACCTTCACAAGACTAACCCGACAACTGGGGAAACTTGAGAAAGACCCCATTTACAATCATCTACACCACATACAATACACCGCTGTTTGGGAACGTAAATTCCCAGCAGCACGAAAAAAACAGCAATTTGAACCATTGCACACCTAAATGGCTTCATCGCGTGACGATTTCCTTGAGACTATAGAGACACCGCCGCGCCAAAGTGTCCCAGACACTAAGCCACAACGTTTTGGCGATCTAGGCAAGCCATCAATCTAGCAAGACATTTACCCTACCTGAGCCAATCCTTCACTATCACCACTCCAACACCACTATTGCACAACATACCTTGCTCCAGTGTATAGCCACCGGCCTATCTCCCTTGTCCTATCCACTCATAAGATATTTCCAACCGCTCTTACATGACCAAATGATCTAATGTGCTCCCACAGGGATCCCTTTCTTTTCTTTCTATACTTGCCTTGCTTTGTCAACTGAAACGATTCTGCTATTGAACTCTGCACTGCTCAATTCTCTGAAGAATGACCCTATAGCTTGGGTCTGAAAGCTCAGAAATATACCCTCGAAAGCTCAGTCGTGCTTATTTTTTTCCTTCAACATGTATCCTGAGCTACAAGTATTCTGCGATATATATATATATATATATATATATATATATATATATATATATATATATATATATATATATATATATATAAGGGTCTTACAATAAGGTCGCTCTAATTTTAAATGTAAATAAAACAAGTTGTGTGTGATATATGCACTCAATTTATTTTAAATTTGAAAGTACATTTTATGGCATTAAGTGTGGAATATGACGTCGTTCAAATGTCTGCCGCCGCTTCGCTCGGTGGAACGTTTTCAGGAGGCCCAATTTTCAATGACTTTGTCGCATAAATCTGGCTGAATTTGCTAAATGGTGTTCGTTATGTTGACTTTGAGGACATCAACTGTTTGCGGATTATTCGCATAGAACTGCAATTTAAGGTAGCCTCAAAGAAAATAGTCTAATGGCGTTAAATCGCATGATCTCAGTGGCCAGTTGACGTCGCTGCCGCGCGAGATAACCCTGCCCTGAAATCGCTGGTGAAAAATGTCTATCGTGGCGTGCGCAGTGTGGCACGTAGCGCCGTCCTTTTAGGACCACATGTCCTCCGTACCCATATCAGGCATATAATCCAGTTCAGGTCACAAGAAGTTGCTTATCATCGATCTGTAGGTCTCGCCGTTGATAGTTATGGCAATCCCATTTTCGTTCTCAAAAAAATACGGACCGATGATTCCGTTAGACGAAAATCCGCACTGAAAAGTGACTTTCTTGGGATGCAATTGGTGCTGGTGTATCTCATATGGATTGTTTTCATCCCAAATCCAACAATTTGGGTTGTTCACCAATCCATTCATCCAAAAATGGGCCTCGTCGCTGAAGATGATTTTTTGGGGGAAATTTGGGGCAACTTCCAACTGCCCTAGAGCCCAATCAGCGAACGCACGACGTTGTCTATGGTCATTTACCTTAAGTTCCTGGATAAGTTTGATTTTATACGTGTGCAGACCCAAGTTGCCACACATAATTCGCCAAACTGAAGTCGCAGAAAGGCCAAGTTCTTGTGAACGACAAGAAATTGACTGCCTCGGATTTTCCCGTACACTCTCATTTACGGCAGTGATGTTTTCAGCAGACCTTGCGTTTCCGCGACGTGCGGGTGTTGGCTGATGGTTGATCAACCCTTTTGCCTCGAATTTGGCCACCAAGCGTCGAACAGTGGACTCGGCAGGACGATTGTGGCGAGGATAAAAATCACGTAATGCGCGGAACGTTTGTCGAACGGAGCACTGATTTTGATAATAACATTTGATGATTTGCACACGCTGTTCAACGCTATAACCTTCCATCGTGACTTACCAAGTACTACTGAACAGTTCAGAGTGAGGTTGCCAGATGTTGTCTAAACAATATGGCCACTATCGCCTGACAAAGCTCGAGCGTCCTTGTTGAAAGACCCTTTATATATATATATATATATATATAGAAATCCATTTACACACTCGCTCGTTTAAGATCTTTTCCCAGGCTCAAATATTCCGACCGATCATTGAATTTGGCTGATTCCCTTTTGAGAAAAAATCTTTCTTTCAAATCAGTCGGGCTCGCTTGATATTTCCATTTATTATCTTGTTATTTTAGTGCCAAACTGTTAAACATGAACCTCAGAACCATTTTCCACAAACTTTCTCCCGGCTTTATTTCCAATCCTTTTTCAGCATTTATCTTTACTTCGCTCTCTCTCTCTCTCTCTCTCTCTCTCTCTCTCTCTCTCATTCTCTCGAACACACATCAATGAACATTCACTTCAGACAAAGCTCCTTCCCTAGAAACGCCCATTTTATTCTCACATAAATAATCGGACACTACATGACATTACCACAGTAAGAAACAAACAGTCACGTCCGTTCAGGAAGCCTCTTCTCTTCGTCATCAAGCTTTGCTCCATCCACCGAGGAAGGACTTTTAACTCCCCTAAATTCCATTCATTAAACTTCCTCAAGCAGTGCAAATATTCACGTTTGCCCTCATTCGATTCATTTTTGTTCCTCTGCATTCCCATTGATTTGACACATACGCATTCAGGTGACCTACAGTTAGACAAAAATGACCTTTGACCACCGTGTTTCAAATGAAGCATTTGTATATTTAAATTTCATTATGTAAGTACCGTCTTAATTATTATGCACTCTGTAAAAGTTTGATTCAATTTTTTTGTAGTATAACTATTTTTAATCATTATTTTATATCATTGATATTTGATGTTTTAAATTTTAATATTTTGTTTACAAGACCTAATGTCATTTTTATACTCATACATTATTTTAACCGACGTTAATATACAAATGATTTTAGTTGATATTCCTTCATTTAATTTACATAAATTATATCACATTTAGATGATCTACATATGTTTCATTTATTCAAATTTACCATTTAATTTTCAAAGCCAATATTTACTTTATTTTGATTCGGCTGAGATACTTGGACCAAACTGTATAAATCTAACCTCATACTTATTTATTCTATTTACAATGTCAATGTATGATGTATTATCATTATTATACCTTTACTCGTTACAATAATTCCGATTGAATTATGTGATTATTTTGGATTCAATGTTCTTAATTGTTGGTACTTTTATCTTATTTAATATTTTTTATACTTTTTATTGACCGCACAGATCTAAATACATTGTTCATTAAGAAGCTCGGGGATTCTGTATCAATCCATTACACAGACATACACAGAATCACATATATGATCTTTTCAGAGGCTCAAATATTCCGACCGATCATCGAATTTGCCCAATTCCCTTTTGATCTAACATCTTTCTTTCAAATCAGTCTGGCTCACAGGTTACCGCTATGTATTAACTTGTTATTTTATCACCAAACAGTTAAACATGAACCTCATAAACATTTTCCAAAATTTCTCCCGACTCTATTATCAATTCTTTTTCAGCATTTATGTCTACGTCTTTATATACTTTCGATTATGAATTTCTGCACTCATGTGACACCATAGGACATTACTACAGTAGACTGAGTCAGTCACATCACTTCAGGAGGCACAGTAAAGGTCATCCGAGATTTCCTCAAAGGTAAAGAAATCTTGGAGCTGGATGGATTCTGTATTCTTTATTAGGCGGTAACTTGTAAAGTCTTCAGATGTGTGTGCATCATGAGACATTTTCCGATTTCTCATTTACATAAACGGCTCGCACATATAGCGGTGTTTAACAAATTACAAATGGGGATTAATTTTTATACATTCGATGAGTTAAAATAATAATTAAGTTATATACTCTATTAACATTAATTTATTTTACGTTTTATATTATTATTATATCTTACAATTGTTTCATTTTATACATACACAATTTAAGAAGATGTAATAGTTTTCTTTAATATATTTCATCAATATTATTGGGCTCAATTATGAGCGCTTTAACAGATTTAAATAGAAGTTCTGGATTTTCTTTTACAGTATATTTTTAAATTTTAACCACAGATATCTTATTTTTAACAGAACCAAAACAAAGTTATTATCTTAATTGTTTTTGTATAAGATTAAAGCCGTTTGATGGCTGTTTAGAACGTTTAGTTAACAGATACTGTGGCATCTGTCCTTGTCTTTTTTTTACTTCGGAAAGGACGCCAAATGTCGATTATTTTAAAAATCGTTTCCCTCATAAAACATTAATGATAGAATTTATTTATATGGATATAATTCTAGACTGTTTTTTTAGGAATTAGATATTTTGTAAATTATTTTACTTTTATCATATATGTATAACATATAATTAATATTATATCATGATGTATGACAGCATGAATCACTCAAAGATAACAGAATTAAACGTTATAGTTCGCTGTTCGTTTGATTATTATATTATAAGTTGCGTTTTGGGTACCGAGTGATTATGAAGCACGTGGTGATATGTTGTAACTTACAGATTGTCTCCTACTTGAAATAACAGTGTCAGTGCTAACATGATCTTGTGACCTGTAATTTTTAAGCCTCTGTTGTGTATATTTATAGGCTTAACTGTTCGTGGATTTCGTTTATACAAATAGTGGGCAGTGCAGGTGCAAACTGTTACAAGTTAATGAACTAATCAGTTAATATAAAACTAGGCACTGTGTAAACAAAACAAATGATTAGGCTAAGTTACTCTTTTGCAAATTTTAATGTGAATACTTGTTTAGAAGGAAGGCGCGCATTATCTATCATAAATCTATAATAGAGTAGCCTACTTAATAATCAAGGCGAAATGTTGGATCGAACTTAGGTCACTGTTTAGAATAGGCCAAGTAAAAACAAAAAGCCTAGGATTGGTGTTCACTATAGTTTATCTTGGTAACTTATGTGAGTACCAGGATTATTTTATATTAAATACATATTTTGTCAAAGTATAGAAGGTGGCTGAGGATATGGAAGGGACGATTGTGGTGGTGAAGGGTGTATACAGTTGCACAGAGACTTGAATAAGCTGATTTCATGGGCAGATAAGTCATAAGTGGAAGAAGGAATTCAATTTTAAGAAGTGTAAGACAATGTACATATATTGGTAAGAATAATAAATGTTTTGTAGGAGATGGAAGACAATTGGCTCGATTGTGTCATTCAAGATAAAGAATTAGAAGTAATTATTAGCAATGATTTAAAAAGTTGCATACAATTCTTTGAAACACAGGGCAGTGCAAATATAATGCTGGGTACAATTAAGAAAAATGTCAGCTATAAAAACAAGGTAATGATTACAAAGCTGTATAATTCCTGTGGTAGACCATATATTGAATGCTCTATCCCAGCATGGGCAGCTCATTATTAGCAAGATTTAGAAATGCTGGAGTGGAGGGGAGAAGCGAAGAGCTACTCAACTTATATCTGGGTTTTCAAAAATTAATCTATGAAACCAGACTACAAAAAAAGCAATGCTGAGGGGGTTCTGATTCAGATATTTATAATTTTCCCAGTTTGGACCATATTAACCTTGAAGATTTCTTGTGTAACAAATTAAGAGGCAATTTTTAAGGACAGATTTAGGCACATTCTTTTTTAGCATTATAGAGGTTGAGACTTAGTGATACGGCCATATGGCTATATATTAAGCATGTATATATTTTCTAAAGTTGCACGCAAATAACAAGTCCTTCTTTATCAATGGAGGTATACAAATTTAAGGTTGTAGGATAAAAATTCCCTTTTGTATTGGGAGGCGTACAATATGTGATTGGGGAAGTTTTTATGGGTCCTATGGGTTGGGTTGTTGCTTTATGGTGACTGGTTTCTTGGGAAACTTAAGCAGCAGATGTTTTCGATATTTTTGCTAATTTAAGAACTACGAGGGACGGTCAATAAGTTTTGCGAATCGGTAGGGCAAAACAGAGGAAGGGGGATGGCTGTTTGTGGGGGTGTTAGGACAAGTTATAACAAGTCAGGACCTGCAGCCACACGCTCCTGCCTCGTCTATTTAAGAAGCAGAGCACCGCGCACTGTTTAAATTTTTGACCAAGGAAGGCAAGAATGCAAAAGAGATCCATGAACACATGGTTGCAGTGTACACCTACACCGCCCCATCCTATGCAACCATTGCTCGCTGGAATAGGGAGTTCCGCCATGGTCGTGAGTCCCTTGAAGATGATCCCCGTCCAGGCGCCCGTCAGACGTGACCAACGAGGATAATGTGGCCCATTTGGAGACGATGATCCTTGAAAATCGACGGCTTAAGGTCCAAGAAATCAAGCGACAACTTGGAATATCACATGGAAGTGTTATCAACATCATCCACGACAATTTGGCCATGACAAAGGTCTCTGCCCGTTGGGTCCCTAGAAACCTCACGCCCCATGATCGACTTCAACGTCGTCAAAGTCCACAAGGCTAGAGTTGCACAAGCTGCCCTGCGCGAATGCGGATTCGAGGAGCTTAACCCCCTCCTCTATAGTCCAGATCTGGCCCCTAGTGACTACTTTTTATTCCGCCAGCTCAAGGCTGCACTGCGTGGACGCCGGTTTGGGGACGATGAAGATGTCCAGCTCGCCGTCCATGAGTGGATTGAACAGCAGTCGGAAGATTTCTGGTTGTCGGGAATTCGAAGCCTCAGGGACAAGTGGCGCAAGTGCATTGAAGTCGAGGGTAGTTATATTGAAAAATAATAAAACCCTTTTCCTCATATCTCGTTACCTTATATCCGAATTTGCAAAACTTATTGACCGCCCCTCGTATGTCAAAATTTCGATATGCTGAGGAATTTGGGGCCTATCATGTTTACCAACTTATGAAAAATTTAGATACAGCTGAGGAACGAAAGAGTATAATTGAAGAGCTTAGGTTATTTCATTTTCTCATCAATGACATATATGGAAAAATACATCGACTTTAATAAAAATTCAACATTTAGAAAATGGTTAAAATCTAAGTTTTTTAGACAATTCATTCTCAAAATACCAGAAATTCTTTGAATTTTTTGAAAAGTTGAAACTAAATGAAAAGCTGAATTGGAATATAGATGACCTCTTCGATGAAGTATAATTAATTAAAAAAACTTGGATACTATTCAAAGCTCTGAATTCTTTACCAAATGCAAAACAACAAGCAGCACAAGGAACTTGATTTTAAAAAGTAGTGATTTTAAGTGTGTGAATATTTTCACAATAGTTTCATTTGTACTTTCTATTCCTAGAACATCAGCTTACTGTAAAAGGCAAAATGAAAGAAACAGATGCTCCCTAGAACCAATGAATAATTATCTAGAAGTTGTTTTAAAAACAAAAGATGACACCCAATTGCTCTCCGCAAAAAGTCAAAAGTATAATTTAAAAAAATAAAAATCTTATACCTCTTTCAGGCACAAGAATATTTAAAATTATAAATTCGAAATGCACAGGAAATATTTTTTAACTAAATAAAAAAAATAACCATATAATATTAAATATTGGACATGTTTAATGATAAGAATATATTTTTTAAAATATTTATTAAATATTAAATCTTCACATGTGCGCTCAAAATTTGAAAAAAGAATTCGATATGTCCGGTGGGCTAAAATATGTCCCACTTATTTCGAATGGTGTTCTTGAAAACATAATTTGCCCTTTCCCAATCAAAGGGGTATGTCAGATGCTCAGCATTTCCATTTTTTTCTAATTTCGCGTTTCTTTGTGCTGCACTTTGCGCACCTTCTTCTTGTGGTTAGGTTGGATGGTTGTTGCTCTGCACCACTCTTCCTTATAGACTCGGGTACTTTTCTCTTGGTTTCTTTACCTGAATGATTTTTGGAGAATGGCATGCTGCTGCAGACAATACCAAATATTTTTCTGCAACCAGCCCTTCAGCTACTTGAAGTTGAAGTTCTTTTGATCTCAATTTTTTTACCTTCAGTTATCATAGTGTACTGGATATAAGCAGTAATTATAGCTGAATCGACCAAAGGAAGAAAAATTATATGCCAATATTTGTGGCTTTTGCGATCAATTGTTTCAATTGGTCAAACTTATCCACGCAATTCATGTTCATGTTATAATCTTGAATCGCTTCTGGACATGCTACTGCTTTTATACTACCATCTTTTTGCTTTATTTCAACATCTCCTACAGCTTCAGGAGCATGATAATTTGAGAGAACATGTAATTCACGTTTGTTTATCCATTTTAATGCAACTATCTTATCACTACGGAAATAGTATTCAAGATCACCTTGTTCCATTTTCTTTTTTTTTAATTAGGGATATTTTTGCATGTTTTGTTGACAGTACCACAAGCCTTGATCCCTTTTTCTTTCAAATCTTTAATTAGTTGATAACTGCTATAATAGAAGCAAAATAGAGCCTATGGTTTTCCTTTCTAAACCAGCAGCTAGTGATGTTGCTACACTTTCTGCTAGGTTTTTCTGAATTTTTCCCCCTGATTTTCTCGATAAATATAAAATTTCATTACGTAACCTGATTTATCAGCTAAAACCAAATTTTTGTAACCCATTTTGATTGACTTATTAGGCATGTATTATTTCTTGGTGGTTCGTCCTTAGAACTTAATCATAGATTTGTTGACCATAAGAAAATAAACATATACCTTCCAGCATGGTGGGATATTTTGTGACCATTAATTTGTGATCTAATTATAGATAAACCATTAAGAATTTAATATTTTAAGTATTTCACAACAAAAACGAAACAGTAATAAGGGTATTTACCTATGTTAAATGATTTTGATTATCTTTAATTAGGAAACAAATTTCAGAAATTTCTTGGCGAATTGCGTGGGTGGGCAACTAGCATGGCTTGAACAAAGAAACCTACAAAAAATTGTTACAATTCAAATGGAAGGCTTTGCCCATTGACCCTTTATAAGCAAATCAAATGAAAGGAAATAAGTGGGACGAATCTTGAGCATTTGTGCTGATAGAAATCAAGAAAAAATTAGGTGGTTTGCAATTTAACCCACCGTGCAAGTTTGATATAAAATGAGGTGGGTTAATATATGAAGAGTGTGCTTGAAAGAGTAAGCAATAAAAAATGTACTTTTTATAGACTTTAACTTAAAAGAAAAATTTTTAGAAGTCGTTTAAAAACAAATATGATATCCAATTGCTCAAGTCTGCTAAAAGCCAGAGTATAATTTTAAAAAAAATATAAATCTACTAAGTTCTAAAAGAATTGCCTTTTTAGGTTTATGATTTATTATATTTATATATAGGAATTAAATTAAAAATTAGGTATAAGCATATTTTTTTTGTCAATTAATACAGATAAACTAGAATTACGGTAAGTGGGTTTTGAGGGTCAAGAGAAGTTTATGGAACTTACATACATAGACGTCAAATGAAATGTTCGGGTTCGGGCAATCTTAGGAAAACCTTCTACTTTGGTACTTTAGTTATAAGAATTAATATTTCAACCTCTCTTATTAGTCGCTGATGATGGTACCAGCTGAGATCTGAAGCGTCAGGCTAAATAATCTTAAGACCATTTTCCCTGGTCTTCTATATATATCTATATCTATATCTATATATATATATATATATATATATATATATATATATATATATATATATATATATATATATATATATATATATGTATATATGAATGTAATAAACCACATTGAAAGAGAAAACGAAATAAATTTTTCTTACAGTAATATTTTATTACCTTTTTTCGAAAAAGTCCGTGCCGGGAAGCGATTCGAACCAGGCACACTGAGGCAGCGAGCACCGCTTTGATCACAATTAAAAGTATGCCGTTAGTTCACTACGCTAAGCAGAGAACCACAGTGTACTAACGGCATACTTTTAATTGTGATCAAAGCGGTGCTCGCTGCCTCAGTGTGCCTGGTTCGAATCACTTCCCTGCACGGACTTTTTCGAAAAAAGGTAATAAAAATATTACTACAAGGAAAAATTATTCCGTTTTCTCTTTCAATGTGGTTTATTGCATTCATCTTCATCATTTTCTCGCGTTACTTTGAGAGATATTATATATACACACACACACACACACATATATATATATATATATATATATATATATATATATATATATATATATATATATATATATACCAAAACACTCTAGAGCAGGGGTTGATTGATTGTGGGAGGGAGCACCAGTTCCAAGGTGGGACAAATATTTCTTGTCTGCTATACGATTCCAAGTTCGGGATTTGAGTTTGTTTGAGGGTGTTCACTAAATAGTTTGTATTTGGATTTATAAACAAGTTGAGAAAATAACTTTAATTTTGAACTTGGAGTTTTAATAAGATGAATGGCTGGAGCTGGTGAGCTTAGATCCCGTTTTGGGTGGAGGGAGTAAATGTGAAGACCAAGTGATTTGATCGACTGAGTGGATAATGTGGATAATGAGAATATTGTGAGTGTGCTTAATGTTCGATTGTTAATATGTGTACTGAAGGGGGTGCTGACCAATGGGTTTTTTAGGGAGGAGCTTTATCTAGTGACTTGTCAGGGAGAAAAGGTTTACCCCATCTAGAGCCCAACGTCTACCTGTGGCGCCTGAGAAAATACACCTGTACGGACACGGCCAGACAGCCTCAAGGGAGCCGAGATATTTTCGCGGGACCGCGTAATCCGTTTTGGGTTCCATTTCTCGCCGTCTCACCGTCTTATCGGCATCAGACCCACGGCGCCAAGGACCCTTGCGCAAAGCTGTGAGTCCATCGAGACTACCCCCACCCCCTGGAGTGCCAAGCATAATGAGATCCCCGTCTCCCTTTTGGAAGCTCCCGGCCACCTGCTTCCGCCCAGGCAGTATAAATACTTCAAGAAAAGTTTTGAGGAATCAGTAGAATATTGCCCCTTCTGGTTAGCAGTCACGTACAGTCTCGTACACCCTACTTCGCCTCCCAACGGCTTCCAGCTCCGAACGCGACTCCTCATCTTTACTCAACCTTGCTCGTATCTAAGGCCAGAGTTCCCGCCGACAGTCGATATACACGGACAGTCATCTATCACTCGGTTATCGACTTCATTCAACGACTGAAGTACTCCCTCGCTCATTTCTCAGTGAGTTTAAAGAAAGGAATCTTGCAAGATGAACTTTGCAGCCCCCTACTTACTCGCCGTATTCAAGCCTTCAGTCCCTTAGGTTTTACGTAAATCTTCCCGATAATTGCACCCTCCCATTTTCTCTGGAAGCAATCACCGTACATCTTCTTTTGGCTCTCGTACCCATTGAATCGTTTGTATCCCCTGCCTCCCCGTTTAGTACCCCGGGTCTCATTGTATTTATTATCAGTTATTTACTTGCGCTATTAATCTTTTGTTTATAGATAGTAAAGTTATATATTTTCTACCATTAGTTTCTCTAATCCCAGAACCTTTAAGAAATGATTATTTAGGCTAACCGCACTTGATTTTGTTCATTTAAACCTCGCACTGGGATCTGTATGCCTATTCTATGGCGTGCCCTCTTCATGGTCACTCTACGACATGGATGTTTGTTGATGTGTTCAAGAGCGAAAGAAAGCAGAGATTACCTATTGAAGAAATTTTATAGATAGATAGTGAAAAAAGGAAATATATAGGATTCAGTCTAGCAGGTTGGCGTTAACAAACAAATATAACGAAATGGTTAAATGAGAGTTTTGTGGGAAGTCGGAAGGATCGTGGGAAAGACCGTGTACATAGAGTGTGTGTAACTTTTGTGTAAATGGATCACCACACACATACAGATATATATATATATATATATATATATATATATATATATATATATATATATATATATATATACAGAGAGAGAAAGAGAGAGAGGGAGAGAGATAGATATAGATATGAGAAACTCAAAAAGTAGCGGATAAGTAGAGCAATAATTGCCGAAAATCTGACAGGAAAAATGAATAGCAGATTCCAAGAACTTTCGAACTTTGTTCAGTTCATTCTCAAGTTCGAAATTCTTGGAATTTGCTTTTCATTTTTCCTGTGAGTTTTTCAGCAATATACGAGTATGTATATATATATATATATATATATATATATATATATATATATATATATATATATATATATATATATGAGGTGCCTTGGATATATTTGTTGCCTAAATTCATATGGATATATTTACCAAAGTTACATCTTAAAGAGTTCTGCAGGCGCAGTTGGAATCTCATGCAGATGTTCGCAGTAATGGTGTCTTCAAAATTATCTGACAACCAATACTGGCTCTTCCTAGTTGTGTGGCACACGTACGGCCTTCTAACGGCCAAACTCCTTGATGCAGCGCAATACCAACTCATCTAGGTACTTAATGTAGTCTTGCGCATTGAGTATTGGGCCATCCGGCAAGATAAATGGAGCATAACACGCACTCGCTATTGACCGTCCAAACATCATGATGTTCATGACTCTCGGTACATCTTTAGGAGACACAGCAAGTCAGCATTTGTTTTTCAAGTTTGCCAACTGCTACTAACAGAAATTTTTCTCATCTGATAACAACCAGTATATTCCATGTTTGAGGGGATGCTCTAGTTCATCCACAATCTTACCAGCATTTTTTTCTACTTGTTCTTCATCTTCTCCGACAAAAGGGGGCCCTTTATCATCTTGTATGAGTAGTAGTGGGTGTCCTCATGCCTTTTTCGCGACTATGGACCTCATTGACTTGCTGGGATCGTTGCCAACGATGGCCTGGATTTTAAATACAAATTCGATGGTCCTTTCGTATCATAATGCTTAGAGTGAAGATTTTCAAGCCGCCGTACCCACGAAATCACAGCTTGACTCATCTATATCTTTCCAGATACTTTGCACCATCCTCGGATTAGCACCCAACGCTAAGAGATCATTGCTTTAGAACTTCCAGCATGAATCCCACACAGTGCATTTTTCCAAATGTGTCTAAGACAGAGTCCGGCTATGGTATTGCTTTCTTCATAGACGATGCGCAACTGAGTCTAATACTCGTATAAAAGGAAGAAGACATATTTGATGACAGACAAAACGGATGCTAACGCGAGAAAATTACTATCTGCATTATATATATATATATATATATATATATATATATATATATATATATATATATATATATCATCATCATCATCAATAACTCTATAATTTAAGAAGGGGATAATTTTTTGAGGATTTGAATAATAATTTCATCTTAGTTCGGTGATGACTTATGTTTTTTTTATCAAAGTTATTTCTAATAATTCATTTATAATATCAAAAAACAAAATGGCGAAGTTTAAAAAAGATAAGTATCGAAATTTTGTGAATTTTTTAAAACCCAAAGAATTACATATGGTGAAGTTCAGAAAATGTATTTTTTATATATCCTCTCTTCTATAACTCTATATTTTAGCAAAGTGATATTTTGAAAAGGCGGAAATTTAGTCTAGAGTTCCTTTTTAAAATGATTATAATTGGCAAAGTTCAGAAAATTTACAAAAATTTAACCATGGCTGCTTTTTTCAGATTTTAAATTTTAACCTTAGAGCTAAGAGCAAGCTTTCCCCATAGGGTGAAGTGGTGGAGCCATTGCCTGGTATATATATATATATATATATATATATATATATATATATATATATATATATATATATATATATATATATATATATATATAATTTTTAACAGAAATCTCAGGGCAAGGAAAATTGCTGCTATTATTTTTTTTATTTAGTGGCGACGTTTTTTATACAACCAGGTTTCTGGATAATTTTTAGCTTGATTTTTCGTTGATTGTTGCTTTTAAATATTAATATTGCTTTGGGCTCTACTATATATTTTATAGGCATAAGAAGATGACCGTATTATGGTCGAAACGTCGCCACTAAAAAAATGACAGCAGCAATTTTTCTTGTTTAGGATTTCTGTTGAAAATTAAATTCCGCCTCTCTAGAAGGCGAATGCTCACGGGCAAAATTTATATAAAATCCGAATATTTTAAATAATACCAAATAAAATGTATCTTCCTCAGTTGATTTTCAATCTTTAGACTCATATAAAAAAACAGCATCCGACAGTTAGAACTTGATAAAATAAAATTGGTAAAGTTGAAATTAAACATGGTCTTTAACAAAACATGTATAGAAGAGAAGCTACTCACATTATACACTGCTAAATATATAATATATATATATATATATATATATATATATATATATATATATATATCTTTCATGAGCGTGAAAGAATGATGTAAATGAATGCAACAACCGCAAGAAACAGAAAACGAGAATATTTTTCTTCAGAAATAAAATTTCGTAATTCGCAAAAATTCCGTACAGGGGTGGGATTTGAACCGTGCACACTGAGGCAGCGAGCATCTGCTTTGATCTCAATTAAGTCATCTCTTCGGCCACTTGGCTACGCAGAAGACAAAAATCTTCCAAATAAACAAACTTTTAAGCTACGATTCGCAAGGTCGATCGTGGCTATGAAAGAGAGAGAAAATTAATTTGGAATTCAAAAGCCAATTCGAGTGTGGCCAAGTGTGTCAATTGCGGAGATGCGCACCCTGATTCTTCGAAACAATGTGGTTTGTATCTCCTGGAGAAAGAAATCCTGGCTGTTCAGGCTCAGGATATTCTCTCATTTCGCGAGGCTAAGGAATTGGCTCTTACGCTCCCGGCGCTGCCTGACAGTTCTTATCGTTCAATGTTTAAAAAAGACACCCTCTGTTCCTAGTTTCCTAGGCCTACGAGCACTGTCGTTTCCACGCCAATTCGATACCTTCTGCGGGCTCTAGCCACCTGGGGCGCTCTTCTGGTAAAGCTGGCGGCACAATGGGTTCACACCCGGTTACGCTTAAAACCATGACTTCTCCCTCTTCCCCCAGGTGACCATTTTCCTTATTGCGAAACATCCTCACGCCTCCACCAAGTCGTTAGACTCACTGGAGATAACACCCCTAAAGTTGGTCGTGTGGCCATCTTCCGGGGTTCGTAAAGCTGACCTCGGAAAGTAGGACAGCATTAAGGGAGCTT
This sequence comes from Ceratothoa steindachneri, assembly GCA_963969495.1. Lineage (NCBI taxonomy): Eukaryota > Metazoa > Arthropoda > Malacostraca > Isopoda > Cymothoidae > Ceratothoa > Ceratothoa steindachneri. The sequence goes on from OZ018318.1 coordinate 148,811,069, forward strand.
TTGGATCCTACGCTCACACTGAGTGCTAGGTTGGGTGATTGAAGGCGGTGGATCCTTTAAGATTGGGACCCACACATCCGAAGCCGCCCTGCCTGTCTAAGATATGGAGGCGGAGAGAGGAAAAGAATCGCATGGCAAGCCAAACCTCCCCCGATAAGTCCTCAAAGGCGACAGGCCTTCAGCGCATTTTCCGGCCAATAGTGCCCGGATTTCTGCCTCCCGGACGTTTACGGGCATTCCCGTTTGGGTCTTCTTTTCGAAAAGGTTATCACGTATCTCCTGCGGAATCCGGGCTAACTGGGAGGAGCTGCGAAGGCTCATCTCTTCCCGTTTTCCTTTAGTTATATTCCTGCAGGAGACATAGGTGGGCGCTAGCCCCCTACCCACCCTCCTGAGGTATATGCGTTTGCGACCAGACCACCACGGGATGGGAGCCGGGCAGTCGGATGCGCCATTTACAACTGGCATGATGTCTCTGTTCTTCTCTTTCCTTTAAATTCCGCCTTAGAGGCAGTATTTATGCATCTGCACCTCAATAGGGGGTATACTGTTATTTCTGCTTACATTCCACCGTCAGCCGACTTCGATGTGGGGGACTTCCGCCGCGTCGGGGCACGGTTGCCTAGGCCCTTTCTCTTACTCGAAGATCTGAATGGTAGAGACAACCCCTCTGGGGAGACTACTTGATTAATCTCAGGGGTCAAGTCCTTGCCGACTTGATTGACGAGCTGGAGATAGGTGTCCTAAATGTGGATGAGTTTACGCATCACTGCCCGAGAAACACTTCATTTTTCTGTCTCGATCTCTCTTTGTGCTCTCCGGATGCACAGCCTGATTTTGGGTGGTGTAGTTGATGACCTCCATGTTAGCGATCACTTTCCATGTCAAATATAATTTTCTAGGCCACTGGGGCCTGAGAGCCTGACCCAGTGGTGCTTGGCGCGGGCGCGGTGGTCCGCATTTCCGGAAATGACTGATTTCTCTTTCTCAGTCGAGAAGTTACTTTCGGTGGATGACGCCTTCAAGTTCTTTTTTTTATCACCCTCATCGCCGTGGGCTTAACTACTATTCCTAGAACGTTAGCCATTTTGCACACCTACCGCTTCCTTGGTGGTCAGCTGAGTGTGAGGCGGCCCGCAAACAGAAGTGCTATGCCTACATGCGCTTTAAGCGCTGCACAAATGATTTCCTTGTCTGTGTATTTCCTCGAACTACGGCTAGATTTCGGTATGTTTCGAAGTACGTCCGCCGCTCTTTTTGGCGGTCATACGTGACTTCACTTAAGACCCCTCTAGCAAAGGTTTGGAATCAAGTCTTAAACGATTCGAGGAAGTTCTCGCACGATCCCCCTTACGTTCCCAAGAAGCATGGGACCGCAATCTCGGACCCTGATCCCTGGCTGAGTCCTTCCTGACCGATTTCTCCGCATTCTCTAGCGTGGATGCTGTCCCGCCAGGATTTAATGAGCGTCGTGATGTCGCGGAAGGCCACCCACTGGAATTTACTTCAAGGGGTGGACAACCCTTCAACGACAGGTTTACATTTAGCGAGTGGAGTTCTGCTCTCGTTTCATGTTCGGACACCGCCCCTGGTTCTGGCGATGTCTCGTACACCATGCTTTGACACCAAGGTAAGCGAGGCATGGCCTTTTTGTTAGATTTCTTTAACAGGATCTGGGTAGAATGTATCTCTCAGACTCTTGGTGACTTGGTATTGTGTTCGCTTTTTGCAAACCAGTGAGAGATCACTCTACCCCGGCCAGTTTCCGCCCAATCTCTCTAACCTGCTGCGTGTGCAAGTTGATGGATAAATTAATAAATCTTTACCCATTTTATGGACAGCAGATTCCATCTGTCTCATGCACAGTGCGGCTTTCGCAAGTTCTACTCAACGCCGGACGCTCTGCTCCGAGGCTTTACTTCGTAGACGGCACGGTGTTTTTCGATCTGCAGAAGGTCTATGAAACCACAGGCCGTTATGGTATCTTGGAGAAGCTCTGCACGATGGGGACTAGGGAAAACCTCACAATTTATATATTTTAATTGGGGGGAGATCGTCGATTCCGGCTATGGGTGGGAAGAGCCTTCTCCGCCACAATGGAGCGGGAAGAGTGCCCTGCAAGGAAGTGCCCTCAGTGTCACTCTCTGCCCTGAGAATCAACAAAATCACCTCGCTGCTTCCGGAAGATGGTCTCGCTACGCTCTACCTACCTGGACCTCCTTTCGATCTCTTTTGCAGCCCAGTTGACAACTCTGGAGCGTCAACTCTAACAGGAAAGGAAACGCATCTCTCGCTATGCCGAAGCGCACAGGCTTCGGTTTTCCTTGGGCGAGACTAAGGTGGTGTACTTCTGCCGCCACCCACGACTCTACCATGACCGAGACTTGTTTATAAATGGGGTGCGTCTGAAAGCAGTAGACCAGCACTGTTTTCCTTGGTCTTGATTTCGACCAACGCCTCACCTGGGAGGATCATTTTCGCATCTTTAGGGTCTCTTGTAACCGCGCCATGGATATTCTTCGTTCCGTGACGCTGAGCGTCTGGCTACTGCCTTACTTTTTATCAATCCTTTTTTCGTTGAAGCCTTGACTACAGATGCGAGCTTTATGCATACGCAGCCATGCGTGTATTGCGGAATGTGGACTCGATCCACCACACCGGCCTTCGCCTGGCGACCGGTGTTTTTCGCACGTTCCTCATTGAGAGCCTACTTGTCGATGCTGGGGAGATGTCACTCGTTCTGCGCCGTGCACAGTTTATTATTCGCCTGTATGCTCGAGCCCAGCGCCTCACTCAGGCACCAACAGCTCTCAATAAATCCACAGCTGATCTCGACGGTGCCTAGGCCACTCTTTGAGCTTAGGTCCCGGAAACTCCTTTGAGAGCTTGGTATAGATTTCCGGCCAGTGGCGCTCCTGGTTATGCCGAGTCTGCTTGACGAAGAAGATGGGAGACGGTTGAAGGGAACTTGAAGTTGCGTGCCGTTGCGCCGCGACTGTTCCCATTGACCTACCAACCAATGCTGCGACGGCTTTAGGTTGCTTTCTGTCGTCTCTGAATTAGACACACTCGCGGGACTCGCTGAAATTTGATGGAGCGCTCGCCTGCACCATAATGTAAAGACTGATTTATCCCCCAACCGTTCAGGACATTATTTTTGAATATCCCAGTCTGAGTGGTCTCCACGCACTTTACCTATTCCGGTACCGGGACGAACAGGGTCGCTCCCACCCGTCGTACACACCGACATGTGGACTTTACAACTATTTGAGGAGGTTGGCATCCTCCACTCTATTTGATATTTTTGGTAAGTCGCACGTTCCTGCGCCGGGGAAGGCGGGCCTACCCTGACGCCAAGGCCCGCTTACTTCTTGCCTTTAAGCTTTTTTCCTTTTTTGGACGTCTATTTATTTTGTTTTTGATTTTTAGCTTTTGTTGTTTTATCGTTGTTATTTAGTTATATATCGTTATTTGTTTTCAATATGGCCTAGTAGTAGGCTATGCTTAGTACGTGACTTATGCACCAAGTAGGTACTAGCCAGATGGGCTCCTTAATTAAAAAAACAAAAACCCACTCTAGAGGGTACTATCTTTAAATATTTGTCGCAAAGCTTCTCCTTCCATAGCTTCTACATCGCCAGGAGTATTGCGTTTGACATTTTTGGAGCACACTTCGTGTCACACTGGAATCATGCGAGTCGCAAGAGGGGAGATTTCCCCGCAGTATATTCTCTATTTGAAGTCAGTGGGGCTCTGCTCGGCGCTGCGTCTGTCTTCAAGGCCAAGCGCCCTGAGTGCTATCGGAGCATTGGAATATCCGCATCACCCGATTCGCGATATCCGTGACGAGAGGGTTTTGGCGAACCGGGCAGATGTTCAGATTATCTTCTGCTGTGTCCATGGACATGTAGAGAATGAGGAGAATGAGCGTGTCGATTAAGGCACCAGATTCCGTAAGGAATGGGCGACCAGACTATCGTTTCGCTCTTCCTCACACCGATTACATGGCAGTATTACGGGCAGCCTTCCGGGCTGCTTAGCAAAGAAGATGGGACACGGTCGAGGGGAACTTAAAGTTACATGAACCTGCGCCGCGACTGTTCCCATGGACCTACCCCCAATGCCGCGATATACCTGCAGGACGCGCCACTATTTAATGGAACCTTTGCCTGCGCCACATTATTGTGACGACTGCTTTTTCCCACAGACTGTTCGGAACATTCTTGTTGAATGTTCCAGTCCGGGTGATCTTTGCGCACATTACCTGTCACGGTTCCGTGAGGAGCGGGGTCGCTACCACTTGTCCCTTATAATTTGGATTGGTTTACACACACAGTCTTGTGGACTATACAACTCTTTGGAAAAAGCTTGCCCCCTCGAATATGAATCATATGGATATTGGCTTATTCATGCATAAATATATATAGTGTGACGTAAAAGTATTGGCCACTGAACATATCGAAACTTCTGCCTTGAAATTGCACAGGGAACGAAGAAATTTTAATATCATTTGGCAAATATGTGTACAATATTTTAAGCAAGAGATGATTGAAAGATAATTGATTTTACTAAATTTATTTTAAAAAAATAAATTTAGCTACAAAGCCATTATTGGTAATTACAGGAGGCAGATGTCTCTTGTACTTTGTTGTAAGTTGTTGGAGAATTCAGGAGAGATGTTAGCCCATTCTTGGTTAGCAAAATCCTTCAGGTCTTCAAAATTCCGTGTGTTTCTCACGTAGATTCGTATCTTTATCTCACTCCACATATTTTCAATGGGAGTGAGAACAGAAGATTGGCTCTGCCATTCTAAAACGTTAATCTTCCAAATAAGTAACCATTCTTTAGTTGCTTTCTGGTGCACCTAATTGATCGTCCTGAGAATAGTAGGTGTTTCTCCAATATTATGTAATACATTTGGCTATTCATAAATCCATTAACTGCGTAAAGTCCGCCAAGACCTACAGAAAAAAAACATACCGAGACAATTATATTGCGCAACTAAATTTTACTGTTGAGATGGTAAAGCAACGATTAAATTCCTTGCCACTTTACCTCTAAAAATGGCTCAATGTGTTCCACCCACAAAGTTCTATTTTAATTTCATTTGACAAAATAATAGTATTCCAGAACAGACCAAGCATCATAAAGGAGACGTTTAGCAAGAACTAGGTAAGCTTCGAAGTATTTCTTAAGTAATGGGATTTTACACGAGCTTTATAATAAAATTGTACTCAGTGTAGCGGTATCCTTTTAGATATCTTCACAACAAGACACCGTACAAAACGACACTAGGTGACGTGGAGTATTGTGATTGGCCAGTTTGTGCTGGACCCATTTTCCAATCACTGGCAACTTTCCAATCCTTTACAGTTGGCGGAGGGCAGTCGTATGAGTTACGAGTATGTTAAATTGCTCTACGAGTTCACTACAAGTTCTAGTAGGATTTTATGTCATAAAAAATTCCAACTCTTCGGAATCAAGTTCTTATGGACGATCTTTAAGAAATGGAAATCCAGCTGGGGCAACTTCTTTTATTTACTCTATTAACCCGGTAAGTGCTCTGAATGGATTTTGCCGCTGTACTTGCATTGAGGCCTTTATGAATCTCATAAAGGCCTAATGTAATATTTAGATGGGACGACATTGTTGTGAATAACGAAGAAGATTAGGGAAAAAAAAATTTTATTCTAAAAGAAAAAAGTATATATTTCTTTCTCAGTGTAGAATTATTAAACGATAACAAGAGGCACTACTACCTTAATAGATACTATCCAAATGTTTATTCTAGAAAATCACACATTCCTTTCCTTCCAACTTAATATATATATATATATATATATATATATATATATATATATATATATATATATATATATATATATATATATATATATATATATATATATATAAGTGGCGTACAGTCAATGGAAGCAAGGGAAGCAATTACACTCCAACAATTAATATGACAGCAGAATCAATTTTATTCTCACATTTATTCTTGCCTATACTTGTATACGCCATACGGCACCGTGTTCAGTTTCAATCGAATTAGTGTTGGAGCCTGATGAGCCTGACTGAAATTAAAGAAATGCATCCGTTTCGTCGAGATTTCTACTCTTTCCTTCATTTCTCTTAATTTCAATGATAGTTCTCCTTTTTGGTGCTTTCGAATGAATAATTTAAAAGATGTTTTGGTTTTCTTAGCAATAATATACAGTCATTAGAGTTTTAGGATTATTGTGTTAGAATTTAGATAAAAATAACCTATTTCTATACAGAAAAGGAAGCAAATTTGGAACTGCAGTCATCAGTTTGCACCTAGCAAACCTGCCTAGTTGCAAGAATCTAGGAAAAAATAACAAAATATTTAAGACACATTGACGTAACTATTACGAGTATTATGCCCTTAACAATTATTTAGGTTATATTCAAATAATAGTTCTAGGAAAGAAAGCAAGTAAATAGCAAAAATTCTAGTATGGTTAAGCTCTTATACTCGTATCTTGAGCATTTTGTAAATATTTCCGGTATTCTGGCGGTCCTACCATAGTCATTAGTCACCCTTCGTATCTTTGAGATCAGTAGCCCTGAGGCAGTGCTTAGATAAGTGTGACGTATTGTTTATTAATTTTTTAAGTGACAAATGAAGTTGAGAGAAAATTCGATTGTATTTTTTGAAAAATATTAAAAAGGAAGTTCAGTTCGATGACTTATAATGAAAGAGAAACTATTATTAAAACAGGATGTCTAGGCCAACACTAGATCTGTTATCCAAATCAGTGTTACACTCGCAAATACAATATAAGCCAATACGATGGATCATCTTGGCTAGATGGTTGTGCATACTAACAGAAGCTATTTTAAAATTTAAATAAAGTTTAAAAAGATAAGATTAAAAAATAGCATTTAAATAAAGTGAGTAGCTTTCAATTTTATAGTTATTTTTAATGAATAACATCTATACTTCAATTAACATATTTATTTTTGTAAAACTTGAATTGCTTCCTCATCCTCAAAAGTCACCACACGCCACTGAGATATATATATATATATATATATATATATATATATATATATATATATATATATATATATATATATATATATATATATATATATATATATACACTGCCTGGCCAAATTATAAGTCATTCAGTTATTAAATAATTTTGATAAGTTATTAGACCAACTCTCGATATGATTACAGCTCTCATCCTATCTGTCATTGATTCTACAAATTTTTCATCTTCTGTAGCTTTAATTTCGGCCATAATTCTAGCAGCTGTAGACCGAAATCTTTCAATTATGATGTAATAGATGATGAGGCACGCAGGTCCTTCTCAAGCTCATCCCATAAATTATCTATGGAATTTAAATCTGGAGACTGTCGTGGCTACTCAATATGCCGAAATGATCACTCATGCTGGGTGAACCAATCATTGACGATGTTAGACCGGTGAATGCGCGCGTTGTCGTCTTGAAACATTTTATCGCCATTAGGGTAAACCTAATCGTAGCTTCATCGGATCACTTGACACGTTTCCAATCCTCTACACTTCAGTTTTTCTGTTCATTGGCGAACTGAAGCCTTTTTCTTCGATTTGTTGCCGTCCCAAGTACTTTCCTGATTGATGCACAGCTGCCTACATGCATTTTTTTTTAGTTCATGATGCATAGTTCACGTTGAAATCGTTTTTAGACATACACATAACATGCTAGTTAATTGCTCCGTCGAGCAACACCGATTTTACTTGACCAAACGCTTCAAGGAGCGCCTGTCTCTTTTGTCAAGAATTTGATGCCTACCACATTTGCTAGGTGGTGAACCGGCTTCGCCATCTTGTTTCTAGCGTGAAATTGTTCTCTGAATAGTCCGCATGACTATACATGTTGCTTTAGAGATATTACGTGTTGATTTTCCACATTCATCGAAGGCGACGATGCGTTCTTTATCAAATGGTGTAATGTCTTTTCCACAGGTCTGAATTCTCGCAGTTATTGTAAATATTAGGACAGTTATAACATCTATACCAGTTGGTTGCTGCGTAAGAGACACTACTGAATGTTGTGATATAGGTTTACTCTAAAATAAAAGATTCTAAAACAAATTAGTGACAAAAAACCTACAATGTATCAAAACTCAGTTAAAGACCTTTATTTTGTTCAGTCAGTGTATATATATATATATATATATATATATATATATATATATATATATATATATATATATATATATATATATATATTCGTCGTAGCATGTTTTCTTTGAAGCGACGGTTAATTTGGTATTCTGTGATTTTCTTTTCAAATCTTTGAATTTGTCGTATATTTGCCTTTAAGTCTTGATTCAAGCCGTGGGTGAGTTCTTCGAAATTCATTTAAAATTCAGATTTTAAAGTTACAGGTAAATAGGAGAAGAGTCCTTCAGCAAAACATTTTATTTTACTGATCTGTTTCGATATATTGTATCATCATCAGAGACAAAGTAAAGAAAGCGTAGAATATTGGTTTATATATAGCAATGGATGTACACTCTTACATACAGACAAAACAAGAGATCAGAAAGTGGGAACGTACTGACCAATTTGTAAGGACGTTGAGACAACATCTAAGGAGAAAGGCAAAGGTTAAATGCGCGCTCACGTCAAAAGAGGGGGGTTTTCATAGAGGAGATAAAATATTCTTCGCAGTTCGGCTCCAATTCTATCGCTTGGCAGTATTCCGTTCGAATTGAATTGAATGTTTAGCTTAGGTTGTTTTTCTTGTATATGTAAAGCTTCTATGAAAAGTAGTTGTCGGCGATCTGGTGTACCCCGGGCACGCCTGACCCCGAGAAGCACGCGGGGCCGGACGTGTCAGGGGTACACCTGATAGCCGAAAACTACTTTTCATAGAAGCTATTTTCAAGAAATTAGTAGTTTAAGCCCAGGAACTCGTGGACTACTCCTAAAAATGACATAACCGAAGGGCTGGTCGGCAAAGATGTGCTCAAGGTCTAATGGGTGATGAAAAAAAACATGGTAGCCTCGAGATCCTCCCATATACTCTTTGTCACATTCTATTGTGACAGACTTCAGCAGTAGTCCGTGGTCCTGGTTGCTATCGCTACACTGTCAATGCATCCGTACAACTACTGCGAAGGTGCTTCTACTGCCACCTTTTCGGCCATACGAATTGCTTGTGTACACAAGCAAATTCGGGTTTACCCAGAGTCTCTTTGAATTGCTCCCAAACCGTAGACAATAAGTCTTCCTCGTTTACGGCCAATTCTGTCCGTTCTGGCCGTTCATGCTGAGAACCTATTCTTATCGCTAGGATAAGAACTTGTTCCTCTCCGCCGTGTGCCACGTGGATTGCCATCTACCTCAAAACTTAAGCAGGTACCCTCTGCTCCTTAGCCTCTCCAATGTTACGAGCAAGGACGCCTGCACACCAATTGTGAAACTTCCTTTGGGTTATATTACTACATGAAATCTCTCCTGGTAGAGGTGGCTGCTCAAAGTGCTCACACACCACCTTAGCTAAAACAAGGTCTTCAACCCTCCCCGCGTGATCGTTTTCCGAAAAGCGAAACGGCCCTGCGCCTCGACGGAATCTTTTGATTTACATGAGGCAGCCCGCCCTCCACCCCCTAAGGCAGTCAAGAGACCGTCTCCGGGGACTCCTAATGCTATTTTCAAAAGGAGGACAACACTAAAATATAATCGGATTGCACTAGTTCCACGCCCCCACCTAGGCTGAACCGGGCAATTCTGAGACGTAGGATCGTCTTAAAAAGAGAACCATACGAGCGAAGCAGCCTTGCCCGACGAAAGTTTAAAAGCGGACGCGGAAAGCACTAATATAGTGCCCAATCTTCCTCTATGTCTTTTAAGGAAACCATTTTCAGCGCAACGTGCGGCCAACAGCTCTCAAAGATCTGCTTCCGAAAGGCGTAGGATAATTCCCGTGGGAAGTTTCTCCTAAAAGATAGCCTCCGCATTTCCTCCAGCTAGGACTGGAGAGCATGTTGCTTCAATGGAATTGTCGCGGATTCAGGGCCAACTGGGAACAGCTGCAGAGGCTCGGCTCCCCCCCCTCCCTGGTTAGCCATGTTTTTACTAGGAGGCTATACTGGACGCGTGCCCTTTATCCCCATCAAGATGTATAAGACTATTGTGACTCCACACCAACGGAATGGGGATCATGCATAGGATGCGCAATTTACAACCGGCATGATGTCTCTGTTCTTCTACTCACTATAAATACCTCTTTTCCAACAGATATCCACATAATTACTCTAACATCCGGCTTGTGCAAGTTGATGGGGAAACTAGTAAATTTTAGATTAACTTTTTCATGGAATGAGAAGGTATCCTGTTTTCTGAAAAGTACGGCTCATGCAAGTTTGACTCTAAGTTGGATTCTCTACTGCGAGTGGATAATGCAATCTGCCTTTCTTCTTAGACAACATTACGTCATGGTGTTTTTAAATCTCAGGACCCCTCCCAATTTTTCTATCTGAATTTCTATGACATCTGGATTCTACGTACAGGTATGACACCCCTCTTCAAGCCAATAATTAAGGAAATGGCAACTCGTAGTAAAGTGCTACCGGACGTTATTCTGGCTTTTCTCGACGTAGAAAATTTTTCGATCTCCTTCGGTACTGCCTACTTGATAACGATACATCGTTGAAATCCCATATGAACTAATCCCCATATCTTGCTATGTCTAAACACACATGTTTCGGTTTCCTTGCACAAAACTAATGTAGTGCAATTCCGTTGCCATCTACGGCTCCATCCCGACCAGGAGTAGTGGACTTGCATCTTTATCTGGTATTGTTTTGACCAACTCTTCACCTGGAGGTCAATATTCTTAGGCTTAGAGTCTCTTTTAACCGCGGCATGGACACCTTTCGTTCCCTGACGTTCAGTACTTAGGTTGTGATAAGGCTACCATTCTACTGTTTTATCGTTTATTTGTTCGCTCATAGCTTAAATACGGATGCGAGTTTTATGCATCTTCAGCACAGCGTGAATTGTGGAAGCTGGACTCGATCTACCAAACCGGTCTCTGCTTCGCGCAATGCTTGTCGATTTAGGGGAGATAGCTACTTTTTCTGTGTTGTGTATGAGGCACTATGTGATTTTAAGAACTGGCTTGGCGCCTTCCTCATTTTCTATGCCGCCGAGAGACTTCAGTCATGCCCTAAGCCCTTTGGTTTTAGTGCTAGGAAATTCGGGAGCATTGTGTATCTCTTTGGCCAGGGGTGCCTGAGGTCTGGCAAGGACGCTATCCAGGATGGTACTGCATTTGACTATTTTTCATCATGTCTTTGCTGACAAAGGTTCCACAGTGCCAGCAATATTGTGTTCGCTCTTTTGTAGCACACTTCGTGGCACGCTAGATCCATATGTCTACACGGATAACTAGCTACTCGTACGAGTACAAAGACGCTTTCATCTTCCAAGTCATATAACTTCTGTTTGAAGACACTGGGGATCTAACAGGCGCTGATTCAGTTTTCATAGCCGAGCTGGTTGCAATACAGCTCTCGATAGGGGAGGTATTGCATTGTGCCTAGCATAAACATTTAATTGTGACCCATAGCGACTCACATAGCGCCCTAAGTACTTTTGGGGTATTGGAAACACCGCAGCTTCTGTTTCGAGTTATCTGTAATGCCAGGGTTCCTGTGAGCCACGTAGATGTGGACATGTAGAGATTACGGCAAATGATAACAGCGTAGATTCCGGAGGCCTGGGCTACCAGACTAGCGTTTTGCTCTTTCTCACAGTGAGTAAATGGCAAGAATCTCGTCAGCCCTCCGGCTGAATAGCAAAGAGGGGAGACAGCGGATTGGAACATAAAATTGCGTACCATCGCGCAGCGACTGTTTGCATGGTATACCCTTCAATATCTCGGTGACTTCAAGGTGCTTTCTGTCGTCTCCGAATTGAGGACAATTATAGACGCACCGCCATTTGATGGAACACTCTCCTAACACTTTACTGCGGAGACTGTGTTGTCTTCCAAACTGTTCTCGCATTCTTGTTTAATTTCACAGTCTGTTTTTTTTTTCGAGCACGTTACCTGTCAAGCTAGCGGGACGAGCGAGGTCGCTGCCGCTCAATAATCAATAACGTAGGTTTATAATGTAGAAAAGTGGGGAAAATTGAAGATCGACTCATAGCTTCTAACCTTGATTCAGTCCATAATTTAACAACATGAAGCACATGTAAAAATGTAGTTCTACTGATCATTGACTTTAAATGCTTTAAAAATTATACTTTTCAGTTTTGTTTTAAACAATTTATTTCCTATCCCTCCACCTACCTCTCACATTTAAGGGTGGTAATGTTATCTTTCCTACGCAAGGAGGAGCCAGGTGTAACATATGCAATCATGTTGCACTTGGTATGCCATCCTGGTCCAGTTTTATAGAGCCTGTCAAGTTTCGGCCTTTCCGAAAGGCTTCAGCTATTCCACTTAGTCACTATACTGCCAGAATAAGAAAATCTTGCTAACATTCTTCATTGTAGAATGTTAAAAATAGGCGCCATTTATTTTAAAGAGTTTTCATTTTAAAATAATTATTTCCCTAAAGGCTGAATTCTCTTTTAATATGTCATACAATGGGGAGTATAGGGTGAGGCCCCCCCAAAACGGGCCCCAAATTTCGATAGGTCTCATTTCTTAATTTTCTGCAAAGATTGAATGAAACTTTGGTGATAACTAGTTTATTGTGTTTAAAAACATCATATGAAAACATAAGAGTCTTTGAACCTTTCTTCTTTATTCTAGAGCACGTGTTCGAGATGACCTCTGTGCATTTCTAAAGGCATAGTACAAAGTTGTCCATGACGTCCTTACAAACCAACCAACTAATGGCTCTGATCTCCTCCTTGATGGCCTTGCGTCTCCCTACACACACTCAGTCTTTAAGGTAGCCCCAGAGAAAGAAATCTGGGCGGCTAAGGTCTGGGCTTTGAGGTGCTCACTCAAAATCAGTCTTGAGGCTGATCACACGGCCACCAAAGTTCTCTTTCAGCCAATCTTAGGATAGGTTTGAGGTGTAATACTTTGTTCCATTTTGCTGGAACCAAAACTTCCCTATAAGCGACGGGAACAGGGTCTTCAGCTGCCCCTTGAAGGTTTCGTGGACCTAAACATACCGCTCCTTGGTGACTGTCACTGTCGCGCCAGATTCCTCGAAGAAGAATGGTTTGATGATGCCTCTGGCTGAGATTTCAGTCCATCCGTGCACTTAGGGGAGTGTAGAGGCTTACTGGCTACCTCATTTGGTCTGTAGGTCCCATAAGAGACATTTATCTTCGAGTTTACCTTTTCTTAAAGATGGAAGTGAGCTTCATCTGAGTTCCAAAGGAGGTTAAGGAAGGTTGGGGTCTCCTGAATCTTCTCCAGTATCTTGAATGACACAGCCTTTCTCTGCTCATTGCCTGAGGCTGTAAGGCTCTTCTTTGTCTGTATTCTGTATGGGTAAGCCTTAACATCCATTACTAGCACTCTCCTACAAGTCTTACGGGATATACCGAGGGACTGACTTCGCTTGCCCGCAAAGAGTTTTGGACTCTGCTGAACTGACTCTCTCACGCTCTCGACCAGCTCAGTTGTACGCTTCCTGGGGTGTCCTGAATGGCTTGGACGATTGTCATTGGCTGCATTGAAGTTCTCCACTGTCACATAGTTCTCGAAGTGGTATACCCAGTCCTGAATTCTGCCCTTGAAGGGGGAATTTTCGCATTCGAACTGATGCACGAAAGTGTCCTGCACTTTCTTGAACGAGCCTGTTTTTGTAGTAATGTTTGACGATGTATATTCTTTGCTGGAACTCCCATTGAGATCTAGTTGTGTTTACAGGCGTTGCTTCTCTCATGTCCTGCAGAGTAAGGGTGATTAGTGAATGAATGAAGGATATCTCACAAAAATTGTGTGCAGACCCGTTTTTTTTGGGGGGGAGGGGAAGGGGGCACCATGTACTATCCAAATATATACAGAATCGCCTTCAATGAGAACCAAAACCACAAAGACAAGATTTCCACCTCTACTTTTTTGGGTGTCCAATCACATAAGTTTATACTTGTCTATTATACCAACTTCTGTTCGTCAAGTTACGACCAAGCTTTTAATTATGATTGATTTATTTTATATGACCACTCATTTCTCTATTAATTTTGTGATTATTTTATTGCCGCCATTAGATTTATGATCATTTTACCCTGTATACACCATTTAATCTCTGCTTATATTTGTTTTTCATCTTAACTATTCAGTCTCAATTAAAATTCCATATAGTAGATTTTGGATAAAATAACTATCAAAGCTGATGCAATTTATTTATCCTAAAGAAAGTAACCCAATTCATTCCTTTGTTATTCCTTTATATGATAACCTATCCTCTCTAATCTCTTTAGCTGGAGAGGAAAAACCTCGCTACCATTTCAAATTGTGTCGCACTTATTACGATGGTTGGATCAATTGAAATTAAATCCCTGCTAGTTGCATTGGAAAAAATTCGGTTCTGTTAGGTTAGGTATCAAATCAAAACAAAAAGTAAACACATGTTTTTTTTGCTAGAGATGAATTCTAAGATCTTATTCCTAAAATTTTACGAGTATGTCGCTTGAAAGACACAAATTAACAACGATTTCATTCACCTTTGCAAAACAATGGCTAGCCAACGCCGGTTTAATTAAAGTGTTTCCTATCAGGGTTTATATTAATCTAATAATATTCCAATTTAATCCGTTGAAAATTTTTTATAAATTTGTTTTATTTAAATATTCCAGATAATTGTTCACTATAAAATAGCGATTCGTTTAACTTTTAGCCATATGTGAGTGTTTAGTTTTACTTCATTCATTTTTACCAGTGGGCGCTGATAGAGCGTGTCAAGTAAGAAATCGAGATAAAAGGCTATTTTTCTAAACTAATTGGGATCTATTAGAATCGTGAATGGAATCCATTTTTCTGTGTCGTTTACATAGAAAAGGAGGATTCTTTTTTATTTTTAACAGTTTATTCATATTCTAGCTCACCAAGCTAAAATTTATCGCAATTATCTACTTTAAATCAAACCACGCCATAAGATTGCAATTGTAGTTAAGAACTAGTACAAATGAATTTTGATATCTTTTCACGTTTAGAAAATGAATTCAAATAACTTATAAAAGTGCAGTAATCTTTGGAATTGGGAAAAATTATAATTGATATATGAAATTTTTCTTGAGTACCAGTAATGAATAGCATTCGGTGGATTATGAGAGCAATATTCTTCCTGATTACCTTCCATCTGTTTCCACAATCAGTGCCAAATTGTACACAGTACCAATTGTAAAAGGAGCTTTGGATAGGGGGTGACTAAATTATGGTTTGAAAGGGTATCAAGATAGTCCGTTACTGCTGGTAGGCAATAGCTCCATAAAGCTAACCTAAATGCAAGAGGCTTTGGGCAGATTAAGCTACTAATCACTGTCCCATCTGCTTCAGTTAATTTACCTTCAAGTGATAACTTTAACCTTCGAAATTAAGGAAAGCTTTCAAATGGGTTTTTAGTAACTTGAAGATAAAATAAGGCAAAGAACAAGTTGATTTAAATTGCCTCAAATACTTTCTCTAGGACTTATATTAAAGAAACTGATTCCATGCACCGGAAAATATGTTGAAACAAATGTTATGCAGCAAATCTAGTCGTATATCACCGAGTCCTACGAAAGATTTAGGAAGATTAATATTAAACAATAGCAAGATGATTAAAGTGTATTTACTAGTTAATATCATTGACTGTATGCAATTAATTTTCTTAATTAAGAAGAGAAAGAAAAGTGAAATGAAAAATGATAGGGATTATACTTAAGTAGAGAAGAATAAAGGGGAATGACCGACATGCAAACAAAGGGTAGAGGAAGACTTTTTTTTTAGCAGCCATCTGGCGACTGCCTACTTGGGCAAAAACGCCGTACTCACAGGGGGAGGGGAGAAGAGTGAGATAATGACTGTAATTACCAAACTCGTCCACTTTAAATATAGAGTAGTGAGAAAGTACTATAAATTTTCAACAAGTTTTGACTAAGAAATTCACCACCAACACATAATACCAAAGTTGACTCGCAATTCAGGGTGTATGTGAATAATCTTCAGATAAATAAACAGAATAAACACCAGGTTCTTCAATTAATTCGCTTCATTGTTCTAAGTATGTATATCATTAATTATGATTTCTAATGAGTTTTACGTGTAGTTATTTATGTACGCTCACATGTGTGCATAAGTTATGTAAGGAACATCTTCCTGAATATTTGGCCTTTAATATTAAAAAAATAAAAGGAAAAGAAAGTTCATTTGTCAATGTCCTACACTTCGAATGTTCTTGTCGTTAAAAGGAAGTAAGAGAAGAATCAAAGACCTAATGACCAACTTACTAATACTATTAATGTCTACGGCCTTCACTAACGAGAACATGGATGTTTCAGAAGTAGTTTTATTGGATATAACTATCCTCATACGACTATTGCATTCTTAACATAAGCATAATGGTACGATTAAGTCAACAGTCTCAGCAATAAGAAAGAAAAGAAGGATTCAGTAAGAAATACTTTAACATACATTTCTACATATACATCAAACCGTGCAATATTTTTAGTTAGAATCCACTCAGTATAAACATATGACGGTGGGGACAAAACGGAAACCAATTAGTCGATGATTTTATGCCTCCTTTTTTGCTGAAATTATCCATTTTTTTTAAGCAGGGAACTAAAGAACCTGGAGTAAATCATAATAAAGATCATGATTAGTCAATCTCGCAGTCATACTGAGAATAAAGTTTTCATAGACAAAAGTATGAAAAGTAATGAAAGAAATCATCTGAAGAAGAAAATTAGGTAGTAGAGTAGAGAGAAAGTGGAGCTACATACATCTTTCAATTAAACATTAGTTATGTTTTTCCATACTGAAGTGAAACGAACAATGAATGCCCAGGGTATTAAAAAATATGTTCAATTCATAGAGCTATCGAGGAAAGATAAAAACACAAGGAAATCATTTAAAAAACATTGTATTACACGAAAAACACTAGTGATTAATATAGTAAAAATAATGCAAATATTCGTAATGTAGATGTATGAGACTTCTTAGAAGACTTTATTTAAAATTAAAAGCGAAATTCAACAAGGACAACTCCTATTGAAAGTTGTAAGTTAAAAAGATATCTCATTGGGGACCCACAATTATTTTAGTCATGGCTTCCACTGATTATAATTAAAAGCAAAATAAATTTAAAGCAAATAAATAACTACTGTACCCGTATCTATAAGTTGCGATTATTCGAAATAATGCGCCCAAATCTCTTTTCTTCTTGTCACCACATTACTCCCCTTTCTCACTTAATACAAGTCTACCTATTTCAGAGCAAGAAAAGAAAGAGAGAAATCCAGAACGGGCAAAAAATGAACATATAATGCTCATTAATAATGAGCTAACGAGGCCAGGGATATGAACGGCTGCAAACAATGTCCCGCTTCTCCATTTCTCTTGAGTTCGCTCATTTCGGAACGAGCAACGGTAAATTTGTGCGCTTTTTCACCTTCAGTTAAATCTGTCGTGGTGGCTAATCTGCTCTGTCGTCACAGCGAGTATGCCCCCAAGCCATGGTTGTTTTTGTTTTCTGTCTCTTTTGCGTATCTCTTGTAATTTGGTGTCTTTACTTTATCACCTCATTCTCTTCAATTTTACATTATTCCTTTTTCCTGTTTTCACTAAATTAAATTTCTATTTTCCTTCTCTCACGCGTTTTATTCTCTCACAGCCCCAATTCTTGGATTCTTTATGTAAAATGAGCTAAATGCACCGTATATTAATATCGAATCTAATGCGTTATAATTGCCTCTGTAGTTTAGTATACAGGATTTAAATTACAGGTAGTTTATACGTTAGTTTTATTACTAGATCTAAAAGTTGTATTTAAGGTATTTCTACTTTTAGGAAAGGATTACTAATATTATGATAATAAAGATAATCGTAATAAATCAGCCCGCTACGACGATTATTTCAATTTTTCCTTTTACGTTTTACAAACTTCTGGATATGGATATAATGATGGCCAAAAGTTTTGAGATGATTATATCCATAAATTTATATTTCACCTGTTAATTTTTAAAATACAAAAAAAAATATGGTAGAATTCAGAAAAATAAATATAATTATCGATTGTTTTGTATTTTTTAAATTCAAAAAGAATTAAAACGGTGAAGCTCATAAAAAATATGGTTATCAAAGGTTTTTGAATTTTTTAAACAAAAGTAATTATTGGAAATGGTGGAGTTCAGAAAAAATAAAGAAAATTTCGATCTTTAGCTCGAGAAAATAGCTACTGTCACCTAAAAAGATAAAACAAAGTGAAATTATTAAAGAAAATATAGATGAGAAAAAAGTGAGGATGGATGTGTACAAAACATAGACTAAGGGTAAAGTATACGGAGTTATGTAGTGGAAACCTTTTAAAAAAAATAAATACAGAAAGCACGATGGCAGAGCCGGATAAGCCTTCTGCGAAGTGCTAGTTTCTAATGTAAGGAGGAGTAGCTTAGCCACTCTTCTTTTTCTCTTGGCGCTTCTTAAAAATTCAATAGTTAAACAATAGAAAGAAGTCCGCGATGACGAGGAAGCATCACTCTAAATAAATTAGTCCCTTAAAATGAATTCCTGACTCACTTCCTGAATCTAGTCTTTTGGGGCCCCAAGTAAACAATACCAAATCCCTATCCGTTATAAGAGTATACAATTGAGATATAATAATTTTTATGTATAAACGAATTTTTCACCTAATAAAGAAATTAATCTCTATGTCACTCTTATTTCATAAATTGGATAAAGTTATTTTGAGCCTAAACTAGGTTAAGAAAAAGTGAATTTATAGAGTCCCTGTTGTCAATTAGATGAATTTTGGAGGCGAATTAATTTAATCTCCAGCTATAAATAAACGTGTTAAGAACCATTAGAGTTGGAGCCACTGAGTTAGAACGGAGAGAAGGGACAGCGGTTAAACACGGAGGTGAGCTATTCTCGTTTGTTTTCTTTATAGTCCTCGGGAAAATTTCACACTTTCCTTCTTTATGGAATGTAACAGAGGAACTTTGCTAGTTTTTAGCTGTATAGTTGTTGTTAATTTTCTGTTACTACTTCCTCTTTTGGCTTTATAGGCAAGTCACGAGCACAAATCGAAAGAAGTAATAATTACTTTCTACAACTCTTTAGCTCGACCTCTTCTGGAACACTGTGTTAAACCTGGTGTCCTTACTACCAAAAAGATGTAAACAAGCTAGAACGGATTCAACGTAGTGTTACCAAAATAATAGTCTTAAAAACAAGAAATACGAGGATCGTCATAAGAAATTTAATCTCTTCCCATTATTTCAGAGTAGACTAAAAGGTGACCTAATTCAAGTATTTAAAATCGTCTAAAGCATAGTTAATAAGATATGTAACGAGTACTTTATAATCAACCGATCTGATTGACCACGAGAAAAAGGTTATACATTTCAGGTAAACCGTTTAACTCACACGAGTCTAAAATATTCTTTGATGGAATTGTCAATTTATGGAATGGTCCTCCCCTTAACTAAATTGACTGCACCACAGTTGATTCGTTTTATACAGACTAGACAAACACACTTTTATTCTATAATATCAATTATAGAGGATTATATGAGATATAACAAAACCTCTTTAAAATAGATAGATACGAGTATATATATATATATATATATATATATATATATATATATATATATATATATATATGAGTAAATAAGCGCTTTAGCACGGCCATAGTTTACTTCAGTTATATAAATGACTTGAGGATTTATCAGAAGAAAATATCACCCAGTACGAATCTCAATTGAGAAGGGCAGTTAATATGTCCGTAAATGGATTTGACAAGTATTTTTTCCTATGGTAATAGTGTAAAAAGCATAGTTAACAATGCTTACTGAAATACAAAAAAGATAGTAACTAAACTGAAAATAAAATAAAGATAGCGAAGAGTAACGCATTTTAGATTCCTACATAAAGCACAGGTGCTCACTTCGAAAAGTGTGCATCCTTATCTCTGGCGCCATTAAATTCTAAAAGTATTAATCCGGTTAGTTTTCCTATCTAGTTTGCTTGCAGTGGATGTGGTCAACTTAGACTTTGAGAAAGCCTTTGATAAGGTACCACACCACCGCCTTCTCCGGAAAGTGCGAGCGCTGGGCATAGACGGAAAATTAGCCGGCTGGATAGAGAACTGGCATAGTGGCAGACGCCAACGGGTTGTGGTAAATGGACAGGCTTCTGAGTGGGTGCCCGTTACTAGCGGAGTGCCTCAAAGTTCTGTCCTGGGACCACTACTATTCATCATCTACGTCACCCTCATGGACGGTAACATGGTTGACAAGATTTCAATATTTGCCGACGATACCAAGCTTGGTATGAACGTTGCAAAGGATGGAAATACTTCCCGCCTGCAGGAAGATCATGGGAAGATTTGGGAGTGGTCGGACACGTGGCAAATTCCTTTTAACGTGAAAAAATACAAAGTGATGTATATCGGCCACCAAAACCCCCAATGTCAGTATATCCTTAAGGGCACTGCTATTGAATCCACCGACACTGAGAAGGACTTGGGTGTAACAATCACTAGTGACCTTAAGTTCTCGAAACAGTGCATTGAGGCGGAGAAAAAAGCCCAAAGGATGCTAGGCTACATAAAGCGCCATTTGGATAACGGAACAAGGAGATTGTACTGTGTTTGTACAACTCACTTATCCAACCGCACCTGGAGTATGCCGTACAATTTTAGAATCCTTCATTTCGAAAGGACATCGCGAGATTGGAACGCGTGCAAGCCAGGGCAACCAAACTGAGTATCTCTATCAGACATAAAAGTTATGAAGATAGATTAAGGGAATTATATCTGTTCTCGTTGGAAACCCGTAGACTTCGTGGTCAACTCATCGAAGTTTTCAAAATACTTCGAGGGTTCGACAATGTTGACTAAAGGGATATTTTCACACTTGTTGAGAGCAGAACATGAAATCACGGCTTTAAACTATAACTGAAGCGTTACAAACGCAATCTGTGTGGAAAATTTTTGACGTACAGTATCTGGGGTAGTTGGAATGCACTTCCAGTGGAAGTTGTCAACGGTGAATCTGTTGACCAGTTCAAGTCAAGACTATACAGGGTCTTGAAAAGTGGCCGTTTAAGGATGTAAACATTTAAGCAGAGATGTGCCCGGTCGACTGCTAGTCCAAAGGTACCCTCATTGAATGGACTGTAAGGTCTTCTAGGTTACTTTCTTTCATTGTTACTCCTTTTTACTCCTTTTCCCTGGCCTAGCCTTGAGTGGGTCGTAAAACTCTTAGGTAGCTTTCATTCAGTAGTTCTTCGTAGATTCGAGGACCTTATTAAGCTTTATTGGAATGGTTGCTGTTGTTATCTTCTTTATATTTCGGACGCGCACCTCAGCCTCCTTCCTCCTAACATTCCTCCGTTACCACGTTTCCACTAAGTAACAGTGGCAAAGATTTTCATATATCCAAGTTCATTTTACCTATGATTTTTTTGTCTTTGCAAATTCATTCTGCAATATTCCTGACCAATAGACTTATTTTTTCATATTTTCTTCTCCGGTTAACTCCCCTGTCCTTTTTATTAGAAAATCAAGTCATCACATAAAAAAGTGCAGATTCTCTCTTCTTGCCACGGAACTTAATTTAAGATGTAACTTCTGTGATTGCAAATCTCGAAAGTCACCATTATAATCATGGGATATTTTCTATTATTATGACGCTATTTCGTCTCCTAAGCCAGATGGCTGAACGGCTAGTTGAGGAGGCTGAACTACCTTTCCCATGCGCGATCAATTCCTATGTTATAAATTTGAGCAACTAAGTCTTTTCATTTATTTCGTTGCCTCCATAAAAACTCGCACAAATTGGAGTCGATCAGAGAACGAGCGGTTTGGCATTCTTTTTTATTCCCAATTTTCGCCTTGGTCCAAAGCTACTCTATTTGGTTTGTGTTGGCACCTGTATCTGGATCTTTAATCTTTTGCGAGTGGTTAACAGTCAAATATTTATACCGCATCTCTGGCAAGGATTAATTATAATAGATAATACTTGTGATGTTTCTGCTGATCTATCAGGAACTGCATATATGAAACACTCGCACGTTTCCATGCAAATTCCTCTGAAAACCCACCGTACTGGTAAAACTCTCGACATTGTTCTTCTCTAGCAAGTTTCTTCGTTGCCATTTTTTAAGACTGAAAACAATGTTTATGCTTCTAAAAAACAAAGGATATCGTAACACTAAAGATGTCACAGCCTTTCAACCATCTGTCTGAGGAGACCAAATTGCGCCATAATATGAGAAAAAATATCCTAAACATATATGTACTTCATTTTTTCCCGCTGTTTCCCTCACATGATATCTTTCTCTCTGGATTAAAACAACTAATTAAAGTATTCTTATATAAATTATATTTTTTTCTAATGTAAGGCTGTTTAAATAAACTGTGCAACAAGGGGAGAAAAGAAGAATATCTGAAAAATATGGGGTTTTCTTTGTTATAGTTACAGAGCTTGGCAAGAAATTGTTGACGTCATTAAAGAAATGGAAACAAATTTATTTCACTTTGGAGAAAAGCAATGCATAAACAACTCCATTGGACCACTAGACCAGGAAAGTAACATTCCTTGCCTATATCTATTATTTAGAGAATATAAAGTATATAGGTATGTGAGGGAATTACACGTGGAATTTCTTTTCTAGCACGGAAGTTCCATGTACTGGAGAAGGTTCTGTTAGGCTTAAATTGGTAAGCCTAACCCCCCTCTCCTTCCACAAGCGGTAGCCTCAAACTGCGTCCACTACGGTCCACCTTTACACGGGTTAGAATCGCCTCGGCCAGAAGATTCGAGGCCATTCGAGAGTAGAGCTGTTTCCCACTCACCCCCCGCGGGGAAAGCCTCAGACATATATAGTGCTCGTTTCCCGTGAGGCAGACACAGAATTGAGAAGTCTCGCCCGGACCCAAAGAAAATTCCCCAAGTTCTAAGTCAGGTGCTAACAACGAAGCAAAGTGACAGCTGAACTATTTGTGTGTCGGAATTAGCCCCAGCCAGTGAGGTAATTCCATTTAACGATCGCTACCAAGTGATTTTTCCGACTGCACTCACCAACTCCTGTCGAAGCCCCCCTTGTTCACCCCTCGTTTTCGGGTTGCCGAAATACTCTCCCCTGGCCTGGACGTTACCGCCCCCCCTCTCTTTTTTTGGAGAACCGTCATCACTTTAAGTTCCAGCTCAGAAGCGCTGATCACCCTCGCCTCACGTGCAGAAGACATCCGTGAAGCCTTACCCTGACGTCTCACCCTGAATCCTCCGTAAGCCAACCCCTCCCCCCCACCATTTGAATAGTCTCCTCCTGTAATACATTAAATTTTAGCTTCATAGTCTGATGCATAACTACAATTCCCCCCCCCCCTTCCCTCGTTTACCGATGTATTTTGCCCATTAATTATCTGATGTCATTTGGCCCATTAATTCTCTGATGTAATTTTACCCAGTAATTCTCTGATGTAATTTTGCCCATCAATTCTCTCATTTTTATGTAAATAAAATTATATTTTTGTACAGGCCTCTTTAAATAACCTTGAGCTTTGCCATTGCCCATATTTTACCTGACCTCGTTGCACTCTTATCTCGCTATTCCGCCCGTCGAAACTCGTGTTATTCCGTCTCCTTGTCGGTTCGCCTTTAAGTTATTCATCCCTCCCCCATAAATATAATATGGTATTGATGTAATGTAGTGTCATACCACGAAAAGGTATGAGCGTCTTTGTTTTTTGTTTATGCCTAAGCTAAAAGAATATTAAATGTGCCTTGTCACCATTTTTACGAGTTAGGCCTTGTTAAATGACCTAATATTGCCTTGGTCTTTGGTTTCTCGTATGGGCGCGTATACATAGTGCTTTATTTTGTTTCCCCTCTCTCTGTAATTTCTTCGAAGAGACAGTAGCCCTTTTTGGTTGAGTCAGATCAAAAGTTCCGCTTTTCTCCCAATAAAAATGTGTATTTTTTATTTCATATGGCTTGTTTTCTTCTGGACGGTTTTAATGGTCACCAAAGAACGCTCCGCTCCCTGATGCTCTTGGGTTCTCTCCAGTGGCCACGATTACCTTATTTATTTTATACCTTGTCATTGTTTGATCTGTTTGCTTTTTACCCAAGTTATTTACTACTTTCCATAGATTTTCACCATCCTTAAATTCACCATTTTCTCCTTTGGTTACCAGCATATTTGTGTTTATGATAAACAGTTATACCATAAAAAGTTCGCACTTTTGCATGCTTGCGATTGTGTATTTTGCAAAGGTTTGTTGATTTTTCCTCATTTCGAAAATTTATAAATAATGCTTGCTACATACGACTGAAATGTGCTGTTGAATTATTAATTATAAAGTTCAGAGGTATGAATGTTTCCCTCCGTGTGGAAAATTTGTCCGTGTACATATATGAGCGCTCATATATTCATGTATTGGAGGAAAAAGCTGATGCATACGGTCCATCTAGTTAGATGGCGTTCCGAACCCTATAATATATAAATAATATATATTTTGAGAAAATTTCAATCTGTCACACATCTTCATTGCCTCCCCAACGACAATGCAGCCCCTGTCTATTACCCTCCCTCGTTGCCGGGTGAAAAGTATATAATAAAAATAGACGGAATAAAATTCTTTGCAATAATTCTATTTTTGTAGCAAAAATAATTCATAAAAAAAATGAAATTTCAGTCTCAAAAATAAATATTTGAACGGCTTTCATATAAGGTATTCTAGCAATGTGCATCATTCCATTTTAATAAATATCTTGCTCAAATAACAGAGAGAATAAATGAATTAAAGTCCAGGATCTCTATAACTTCTACCAATTTGTTCGAGCGAAATGGAAAATCAAATTCAGGGTCTTAATTTTATAGTTGACGGATCATAAGACTCATGTATGTATGAGTTTCTCCTACTATTTTAATTGATTTTCTTTAAATCAAGCAGATATCAAAATGCCCATAGATTATCCACGAAAATATTCGTAAAAATTTTGATGACTGCATTGCTCAAAACACACGACGATCTTGCTTGCATCGTGTCACTTAAATGAAGATTGCTTTATGAAAATTCCTGCAGCATTTACCTTCTAGCATCTGTTCTCGACAGAGAGATAATAATTAACAGTGTTTTACCACGTGCTTGCCTTTCACCATATTTTCCCATCTTTGAGACAATCTTTGTACATCTACCTGCATATTTTACCTCATCAATTAAGGACTTTTTAATCGAGCGACCTACATATACGTATTGGTTTTGCCTAGATTAACATGTTTCTTTTATTTTTTTTATTTTCATTCATTCCCATTTGTGTAAAAAAATAAAAATATGATGGTAAAAGTTTTTGCGACCCCTCCACCCATCCACGTGGAAGATAAATTTAGTAAGTCTGATTCCTGTATTTAACTCAGTCTCGTTATTACACTATCGGACTAATGTACATAAAAGGGAATCGTGCATTCACTCTAACTTGTTGGGTCAAGGTCACACTGTGTCTGTGTTAATACCATCTCGCCCAGTTTTTGCTTGCTACTGACAATAAGCGATCAAAAAGAGAATATTAGCACACCCAATGAGCTCCAAAGAGATCAAAGAGAGTTTAACAACAAATCATAATTTATACAGAAAGTCGAAAGTCTCAGCATCTTTTGGGCATTAAATGGAATTCTCTCCTCACAAAAATAGTTGGGAGTCTTCTAACAGAGATAGAGAAATCAAGGAGAGGAGTCCTTATATCTGTGTTCTCTCTAAGACCGTCTCAAAACGTAACAGTAGTAAAGACTCAGAAGATACGACTCAAATTTTCCAGCCTAATAGACCGCGTAGTAAAAGAAATAATTGTAATTGCCCTGAAGATGGGGGAGAAGAAGAAGGAAGGAGAATTTCGGCTTCTAATTGTCTCGAGATTAAAATAGAATGACAGCGGAAAAAATATTGCAAAAAATTATAGAAAATATAATATTTTATTATAAATATCCATTCGTATGTAAAAAAAGAAAAAAATATCATAAATCTAGCTAACAAGAACAAAGTGAAGCTCAAATGTCCGAACAACTAAAAGCGACCTCGACTCCAATTAATGGGAGCTGTAGTACCTTAAATAGGCATGGGGCAGCCACATACTACGGGATGGCTTCATGCACCTGGGCAGCACCATTCACCCAACTCTCACTTGGGGCTTCACGTAGCTGCTAGTCTAGGGCAGCGGCCACACCCCGGGCAACCATCTTTGCTGATGGGCTGAACGAAGTGGGGGGAGCCATAAGGGCTATTGCTCCTATGGCATGGAGTCTTGCACACTCTACTAGATGAAGTCTCATGAAGCAAGCTGAGCCTATGGGCATTAGTTTTAGGCCTTTGGTGAGTTTGGTGTAAGAGCAAGCTGGGTGACATATCTAGGCCAAAACTGGTACATAGAAAGTAATCGGCCAGTCACCTTGGGATAGGATTGGAGGCCTTAATAGTACTATCCACGCATAACCATGAAAGAAAGCCAAAGAAATAGGTAGGGCTTCATGGTTGAAAATCCAGGTGGATATGGCAAGTCAGAAAGAACAAAGGTGAAATAGGCAATGCTCTTCACGTCGGCTGTAGTGTCATTACCATAGATTGCTGCATTGATTCTAACTTTACGAACTTCTCTTGAGAACAATCTTGACGAGATCTTCATTCCATGCGTTCCCAAATACCACAATGAAAGCCACCATCTAGGTTGTAGACTTGTGGCCCTCAGCGCTCCCTTCAGGGGTCTGTGGTCCCACTTAATTGAGCCGTTTATTTCTGGATCTTATGGTCTCGTCTTTATGTGTTAGTGTCAGAAGCTCGAATTAGTTATATTCAAAGGAGGGTGTCGGAAACCGAACGTGATCCATGGTGATGGTCAAAGAGGCCAAAACTTTGGTATTGAGAACCTATAAATACCTAGTCGATCTTCCAGATATCAAGAAATGCGATGAGACTGGATTCCACCCAGTGATTGATCGAGCCATCCTCGTTAGCAAGTAGGCTTTGTCTTGACAGCATGGTATTGTACGTATGTTGTTCAGCTGATTTTTTCGATTTGTTCGAATTAAAGGGTACACGGATTGCCGGGGAAGGGGTTAGTGTGTTGCTGTACCTTTGAGTTTTTGTATTGTATGCATTTAATTCCGACCAAATTAATCTTGATGCATGCTCCTTTTGAATGAAAATGACGGTGCAGTGCATGGAATACTCATCCCCAAAAAGTACTGGGAAATACCGTCGTGAATGGTTGTGGATAGGTTGCATTAAATTCGCAAATTACGCTATTTGAATGCGATCTTTGCTAAGTTGAGTGCACCGAAATGCTCAAGTAAATAGGCTATTTTAGGATCTTCACTCCGCGCAGCCACAATTGCTTGGAAGTCGATGTGACTGAAAGTTGATTCAATTTCGGCGATTACTATATGTGAGAGAAAAATAACATCTGCTAAGACGTTGCCATGCCTTTTCCTATGACGAATGTCGGTAGTAAATTCTGAGATTTATTCAAATTGGTGACAGTCGCGTGGTGACTTGCGATGTGAAATGGTCACAATTATGGATAAGAGTTTCCCGTGGTCTGTATATTTGGTTAAAGTTTGCATTTCTACTTGATGTAGGAAATATTTGACTGCGAGTTATACAAGTCTTACGTTTCTCAGCATATTTTTAAATCCTAGAGAAGAATGCTATTTGACATCATAATACTTCTTTATTTTCTGCAAAACGCCTGTCACGCCATCGTCACGTAGGTCAAATTTGGAGGAAAGTTCACTAGAGTGAAATCAGTGCCTACCTCATTTGTCAACGTAAGATGTGAGTACTTCCTATGAGTTCATTCTTTTAAGATATAACTTAAGGGGTTTAAACGATGTTCACTGTGTGGGATGAAACGATAAAATATTATGTCTCCCAAAGAAAGGTATTTTCTTGAGTCTTCAAAGGTATATTTTGCGAGGTTAATTTGGAGTCCAACCTTTTCTCGAAGTTTGCATTGTTTATAGGGAAAAGAAATGATCCTCGGGAATCAAATTTTCGACTAAAATATCCGCCAGAAATCAAAAGACGAAATCGAGACCTCGTAACAACTAATCAATAAAGTATTACAAGTTTCACCTTGCCGGCATACTGAACTGCTTAAAGAAGACTAAACTAAGACATAATGGCAGGTCTGTAGATTGGTTTCTCGTAACCGGGTATTTTATGTTATGCATTGACCTTGTCAACATTAGTGACTAAGGATTTTCTCGGTGATTGACAGAAAATCAGTTATATTCGCCACTGGATACGGGTGACACTCCACCTGGGCATAGAAGTTCCTAAATTCGGCCAGGATCTCAATTCCCCTAAGATTATACATTCCCCCCACCCCTTTTGCTCTTGAAATGCTTGATGTTGTCAACGCGCATAATTTCTTCAAAATCCTCTTTGCCACTGGAGTTGCGAAGAGGCAGTCTCCGGGCGCAATCATTGGTGGGATTACAATTTGTGTCTCAATGTAGTTCACCATCTTTGAAGTGGGTGGGCTAGGCCGGGTAAATCGACAAAAAGTTGCGTGGATACTGGATCAAAGGTAACGGAGAGGTGATGCAGACTTTTGTTAATGTAACTGTGTGAGGGGAGGCCGTCGAAGGACCACCGTGAGAGGAAGTCCCCTCGGAAATACCTTTCTTCTTTTAAGACCACGTGCGCCCAGCGTGAGAATTTTAGAAAGTTCGAGAAAGAATTAGTCCCTCGATTAATCACCCGTCACAGCTGTGCTTGCATTCGAATGCCACACGTCTACTCCCTTTCCTTTCGATAACACCATGCGCAGCCACATTAACACTACCCACTTATCACGAGAGAAGTTTCATCGTCTGGAACGACTCGTTATCATGAAATTTGTTTGCTTAGACTGGCGCCAAGAATCCACTAGGGACTGCCAGGCCCTCAGGCGTTTATAGAATCAGCCACCGAAGTATTTAACCCGAAGCTCACCATCTCTCAAGGATATTGACAGCCCGCCATTTACTCCGTTCAGACTGCCGTCTGTTTCCCAAGAACCCCGAGAACCTATGTCGAGTCGTCGTAGTACCTCGTCGAAGATCTTGCCAGCAGATCTACCTCCGTTAAGCTTTAGCCACTGTTCAGAGGAAAGCTTTCAAGTCTCCTTCTTCCCGGAGAGTTGTGCGTCCCTCTCATCTTCACAACCCCTTCAAGATTCCCGTTCTTTCGAGACTGAGTCCCTGCCGATCTGCAAAATCGTCTGGAGTTGAGATTACCCTTTCCCTGGAGCAGAAAAAATCTCGTTCTTCATTACAAAGTAATCCGACCCCATCTTCGAGTCCAACTCGTCAGGACTTCCAGAAGTATTTTCTTAAAGACCTTCGCCGTTGTCTTCCACACTCCCTCCAATTCGCCCACGCTTTAAGGTAAAGCGATCTTGTATGGTCATCTTCAGATTACCTCGTTAATCTCCACATAATTCATTTAACTACATTTAGTAATTTTTTCACCCCTTTTGTATATATATATATATATATATATATATATATATATGTATATATATATATATATATATATATATATATATATATATATATATATATAATTGCCCCCTTTTATTATATATATTAAAATTATATTTGGGGGTATTGTCTTTATATATCCTTTGAACTACAACTTGGCAAGCCATTAGTCAAAACCCGGTCAACCGTAAATAGCACTATTTATTAATCGCGTTAGAATATATCTCAATCGCCCTTTGGTCAGCTGTCTGCCTGTGCTTGTGTACGACTCTGTTTGCCGAGCTAGTCTACACAGGCATACCTCGACAAACCGGCTTTCCAATATAGAATTCCAACTGCATTTAACTTAGCTTTCGCTACTCAACCAGTAGGTAAAAATGGGATAGGAAATCGTTTTCATGGATTTCCCGTGAGACGTATATAAAAACTTAGGAAAGAAAGCGTTGGCAAAAGGCTAATCAATATCTTATACGAAGAAGCTCCTGTGAATAAATTTACAGCTATAAGAGCGTAATAGACTTAACCTACGAGAGGTGGTCAATAACCTTTGCAATTCAGATATAATGAAAGGAGATATGAGGAAAAGTGTTTTATTATTTTTCAATATAACTACCCTCGACTTCAATGCACTTGCTCCACTTGTCCCTGAGGCTTCGAATTCCCGACAACCAGAAATCTCCCGACTGCTGTTTAATCCACACCTGGACGGTGAGCTGGACATCTTCATCGTCCCCAAACCAGCGTCCACGCAGTGCAGCCTTGAGCTGGTGGAATAAAAAGTAGTCGCTAGGGGCCACATCTAGACTGTAGGGGGGATGGTTGAGGTCCTTGAATCCGCACTCACGCAGGGCAGCTTGTGCAACTCTAGCATGGAAGACTTTGACGACGTTGAAGTCGATCATGGGGTGTGAGGTTTCTAGGGACCCAACGGGCAAAGACCTTGGTCATGGCCAAATTGTCGTGGATGATGTTGATAACACTTCCATGTGATATTCCAAGTTGTCGCTCGATTTCTTCGACCTTGACCCGTCGATTTTCGAGGATCATCGTCTCCACACGGGCCACATTGTCCTCGTTGGTCACGTCTGACGGGCGCCCTGGACGGGGGTCATCTTCAAGGGACTCACGACCATGGCGTAACTCCCTGTTCCAGCGAGCAATGGTTGCATAGGAAGGGGCGATGTCGGTGTACACTGCAACCATGCGTTAATAGATCTCTTTTGCATTCTTGCCTTCCTCGGTCAAATATTTGATCACTGCGCAGTGCTTAACCTTCTGCATTGTTGAAAAATTTGTGACTGACGATCCGCGATCAGCTACTGCTTCTTAAATAGATGAGGTAGGAGTGTGCGGCTGCAGATCCTGACTTGTCATAACTTGTCCTAACACCCCCACAAACAGCCATTCCCCTTCCTCTGTTTTGCCCTACCAATTCCCAAACTTATTGACCGCCCCTCGTAAAAGGGATCCATTTTTCACTGGAGGTTTGGATCGATTAAATGTTTGCAGCATGTACTTAAAGAGCTGAGGTGACAAATTTGATTTTGATTTGATTCAATTGCGAAATCAACGAGGACATTGACGTCTTTGAGTGAATTTGCAAGAGGTCTAATGCTCGTATATATTCGTATCTTTGGGCGATTGCAAATAAAGTTTCTGGATACTGTGATTTATTAACAGAAATATTAATTTATTAAAAGATATTAATTAAATATCCAAATAGAATATTCTACAATATAAGAATGAAACTATTCATTACTACGGAAAACTTCCCGTGAATTTGTATCCTAGGAAAGATGAGGACGTCTCTTGAGACAGAAACATTCTAGTACCTTCTAAAATTGAAGAAAGTGTGTTGTGGAGTTGGATGAACTACTATGCACACTGATTCATCTCTTTCTCTCTTTACTGTTTTCAATCTCCCCTTTTCTCACTTCATTGCTCTCCCTTCCTCTTATGTACTCCATCTCTCTCTTATTATTTCTATCATTCTCTTTCTCTCGTCATTTCTGTATCTCTCTCAATTATTCTCCCTTGTTCTCTTTCTATATCCTGCTCTCACACTCTCTCACCCTCTCTTTGATTTCTATTTCTCTCTCACTTTTTTCTTCTTTACACTCTTTCCTTCACTAATTTTCTTTATTTCTGTCCCTTTCTCTAAATTTGCTCTCACTCATTCTTACTCTATATTTCTCTCAATCTTTATCTTGTTTTCTCTCTTTCTATCTCTTTATCTCTCCTTTTCTATTTCTTTCACCCTTGCTTTCTCTCTCTATATTTTGTTCGCTTCCTTCCTCTTTCCTTCTCCTCACTCTAATTTATAGAGAAGTCCTTGAGGTAGGGGAGAGGTTAGAAGGAAATGCATTTAGAATCACGACTTGATATATGATATAGTGACGAGTATAAAATGATATTTTTAGATCCATTTATGGAAAATTTTAGGATGGGAAACTTTGTTCAAAGAGCTTTAATTTAATGGGCAATACAAAAAGATTAGAAAATATCCCCAAGTAAACATTTGTAAGACATGGAATTAATTTCAATGAGATGAGAATGGGCACAATAAGAAACTACGTGATAAATTTGTTATGAATAATCTGCAAAACCGTTCAAGCATGAATTATAGGAAGAATTGCCATTATTAATACATCTTCTCCCCATTACATTGGATATTTCTCTAGTAAAAACAAGTGAAACTTTCGAGACTGAAATTAAAATGTGACTTAATATATAGATGAGACTAATGAGGATTATATGAACTGATAATTAATTCTTAAATACTAAACATGCAAGCCCACATTTTTCTGAAATCGTGAAGAAATTAATCTTAGTCGGACCTCTGCAAATATAACTAAGCTCATTGAAGAAGATTTTAAGGGAATATAAAGTAAGTCCATTGGCCTTAGCTAGGTAAAAAGAAAATGAGGAGGAGGCGTCTACAATTGAAAAATGCTCACAATCTTATAAAGTGGTAACGACACATATACCCATGGCATACGCACGCATAGACAGCAACCCAGCACTTATTATGACAGAAGTTATACGAATATCCGATATATTTGTCGAAATCTTAACTAGTATATGAATAGTCATTCTTGTAGCTCTCGCTTGCGGGGTAAATACGGCATTGGTTTAATATCTTTGGGGTGCTGGATTCGAACACAAGCTCGAGTAGACACAAACGTCAGCACAGGTAGAGGTGGGCAAACTGATTGGAGGACACGTTGTGTTTACCCCCGTTGGGGAGGAAGGTATTGCACAGATTATAATCACACACATAGATAATAAAACACCGTTCTCTCGTCCACTCAGTCTTCACAGAATAGATATGTATTTCCATTCTTATCAAGTGTTCTGGATAGTGTTTTGCTCTTTAGGGTAGAAATTTAATTTCTAGCCTTACTTTTAAATTTGCTCTCATTCTTTTGACTTTCCAAGAATGTCAAAGACACTTGCTTTGGTTTTCTCCATAGAAAAGATTCTTTTATTAAGGATTTAGCTGTCCATGAAGGAACCACAAATATATTTCGCCAGTCATCTCCAAATATTTTTTTATCACCAGGGGTGTTCTTGAAAGGAAATGTAAGACCATTCCTTCACAAATTTGTAAGATTCTTTCAATAGATGCAATTAGTGAAAGAAATTTGGTATTGATATGTTGTATAACCCTCTTATACTCAAATTTGACAAATTACTGCATAAAGTTGGAAATCTTTGCAGATTTTCACCACATGAGCTTCTATCTACTTCAAAAGGTAATACGTCAAGAGTGCATTGAAGACAGTTATTAACAATATGAGAGCTACATCCAACAACATATTATTTCTTTCCATTTCTTTCTTTAGCCGCCTGCAAATGTTATTTAAGCCTGTTCCTTATACAGATTAAAATTTGTGTTATACTTATCTCCACTAAATCTGACAACATTCTGGATGATATATATATAGTCTCTAATAAGTGACAAAAAAAGAATGCCAATATTAAAGATGTTTCACCAAGAAGCGAGTAAAAGTGTAAAAGGATAACTTTAACACCTTTTCTGCTACAAAATAGGGGACAACAGAAATAATCATTTTAATCTATTTTATATTAGAAGCATAAATGTTTATGGTCACAAGATTTTAATAATTCAATTCTTCATAAAGTTCCTGAATTGAGTTTGGTCTATTTACATTTTGAATGAATGTTTAGTCTTAGTTCTAACAGAAATAGACCTTGGTTCAAAGAGCTTAGATATCAGTTTAGATGAGTAATCGGCCGTTTTAGAGCTTAAATTATCAGCAACTTTATGGAAATTAAAGGTTGCCACTTTGGCAGCTATTACCAGTTCTTTCTCGAGCGGATTAGTACTTTAAAAAATATTTTAATGTAGAAGAACTAGCATATAATGCCAAAAAATAACTTGGAAATTTGAAGGTTTCTCATGAATTTTAATGTCTGAATGACCGCAATGAGAAACTGATAATTCAAACGAAAACTATACACACTTAACTCTATCATCTCTGTCACAAACTCTTTTTAGAAATCGATATTTTGTAGGCCTTTTACTGGCTAAGAGCAAAGAATTATCTAAATCAAGTACAAACATTGATTAGTTTACTATATTACACTACCTACCTTCCTCACATTCACACTTGACTACGATAAAATAATCTTGAACGACAGCAATGATAAATCAGAGTGTTCTTGACTCTCGAACAAAATATACGGAGGAATCAATTTTCAAAGTTTAAATAAACCCTATATTCCTTTTTCGGAATTATTAGAACGTAACTTATCATAGTTTGTTTAGATATAACTATATAAGTTTATATTCATAAAGTTAAAAGTTTGCGGGCCAAATGATAAACCGTCCGGCACACCAAAACGCCGAGACTGTTGCTTGAAACCGGAACTGTTCCGGTCGAATCGGGGAGTAGGACAAGCCTAAGAATAAAGAATTTATTTTCCCGCACAGGCGGTTTCGCCATTTTATCCGTGCCGCAGTATTGTTGTACAAGTTGTACAATCCTTATTAAAAAATTTTGCCGACAATTCCCATGAGGTAAGTAAAATATCTTCCACTTTTAGTAATTCTACATATTAAAACTCTCCTTAAATAACCTACTACCCCTAACCTTCTACATAGTAGTTAAATTAGCATCGTTGCTAATATGTATTTCATTTCTTGAGTCACTGCTATGAATCTCTTTTTCTCCAAGGCTTATGACGTCATAAGGACGGCAAATAATAGCTTAGGCCTTAAAAAATGCTACCCTCAAGAGCTAATAACTCAGAAAATATTCTTTTCAAACGTTGAAGTTTTTAATCTGTAGAAACACTACTAGATGTATCTCTCTAATCCTGACGCAGAATATGACCACAAAACTCAAGGGTGAGGGGACCCGTTATGGTTTCACCCATTCCATAAACATGGAGTGCCTACTGTCAACCTCGGACTCACCAGTGGTTGCCATGCTGATCTTTAGCATGGTTTCATTATCCGGCCGACGGGGACTGTCTGGGCCCAAAGACGGATAGCGTTACTTACATACTTATCTACCTACAGGAATTCTTTAGGAGTAATTCCAGACTACTTACGAGTAATTCAACCTAACTTACAAGTAATTCCTCCCTAGATACGACTAATTCAAGCATACAAGTAATTCCTGCCTACTTGCGAGTAAATAAAAGTACAAGTAATAAAAACCTACTTACGAGTAAATCAAGCATATTTTCAAGTAATCACAACCTACTTACGAGTAATTACAGCTTACTTACAAGTAATTCCAGTCTATTTACCCTCCAAAAGTTTATCAAATGAAGAGGTTAGACTTCTTCGAAATACTCATGAATGCACAAACACGAGGAAGCCATCAGTTTAAGATGATGATCTGTGGCTTCTATACACAGACTAGTAAAAAATACACAATAGGGTTAAAAATATCACAGGGGTATTTTCTAAATATAAATTTAGAGGAAAGCTAACGGGCATCTCATACAGAATTTTATAAGGAGGGATAGGTAAAGAAAGGGTTGACGATAGAGAAAGTTTATGGTAAAAGTCCTTTGGTATGCTATTGGTATTGTCCATTAAAGATTTTTCAAGGCTATTCAGAGCATAACGGCAGAGGTTTACTGCAAGAAACTCGAAGAAATGCCAATTCACTTGGGAAAAATGAGACCTGCACTAGTGAATCGACGCAGCAGAATTAGCTTCATGACAACACACGAAGGACTGAAGCAGTACATGTTAATCATCAACATCATTCAAAATATCTAGACATTTCATAATTTTGGCACTAATATTGACGCTGCGGTGCATTCATCGACCATAACAGGAGTTCTCAAGTAACCAGAATAGATATCATCCTCTGCAAGCGATTTGACAATTATAGCTTTCTTTTTATTAAGATAAAGAACTTAGCTTCATTAAATACTCATTTGTACCTAAAAGCTTGCAACCTAGAAATTAGTTCAATATTGTCAGGTAAACTGCTTGTGATCACTAATGAAATACAAATCATAAGAGTGATACGGCAAGTTTCCATGGCCCTCAAACAATTTGAAACAAGGGTGGTGGAGATTTGCGGAACCTTTGACCTGGTACACGAATTATCAGAACCTGCTAATCTGAAATCCTGAGTGGTGAAAGTGCTGGAGAAATTGAATGGGAATTAGAGGATAAACATAGTGAGGAAGTGAAAAGAAAATTAGTTAGCAATAGATGTGCAAAACGTTTGGACAACAAGCTAATATCTGTCTTTGGAGGTATGTTTTACTTAATTTCTCTAGTGCATTGTAGTTTATGAAGAGTTCTTGTGTTTTTGTTTTCATTCGTGTTTTGGTTTTGTTGCTTCTAGTTTTGCTATTAGCAAAACTAGATGTGATTGGTCAGTTTCTGGTGTATTTTCTTATATCAGCTTATACTCTAATTCAAGGTAAATTCCTCAACTATGATTTTGTGAGGTTTTATTTATGTTAGATTCACTTCTTCTCCATAAAAGGCTGCCACATCGATGCTTTCTAATTTCTTCATGCAGCTCGTAAATCTCACAATAGTGTTAGCTATTTTATTGTTTTCTTGGACTTTCCTTGCTAATTGCCCCCATACTATATTTATTGGAACTAATTTTGTTTCTTGATGCAATTCTCTTGTTTCCTCATTTTAATTCTTCTTCTACCTGTAATTAAATATATATATATATATATATATATATATATATATATATATATATATATATATTAAAAATATTTACCAATATCATCTCAAAAAACTATTTTTCTGACGATCTATCTCGATTTCCTTTCGTGTTATTTCTTTTTAAAACGAAAGTCATTTTTCTCTGAACGCAATCCCACCAACACCAATTCATTCCTATCTAAATTTAAGTCTGGTTAAAGATTCAAAGCTATCTAGACAATTATACCCACTAACCTGCTCTAATACGAACTCCACATCTCGGAGTTTCACTATAATCTAGTTACTCCCAAGCGCCCGTTTCTTTCTCTTCGAAGGAGTCGGTGGCGCGCTCTACTTCTGTTATTAGCGCCACATCGCTTATCATAAAGTGACTCTTTTGAACTACATAGTAGTTGGAAAGCGTTCTTTGAAATTTTGGTTTAGCTTATCATCAAGTGACTCTTTTGAACTACATAGTAGTTGGAAACCGTTCTTTGAAATTATGGTTTAGCTGTTAGATTCTCCTATTTTATAACTCTACATATATCGAACTGTTCCCTTTCCTCCTCACTGATATTAAATATGTTTTCTCAATGTTCGAGGAGTATATGCTCTTTGTATTCTATCTTTTTAGATTTATCTTGTTTATTCCTTTATATAAATTTTCTTACGTGTTTGTAGGCATTTATTCATTTTTACCATTTGCCAGAATAAAAATAGAAGTGAAGTATTTAAATTGCTTTCGCTTTGCGTCCAGTCTGTTACTGTTTACCGACATCCAATAGCATTGCAGTCAAAGATATGAGAATGAACTCAACACAAAGTCACTGATATAGTGAAAATTAACTTTTCCCCGACCAAAATAATGAAAAATAGTGCGGCCTTAGTTAAAAAAATTGTAATTATTAATCAAATTTTATAGGTACATAATTCGTGATGTTAATATGGACAAAGAAATCAATTGGACGGTGAGCGGTTGAAAAGCAGAGCAATTTATTTAATCTATGCATTTTGCCAGTTTTCATTTATGGATTTAGAACTTGGACACATAGAAACGGTAAGGATGAACGCGCATTGACGATAAAAGAAATACATGTGAAAGAATTACACGCTTGATACGTATACTAAAAATATTGAATATTGTCGTTGTATGACATTATATTACATCAATACCATATTATATCTATCGAGGAGGGGCCGATAACTTACAGGCGAACCGACGAAGGGACAGAACACCACTAGTTTAAACGGGCTTAGTAGCCAGAAAGAGTTCAACGAGGTCAGGTAAATTATGGACAATGGCAAAGCTCAAGATTATTTAAAGAGGCATGTACAAAAATATAATTTTATTTACATAAAAATAATGAGAGAAATGATGGGCAAAAATTACATCAGATGAATGAACGAGGGGTGGGGGGAATTGTAGTTATGAATCAGACTATGAAGTTAAAACTTAAGGTGATACGGGAGGAGACTATTCAAATTGGGGGAATTAACGCAAATAGGTTACTGGAGGGGGAGAGGGGTTGGCTTACAGAAGATTTCTGATGAGACGTCAGGCTAAGGCTTCACGGATGTCTTCTGTACGTGAGGCGAGGCAGCTCGAAGCTTCTGAGCGGGATGTTAAAGTGATGACGGTTCTCCAAAAAAAGGGGGGGGCGGTAACGTCCGGTCCAGGGGAGAGTATTTCGGCCACCCAAAAACGAAGGGCGAACGAGGAGGGCTTCGACAGGTGTTGACGAGAGAAGTCGGAAAAATCACTCGGTAGCGATCGTTATATGGAATTACCTCACTGGCTGGGGCTAATTCCAATACACAAAAATAGTTCAGCTGTCACTTTGCTTTGTTGTTAGTACCTAACTTGGAACTTGGGGAATTTTCTTTGGGTCCGGGCGAGACTGCTCAACTCTGTGTCTCATGATGGGAGTCGAGCACTATTTATGTCCGAGGCTCTCCCCGCGGAGGGGTTAGTGGGAAACAGCTCTACTCTCGAATGGCCTCGAATCTTCTTGCAGAGGCTATTCTAGCGCGTGTAAAGGTGAATCATGGTGGACGCGGTTCGAGTCTACCGCTTGTGAAAGGATGGGGAGGGGGGGTTAGGCTTAACAATTTAAGCCTAACTGAGCCTTCTACAGTGCATGGAAGTTCCGTTCTGAACAAGAGATTCCACGTGGAATTCCCTCACACATCTCCCAACCGAAAAATGATGCTTTACAGAGTAGTTGCGTAGGAAAGGAGCATCCCACCCGTCAAACTAGAATTATCAAGTAGCCTAGGGGAAGTCTGACCTGCTACGACAGGTGTACACACTTTCACAAAAAAAAATAAATCTGAGCTTAGCTGGGAATTTACGGACATAAGTCTTAAACAGGTCAATTCTAGAGAATTTAACTAGTACAATTTTAAACAAAAAAAAAAATATATCAGAGGAGAACATTGGTGAAATTTCAGTGGAACCCCCCAAAAAACAAA
Source organism: Ceratothoa steindachneri (assembly GCA_963969495.1). Lineage (NCBI taxonomy): Eukaryota > Metazoa > Arthropoda > Malacostraca > Isopoda > Cymothoidae > Ceratothoa > Ceratothoa steindachneri. Next base: position 148,850,376 of record OZ018318.1, read on the forward strand.
CAAATAAATGGAGGCATAAATATGGGACTGAAGACTAAAAAATTTAGTGGACCCCCCAAAAATCATAATTAGGAACATTAATGAGATAATATATATACAATTCACGTGGAAAATCATCGCTTCCGCCGGAGTATGGATGAGGTAATCCACGGGTCCTCTAGCTTCAAAGACGGGGTAGGGTGCCTTTCACAGGCTAAGGAGTTTGTTGCTTCCCGTGGGAAGTAGCATCAGCACCTCCGCGCCAGGCTTGAATTTTCATTCTTGTGACTTAAGGTCCAATTAGGTCTTATACCTCTCAATAATTCCTTTTTCACAAGATACGATACTCGTTCGAGGGCTTTAGTTTTCTACCAAAGGGGGGAGAGTTGCGCGCTCCTTCTGGGCGCAGGAAAACTGTGGTCGGGGCCAACAGGAAAGAGTCGACCTCAGACACTATAATACATGTGCACCCGGTGTCACGGGCGAGGGTGGATACTCGGCGACCTTTCACAGTTCCGTTCTCGAACTTCAATTCACCAGGGTTGTTCTCATTAAAGAGAAAGTTTACCTGATGGACCGTGGTCTTTGGCGGGCGAGGGAGGATCGGGAGTCTCCTGAGATGACGGAGGAGGATCAGGGTCGGCCCAGATTTGGTGCACTTGGTGGGACTGAGAGTTTGCGAATCGGGAGTTTTGAGGACAGTTCGTGCGGTAATGGCCGGGAACTCCGCAGGTGTAGCAGACGATTGGGTTATTTTGGTACGGCACAACCGGGGGAGAAGAAACTAGGGGCTTAACGTCTCGGTGTTCAGATGGATGGAAGTTTCTTGGCTTCGAGGGACTAGGAAGTTTGGTAAATCTTGGAACCAATTTAGCGGGGGTCTTAGGGCCATAAAATTTAGTTTTAGGGGGCGATTGGGGAGCCTTTTTAACATCCTTTAGATATAAATTGTGACTACCCGCGTAGAAATCGGCCTCTTCCAAGCACTCCTTGAAAGTGGCGCAACGTTTATCCCTAATTAAGGCGCGAATTTGGGGAGCCACGGCAGCTAAAAGCTGATCCCTAAGGAAGAAGTTAAGAAGGGACTCGTAGACCTGGGGAATCCTGCACGCATCCAGCCAACACTGAAGGTGTCTTTGGAGGATTGCCCGTGTTATCGAAAGGTTTGGCCAGGGCGGATCCTTTCCTGGCGAAATAGGGAGCGGTAGAATTCGCTATTCATATGAACAGCGGCTAGAAATTCGGACTTTAACGTGGAATAGTCCAAAGTTGCTTCTGGGTAAGGGATACGAAGATATCCCTTAACTTGGCATTTAGGAGGGGGAGTAAGCGAGCGACGCCATCATTTTCGAGATCCCATCTATTGATCTGAAAGATTCTCTCAAAATGCGTCAAAAATGACCCAAAGTCCTATCCATCATTAAAAGCGGGAAGGTGGACTGAAGGAGTTTGGGGAATTTCAGCCGGGAACCGATGGACTGAGAATCCATTTGATTTCGGCTCATTTCCAGCCTATGCTACCTAATTTGTTCACGTTCTTCTCCATCTCCATTTCTATCTTCAGTTTTTTCTCCATCTCCTTTTTTAGTTTGTTCTCCTCCATCTCCATCTTAAGTTTGTTCTCCATCTCCGTTTTTCTTAGTTCCTCTTCCCTTCGCTCTGCTCGTTCGTTCCTCTCTTCTTCCTGTACGTAATTTAGCAGGTCTTTGCCTGAAATACCTAACATTTCACCCTGATACGCGAACGAGCTAGGACACTACTCAAGCGAAACGAATACTTGAATATTCGTGAAGGCCTTGATCCCCCCCCCCCAAATTAAGATACAGCTACCTACTTCTGCTGTTTCTAAGCGAAAAAAGAAATTAAAATGGTTCTACCGGAATTAGGACACCAAAGACCTTAACTCTTTTGGATTAATAACCAGGAGAGTCTCCAAAATTCAAACACAATAATTACCTGGGGTCTGACACAAAATCTAAATAGATTACTTTCCACTGCTCTTCAATTAACTTGAACTTGCCTTCTCTTAGTACAATACAAAAAATAAAATAAAAGGGATGTACATGAATAACAAGGGAACTTCTAATGTCGAAATTAAAATGACACGGGTTCGTAAAAACCCCAAACACACTTGACACCAGAATTATATAATATGTATATTAATAAATATGTATGTCGTGGTATGACATTATATTACATCAATACCATATTATATCTATGTGGGAGGCGCCGATAACTTACAGGCAGACCGACAAAAGGGACGGAACATCACTAGTTTAAGCGGGCTGAGTAGCGAGAAAGAGTGCAACGAGGTCAGGTAAATTATGGGCAATGGCAAAGCTCAAGATTATTTAAAGAGGCATGTACAAAAATATAATTTTATTTACATAAAAATAATGAGAGAAATGATGGGCAAAAATTACATCAGATGAACGAAGGGGGGTGGTTTGTAGTTATGAATCAGACTATGAAGTTAAAACTTAAGGTGTTACGGGAGGAGTCTAGTCAAATGGGGGGAATTAATGAAAATGGGTTACTGGAGAGGAAGAAGGGTTGGCTTACAGAAGATTCCTGGTGAGACGTCAGGGTAAGGCTTCACGGATGTCTTCGGCTGCTCGAAGCTTTTGAGCGGGAGGTTAAAGTGATGATGGTTTTCAAAAAAAAGGGGGGGGGGCGGTAACGTCCGGTCCAAGGGAGAGTATTACGGCCACCTGAAAACGAGGGGCAAACTAGGAGGGCTTCGACAGGAGTTGACGAGAGAAGTCGGAAAAATCACTCGATAGCGATCGTTATATGGAATTACCTCACTGGCTGGGGCTAATTCCAATACACAAAAATAGTTCAGCTGTCACTTTGCTTTGTTGTTAGCACCTGACTTGGAGCTTGGGGAATTTTCTTTGGGTCCGGGCGAGACTTCTCAACTCTGTGTCTCCTCATGGGAGTCGAGTATTTATTTTTGTCCGAGGCTCTCCCCGCGGGAAACAGTTCTACTCTCGAATGGCCTCGAATCTTCTTGCAGAGGCTATTCTAGCCCGTGTAAAGGTGAATCGTGGTGGACGCGGTTCGAGTCTACCGCTTGTGGAAGGATGGGGGGGAAGATGCTTACCAATTTAAGCCTAACCGAGCCTTCTACAGCGCATGGAAGTTCCGATCTGAACAAGAGATTCCACGTGGAATTCCCTCACAAATATTATTAGGTCAAAATGGACAAAAAACCTTTCTTAGAAACAACACAAAAATATACAAAATAATTCGTAACCTTTATATAAAAAATCCACGACAAAGCCGATGGCCGAAGATGATATTTGCATAATAAGCATGTAACGTGCCAGACTCGTATCCTGGGCTGAAGTAGGTAGAAATTTCTTAGGGACGCCTTTGACTTGCAGTGGAATAAACAGGCTGATTACGATGAAGACCTTTCACAAGAGAGCTAAACCTCAAGTATATGAGCTTAGGACCGCCTTGATTCTTAAAAGAAGACCTCTCTGTGTATCCTTTTATTATTCTTCTCTAAATCGAGATTAGTGCCTTTCTTTATCTCTTCAATAAACTGTGTTTCTCTCGCTCAAACACATCTAGTGCAGATTTCAAAGGCGCTCTGGTGGCGATTTGTCCATTTTAGATTGTCTCCACATCTCACGCCGGTCAAATTGAGAAGCGAAATAAAAATAGTTTCCTTCAAAGATTGACATGAATTAAAACGACGTGTTTCACTTTTCCATTCTTTTAGCCATAAAAGGGCTCCTAACGTGTAAATAAACCTTTACTTGTCCAAATTTCAGTACTACAATTAAGGGGAATAACACGGCTTATGGATAGGTACTTAAATAGTTTTTATATACTGAATATACAAGTTATATCAGCTTAAGGTTTTGTCGAAGGTTTATGTTTGTCCGTCTGTCCGATTGTGTTCAAGATGTTTCAAAAGATTATATATCACGGATTCCGATGAAGTTTTGCGGAATTGTTGTTCTTAATCACTGAAAGAGTTTGTGTAAAAAATATCTCAAAAAGTTATTAAGGAATTCCACTAAAATTTTCTGTATGGATGGAACCTGAGGAAATTGGTAAATAGATTTTGGAGCCAATGATGTTATAGATGGGCCTACCACGTCCCATCTAGAAACACCTCAGTAACTAGACTCACCAAGATACATCGACACATAGCTAGTCGCATTGGGCTTATTTAAACGCTGATATGTACATCTAGGCATATCTAGGCATATCAGAGCTCATCTGAACTCAACAGAGCAAATCTTGGGATATTTAAGCATAACTAGAAATATCTAATTACATGTAAGCATATCTTAACCTGTATAACTATGTACATATTTATCATTTTTAAAAGAATAACTTTCAAAGATATAAAGTAATTTTTTTACTAGGAGCAATTGTAATTAGCTTGGCAGTCATGTGATTTTAAAGCGCCATTATTAAGCCATCAAGAAAATAAACCAACCCATGATCCAATTTCAGGAGGTCTATCCTTAATCTACTCAAGTAACGTCTTCTCCTCATAGTTTCTCATATACATTCATAATTTCATTTCTAACCTCATTCAAAACATCATTTTAGTCGATATCCCCCCTTCCCTTGGATTCTGCTTATTCTTAGTGACTAAAATACTAAATTCCATTCTAATTTTTCTAATTAGTTAGCCTTTTCCTTTGGTTTTATGTCTTAACTCCTTTATTCACTGAATAAATATAGCCACGTTGGTTGTGTTCCACTCATTTCTTATCTCAATTCAAATATTCTGTCCCATTACATTTTTAATTAGTGTTAGTATACCTCTAAATATCACTGTTTGTATATTAATACCCAAATAAAAATGCCTATATATATATTTGTTTCATTCAATTTCCCAATTATCTATGTAATGAGGGAAACAAATTGAATATATCTAAACATAGCCCACTTATCTAGAAATTACAACTATAAATTCTCACAAAATTAAAGATACGTTCAAGATTAATTTAATGGATCCTTAAGAACAATAAATTCACCGCTTTCTTCCCAAATCTGATTCTTTAAAGTTGTTTTTACATTTATTGCAAATTCTGTAAAATTTTCGTTTGCTGAAATCTCACGTGAGATTTATGCATCAAGGAGTTTAGTTTAGGGTGAATTTTTGGTTTTGCTTAATTGTGTTTACATTATAGATTTTTCTCCTATAAAATAGTGAAATAATTAACTAATATAAAATCTCCATTACAAATCATGCAAAAAAAATGTATATCATATGCAATACACACGCAATGGAACTATTACCTTCCAATTTTAAAGTCCGATTTTGTATTATATTTGTACTTCTCAAACTAAAGCTTCACTAATAACCTTATATATTATATTATTCGATCAGATATTTAGTTATCTCGGCTTAATTTATATATTTGCACATGTCTAGCTTGATATAAACATGGTGTAAAGAGATTAAGCGTGAGATGTAAAAAGTAATGGCTAGAGGGGTTATCATAGGGAACTTTTTATTATAAAACAGATGCAGGAGGAAAAGAGTAAAACGAGTGACATAGGCTTAGAATGGATTTAACGGAGCATATCTTTTATTTTACATCTTTTTATATTACTCTAGCCAGAAAAAATCTTTTAAAAGCTTTATTTGGAATAAAAAATGAGGATAATCTTTTCTATTATTAAATTGACAACAATTCACATATTTCCATTCCTACATGAAAATCCATCAAGTGTTTTTTTTGTTTGTTTCAGGAAGGAGCTTATTTGATAGTATGATTTACATTATTTTTTTAAAGAACGATAGAACAATTTAGTAAATATAATTTGTCTAGAATTTAACACCAAATGAGTTTAAAGAATTAATTTAGCTAATTTTTAAACTTTTTCGAAAATATCCAAAGAATTGAAGAAAAATTCAGAAATATACCTGGTTATATAAAATTTTTCTACATAATTTGTTATCATAATTTTAGTAAAAATTATATTAATCAATCATATAAAATCACCAAATTACTTTTAAGATAAGATTAGAATTAAGATAAATTTTAAGAAACACAGCAGTGCTTTATCACACGCGATGAAGTGAGCAGGAGGGACCGCCATCTCTCTAGAGAGGTTATTATATTTTTGCTCCTAGCCACTAAGTGTTATTTTCCAGCAACCTCTTTGAAAAACAATAGAAAATAGCCATTATTTGTTTTAAAATTTGCTTTCTTGTCTTTTATGATGAAATATTTAATAAAATTGGATAATTTTCGTATTTACAATCAGCTTTCACCTTTTCCTCAGAGAGTTTCAAACAAATTTTGAAGGTAGTTGAAGGCTGCTGAATTTTTGATAAGAGCTCAAACAAACGGATTTATTAGACATAGTTTTAAATAAAATGAAGGGAATAACACCTTTTAAGTGTTTATCAATTGTTCTTGCCTGACATTATGCCTTCCAACATAGAAATCAGTCCTGTGTGGACAGATACCTTTCGATAATGCGCTGTGATATTCCTACTGTACTAAAGAAAGATGGCATGGAAATTTAGTAAAACCTCACTCAGACCCATATAAAATGCTACAATTTTGAAATATACAATCAGTTCCAGCCACACTCCTTATAATTCGAATCTTGTAGCATGAGCTTTACACTCTTGTAGTCCTCCTTGAAATATATTGATTTTGACATAGGGAAGGGATGGAAGATTATTCCAATTATGGAAAGAGCCTAACTCATCTGAATTACATTTAATTCCAATTCCATCAATCAGATCAGATACAGCATTGGGGTAGCATAGGCCAAAATGATAAGTAAGAAATCGTGAGAACTGTTTGGTTGTTTTCTTTGGCTTGTTACTTGCATATTTTCTCCCAGCAATTCTCACTCTTTGAGCCTAGTAATCAAAAGCTCAGCATTTGACTTTGACCAAAGATCTCTGACTTAGTCATTGGGATCTCTTTGGTTTAGATATTATGGATTTCTCTTCAACAGCCATATCTCTGACAACTGTAGTCTACATCTTCACTGATATTTTCAGCTTCTGAATTCTTGCATTCTTCTGAGCGTGGCTTATTCTTTTTTCGATGGAGAGGTATAGGAAATCAGCAGGTACATTTTGCCACTTCGACGTTTGGAAGTGGCATTTGCTTGAGTGGTCAGTTGGTTCACGCTTAATCCTGATAATGGCAAACTTCATGACTCTTCTATCCCCTTTATAGCACGCTGTAAAAGTAAAAAATATATACTTTATTATAATAGATTAAATACTTGTGACATGTAATATTTTACTCTTTACAACAAGCAATTTCTCAGTTTCCAAAGTTTTCTTTCAGTGTTAGAAAGCAATATTAAGTGACCAGAGTTTGTCTGGGTACCCAACTGACATGTCAAATTGTGCGTGTAAGCTTTTCACATTCTGATAGATAGTCACACCAAACAATTTTGCTCTTGGTTTGATGAACTATCCGCGGATATAACAAAATACATCTGGAGAATAATCTCATCCTTTTGATGCTATTCCTCTTGTGATTTGTTCACTATGGTAGCTAGGGCTAAAAAGATAGCAGATCTGTGAATCTCTGTATAAATAATTATGAAGTAATATTCCAGAATCTTCTAAAATAGGAGTGGAGGAACTTTTTGAGCCGTGGGCGAAAATCTCTCGTGAAAGAAGTCAGCGGGTGATAAATAAAATTTGATTCTTGTATCTTTGTAAATGGCGCCATATACTCATGTATTAGATATAAACAAAATTAATACGTAACATTTCTATTGACTGACACCACGGAAATTGGACATACAAATATTATTTAAATTTCAGTATTGAAAATTTGTGCATATATCACTTAGGGGGCGGGCTCGCGTGCAAAATTTCGCCCGCGAGCGAAAGTTTCCCTACTCATGTTCTAAAAGGTTCTAGAAGTTTCCAAGAGTATATTTTGGCAAGTTCTGGAAGAATCTCCAAACATCATAAAATTATACTAAATTCTGGAAATCTCTCATTTAATCTACAAATATTTGGAAAGTTTCCTTATAACAAAAATTATTACTTTTATTCAAATAAGATTTACAATTTTCTAACATCCTTTTAAAAAATTAAAGCTTTAAAAATATTGTCAAAAGTTTCTAAAAATAATAATACCCTAGCATTATTTTCGAAAGGGGTAAATTTAGAAATTTAGTGCCCTACCTACAAAAACAATGTTTTAGGATCATAATTGACTTATTTCATTTACTTTAGTAACGAACAAATGGAAAATAACCCTTTTTACCCAGGAACAAGATAAAAGTGAAATTTTGTTACATAGTGTTAGCAGTCATTTATTTCTTCACACTTTTCTTGTCTCCGCTTTTATTATTAATTATTTTTAATATTATTCATATTATTATTATTAATAAGATTCTTTCTACTCGTTTCTTCTCTATTTCTCTCACTTTCTCCATAATTTACTTCCATTTCTACGCCAACTCCATCCCATCTTTACACCTCTTGCTCCGGGTTATCCTCTTTGTCCCGCAGCGAAGCTGTTTACCCACCGTCCTTTAGTATTTAAAGTTTGGATGTTCAGATTTTCCCTCATTCTTAGGGTAGACTCTTTACAATCAAAACATCTCTGGAAGGACTCTAGTATAGTTCCGAAATATTAGGAGGCAGAAAAAAAGAATCACTTCACTTTTACCCTTTTATATATATATATATATATATATAGTCTTTCAATAAGGTCGCTCAATTTTAAAATGTAAATAAAACAAGTTTTGCGTGATATATGCACTCAATTTATTTTAAATTTGAAAGTACATTTTATGGCATTAAATGTGGAATATGACGTTGTTCAAATGTCCGGCGCGGCTTTGCTTGGTGGAACGTATTCGGGAGGCCCAATTTTCGATGACTTTGTCGCAAAAATCTGGCTGAATTTGCTAGTGGTGTTCGTTATGTTGACTTTGAGGACATCAACTGTTTGCGGATTATTCGCATAGACCTGCGATTTAAGGTAGCCCCAAAGAAAGTAGTCTAATGGCGTTAAATCGCATGATCTCAGTGGCCAGTTGACGTCGCTGCCGCGCGAGATGATCCAGCCCTCAAATCGCTGGTGCAAAATGTCTATCGTGGCTTATGCAGTGTGGCATGTAGCGCCGTCCCGTTGGAACCACATGTCATCAGTATCCATATCAGGCATATAATTCAGTTGAGGCCACAAGATGTTGCTTATCATCGATCTGTAAGTCTCGCCGTTGACGGTTATGGCAATCCCATCTTCGTTCTCAAAAAAATACGGACTGATGATTCCGTTAGACGAAAATCCGCACCAAACAGTGACTTTGTTGGGATGCAATTGGTGCTGGTGTATCTCATGTAGATTATTTTCGTCCCAAATCCAACAATTTTGCTTGTTCACAAATCCATTCATACAAAAATAGGCAACTTCCAACTTCTCTAGAGCCCAATCAGCGAACACACGGCGTTTTCTATGGTCGTTTACCTTAATAACTTTCGCTAAGCATAATTCGCCAAACTGAAGTCGCAGAAAGGCCAAGTTCTTGTGAACGACGAGAAATTGACTGCCTCGGAATTTCCCGTACACTCTCATTTACGGCAGCGATGTTTTCAGCAGACCTTTCGTTTCGGCGACGTACGAGTGTTGGCTAATTGTTGCTTGACCCTTTTGCTTCGAATTTGGCCACCATGCGTCGAACAGTAGACACGGCAGGACGATTGTAGTGAGGATAAAAATCATAACCGATACCCTTTTTCAATCAAATGATAGCATTTAAGGTCTAACCAAGTCTCTGTTTTCTAGCGATGTTTTCAGCAGACCTTTCGTTTCGGCGACTTACGAGTGTTGGCTAATTGTTGCTTGACCCTTTTGCTTCGAATTTGGCCACCATGCGTCGAACAGTAGACACGGCAGGACGATTGTGGTGAGGATAAAAATCATAACCGATACCCTTTTTCAATCAAATGATAGCATTTAAGGTCTAACCAAGTCTCTGTTTTCTACCTTATTATAATTGTCCGTAGAAAATACAGTGTTCTTTCTTAATGAGATTTTAGACATTCAACACGATAGAAATGGCCATGGGCTCTCCATTGGGTCTCAGCTTCGCTAATGCTTTTTTATCCTACCACGAAAAAAACTGGTTAAGGGACTGTCCGGTTGAATATAAAACGTTATTGTTTGAAAGATTTATCAATGACTGCTTCCTTATTTTTAAACACAAAGACTATATCCCATTATTTTTAAATTATTTAAATCAACAACACCCTAATATTAAATTTTACATGGAGACAGAATTAAACAATAAAATCTCTTTTCTGGATGTCACTGTTTCAAAAGTTGGTTGTAAATTTAACACATCAGTTTACAGGAAACCCACTACCACCAAACTTGGCACCCACTTCTTTAGTTGTACTCCTACTAATTTCAAACATTCTGCCAGAGCTTACAAAGTCAGTTCAAATTGGTTTCACTTTCATTCCCAAATAGAATATCTTAGGAGCTTTTAACATTTTAATTTTTTCCCAGACCATCTTTTTGACGGACTTACTTCCAATTTCTTATTTAAAATGTTCTCTCGCAAAACCCCTCTAATAACTGTCCCCAAACAAAAAATATTCTTAAAACTGCCTTATCTTCCACTTGACACAAAATTCAACAAAGCATTACTCTCGACTCTTAATAAATACTTTCCCCAATGCAAGTTTCTCCTAATTAATTCTAATCCTCTTGGTGTCTATACTTTCCTTCGGCACAAAGAATCACTCCCATTATGCCTGCGTTCCTCCATCATTTATCAATTCACTTGTGCGACTTGCCAAAGTCGCTATGTAGGCCAAACAAGTCTACAATTAAGATGTAGGATCGCTAAGCATATCGGAGTATCATACAGAACCAACATTCCCATCTCCAAACCCGAACACTCCTCTATACGAGAGCATTTACTAAAACTTAACCACCCGTTGACCCTGATTCCTTTAGTATACTCTCTTCTGCCTCCTCTTCTCTAAGTTTAAAAATTCTTGAATCTCTTTACATCAAACAAATATACCCGGAAGTCAATGATTATTCATCATCCCTTAAATTATTCACTATATAGACAAATATACAACCAACCACATCCCCCTTAATAGTTTTCTTTTTGCCTAATTCTGTCCGTAATATCAGTTGTTACTCCCAGCTTCACCGTTATAAGGTTAGTACTCATCCAGAGAAATTTTTATTTCTATTTTAGTTTGTCCCATTAATATCTAAACGATCTGGTTTATTATTGACTTTTCCTTAATTTAATGTTTTAGTCGTCATTTTGACCCCTTCATTATTGATTATTTACTATTTAAACTTTCGTGCCTTAGTCTACTCGTATTATTTAATGTTCAATCACTTAAAATTTAACTTAATTGAATTACTTGCTTCGCTCCATTTATTAATATCCGCTTCGATTACATACCCCCTGATCTAACATATTTTCGATTGTTCGCCCTGCCCCTATAATTCTCTCTTGCTGTGGTTTATAGTAAATTTTTTGTATTTCGCTTGATTCATGTTTATTATTCATATTTGCTGCTCATGGGATTATTTAATCTTCTTTTTTTATTTCTCAGTCTTATTAATCGATTTCTTCATGCCTTGCTTTCGACTTTATTGCTATAGTTTACAATTTTTGTATATCGATAGGAATTTAATTCATGTTTATTATGCACATTTTAAACTCATGGGATTATTATTTAATTTAGTTATTTTTTACGATATTACATCAATTTCTTATTAATATATTTTCACCAATTTGCTTTCAACGGTTTAGGATTATATATTTCATTTTAACTTCTTTCTTTCGGTTATCATTTTTGACTCCTGTAATGTTTTTATTGCTGTGTTTAGTTATTCCTATAAAAATAATTCTTTGTATTTAGAATTCGCTGATAATGGTCATCGTTAATGACCGAAACGTCTGGAAAATTAAATGTTCCAAACCATCGCATATGTCTCCATATTCCTGCTACGAATAAGGTTCCCAAGGAACGACTCCATCACTAATATATATATATATATATATATATATATATATATATATATATATATATATATATATATATATATAATAATCGAAAATCACATGTCACCGTGATATATAATAGATGTATTTAAAGGCCCGAAGAAATGAAAACTGGTAACACAACCTGAAAAAACACTAAGGGAATTAATTACGTGGTCCATTAAAGCTTAAGAAAGAAAATGGGAGATTTATAAAAACGGTCAAAAGGGAAACAATTTTAACCGTTATATAAAAATATAATAAAGGAGTTGGATTTGAATCTGTGTTATCAAGCGCTCTTCGCTAAAATGACACTGGTTCAAATCCAACTCCTTTATTTATTTTTATATAACGGTTAAAATTGTTTCCCTCTTGTCCGTTTCTATAATTTTCCCATTTTCTTTCTTAAGCTTTCATGGACCACGTAATTAATTCCCTTAGCGTTTTTTGGGGTTGTTTTAACGGTTTTCATTTGTTTGTGCCTTTAAATACACACACACACACACACATATATATATATATATATATATATATATATATATATATATATATATATATATATATATATATATATATATATATATATATATTATGTAAAAGATAATGATAAACCACAATATTTGAATCAAGATTTTATTTATAACTATCGGACTAGTTTCGGCAACGTGCCATTTTCAACTAATAATGAAGAAGCTAGGCAAGGAACACAGTATATATAAGGTAAGACACATCCTAAACAAAATGAAACAGCAGGAAACAATCTGGAGAGTTGTTAATCCCCAAATCGCATTGCGTCCGGGGGCTTATAGATACGATTAGCGACTCTATCCGTTATAGATTTGTTAAATTTGTATTGCCTTTCAGATAAATTAAAATTATGAACTTTGTTGATGATGATGGATTCCGCTTCTCCTCTCAATATGATTGTTTGATTTATAAATGATTTTTGCATGCTTAAAATCAATTCTATGGTCGTGCGTTTGCATGTACGTAAGGAGACTTGACGAATTCATACACCTTCTGATATCAGCTAAATGTTCTGTCATCTTCTTATTAAAGTGGCCTGACTGTCCGGTGTATGTTAATTTGCAATTATAGCATGGTATACTGTAAACTCCAGCATCAAAATTGATTGGACGCAGTTTAGTCAAAGATTTTCGAATGGTATTGGAATATTTAAATGTAATATTTATGTTATTTCCGTTCGCATATGATTTTAGAGGAGCCAAGGCTGGAGCATATATGAAACTAATACTTTTTTAAAATCATCCTTTCGTGGTGTAGGGGTATCATAGAAGTTTTTTCGTGCTTTGGAATGGCATCTATTTATGAGGTAAATTGGATATTTTAGTTCAATGAAATTGCAGATAAGGTGGTTAATTTCATCCTGAAGGAAGATTGGATCGCACGTTCTATAGGCTCGGAGAAAGAGGGAAGAAATAACAGATATCTTAACGGATTTATCATGTAGTGAGAATAAATGCATGTACGCATTTGAAATTGTAGGCTTTCGATATAATTATTTAAACGTTGGATATTTACATCTAAAAACGGTAGAGAATTATTCTGTTCCCATTCTTCTTTGAATTTTATCGATGGGTATAACGAATTCAGGTTGTTGAAAAATTCATTGAAATTGTGGTTGTCTATGGGCCATGCCGACAGGATGTCGTCTACATATCGGAACCAGATAAGAGGTTTGGAATGGATCCTAGGAAGGAGGGTCATTTCATTCTTTTCCATAAATAGATTGCATAGAATAAGAAAAGGGGTTACCCATACTTAGGCCAGATTTTTGGCGAAAAAACTTATCTTCAGTTGAAAATACATTATTCGTTACACATAAGCGCACTAATTTAATAATTTTAGGGATCGGTAAAGGTAGGTTAATATCTAAATTGGGAAGAAATTTCGATAAAACGTCAAGCGCTTCATCGACCTGGACTTTTGTAAACAAACTATTTACATTAAAGCGTATCAGCTTTTTACCACTGAGGTCAAGATTTTTAAATTTGGAAATAAGGTCTGATGAGTGGAAAATATGTGGGTGAGAGATTTTACTCACCGCATTTGATAATATTCTGGCCAGCCATTTGGATAGCTTATAACTACGGGAGCCAATGCAAGAGATGATTGGGCGTAATGTAATACCTTCTTTATGGGTGTTCGGTAACCCATGCATGTAGGGAAGGGAGGGTTTGATTGTTTTTATTTAGAATCCAACGTGCGATTGAGGCGGTCTCAGCAGGGGTTCCTAATGCAACGGTCAGACCTCACGAATCTTGTGGAATTCTTCCACTTCGTTTTCACTGAGCACGACCGGGGTAAGATGGTGGATGTTATCTACTTAGACTTTCAAAAAGCCTTCGATAAGGTATCCCACCACCGCCTCCTCTGGAAAGTGCGTGCGCTGGGCATAGACTGAAATGTAGCAAGTTGGATAGAGAACTGGCTAAGTGGCAGACGGCAACGGGTGGTGTTGAATGGACAGGCTTCTAAGTTGGTGCCCGTTACTAGCAGTGTTCCTCAAAGTTCTGTCCTGGTTGGTGACATGGTTGCGAATATGTCTAAATTTTCCGATTACACCAAGCTTGGTATGAACGTTGCAAAGGAAGGAAATACTTCCCGCCTTTAAGATGATCTTCGGAAGATTAGGGAGTGGTCGGAAACGTGGCAAATGCCTTTTAACGTGAACAAATGCAAAGTGATGCATATCGGCCACCGAAACCCCCAATCTCAGTATACCCTTAAGGGCACTGCTCTTGAATTCACCGACACTGAGAAGGACTTGGGTGTAACAATCACTAGTGACCTCAAGTTCTCGAAAGAGTGCATAGAGGCGGAGAAAAAGGCCCGAAAAATGATAGGCTATATATAGCGACAGTTTGGATATTGAAACAAGGAAATAGTACTCTGTTTGTACAATTGTTGCAGATTCACCGTGTAAAGTTCGTGCGGTACCTATTTTCTATTTACTGGAAGCTTTACAATTTTTTTCAGTTGGCGTAAGACATTCGTATGTGCTACGTTGAATTGTTTTGTTCGTTCATTTAGACTGAAATCCCTCACTTCAGAAAGGTAAAAACCGCGTGCTACAACTTTCATTTACTGCATCGTCCCCATAATGCTATGAATGGATTTTGCCGCTTTAGTTGCATTAACACCTTTTTGAATCTCATAAAGTAAAACATGTCTAATATAATATTTAGATATCAGAGCATAGAGGTAAACATCGAAGAAGATATTGAACAATATTTTTCTAATCTGAAAGAACAAAGAACATATTACTGTAGCTACAGTTTATTGTAGAAAATCAGACATTACTTTCGTTCCAACAACAGATTGTTATAAATGCAAATTAACATAGTTTTATTAAATAAAATGTAATTGTTAGAAAGGCCAAATGCTGAACTTTTGAAAATATCAGTCATAAATGAAGAGCTGAGTAAAGCATTAATACCTAATGTGAGTTATTTTCCGTACTGGTGCTGTGAGGAGGAAAAGGAGGAATGAGACTACTGTACAGGCTCAGATCGGTTAACCGAAAGAACAAAAATGTCTACGTAACAATTATCAAGCGAGCGATGGTGTACAGAGTTATCCCAATGCACACAATCTCGAAATCAAACTACATCTCTTCTTCTACAAAGAAGAGATAGGAAAAGTCAACGCAATATTCACAGAGAAGCAGAACTGAAACCGCTCAACAAAATAATATTAGAAAAAGCGAAGAAATTAATAGAAATAAAAATAAGAAGATATAGGAGATGAAATCGCTGCATTAATATCCCAGAGGTATGAAGGAAGATCACACCCCCTCTATTCAACCTATACAACAAAGATTAATTAAGAAGAGGAAGAAGCTTATACATGAGAACTTCCACGAACTGGGAGAAACCAAGAAAAGAATACCCAAATAACTGAACCAAAACTACGAATTAGAACTACGAAATTGAAAACTAACTGGATTGAAAAGGATTACCGGAGTGTAATAACGAATTATGCGTAAGTTTATTTCACTAGTTTTAACAATTACATAAAGACATATGTAGTACCTGGTATTGCAAAAGTCCTATTACATCATTACGACGATCTCAGCAAACGAGTCAATGATAGTTTTGATGAATTTAGATAGGTTTTTATTAGGCCACCCTAGTGTTTCTGGGTTCTGCTATCTCGATGTTAATGATACACGTGTACATGGTGGTTTATGGTATATTACACAATATACATGTAGGTGAATCGTCACCCACCCGTTCTCTCTCAGTGGAGACCCGAGATGGTTACCGCAAAAACATCTGGCCCCGGCACCGTCGGGTCAAACTCGTAACCACAGCATCGCCTCGCCACTTGTCGCTATGAAAGGCCTAAAGGTTAAAATGCAAGATCTCCACTACGAGAGTGATATTCAATTTCACCTCAAGTAAGAAATTGGAGACGCGTTTCTCTCAAGCTTGAGAAAAACCGTTTGGAATAAGAACCCTACTGGGCCCGTCCCCAAGCCCCCCCCTCTTACCCCTCCCCTAGTGGGGTGACGAGGTATAAATAAGAAACACTAAGGAAAATCGTGGTAGAATATGTCAGTCTCCAGGTGACGTAGTCCCTGGATTAAGGCCTCGGGCTACCGAGACTGTTTAGGTAGAATACGTCAGTCTACAGGTGACGAAGTCCCCGGATTAAGATCAGGCTACCGAGACTGGACAGGGAAAATACGTCAGTCTTCAGGTGACAAAGTCCCCGGATTAAGATCAGGCTACCAAGACTGGACAGGTAGAAAACTTTGGTCGCCAGACTACTAAGTACCTTGCAAGAGAGTCAGGGCTACCTACCTAAGGGGCTAAGAAGCAGCTCATCCTCGAGCTAGTATCTGGTTATCAAACCGAACGTTAAGTTAACTTTGTTAAGTTCAACTTACTCTCGTCAGAGAGAATCCTCATATCCTAGTGCATCTTAAACACCAGGGGTATTCCTCGTCCTTGAGGAATTAAGAAAAGAAGAAAGAAAAGGCTCCCCCTCGAGCATGTTACCCGGTGGACACACCAAACTCATAATTTAACTTGGTTGAGGAACCAAGTTCAACTTATTCGCGTCTGAGAACTCCCCCTCCCCTCCGTTGTATTCGCACTTGAGGAAGACTGGAACTAAGAAGAAGCTCATCCTCGAGCTAGTTCCTGGTTACCAAACCGCCCTCTAAGTTAACTTATTTAAGTTTAACTTATTCTCGTCAGAGAAGAAGACCCTCCCCGAGTACAGTCCTCGCTCATCAAGAATTAAGTAACGAAGGAGAAAATCTCCTCCTCGAGCCCGTTACCCGGTGATCACACCGAACTCTAAGTTAACCTGGTTTAAGAACCAAGTTCGACTTACTCTCGCCAGAGAGACCCCGCCTACCTTGGTGCCGCCTAAAGCACCGTGATTGTTCTCGCCATTGAAGACCTTCCTCATTGAATACCGTGTGGACCCTCATCTGCTACCCTCGCCAAAATACCTCGTGATCTCGACCACCTCCATCTGGCCGGTCGGCACGCGTCGTGGAGTCAATAACATTCCTGAGGTATTTAAACTTCAGTAAAGTCAATAAGCCTAAATCTTGTATATTGAAGTGCGTAGCGAATTTAGCCAATTTTAGAGGGGCAAGCTAATTAAAGTAATTATTGTATATTATAATATTCGGAGTATTTCTGTGGTTAATGTTTAGTTTTTGTGTATTAAATTGTTAAAGTTAAAAATATAAGTTTATTTCTGCAATTCTTGGGCGTTTATCTATATTCTTACGTGTTTGAGACGGCTCTTCTCCAAAAACCAGAAAAATTAGCACTCTTAGAACAAAGTCTACTTCATCAAAGAAGTATATCACTACCACAAAGAATACCACGACAAAAAGCGGTTTGTGTGTGGAGAGATTAAAAAGGGGCATTCTCCTACATAAAAGTGGTGTCAGGTGTGGAGGGAACAAAAGGGGGCATCCTACGACAAAAGCGGTGTCAGGTCTGTAGGTTTTTATTAGAAAGAACCCAGCAGTGTATAATAAAGGAAGAGCCAACACGTAAATGAATATCAGGAATAAGAGAATAATTGACGAGAGAAAAATTGGTAGAGTTAGGGTTGGAAACAATCTGAAGGTAATTGTTAGGCCAAGTGGTAAATTTGTTGTCGGAGTGGTATTTCAATCAGCATAGTAATCGGATTAAGGGTAAGTTAGGATGCGTGCTTCCTTGTGAGTGGTGGCATAATTACCTGAGAATACGGCAAGGAAAAATCGACGGGCCAACACAAAATGGATCCGGTTAAAAGAATTTACCAACAAGCCCAAAGTCTGGGACTTGAAGGCAAAGAGATGCATGACTACGTCATGCCACAACTGATAATAGATTGCGAAGAAGAAAAAAAGAGATTTGGATAGAGAAGAAGAACAAGAATTAATAAAGTTTGATAGAGAATTGGAAAATATATGAAGAGAGGGGAAAAGAGAACGCGAAGCAATGGAAATAAGGATGAACCGAAAAAGTGAAGAAGAACGAATACAGCGGAAAATAGAAATAGAGGAAAGAAGATTCTCGATTGGAAGTAAAACAAACGAAAGAATAAGTGAGTTGAAAAGAGAAGCAAAAGAATTCAGAATAAGGATAGAAAGGCAAGATGAAGAAAAAAGAATAAAGATAAAGCAGGAAGATGAAGAAAGAAGAACCCGACGGGAAAACGAAATAGCGAAAGCAGAAAAAGAAGCCTAGGAAAGGAAAACGAAGAGGGAAAAAGAGTCAAAAGCGAGGAGAATAAAGATAAAAAAGAAGTAGTTGAACGAAGAATACAGAGGTAAAAAGAACTTGCTCAAACGTAAAGAGAAGAGAAAGAAGAAAAGGAAAGATTGCTCGCACTCGAAAGAGCATCTATCGAGAATCAGATAAAGGCCGAGGAAGTTGTAGCTCGGCCTGGACCTAAGAAAGGACCATCGAGGGAAACCCATCCAAATTGGGTTATGGTGAAAAAAGTAGAAAGTACGGATGAGGTACCAGCAGGCGTACCTAAGGAAGAACCTACGAGGAGAACCCAGTCAAATGGGGTACTGATGGACGAAGAAGAAAGTAGGGTAGAAGTACGAGCAGGTGTACCTGAGGAACTACCTACGAAGAGAACCGAGTCAAATGAGTTGATAAGGAAGGAGGCAAGAGGTGTTAATGCGATACACCCAGATAAAACTAGTCAGATGGTAGACGCGGATGAGTACCCCTTAACCCTAGTAGTCTCCTCGCCGAACGGAACGTCCGCGGAATTCTTGCTAATACTCTAAGTCGTAGTGAGCGCCACGCCCATTGACGACTCCGCGAGAAAATTATTTTTCGATTCATGGAGATTCCCGTGTACCTGGTTAAAGGAGAACTATGGGACCTACGCTCCAAGCAGATATGCACCGCTGCAACAGGCCGCTCCAGCCATAAGGTTCAGTTGAAATGTATCCAAGTACGATAAGAAGGGTAACTTGAGTAGGTTAAAATACCACTACAATTTAGTGACATACTAGGGTAGACTCAATAACCCTAACTGCCGACTCAGGCGAGGTAAGGTAATGGTCACAGAGAAATATTTTAGTATTAGCTACATCAAAGGAGCCGATAAAGTATGTGCAGCTGCTCTATAAGCTGAGACAAAATACCATTGAGGGTTATGTCAGTACTTAATAAGCGTGAAACCATGTTTTCATTTATTTTTCGTGTTAGTAGTTATCGGTAGGATTTAAGTTCTTCAAAGCTTAGAAATGTAAGGAAATAGCTTGTTTTTTTTGTGTGTTTTTGCTTTGTTGCGGGTAATCAATGAACTAAGTTTTTGGTTATTTGAAGGTTAAATTGTATTGCGAGTATGTTAAGTTCGCCGTGTAACATACCCCCCAGTAGGCTCGCGAAGTCTAGTTCGACACAATGCCTGTGTACGCGTGCGCGTGTGCGCTCAAGTTTCAAGTTTAAGGAAACTTAATGTAAGAGAGGGCTCAAAGATATACAACTTTGCTAAACTCAACTAGGTGTTTTAAGTTCCTGGGAGTCCACCCCCCCCCCCCCCCCCGCATTAAGTTCTTCGAAGGGAGGTGTGTAAAGGAATCGTCACCCACCCGTTCTCTCTCAGTGGAGACCCAAGATGGTTACCGCAAAAACATCCGGCCCCGGCACTGTGGAGTCAAACTCGTAACCACAGCGCCTCGCGACTCGTCGCTATGAAAGGCCTAAAGGTTAGAATGCAAGATCTTCCCTACGAGAGTGATATTCAATTTCAGCTCAAGTAAGAAATTGGAGACGCGTTTCTCTCAAGCATGAGAAAAACCTTTGGAAAGAACCCTCCTAGGCCCGTCCCCAAGCCCCACCCCTCTTCCCTCTCCCCCAGTAGGGTGACGAGGTATAAATAAGAAACAGTAAGGAAAATCATGGTAGAATACGTCAGTCTCCAGTTGACGAAGTCCCCGGATTAAGACCCCGGGCTACCGAGACTGGATAGGTAGAATACGTCAGTTTCCAGGTGATGAAGTGCCCTAATTAAGACCCCGGGCTACCGAGACTGGATAGGTAGAATACGTCATTCTCCAGGTGACGAAGTCCCTGGATTAAGACCCCGGGCTACCGAGACTGTTTAGGTAGAATACGTCAGTCTCCAGGTGACGAAGTCCCTGAATTAAGATCGGGCTACCGAGACTGGATAGGTTGAATACGTCAGTCTCCAGGTGACTAAGTCCCCAGATTAAGATCTGGCTACCGAGACTGACAGGTAGATTACTTTGGTCGCCAGACTACTAAGTACCCTGTAAGAGAGGCAGGGCTACATACCTAGGGAGCTAACAAGCAGCTCATCCTCGAGCTAGTATCTGGTTATCAAACCGAACGTTAAGTTAACTTTGTTAAGTTTAACTTACTCTCGTCAGAGAAAATCCTCATATCTTGGTGCATCTTAAACACCAGGGGTATTCCTCGTCCTTGAGGAATTAAGAAAAGAAGAAAGAAAAGGCTCCCCCTCGAGCATGTTACCCGGTGGACACACCAAACTCATAATTTAACTTGGTTGAAAATCAAGTTCAACTTATTCGCGTTTGAGAACTCCCCCTCCCCTCCTTTGTCCTCGCACTTGAGGAAGACTGGAACTAAGAAGAAGCTCATCCTCGAGCTAGTTCTTGGTTCCTAAACCGAACTTTAAGTTAACTTATTCAAGTTTAACTTATTCTCGTCAGAGAAGAAGACCCTCCCCGATTACAGTCCTCGCTCATCAAGAATTAAGTAACGAAGGAGAAAATCTCCTCCTCGAGCCCGTTACCCGGTGATCACACCGAACTCTAAGTTAACCTGGTTTAAGAACCAAGTTCAACTTACTCTCGCCAGAGAGACCCCGCCTACCTTGGTGCCGCCTAAAGCACCGTGATTGTTCTCGCCATTGAAGACCCTCCTCATTGAATACCGTGTGGACCCTCATCTGCTACCCTCGCCAAAATACCTCGTGATCTCGACCACCTCCATCTGGCCGGTCGGCACGCGTCGTGGAGTCAATAACATTCCTGAGGTATTTAAACTTTAGTAAAGTCAATAAGCCTAAATCTTGTATATTGAAGTGCGTAGCGAATTTAGCCAATTTTAGAGGGGCAAGCTAATTAAAGTAATTATTGTATATTATAATATTCGGAGTATTTCTGTGGTTAATGTTTAGTTTTTGTGCATTGAATTGTTAAAGTTAAAAATATAAGTTTATTTCTGCAATTCTTGGGCGTTTATCTATATCCTTACGTGTTTGAGACGGCTCTCTTCTTTAAAAACCAGAAAAATTAGCACTCTTAGAACAAATCCTACTTCATCAAAGAAGTATATCACTACCACAAAGAATACCACGACAAAAAGCGGTTTGTGTGTGGAGAGATTATAAAGGGGCATTCTCCTATATATAAGTGGTGTCAGTTGTGTTGTGATCAGAAAGGGACATTCTACGACAATACATTAGTTTAATATCTGGTTGACCCTCCTTTAGCTTCAAATACCGCTTTTATACTGTACTGTACGTATGTAACCAATTTTGTGTAAAACCAACGTCCACAATTAACTTATTTTTCCTTGATTTTTCCAGTGTTTTATGTTAAAATATGTTGTAGATACAGTTAATAAACAGTAAAATGCCTAAAACAAGGGAGTTGAGTGAGTGTGAGCGATGTCAAATCGTAGCTCATCATAAAGATGGAATGTCTTAAAGGCAAATTGCTCAGAAGATGAAATGTTCTCGATGTGTGGTTCAAACGACTCTCGAGCGCTTCAGAGAAACAAAAGATGTGAAGACAATACAAAGAACCTGTAGAAAAAAAGGGTACAACGCCTCGTAATGACAGATCCATCATCCGTCAATCGCTCAGAAGCAGGAGAAAAATATCGTCAGAGCTCTGTGCGGACTTCAACGAGGCAGGTACATCACAAATATCAACCAGAACTGTTAGAAAAAGGCCTGTAGAGTACGGTCTGAAAGGCTGTATAGCGAGGAAGAAGCCATGGATTTCTGAAGCGAATATGAATAAACATCTTCAGTTGGCCAAAACAACTCAAATTGGACCAGTAAGCAATGGTCGAAAGTCATATGGTCTGATGAAAGTAACTATGAGGTAAGATAGTACAAGTATTCAATCAACATTTAAACTCAAAATATTTGTGTGTTTTTACCAAAATATATAAGAAATATCCAACATAAGAATAATATTATTGTTCATGTTTTTTACTCAGGCTTTCGGCACATCTAGTGCAACTTTCGTTCGTCGCAGAGTTGGGGAAGCATTTTAGGCTGAATCTCTGGTACCAACCGTAAAACATGGGTGTGGTTCTATCATGTTGTTGGCCTGCATGTCTGCCACAGGACCCGAAGAAATGTTTTAAATGTCAGGCAAGGATGAATTCAGCTACCTATGTTTCCATGTTATCGGATGTTTAAGAGCCATCGATTGCTAAATTACATCCAGGAGTGTCGAAAAACAGTGTTATCTTTCAACGGGACAACGCTCCTTGTCATGCAGCTAAGAATACTCGTCAATGGTTTGAGACACAGGGTATTTTTGCTATGGACTGGCCAGCTCAAAGTCCCGATCTAAATCCGATCGAACACCTATGGGGAACTCTTGGTAAAGCTACCAAGAACACAACAATTAAAAATATAGAGCATTTGTACCAAAAACTTAGAGAAGAATGGAGTAAGATTGCGTCTAGCACCTGCAAAAACTAGGTGATTCTATGCCTAACCGTATACAAGCGGTAATTAGAGCTAAAGGATTTTCATTAACATTGAGATAGCAGAAAACAGAAGCACTGGGGGGCCTAATACTTTTGGCCATGGCTGTATATGTGTTGAAATTGCATTATTAATCAATGTGGCCGCCCTTAGCGGCGAGCATGTGCTTCAGGTGAGATCTGAGGCCACGCACACGTTACGAAGGAAGTCCTTCTTCATACTGGCCCACACGCGGTTGACGGAGGACTTAAGTTCGTCTACGTTGCTGTGAAGAACCTTGCAAGCTATGTCCTCGACATGCGCCAATGCCGTGTAGTCGAGGGGATTAAAGTCGGTTGACTACGTAGGCCAAAAGTCCTTCGAAATGATGTCCAAGTTTGACCCTAACCAACCTAGCACAGTTTCGGCCATGTGAGACGCAGCACCGTCGTGCTGAAGGACTTTTATGGCAAACATGTCCCTGCAATAAGCCGTGGTGACTCTGTAACTGTCTACAAACCACATCGGGGGCATCTTCTCGCTATTCAACGCAACAACGCCGTGCATCATCACGGAATATAGGCGCTTGGTCGTGGACACATAACAGAGCTAGGAGACGTCCTGGTCGACGCTTACCACCCGGTCGTTTTCATTGTTGATTGCCAGATCAATCGGGAAAGATTTTCCTAAAGAAAATGAGAATTTGATTACCATGACTCTTTAACTCGTTGAGAAGCGACATCAGCGCTCCCGACGTTGTTCTCGAATACGGTGGGTGAGCAGAGGCCTTTCCGTGCAACTCAATCTCTTGCCACCCATTTCCTCGAATGTTACACGCATACTAGGTGTCGAGGTATGCCTGTGAAGACTCGCCCGGTGGTAGGGCTCATTTGCACTTCATCCAAAGCAGTCATGACATCTGCAACCTAGGTACGAGCGATTGAACCCTCACACTTCCCCTTTTTGTCATATCCATCTTTATTTCATTATTTTTACACGTATACATCAAAAGTGATTAGTTGTAACCTCATTCTAGTTAAGGCTAAGCCGATAAAAACGTTTAAATGCCTTGGATCAGGTCAATGCCTTCGCCAATGATATACTGTAACTCTTCCCATTCTCTACTATTCCTTTTATTGAAGTCTATCTATACTATCTATTTTTGTACCAGCACTCTATCATCGGCGCGATAGATTCCTCGTTCGCTGGCGGTAATATATTTTTGTAAGTTATGAAGGAAATCATGATTATCACGATGCCTTTACAAGCCTTTTATATGTTTTAGCCTCAGATGTAAATACTTTGCATACCATTTTCATATCCATAAATTAAAATAAAAGCATAAACAAAAAGCAGCTAAACCCCTAGCTTGAGGCCTCTCTTCAAATAATTTGAATTAGGTAACAAATCTTTAGATATTCCCTAATGATTTCCCTGATAAATACTTTCAAACCTTACTTCCAAGCCTTTCATATTAATTGTAACGGAGCCTTAACTTGCCTCTCAAAAACTGTTAAACACCTAAACTTCTCCGGTAAACCCTAAATTAACGGGATAAGATATGGTACGGATTTCTTTTAATGGCTATCAAGTAAATTTTATCCCTTCCTTGAAAGTTGGCTTTAGCAAGAAAGCCTAGTATGTGTGTAACATTCGAGGAATTATTCTCAGTAATACAATACTCAGATGAGCATTACTCCGAGAGACTTCAAAATATACATAAAATGAACGAAACGTATGAGACTGTAAAATAGAGGAAGGATTTTCTTGATTCGAGTTTTTCGCAAAGCTATTTTAAACTCTGGAAAATAATAGATATATAAAAAAAGAGTGTGAAGGGATGAAAGCTTCAGTGTTGTTGGACTTCGTTCGTGCAAATTCTTACATTCCACAAGTTGACATAGATCAATCGGGAACAACTACCATATAAAATGGGCTATAAGACCAACAAGTTATGGCTGATTTTAACTACTAGTTACTCAATGAACCTAGGTCAACATTTCGATGTAAATAATGGAAATAAATTGGCTCATATGTAATTCACATTTAATTCCCAATTGTATTATAACCTCCCTCCCAACACCAATCTATCCCATAACAGCTCTATCTTGCCTGGGTCTTTGTTTCAGGGGTATTTATCTAAAGAGTCATATATTATTTTCCCTAACTTGTCACGCATGACTAAACGATAAGGGGACAGGTGGTTGCTATACGTGGAATAGGTGCTGGGTAGCAATCAAAACAACGACCCCAAAAGAGATCGAGTCAGCTCTTTGCCTCTGGCCCAATATCATGGGGTGTGCCCTTCCCATCTGGTCCTCGCATTATATTCCCTCTGCTTTAATGTTTTGTTGATAAACTTTTATTTTGACAAAACCTAAGATAAACACTCCTTTAGGGTTAAACCCAGGGAAATTAAAGAAAAGCTGGCCAAAGCTAGAAATGAGAGAGCTGCAGAGCCAGGAGCGCTTTCGTTAGTCATCTTAGCTTTCTTTATTAATATTGCACCTCTTGCAATATTAATTTGAAGAGAGAGAGAGAGAGAAAGAGAGATACACCAAGAGAGAGAGAGAGAGAGAGAGAGAGAGAGAGAGCTGGTGAACGAGAGTGAGAGAATGAGATAAAGTAAGAACGAGAGAGAGAAGAAGAGAACAAGAGAGAGATAGAGTATTATAGAACACACGAGAGAGAGAGAGAGAGAGAGAGAGAGAGAGAGAGAGAGAGAGAGAGCGGGCGGCGATGATAGCCTTATCATTATAATTTCGAGCAAAATTTTATAAAGTACCTTCAACCAAGGAGAAATGAGGCTAAAAACCTCAAATGAAACAAAATTTAATTGCACTTCTTTTAACTTTTTTTCTACAGTTATTAATAAAAACTCGCTATATTATTTAATTCCGCAAATAACATATGATATATGGCACCAGGAAACATTTATTCATCACAGAAGGACAAGACGACGAAAGAGCGGCTTTAGGAGGCTTTAACAAATGGTTAGTCTCACAACTTACCCTCTTGCTCTCTAATTTGGCAAGGCCTACCAATTTGTAAGTTATGAGTCGACGCTGGCTGATATATTGAGGCCATTACGAGCAAGGGAGGTCATGAGACGGCTGGAACGGGTGTCTTCTGAGCAGTTTACGCGGGAACTAATTTTGCCGGCACTCAGCTATCTGGCACTGGAGCATAAATGGAGCAAATCTCTCATCTAATGGTATATCTAAATTCCCGGCAAGTTCCGAGCACTTAAGATGAGTGTTTTATACGTACGTGAAAACGTTCATAGGCGTTCTGGTATACACGCTCATAAATGAGAAGAACCTAAAATCTTCACAGTATTTTTCCCTCCTGTATCGCGAAAAGTAGCAGTATTAGACTGATAGCACGTCTTGAGTGCTTTCATTGAACACCTATCTTTTGCAACTGATTCGGGAAGAGAGGAGGCTTAAGCAGTATTTATAAGCTTCATTGTACGAAACCAATGAGCGGATTCGTCCTGTTGGTACTTGATTGAGACAAATTAATGATTTTTTATAGTTTCATTTACATAAATTTACTTGTACTTTTTGTCACTGATATCAAAGGAATGTGTGTGATTTATTTCTTATTTACCTCACAAGGGTGTGTTAGCTATGCCATTGGAAGTCACGTTATATCTGAAAGAGAATTGCGTACCTTTGTGGCTCTAAGGCCTATAGGTGTATTTAGGGCTATATTTCTTCAAAACATTTGTAATTTTCTTTACAAATCTCGGATAGAAATTTCTGGAAGAGATGGTCTCGTTGTTTGTTGTTTTCCGCTTGTTATATTTAAGTAAGTAATAATAAGAGCATTAATTCTTTTCTATTTCAAAGAATAATGCGAAACATAAAAAGAACTCTTAGAATGAAACAACATCGCCGTGGTATCTGGTGCGTGACGAAAGGAAATGCTAATGTGATGGCACCATTGCAGCAAATGACAAAGATCATAGTATCGGAGTACCATTTTCCCCTATAATGGTTTCATGATGCCCCCAGATTACTTTGCATAGGAGCAGGAAATAACTAATCTGCAACATATATTAAGGAAGCTTAACATATAACTCATAGTTTTTATAAGCTTACTTGAATGATTACAAAAACACACTCCTTTGGCGTGATGAATGGGCGCAAAAGACGTCTAAAGGTAGTGTTAGTGATCACAACAAGCTGTGATCTTGATTTATTCAATCACACAGGATTACTGGCTGTAAATGATAATTTACGTGGGATTAGTGAAGAGTTAGTGAATAAAAGGGCTGTGGTACTGAGCCCTATCTAATCGCTAGGGCGCTGAGAGGAGAGCGTCGTAGCGATTTGATGGAGCTGCAGACGTCTCATGCACCCACGCATCACGCCAAAAGAGTATGTTTTTGTAATCAGTGAAGTAAGTGCCAGAGAGAGAAGGTTTACCCTTCCCCCCTATATCCAACGTCTACCTGTGACGACTGATGAGATACACCTGCACGACCAGACAGCCCCAAGGGAACCGCGAATTCCGTTTGGGTTTCATTCCTCGCTGTCACACCGACGGATCGGCACCAGACCAACGGCACCAAGGAGCTGTGCGCAAAGCTGTGAGGTCGCCAAGACTACCCGCCCTCCCCCCCATGGCTCGCCAAGTCTAATGAAATACCTGTCCCCCTTTTGGAGGTCCCCGGCGACCCGCTACCGCCGAGGCAGTATAAATACTTCGAGAAAAGCTTTGAGAAACCAGTACAATACAGTCTCTTCTTGGTTAGCAGTCACGTACAGTCTTGCACGCTCTCCCTCACCTCCCAACGGCTTCCAGCTACGAACGCGACGCGTCACCTCTATCCGGCCTTGTTCGTATCTAAGGTCAGAGTTTCCACCTACAGACGATAGACAAAGAAAGGCATCTATCACTCGGTTATCGACTTCGTTCAACGACTGGATTACTCCCTTGTTCATTTCTCAGCGAGGTTAAACAGGAAGGAATCTTGCAAGTTCAACTTTGCAGCACCTTGTTTACTTTCCGTATTAAAGCCTCCAGTCAATTAGGATTTACATTAGTCTCCCCGATAATTGCTCTCCCAGTTTTACTGGAAGCAATCACCATTCATCCTCTCTCAGATTCTCGTACCCGTCGAGTCATTTGTATTCCCCTCCCCTTCCGTTTGGTACCCTGGGTCTCATTTTATTTATTGTCAGTTATTTACTTGTGCTATTAATATTTTCTTTGTATATAGTAAAGTTATATATTTTTTTTACCATTTTTTTATCTAATCCCTGTGTCGTGGAATGGCCAGACTCTATATTTATATATTCATAGGTTCTTTGGGGCTTGGTGCCGAAGTTGGTTGAAGACCGTCAGTGAAAGGGAATATTGTCATGAGTCCAGTAGGGATGGTTCATTATTAACTTTGCGGGAGCCTTTTAAACAAATATTTCAGAGTGCAAGTTGGCCAAAGATTAACAAGTAGCTGGTACGCGCTGGGGTTGCAAAAGAAAGACAATGACGAAAATATAACTTTAGTAACAACAAAATGATATATATATTTACATAGAAATTGGGTGTAAAGGAAATGGTCACCCAGACGGGGTTAAAGGTCCACACGCGATCAGTTAGGATAATTAAGGGATCAAAGAGGTCCGATTCAGTTTGGTGATTTAAAGGGGGATTTTGAACTGGGGCGTTCGCACAAATAATGGAACAATTGGGTGAGCCAGATTCAAGATCAATCTGCAGGTGGCAACGGTTACGATTAACTTACGTGCTCGTTGCCAAAAAGGGGCCAGTTGAGGTAAGATGAATGCGACGGAAGAAGTCGGTTTTCCTCTTGCTTCATACGAGGGAGCACTTGTCGCCTTCGGAGTTTGGAATCCTTGTCAGTCCTTGCCGATTGGCTATGGCAGAGTTCACTGATGTCGAATCTTGCCGATTGACTAAGGCGGAGTTCACGGATCGATTTAGCCTTCAACTTGAATTGAAATCGCCGCTGGAGGGGGAAGGGGGTCCTTCAGCTCGTTTATCGGAGTGTTATATAAGCGCCTGGTGAGGACGCTCCAGACGCGCGCGCGAACGTGGGGAAAAGTCAGCGACTGTTTCGGGGGAAGGGGGAATCGTGATAACGTTCGTTGGAATGTCCAACGGATTTCAATCAACGAGCTGAAAGCCAGAATACTAGCGGAGAGGTGACCAAATACAGCTGGGGCATGTGATAACGGCGTCGGCCGCCTCCTTGCCCAGGTTAAGCCATGATTTTTCAGCTCAATACGGTGATCTCAGGATCCACGTGGGTACAGAAGGGCACGTGGCCGCCATTTGACCTCATTCTGCTACACCCAGAACCTCTAAGAATTGATTATTTAGGCCAACTGCACTCGATTTTTTTTATTTAACCCTAGCACTGGGATCTATATCCCGATTTTCTGGCGTGCCCTCTTCACGGTCACCCTACGATAGGAAGCTTATAAAAATTATGAGATATATGTTAAGCTTCTTTAATATATGTTGCAGATTAGTTATTTCTTGATTCTATACAAAGTAATCTGGGGGCATCATGAAACCATTATAGGGGAAAATGGTACCCTGATACTATAATCTTTGACACTTGCTGCAATGGTGCCATCACATTAGGATTTCTTTTAGTTCGGGCACCCGATACCATGACTATACTGTTCTTATTTCACCTCACGGAGGAAATTGGTGTTGATTCGAAGAAGTCTTGGTCGTTCCGGCATCCTGCCACGACGGCGTATTTAGTCCCACTTCCCGAACCGGTTGTATGATGGAGCAAAGGTAATGCTCCTGCTACAATGGAGTATATAGTGCCACTTTCCAAACCGGTTGGATGATGGAGCGAAGGTAATGCTCCTGCTACAACGGAAACTTGGAAGAGCGGCGCGCCCCTTTTGGCCCCAATTCTCGCAGTTGTGCTCTATTTCAGCCCCAATACCTACAAGAGGACCGGCACCTATGTATATTCTCCTCATTCCACTTCGTAGATATTCATTTCTTTCTTTAAAAATCTCTATTTACTGACTTTCTGCGAGATACGGTTTAGCTGCTATTGCGCTATATATTCAAAGAAAAAAAGCCCTTCCTTTAAGTGACAGACACATATTGTTGTATGTACGAATCAAGAAGAGGGTAGGTTTATATGTATGCATAAATGTAAATTAATGCTTTGGCCTGCTCAACTTAAAATATGTTAAAATTTATAAATTGCGTCTTACATGACTTCCTGAATCTCATTTTTCCTCCTTCCTTCCGGCTTTAACGCTGGCTGACTCCTTTTATAAATGGAGCTCATTTTTTTTTACAACCTGAATATTTTCAGATATTTGGGCGTAACTTCAATTGCCGGAGTGTTTCCTTTTCTTGCATCCAACTGAGGAAACAAAGGCAGCGTAATAAAGAAAACACCGCATTCCACACAAGCTAGCTATCGTTAAACATAAGCTCAGAGTACGTGGTTTAATAGTACATCATCGAAAAGGAAGTTTTTTGTGTTATAAACTCAATTCCAATTATTCCTTATGCATTCTATACTGTAGACAACTAAGTAATGATGGATCTGTGATGCTGTGAGGTAACACAGTTTAAGCGCTTTCACTATCTAATGCAGTCATAGTTCGCTGCACACTACATTACAATGGACTAGAGAAGCCACGAGTATGCATAAAACTGAGCATAATGGAGAGATTTTCCTCCTGCTAAAGTCAATTTATAGATTGCGCTGTCCTATTTCATTTGTCGGGCTCTCTTAACATGAGTCTTTATTCGAGAAACTATCTGTCGACGGGCCACATGGAGGAACCACATACATTGTCTCAATTCAATGATACCTCCATAGAATAAAGCTATTCAGGGAGGATAGATTGGCTGCTACCTTATTTTCTTCATTTTCCTGTCTTACTCTAGACCTGCGTCATGGCACAGTCTTGGAACCAATTATTTACCATCTTCTGTCATATGATACCTTCGCGTTCCTTTTCTCACTAGACTGAATACTAAAGTTTGTCATTTTATCATAGAACTAATTACTAACGAGATCCTTTATGTTTACAGAGATAATTTATCTTATACACTTAAAAAATTCCCTTCTAACACTCACTCTAAAAGTTATCAAATACACATACACTTGCTCCGGAAAGTATGCATCCTTCTATCTAATATCATAATCTTTTGCCATAGTTCATGAACCATATATTAGGGGGTAACAAGATTTAGATGCAGTGAGAGGAAGGTATTAATGGACATCCACGAAATTACAAAAGGTTTGATAGGAAATAAAGTAGGAATAACACTTTATAGGAACATTCGAAACCAAAGATTATACATAAGATATCATTAACGCAACCGTATGTTTAATTTTCAATACCCTACCAAAAGATCAGAAACTCCGTATTCCCATCATAAAAACTGCCATAACTTTTGACAGAGAAAATCTTGTGCATGATAACCTACAGATATAAACGAGGTATGGATAAAAGTTATGCAAATTTGGATGACTAAAACGAAAGGTTTCACAGATAAGCTATTTTTTTAGAAAAAGTGGTGCCCAACATGATCCGAACGACAGAGGAAGCAAATTTCTATTGCAATATAACGATGAGATTAATTACACAGGGGAACTATTTTAATCACATTTGCTGATGACTTAGATTTATCTGCCAATTTTAATTCGTTTTTTAATGCTGATTTCAAAAATATAATTCATTTTTACCTACATGCTATAGTTATTCTGTAATTTCTATTTTCTTGTTTCCCCGAAAACTGCCCTGCGGAAGAAGAGAGAGGCTGCTTGTAGAAAGCAAATACTTCACAGTTTATAGTAATAAGATAGTAGTAATAAGTGTTATTGTGCAAGATATTGACATTTATTGTTTCTTTTTTCAGGTCTCATGTTAGAGTGATGGCTTTGTCAAGAGGAAATTTCGTTAATAATCCGGACACCTTCTGCTACATAAGTGGCTGTTACATGCTAGTTCGTCAAAGGCGCAATATACATTTCAAAATTTGTGATCCGTAAGTATAAGACATATTTTGGTATTCCTCTTGGCGATCAAGATAAGAAGTGGAGCCCCACATGCTCTTTGCCACAGTTGCGCGGTACATCTTCGTGAGTGGACAAAAGGAAAGAGAAATGGTCTTTCTTTTGGAATCCCCATGGTTTGGTGAGAGCCAAAGGATCATGTATTGTACTGTTATTTCTGTTTGGTGAATACTTAAGGGATTGGCAAGAAAATTCGGCACAAGATCGACTACCCCAATATTCCCTCGACGATCGGGCCAGTAGTTCATCTGAGTCTTAACCATTTCCGATTTTCAGTGGATATTATTCCTCCGAGGATGAAAATGATGTACCTGATATAGACGTCCACGGAAAGGGTTCAGAGTCTACAGATTCAACATCAGATGCTGAACAGTCATTAGCTCCTCACTGTTTAAAACAAGAGGTTTTAAATGACTTGATACGTGATTTGGCGCTGTGCAAGAAAGCTGTAGAACTTTTAGCCTCCAGGTTAAGTAAAAGAGGGGTACGGGTATCATATCACTGAACCTGGGAGAGTACATTTGTTAAAGTATTTCTCTGAGGACATACAATTTGTATACTGCCACGATGTTCCTGTTCTGTTTACCGAGTTGGAACTTGACACCTATAGTCCTGCTGAGTACAGAATGTTTTGGGATAGCTCCAAGCGTAGCCTCAAGTGTGTCCTTTTGCATAATAGAAATAAATTCGGTGCAGTTTCTCTCGGTCACTGTGTCCATCTGAGAAAAACTCACGATGACATAAGAATGGTCATGGATTTACTTAAGTACCATGAACACAATTGGATCATATGTGTAGATCTTAAGATAGTCAACTTCCTCCTTGGCCAGCAGAAGGGATATACAAAGTTTGCATGCTATATCTGTATGTGGGACAGTCGAGCCCGTGACAAACACTGGTTCCCAAAAGATTGGCCAGTTCGGGAAACTTTGGAAGCAGGAATGTCAAACATTGTTAAAAGCCAATCTTAATTCGAGAAAAGATAGTTTTTCCTCCACTTGATCTCAAATTGGGGTTGATGAAGCAGTATGTCAAGGCGTTGAGCACTGACAATAATGGTTTTCAGTACATAATATCGGCGTTTCCTGCTTTGTCATATGAAAAAATAAAAGCATGAGTATTTGATGGTCCCCAAATCCGAGTTAAACCTAGGGAAAATAAGCGTTTATAAATGAACATCATCACAGTCTCCAGATCTCAACTCCTTACAAAATTTATGAATTGAACTAAAGGCCCTCGTCCATCTGAATTCTGCGGTGACTGCCCGTATTTACTATAAATTTTAACTTTTAACTTGTAATATCTCGGTAACTAGACTAAACTTTGCCCATAAGATAAAGACAATTTCGGAAACTATTAATGGGCCGAGACACTTACATGTGCATGGAATAAATATTTTACACATGTGTGCGCACTATCCATTAAAATAGAGTTAATGATAGGTAAGTGAGTTAAAACTCTAAGATGCTAAACAGCAGGATTTGAAACAGTTCCTGAGATTCCAATACTAAATTCTAACCTATCCCAAATAGGTCCTAGGGTAGAGAATTGTGGCGAAAATTGATATTGAAAACCTGAAGGTGACGCAAGAGTATTTAACTACAGAACTACAGAATCTAGGACCAGCAAAGACTCTAAGGTCCGCTCGAGGCTAGTCCGCTACACTACATCCGAAACTACGATACACACTTATCTACGAGTGTATCTCTAACATGCTATATTTTTTTTTTTTTATTATTATTTTTTTTTTAAATATATAATCTACTGGACACACTTATCTACATGTGTACAATGTCATGCATATTAACTACTTCAACCTAGGGGACGTGATAGAAAGTTTTTCTTCTCAACTTCCGCAGCCCTCGACTGCTAGTGGTGAAAATCTAGTTTTAGGATAGTAAGACTTTTTATAGGATAGGCGGAAAAGAAAATGGATATCTAAACTACACATGCAAGAGAAATCGCTGGCATCATTTTTAGTCATCATTTTTACTCTCGTTCCTCCGCTTCAAACTCTTTTTTGCAAAGACGTTTTTATTTACTGTGCTCAGACTACGTTATATTTATATTATTTAAGTGCGCGTCAAGACGGTTTTTAAACATATTTACCGACCTACTATCCACTACGTGGGTGGGTAGCCTATTCCAAATTTGAGTAATTTTAAACGTAAAATAGTTTTGGGCTATACTAGTGTTAAATCGCTTGTTTACTAATTTTAATCCGTGTTGCCGAGTGTTTACCCTGTGATCCAACTCGAACAAATTCCTATAATCAACGTTAGAAAATCCTTTCAATATTTTAAATACTTCTATTAGCTCTCCACGTAATCTTCTGCCTTCGAGAGATGGCAAATCTAATGCCCTGAGTCTTTCCTCGTAGGGCCTGTTTCTCAGCTCGGGAATTAATTTTGTAGCCCTACGCTGCACTCTTTCTAATTGCGAGATATCTTTGTTTAAGTATGGAGCCCAAAATTGAACCGCATATTCGAGCAGTGGACGCACAAGTGATTTATACAATGGTAAAATTATCTCTTTGGATTTGAACGTGAAATTACGCGCGATATAACCCAGCACACGATTTGCTTTTTTACATGCATCCGCGCATTGTTTCGTGACTTTGAAGTCATCCGAGACTAAAACTCCCAGGTCTTTTTCCAATTTAACTACGTCGAGGACCTGGCCTTTCATGGTATACTCTACCCTCAAATTATGGCAACCCAAATGCATCACCTTACATTTACTTAAATTAAACTGCATTTGCCACTTATCCGCCCATCTGACAATCGAGTTTAGGTCCTTTTGTAATTTTTCTACATCCGATCTTACATAGGCACGGTTGCCCAGCTTCGTGTCGTCAGCAAATTTAGAAATCGTACTAAATACGCCATTATCCAAATCGTTTATATATATTAGAAACAATAATGGGCCAAGAACGGAGCCTTGTGGCACTCCACTACTGACGTTGACCCAATCAGAGCATTCACCATTTATAACTACTCGCTGCGAACGATCCTTCAGCCAATTTCTAATCCAATTTAATATCTTACCCTTCACACCGATTGCTTTAACTTTCATTAATAATCTCTCGTGCGGAACGGTGTCAAACGCCTTTTTAAAGTCTAGATAGATTACATCTACAGCTTTGCTTTCGTCGTAAACGCAAATCATTTTATAGAAGAACTCCAGCAAATTTGTCAAGCACGATCTCGCCCGCCTAAACCCATGTTGGGAATCTTTAATTAGATTATTTAGCTCTAGGTGGCTCACTATTCTATCTCTAATTACCGATTCTAAAAGCTTTCCAACTACCGAAGTTAGACTAATAGGACGAAAATTCGTTGCTTCGTATCTATTCCCATTCTTAAATATTGGTGTAACGTTTGCACGCTTGAAGTCTAAAGAGACTACACCATCTTCTAATGAGCGATTGAAAATTGCACGCAACGGCTTCGCAAGCTCATTCTTAAGTTCCTTTAAATGAGTGGGGTAAACGCCATCGGGCCCGGGTGATTTCGACTTTTTCATCAGGTTAATATATTTAAGAATTTCCACTTCATTAACCGTTATATCGGATATGCAAATATCACTATTATCTACTTCTTCAACTAACGATCCTAATTGGGACGAATCTTCAACAGTAAAGACGCTTGTGAAATGTTCATTTAAAATTTCAGACATTTCCGCCGGAAATTCCGTCAAACGACCATCTTTGTCTTTAATCGGCCCTATTGAACCTTTTAAGGGTTTCCTACTGTTTACATAGCCGTAAAACCGTTTCGGTTCCTTCTTTGAATCCTTCGCCAGTTTTATTTCATATTTCCGCTTCGCATCTCTAACCACCCGTTTAACTTCTCTTCGAGAATCTATGTAATTTTGCCGACTTATAAATGACTCATTGTTCTTATGTATTTGAAATTTTATATTTCGGTCCTTAATTAAGCTTAATATTAGTGGGCTAACCCACGGCGCTCTCATCGACTTCCCGCTCTTACGGCGCACATACTTTACTAAGTCAAAATTTACACTAAAGAGTGTACGCCGAAGCTCAGTGTACATTTCTCCTACTGACCTATTCTCGAAGCGCATTCCCCAGTCTACATCCTTAATCCTTTCGCGAAAAGTATCAAAATTACAGCTACCAAAACGTGGCATGAGCTGTGTACTAATTTTTACATCTACACACGTGTTTACTACGAATCTAATCGCATTATGGTCACTCGAGGCTAAATGCTCTCCTAGACAAACATTTTCTACCAATGACTCGTCAGTCGCCATGATTAAATCGAGGATATTATTATCACGAGTTGGTTCCTCCACTTTTTGAACGAGAAAATTCTCCAGAATAAAGTTTAGTAGTCTCTCCCCAGCTTTATCTGACGTTAGGTTACTATAATTAACGTTTGGATAGTTAAAATCGCCGCAGACTAATGTGGTCCCTTTTCTAACCCAAGATGAAAGCATATCAAAGAGTGCAGCATCTTTTCTTTCTAATTGCGATGGAGGACGATATATGACGGCTAAATTAATTTTATTTTTGGCATTACAACATAATTGGATTAATAAGGCTTCACTTCTCATATCTGCCGTAGACGAGTCGATCGTTATAGCGTTTAAGTCATCTTTTATATACACTAATACGCCCCCTCCTCTACCAGTTTGTCTATTTTTATAATGAATATTATAACCTGGTATATCAAATTCGCAAACACTGATCCCGGAATGTGTATCTATCCAAGTCTCACTTAAGAATACGAGATCGTAGTCTCCCTCTAGAATTACGGCTTTTATTTCGGCAAGTATATTTTTTAAGCTACGAACATTTGAATATATACATTTCAATTTGCGCTTTAGGTGGACTCCTCTATCACACGCGGATCGGTTCCGTTTCCCTGATCCCCAATACTCATTGCCCCTTCAAGCGAGGATCGGTCCAGCGCATGGGCATCACGTGGCCCCGTAACTCTCCTACTTAACATGCTACGTACTGACTGGTCTAAAATCCTACCCAGCCGACTGTTGCCCACATCGCTTAAATGGATTCCGTCCGTTTGATAAAGTGAAGGTTGGTCTTGGAATGTATCCCAAACGTTAAAGAAGCTAACTCCAGTGTCGCGACACAAGCGCTTAAGGCACTCGTTTGTATATATAGCACGGGACTGCAGACGCAACGTGGATTTTAGTCGGGGTAAAATACCAATTATTCCTACGTTATCCGCTTTAACTTTCGCAGTATGAATCAGAGTCTTAGCGCGGTTTACTATTCCCTCTGTGGTGCTGTCGTATCTGTGCACATCATTGCCCCCTACGAGCGTGAGGATCGTACGCCCGTCACGTGTTTGGTCCAATTTTTCAATTTCACTAACTACTTTATCTATGCGGCCACCAGGAAAGCAAAATCGTTTTCGTTTTGACGGGGGTTTCGCTCTTGGTTTCTAATTAAAGAATCCCCAATTAGTACAGTTTCTTCTTCCCCTTCGATAGGAGTTAGCAGTGCGAAGGGGTTCGAACATGGTAATGTGAAAAGTTGTTCCCTCGATGGTCTAGCCCCATTTCTAACGGGCCTAAATTGCGAATCTTGGGGTCTATATTGTGAATCCTGGGGTCCAAACGAGTTCAAAATCCTTTGTTGCTGGTCAACAATTGCCTGATGATTCATACGAGTAGGCCGGTTGTCGCGATTTCTAGGAAACACTCAGAGAAGTAAAATATTTTGATTTTATAGTACGAGCACGAGCCGGATTTTATTGCGTGTATATATATATATATATATATATATATATATATATATATATATATATATATATATATATATATATATAATTAGGTAAAAGGCCATGTTGTTGCAAGTTTTTAACAGGGCGAGAAAAAACATCCGCGAATGACATTTTATATTCCTAAGCGTCTTTCGACCGTGTTAGGTCATCTTCAGGGAATGAACAGAAATGGAATTATTTGGTGGATAGGATGAGAGGGAGAGGAAGAAGAAAGTTTTAGGATAGGACAGCGACGAAAATAGTAGGAGACAAAAGTGGACCTAGTTAGTCATGGGACCTACAGCTTAACTTGGAATCCTAACGACGATGTGTCGCTTGTCTCTAACTATAATTTTGCAGTTTATCGTGACCCCTGTCCAACGTATCTACTGTGAGTCCTGTTTGCGAATGTGATAGTAAAAAGAATAGATGTTGAAGGCTGAAGGAAGTAAGAGGTTTGCGCAAAGATGCTAGTTGCATGGACATCAGGCTTATCGCTTTTTATTAGAAAATTTGGCTTTTTTTTGGACTTTCTGGAGTCTTAATTGGTTACTTCTCGAGATCGTGTACATCGCTATGGTTGGATAAATAATCACGCACTGTACTATGGCTTGATAGATTTTCATCTTGTTTTTCATGCTTATGTTAACTAAGCTGTACAGTAATGCCAGGCCGCTTCCCCCTCGATTTATCTTCTCAGTTACGTGCTTTTTATAACCTGATTTTGTAATGGTTAGTCTAAGCCCCTTATATTTTTTATCTTATCTATAGCGCTGTCCTGTTACATATACATCAGAGATGCTCCTCATGTACACGGGTACAATTTCAAATTTATCCCTGTTTGTTTTATTTTCCATTTTTCTGCGTATCTATTAATGCTTCCTGTCTCTTCTGCAGTTATCCTAGTTTGTATTGGTCCGTTCCTGTATGGACAAACTATGATCTGGGTGACGTCATCGGCAAATTGGATGTTCAAGCAGCCCTCATTTCTTAGTGCTGGTATATCTGCTGTGTAGCTTGAATAGAGAGACTGACTCAGACATCCGCCTTGGGGCAAACCCGCAGTGAGCTCGAATATTTCTCCCTGATATCTTCCTATTTCCACATAAGCACGTTTCTCCATTACATAATCACATAAAATCCTTTCGATCTTGTTTTTCATTTCTAATCTATGTATCTTGAGTTGCATACTCCTCTGCTATACTTTGTCTAATGCCTTGAACACGTCCCGGCATACGATGGCTACGCTAATTATTTCTCTCTTTGCTTTCGATATCTTTTCAAGGATGACTCCAAGGGCCATCTCCGTGCTTCTGTTTTTCCTGAACCCAAACTGACAGCTGTTTCTCCGTCCATTATCATCGAGGAATTTGGACAGTCTGTTATTAATTATTTTTTCCAATACATGATCTGTGGGTTTTTCCGCCTTGGTTATGAATATCATCCTCACCACTTTCAGTTCATCAGGAAAGTATCCCGTGTTCAAGCACGCATTGAAGACGTTTCTCACTCCCTCCAGTATGTTCGGGGGGCTTCAAGGTAATTTAATCTGGTGGTCCCGATCTGCCTTGGGCTCTCTATCGGAAATTCTTTATCGTTTCTTTCAATTCCTCAGATGCAATGATTGCGTCTATTCCATCGTTGTTGTTTCTCCTTTCCTCGCCAAAGTTGATGGGGCATGTCCTTTCGATCTCCGCATTTATTTCGTCCATGATCTGATGTTCGAATTCAATGCCACTGTTCTCGTTCTCTTATTTGCTAATTTCGAATACATTTTTCCAGTGCTCTCTGAATAATTCCTCTATTTCTTCCTCATCTTCTAAAATGTTGTTCCCTGCATCCTTAATTTTCATTTTATCCCTTGCTGTACGTGTCTTTAATCTGTTGATATGTTTCCAAAATTCCCTTGGTGAAGTTTCCATATCTATTTTCTCGATGTGGCGATCCCATTTCTCTTTCTGTTTTTCATAAATTAGTGCAATTAGTTCTCTTTTCTGTCTGTTGAGTGCCTTGTATGCTTCCCTTGATGTTCCGAATCTTCTTATATTTTCTGACGCCCGGCCGATCTCCTCGCCCAAAGCCACCATTTCTGGTGAGCACCTAAATCGTTTAATAGTTTGGAACGAGTTAATGGGGACGGCCCCCTTCTCTACCCTTTTAATTTCTTCTCTGATTTTATCCAACTCCCCGTTGAATTCCTATATAGTGGCTTCCCCGAGAGCCAACATACGTCTGAAGTAATTATTTGTACTTGTCCCAATCCGTTCTATGGCATGCCTTCCATTTCTTCGAAGGGATTTGTATAGGCTGCTTGTTTGTATGCATTAGAGTTGCAGTGTGGTCACTGCAAGGAACATCCACTGGTTCCATAAAATAGTTAAAGGGCAGATTGATGTTAGCCAGGCAGATGTCTGCTTTTGTTGCGTGTTGTCTTCGTAAGTGTGGAGAGAAATTGGGTCCCAGTCTTTGCAGTGTACGTCTATTGATGAGCGTGTTAAGTTGTCTTCCGCCTCTGTTTGTATTTCTTTACCAAGAAGTCCCGCAATGGGCATTTGAATCGCCCATCAAAATTACCGGTATCCTATAATAGAACAGTTAATTAAAGTTTTGTACCGGTAATTGGGGGCACCTGGGTGGCTAATATCCAGTTGCGACAATGATGTTGCTAAATTCCATTTTAATTTCTATATCTAAATATGCATCCTCCAATCTTTGTATTGTTTTGTACTGCAATCTTTGCTTGACAACTTTTGCCGCTCCGTCGTGTGTTTCTCCTGAAGGATTTGTGCTAATAACATTGTAGTTCCATATATTTAATTTCTCGTTTTCTGTGTTTCTTCCATGTTCTGATATTAGTATAACATCTGGATCAATCTTTCTGAATAAGTTTCCGTACATAATTTCTGTGTTTTTCCATTCGCATCTGTTAATTTGTATTTTTAATTTATTAATATCCATAATCCAATTGTCCATTTCCGTTCGTTTATTCGTTTTCTGGATTGTGTGTTCTATCTGTTAAGTTATCGCTGTTTATTCTTCTTGTTCTGGCTCTTCTTTCGTTTCTCCTGGGTTTCCCCTCTGCTGACTGCGTTCGAGGGTCCTTCTGGCAATTCATCTCTGGGTGATGGACCCCTTTTACTTGCGGATTTAGATCTGTTATATCTTTGGGCTTTCCTGCGAGTAACACATGTGCTCTCTTGCTCTGTGTCGTCGGAGGTATTTCCAGTCATTGAGTCATCGCTTTTTGTGTCCTCCTCTGTTTCTGCTGTGTGTTGGTTCCCTTTTGCCTCCTGGATTAACTCATATTTTGTTTTTTCTGTCACTTTGATTTTGAAAGTGGCCGATTTCTTTGGAGAATTTCATCGGTTCAAGCTCGTTTTCCTGTAACATGCTGTTGATTGTTATTGCGTAACTTCAAGGCTTAGCTATGTTCATCACTTGAGCATGTAATATAAAAGTAAGTATTTTTACTTTGAGAGTACCAACGAAATTTTTCTTTGTTACCGGTTTGTTGGTCTCCTTTTGCCATTGATACGTATGAGTTTCTATTTGCGTTAGCATTATTTCTGTTTGACTCTGTTTCTTTTCTCTTTATAAATTATCTTCTTCTAGGACAGATCAGGGCCAGAGTTATGTGTCCCCCTTAGCAGTTAATGCATCTTTTATCTGTGCTGTTGCAGTAACATCAAGAATGGCCTTCAGTTCCACGTTCAGAACAGATGATTAGGTCTTTTGGATGGCAATTTTGAGTGATATGTTCCTCCAAAGCATAACATCTGAAGCATATCTGTATGTTTGTGAAGACGACACTTTGTATGTTGGCGGATGGGATTATCATATTGAAAGTGAGAAGTCCCTGTTCGATGATCCTTGAAGAAATTTCGGTAGATTCGCAAATGATCTTGGAAACGTGAGTGTGATCTTTAAATTTCACCACCTCGGCTATCTTGAGCCATTTCTGCCATTCCTGTAGCTCTTCTTTTATTTCTTGGCATGAGTGCTCTCCTACCCAGGACTTGATTTTTTGGCAGATGAAATTTCTGTTAGCCGTGATTTGTGTGGGTACTCTTGCTTCCAAATTCAACTTCCTTAACGTAATGATCCCAGCAGAAAATAGTAGCAACTCTACGTCTTTATTTTCTGGGCAAATAACTGAATCTAGATGGTGTTTCAATACATTTGATTAGTGGTATTCCCAGATCAGGAAATATGCATTGCACTACTTTTTGTGGTGATATTTTCCTCCAGTTGGGTATGAGTTTAAGGGGAAGCCTTTTGAAGTCCGGTGGGTCCATCTTCCCTGGGAGTCGTCCTCTCTCCAAAGAGAGGGGGCCTTCTGTCGATCTTCAGCCCTGGAAACTTTATCCAGTCTCTAGAAGTGAGGGGAGGCCATCTATCTGTCCTAGTTCTATATCGCCTACCTTCAAACTTTCGCACTCTCTTTGGTCAACCCTACCTATCTGGGCCTAGTCATAACCACTGTAAACAGTTGGGTTCTGGCTCGTGACCGAGAATCAGCCCCCCTTTTCTGGCAACCTAAGGCGATCTTATGCAGGGGTTCACTATACCTTACTCCCAACTGCAACTAAGACATTGCCGGTGTCGTGGTATGAAATTTTATTATATCAATACCATATTATATCTATGGGGGAAGGGACCGATAACTTAAAGGCGAACCAACAAAAGAAACGGAACGCCACGAGTTTCGACGGGCGAAACAACTATATAAGAGTGCAACGAGGTCAGGTATATTATGGGCAATGGCAAAGCTCAAGGTTATTTAAAGAGGCATGTACAAAAATATAATTTTATTTAGATAAAAATAATAAGAGAAATGATGGACAAAAATTACATCAGATGAACGAAGGGGGAGGAATTGTAGTTATTAATCAGACTATGAAGTTAAAACTGAAGGTGTTACGGGCGGAGACTATTCAAATGGGGGGAATTAACGCAAATGGGTTACTGGAGGGGGAGAGGGGTTGGCTTACAGAAGATTCCGGGTGAGACGTCAGGGTAAGGCTTCACGGATGTCTTCTGCACGTGAGAAGAGGCCGTTCGAAGCTTCTGAGAGGAAGGTTAAAGGGATGATGGTTCTCACCCCCAAATGGGG
Organism: Ceratothoa steindachneri; assembly: GCA_963969495.1. Taxonomy (NCBI): domain Eukaryota; kingdom Metazoa; phylum Arthropoda; class Malacostraca; order Isopoda; family Cymothoidae; genus Ceratothoa; species Ceratothoa steindachneri. Next base: position 148,893,469 of record OZ018318.1, read on the forward strand.
AGGGGATAACGTCCGGTCCAGGGAAGAGTATTTCGGCCACCCGATAACGAGGAGCGAACGAAGAGGGCTTCGACAGGAGTTGACGAGAGAAGTCTGAAAAGTCACTCGGTAGCGATCGTTAAATGGAATTACCTCACCGACTGGGGCTAATTCCAATACACAAAAATAGTTCATCTGTCACTTTGCTTTGTTGTTAGCACCTGACTTGGAAGTAAGGAAATTTTCTTGGGGTCCGGGTGAGACTTCTCTACTCTGTTTCTCCTCATGGGAGTCGAGCACTTTTTATGTCCGAGGCTCTCCCCGGGGGGGATAGCCCCCGGGGATATAATGAAAAAAAGGGATCTGTCCTAGGTTGAGTTTCGCTCCTGAAGGAATTAGTATTGCCCAAAAGAATGAAATTTACGGACTAAATTGTTAAATTAATTGCTAACTTAAATCTGACGGGCAGCTATGACAATTACCTATTATGATTCCAAATAGTCGTATATCCTTCCCTTAAACTAATAAATGAATACCTACAGATGTACCGTAAATCCCCAAAATGATAACTATATACATACATGCACATATAATATTCTTATCTATATGAGACAATGGAGAAAGAAGGTTGAGCCACAAAGAGAAAAGGGAAGCACTCTCCGGTAACGTGACCACAATGCACCAAAGCGAATGACCGACCATATATATATATATATATATATATATATATATATATATATATATATATATATATATATATATATATATATATATATATATATATATATATATATATATATATATAGAGAGAGAGAGAGAGAGAGAGAGAGAGAGAGAGAGAGACATATGAAGGCATATACCATAAATAAGGGTCACTCACAACCACCAAAATCAGGCCTCGTATGGGCCACACAAAACAAGGACACCACACACGGTTGTCCTACCAAAAATGCACGATAGGTACAACACTCGCGGTAATACCACACTAAAATAAAATAAAGGGGTAAAACTCTGCCGGTTATCTTACACCAAGTCAATAAACCACAAGAGCCTTTCGAGCACACGAAACCGGAAAATACGTGCACGAAATCCACTCTGCTCCTGAACACAACTTTCTTCTCCAATCACAAAAAAATGATCTGTCTTCTGTAAAGAATGAAGGCCTCGACATCGAATTCCATGGAACTATAATAAATATAAATCGGTTAAAACCTCAATATAATGAAAATTTTTAACTCTATATATCAAATAACTTTCATAACAAAATCGCAATAAATCTTAATCCAACTTTAATATTCAATTAAATAACTAGGAGGGAACTGGCCAATCAAGGCGAACGAAAATTCTAAAATTTTTAGGATGACGAGTCAGCCTCAAAATAATCGAACGAAGGACCTACGATATTACGTCATAGCTCTCATCAGAAAAAAAATGTAAACTATCAGATATTACCTGTGTGACAGATAGCCTTTACTAGTCGCAGCGAGAGAGCAAGCGTACAGACTAAGTAAGTCTGGAATTGGTGGTATGTTGTAAGAATAGATGTAGGTAGGGGGTAGAGTAAGGATGTGTTGACAGATAGCGGCAAGTAGACCAGTGGTGAAAAGAGAAAGAAGTGTGGAAGGGTGCAAAGAGATGCTAGAGCCTGGTAATCAAGCCTATCGCTTTTAAGTATTTTTGCTTTTGTAGTTCCTTTGTCTTTGATTTAGTTATATATATATATATATATATATATATATATATATATATATATATATGGCGTTAAAGCCATTTGTCTTCAAAATCAATTAATGTCTTTGGATATGATATGCGCATTTGCTGTTGTGGTAATAATTTCCTTTATTATTTACTTTATTGTTGTGTTTAGATTCTTTGTTTTTTCGTAAATCTTGTAGTGATTGTAATTCGTGTTTTGTGTTTTTTCGTGGATGTCTTCTTTGGTAAATTTCGGTCTTTATCAGTAGATTTGGGTCTTCATCGGTGAGGTTTTATAGTTAGGTAAGCTTTTCTTAGTCGAATTTTTTATTGGTTTAGGGTAAAAACATTTCTATTATCATGTGTAGAATTGCACTTCTGATCCGCCAGCTAAAACCCCGGCGGAGTTTGGGAATCCGGCGCGACTTATTCTTCTTCTGTTCTGGTCAATCATTTAGACAATATCATCGTCCAAATCACGATTAACCATTTCCTGCATATTCCTTCTCCGTTCTTCTATAACAATGTTAATGGGACTTAACCCCGCCTCCCGGTGCAGCTCTTCCTGGCGTCTTCTTTCTCGCCTGAGTGTACCTGTAAATAGGTACGTACATTTATTCTGCACCACGTGTAGTTTTCTCTTTTGTGTCTTTGAGACACACGAGAGGGCGGAAGCGTGGTATAGCAGCGTCGATCTTACATGAGCTTTGTAGATCTTTTTCTTATTGCTTTGACGAAGATGTCTGCACCTATATAGAGTCTTTACTAAAGCAGTGGCCTTGGTGACTCTTTCTTGGACGTGCTTCTTTTACCCAGATGAGGTAATATTCATTCCGAGTACATTGCATTCCGTGGTGTATGGATAACATATATCCCCCACCCTGACGTAGTAATGTAGTTTCCTGCCTATGGGGACTACTTTGAACTTTTCCTGGTTAGTGCGGATCTTCCACCGGTCCTCGGAGGAGTTAAGATTTTCAATTTCTGCTGCTGTCATACGAGCTTGACAAGGCGCATTCCGCCATGGACAAGTGATTATCTGGGTGAAATCATCGGCGAATTGAATGTTGAGGCAAGTGGGGCTCACAGGGCCTGGGCCATCCACGGTGTAAATAAAGTAGAGAGTGGGAAACAGGCACCTACCTACGGGAGGCCCGCAGTGAGCTGAAACTTTGGTCCGTCCGTGCACCCTAAACTGATGTACACCGCTCTCTCCATGATATAGTTAAAGAGAGTTCTTTCTAAGTTTTCACTTAGGCCCAGTCGTAAGATCTTGTACTGCATTCCCCGTTGCCACACCTTATCAAATGCCGTTGATACATCCCGACACACAATGTCCACGTAACTCTTCTCCCGTTTTGCTTGGGCTAGCTTTTCCGTGATGACATTAATCGCCATCTCCGTACTGCGCTTCCTCCTAAACCCGAATTGATGTGAAGAGGGAGTTCCGCTCCAAGTGAGACACCAGTCTTTTGTTGAGGATTTTCTCAAAGATCTTCCCGCCAAATTCTAGAAGTGAAATTGGCCGATAACTCTCCTTCAACGTTGGGTTCTTTCCGTGCTTAGGCAAGAAAATCATCTTAGCCGTTTTATAAGCATCTGGAAAGTATCTCGTGTTCAGACAGGCGTTATATATTCTTCTCATCTCTTTGATGACATTGGCTGTTGTCTTTTAAAAGTTAAGCTTGTTAAGCCCCGATTTTCCTGGGGCTTTCTGTTGGAATGCGCAGAGCGCGCCGAGTAGTTCTTCTTCGGTAATCCCGGCGTCTCCGTCGCGCTGTCTATCCACCTGGTGGTGAGGGTGCGTCTTGTGTATTTGTTCCTTAAGCTAGTCGATGATGTTGCTTTCAAACTCTAGGTTATAGTCTTCGTTTTTCTCTTCAGTTATACTGAAGATCTTTCCCAATAACTTCAGAATAGCTCTTCAATTCTTCCCTCTTCCGTTTCAATGTTTGCATCTTCCTTTTGTAGCTCGATCTTCTGCTTCTTCTTCCCAATCGATCCTTTGAGATTTCACAAATAGCTACACTTATTATATAGTCTTTTTGCGTGGACATCAATAATACAAAAATTGGCTAACATGGCCTACCTCCCCCCCCCCCTCTAAAAAGGTCAGACTATTTGTCACTCCGATCTAGTTCCTTCGCAAAAGAGGCCAAGTAAAATACGAGTTTGAATACGCGTTTCTTTTAACGGCGTTCAACTTGGGGACGCCGAGATGTAGTGAGCATGGTTTCTGGCTGAAGTTAATTGCGGGTGTTTTCATTTGAATAATGATGGCATTGGCCATCCACAATCCTCTGTGGTTTTGGGGTCGCAGGATGATGGAGTTGTACTTATTTAGCTTTTCACAGGTAGTGCCATGAGAGTTGGTGGTCTTTTAATCGCGCCAACTTGAAGGTGAGCTGTCAGTCGCCTTGACAGAGTTGTGGAGGTTACGCCGATGTACTTTGAATTGCGGTGTTCGAAGTCACCGACTTTGCACGAATATTCATACACGACGTTAGTCTCTTTGAGTTCGCTCGTCGGAGGGAGACAGATGTTCTTCATGATGCAACTACTTGTTTTCTTTGTCTTATAGTATTTAATCAGATTTATATCCGTATTAGGGTCGGTTGGGGTAACATTGCGATAGAGAATGGCTTTGGGAGCCTTTTAGTCCTCAAAATAGCTGGTTTTCATATTGGCCTTTTAATATAGGTCGATATTACTCTTCTTCGAGGTAGAATGGACACCAGGATTAGCATCCAAGTTCATTTTTTTTCTTTTATGGTGGCGTCGATGGATTCTTGTTTGTGGGTAGCCGTTGTTAACGAGAACTCGGGAAACCCTCTTAAGTTCAAGATCAACAGCCCTCCACGAGGATGAAGGGAAAATTGCCCTGTTAACTAAGGCATTAATGACTGATCTCTTGTAGCGTTCAGGAAACTCAGAAAAACCGTTTAAGTAGAAGCCCAAGTTCGTGGCCTTAACGGATAGTGGGGTCACAAATTTGGACTCCTGGGCACTTATGAGGATATTAAGGAAGGGAAGGGATCCTTTGTCTTTCGTTTCGTGTGCGAAATTCAAACAAGAGTTGTTCTTGAATGTTTCAACTAGGCCGTTCACTTGTTTGAGGTTATCCGTATTCAATTTATGTCATCAATATAGCGCGCGTAGATGGGAGGCTTGGGTGCTATATTGCTTTTGAAAATCTTGTTCTTAACTGAGCCCATATAAAAATTGGCAAAGATGACGCAAATTGTTGACTCCATCGCGACGCCATTGATTTGCACGTACATTTTCCCATCGGGACCGTAGAACAAGGCTTTTTTTGTGCATGCGTGGAAAAGCTGTCCCAATATGTCTTCGGAAATGTTGAGAGGTGTGGAGCCTTTAGTAGGGTAAATGGCATTAGTTATCAATTTGATGGTTGTATCAACGGGAACATTTGTAAATAATGATTCTACGTCCATAGAAGCTAGTACGGCTGCTGTTGAGAAGTTTGAAGGATATCTAGAAGAGATGAAGAGGAGGGCAGCGTGTAGTATGATGAGTGTAGGGTGTAATGATCAGGTTGAGCAATTATGCCAGGTGATAAGTCACGCTTGGTGTTTGACTTATGATGGGGCGAAAGGGATTTCCAGGTTTATGCGTTTTTAAATTGCCGTAAGCGTAACCAATCCTGAAGTCGCCTTCAATCAGGGGAATCTTCATAGGGTTGGTGTAGTGTTAATTTGGTAATACTTATGTTCAGCTAGAAAGACTATATAATACGTGTAAAAATTTGTGAATAACTCCATTTCTGTTCATTCCCTGAAGATGACCTAACACGGTTGAAAGTAGTCTAGCAATACAGAATGTCATTCGCGGAAGTTTTTTTCTCGCCTCAAAGACCCCGTTAAAAAACTTGTAAGAAATATTAAGAAAATACAAATTGAAATTATTAACGCTCCCACAGGTGTGGATTTCAATAGTACATGCATTATAGCAATGCCCTCTGGCATTCCTATAAAATATTAGCATACTTTCCTTTTTAAATCCATTGTTAAAATATCCAATTATTTTCCCATTTAATTTCACCAATTTCTATTCAATCTTATGTATAAAGAATCAATCATCTAAAATAATCCTATATTAATCTATCAATCAAAAAACCAAAATTTTCATGTATATGTATTTCCAATATATTTTTGAATAAATAATTACATCCAAAAATCGTGGCTAAAATACATTTTTGGGGGCCACGCTTCCTTTAGTCAAACATAAAAACTAACACGCTTTCAGCTGTTTCACATTCAACACAAATATTCCTCATTCGTGTCTCGTCATTCTTATCGTAAAGACTCGACTCCCATACACACTAGTTGCTACCTTTTTACCTATTTACCATTCCCTATTTACCTTGTTACCTATCTACCTTACACCAAGCTTAGTCACGACGAAAATTCAGTATTAAACTCATGTTCATTTTGTATAATTAAATTCGAATTAAAATTCAATCAATATATTTCAACTATATTCCATTCATGTTAATCTATAATAAGATATATTTTGTTCTATCCGCGTTGTATTCAAACCATTCCTTAACGATTTCCTGGTCAGCAATTAAGCCTAACTTCGCCATAAGCTCAGTCGCTCGAGCTTTATTACGATTCAATAACTCTTCTCAAAAACTTATAGATATAGGTTGGTTGTGAAGTATCTATCTAGGTTCATATCACTATAGCCCTATATCTATAAATTGGTGCCCCAAATTTGTGTAATTATCTCCCGTACGTTCATTTATTCTTAATTATAAAACCAAATATAAATTTTAAACCGTCATATTGTTTCATATTTTTCGAGCGTGCCACCCAGCCGAGTCGGTGGTCATTCATTTTTCCGAGCGTCGACTCTCAACACGTTTTAGTTTCTAATCCTAAGTTTCCAATTACATTCTTAATTGAATTAATAATATGCTTATTAAATTTCTTTTTCTGATTTTTTTTTATGTTCATTCGCGTGACTGAGTTTTGCACACTTATACACATCTATCATATCCATACATCTACACATGTACACAAATTCGGTTGCGACTAGCATGGAACATCAGGTGACCCCAGGCAACAGCCCAATCGAGCAAATTTGCGAGGCCCCTGCCCCAAATCCCCAACTCATCCAGAGGCACGCCCACGCCTACATATCTCTTCCCGTGTGCGATCCCGCAAACCGTATCACATGGCTAGATGCGTCAGCCTTCATCCTTAAACCTCAGCATGTGGCGGGAGAAGAGAAGAGAACTGCCGTCGTCCATCACCTCCCCATGAGTATTTTTAAAGAATTTAGAGAGCTTTTATTAGATGGGGGCAATTGAGCATTCTAGAACGCCTCTGGGGTACATTTAATGCCAAGTTCGGTAGGTCTCAGGTTGACGACTTGAGAGAGCTCCTCTCCATTCAGGAGATGGGAGATAGGCGCCCTTCGGAATTTCTAAAACATTTGAAGGCTCTTATCAAGGTAAAAGCTCCAAAAATTTAGCAGCTTAACCCCCTCCCCACTGAGAGGGGATCAGGCCTTTAATAAAGGACGAGGGGGATTCATCGATCGAGCCTCTCCCATAGGCCGCTGACAAGTTATATAACAACCCTTATGTTCAATGAGGCAGCAGCCCATCTAATAGCATTAACCCATCTATTAATATAGTTAATCCATCAATATCCCAGGTTAAGGGGACGACGAGCTCCTCTGACGACCAGGCCGAGCGTTTAGAGGTTCCATCATCTTTATCGAGGGACCTAGAGTCATCAATACGGAGGGTGTAGACTGACAACCAGAGGTTAATGCTGCAACGGGGATCACGGAGCGACTACAGACACGGAGTTGACAATCAGAGGCGCAGGCCCCGTTCAGGTTCACGGAAGAGAAGACAACGAAGGATTCTCAATGCGAGAGGTTAGTGTCAGAAAATTTCTCAATCTTTTTTCGCCTATTCTAATCATCTTCCACACAAACAGGGCCTATGCTGGTACCATCAAAGATACGGTCACAGCGCTGTACACTGTGCACAGCCTTGTAACTTACGTTATGCTCCTTCACATACGGCCAAAAGTAGTCTCCCGAAATATAACGTTTCCTTTCACTCTCAACCAACTCACTGGTGCTGGTATCATAACAAATATAGTGCAGAAGCCGTAAAATGTTTACAGCCTTGCACACATTTATAACCAGTAACTCCACCTCCACCTAATCTCAACTCTACACTCCTCGCACGTCAAGCTTCATCTCAAAACTCCTCTAATCTACACTTTTCATCCCCAAACTCTCCAAATCCCCAATCAAATCTTCACTCCTCAAATTTTCCGATTTTGCACTTCCCCCCCCCTCAACCACTTTCTTCAAATCCTCAAATTTTAATTTTCCAACCTTCAAATTCTTGCATTCCTCTCACTCCAGCCTCTTAATCACAAACTTTAAACTAACTTATTCAGGTAGGTCCTAATTATGCATTTTGACCCACAATCAACCCTCACTTCATATCGTGCCAATATATTCAGCATTCATAGAGGCCTATGGCAACACGCCATCGCTTTATTTAGCACTCAGCAGTGATATGGCAACACGATGAAAATTCATTCGCACTCATACAGTGCTATGGCAACACGCCATCATTTCATTCAGCACTCATACAGTGCTGCGGAATCATGCCACCGACTCATCAGCACTCACACAGTGCTATGGCAACGCGCCATCCATCCATTCAGCACTCATACAGTGCTATGGAGACACACCTTCAATCTATTCAGCACTAACAAAAACTATTGCAACATGTCATCATTTCACTCACACACAGCTATGATAACACGTCATCAATTCTCTCGCACTAACATAGTGCTATGGCAACACACCATCAAACCGCCTGTATGAAAACGTTCACCTTTACCTTCTACTTCATCTTCCACTATACCCCTCTATGGTACAGTAATACCACAAAACAATTATTCAACCCACCCTATCATCCATCCCTGCTACTCAAACACCGACTTCCGTTTTCCTGCCTCCTCCTCTTTTGTTGCAGGAACCCTCGTCGGCAGAAGTGGTCAGTCAGGATCAAATCTCTCCCCCACTGGTCACTCCGTCAGTGGACAACGAAACTCAAGACTCCCATATCCAACTTGACGTCATCTCGGAAGGAATCAACAAGCGGATCACCTTCGCTCCATCAACCTTTTCTTGTGCCAGTGCCTCGTTCAACGCTACTGGCAATACCAAGGTGAATCCGTGTTCCCGCACTCGCAGCCAAATCAATGGCACGGTCGTCACATGCTCCGGTCGCATCGTCAGAAGGCCTCGGCATTACTTAGACAGCGGGTTTTAAATTTAAGAGGAGGGGGGGGGGGAGTGTCATAGAAATGCCCTCTGGCATTTCTATAAAATATTAGCATACTTTCCTTTTTAAATCCATTGTTAAAATATCCAATTATTTTCCCATTTAATTTCACCAATTTCTATTCAATCTTATGTATAAAGAATCAATCATCTAAAATAATCCTATATTAATCTATCAATCAAAAAACCAAAATTTTCATGTATATGTATTTCCAATATATTTTTGAATAAATAATTACATCCAAAAATCGTGGCTAAAATACATTTTTTGGGGCCACGCTTCTTTTAGTCAAACATAAAAACTAACACGCTTTCAGCTGTTTCACATTTAACACAAATATTCCTCATTCGTGTCTCGTCATTCTTATCATAAAGACTCGACTCCCATACACACTAGTTGCTACCTTTTTACCTATTTACCATTCCCTATTTACCTTGTTACCTATCTACCTTACACCAAGCTTAGTCACGATGAAAATTCAGTATTATACTCATGTTCATTTTGTATAATTAAATTCAAATTAAAATTCAATCAATATATTTCAACTATATTCCATTCTTGTTAATCTATAATAAGATATATTTTGTTCTATCCGCGTTGTATTCAAACCATTCCTTAACGATTTCCTGGTCAGCAATTAAGCCTAAATTCACCATAAGCTCAGTCGCTCGAGCTTTATTACGATTCAATAACTCTCTTTAAAAACTTATAAAGTGTGTTCCATTAAGACGGATAAAAAGGTTAGCAGTAAATAAAACAGTGCTATTGGTGAAAATTTATTGATTTCACTATTGGATCATATTATTTGAGTCATGGCAATTATGTGCGAAAAGTATTTTCGCCTAAATGTCCGCCAAGGCTTCGGCGGCACACCTCCACTTGATAGGCAAAATTTTTTATGACGTTTCTGCATAGTTGCTCCTTGATCTCACCAATATGCCTTATTATCTCATCCTTCAACTGTTGAATTGTTGTTGTCTTGTGGGTATATATCTTACTTTTGAGATGACCCCAAAGGAAGAAATCTAAAGGCGTCAAGTTACACGATCGTGGTGGCCAATTGACCTCGCTGTTTCGAGAGATGATGTGACCTGGGAACTTCTCCTTCAATAAAGCCATTGTTGCATTGGCTGTGTTACATGTGGCGCCGTCCTGTTGAAACCACAAATCTTCGACATCCATAGAATTCAATAAAAAGTTGGTTATCATGGCACGGTATCGCTCGCCTGTCACACCAAACAGTGACCTTTTGTGGATGCAGTGGCTTTTCAAAAATCTTCCTGGGATTTTCATCAGCCCAAATACGACAATTCTGCTTATTAACGAATCCACCAAGATGAAAATGGGCTTCATCACTAAAGATGATTTTTTGCGAAAAATCATCATCGGCTTATCTTTGCTCGTGCACCCAATTGACGAATGTACAGCACTTCAAATGGTCAGCAGTCTTCAGTTCTTGTGACAATAGAATTTTGTAAGCGTGTAGAGACAAATCTTTTGTCGAAATTCGATGTAACGTTGTTGTGGAGAGGTTCAATTCCTGCGCGCGATGACAAATAGAGGTGTTTGGATCTTCGGCCACATTCTCGCGCACTGCAGCAATGTTTTTAGATGAATGGTATAAACGAGCAGGCAATGGCGTTTTCATATCTGCCATCGACCCAGTTTGTTTGAATTTACGAACAATTTTCCCAATTGCACTTTCGGTTGGCCGATTATTTTGACCAAAAAAATCGCGAAGTGCCCGAAATGCGTTTCTGTTTGAACGTCCATTTTCGTAATAGGCCTCGATAACTTTAACACGTTGTTCGATTGTCAATCTTTCCATGCTTGAAATTGCCAAAGACTGAAATTATTAAATCTGAAAAAAAAGAAAAAAAATCATTAGACGCTTAAACTTACTCGTAACTCACATTTAAAATCGGTCCAAGTTATTGGAACACTCTTTAGATACAGGTTTGTTGTGAAGTATCTATCTAAGTTCGATCTATAGCATATATATATATATATATATATATATATATATATATATATATGCATATATATAAAGGTCCAGAAATTTTAGAAAATTTCTAACTCTCTCTTTCTCCCAACCTTCCTTCCTTCTATACATCCAACGTCAGTTTCAGAAAATTGAAGGGGGCTTGAAATCTGCTATTATTACTACTTGCGAATAAACATTTGGAACTAGAGCAGTTAAACATCAGGAGGGATCCATGAAAATGATGCTGAGGTTTGCAGATTGACCGAAGATTGTTGAGGAGCTGTTAGAACTTACATACATGATCCCCTGAATAAAATGAAGAAAAGGCGACACCGGCAACTAAAGGGGCGTATTCAGTAGAAACTGCCTGAGATAAAAGATCGCTGGTGGGTAAAAAGCTATAGAAATCCAATCCCTGGCTGAAAGCAATGATATGAGAGGTTTCTTTCGAGAATCAAAAGCGTTGTATGGTCAGAGTTGGGGTCTAACTCTTTTTCGCAAACAAAGACGGAACCATGCGCCTGAAGAGTTCCAAGGAAATCTTTAGACGATAGAAATGGCACTTTCAAGATTTCCCAAATAGAGGCTGTAATTAGGATCCCGGCGGCATTAAAGAAATTCATGCTTGTCCACTAGATGAAGTTCCAACACTCCAAGAATTACGCTCCGCTATTCATCGACTTAAGAACAACATGGCTAGTGCCCCGAGAACATACAGCAGAAGGTTACAACCGAAGTACATGAACTTGGTGGCAGGTTCTGGCTATAAGAAGTACTCTTTGTCGAATTGATGGATGGAATCATTGTCACGATTTTCAAGAAACTACCGCAGCAAAATCGTGACTCAAATACTCAATTCAAAACTAATGCCTGTTGCAGAATCGAGAACTGGCTAAGTGGCAGACGGCAACGGGTGGTGGTGAATGGACAGTCTTCTGAGTGGGTGCCCGTCACTAGCGGGGTGCCTTAAGGTTCTGTCCTGAGACCACTACTATTCATCATCTACGTCAACGACATGGGCGGTGACATGGTTGTCAAGATTTCCAAATTTGCCGACGATACCAAGCTTGGTATGAACGTTGCAAAGGATGGAAATACTGCCCGCCTGCAGGAAGATCTTGGGAAGATTGGGGAGTGGTCGGACACGTGGCAAATGCCTTTTAACGTGGGGAAATGCAAAGTGATGCATATCGGACACAGAAACCCCCAATCTCAGTATATCCTTAAGGGCACTACTATTGAATCCACCGACACTGAGAAGGACTTGGGTGTAACAATCACTAGTGACCTCAAGTTCTCGAAACAGTGCATTGAGGCGGAGAAAAAGGCCCAAAGGATGCTAGGCTATATTAAGCGCTAGTTTGGTTATCGGAACCAGGAGATTGTACTGTGCCTGTACAACTCACTTGTCCGACCGCACCTGGAGTATGCCGTACAATTTTGGAGTCCTTGATTGCGAAACGACATCGCGAGATTGGAACGCGTACAAGCCATGGCAACCAAGCTGATTCCCTCTATCCGACATAAAAGTTAAAAAGTTATGTTGATAGACTAAGAAAATTAGATTTGTTCTCGCTGGCAACCCGTAAACTGCGTGGTCAGCTCATCGAAGTTTTCAAAATACTTCGAGGGTTCAACAATGTTGACTCCTGGGATATTTTTACACTGAGTGAGAACAGAACGCGCAATCACGGCTTCAAACTTGAACTGAAGCGTTACAACCGCAATCTGTGTGGAATTTTTTTCACTTACAGTATCTGCGGTATGTGGAATGCACTTCCAGTGGAAGTTGTCAACAGTGAATCTGTTGACCAGTTCAAGTCAAGACTAGACAAGGTCTTGAAAAGTGGCCGTTTAGGGACGCAAAACAATTGAGCAGCCTTGTGCCCGCTCGATTGCTAGTCCAAAGGTACCCTCTTTGAATGGACCGTAAGGTCTCCTAGGGTACCTTCTTTCCTTGTTGTTACTCCTTGTTGTTACTTCTTAAATCGAAAAACAGATTCAGACCGGCAAGAAGAACCGTAGACATTATTCTCTCTACCAGTCTACTGCAGGAGAAGTATAGGGAACAGAACTAACCCATGTATATAGCTTTCATTGATTTGACAAATACGTTTGACTTGGTCAACTGTGAGCTTCTGTAGAAGATCCTAGCTAAGAGTAGATGTCCAGAAAAATTCAACCTAATTGTCGGCCTCTTCCACCACAATATGAATGTAATTGTCACGAAGAATAGATGCACAACCGAACATTTCTCAATAAGATATGGTGTAAAGCAAGGATATGTGATAGCATCAACCATTTTCTTCCCTTCTTCGCTGCAGTTCTACACTTAGCCACATACGCATTACTGCCAGTCAATGACTGTTCAATCTAAATCGTCTAAAAGCTAGAACCAAAATTAGCTTAACAGCAATTGTAGAACTTCAATATTCAGACGACAACGGGATCATAGCCGTTGTGTTTTCATTGTCCAGAAAACACAAGTGTATTATCCACCAAACCAGGCGGTGATCGAAGTCCAAGGTGAAGCTTTAGAATGCGTATACCAATTTGCATATCTCGGTAGTCATCTTTCTAAAAACGTTAACATGGACAGCGAAATAAATTATTGCATCAGAGTGGCGACAGCTGCCTTCGGTAAACTTTGCAAAAGGGTGTGAGATAAATCACAACATTCGAGTTGAAACCAGAACTATGGTGTACAGAGAAATTGTTATCCCCACACTTATTTACCGCAAGCATATCAAAGAATTTGAAAGCTTTAATCAAAGAAACTTAAGATCCATTTTGGAAATCAAATGGCAAAATCTTCCAACAAACATGAGCGTTTTGTAGGAAGCTCTCTGTCCTAGTATAGAATCTATGATCCTGAAAAGCCAACTCCACTGGGCTGGCCACGAAGGGAGACTGAAGCCCACATTAACTGTTGTTGTAGTAAAGAGAAAAAAATACCTACTAGGGAAGTGGCCTTTATTAAAGGACAAAAGGAGAAGCTCGGAAGTAAAGTAACCTTTCAAATTGGAGGTCCTGATATTCCAGAGCATAATAGACAATTAAGAGCTTCAGAAAGGAAAGAAAAAGAGAGGATAGTAGAAAGAAAGAGAAAAAGTAAGGAGGAAAGCGCTGTTTTAGCATGAAAAGCAACACGAAAAGAAATCGAGCATTTTTTGGCAGAAGGTGAAGATCTGGAGGCAGGAAATTCTGATGGTGACAACAGTTTGGGTGATGAAGTAACTTTTGAAGCTGTCCAAGAGCCGGAATCTTCCACCAGGAATAGAAAGAATTTTAATGAAATTCCAAGTATTGCTCTTGCTAGTATAAGGTATGGTATCGGATTGAGACCAACTACAGCAATAGCAACAGCAGCTTTAATAGATGCTGGATTCATTACTAACGAAGATACAAGTAAAGTAATTGATAGGAATAAAGTTAAGAGAGCACAGGAAAAGATAATGACAGTTATTGGACATGAATTTGAGAAAAACTTAAGGAAGGATGGGGGAATTTCTTGTGTTCTCTTTGATGGACGAATTGTTGTAACAAATAAAAAATTGTTTCCAGCAAAAACAAAGGAGGAGCATGACACTGTCATTAGTGAGCCTGGGAGCAATTACCTCTTCCACTTTGTCCCAGAAAAGACTACAAAAGTAAAATCACATGCAGAGAAGATCGCTAAGGCTATATTTGGATGGCTGAGAAAAAGGGGTTTGGATAAAAGCTTAATAGTCATTGGAGGAGACTCTACGAATGTAAACATAGGTGTAAATGCCGGGGTAATGCGAAAAGGGGACCTCTATTTGGGCAGTAAGCTTGTTTAGTTGGTCTGTAACCTGAACACTGGGGAACTCCCTATCCGTCATCTAATTATCAACCTGGATGGCCCAACACTATATGACAACAGATATTCCGAACCAAAAGGAAAGCTCATTGACTCTGCTACAGACTTGGATATCAATCCAAATTTCACTCAAATATCTTTAGGTCCTCCTCTTACCAAGATACCTCAGGAAGTGATGCAAGATCTTTCCACTGATAAACACTACCGCTATAGAATTGTATTGTCAATCAGAGATGGAGTACTTCCTACAGGGCTTTCTCTTTTGGAAATAGAACCAGTAAACCACAGTCGCTGGCTGACACATGCTGGTTTAACGTCAAGATTAAGCACTCTTGGACCGAGGGACCTAGGCACATTCTTTATCAACTTCACTGTCTTAAGTCCAGAGGAATGAGGTGTTCAATATTGTTTTGCCAACTGTTAAGAGATCAGCTTGGTATGTATACAGTGAAGCCATCCTCCAAACCCTCAAATGCTCTGGAGATTAGGTGGAGAGAACTGAAGGGGTAAAAAGAATCCAGACCATTAGGGGAGAATGGGACCCAGATACTCAACTGGGAGACTCCTTTGTAAGGCTAAGAAGGACACCATACATCAACTGTGATGCTACCATGATTGGAGATCTGATTAATTGGTCAGATGATGTCTCTGAGCCACTTCTCATTTGCTCTTTAAGTACTTCTGAATTGAAAAACTTCATTGACTCTCCTATGAAAGTACCTGACTGGCCTTGTCACACACAGAGCATTGAGAGGGTTATAAGAATGGTGACTGAGGCTTCTTCCAAGTATTTTTCACATAAAAAGAGGGATGCAGGAATCAGGGCACAAGAGACAAGTAGACGTCTGATGTCCAGGAATGAGTCAAAGCAAGATTTGTGTGTTCTGGTGAAGTTTAACTTTTGAATATGACCGGAAGTGATCCATGCAGCTATATGTGGAGCTTTAAATACACTTTTCTCACTCAGTAAACATGTAAATTTGAGGTTACTTTGTGTTTGTGTGTACTTGAATTGAATAAAAATAGGTTACATAAGCTCGTGACGAAAGGGAAAAATGTACTTTTATTTAAATTGATATAGGTAGAAGTAATTGTATAACAAAATAAAGTTCTTTTTCAAAATCTACACCGTAAAATCTATCATTTAAGCACCCCTTATTAAAGGATTTAATGAAAATATTAGTTGCCCCCACGTCTGACCTGCCCTAGTGAAGTAAGCAATACCATAGCTGAATTCAGTCTTCAAATATTTGAAAATAACAAGCTGTAATGCTTGCGGTTTCACGCTAGAAGTCTAATGCAATTTTATGATTATATTCGAGTGTTTGGGTGTAATTCTGAAGAAGGTGCAGGGATCAAGAAAGGGTCGGATTGATCATCCTATGATTAAGAGCGTATAGCGGCTTGATAACATAGCTTTAAGCGTTCTGTAAGGAAATGAAACGCCGAATTTGATATGGAGATCCATGCCATCATTGACAACAAACATATCAAGTCATTGAGGTCCATAGCCACGAACAAGGGATTGTCAGAGTCCTTTAAAATGCAGTTACTACATAAGGGCATCCGATATTACTCTTACAAGATAAAAAAGAGCTAGCTTATGTCATAAATGATGAAGGAAAAGCGGAAGAAACGGACAGCGAAGCTTGTGGACAAAGTGAACCTAGCATGATTTTGTTTTTCACAAAGGAGAAGAATTTCTGCCAGGACCAGATGCTGAACTTGTAACACAATCAATAGATTGCTGTGCCCCACAATCACGTACCGAGAGTCATGAAGACCAAGATGCCGGTTCAAATTTTTTTTTTTAGGGTATTCAATAGTGAGGGCTACGTTTTGCCCACTTTTATCTATGTGAAGTGCCTAGAAGAGATAGTGTTGCCCCGGGTACAGGTGGCGACCGTTGGAAGGTTGTACGTGTGGCAACAGCACTTTGCACCATGCCCCACAAGAAGGAGGAACCAGTCTTGTGTGTCAAACAATTTCTTCGACAACATAACTCTAAACGCCTTGCCTCTTAACTAACTAGACTTCAACCAGGGGCGTGGCTAGCACCCCTAAAATTATTGTGGCTTTATTTTAAGTGTGTTTTTCTATTTATCTATTCATTAATTTTAAACATATACAGGCCAAATGTAAAATATTACAAGTACAAGGTAATTAGATCACCCCCTCGCCTTCTTTGGCAAATAGTTTGATCCATTAAGAGCGCGCTACTTTCATCTCTCTCCATCCCACCACCTGCGTCTGCTCTCTTGTGCGTGTGTGGAGCGCTGCCTCCGCCAGAGGCGGACCTGCAAAAGATAACAGGCTACGCAGCAGCGCGGTCGCTCAAGTGACAACAACCAAGGCAACTGTCACATTTACTACGTATTTATACTATTTATTAACTGACTTCGTCTCTTTGAAAGTCAAAAGACACTGCTGGTGCGACAGTCTGAATAGTGCAACTTTTATTTTGGCCACCCAGCTAACGCTAGAAATACAGTAGTGCGTGGTGTCTTGGTGCTCAGGTAGATAGATTAGTTATAAAAGGTTTTCATAGATCTTACGTCACCCCGCAGGTAATATAGGCTACTTCTCTCTATGCTTGTCACACGCGCAGTCCATATTTCTTTTAGCTAGCCCCCAATCTGTGTACCAATATTAATGGATGATACTCTTTCTGTCACTCGTTTACATCAAGTAGCATACATTAAGATTAGGTCACAAAATGACCACAAACCATTAATGCACAACCTAATTATAAACATGAAAGTGAATAATATAATTTCATACTGACAAAGTATAAATCTATATATTTTTGCTTGTAGGCAGTCAGCAGCAAGAAGCTGGATATTAGAGAATGTTTTGTAAACAAAGGGAAAACTTCAGGTAAGGTTTGTGTACTCTTTAGGGAATAGACCTTAAATATGATGAGTTTAAGGGCATTAAGAAGAGCAAACGACAAAAAACGAGCCAATTGAAAATACTCAGTATTTTTACTTGGCTCGTTTTCTGACCTTTGCTGGTCATTGTCCTTGTTTTTGTGTGCTTCCACGTTCTGTAATAAAAGAATGATCATGTTTGCTATGCGTATTAAGTATGTCTTTTGGTTAACAGCAGAAAAAGGAAAGGGGAATTAGACATCAGCAGAGCATAGTGATCAATGACAGAGTGAGGGAGAGCAGCAGCATCCAGGTAAGATAATAATATCACAAAAAAATCAGCAATGTCAGAAAACAATACTACAAGTTACAACAACATTGAAAAAACAGGTAACATGATTTTGATATTTTTAACTTAAGGGATAATTGCAGCTTAAGCTGGTGCAACAACAAGCTCATTGTATTCCTTTTATGCATAATATAGTCATCATGTTCTTTCCTGGTCTCCAAATAGTTTCAGAGTCTTCTGAGATAAATGAGATGATTGTAAAAAGACAACAGACTTTGGTCCACGCATGTGTTGTGTGAGTGCTGGAAATATTTGTGTGCATGGAATTCTCACATAAGATGATGTTATACCGAAATTTAATGAAAAAGATTGGTTGGTAGCAAACTGTAAGGTGACTGAGCTATATATAATTAACGTAGCTAATCTTTTACCTAGGAGAAGCAGTGGAGCATACACTGCAATAAAGTGAGGATCAACACTCCAGCCAAACCAGGGAGAGGACAAAAAGACAGAATACAGCATCCAATACAACAGGCTCTTCAGGAACTGCAAGTGATTTAGGAGACAGAGACAGTGATCCAAGACAATAGGACCTTGAGCATACTCAAGGATAGTGACATCAACTGGTTGCAATACAAGTCGAGTTGTTATCATGGTAATGTTTTGGAACAGGTAGAAGCAGCAAGTTCAATAGAAATTCAAGAGAGACGGGAGTATTTTGAGCGTGTTGTGGCAGTGACATGTTTTGATGGAAAGCAGGGGCTTGCTTTTCGTGGCCATGACGAAAAAGTGAAAGTCTCAACAGGGGAAAATTTCTAGAGTCAATGCCACTGTTGAAGCAGTTTGATCCCTTTTTGCAGAACTATGAACCACCTACAAATACGTCCTAACTGGCACCATCCAGGCAGAAAGAAATGATTGAATGCCTCTCTCGAGAGGTCACAGAAAAAATTGTCAATGAGATTAAAGTTTCACAGATGTATGCCATTATGGCGGATGAGGCTAGAGATGGTAAAGCCGAACAACTTGTTCTTTGTGTCAAGTATGTGTCTGCTGGGATGGATAATTTTGATGCTGCATCTATAGCTATTACCATTGAAAATCAACTAAAAGGTAAGGGTATCCATGACTTGAAATGTGTAGCAAAAGCGTATGATGGAGCAGCTGTGATGAGTGGGGTTGTTGTTCGTGTTCAAACTCTGATCAAAAAACAACACCCTGAAACCATTTATGTCCACTGTTATGCCCACGACCTAAACCTCGTTTTATGTCACACATGCAAAGCAGTATCATATGCTACAGATTTATTTAACACCTTGGAGAGCCTTTATCATTTTTTACTGTCTCACTAGTTCACCACTACAAATTCATAGAACCACAAAAGCAACTAGGACTGCAACCAATTGAGCTTGTGCTACTATTAAACACACGCTGAGCATGTCCGCTTAATTCAGTAGCCGCTGTTGTAAAGTGTTTCTCCGCCATTATTAAATGTCTGAGCACAATCTGGACACCTATTGCTGTGGGATTAAAGGCAAAACTAACAAAGTTTTCATCTGGTTATTTGCTTTTAGTTTTTGAGGCTCTACTATCAATCATACAAGGGCTGCATAGGTACCTGCAAAAGGAGAATGTTGACCTTGCCCAGGATTTAGCATACTAGGATGCCGTTATTGATTCCCTGAAAGAGAAATGGAGTGATGTCACGGCTGCAGACATTTACTCACAAGCAAAGACACTTTGTGAGGCAAATGAAATTCCAGAACTCTCTTTAGGGAAACGAGCAAAAGCAAGGAGATTAGTAGATTTTGTTGTGGGGTCTGCATGTGGGGCAAGGAGTGAAGCTGAGGCTCCTCAGATTTGGTTGAGATTAAAAGGAAACTTTTGTTTCCTTGTTTAGATCGAATGCTGGCTGAACTTCAGAAGCGGTTTTCTGGCGTTAGTCAGGAGTTGCTTCAAGGCATTTAGGCATACATTCCTACATTTGCAATCATTTTGTCTGGCCCAGCATTATCACATTGATCATAAGAGAGAAGAAGTGTTGGTAGCTAAAATATACCTTAAGCGCAAGAGTGAGGCAATGCCAATGCAAGACATACTGTCACTGTACAACCTCTTAGACAATGACATGTTCCCTTCCCTAAAGCATTGTGGCAAGTTGCATTACCCTATTCTGTGAGCAACTGTAGCTGTGAAAGGTCATTTAGTGCATTGTGTAAGTTACACACTTGGCTGAGAAGGACCTCTGGTCAAAGTAAGACACAAAATATGGCGGTGATCAATTGAGAAGTAAGTTCTTGACAACATTGAAAATCGGAGAGTTATTGCTAGATTAAATGTGAGACGTCACAGATTAACTCTTTAAGGATCAGTATGTGTAACCTGCAACATACTGTTGTTTTAGTTTTAGGTTTCAGATGTTATTTTATCACAAGTTATTGTGAGATGTTTAAAAGTTGTTATGTGAGAATGCTACATTTTGAACTCGATAATATATTTTGTATTTTATTGTTTAATTTGATTCAATTATTATTCTTCTAATATCCAAGAAAATTTAATTCATGCTGTATATTATTTTGATATAGGCTACGAACTAAAACCACTCAAAGAAATAAATACTGTATTTAGTTTGGTGTATACATAATCTTTCATTTTTTTAACTCAGTGACTTCAGATGAAAAAAACATTGTACTCATCAGACAGCGCATCATTATAACTTGTCTGGCTTCTCTATGCTTTAAAGTACTGTTAATTCAATAAATAAGTCATATTCATGATATATTTCATATCATGAGCCCATTAATGCACAGTCTCCCATAATTTATATTTATCTTATATCTATTTATTTCTTTTATATTTATAAGAGAGAAATAGGATTTTGGCATATTTTTACATCTTTTTCTATCTTTTTTAGTTTCATTTTTCTTTTAATCCATCCGTTTTGTTCAAAATTTCCGTGCGGGAGGACCCCCAGACCCACCGTCAAACCCTAACCCCCCTTCCCCTAATCCATCCCTGGTGCTAAGCACCCCTAAACCTGAAAGTCAAAAATCGTCCCTGACTTCAACCATCCTTTCTTGGAGGCATAGATGAAAGAGGGACTACCAAGACCCTGCACACCATCAAAGGGTAGCTTAGACCATGAATCACAACACTTTTCACCCAGTTAAACAGAGGGACCTTCTTGATGGCCGGCAACAAGTTCCGAACGCTTGCTGGAGACCGTGGTTGAGGCCGGCGGCGAATCTATTGAGTAAAATGAATACTACAATCTTCAGTCTTTAACATGTAATTTTGGTAAATATATCTGTGTTTTCTTTTATATTGAAGTTAGGTGATAAATCATGAATATAAACTAGGCATACATGGACATTATACATGTTAAGATGGATGAAACTGCAAATTACGTCCAAAGGAGCATTTTTATTCCAAAGATTTGGTTGTCAAAATGATCAAGAAATAATAATTCTATTAGTTCTATCTTTGAGATAGCTAATTTAGCACTTTCAGTGCTAAATTAGTTTCGAGGAGTAAACATGACTAGGGGACCGAATATACCTGCTTATATCAAGGAGCTAATTGTTAGGCTATGGCAAGAAGACCATCCTTCCATCAGAGCCATAGCTAAAAGGATTAAACGCCCCAAAAGTGTCATACATAATATTATATCACGTAACGATACCATATGTTCAATGTATCAGTGAATTAATTGTTAGAAAGTCTGAGAAAACCTCAAAGAAAGATGACCAAGCTATCGTCCGTTTCTCACAAAAAGACCGATACAAGGCAGCAGCCAGGATTTTCAGAGAAGTAAATGAAACTGTGGGCATTAGTGTCTCCAGGAAGAGGGTATCACATCGCTTGGCGAAAAGATCTTCAAAATCTCGCACACCTGCCCTAAGAACAAGAGAGCTAGATTAACCTTCGCCACAAGCACCTTCTATGGACAGAAGACCAATGGTTCAAAGTACACTTTAGCGATCAATTGAAGTACAATTTGGTTAGTTCAGATGAGAGGTGCTTTGTCCGTTTAAGACCTGGAGAAAGATTATCCGTGAACTGCGTGAACAGTAGCGTCAAGTTTGGTGAATGAAAAGCTATGGTGTGGGGACTAACTTTAAGAGAAGGTATTATTGGCTTACTTGTCCACTTGCAGGACTGAGTGAATGCTCAAGTCTATAAGGAATTTCATGATGTGTCCCATATAAGAGCCTTCTTTGCCCTACCTGCCATTTTTATGCAGGATAATGTATCTTGCCACACGGCAAATATGTGAAGATTTGCTGGATCAAACGGAAGTAAGTGGCATTGACCTGCCTGCTCAGAACCCTAACCTCAATCTTCAAACCAGTATAGAATTTGTTGAAACCCTAGGAGAGTTATGTAAGGAGTGAAACACAATCACCGCCAAAGAACTTTGGGAAATATTACAAGAAAAATAGAGAAATAAAACCAGAAGAATGCCTTCGGTCAGTGCATAATTGATATTTGAGGTCTACATACCAAGTAGATATATATTGTAATAAATGAATTTTTAATCGCGAGCGACTCTACATTTCACCATGCCAGTCGGTCCCTGTTTTGCTTTTTTGTTTTGTTTTTGTAATAACATCATAACTATTCGACCGATTCTAAGAAATTTGAAACCTTTATGTATTTTTACATTCTCTTTCGAATAATATAAATACTAAAGTCCTCCCAAAGTTAGCCCGGGAATTATTTTTTTTGCCAATAACATCATAACTATTCGGCTGATTCTAGCGAAATTTGAAACCCTTATGTTGTTTTACATTCCAAAGTCTTCCCAAGGTTAGCCCGTGAATTATTTTTTTTGCCAATAACATCATAACTATTCGGCTGATACTCTGCTAGACAAGACTAGGCTATAATATGCTATACTCTGCTAGGCCAGCCTAGAATAAGCTATTATAGGCTAGGATATACTATGCTAAGCTATGCTAAGATATAATATACAATGGTAAGATATATTATGCTAATTTAGGCTATAAAATGCTATGCTAGGATAGCATATGCTTGACTATGGTATATTAGGATGGTATAGGCTATATTTGTATAGGAGAGTAAATGCAGGCTAGGATATACTATTCTAAGCTAGTCTAAGCTATGATATGCTCTGCTATCCTTGGAAATACGATGTTAGGCTACGATATGCTACCTAACCATGGTTATTTTAGTCTATGGTATGCTATACTAGTCTACGATATACTATGGCTATATTAGGCTATATTATGTTAGGTGTGGTTTAGGTGTGGTTATGCTAGGGTAGGTTATACCAAGCTAGCCTATAGTATGCTTGGCTAGGATATCGTATGCAAGGATATATTGGCTAGGCTATAGTAGCCTATTCTATCTTGACTATACTAGGCTACGCTACTCTAGGCAACGCTAGGCTAGGCTCTGGCATGCATTGCAAAGCCATACTTGGTTAGGTTAGGCTATAGTAAGCTAGGCTACACTAGGCAATGCTACGCTAGGCACGGATATACTAAGCTAGGCTAGGGTCTCAGGGTTGTCCAACCTTTTTCCCTAACGGGCCAAATTAAAAATTTAAGTATATTCTCCGGGTCACAGAGGTACTTAAATATAAATTTTAAAAAGTTCGAAGATATATATATATATATATATATATATATATATATATATATATATATATATATATATATATATATATGTATATATATATATATATATATATATATATATATATATATATATATATATATATGTATATATATATATATATATATATATATATATATATATATATATATATATATATATATATATATATAATTACAAACAAAATATTGTATATTAACAGTAAAAAAATAAATTAGACTTATACAAAATAAAATCAAATCAATGTGATTTTGGTGATTGCCTTCCTTTTATGATGTTCTCAATATCATAAAATGAAAATATACCTAAAAATACCCAGGAAAAATATAATCTGAGTCAGCAGTGGGGGGCTGCATGAAGTATTAAGTGGGCCGCGGGTTGGAGGTCCCTGGGCTAGGCTATACTAAGCAAAGGTAGGATAAACTAGGTAATATATACTATGCTAGATTATACTAAGCTAAGCTAGGTTAGGCCCGGTACAGCTAGGCTATTCTATTTTAGGCTAGGCCATCTTATGTTTGGCTAGGTTAAAACGGGGTAGGTTATATTATCCTATGCTTGGCTATGATATGCTATACTATACAAGGCAAGTTTGGGCTAGGCTGTTTTTAGGCTATACCAAGCTGGGCTATTCTCTACTATGCTATGGTAACGTATGTGGCTATACCAAGGTCCTCCCAAGGTTAGTCCGGGAATTATTGAAAGTTTTGACTCTCGTAAGAGGTCATAAATCAGAATAAGTGAGAGCACGCGACATTTTGGTCAGCAGACCTTGTTTTGGGTTGAATAGCCTATGTCATTGTTCCTATTTATCTACGCCACCATATTTTTAGAATAAAAATGCTTTTTTTTGTACGTAACTCGCAGCTTCATCCATACTAACCTGTACAATATGTATGTACAACTTATAGCCATGCTTATTTTATATATGTAATTTATCATGCATTACTTACCATTATTAAGTTGGAAACTAGTGTAAGTTTTGTGATGGAAACCTGCGCCCAAATCACTATGGCAATCGAAGATCTCGGGTGACTTTGACGAATACCGGAGGCTAGCTAGGAGAGTGAAGTCCAGTATAAGGGCGGCGAAGCGGTCTGAGGAACTCCGAGTGGCGAGACTCTGTAAAGAGAATCCCAAGGAGTTTTTTGGATATGTGAACAGCCGTAAACCAATCCGTCGAACGATTGGCCCTTTGAGGAATGAGGAGGGGACATTAAAGCATTCAG
This sequence comes from Ceratothoa steindachneri, assembly GCA_963969495.1. NCBI lineage: Eukaryota > Metazoa > Arthropoda > Malacostraca > Isopoda > Cymothoidae > Ceratothoa > Ceratothoa steindachneri. Next base: position 148,918,344 of record OZ018318.1, read on the forward strand.
ATGCAGAAAATGCTAACCTCCTCAACGACTACTTCTCTTCAGTGTTTACTGAAGAGTGTGGTCCCATTCCCCAGCCGACGGATTCCTACTCGGGGGAAAAGCTGGAGGCAATGGACTTCACCGAAGGAGAAATAAAGAAAAAGATCGCTGACCTAAAGACGAATAAGTCCCCTGGACCGGACGGGTTTCTACCTAAAGTGTTGAAGGAAGTGTGCGATGAAGTATCACGACATCTGTGCGCTATCTTTAACATGTCAATCCGGACCAAATACGTTCCTAGAGACTGGCATGAGGCGGAGGTGACTCCTATCTTCCAGAAAGAAGACCGTAACCAACCGTCGAACTACCGACCTATCAGTCTGACTTCGATAGTCGGTAAACTCATGGAAAGCATCATGGTGGACAAAGTGACGTCGTATTTAGAGTCAAACCTGCTACTGAGGAGTTCCCAGCACGGCTTCCGAAGGCAACGGTTATGCCTGACGAACCTTGTGGAATTCTTCAACTTCGTTTTCAGTGAGCACGATCGGGATAAGGCGGTGGATGTGGTCTACCTAGACTTTCAGAAAGCCTTTGATAAGGTACCACACCGCCGCCTTCTCCGGAAAGTGCGAGCGCTTGGCATACACGGAAAGGTAGCCGGCTGGATCGAGAACTGGCTAAGTGGCAGACGGCAACGGGTAGTGGTGAATGGACAGTCTTCTGAGTGGGTGCCCGTTACTAGCGGGGTGCCTCAAGGTTCTGTCCTGGTACCACTACTATTCATCATCTACGTCAACGACATGGACGGTCACATGGTTACCAAGATTTCCAAATTTGCCGACGATACCAAGCTTGGTATGAACGTTGCAAAGGATGGAAATACTTCCCGCCTGCAGGAAGATCTTGGGAAGATTGGGGAGTGGTCGGACACGTGGCAAATGCCTTTTAACTTGGGGAAATGCAAAGTGATGCATATCGGCCACAGAAACCCCCAATCTCAGTATATCCTTAAGGGCACTGCTATGGAATCCACCGACACTGAGAAGGACTTGGGTGTAACAATCACTAGTGACCTCAAGTTCTCGAAACAGTGCATTGAGGCGGAGAAAAAGGCCCAAAGGATGCTAGGCTATATTAAGCGCCAGTTTGGTTATCGGAACCAGGAGATTGTACTGTGCCTGTACAACTCACTTGTCCGACCGCACCTGGAGTATGCCGTACAATTTTGGAGTCCTTCATTGCGAAAGGACATCGCGAGATTGGAACGCGTACAAGCCAGGGCAACCAAGCTGATTTCCTCTATCCGACATAAAGGTTATGAGGATAGACTAAGGGAATTAGATCTGTTCTCGCTGGAAACCCGTGGACAGCGTGGTCAGCTCATCGAAGTTTTCAAAATACTTCGAGGGTTCGACAATGTTGACTACCGGGATATTTTCACACTGAGTGAGAACAGAACGCGCAATCACGGCTTCAAACTTGAACTGAAGCGTTACAACCGCAATCTGTGTGGAAATTTTTTCACTTACAGTATCTGCGGTATGTGAAACGCACTTCCAGTGGAAGGCCTCAACAGTGAATCTGTTGACCAGTTCAAGTCAAGACTAGACAAAGTCTTGAAAAGTGGCCGTTTAGGGACGCAAAACAATTGAGCAGCTTTGTGCCCGCTCGATTGCTAGTCCAAAGGTACCCTCTTTGAATGGACCGTAAGGTCTCCTAGGGTACCTTCTTTCCTTGTTGTTACTCTTTGTTGTTACTCTCTCTCTCTCTCTCTCTCTCTCTCTCTCTCTCCGAATTTCTACTCACCTTCCCCGCCACCCTTTACTTTCTTCCTCACTTTCACCTCTTTATCCGATATTTAATTTTTCTTTCTTTATTCCTTTGTCATCGCGCTATTACCCTCACCACCCCATCACTTCTCTCTTCCCTCCTCTGCACTTTCTCTTTTTCCCCTTCCAATTTCTTTTTTCTTCTTTATTTCCCCTTCCTCTTTTTCTATTGTTTTTATCCTGAATTTTTTTCTCTTACTTTTGTTATTATTATTCTTCCTCCATACTCTATTCTCATACCTTTTACCTCTACCCATCCCCTTTGAGTCTCTCCCAATTTTGCAATTATATATATATATATATATATATATATATATATATATATATATATATATATATATATATATATATCTCCCTCTGTCGCTCTCTATCTTTTTATCTCTTTGTCTCTCTTTGTATTTATAACAATTTGTCTCTCTCTATGTATTTAAAGGCCAAAGGAAAATGTAAATTGGTAACTCAACCCGGAAAAACGCTAAGGAAAATATTAAATGTAACCTCTCCTTCGCCTTCTTGATCCTTGTCTCCCTACATATCTCCGGGTCTCTACCTCCCTCTGTCTCTCGCTTTATCCGTCTCTCTTTCTCTGTATCTTTATCTGTATTTCTCTGTATCTTTATTTGTATCTCTCTATAGTCGTCTCTGTATCTTTATCTGTATCTCTCTATAGACGTCTCTGTATCTTTATCTGTATCTGTCTCTATCTCTTATTTTCCATGTCTCACTTTCTCTGTCTGTCTGTCTGTCTCTCTCTCTCTCTCTCAAATATCGTATAATTGAGAAGAAAATTTAAAGCTGAACCCTAAATTATGCTTTAGTTAATTGTAGAAAGCCGATATAAAACAGCATTGGCCCAATAAAAGACAGATATGATATTTTGAAATTTAACGAGGTTAAAGTAGTTAATACTGATTATGTCTTTTGGATCTCAAAAACTGTTCTATAGAGACGTCATGTTAATTGGCGCCGGAAAAAGTCTTATTTTGTGATACGGGATTAGGAAAACTCCGGTTTTCCACTGTTGTCCTAAAACTGCTTGCCTTTTCCTTATAATCTTAGGATCTCAAAGGTTTGTGGGAGCAAGGACTAGTACTGTGTGGGAGGGGCTTCAAACTGAATGCATAGTAATTCTCCAGAGGAATGATATTAAGGGAGCCACAATTTAATCGTTCCTTTGTTTACCAGCATATTACATATCTGTTTGACGAAGGTATCTGGGCAAGTGAGAATTAGTAATATGTACGTATAAGATTAATATCTTCACACCAACTGGAAAAATGCTGACAAGAGACCACTTGAATCGGTTAGATGTATCGTTATCGATATAAGAAAGATTATTGAAAACAAAATAAATATAAATCTCCGGCACCGGATAAAAAACTCAAAGAACTCTGAAATAAATCAAAGATGAGGTGGCTAAGCATCTAACGCAGATCTTTAATTTATTGTTAGAAAATCGAATTCTTCCTCAAGGTTGGAAGCTAGAAAATGTAGCACCAATTTTTAAAAGAATGTACAGAATTGCCTTTTAATTATAGCCCAACAGTTTAGCTTTAGTAGTTGGAAAAACGATCGAAACCAGGATAACTGAGAAAATAGTTAGACATTTAGAAAAGAACAAATTATTAAATGATTCACAGAATGGCTTTAGGTATTAATACATAATACGACAGTAAGAGATTAGCTGATATTTTGTATATATATTTTCAAAAGGCATTTGATAATGTTCCGCATAAAAAGTTGAAGTCTAAAGTAAGAAGAGCCTTAGTAATACAAGGAGAATTAGAAAAATGGATACAGAATTGGCACACTGATAGTAAGCAGAGAGTAGTCATTAACGGACATGCGTCAGAATGGACACCTGTAAGAAGTAGAATTCCTTAAGGTTCGGTCATTTGACCTCTGCTTTTTATTATTAAGTTAATGATGTAGATGATGACTTGCTGCCAAAATTTCTAAATTCTAGATGAATGCAAGTTAGGAAAAGGATTATTAACTGAACCAGATAATTGAGAAGTCCAAAATGATATTGCTAAGGTCTGCAATGGTCTGCAAGATGGAACTTCCCATAAATCTTGAGACATGTAAAGTAATGCATGGTGATTATATAAATCCTCAGCAGAATATAAACATTTTGATATAAAAATTACATTAACTGATAATGAAAAAGAACTTAGAATCGATTTATCAATTGAACTTAAATTTTCTCAGCAGTGTGTTGAAGTATAAAAGAAATCATTAAACTTCTCGGCTATATCAAGCGTCAATTTAGTTATAAAAATAAAACTACACTTTTAACATATATAATGCATAAATAAAGCCATAATTAAAACGCTGTACCCAGGTCAGGTCACCATAGTTACGAAAGGGTATTGACAGATTGTAGAAGTTTCAAGCTAGGGCCATAAAATTAATCCCGTAATTAAGAAATCATTACTATGAGACAGGATTAGAAAGGCTAAACTTATTCATTCTAAAAACAAGACGATTAAGACGACAACTAATTGGAGTGTTCAAAACTTCAAAGTAATAGATAATGTAGACTATTCTACTTGGTTTGAACTTAGCACAAATTATACACAAAATAATGGCATGAAAATCGCACCCCAAATTTTAGAACTAATTTATGTGGAAGTTATTTTTTGCTATATTTCTAAATATCTGGAATCAGTTACCGGAAAAAGGTGCTGTCCAGTAGTTCAGTTGAGACTCTTAAAACTAGACTCGACAAAATGATTAGACATTTGATAACAAGTGACAAATAGTACTTTGATAAAAAAGAATAAGAAATAAAGGTCATGTTCAAGTAAGATATTTTATGATAATTATTATTATTTCTATATATAAGCAATTTATTTTATATATTATTTTGTCCTGCTTTCCTAATAAAAATCTATTTGATGCGTATATTGCTAAATGAAATTCCTAGAGATTTGTTGACATCTATAATCTGGAATGATAATGTCTAATAGATCAGTTGAGACACTTAAAATGATTCGATTGGAAATAGAAAGTAAAATCCTTAGATAAAAAAAATGTATTTTTATGAATATATTTCTTTGTTCCTGTTTTCCTATTAAAATTTCCTGGTCTTGTGTATTTCTCAACATTACCAAGTATATTTTTCGCTTATATGAAACTTGTGTGAGAGGATGGTGGGGAGATATCATCGTTACTATCTTATACCTGAGACTAGTATTGTATATATTTAGAAGCAAAATATAAGTACTTCCGTTGTAATGGGCCGAATTGTTAAAGTACTTATTTTCCTTGTAACACACACACTCTTTCACTCGCTTATATTTCGCCTTTCCTTTCTTTACTTTCCTTTTTTGATTCATTTTCTTCCTCATACGAATAATAATAGGAATAAAGATATTATAAAAAAATTACGGATGGAGAAAGAATAACTCTCTCTCTCTCTCTCTCTCTCTCTCTCTCTCTCTCTCTCTCTATATATATATATATATATATATATATATATATATATATATATATATATATATATATATATATCAAACTATTAAAAGGAAATTGGCCTTCATATAAATTGTATTTGGGAATGGATGTGATCGAACTTGATTCTACAATTCTTCTTTTGACATAATTTTTTGAATTAAAGACCAATTTACTTCCTTGAAAATCAATGGAATGATTGAAATCTCTGACATGGCAAAATACTCTACTACTTTAATTGCCAACTCTGATGTCCCTCTCATGTTCATACAATCTTTTATTTAAATTTCCTCCCGTTTCACCAACATAAACATTTTCACAATCTTTACATGGAATTACATATATCCCTTTATCCTGTTGATTTTTAGAATTCCTGGAAATCATCATTTGATTTATAGAATTTTTATATTTAAAAGCTATTTTAATTCCTATTTCCTGAAATAAGTACTTTAACTTATTTAGTTTGTCATTAAATGGCAATGTTATACATTTACTGAAGTCATTAGAACGTGGAGGCTTATTACAATAGTAAGTTTTCCTAGCTGTAAAATGAGCTGATGTTATAAACCAATCAGGTTAATACAGTTCTGAAAAAAATTTCTGATTTTAACAATTTCTTCGTTAAATAAGAAAGATTACATATTCTATAGGTTCTAAGAAACAGAGTAGATATTACAGCTTTTTTAACAGTATTATCATGAATTGAAAATTAATGTAAATATGCATTTGAGTGAGTTCTCTTCATGTATACAGATAATTTAAGTTACTGAAAAAAATGTCAAAACAAGGCTATCATCAGGCCATACTGAAAAACATCATCAATATACTTTAAGCATATGAAATTAGAAGGAGAAATTCTGGATAGGAGTTCTGTCTCAAAATACTCCATGAAGAGACAAGCTAATATCGGTGATAAACTATTTCCCATACTTAACCTAAATATCTGTCTATAAAACTCATTATTCACTCGAAACACATTATATGAGAGACACAATTCCACTAAATCAACAAATTTATTAGCTCCGACTGGAAGATCCAGGTTGAGGTTAAGGGTCATGGCTTCATCGCAGGAACCTTGGTAAACAAAGAGTTTACGTCAAAGCTCACAAGTTTGCCGTCTGGAAGTTGAAGATTATCAAGGCGATCCACGAAGTTTTGAGTATTCATAATGTGTGCTGCTGAAATTCTTCCAACTGCTGGAGATAAATGTTTGGTGAGCCATTTTGAGAGCTTATATGTGCGAGCATTAATGTTGGATATAATTGGACGCAAAGGACATATGGAGTTCTCCGTAATTTTTTACTCAGTTGCCAGTTGACAAGGGTGTGTGATACACCGAAACTGTTCTGGAATATATATGTCTTCATGAAGTGTGGTTTAATTCCTTATCAACCTTACAATAGTGCATCAACTTTCATCATATATATATATATATATATATATATATATATATATATATATATATATATATATTCTAGATGATTTAAGTGCAGATATCTCAGTTTTAAATTCACTAAGAAGTTATCACTAGGAGAAATTTAGACAATATGGTTTGTGAGATCTTTATTATATGAAAATGTTTTGAGCTGCATTTGCTCATCTTCAGGTCCTAAAGTAGAATAAGTAGAATTAGAATCAAATTTAAACGACAGGCAGCAATATCCTAAGATAAATTTTAGTTTCAGGAGAGTTAAAATAACAAAAGCTCTATGCAATTAGAGAATAGAAACAATTAACATAACGACCCAAAATTCAAAGAGAGAAGGAAAACATTATTAGAAACAATATTCAATTCATAAATATTCGGTAAAAAAGCATTTAAAAAACTTTTTAAAATTATTATAGCTTGTTTTTTTATCTTATTTTTTCTGAATCTAAAATTGATTTTATGCTATTTCTATAACTCAGTTAAATTGATTTTTTCTACTCTATACATAAAGTATATTTTAGAAATTTTGAGATTTTCGGAACTAAAGCTAAGCAAATGCAGCTCAAAACGGTTTCATAAAATAAAGAGTTCACAAACAACTATGTTGTCTAGATTCCTCAGAGGGCTAAACTTCCTAGTATATGTACATAAATAAATAAATATATGTATATATATATATATATATATATATATATATATATATATATATATATATATATATATATATATATATAGAGAGAGAGAGAGAGAGAGAGAGAGAGACAGAGACAGAGACAGAGACAGAGACAGAGACAGAGAGAGAAAGAGGGAGATAAGGTGGAGAGTAATGGTAGGATATGGGAGAATTGTGGGGGAGAGAGAGGATGGAGATATGTAGGGATTGGTGAGATTGGGATAGAGAGAGATTGAGAGAGTGATCGGGACAAAATTCGATGGAGTGGGATAATGAGGGAGAAGAGGGAGTATGGAGGGGAAAGAGGCACTTTTTAAAATAAGCTTTAATGTATTTTTTTGTTTCCTCACGGCAAAGTGAATGGTAAGTGTGGTGGAGTTGTCGAACAACACCATTCATACCAGGAGGCGGGCTCAAGCTCTACTGCATGGAGCAGACACCATTCCCGGAACTTCTGGAAGGGCTTTAGTGAATAGGGCATGGGGATTTGTGTGTAGACTGTAGATGTTATCCTAGTGAGACTTGAAAGCGTACAGGGTATCATTAATGTTAGTAATCATACGGTTGTTGAGTTGTGGTTAATGGTTTGGGTTGATTTCCTTCCAACACTATTTTCATGCGACACGAGAAAAAAGAATGGTTAATGCAACGAGTATTTTCCGCTCTGTTGGTCGCCCTGTGCACTGATGGTTCTGGTCTAGCTGTGCGAATTGGAGGTCGCGGGCACGTAAGAGTGTAATGCTGTGTTGGCGTGAGTCTTAACCGTATGTGCTATTGAATATGATGATGAGTCTTTGAGTGTGTATAGATAATGTGAAGTGTTTGATGCATGTGTCACTTTTTTGTGGTTTATGAATGTTCCTTGCTGTGTTTATTGTAACAATGATTGTGCTCTAGTAGGTTCTAATTGTGAAGGAAGGATGTTTTGGAGGTTGTGAACTCTTTCCAGTTCGTGGATGTATAGTCTTAAAGGGGAGGTGAGAGAATAAGGCAAGGGGAGAAAGATAGAAGGAAGCATAAGGGGATGTGGTAAGATAGTAGTTGGATGCCTGGGTTCATGTATGTATGGAAACGTTTGGCCTGTGGCGTGGTCGTTGCAAAGCACGATGTCAGGAGACGAGCTTTCTCCAAGGGAGGAGCAAAGTAAGTGGGGAATGTCGGACCTATGTTCTGACAGCGATATCGCCACAGGGCACCGATCAGATACTTATCTGCGTCATTTGTGTTGTTGGAAAGCTGTGTTAAATGATGTGCATTTAGGTCCCCAATATACAATAGCAGAAGGTTGTGTTTAGATAGAACTTGGAGAAGACTGTGGACTGTAATGAATGGCCAGTAGAATTAGGTTGGTGTCGATATGTATTTTTCAGTATAAAAACGAGTTGTCCTGTGTGTTTGGGGTTTATCTTGTATGCAGCGATTAACAAGGATTGTTATCCTAGTTGCAGCGCTTGTTTGGTGAGTTATGTGTGATAGCCTGCAATAGGGAGAGTTGTATTTGGTGAGTGTGGACTGGTAGAGTTCACGAGTACAATGTCTGGCCTTTGTCTGCTAAGTACACAGTTGTTTGCCGTGTGGCGCACAACATTCCAACTGCTTTCATTTACTTGTTTTAGACTAAGCTAACCTATGGAATTGATGGAAACGTGAGTGCCGCATTGTTGGTCTACGCCACATTGTCTTCCTTAATCTCTTGCACAAAGAGAGTGCGCAGCGCCATGGCAACCTTCACTCGTGTCTTTTTAGATAGATAGGATTTAGAAGACGACGATGGTATGGCTTTAGGTTTCTTTGTTTGTGCCAAGTCGGAGATTTTGGAGCTAGTGGAGAGTTAAGAGGACCTGGCCCTAGGAACTTGGTTCAGAGCGGCAGGAGTGGCATCAGGGCTAGAGGAAGAAGAGACAGTAGACGGGGTTGAGGCAGAAAAAATGGGGGTAAAGTTACAAAAAATGAAGGCAGTATAGCGGGCTGGTGCTGTAATAGAGGAAGGTGGGTTAGTATAGAGGGGGTTTGAAGCAGTGGAAGGGGGAATTGACTCCGAGTGGAGTAGCGACATAAGGAAAGGTTAGAGTCGGAATAGAGGTTAAGTCAGGGGTGTGTGGAGTGGTGAAGGCAGGGCGAAGTGAGGAGCTGAGTTGGAACGGGTTAGTCCACCTTGGTGTGGGGAAAACTTTTGGCCTACTTTTTTGGGGGTCGTGTATATTAGCCTAAATTGTGGCTGCAAAGATGCTTTGCCCTAATCCATTTGCAGCTAAAGCTTATAAGGAAGGTGGCGTAGATGAATGGACTGCCCTCAGATGTCTTTTTTCACCGTGGAAAGTACGATGGCCGGTTGTGATTTTGGCTTGACTTGCTGTGATGGTGTTGATGTTTGTTTACTAAGTGATCTAGGTGGCACTTTTTGCGCCCGCAGCAGCGGCATATGTTCTTGCCTGAGTGGAGAGGGCTAGACGAGTGGTGGTGTTGAGGGCGATGTGGTAGCGATTTTTAATGAGATGTTGGAGTTGGGTGAAGTGTAGGCGTGTAACTGTGCGGTGTATTGCGGTCTCTTTAGCTCCATAAGGCAGCCACGCACTTTTCCTGTAGGGATGAACACATGATTCTTAACGTAAACTAGCTTTCACCTCAGTTAATGCACCGGATAGTGAAAGTTTAAAAGTGCCCTTTCAAACCACATTTGTACTGGGTACGTTCTGCTTAGGTTTCCAGTCCAATAGCATCGTAGTTACTGGTGTGGTACTATGTTATGTTGTGCTTCTTTGAAGTGGGCTTTGTGCGGGTGCCGAGGTCCTTGATGCTTGGATTAACAGCTTGGTCATATGTCTCTTCTCGGAGGGAGTAATGACTGCTTATTGCTTGGTGCGGTTGAAATAAAGGTCTTTGATGGCGTCTTTGCCGTATTCATGCCTTAGTTCACTGATGAAGAACTATAAGCAGAGAGGGTTGGGTCTCCGTACCCATATTTGGTGTCACTTTATGATGGCATATGGCTATTTTGTGTATGATTGTTTTTCAATCACACTATATTTAGAAAGAATGTGGAGCAAGTATGTGATCTTCGTCGTGGGACGAAGGTTTGCCAGCAAAGCAGTAAGTCTTCCTGTAAGAAGGAGTGGAAAGCAACTCCTCTTGTTGTTCTAAATAAGTAATATGACTGAAAGTAAAAAAAAACCCTGCAGAAGCACACTGTCGTAGAGTCAAGGTCTTTGAGTGACCATGTACTGACTCTCCTCAGACAGACGGAACAAGGATGGGGGAGTCAAAATGAGCGCGTGGGAAAACAATAACAAATGAGTGCGATAGTTGGCCTAAGTTAAACAACTTCTGGGGGTTCTGGGTTGAGAGAAACTGGTTATAAAAAAAATACTTAACGATATACAAAAAATAAGGAATATAAGTAATTCTACAATAAATACAAAACACGAAATCAAGGGGGGGGGGATATGAAAGTACAAAATCAAGGTCACGCAGACTCAGGGTATAAAGAGAGTCGATAAGGCTCGTTCACTGGACGTACGAAAGAACTCTTGAGGGAAAACGGGTAGGCTAATTTTTGGGGGAAACTCACGTTAATCGGATGGGCTGGGACCTGGAGACGACGGGGGTTTGTAATGTCTAATTGAAAGCACTTTGTTTCACATCACTGAAGATGAACGAGAGAGTACGCCAAGCGAGAAAGAAGCTGACTCGAGGTTTGTTTGTTGACTACCGTCTATCTGGCGAAAACCTTGTCTTCTGCTGCGAATAAAACAGAGTAGAGGGCGGCTCGTCACTTCACGGGGGTTGGCGGTCACGGGTTGGCGGGTGCTACGAATGGGGTCTGCACGGTAATGCTATTCGCAACTGTACACGCGCAACTGTACTGCATTCTGGTGGCCCTTGTCTGAGTATTTATGTGGCCTCAGTGGAAGTGCATTACCCGAGGCGCCAAAAGGGAGCGTGCCTTATCAGACGAGGCGCGTCCTGCGTGGATTCTCATGGTCGCGCGGAGTTTCCGATCTGTTTTGAACTCGCCCTGCACCGAACGCTCTTGTTATCTGCGCCAGAAGTGCACCAGTTCCCAGGCGCTGTATGAACACGTGGGCTCACGGCCGTTCCAGGGCCTCCCACGTGGAATTTTTTGTCTCTTTCTGAAGGATAACATAAATCCAAATTCTCTATAGACAAGTATAAGGTGGTAAAAGAATATTATATATATACTATCCAAACATCCATAATACGATATCAAAATATCAGGAGCTTTTTATCAATGAATAAAAGTGACGTTCAACGACTTACAAAACCTAGAGAAGACATTATCCTTTAGGCTTCACTACAGATTGGCATACAAACATCCTTTGAACTTGTCTGGGCGTTCAATGAAACTTTAAGTTTAAAAATATCACCCAGAACAGTTATAAATTTCCGAAGGGAACCTGCGCATATATATCTTCTGCACATTTCCATTTCCTTTCTATTCACTTCACCAATTTATTTACAGATTTTTCGTTCAAACCTTCTGCGGGAGTTACCCTCGTTGAATTTTGCTTAAAATGTAAAAAGGTGACAAAATCCAACTTCATCTCATGATGAGGGACGAGCAATGAGGAAAAGTAGTAGTGAGGTAAAAGGAAATAACAGAAATTTTGAATAATTTAAGGATGGCAAAGGTGGAAGAATGAACCCGGTTACCATTTTACACTGAGGCCATAAATTCTTTATATAAATCTATAAAACTGGTTCCTGGAAGTTAAAAAAGGTTCAAGCACTCTTTGACGAGGTAGGAAACTCCCCGAAACAGCGAATTAACTCCTTTCCTGGACACAGGATTGAACATCCTTCAGTGGCTTCAGAAGTCCCTACAAACGCTAGAATAGACCTATAAAATTCCGTATCTCCCAATGGAATCGACCAAAGTTTTATTCTTGTTATAATCTGCCTTTCAGGCCTTAGGGTAGGAGGGGTCGTAGAGTCGTCTGTTTCGGGAAGGAAGATTCAGTTTAAAGGGTATAAATACCTAAATCCTTAGCTCTTATACCATATGGCATTGAAAACAAATATTACGTCTTATACAAGGTGTCCTATAAAAAAGATAACCGTACTTTGAATTAGTATAACTCAAAACCTATTGGAGATTTTTGAGTTCTGTAAAACAAAACAAATTTACCAACTATGTCTCTGTCGATTCTAGAAATTTCCTTAAATTCCCTTTTACGATATTGATACACTAATGGGTTTAGTGGAGGCTATCAAAATTATGTTTGCGCCATGAAGTAAAATAATGAAACTTCGAACTTTAAAATTAACAAAAACACCTCTTCATATGGGTCATACAAATTCATTTTTTAATTTTCTAAGTATCATTTCTTCCACATGTCTTCCATTTCTTTCCAAGCACAGTTGCACCTTTGATCGCATTTATTGAACAACTGTTTTGATTAACTTGTGATTTTCCTTAAGTCTATTGACTTCACGTGTTATACTATCTCTTAACTGGTTGATGCTTTGTGGTAGAGTAGAATCCAGTTTATTCTTTAGATATCCCCATAAGAAATAATCACACGGTGTTAGGTCAGGGGGTCTTGAGGGCCATTCAATTGCATGATTTAGCGTGACAATGCGGTTGTCAAACGTTTCTCTTAGTTTTGTTCTTACAGCAAGCTGTCTATGAGCTGGGGCGCCGTCCTGAATCCACCAAAGTCTATTGAATTGATTGCCGTAAATCTGGCAGAGTTCCGGGAAGATCCTTTCGTTGATCATTCTCAGGTAGGCAGCACCATTCAAGTTATTCTCGTAAAACAATGGGCCGACAAGATAGCCATTCCCGCATATTCCGATCCATAGAGACACTTTCTGCTGACAAATACGTGTGTCAAAGTTGAATGCTGGGGGGTGGTTCAGCAGCGTATATTGCCGAATGTTATGGCTATTTACCTTTCCATTCATGAAAAAGACTACTTCGTTACCAATTACAATGTTTTTCAAAAAACGAGCAGGCTTATGGAGAACCCATTCGACAAATTGTCTACGACGAGGAAAATCAGTTTCAAGAAGCTGCTGTCTTGCATGCATCTTATAGGGATGCCATTTTAAGTCATGTTTAATAATGCGGTTAAATGATAACTTTGAGAATTGTAACTGATTCTTTCTGACTGATAGATGTAGATTTTGGAGAAGTATCATCTGAACATTTTCGATATTTTCTGTTGTTCTTATGGTTCTCATACGACCTGAACGACCTGTATTTAGATTTAAGGATGTTCCTTCATGTTAGTATTTGCGAACCTTTTTCCAAAGTGTGGGCTTGCTTGGTGGGTGCCGACCTAGAAAACGTTGTTCAAATGAATCTTGTACTTGTTTAATACTGCCAGTCTTAATAAAGTTTGTGACTACAAATACGCGTTGATCTTTTGTTAACTGCATGATTAAAAAGGTTCTATGGAAGTAAACATTTACACAGAAACGCTTTCATTTGCTTAGTAAGCAATAATGACGAGACCATACCACAGCGTGGCTGAAAAACCACTGTAAAATGGCCTAAGGTATGCTTGGAAAATCGCACAAAGACCTAGGCAACCTAGGTTCCCTAGGTTCTCTTGAAAGTGCACGGTGGCCCAGCCTTCCTAGGCTTCGTTTCATTATTTTACTTCCTTGCGCAAACATATTTTTGATAGCCTCCACTAAACCCATTAGTGTATCAATATCATGAAAGGAAATTTAATGAAATTTCCAGAATCAACAGATAAATAGTTAGTAAATAAAACACTCATGGCAAGATCAAAAATCTCCAATAGTTTTTGAGTTATGCTAATTCAAAGTACGGTTAACCTTTTTCTAGGACACCCGGTATAGTGAAAAACCCAGTCTTTAATAACCTTAATACAAAGGAAGAGGAGGAAATATCCATAATCATGTCTCATTTTGAGATAATTTGATGGCTAAAGTGGCTGCGTTTTGTATTAAGTCTACTAGTCATGTGATTTAGAACGGTGACCACAATCAAATCGAAAGTGGATAAATAGAAAAAATATGAGAAAATTACTATAATCTGCAAAATTGTTCTTTAAGGTACACTTGGACTATGATTAATAAGAGGACAGAAGTGAGTAGCCTCCTTTTACAGATTGAATCACGATGAGTTTAATACACAAAAGGAGGATGAACAATACGCTAACCATAGATAATTATCTGAACTTTACTTCTTTATATTTTATGAGTGGAAACAAGAATGATTCTAAGAAAGTGTTTTTCACAATTTTTTTCTTTTAAATCTCCAAATAGTTTAAATTGTGTCTATACTTCTCTTCCTATAAATATAAATAAATAACGTCCTGAATGTAGTTTGGAGACGAAGAATCACAAGAGACTAAACTGGATTAGGAAAACAAAAAGAACATTCAGAATATACTCTTAATACTTTACAAGAGAGGAAAAACCATGGCATTGCGATAGTTGCTCGGGGCAAAGAAATAATTAACTTAAATAAAAAAAAAAAGGGAGCGTTAAATATAAAATTTTCCTCATATTTATTTGCCAAATGGACAAGGAACATTTTAATGTTGTTTCTTTCACTGGGCAATTTCTTTCCCCTTTTCTTCTCGTAGTTACTATTTTCGCCTTCTGTTCTATCCTCATTATACCAATGAATTCTTGAAACAAATATAATGAAAATATAAAGAAACAATTGTTTTTGCCCACATCTTGTGGGCGAAAACAATGTGAGACGGTTCGATACTAAATGAAAATAGATTGTTCATTGTTATTGAGGCAAAATGAAACAATGTTACAATAATCAGGATTATACTTATAATTTAAGCCGCATTAAACCTTCTATGGTTGTCGAGTTACACAAACGAATGTCTTCAAACTGCTATGTCAATTAAGAGTAGATAAATTTCGAATTATCGGGGAGAATTTCGTCACCAAACTCTATCCTCTAAACGAAATGATTTACTTAAATCAAATGGGTTAACTTGTCTTGGTCGATTAATCAAGAGAAGAAGGAACAGGGAAAATAATTAATCGCGGGACGCCCGCAACGAAAAATCAAAGAAAGCAGGAAAAATTCTTTCCAGTGGGTTTTCAAGCATTTGAGACCTGTTGGGTATTCATTCAGAGCTGCAGATAGTTCATAAAAATATTCAACGCGGAACAAGTGGGTGCTGAACCAATGGTCAGCCCATGAGTAAGAAATGAATAAACAGATTTTACGCAGCCTGCTCCGGGTGTCAAGCATCAGAATGAACGCAAGAAGGGCTAGAATGGCACGATAGTTCCAACGTGCATTGCTGATGTTTGGAATCTTTTGAAACTTTACAAAGGGGACCTCATTCATCTCAGTAAAGTGACCGAAGACACGGGTGAGGTGATAGAGAAACTTCATGTCATCTCTCCAGCCACCTGTTTCCTTAATCTCAGTTTTACCGTTGCTGAAGGCTGCTTTCAATTTATCATAATTGCTCATCAAATCCTGCACAAGGAAGTACTCTATGTTTAGTGATTTAGTCGACCCATGGAGCTCATCGTCCATGACAAGGCGAAGAATCCGAGCCAGGACATGGTGCTGGCAACTGATAAACTTGGGTTAGAAGTGACCTTTATCTTCGAACATTTGCTGCAGTCGAACAACAACGCCTGTCTTTTTTCCGGTATTCACGCTTGTTGTGTCGGCGACAAACATAACAATTGATCCCCACAGGTTGAACTCCTATAACACACACTGGAGCCCTTTTTGCAATTGTTACAGCTTTCCCATCCTTCAATTTGAGCGCAGCCTACTTTATTTCTTTCGCTTCATTCTTGAGGACCACGACCTGATATTCAAAGTCCTCAATGTGTTTGCCGTCAAAGTGTAAGCTCCACTTTTCCAGATGAAGCGTGCTCACCAAGTGCTTGTTCACCTGCGCAGCTCTCGTCTAGATAGCCTTGTGAATTGCTGATTGACATAGGGCTGGGATTTCAATGCCCTCACCAGAAAGCTGGCGTCATACCTTTGCTGCTCTGTGGGACGACAGCTTTGTGCTTGTAGCAAGGAGTCTTCCTGTTGGGATATGCTTCCTTTTCCTTGCTGATGCTGCATTCTCATCCTCCCAAGAACTGTCTTCGCTGTTATTGGATGAGTTCGTGCTAGTTTCGGAACAATCAGGTGGTGCTGAGCTGAAAGGTGGGGGCACAGTCGCTTCCATTGCCTTCTTTCGCTTGGATAGGTGGATGGTTTTTGGCACTAGCAGGTTTACCAGTGGAATAACTAACCTGGCATTTGGTCAAAATTGGCTGTTTATAGAGGTTCTCATCTTCTTTGCACAACCAGTTGCCTTTCACCTTGGTCAGGTCAAACAGTTTATTCAAAGAATTAAAGTTTTGTTTCTTTCTGCAGTACTCATAGTCTTTTAGAAGGTTTTCTAGTTTTGCACAAATGGCTTGATCAGATACATGCGGGAAGTTCAATGTTTTGCTCCATAGGGCTTTTAGCTCCACAACAATTAGGCCGATCCTCTACCTCCGTTCTTTGGCGGTGGAATCAAGAAATTTGAAGCCTCCAACAACGTGGATTTTCAGGGGTATGCGAATCTGTTCACTTAAAGGTGCTTCATAAACGTCCACGTTGCCTCTTCTCGATGGTGCTTGAAACTGGACTAAGTTATTTTTCCAGGTTTTCTTGTTCTTCTTCGTGTTAAAAAAGTTCTTCTTAAACGACATGTTTTGTACTCAGCAACTGAAATAGACACTAATAAAATATTTTATGCTATTTTATTATATAATTAGTGAGAGAGTTAAATGTAGCTTACCAAATAATACCAGGATCTCTTTACAATCAACGCTGGAGAATACACAACAATTATAATAAGGCAATAATAATATCAACGCCGTTAAAACTGAACTAGTAACTACCCGCTTTAAACACCTTGCTTATATACCGCACGCGAAATGGCTGAAGAAAATTCTGGAACTCTACAGAAATCGCCCAAGCGATGACATGGTGATTTTATAGAAAATTCTATACAATTCTATGATACATAAATTGTTGCACAAGTCTGTTTGATGACTTATATATTTAATATAAATATTTTTAACACGTATAAAATGCTAAAATAGCCTATATTACATTTCAAAGTGGTTTGTGCGTGACCTTTTTCAATATTTCAAGGGAATAAAAGTAATTTTTGTCATTAATACACAAAAGTTCATTCATTCGTGCTACAGGAAATAATTTTTGGTAAAAAAAGTCAAAAAGTCATCACCCTAATATGTATATGCAGTTGTGAGGGCTAACATAGTGATTGCACTGTTTGGATATGCCAACAATAAAATTAATCTTATAATAGTTTACAAGGCAGAGGTTAAACAGAAATACAACGCCAATATGCGGAGACTTTAATTTACAGAAAGTTGAAGTTCAACAAAATATATCGGATACAGAGGGGAAAACCTATTGAATTCCATTTATGATAACTTTCTTTTTTAAAATTTCGAGAAATTCAAACGTGAGCAAAATATATTCGATTTAATTCTTATCTATGCGAAGTACATAGTGGAAAACATTGAAGTATGTGAGCCATTGGAGAGAAATAACGTTAAATTAGATTCCAACTAACGACAAGCATAAGAGCAAATTAGACAGCTCTTTTGGATAGCTGCACTATAGATGTTTTCCGTGATCGTATGAGTGGAAATGACTGGGGTGGCTGTTTTCATAAATAGGCCACTCAAGATATGTATTCAGAGTTAAAGGGACTTGTGTTCACTGTAGATTCTAGGTTACTTAAATACATACACAGTAAACACTGTAAGTGAAAAAGAGCTCTTCCCTCGGATCATCAGCAAAATAATATAATCAATTCGAAAAGGAAACAGATACTAGCAAGCTTAAATTAAACAAAGAGTTAGAAGTAAATCGAAAAAGATATATACTATGTAAATCATAGGTTGGACAATTGGAATTTCAGGAAAGCGAACAAGAATTATGAAAATTGACATATAATAGCTCCAAACTCCAAGCATGAGTCAAAGCATTGTGATAACTGTACAAAGCCCATGAGAGATGCAATAGGACCAATTAAAATTAGAGATAGAGTTCTCACTGACAATTCCATAATCATGGAAAACAGTTTAAATGAGCATTTTTGGTGCTTATATTTTTGTTAACGTGGCACGATTATCCACAATGAGAGAAGAAAACAATTTGATGGAACATAAATTTATTCCAACAAACAAGTAAACAAGGGACAAATAAATAATTACATATATAACTACATACATAACAATCGAAGACACCCCTGCCTGATTTTGTTCACCCAACACTTAAATGAATTAGGAAAAAAAAAATTCAAACAGGCGAGTATGAGAGTTGACCAATCTATTAGGAGTGGTGTAATCTAAGGATATTTCAAATCCAATTACGCTAATCCTTAAACTAGGCGAGAAATGAGATTATAGTAGTAATCCTCCTATTAGTTTAACGTTCAGATTTGGTCAACTTTTCAAATCAATAATCACAGATGGGATAATGGGCCATATCAAACAAAAATAATCAAATAATGGGCGAAAATTTCAGCTGGAATTTGTTCATAAAATGATTTCTATCTAAGATGAATACAAAGTAGTGGATAGAGTTTACCTAGACCTTCAAATACACGTTGATGCCTTAAACATAAATCGCTTTTACTCAAACATAGCGGGCACGGAATAAGATGGAAATTTCTTAGGTGTAGAGAAAATTTTCTATCCGATTTGTGGCAAGAGGTTTTCGTAAATGAGTAAACGTTGCTTGTACTTCAGGCACTAGCGGAATACCGTATAGATCTGTGCTTGACCCACTTTTATTCATTCTGTACATAAATATTTTGATAATAGTTTAATTAATAAAATCTCGAATTCTCACATGCCACGAACTGGGAAATGGAGCGTTTGTGCATATAATTGGGGCGAAACTACAGCAAAAGCAAGATAAAATTATCGAGTGGTCGTAAAGTTAGCTGATTAATTTTTAACATTTGTAAATTCAAAGTTATGCACTTATGGTGTCATAATTAAAACCAGGATTATGGAATAAAAGTCCGAATTCCTGAGTACTTAACTTATAAAAGGACAGGGGAATTATGCTTTCGGAAAAACTTCATAGTGTCGAAGAAATGCTTCGAAGCTACTAAACAAAGTTAAAGGATACTGTAATACATTGCTCTAGACTGCATAATTATATCAAACGATATCATTCTCTCCATATATAAACCACTCCGTCCTCTTCTTAAGTAGGACAAGCAACTTTTGCTCCTTTAATAAATTAAATATAGCGCTGTTTCTACGAGTGCAATGTAGAGCGACCAAACTATTTCTCGAGCTGAGGAGTAATCGAAACAACGGATTTAAATGTTTAAAAATTAAAATCATTAGGTAATACAAGTTTTTGACTGCTTTTCCAGATGGGTGCTTGAGGAATTAATTACTGGTTAGAATGGAGATAAATTGGTAAAAGAGCGTTTTAACACGACCATAACTCAAATTTACTTCAGTTATAGAATCCGATAAAAGTGGAATAATCTACCTAACCAAGTAGTTGAATTTAAGTCAGTTTTGTAAGTATTTCTCGAATTTAAATATTACCTGGTAGAAAACATATATGAGATCGTCCAATTAATAACATAACAAAATGATGCCATTGATTAGTGCCATGAAAAACATGTTTGCAAATGAATTTTCCTTGATTTCTTTTGAAATACTGCATGAATTTATATAAGTACATACAAAATTACATGCGTGTATTCTTAGATCTAGGGCTAATAGAAAATTAAAATATAAAAATAAGCATGATAATACTTTTGGTACCGCTGCACATACTCGTATTTAGGTGTGTATCATTAGGTCTGGGGCTAAAGTTTGAGTTAATCGCAGTTAAACAAGTGTCGTTTAATTGGAAGATGTTATAATTATTTATTTATTATTCTGGTAAAGTTTGCTATATCCTTCCATTTTAATCCTCTTCTAAAGGGCTAGGAGTAGATCCTAGGGTATTTAATGGTCTCCACTCTGTTATTTTATAGCACTTAATTTTTCAGGATATTTAGTAAAGGCCCTAAGCTTTTAATTAAATTTAACAAGACATTTATAATCAAGACAAGATAAATACATAAATCCTTAAGACAAAATAATGACAAAACTCATCTCAGGACAAGAAACCTATGTCCTGTTGTATTGTTGTATTATTCTAATGGAATAAAAGGTATCGAACACGCAAGTAAACAGAGTAGAATTTTAAATTTTAAAACAAGTACCACCATCGAAATAAAATAATCAAATGTTGATTATCTGCTAAACTGAAATTAAGAATCAAAAATTTTAGAGTTACTCATATTTTAAATGTAGCAGTTAATTGGTTACTGAAATAAGGAAAAATGATAAATCAAATAGGAATATATACTGCATTAACAGAATAAGCGAAGTCTAAATGAAAATTAATTTCCGATGATCCGATATAACTCTGAACCAAGCCTTAATTAAGAATTTTGTCAGGAATAGCATTGAATTATAATTCAGTGAACGTTTCTATTCACGAGCAATGAAACAGGAAACTTAAAATACTATTTGATGCCAGAAATGTAACTCGATTCCTCAGACATGAAAACGTGACACAGAAATGCGCTAATTTCTTGTTCAGGTCCACGACGCTCTGCCCACATTGCAACATTCTATACATGTTCAATGAGAATACTCAATATTCACTTTTTAGTGCCTAATATTGTAATACAAATTTACATGCATAGCGTTTATAAATATTAACTCGAATCATAGCGTCCAACAAAATTGAGCCTTCAAAATGCTACAGCGAAACGAAAATTATTCTTTTAGGAATAGATCACGAAATAGCTCCAATTTTTAATAAATTGCAAATTAAAATTACGTTAAATAGTAAAAATTCCTGAAATTTATAAATTTAATTATATTTATAATCAAATATGCCTAGAAGTCAATATATAAATCCTTTAGATTATTTTTGTTACATATGCGGCTCGTTAACGTTTTAGTAAAATAAGCGAAAAATTAACCATTTGATTAAAATTTATATTTTGGCTAATTAAAGATCAAGATAAAAAATAGTCTAACGGAAGATCTAAGAATTTAAAATTTGGAGTGCCAATAGTTTAGTGAACCACAAGATCACATGACTGACTATTTCTGTTTTGTATACGCCAAATGTCAAATATAGTCTATCGCTATCTTTGTTCGCTCCTCC
The DNA here is from genome assembly GCA_963969495.1 of Ceratothoa steindachneri. Taxonomy (NCBI): domain Eukaryota; kingdom Metazoa; phylum Arthropoda; class Malacostraca; order Isopoda; family Cymothoidae; genus Ceratothoa; species Ceratothoa steindachneri. Next base: position 148,939,919 of record OZ018318.1, read on the forward strand.
ATCTACCCAGGACGTCACTTTTCAAAATACCAATACCATAACCATCTGCCGAAATATTACTTTCTGATTAAGAGGATTCTATGACTTTAAAAGTCTCTGCATGTCATCTTTTCGAAGTAATGCTGACGATTTACAAAAGAAATTTTCAACGTTAAACAATTTTTGTTTTTGCAATATCATTCCTTGGCTTTTAGAAGAGCTAGATTTGCTTTATGATCGAGCCAGTGGAGATGGAACATCGATGCGTCACTTTGTAACAAAAAAGCCTTTATTTTTTACCAGTGTTTAATATGCTAGACTCTAAACTAGTAGCAAATACCAAATGGACTCCATTCTGGATTTGTGAAAATGAGACAGTCTTGCTCGAGTGGCCACCTCGAAACGAGTCAATAGTTTTCTCACCAAAAAATCATTCATGAATCTCCACTTGGTAAATAAAAAATAACTTCCCTCTCTTCATATAAAATTAGGAATAAGGAAACAATTTGTGAATGCTTGAAGCATGATCAACCATCTTTTGCATCTTTCAAAGGCAAGTTTCCAGAGCTTACTATAGCGAAAGTAATGGAAGAGATCTTTGCCGGCCTTCAAATTCGTTAACTTATGGTAAACAATGAATTTAAAACTACTATGGATGAGTTAGAATTGGAGGCCTGCCAAAGTTTTAAGGGCGTAGATAATGGGTTCGGGGCTGTTCCGAATGCACAGGTCTGACAAATACAACACTCTTGCTAAGAAAATTATTAATTCATATAAGAATTTAGGTTGCAATATGTTCCTAAAATTGCATTCCGTAATTTGCATCTGCCCTTCTTTCCGGAGAATGAATCACAAGTCAGCGATGAATATGGTGAAAGAGTTATCCAAGATATTGCTACTATTGAAAAAAGATGAAGTAGAGCGGTGATGTTAGCTGACTTCTTCCTTATCTGCAAAGAGAAAGACCAGAAGATTCACCAAAAAGAAGGCATCACTACTCTAAAAATAGGAGGAAATTTAAGTAAAACAATATTTTTTTTAAATAAGCTACACTGACTGGTTACCCTAGCATTCTCTGGCCACATTGATTCTGCATGGGATACGCCTGAGGGACACTCCTCCTCTACGTGAAGCAAGAGGCTGTGTCCAATAGACCAATCTAACAGCTTCCTAGAAACCTGTTTCAATTTGTATATTTTATCTTTCACTTTTACCGTCACAGATACGAATTCGTTTCCCCCCTTCCTGGCACGGGATTGTTTTCTCCCACCGTTTTGTGACGAGCTATACATTTTTTTTTTAAGTAAGCTGCATTATTGTTTGAGTCATACACATTAATAGCAATAAAATTGAAAACGTGAAACATAATCTCTAATTTTGTTACAGTATTTAGTTTAGTAGATACAAGTGAATTAAGAAATTTGTGACATATTAAGGAGAACTATCCCTGAATACTTCTAACGTATTTAACCTGTTTTTAACCGTTCAAACACACAACAGTGAACTATAAACAAAGAATCCACAAGGTACCCAGACACTTAAAAAAACTTAAAAGAATTAAACAAATCTCTAAGTGACAGGAATAACAGGCGAAACCGTAAAACCCCCGACTGAATACTGTACGAGGAGCATTTAAATTTGGAGGCCTTTAGACCTAAATAGGCACATAAGACAATCCTTATAAGATGTAACAAATTATAAAATGACTAAGAATAACAAAATAAATCAGGGCATTAGAATTTGGTTCACAAACTACACTTATGTAATTGAAGCAACTATTCTAATATAAACCTTCTAGTGAGTGAATATGGCCGAAATATCTCAAATTATTTCTGACTTTTATATTGTTTATTAGTAAGTGATATTAGCTCATTCATTGATCATTGTTCTAAAGAAGCTTTCTTGAGATAGCGTCCCCTTCTCCCTCCCTCCCTTTCTATTTATATTTTAGAACTAACGGAGTGAAACTTAAAAGACGATGTTATGTGACTATATAGGTATGAAAGGATGCTGTTTTTTTAAACATTCTTAGCACAAATTCCATGCTTACTAAATTATTTATACAAAGACTACAAATTTTATAATTATATTATATCTCAGTACTTATTGAAGTAAAGCGAAACCTAACGTGTCCATTCCAGACTAAAAATTTAAAGCTAAGTTAGGTAGAGAAAGCAAAATTAAGGGAGCTTAAACTATGTTTCTGAAGCGTTCTTAACAAAACTTCGATGCTTGTTGAATATGATTTTTTGGAAGGCGGACGAATGCCATAATTGTATTATTTTGATTACATTATAAAACAAAGCGAAACCAAACATGTGTATCTGTCACCAAAATTTGCAAATAAATTTTCATATAGAAATGAGAAAGCGCTTTGGTATTATGTTTATTATATGGCTTAGGTTTATTCAGAATAGAATTAAATTACTACACTACGTATAGACTACATTAGAGAAACGTAGCAGGAAACTTAGGTTTGTTGCAAAGAGAGTGCCTCTCTTAGGCTTTTGCCGTCGTAGTCTATGAGACCATTTACCTAAATTGGTTCGATTAAAAAACAACGAGTGCATTGACTCATTCATGGGTCAAATATTGATGTTGACTGTATAATCGATTCTCCAGTTGATGCAAGAAAATAGTAGGAATTTCTGTGCCATATTATCTATTCCTATACAGTAATTATTATTGCTTAATGATGCGAGAGTGTGATATTTGAATGAGTAAATGACACTTGAAATTTAAGTCACACAAAGTTATCGATTTGGGATAGTTTTCTACAGAAAAGTAGGTACGAATTATTTAGGTAAGTGATATTATTCGAATTGACTTACCAATCACTTACACCTATTATAAAATTTATTATCTGGCTTAGATTTATTTAGAATATAATTAAATTACTAAACTACGTCTAAACTACCTAAGAGAAACGTAGCAGGAAAGTTAGGTTGGTCGTAAGGAGAGTGTTTCCCATAGGCTTTTGCTGTCGTACTATATACTCTGAGATTGACTGAGTCGATGAGATCGAATCAGCCAGAGCGAAAGCAAGGAGAAAATAGTTAGACTCTAGATGGAAAACCGCCGGAAAAAGTGTCTTGGAGAAATCTGAACGGAATTGAAGTTCGTGTTTCTCGAGGGAAGATTTATTGCATTCTCTCTAGGCGTTTTGAACGAGTTTTGTTTATACTCTAATGATGGCAAATCGACGCCTCACTTTGCTTAATGTAACTTGTTCCGTTTGAACTCTGATGATGGCGGGAACGAAAGGAACATAATAATCTTCCTTTTCTGCTACTGGTTTCCGTCGCGGATTTAATCTACTGCAGAAGGTTCAACCATAAATAACGGCAGTTATTAGGGTGACCGATTAATAATATGACTTATTATCCGACCTTGAGGCAAGACAAGAAACTGAACATCTTTCGGCTCGCGATGTTCACATAAGTGGGTGTAAAAATTTATGAAGAGTAACGGAAGGACACCCCACATAACACACAAATCTTTAATTTCCTTCGTTTCGCAACCACGGCTGGCCCACGTACCGGACAGGCATGTCATATATACATAGTGACTTTACTTTCGCTTACTTCGGTGTAATAATTGAACAGCCATGGTAACCATTCGATATTTTCTTTCCAAACCTGCATCCTTTATTGATTTATTAAGGAAGCTGTTTATATTATCCCAAGCGAAAGTTACCAACCCAATGCCAAAGACGAGGCAAGTGGAAGACAGGACAGTTAATGTAAGAGATATGTATTAATATTAGGCTTAGATGGGGACCTTCACAGGGCACGAACCGTCGACTAGCATCTTAATTAAAAGATATTGATATGAAATGGAACATTATTGGTTTAATGAACTCAAAAGGAACGGAGAAAAGACAAGGGATGCAATGAGAAGGGGACACATTGTATTATTTGAAAAAATGACACAGACCAGTCAGTTCTGATCACCTGGCAACCTGGAATTTGTATTGGTAAACAAAAAAGCACGATTGGAGAATCGACTCCTCATATGTTCTTAACATAGCATATAAATAAAGGATGTAAAAGTCACTAGGGCCTATCAAATACATCTCAATCTAACACTGATCAAACCAACAACATTGTATAGTGTGCATACATTGGATTGCGTTATCAGGCATTATTCAATATGCTTGTCATAGTAGGTTTACAATTCAGGACCTTAAGCAAGTAAGAACTAATATATAGGTACGAGTATATATATAAAATTTCACCAAGATTGAGAGTACATAGAATGCGGAAAAATTCATCTTCTCACTGGAGTCAGACCAACATAGATGAGTGTTTTGATGATTCTCCGTGGTATTTTTCTAGGATTTTTAATATTCTAACTCATTGTAAATTATGTATTTTCTTAGGTTTTTGTATTATAGGAAAATAAAATTCTCTCTTTCTTGTAGATATTTGTCAATACTTTGAATATTCTAATTTCTAGACATTTTTAATATTATAATTCATTGTAAATTATGTATTCCTTTCTACTTCGATATTATAGAACCCGAAGATCAGTGGACAGCTCGAAACGTTGTTTATACCTAATAAATGAAGATGAATTTCTCCGCATTCTATGTACTTTCATTCCTGGTGAAATTAAAGATTCTTCTGGCTAGCAGCAACCCTATCAATATATATATATATATATATATATATATATATATATATATATATATATATATATGTGTGTGTGTGTGTGTGTATTTCGCACTAATTAATTTCCTTTGGCAACTTTCTCTTCTTCTAACTATCATTTTATTCCATCTTGTAGATGGTGGATCACTTGTCCTGTATTCATCTCTCTTTTAAATGAATGTGTTTGGTAAAAAACAAACTAAATTGCTGAGCTTTCGATCTTATTCGATCATCTTCGAAGCGTTTTGATATGTTCTTGCCTCCTTTACCAATGTAATGAGTGGAGTGAGGATCTGACATATTGAAAGAGAACAATCAATCAATCAATCGTATATAGAAAGGACAGAGAGGGATCACTATGTAACACAGGCGAACAGGCAGTCGTAGAGGAAAAAAGGGTGCGGAAATAACTTGAGAGTGGATAGGGAGGGTTGATAAGTCGATGGTTAGACACCAATTCGTAGTGTGGTTGGGTGGGTCTCGAGGTGTTCGTGACTGGACGACGGTTGGAGGGTAGTCAGGAAGGAAAGCGTGTCTGCTTAGTCGGAAACGTGTTATTCATGATGCTTTTAACTTATGGGTTGCGGGTGGTCATGTGCTGCGGGGTATCGCAGTACCATCGCAACATACCATCTTACGTGTAGTGCGGAGTCTCCAACGTTGATTTGTGAGTCTTGTGTGGGCGTATTTGTTGATGGGGTGCTAATTTGTTGTTGCCGTGTAGTGTGGACATTTTTGTGTACAAGGGAGAGCGGCAAGCGCGCTTCAGAGCAGAGTTCTGAATGCGCTGAGCATTCGGCTGCCACGTGGCACTCGCAGCTACGAGTGACAGTGGGGCGTACGCGAGAAATGTCGCACGAGTTATTGTGCAGCATTGTGTTTGTACGTGCGGTTCTTGCTTGTGTTATGTTCTGGTGTATATTGAACCTAAGGGTCTTGTCAAAAGTTACCCCAACGATTTTTGTATGTTGAGTGTAGTCAAGCCTTGTCGGGTTTAGATGGTTCATGTCTGGTGTGTGTGAGAATATTTGTAGGTCATGCATGAAGTGATCTATTGCGCCGAAGAGTGTCATCTGTGTCTTCTGAGGATTCGTGGCAATTAGCCATTTATCCTCGTATTCTGTCTTAGCATCTAGTATTATTTGTGCGTGAAGCGTGATTTCGTCTGGTCCACGGCCGCTGAAGAGAACGGTCTCGTCATCGGCGTAGGACAGTGTGTATGTGTGACATCAGTTTTAAGGTGGGCGTGCGTTGTCGTTTCTGTACATGATGTAAAGTGTGGGTGCCAGTAAGCTTCCTTGGGGTACACCTGAGCGTGGTGAGAAGGGTTGTGAGAGGTATTGTTGAATTTTATGTAGCATCTCTGTTCAGTGAGGTAGTGTGAGAGGAGCTTTCTCGTGCAGAGAGGAACCTCCGTATTGTTGGTTAGTTTCCACGGAGTCCCCCGTGCCACAACTTATCAAAGGCCTTCTCCACGTCCTTGCTGATGGAGAGTGTCTTTTGATGTACCTGGCGTTTTTTCTGTATTATGTCGTGAACGAAGGTCACAGCCGCCAGAATGGACCGGCCCCTCCTGAACCCATATTAGTAGGGGGAGAACCAGTCCCCTGGTCCGAACAGGTCTCTACCTAAAGTGTTGAAAGAATTGCGCGATGAAGTGTCACTACATCTGAGCACAATCTTCAACATGTCAATCCGCATCGGATGCGTTCCTAGAGACGGGCGTAAAGCGGAGGTGACTCCTATCTTCAAAAAAGGAGACCCTAGCCAGCCGTCGAACTACCAACCTATTAGCTTAACCTCAATAGTCGATAAAATCATAAAAATCATATTGGTGGACAAAATGACGTCATATTTAGAGTCCAACTTGCGATTGAGGAGTTGTCAGCATGGGTTCCGAAGGCATCGGTCATGCCTAATGAATCTTGTGGAATTCTTCCACTTCGTTTTCAGTGAGCACGACCGGGATAAGGTGGTAGATGTTAGCTACTTAGACTTTCAAAAAGCCTTCGATAAGGTACCACACCACCGCTTCCTTCATAGAGTGTGTGCGCTGGGCGTAGGCGGAAATGTAGCAAGTTGGATAGAGGACTGGCTAAACGAAAGATGGCAACAGGTAGTGTTGAATGGACAGGCTTCTGAGTGGGTGTCCGTTACTAGCGGTGTTCCACAATGTTCTGTCCTGGGACCACTACTATTCATCATCTACGTCAACGACATGGACGGTGACATGGTTGCCAAGATTTCTAAATTTTCCGATGATACCAGCGCTTGGTATGAACGTCGCAAAGGTAGGAAATAATGCACGCCTTTAAGATGTTCTTGGGGAGATTGGGGAGTGGTCGCACACGTTGCAAATACCTTTTAACGTGAACAAATGCAAAGTGATGCATATCGGCCACCGAAACCCCCAATCTCATTATATCCTTAAGGGCACTGCTCTTGAATCCACCGACACTGAGAAGGACTTGGGTGTTACTATAACTAGTGATCTCAAGTTCTCGAGGCAATGTATTGAGGCGAAGAAGAAAGTCCAAAGGATGCTAGGTTATATAAAGCGACAGTTTGGATACCGGAACAAGGAAATAAGTACTCTGTTTGTACAATTCACTTGTCCGACCGCACCTGGATTATGTCGTACAATTTTAGACTCCTTCATTTAGAAAGGACATCGCAAGATTGGAACACGTGTAGGTCAGGGCAACCAAACTGATTCCTTCTATCAGTCATAAAAGTTATGAAGATAGATTAAGGGAATTAGATCTCTTCTCGTTGGAAACACGTAGACTGCGTGGTCAGCTTATCAAGGTTTTCAAAATATTTCGAGGGTTTGACAATGTTGACTACAGGGATATTTTCAGCCTTAATGAGAGCAGAACAAGAAATCACAGCTTTAAACTTGAGCTGAAGCGTTATACCTGCGATCTGTGAGGGAAACTTTTGACGTACAGTATCTGCGGTACCTGGAACGCACTTCCGGTGGAGGTTGTCAACAGTGAATCTGTTGACCAGTTCAAGTCAAGATTACACAAAGTCTTGAAAAGTCGCCGTTTAAGGAGGACGTAAGGCAATTGAGCAGGGATGTGCCCGGTCGACAGCTAGTCCAAAGGTACCCTCATTGAATGGACCGTAAGGTCTTCTAGGGTACTTATTTTCCTTGTAGCTCCTTGTAGCCCTTCCATGTAATCCCGTAGGCAGCAATTGATCATACGTTTGAGTATTTTGGGGTCTTTGTTCATTTTGTGTAGAAGTATGTTGTGAAAGACTTTGAATATTTGGGGGAAGTTGTCTGAGGCTAGTCAAGCGTTGAATAGGTGTGTAAGTGTAGGGTATATGTTTGCGGGGAGGTTGTGTAATAGTGTGGCTAGAAGCCGGGAGGGGCCGGGTGCACCTTTTTTGTGTGGTGTGTGTAAGTCGCGTGCTGTGGTTATAGTGTTTAAGATTGAGCACCAGTGCACGTCTAACATGTCTGGATTGTTGTGGTCCAGGTAGAGGTTTTGTGGCGTGTTATCTGTTATGTATCTTTTGAACTCTTCTCAGTTCGTGTTTGTGTAGTCGAAGAGATGTGATGTGGGTATGAGTATGGGAATGTGGATATGATAAGGCATATCGATATGTGGTCAGAGAGTACGTGGAGACCCGGCGAGATGCGAGTGTAGAAACTTGTAGCGTGGTCGTTGCGGAAGACCACGTCGGGAGACGTGGTTCCTCAAATGAGGACCGAAGAATGTGGGGAAGGCCGGGGCGATGTGCTCGCAGCGATAACACGGTAAGGCAGCGGCCAAGTACCTTCCTGCATCATTCCTGGTGTTGGAAAGGAGCGTTGGGTGGAAAGCGTTGAGGTCTCCCGCAAAGAAGATAGGAAGGTTGTGGTTTGATAGAACCCGGAGTGGGACTTCTTTGTTTAATTGTAGGCGTGGTGGTCTGTAGTGCGTGGCCACTAAGGTGGGGCCGGAGCTTATCTGTATTATTAGGATCGCTGATCCTAGGTTCGGCGCTTGTGGAATTAGATATGTGTGATAGCCTGCAAGGCGAAGTCTGTTGTTGGGAGGGTGTAGGCTGGTCGAGTTCAAGAGTATTATGTCAGGTCTTTGGGTGTTTAGGACCCAGTTGGCAACAGTATGGTGAATACCGTGCCAACTGCGGATGTTTAGTTGTCTTACGTTTAGGCGTCGTCTTGACATGGGCGGAGTGAGCGTGAGGCTGATTTATCCGGGACCGTTCCACTCTCCATGGTTATTGCCTAGGAGGCGTGGGGAGCGAGTACCTTTACGCGCGTTGCCTGTGGTTTCTACGGATGGAGGGTTAGAGAAAGTGGGAGAGTGGGTGGTGATCGTGGAAGGAGGGTTGGAGCGAGTAAAGTCAGGGATGGGGGAGTTAGGAGCAGAGGAGGAGGGAGTAAAGCTATTAGATGGGTGGCTAGATATGGTAGGGGAGGTGCAGATTATGAGAAGGGGGGAGATGGAGGAGGTTGAGACGGCTGACAAGGAGGGCTGGAAGGAGTAGAGGAGGGAACAGCAGGGAGGGGGTTGGTCGGCTTTACGCGTGGTTGTGTGTTTAAGGGGGGGGGGGCGTGGTGGAGTTTTTTGGTTTAATGCGGGGTGTTGTGGTGGGTATGGTGGTCCTGGGGGGGGAGGAGGGGTGGCAGTTGTGGTATCAGCGGGAGATGGGGTTGGGGGCGGTAGGAGGGGGGGTTGGTCGCAATAGGGGAGGGGGTTGATACTGAAGGAGTTCTGGTGGTAGGAGGAAGTTTAGATATAGGGAAGGAAGAATTTGTAGCAGTGAAGGGAGGAGGCGGTTAGAAGAGAGGTGGGAACAGTGGAAAGAGGGGTAGGTAAGGAGGGTACAGTGGTGAGAGGAGCAGGGACAGAAGGGCGGGAGGAGGCAGGAGCGTGGCGAGGGTAGTTGGCTGGGTGTGAGCGGGCGGGGGGTCCAGGGGGGAAGGTGTTCGTGCCCATCGGGGTGGGGGGGATTGCGGTTCTCCTGTGTGTGTGCTCGTCGATTAGAGACAACACCTTCTCGGAGAAGGTGATCTGCTCTAGACCGTGCAAGGCGAATAGTGTGTTGAGTATCTTTGAGTATAATCGGGGGTCACTCCTCGACATGTCTTTTGCCACCGTTGAGAGCAAGTTGGTCAGGTGTAGCTTTGGGTGTGTAGTCTTGTTGGGCGTGTGGTGTGGAGTAGGGGTGGGTGTGTTGTGTAGGGGTGGTGTCGGGATTAGTTGGGGTCTCTGGGTGTAAGGTGATTGGGTGGGGGCGGGTGTCGGAATATGTGGGTAAGTCTGGGTTGCTGCTGGGGTTAGGTGTGTGTGGGGCAGGACAGGAAGAGGTGTGGACACCATTGCGTTGGCAGCAACAGCGAATGTGCTTGTGAGGGGACGAGAGGAGGAGTGGAGGAGAGGCAGGGAGCAGAGCGTGTGGTTTTGTTGGTAGGTTGAGGATGCCGTATAGCCACTACGGCGTTAGAGTGGGCCTTACTTAGGTAAGGGCATTTTGGGTTGACGGCGACATGGTCACTGTCGCAGATTGTGAAGAGGGATGTGGTGGCTGTGCATATGGTGGCCCACTACACTGCCCTTGGAGCAGACCAGGTTTGCTTGGCAATCACGTTTAGAGTGTCTGGTTTTGTAACATCGGTGGCTCGATGCAGTGTGGGTGCGTTAGAATGCCGCAGACCTTGATATCTTTGTCTAGCAGCAGTGTCTTGTTATGTTCGTCGGACAGTGTGATTACTGCCCATTGTTTAGTGTGTTTGCAATAGAGATCTGTGATGACCTCCTCCCCATACTTCTGTCTGAAGTGTGTGCGGAGGTCATCAGTGGAAAAAGCCAACCATAGGAGTTGGTCTTAGTGATACGTATTTGGGTTTTTTCCGTACATCCTTGTCTAATCTTGTCTGGAGGTCTTGTGCGGCGAGTGTGTCCGATGCAAGTTCGTGAAATTTGACTGCGTCTTCCTGTGAGGGGAAGACGTGTTTGTGGTATGTGTGTGTCTTTATTATGTTCGTGATGGGGATGTCGTGTGTAGCGGCTAGGTTGAGAAGTGTGTGTTCATTTTTGGTGGTGGGTTTGTTGGTAGTGGGTGTTTTATCTGTTATGTGCATGAGTGTGAGTGAGGATTTCTTGCATGTCATTGATTTTGGTTTTAACTTACTTTTCATTTTTCTTTATATGGGGTACCCCGCCCCACCGATAACGACCCCGTGATAATGACTCGGATGTGGTGATGATTAATGAGTGAGTATGGGTCTGGTTGGGCTCCTCAGAGGGTGTAAAAACATGGCAAACTTAATGATGACTGAAGCCCAAATCAACTGACTCTAGTCGGGGGCTGCCCCCTCTTTTGGGTTTTGGGTATTTCACAGTTACGTCCGACATCTCACAGACACGGTAGTGTTTCCCTCTGTGGTATTGGACGGTGCCGCAGGGTAGGGTATCAATCCTCCCTCCGTTGGTAACTGAGTCCCAATCCAGGTTTGCTCCTTCCTTTGGCTTCCGCAGAGGGCTAAGCCTCAGACCTCCTTTCCCCAAAGTTTGCAATTATGCCTTTTCTAAGTAGAACGGCATAGTTTCAACGGAGCTCTATGTGTAGAGTCACATTCACAGAGCCAAGTCACGGCGGGGCAGGGATGGGGATAGTTTAGCACGTCATACCACTATGACGAACCAGGGAAATTAAGTAATTTTGATTCAGGGGGGGCAGGGGGGCTTACTGAATCTCGTAGTTGGCTCTCGAGATTGTACCGTCTACGGTATAGCTTCTAGAAAATCACTGTCTCAGTAAGAGGCGTCGCTGAAATTTCCTCTTGGCCTTGCCTCCTGTATCTGGAAGATAGCAGGGAATCGAAGAGAGATCGTTGGAAGAGCAGAGGCTGATTATGTGATTGAAAGATGATGGGATATATTTGGGAGAAAAAATAATAGTACAAATTAGTGTTACAAAAATAGTTAATAGGGGAAAAGAAAAGTTGAGAGGAGAAGAGAAAGTTATAAGTAACAGTAAGAAAAGAAATAAGTTTTCCAAGTACAACCGGAGGTCATATTTTTTATATTTACACAGAGTTATTAATAATTGTTAACTATCATTCACTTTTACATATTTTCCACTAATCGATGTCTGAAGTATTTTTACCACTTTTAATTTTCTTATAGGTTGACATGTTGACGGTGTGCACACACGAGTCCGGGATGTAGATGGCGCGTTCCTACAACGTTCCTCCTATCTCCCTCGGCGACGACGGTCCTTCGTTGGTCCATTTGTAGTCCCCGCGAAGAATTCCATCGATCAGGCCCTCCAAGTCACCTTTCGTCAGCTTGCACACTGAAGCGCCCAAGACCTTGAGATCCACGTCAGCGGCGTTAAAGAAGATCCACCCACGTAATAATAGGATGTTTCTTTCCTCCATGCGGGGTATTCCGGGATAGTTCAGGATGTCGCTGTCCTCGTCTTCTTCTCCGTAAAGTTTATATTCTTGTTCTTCTGTCGCTTCTTCCTTTCTGGATTTTGTCTTTTTCTTTTTCTTTTGCTGTTTATTTTTGGGGCTTTTGGGGGGACTCTAGTTTTTTGTCTCTTCTCCTTCTGTAGTTATTTCTTCTTCATTGTTTTTTTGCTCTTGTTGTTTGTCCGCTGGTTCTTTTATATTTTCTCTGGTCGTGTCATCTTGTTGTTGGTCGTCCACAAATTGTATTTTTAGCACTCCCTATGAAGGGAGATTGGCGGAAACCAAAGGTTTTACTTGAAACCGTTTTTTTTGTAGTAGCTGGTTTAATTCTTAGGAAAAGGAAGCGGGGTTGGCTAGGTTTGCCAAGTGTACGTAGATGACCATGGTCATTATTTCTTTACACTCACTTGGCATCACCAGCTTTGATGCCGTTGTTTCGGTGACCGTTGTTCATGTAGCCGCTTTTGCTTTGTGTAATTCTTTGCCTTTGCCTCCTTTTTTTTTACTTTTCTCGTTTGGCCCGGATTTCCTCTTTGCTGATGGGACACCACATGGACAAGGCCCTGTGTTCCCCTCCGCAGTTTACACAGCGTGGTTTTTTCTGAGGCACACGCCTTCCATCCGTGTCCTGGTTTGGAACTGACAGAGCATGTGACCGCGGTCGCTAGACATTCACTTGTGGGGTGTTTTCCCACGAGTGAAAGCAAGTTTCTATTTAGGCGAAATCCTCTGCTTCTATTTGTTCAGGGGCTACGCGGAGGTAGAACTCCAGGAGTCCCTCCTTCATAGCTCTTTGCGCCATCTCAGTGCTTGAGAAAATAACTTTGTCTATATTTTTGCCAAACTTTACACCTTCGCAATTTTCGTCCATTTTTGGTGCTTAGAAAGCTCGGCCTTGGGGTCTTCCCAGCTGTTGTCCGTGAAGAAGGGGTCTAGCTTTCTGAGGATGACCTATGGTCGAACCATGATTTCGTGAGGGATGGAAGATTCAAGCCTAATCTTCCGAAGGGGCTATTTAGCTTCATCTGACACGATCTTTTCGACGTCCTCGAGAGTCCAACATAATGCTGCCCATCCGTTGGACATCTCAATTAGTCTTAGGAGGGCTACATTGAGCGGGCCAAAGATAGTCTCCACGACTGTTTGCCAGCTTGGCTTTGTCGCCCCACTGATGGTACGGAGGGGGATCCGTTTGACGTCCATGGCGGGTGGTTCCATGGCCCCCTTTTCGTAGCGATACTACTCTTTATTCCTGGTTATTCTTCATTACTCTTCCGGATAATTTCTCCTTTTCCTTCTGAAAAAGAATGTCTGGCAAGGACATCTTCAGTTTCTACACCTAACTTTTCCTCTTTTGCCACGACCAGACATGATAAACTGTACACTACTGTCCTGTACTCTACTCGTACTCTCTACTAGTACTAAGTACTACACTCTACTCTCATTGAAAGAGAACGATTTTTAAAGGGTATTTATTCCGCCTAGGTTGAGCATAACGTTAGAGGAAACAGGCCAGTCCGGTCAGTGGAATTTTGAAAAAATAATTTTAATGTGAGATTCCAGCTTGTCGCTTAACTGTTGATGGCCGGCTTATCATTGTTTATTTATACGGTGTTATCAACTAGCATATCTCTCGTTAGGTTAATGTTATGAGCACTCTCCATATGATTTTTAGGCCCTTCGATTTACAGATGCATAGTTAAATGTCTCGAAAGTGTAGTAGTTATCATGCCAATATATTTTAAGTTGTTATAAAGCTTACAGTCTTTATTGGGGCAGACGAACTCATAAACTATGTTGGTTGAACTGAGATTGAGAAGTTTAGGCAGCTGTTGTTTTTCATCAGGAGATTGCTGGCTTTTGTTGTTTTATAAGAAATGATGAGTTGAATGTTATCCATTCGATTTTTAACCTTGATGTTACGGTTAATAATCTTTTTAATGTATTTTCATTTTTTTTATATGCCGTGGTGCTCTGGTTTCTGTAATACACCTTGATGTTGTTGACTTCTCCCTGGTTACTTTCAGTTTTATCCTTATCTTTCAATTATTATTTTAAAATGATTAGAGTTGTTTGTCAACCATGCTGTTTGAGAAATTCTTGTTCACGAGTGTTTGTTTTATTCGTGCTATCTCTTGGTAAGCCCGCATCAGTCAAACTCTAAAAATTCCATTTTTATCAATCGCCTTAAAAACTTTCAAAAGTGGGATCATATAATCTTTTACAACTAACAATACTATTGATCAAGCCGAATACCTTAGTTGTAGCATCTAAACACTGTTTATAAAACCTCAATGACCGGACCTATTACTATTCCTAAATCCCTTTCATTTTAAGCAGAGTGCAACGAGCAACCTTCAATTTCATAACTAAATTCCATATTTTGCTTTCCCATGTGAAAAGCTTTGCATATTTATAGAGTTTGAATGCGATCTGCGACTTACGTGCTTATGCAACTAGTCCATTTAAATCAATTAATATTTTTTTAAGCTCTACAGCTACTGGTAGATCAGAATTTTAAACATAATTAGCACTATTGGCCAAATTTAGGAGTTTGTATGCATCTTTATCATAAAATAACCCGCAAAATGGTCACTATAGCAAACTTATGCGTGTCCTATAGTGTGTGCTAGAACGATGTTAATCCACATGTTAGCTTGGAATAAACCTACCACAAGTGCTACTTTATCAGCCATCTCTTCTATTGAAATAATAGGTCCAATATTCTTTGATAGCACTGTTAATCAAGATTTACAAATACTGCAAACTGAATTATGGCCGAGAGTTAAATATTAAAATGATATTAACCTTTAACATGATGGAGTGTCTGTCATTTCACTATGGGGTCCGCGTTCAGAAATGGTTAAAACTTAATTTTAAAGGGAAGTGGATAAGATGACCATTTGTCATTTACTTGTGGTACGTGTTGTTCAAATCGAAAATACCCGAATTAAAACGAAAGAATTATGATACATTCTGTAAAATTAACGTAGAAATGTGTCAAACAGTATGTAAAAGTGCTGCCCGAAAGGTTGACGGTGGTAGCGAACACAAAGGAGCATTTAAACCTAATTTGTTTGCAAATATCTATAATATAGTTTTTTATGTTGTTTTAATGAAAAAATATATTTTTTTTAACAATGGTGTAATTGATTTAGTTCAATGAAAGCTAGTAAATAAAAAGAGGGCGTTTCTTTTTGTCGCATACTGTAATCTAGTATATATGTAGATGTATCGGAATGAATACGATCTTAAATATACAATAGTCACATAGATCCGTAAACATGTAAAAATTTCGGGAAATTAATAGTTGAAATTACACTAACCTCTCCCAAATTGTTTCAAGGCATTATAGAATAAAGTAAAGATAAAGTGAAGATAGGAGGAAGGCGGCAATTGAATTTTGAGACGCCGGAAAAATTTATGGGGTCATATCCAAGAAATTGAACATTCCACTAACAATAGTTCACAATAAAACGCCATTATGCAAGTATAACGACCCTGTAAAATTTTAAATGCGCCAAGACGTTGAAGGAAGCTAAAATTATACCCAATATATAATCGTAAAATTGTAAGTAAGCTTAAGGTTGAATAACACACCACAGATAAGCAAATTTGTCAAGGTTTGACTGCACCAGGTATTAATGTTTCAGAGACGACATTGAAGAGCTACTTGCACTAAAATCTTCTCTACACATACTGGATAGAAAAGAAACCATATATTCGTAAAATTTACCTTGATGCAAGGATTAAATTTCCAAAGAAGGACATTTAATTAGATAAAAACATTTTAAAGCAAAATATCGCGAAGCAACAAACGAAAACAGAACTATTATGCCAAAGGTGAGGTCGACGCTTGGTGAAATGCAAGTGAAACGCTTCTTCCTTAAAATACCATACAAAGCATAAAGCAGGATAGAAGACTTATAAACATATGGAGGTTACTTTGACACTAATGGTAAAGGCGCATTTGTTAAAACGATGAATCAACCGACCTAATTTCCTCGAATAACTTTGAATGGGAAGTGTTCGATAACTTTTATGGTAGTGAACTCTTACCCTTCCCGATAACCTCAGTCAGGCGGCTGCCGCCCGAGAAACGATCTTAGTAGCGTGTCGTGGGTTAGCCGAGATTATACATATATATATTTATTTGTTTTATTATGCTTAATATAACTTAATATAACGAACAAAATTTGTCTTGAGGCGTAGTTTCTTGCCTCGGTGATTGCTTGAGGATCGATCTCTAAGAGTGCTAATCTTTATTTTTATACTAGGGAATGAATAAAAGGGGTTTCTTTCTTCACTTTACCAAATATTGCCCCTTCAACTCGTTCAAAGATAATTAAAACAGTATTTTTACTAAAAAAATAGACTTGAATGAACATAAACCTTCTCACTAAATAATATTAAAACATACATATCTAATACATGTCTAAAAAGAAAATGGGATTACTGGGCGAGCTCTCGAGGCTCGATTTGAGATAGAATTTTACGGGAGAACAATTTTAAGTTAATATCTTCGTCCTTAGCCGGACATCCAATAAACTAATTTTTATGCATGGGGACATAAACAACAGGATTATTCTTTACTTACATAAGGTAATGGAGATTAATATCCGATTCCAGTTAGAATATCTTCGGAGATTTTGTTATTGAGATGCGTAGCTCGAGTAGTTTGATGCTTACTCGCAAGATGGCGTTACTTTGAAGGAAAGGTGGGCGAGTGATGTCACACGGAATTTCGAGTTGGCGTAAGAGAATCAAAACAAAGACGCAGATGAGGCGATTGTGTTGCCGGACGTTTATGACCTTGAAAAGGTTTCCTTCAGAGGTTGGAATATGTTTATATTCTTTTCTAGTGATTTGAACCGCTCACTTATATAATTTCGATATAGTTTGGAGTTGTCAAACTCAGATAGAATAAGATTTGGAGTCCTCAATCTGTCTAGATTGATACTCACTAATCTTGGGACTTGAACAGTGCCGAGCCTTCTTGGTACAATTTGATATTGTACAAGGATTGCAAGTTCTCATCAACTTGCAATAACTTTGTACCGGGAAATTTTTAGTTTTCGTGTCGAACTCGAAAATCTTCGGTCAACCGGTGACTTTCTTGTCTCTTCAGTGTGAACAAACAAAAAGTTTCCTTTTCTCGTTTCAACCTGTTTTATACTTCAATTAACCCAACCGAGTAAATGGGGGTGTGGGGGACTCACAGAGAGGACGTTTGGAGTTTCCCTTTTTGTGTCGGTTGTTTGCGTATTCGGCATTTTGCACTTAGGGGAGCACGTAATACGAAATCGGCAAGTTTGCACTTATGAAAGGATTGTTTATAAGTACACATTCGAAGAGCCTGCCTTTTGAGCTGAGGTCAGGAATCTGTCTCCTAAAATTTACCATTTTGGCCGTTCTCCTATGTTACCGGAGAACATCGGAGGAGAAAAGCTAAACCCAGATGTCTTTTGTTATTATTTCCTTAGCTCTCCTCCTCACCAAGACACACTAATGGCATACTTTTAACTGAGATCAAAGCGGTGCTCATGCCTCAGTGTGCTTGGTTCGAATCTCTTGCCTGCACGGATTTTTCGAAAAAAGGTAATAAAAATATTACTGCACGGAAAAATTATTCCGTTTTCTCTTTCATTGTGGTTTAATGGATTCATTTTCATCATTCTCTCGTGCTACTTTGAGATATATATATATATATATATATATATATATATATATATATATATATATATATATATATATATATATAATATATATATATATATATATATATATATATATATATATATATATATATATATATATATATATATACTTGCTGGTTCACATAGTGCTTGAAGTGGGCGTGGTAGTCTGCATTCCATGAAATTATAGATTTATCCATCTGAATCGAGGAAATTAGGTCGGTTGATGAGGCTATTGAGTTTTTCTCTGTCACCTTCATCGCCTTGTCATTGACTACTATTTCCCTTACCTGTTTACGTTAAGCAACCGCCAGCTTACTTGGTCGTAGGGCGAGTCTGGGACGCTCCTAAAAAAGAAGCACTATGCTTATGTGCGCTAAAAGTGGCGCCAAAAAATTATTTCATAGTCAGTGAATTTCGTTTGTGAGGGCCAGTTTCCAGTATGATTCGAAGCACGTTAGTTGCTCTTTACCCATATGCCTTCATTTAACGGAAAAACTCTATTGTAGATATTTAAACAGAACTGAAATCTGAAACCCTGTGTAAGTAGAGATAAAACTTAATGAGCGCTTTCCACGCTTTCTCTATCCGTGATTATGCTTCGCTAATACTAAAAGCAAGTTGTAGGCTCGCTGAAGGCCGCTGATTGAACTTCACCTCCAGAGAAGGGGGAATCTTTAACGACCAGTTTACGCTAAGTTAACTGTTCTAAGTTAGCTTACGTTTAGTTATTGTTATGCAAGCTTAATTTTACGAGAGCGAAGGTCAACTCTCACTTGCAAGCGCACTTTTCCTACCTTCCACTTATATAGGTTGCTCTGCTCGGAATGGTGGGGAAGAAGAGCAGCTACTAATTTTCGTGCCGTGGTTTAGGTAATATCTTCGATTCCACCTATGTATAGGTGAAACGAGCTCTCTCCAGTCCAATAAATGAGGAGAACAGTCCAGTGATATGCCTTCAGTGTCACTCGTTTTGCTCTGAGCATCAGCTTTATCAACTCGGCGCTGCTGGAAGATGGTTTGGCTACATGTACGTTGACGAAACTTCTATATCTTTTGGTGCATCCAAGATGTCTATCTTGGAGTGTCGACTGTAACAGACTCTGATCCAGGTTTGGATTTTGTTTGGCCAAAACTAAGGCGTTGCACTTCTTCTGCTTTCTCAGTCTTGTTCCTAAATGACGCTCGCCGGAATGTGATATAGATGCACCATTTCTTTACTTTTTTTTACAGACGACTAACCGTGGATGAAAACTTTTTCCGTTTATGGTGTAAGGTACTAACGTCGTGAAAATTCTTCATTCCGTGGGTTTCAGTACCAGGGATGATATAGTGCTACTTAATTACTTTTATCGTTCCATTTTTAGTTCTAAAATACAGAGATAAAGGTTTCAAGCTCTACGCATACGTAGCCGAGCTTGAATTCCGGAAGGTAGACTCGATCTACCCCACTGGTCTTCATTTGACGACTTGTACTTTCTGAACTTCTCTTGTTGAAAATCTTCTTGTCTATGATTGAGAGCTGCCGCTCGCTTTAGCAGGTTTACGCGTGAGCCCAGCATCTCCTTTGTTCGCCAATGGCTCTCCTTTCATCCACGGGTTATCAAGATAGTGCCTTTACTGCTCTGGGATGATATTTATACCTTTGGACTTTGTGGTTTAGGTAGAAAAAGTCTCCAAAACTGGACATATCTCTCAGGCCTGTTGCGCCGATCGTTCTGATAACGACGCTACCCTGGGGCACCGTCTTCGAAAGTTTGCATGATTTCTGTGATCCAAAACGTTATACAACACCAGGACTACTGCATCCTTGTTTATTGGAGCACAAATTGTGCCACACTAGAGCCATACTATTGTACATGGACGGCTACAAATCCGAAAAAGATTATTGGTTTGACTTGTCATCCTTATTTTAAATGGGAGTCACTCTTCCAGGCGATGTATCTTTCTTCCCATCCTAGCTAAATGCAATACACCTCTCCTTATGAGAAATTATGCACCGTGTCAGGTTTGGAAACGAATTGCAATCTGTAGCAACTCGCAAAGAAAACTGAGTGCCCTCAATACATTGGAATCTCTACAACCCCTGGTTCGCAGAATTCCTGACGTAAGTGTTGCTTCGAGCTAGAAGTATGTATATCGAGATTATCTACTACTCGTTTCCAGGACTTCTAGTGATTGCAATCTGAAGGGGCTGGGCAACCTGACCAGAATTTTCTCTCCTCCACTCTGACAAGATGGAAAGAATCAGCTCAGTATTGTGGGCTCTAAGGCAAAGAGAATAGCAAAATTCCGACAGAGATCTAAATTTGCTGCTATTGCACCGCGTCAAAATTGGATATTTATAACCTCTCCCTAATGCCTCGAGGGTGGCAAGTCATTTTTTGTTGCTTCTGAATCATTACACTTGCGTGACGTAGCGCCATTTGATACAACACTCTTAAACTTTATTGTGACGAGACCTGGTTCCCTAGAGTAGCCGATACATTTTTGTAGCATGCCATTTTCAGGGGAGGGGGGGCGCTTCCCTTGCCTACCTCCGTGGTGACGGAGTGAGCTGGTTCGGTACCGCTTGTCCATTGGACTCGGAGCAGGTTCGTCTAAACCAGAAGTTTTTGGAGTTGGCATGGCTTTTCCTCAGTCTTTTGTTTTGTGAGCGTTGGGTGCATGCTAAGCCCCTAAGGGAAGCCGTCCTCCCTTTGCCCTCTTAACGTGTCTTTCCTTTTTTATTGGTATAATTTTTCTTTGTTTTTTATATGTTCTTCTGTTCGTTTGTTTATTTCTTCTGTTGTTTTGTTTTAAAATTTAGTCTGATAAATTAACCTAAAAAGAGGTTTATTTATAGTATTCCACGAGATCTGCTGACAAGTTATGGCTCCTAGGAGACTCAACAACTCGAAAGCTGCCATCGAGTCTTCTCCTGAACCATGAGGAAGTCCTGTGAGTTTTACAGTACTACGCAAAGCTAAACCCGCGTGATTTGATGCTCTTAGTTCGGCAGACGGTACTCAAAGTTCAACATCAGTAGTCCAAGACGAATATTCCAACCATTGATCCATGTGATATCCTCAGGAAATTATGACATCTGCACGAAGAGTACAACGGATTGAAGAAATCAAAATCCCGAACAACAGGGCAAGCTGAGGAAAGCCGAGCCAATTTCGTTGTTTCCCTTAAGATTTTGTTCAGTGTAGCATATCGTGACGCCATGTACTTAATCAAGATCAAGGGGGACAGTGAGTTCATTGAAGCTCAGGAGAAGACAGGTAGGCAGGGGAAGATGAGCGGTGTGGATCCAACCTGGATGGAAAGAGAGAAACGGACACAGCAGCGAGGGGACGGTTTAACAAATTGAGCTGCAAAGGAAAGCTAAGCGTTTGCAGAAAGGCAGGCCACTGATTAACTCAAGTTTTCGACCTTACCCGCTTCGTCTGATGAGCAAAGCGTGATAGTAACTCCTCCACCAAAACGATCTCGCCATGCACCATTGCAGAAGAAAATCATCTCCAGACAAGTTTCTGCGGCTCTGGACCGGACGAAAATAAGTGACCGACGAGCTGCACACGTGTTGCTTCCATTCGCGAAGGTGCTGAGGGCAAACGCTGGAGAATTGTCGTTGAGCGCGAGAACGATCAATTGGCAGCGAAGTCGCTCTTTTCAAGCATTTCCAAAAGGAGTGACCAACCATCAACCAGCAAGAATACACGGTGGATGAGGATACCCTCTTCGAAGGATATCTGGAACATCTCCCTTCCCAGATGAGAGATAACCTGGCATCTGCCTTGGCTGATCCAATAAAGTTTCCGCGCGATGCCTACTTCGAGTTTTTGCATCTCGCAGCCCTGTTTCTCGGTAAGGAAACAACGACTCAACCATCGTTTCGTGCCCCTGGTGCCATCTACCATGAGATACGGATGTCAGAGGGTATCCACCAAGGAAACGAGAGGAGCAGAATGTGACTGGCATGGCGCTGTTAATTGCCCTGGTGTACGTCGGCTTTTGCCACGAACCTCCTCTGTCATCCCACGCCCCATGATGCTGACTGAACTCCAGAAGTACACGAACAAGATGAAAGTTGCTACAACCGCGAGCAATGCCCTCCAACTTGATCGGCCTTTCACTGTTGGAGGACCAGGTTCCAGACAAGATGGAGGCCGACTGCGTGAATCTGACCGAAGATCAGCCACGCCGGGCACAAAAATCGAAGAGACACGAGCCATTTACCTTGTTGCCTTCTTCAGCAAAAGGTCTCATCGTGTTTTCGATGTCCTGAAGAAAGGACATCTAGTTGTTAGTCCTAAATAAATGAATTCTGAATTCTCCAATATCTTTGAAATTGGGCATAAACTATGTTACCCTTATCCATTTCTTCTAAACTGTCTTTCCTCTGCAAAAAAGACGTTCTATTATACAGCTCCTGCTATCCCTTTTAATGTTAAAAACATTTTCGTTTTATCCATCTCTGTTTGTTTCATTAACCTTCCCCGTCTTTTTCAAATACGAGTCAACTATAAAAAACATTCTAGGTCACAATAACTGTAATAATATTGGGCGAGTCTATTGGGTCGAATGTTTTGTTTGTCCAAGTAAATATTTGGGACAGACAGGAAAGCAATTATTTGTCCGTATTAATCAGCATAAATACAATGTTAGGAGAGCTTTAAATGATAATGCGTTTTTTGTGCATATGTCCGAAAATAACCACTTAATTAATTGGAATTCAGCAAAATGTATTTTTCGCTCAAATGACTCAATTATTACAAACCTTGTTGAATGTTCCTGTATAAGCCAATTTAATAACTTTAACATTTCTCCTGGCCTTTTTAAAATTGATGTTATTAAAAAAACTCATTCTTAAAGAAATAGCTTTGACTTATATTCCGCCATTTTTTCCATTTTCTTTTTTATGGGAACCCGATGTGTCAATTTAATTATTACATTGAATTTGGATTAACATAATTTTATTTGTCTGCCTCTCCCCTTCGTTTCAATTTACTTCTCGTGTCTCTCCTAATCTCCTTTAGACTATCGCTTTATCCATTAATCGTTTTAACCCTTTTGGCCCTGTTCTTGACTCTTAATGTGAATTTACCCATCTCTCTCCTACTTCCTCACTAGTGATTTCTTGTCTTAGAGGCGGTTCTTTATCTTTTACTAGTTTATATATACCCTTATTATATTATTTTCTCTTGTAGTTGTCCTTGAGAATAAACTGAATAAAGTTCGAAAATACTTGGAAGCACCTTTTTATTTTCCTGCGGGACATTGCATTCATTGCGAACCTCACGTGCTACTTTGTGAGTTATTCATTTATATATATATATATATATATATATATATATATATATATATATATATATATATATATATATACATTAAGGTGGTCCTTATTTTTCATTTTTTTTAAAGTTTGCTGGGAACCCCTTAAAAACGTTGCTTTTAGTGTAAAAACAGCATGGCTAAAATGTTATAAAAGTTTAATGTTGTTTAATGATGGCGCCGGTGTCCAAAGTTAATCCCCTATGGGGGTTTATTATTAATTAATCATAATAATAACGTCTCTATTTGTGGATAAGTCGACGACGGAATTTCGTTAACCAGGCACTTTTTCTCTTTCACAGATGGCATCAAATCGTTTGTGTGAGATGTACCTCTTAGGAAAGCCTTCCCCAACTAGTACCGGGAACAAGCTTCACTCCAATAGACAGGTTTTCCAAGTCTTCTTTTATCTTTCCAATGAAGAGTAGAAGACCGTTCATGAAGCATTTATGGGAGCAGTTGGCACTGCTCTTCTCTTCTTGGTTAAGGCAAGAATTTATGTGTGTCTAAAGAAGCACCTTATCGATAAGCTGGAGGTCCTTTTCAATTCGTGGAGTTCTCTAAGGAAGGGAACGAAAAAGAAGTCCGCGCACAAGCACAGTGGGCGAAGGATTTCGAGATTGAGTTGGACAACCTCTTTGATATGGCTCACAAGGATGCTCTGCACCTGATAACCATCGAGGAGGGCAAACAGTTCCTGCTAGTGGAGCGGGACAAAGGAAGGAGAAAATCAATGGCCGGCGTGGACACTGCCCTGGCTAGAAAGAAGGCCCGAGCACGGAAGAAAAATGACCTCCACCAGCAGCGTGGTCAGCAGAGCAAAAAGAAAGAAGGAGATCGCCTAAACGATTGTCTTGGTAACAACAAGCAGCAACACCACTTCGCCTAAGGCCTCAGAAGCGGAAGAGATACCAGAACTTCCTGGATATGTTTCATCGGCAAAGAAACATCGACAAAATATCATCTTCTTCGCATTGGCTTTAGCTCTGAATCGCTCTAAGATGTCTGATAGGAAAGCTGCCTTCGTTATCTCAGAAACCACCAAAAATCGGGGTTTATATCTCCGACTTTAACATCAACCGGAAATTATCGCTCTGGGTCCCCAGATAAAACAGAAGACATTTTTCAGAGGTAGTCAAACAGACTTCCGTGCAGATGTTCCCTTGGTGGTTCATTGGGACGCGAAGTTGATGCAAGAGCTCACCACTAAAGAACATTCGGACAGGCTCCCAATCCTTGTGTCAGGAAGGGATATGGAGAAACTGATTGAACGAGAGATAATCAGGTCTCAGTCGTCGTCACAGCAATGGACGAGTGGGAGGATCGGGAGCTAGCTGTTCTACCTCGCCTGTCTCCATCACATCCTGAAACTGGTCCTGCCTGCAGCATTTAGACCAGGTGGGATCTGGACTACTAGGGCTCGGATTTGGGGGCTCAGGCACCACCAGTAAATATTAGCATATCGAAATGAAATTTGCACCATGTTTTCTCACCAAAAAGGAAAAATTTGAGAGGAGTGGCACATAGAAATTTTGAAAAAAATGTTCTTCCTATTATTAAGGACCACCCTAATATATATATATATATATATATATATATATATATATATATATATATATATATATATATATATATATATATATATATATATATATATATATATATATATATATATATATATATATATATATATATATATATATATATATATATATATATATATATATATATATATGGTTAAAAAGGCAATGTTGTAGCTACCTAAGCTCTTCATCAAGCCCTCGGAAGGAGCTCTTTACACAGTCACGAGAAGATAACGCATAAGCCAGCCTTTTGAAGACAAACAACTTTTTTTTTAATGCTCAGTTGGCCCCGTTTTGCCTTGATTACAGCCACAAATCTTCGTAGCATGAATTTTTACAAAGTTTTCACAGCTCAGATTATAAGTTTTCATACAATGTTGTTTTATTTTTACCTGTGTCAGCCTGGTCGTGAGATCATGCTGCTTCTTCAGGTTTCATTTTTAGCAGCCTCTACGAGTACGGATTATTTTTCTCGAATTTAAAGCCAAATAGTAACGAACCTTCACTTCTCTCTTCTCCCTAGAAAGCTTTTAGGGAACCATCTAGGGAGAAAGGCGGGAAAATATGGTTGACAAAACGTGTGAAATATATAAAGACGCAGATCCTCTTATAATTATGAACACAGATATTAGCCACAGCATGGTTGCACATGCTAGGTATGACACTTTCCTGTGGAAAGGCAAAAAATTTACCTTTATTGAGGAAAGAAAGGCACATAAACAGGGAATTTGACAGTAAAGCTGTTATTTAAAATTAAGTAATAATAACCTAAATTTAAGCAATTGTTTTACCATTAAATTCATTCTTTGAACTACTGGAACTATTAACTACTAATTCAAGTAGTTTATTCCAGGTCTTGCCTTCTTATATGTAAAGTACTTGACTAATAAGGTAGCCCTGGACTAGGAAGCTCAAGCCTCCATCAATAGTTCTTTGTTATAGCCCTTCTAAACGAATAACGATGATCAATATTTTGGAATTCTCGATGAATGTTAAACATCTTTATCAGTTGACCGCACAGTATCAGTTTATCGAAAGTGGAGCGAGCGCTTGAACTTACATCTTCTTTGAGACCTGATCCCTAATTGACGAAATCAGATTCGTGGCCCTTGTTTGTATCCTTCGCAGCTATGGATGTCTTTTGGAAGCCTGATCGCACGAAGATAACCACTCTCCACAGCACACTTTGACATGATTTTTTTCTGCTTCCTTACTTATAACCACTCAATCCCCGTCGCCCCTTATTCTTTTGAAGAATGTTTCGAGGATAGAATTACATCACCTTAATCTATGGCTCCTCGATTCCTTACCCGACGACCAGTGTTACCTCGTTATTTTTCTGCCTATCTTGTTGGTAAATTAGGTGACTTTGCTATTTACACTTTTCATCTTACTGATAATGTTCTCTTGGAAGAATCCCTGATCTCAAGACCAGTAAAAATATATTCCGCGTGATTTTATTCCATATACATTAGAGAAAATTGCTCTCAGTAGGCTAGATTTTGGGTTTAACTTAGGGTTAGGTAAGAAAATGAACTACCAGGAAAATCTATTTCGTCTTACTTTTGAAGATCACGTTTAGGGAATGACCGCTAGGAGTCTTTATCTTTACAAAGTTAGGTTAGGTACGATTAGATTAGGTTGAGATCAGATTTAGCTAAATAAAAAAATAAATAAAAACCTAATTAACTTAACTTGCCAAGCACAGTTGGTAAAATTTATGAGTGCTCCTATTTACAGGTGGTCGTTAAGAGTATTTTGTACACTATGTTAAGTTAGGTAAAAAGTTCTATAAAACCAAAACAGCCAAGCCAATCTTCCTAAGCACACTAGCATTTAAGGCTGTTTATGTAGACGTGGTGAAACTTATAAAGTCCTTATCTGTACTTGATCAAATTTGAGAAGTATAATTTTTAATAAGAGTTATTGAAGGTGCTTATGCTTATTTGATCATCTACTTATTTCAGCTGTAACCCTTATTAGATATTCAATTATAATGATTTATATTAATATTCATTCATATACCCTCCTCATCCTTTGCCTCTATTGATTTAAAGATGACGATATGGTATTTAGTTTACACTGAATTCTTATATATAAAACTATCCACTATAGAGTTCATTTAGCAACTGGTAGTTGAAATTAAACGTGAAATGTCATTAACGTGGCCTTTGGTCCCTTAGGAAAGTAATTTGGATTGTAACTTTAATTGGAAGTGAAAGTTGATCAAGTCTTCTAAATGAGTTTGGTTGGATAAACGAGAAACTAGATTTTAGCTTGGTTTGAGTGAGGATCTTATTCATTTATAATTACCATTTATTGACTATCGGAGATGGGTTCTTTTCCTGGCGAATTTAGCAGAACTGGCAGAGTTAAAGGATACTTGTTCTTACGAGTGTACACAGTTCCCGGATCTGTTCCTAGTAGTTGAGTGTGTATATATTTTTGTGATTCTTCTCTTTTGCAGAGGAAGATTCGTACGTCCAGAACAGTCAAAATCTATTTAGGCTAAGTTTTCATCCACACTTTTCACTTCTTTTCACTTCAACAGTTTCCTTAAGAAATTCTTATCAAAACCTTCTGGGGGAGAATATGATAAAGAACCTCTTCATCGAAATTAATAGTTCTTCGTTATCGCTTCTTCTCAAGCAGGTGCTCGGAGGTTTCAAAGACTCTCTTCTTTGCTGCTAACGTTGCCTCCCTGTAAATGTTGCCTAGCTAGAGAGAAAGCCACTTTATCCTCTCCTAGCGCCCTTCGTTTAGCAGTGCCTCATCAGTCTCCCTTCTTTAACTACTCCTTCCCTTCATCAAGCGGTGTTTCATTAGTCTTCCTTTATGAGGCCCCCTCTCCCTCTTCAGTGGCGCTTGCTCTATTATGCTTTCGGTTGCTTTTCTTTCATATCCTCTCGCTTTCTTTTGTCAGTTTATTTTCTGCATTCAATACTTCTCATCTTTAAATCTAGCAACGACTTTCATTGTATTTCTGTGTATAAATGCCACACATTAGCATTAACTACCGCTTGCAACGGTTAAAATAGTTCTTCATTATACCTTCCGTGTCTATGTAACTTCCACATATATACACTTTTAGCTACACCCTTTTATTTTTTAACTTATTTAAAATTTTTCTCCAAATGCTTACCGCCCTTTGAAAGACAAAATATGCAAATGAACTTCCCAAATGAGAATGAGCGTTTCTTTAGTGTTAGAGAACTTTAAAGATATTTTTAAATGTTTCCAGTAACAAAAAGAGGTCTTTCCCGTCATCACCAAGGCAACTGCTTTTATTAATGTTAGCTTCCTCCTCAGACAGGGAATAAAACAATGACAAAGCTTTCAATGGATCCTTTGTCAATATGATACAATGGTCGTTTATTGAAAGTCATAATGGAGTTGAAACAAGGAAAATTGAATCATGTCGCTACAAAAAAGTTATTAAACAGAGAGGGTGATATGAATAGAAATGGGTGGCCAAACGAGGACGACGCGCTTTACGTGCGTTTATTCCCGCACATACTCTCACACACCTGTGCATGGACGGATACACACTAATAGGCTTATGCAAAATATGAAAGGGAAAAGACGCAGCCAAAGTTAGACAAGTAACGCGATATTACCTGAAGGAAATTAAAAGATATCAGTGGGAGAGAGAGGTTGAAACTCCTTTAAACAGTAATTAAAGTAGTGGAAATTAATTACTGAAAAAAACTGTAAGCAAATGAATGCAAGAAGCATAAACCAATTCCGAAAAAAATACTCCATCTTAGTCCACCCCCAGAGACCCAGTGCGAGAGATACAAGCACTGAATCGTATTTCGTCAGCTTATCCATTAAGAGCAGCCAAAGAACGCATCACAAGCCCTCGGAAACAAGTTTTCAAGCCGTTTCTCCCTCATTTTATTGAATATGTTTCAACAAACACCAGAATGCCGGTAGGTCAAAGCCTGAATTCTGACGATAGCCGTGTTTTTCCCCTCTTATCATTAAGTTTGGAACAATATTTTTCCCTCTTTCCAACTATAATAATCCATCTCCTTTCAACAAGTTGTGGAGTTGTGGTTTTATCTCGCACGTCAGAGTTTACGTTCGTCTGAAAATGGCATTCGCGATAAGACTGACGAGGTCGATGGCAGCAAAAGAATTTCCACAGATACATAATGGCTCTCCTTTTGCGCGATTCTAAAGGGGGTGCTTTTGGTGTGTTTCGATTAAGGCAAAGGAAAGGGAGGATATTATTTACAAAGTTAAAACCCAACGGAGGCATCTGCAACAGAAACTTTTAAAAGAGGTTTGTAGTTTGTATAGTTCTTTTAAGAACGTTTAACACCCTATTTCATTATCTGATGGGTCTAAACAGGCGCGAAGCAGATAGAGGAAGATATAAAATACGGACAAAATACCACCTGCGAGAGAGTACTACTTTCTCTTTGGGCACTGGGCTAGGAAGGGCGTGCAGTTGTTACTTAAGGTTTTATTTGTAGCAGGCGTACTGCCCTTGATATACCATCTACCTACCTGTGAAGGCAAGTAGTGAAGTTAGGTGAAGTTGAACGATGTGGAAGGTCAAATAGGTCAAATAGTGAGAATAATTGGTGTAATATTTATCATGGGAGCACGCTACACTCCTGTTAAACCCTAACCCGTAGCACAGTTGTAGAGAATAAATATAGAGTTGTACAACCTCATGCTATTTTCTTCTAACCACCGTTTTCTAGGCAACCTTTCGCTCTCAGTTATGGTGTTTCTTATGGTTACTTATGGTAGTTTCTGTGTTTTGTAATTATCGCTGGTGTTTGTTTTTTGTAATTTACTCTAATTCCTTTTTTACTTCAAAATATATAAAAACAGCCCCTACTTATACGAGAATTCAATTAAAACTTCAGGCTATTTAAATATAGGCTTATATTCAATTAAATGTTAATATTCTCCAGGCATAATGGTTGTATTCCTCGGTTCGCCAAACACTTCCTTTTCATAAATTTCTCTGTTTCAACTTACCACCTCTCCACCACCACTCAAAATATTTCGGAATGGGTTATAAAATGTCAGTTATTCCATTGCCTGTACATATAATGACATTGAAATGTAAAGATAATAGCTGATTTAATCTCTTCTTTTGTGGCTCAAAACCTGACAACTCAGTTTCTCAGTACCCGATTTAAAATTTTATTGAGATTCTGAAATACTTTCAGAGAGACTTAAAATGTTATGATTTGAAGCAATTCACATCTATAGATAGTGTGCGCGAAGAACGACCTAATATTTATTGCAAAAGGACACTGGGTGTCGAATGTTTTCCAGGAAAATTGTACTATCTATATTGGGGTCTCGAGAAAAAATTGGCCTCTAAGTCACCATTAAGAAGCTAGGGGAACTTTTTATTAGCCTCCTTGGCTTCTTTTTTGCGGTATACTAAAGTAGAAGGAATACTCATTGGGAATTTTTATGACCTTACGACCTCCAAAAGTTTCAATAATTCAAAGAGTATCCTTAGAAGGACCCTGGGAGTTATATCATTCGAAATAGAATGTAAAACAACATAAGGGTTTCAAATCTTGTTAGAATCGGCCGAATAGTTATGATGTTATTGACAAAACAAAATAATTCATGGGCTAACCATAGGAGGACCAGGGAAGTTATACCATTCTAATGTGAATGTAAAACAACATAAGTGTTTCGAATTTCGTTAGAATCGGCTGATTAGTTACAAAGCAAAACGGGGACCAACCAACAGACCGATATAGTGAGATGTAGAGTCACCCACGACTAGACACGCACGCGCCTAAAAATAAACACTTGAGGGGAGGCAAAATAAAGGAATGTGTTCAAATTGACTGAAATTTGAAGTTAATGCATCGGTTTCATCAGATAAATCTGGCAAAGCGCATCGAACTTTGCATCACAAATGATGGAAATCACATCGAAGATGTTTTATTAATATTTCAATCAAATAAAATGTAGTTCAAATTAAATAAAATTTAGTTTATTTTTATTGAAAATATGTATTTTGCCTATGTGTCCAGACTTTATGGACACTATTGATTTTGGAATTGGTTCTCTGTTTTGACAGGTACATTAATTTCAACATTAATATTGCATTTGTCGCGGTATAAAGACAGGGACTGGTTCCTTAATTGATGGCGTATCAATCCAATTAACCTGAATAATTTAGATTGTTTTAACTCATTAAATGCGTCACCTGACATTGTACAAGTGTCATCTTCATCATAAGTCTGTCTCATTAGTTTCTATCCTGGAAGCTTCGATAGTTGATATGGGAGACGCTTAGAAATTCCCGAATAAAATTAATTATCCTTTACTGTATTTCTATATGGGTATGTGATAGATTAGTGTTAGGTATTTATATTTTCTAAAATAATTCATATTATACCTTCGCGTTAGCGGCGAATTTCTAATGTACCAAGATTAAATTTAAATATGTACTTAAATGTGTGCTCTAGGCTATGGTCCAAACCTTCTATTACGCAATCATTCATAAGCGTGAAAGCGTGCGGTAAAAGCTTAAGAAATCACTGGACTTCCCGAAAAGTTTCCATTGACCAAGATTTTGTGCTCATGTTTACATTTCCCTGCTATTTATCGATTTCATCTTCTCACCTCCTACGACATCATTTCCTGGCCCTCTTTATTTATAGAGGTGCCCAGGTTAAAATTGTCCCCATCGGTCTTTTGTCGTTTCTTTGGCCAATGCCTCTGTTCCATTTCCATTTAAAACTTTACTTTTACCTATCTCTTGCCCGAATATATTACATAATGAGAACATTCTAGATACCTACCGTATTCAGTCCTACATTTAATGAAAATTTAGGACGAAACGTGAGTGAGGCTTCGCGTTTGACAGCGACTATACTCTCGACAAAGTTGCCCGCGTTTGTGAAAGGGTGTCAGAAATGCAACTGCTTGGCACTCTAGATAGAAGGATCATGGCACTTATGGTGATTGGTCTCTAAATTCTTTCAACGATGTCTGCATACAGAGGCAAGATAAAGGAGCCAAGCTTAAGTAGTCTAAGGTGAAATACGATGTTTGTGAAAAAGGAGTTTCTTTGTTAGCTGAGAAACAGCTATGTGGTATTGACCTCCATAGTAATTCATTTATTGCTTTGGGGTTTAATTAAATTAATATGAGAGGATGAGGGCAGTGCCAAAAGCAAATTTACTCTAATTAGTAATATGAGAAAACTGTTCATTCATGTATACTTGTTAATAAATATGCATGCATGTTATTTCGTCTAGGTTTTACCATACATATTTAGTGTTTGATGTCAATTTCAATGTAAATTCCGAATTTAGCGCAGTACATAAGTACTGAAACTCTTGACACCATTTGTGAACGTCTAGGAACTTCCAAAATATTTTATGATTCTCTTTTCAAAGGTTAGTGATAAAACATAGCTTTTTTTGTGATTGGTTTTACGCCAAACATATATTATATGAAGAGGGAAAATGGAATTGAGTTTAACACTAGAATGGCCAACATATTGTGTATATATACAACGGCCAAAGTGTCGATTTTTACTTTTTTCAAAGTATATATTCAAAATTATAGGGTGGAATATCTAATCTAAAAGAAATATATTATGGGCTCTTAATCCAATAATAATATCAATGGTGTAGCCAGGAATATTGTTTGGGGAGCAATTGTATATTACATATCACTTTTGCGAATTGGTGAATAAAGAATATCTAAAGGCTAATATCTGCTCAATGCCCCCTGAATACCTAATATTATTATTTTATGAAATTTAAAAGTCAGAAATATGAAGGAAAATTTATTTTTAAAATGAGAAAATAGTATTTATTTCAAATTGCACTTTTTACATGTAGCGTTGATTATTCGTGTTTCTTTTTCTGAACACTTCCCGCAGGTCGGCTTTTCGCGCAATTTACATGTAGTGACAGTTGCATTGTTACACTTTTGACTGTAGCACTTTCTTCTCTTTTTGGGGGGTGGGGGGTGATATTCAGTTTGATTTTCAACATGTGAGGATGACTTTTTCTCTTTTCGAAACATAGGCAGAACGAAGATTCTCGATGAGTTCAAGAATATATTTTTTGACTTATTTTTCTGCCAGTTGTTTTCTTATAAATGATCCAGTAATTGAGGGCTGCCATGTCTAAAATATTTGACCAAACTCCAACAGGCGAGCGCCTTGTTGTACAATGTGTACTATATTTTCGTACCATTTGGTCAACAGCATCGACGCCAACTTTATTCTTGTTATTAAACCTTATCACATCTTGCTTCTTTTTAGCATCTTCTGAAACTGTATGAGCTGAATGCATTGTGGAAAGCAAACGTACAGACTTATTATCTTTGCACTGGTAATTCACAAACATGCATCCACTTTCTTCTTGAAAGAAAACTTTTCTATTGTAACGTCCTCCTTTTTCATAGGTAGTCATTTCACAGGAAGATGCTTGCTGTTTGAACAAACTGTACCAACTATGGAAGTCCCTTAGCCTGGAAGTTTTCTTGCAAGTTCAAATGTTGTGAAGAAGTTGTCTGTTGTTACATTATAGCCATTTCTTTTTATTGGTCTGTGATCATCAGCACAACACTTTCCAAAAGAGGTAGTCCATTTGTTGATTTTTTTTCTTGTGAACCGAGATACGGTATTATATTGGCAACATATTTTGAATGTACTTCAGCTGAGATCCAAAATTTGATGCCAAATTTATCTAGCTTGATTGGCATGTATACAATAAAAGGACAACGATTTTCGATTGATAAAAGTTGCTCATTTCTTGTTAGGCTAAACTCTTGAGTATAATTTCTTTGGCAATTTTGAGCAAATGCCTCAAAAATGTCTCTTATATGGGTACATTTATCATTACCTATACGTTCTTATCTCGTACCTTTTAGATCAAAGCACAGACAGATGTTTTCTGATCTCTTTATAATGTCTTCAAAACATCGTTTCTCGAAAAATATCAGGACCATAAAGTTTGCTCCCAAGAAAATCTACACTGTGGCCCTTACCATATATTCCTCGCGCATATTCCAATGCAAAAAATGCTTCCAATTTTTCCAAAGTGAGAGAGTTATCACGATTGCACTTTTTTGCGTCTGCAATAATACATTTGAGAATTTTTCGTAGCATTGTCTCATCAATAAATGATTTTCATGCCATGTATGGAAATTTTGAAACATCATTTATCCAGGATCATGTGACACCTGGATTAGCTTTGAATACTGATGCGTTTCTTGATCTGCCAGGCCTTGCTTTCTTGAGAGCTCTCCATGTTACTCCATATCGTCTTACAATATCTTCGCTTTTATCCAATGTAAGGGTTTGGTAAGCTGATGCCTCTTGGTCGTCTTCTGAGCAAGAGTCTAAAGATTCAATTAATTCAAATTGACTGTTATTATGATTAGTTGAATTTTCTTCATCTTCAAATTCACTACTTATATCGTCACCAGAATCCCACAGGTTGTCGATTGCTTAATCAATTGGAATACATTTATCTGCACCTGAAGACATAATCCAGGTAGATATATAGATATACGGTCCTGAACAAGTAACTAACGATAATTTATAAATAACAAAGCAACTAAAGATTTTAATGGAAATTTCCATGGAAATTTCTAGAAAAATAAGAATGCTCCGCCCACAACTTATTGCACCACACTACGAAACGTTATAAATGCTCCACCCGCAAATAGGCTCCAACCACATCTTATTGCATCACATTATGTAATGTTCACTGAAATAAAATTAAGGGAAATAATATGATCTCATTTTGTATTAGCAAAATATAAATGGTGACGTTTTCGACACCTTGGCCTTCCGAAGTAAACTCGCATATTCCTATTAAATTATAAAAAATGAAAAATGAAAAATTTGCGTTTCAATAACTTAAGAAGAAAATAATAATTGGCATTGAAGCATAATGAGTTATATGCATTGGTTAGGGCTCAAAAAAAGAGATGAAAATTACAAGGTGTTGATTTTGACACCTTGGCCATTCTAGTGTTAAAGAAATAATTTCACCAATTATATATTACAGGTGAGAAGCCTTTTACTAAGGAGTTTAAACTAAGATACTGAAGGAAAATCTTTCAGACCATTTTTTAGTCATTAATCGAGGCAGCAGCTGATAAAATCGTAAGACATAAATATACGTACACATGTTGTGGCCTGATAGTTTAAGAGTTAATTAGTTCTTGGTAAACGGCGTGCAAGAATAAATCGCGAGGTTTGACTTAATCAGCAAGAAAGTTGTCGGATGGCGATATTTTAAAATAGAGAGAGGCACAAGTTACCCTGTGAATTGAATCATAAAGTAAAAGGTGTAACAGCGAAAGGGACAATAACCACCACCACCACCACCACTTTTGATCTATGAGTCATAAAATAAAATTGTCAGAGCTGGGAAGAGTTAATCTTAATTCGGTTAATTCATTAAAAATATAGGGTAAGTAAACGCTAAAGCGTTAAGGTTATGATATTATTATAAAATAATACAGAAATGTTTTTTTTCCCTAAAACTACTTCTAAACTGCCCTCGAATAAAAAATAATGACAAAATTATAAAGCACAAAAATGAGAAAACAGAAATTTGTTAATAAATTAATGGATTGACTGTCCCCAACTCTGGGCATAGACGGAAAAGTAGCCAGCTGAATAGAGAACTGGATAAGTGGCAGACGGCAACGGGTGGTGGTGAATGGACAACCTTCTGAGTGGGTGCCCGTTACTAGCGGAGTGCCTCAAGGTTCTGTCCTGGGACCACTACTATTCATCATCTACGTCAACGACATGGACGGTGACATGGTTGCCAAGATTTCTAAATTTGCCGACGTTACCAAGCTTGGTATGAACGTTGCAAATGATGGAAATACTGCCTACCTGCAAGATGATCTTCGGAAGATTGGGGAGTGGTCTGATACGTGGCAAATGCCTTTCAACGTAAAAAAGTGCAAAGTGATGCATATCGGCCATTGAAATCCCTAATCGCCCAATATCCTTAAGGGCACTGCTCTTGAATCCACTGGCACTGAGAAGGACCTGGGTGTAACTATCACCAGTGACCTCAAGTTCTCGAAACAGTGTATTGAGCTGGAGAAGAAAGCTCAAAGGATGTTATGGTATACAAAGCGACAGTTTGAATATCGGAACAAGGAGATAGTACTGTGTCTGTACAACTCCCTCGTCTTGCCGCACCTGGAGTATGCCGTACAATTTTGGAGTCCTTCATTTCGAAAGGACATCGCGAGATTGGAACGCGTGCGAACCAGGGCAACCAAACTGATTCCCTCTATCAGACATAAAAGTTATGAAGATAGATTAAGGGAATTAGATATGTTCTCGCTGGAGACCCGGAGACTACGTGGTCAGCTTATCGAAGTTTTTAAAATACTTTGAGGCTTCGACAGACTGGACTACGGGGATATTTTCCAGCTCAGCGAGGGGAGAACAAGAATCATTGCTACAAACTTGAACTGAAGCGATACCACTGTAATCTGTGTGGCAAATTCTTTACATACAGTATCTGTGATAGTTGGAACGCACTTCCGACGGAAGTTGTCAACAGTGAATCTGTTGACCAGTTCAAGTCAAGACTAGATAAAGTCTTGCGAAATCATCGTTAAGATCCTCGCGAGTGATCTTCGAGGTTGCCAACGGACACCTTTGAGGATTGCGCCAAAAGCACCCTCCCTCTTTAGACCTTAAGGTCTTCTAGGGTACTCATTTTCCTTGGAACTCCTTGTAACTAATAGGCTCCATTGTTGCCGAAAAAATTATGATCAATGTTGTCTGCTAAAACCTGCTTGCCAGGGAGGAGTTAATATGAAATGGTGAAATAGGGAAGCGAGCTTTGTCTTGCCAACTCACTCTTGAGGAGTATGTGGGTCTCCTCTGTCTAGGTTTGGCTAAGCCATCACCAAACAGTGCAGAGAGGCTTCCGTCTGCCTGCGTGGGGCGTGAACGCAGTCCCTTTACCAGGGGCGACATGAAATACTGCGCCCCCTCGTACGTACGCCGGTTTTTTTAGTTCGCATGCGCTGCCCTCTCATGATCTCCGTCTTTATAATCAAATATTGTGTAAATTGTTTTGCATCGCCATCACCATTGGAAGGGAAATATGAAGGGATAGAACATGGTGGTAGAAATATTTGGTCAAAGTGATTTATCTCCTGTATTGATGAGAAATGTCCCAAACGGGGCTCGATTGGCACACCAATTTGATAGTGGAAAAGTTTTCGTTCCGGTGGTAAAACTTTCGTTCATTTGATGCTTTACAACTATGAGGTTTATTTGTCTTCTTGAGTTTGAGAGTTGAGTGCCACAGCGGGATCCGAACAACGAGTCTGTCCATGTTGTGGCATAATTTAACCGCCCCGCAAGAGGGTTGATGGTGTAACAGGCGGAATACCCCCGGTACAACTGAAAACTGGAGTAGCGGCGCCCCCTCCTGACCCCAGGAGAAAGTACTGCTTTATCTCGGGTAATCTTTTGCACCTCTTTTTATCTCCCACACTTTTAAGTGCTTTTATAAGCCCGGCAAAGGATGCAAAATGGCGTTAAATGTTCTAAAATATATTTATTTAACTCAACATTCCCATATTGAGTGAAATAAATATATTTTAGCATGTCGTAGCTCATGTATGCAAGGATATTTAAAAAATAAATATGTGTCGAGAAGAAAAACGAGCTCGGGGGAGGGGGGCAAATGCACAAATAGAAAATAACAAATAGTGGCTGTATTTAGACAGCCTTAGTAAAACCTCACTCGAAAGGCGGGGACGAAGGGGTGCTAGGCATTTTGTCAGCCTTTCGAAGCGCTCTAAGGAATCAGAACTCGGATATGAACCTTCTGACGGCGTTCAAATAGGAATTATTATACGAGATTGACTATATTCCTCCCATCAACGGGAAAAATTCATTAAAATTGAAATGAATCACCCACATTCAAAATATTTTGCCTCGAATCTGCTACCAAAGCCGAACGACACATTCAGCACAAGTCCTTTCCTCCCACGTCTCTCGGGGACTCAGTGCTCGCTTAAGAATAAATCCAGTATAATAAACTTTTTACAGTGTTTATTGCCCTCTTATACCCTTTCCTGGGTCTAAAATGGCTCGAAATGCTAGTGAGAGATTTAATAATTGTCGGGGTCGAGAGTATTGTGTCGCTACTCTTGATTTCAGTTGTAGCAAGTGTATTGATCCTTCTGCTAAACCTTCCCCCCTTGACCATGCTACTATAATAATGATGTGTTCCACTCTGTTAACTTTTTCCAATTCATTTTGAAAGTAAAAATTATTTCAAGAATTAAAGTTTTGAAATTCATTTAATCCAACATTTTCAAATAAAATAGAGTTGTTGGGCATCAACGGCCCTACAGAAACGAGTGGATGGTTGAGCCTACAGCCTCGCTAAAAAGAACAAAAATTGGTGTTAGTGACTTCCTAAGCTAGGACCCCTACACGGGGTTATTCTCCTCTAATGGAGAATAACCATTGTTACCGCCATTCTCGACGGCATTGTACAGTTGTAGACTAATATACAGGGTTATAGCACGAAGTGTAGACTGCTGTTTACATATTAAATTAAATATTTTTACAATATAAATTAATTACTTTATTCCTGATCCTGAATTTGCTTAATTAAATTTTCAATTTTCCCCAAATACTCGTAACACCTGTTTACAAATATGACTGGGAAATGTGAAGCACTCGTGTATCTGTATGAAAGCAAGAAGGCAGCGGGCAATTTTTCCCAAATGTTAAACCCCACTTTGAAAAGTTCAGGGGTTTTAAAGCTTTAAAATGGCTTAAAGAGATAAGTTGTCTTATGAGGATAAAGACCCACCTGTTGCAATCAATGAGAACCCCAACCCTCATCAAGAACAGAAAGAATAAGATCAAGAGAAATCCAAGGAGGCGTGACAGACAACATGGTTTGTAGTCTAAAGTGAGCCATGTGACCAAGCTTTAATTGCTGAATGATAGCTAAAGGACACTTCCTTTTCGGCCACACCAAAATATAGGGTCGAAAGAGCAAATCTATTCGTCCAACTGCACCTTGATAATTCCAAGCCTGTAGTTTGGTGGATGGATGAGACGTTGTTCATTCTCAAGCTATACACAACACACACACTGATTGTGTTTGTTTACAAAATATGAGATTCTGATTGAGCTGCGACATGTTTCAAGGAACAGAAGCCAGCTTCGATGATGGTGTGGGCGGGTGTAACGAGACGGCCAAAACACATCCCTTATATCCATTGAAAGAGGGTAAAGATGAAACAAAGTTTATTTGGAAATGTTGAAGGAGAAAATGACGCACCGGGTGGCAGCCAACAGAGGATATGCAGGTGTAACCTTTCACAAGATTAAGACAATTCAGAAACGTGAAATACGTTTATGGTCAAATTTTAAGGTTTTTATATCAAGGAACTTTGGCCTACCAGTTCGCTAGATTTGAACCACATAGACTTTGAAGTGTGTTCGATGTTGAGCAAAAAGCCTGCATCAAATCGCATGAGAGTTTTGAAGTTTTCCACCCTGTACAAAATTGCTATCGTAGTTGCTTTCTAAAAATATGAGTATGTATGTTGGGAGCAAATGTTATTCTTGTTAGCAAAGATTATTTATCCTAAACTCGGAAGATTTTTTAGATGTATATTTGACATATACATCTTAGTTGTTTTAGGATGAAATTATCGAATTAGTTTATAAAGCTTTGAAAGCCCTATTAACTCCAAATTTTCATCTTTACAAATTAGTCCTTTACCCTATTTGAGAGAGGGTGTCCCTTTCAAATGATTCTACAATAGCCTTTGTAGACGAAGACTTTATTCAAATGCCGGTAAAATAATTTTAATGTTTTGCTATAGGTTATAATAATAGGCGGAAACCTATTCTCTTTCGTGAAGTATCAGATGGCAAAGCTAAAAACCTTGTTGCCTTTTGAAAGAAAGTAGAATTTACGCTGTGTCCGTAAAGTTGTTTTTTTTTAGTTTTGGACTATGACTACCTTTCCGTGGAAGTACTACTATTTTGGATGGTATGGTTAATCCTGATAAATCCTCTTTAAATAGGCTCTACTATTAATTCTCTTACAGGACTATGACCTATTTAACAAGAAAGATCGTCGTATTTTGACTTATTTTGACAGTGTAGTGAATAAATACCTTGTAGTGAGCCTTGTTTGGTTCCATTTAAATAGATATCCTCAATGCAATCATTACCAGACGTTTTAAATCAATTGTAAGTAATTAGCAAACAGTAAAAATTTTGTCGACTTCTAAAGGACTTTTTACCTACTTGAGTAGACAGGAGTTGTATACACTGGAAACACTTACAAATTTCATCTCATGGAGGTCATCAAGTGTTATCTCAGAACAAACCTCGTAGAGGTAGTTAAGTGTCATTTCATAACACTCGTGAAGGTTGTTAATGTTATTTCTTAAGAAAGATTACAAAACCTAATTTTTCAGTGTAGTTCTATTTACTTGATTCAAGGACGAAAGGATAGCAATAAATCAATTCAATTAACCTTATAATTATTAGCGACACTGGTGGTATAATTTTCAATCAAGCTTCTGCTATGCATTGGTATTTAGTTCAATTATTACCCCAAAATCTTACAAAAAGCTTAGCAAACATGGCCCATAAATTGATCTGCTTTGTTTTGTCTGTTTATAAGTATCCTTTGTGCTTAACTAAAAATTAATCTTAGTTTCATCTCGATATTTTCTGTTATAATTCAAGTTTTATATTATGTCTTTATATAAAGCCATCTTCACCTGTAGGCGTCATATATATTCTTAAACTCAAGAGCAAAATATGAGGATGATTTTCCTATATTTTAGAAAGATTTCATATAATACAACGTATAATTAATAAATTATGCTAAATCGATAACAATTTAAAAGAAAAGAAAAAACATTTTAGATATAAAAATATACTTATATTTATACTTATATTTACTACAATGTAACACTCTCCCAAATTGAGTGCCCTGAATTTAGTAAAAAATAAAAGGAAAAATATATGATAAGTTAATTTGTAAAAAAATTACTCCTATTGGTTATTAATTTTTGAAGAAATACATTTTTTACAAATTTATTTATGAAATACTAATAACATTTTAGAGAAAGAATATAGTCTGTATCTTATTTATTAGAGAAATGTCTTCGAAATTAGCAAGCTCCATTTCTAGTGATATTTACACCTTAATATCTGCATATCTGCCTCAAAATATATGATTATTATCATTTCTAATGAATAAAAGGTATTTCTTACGGATTAAACGATGTATACAAAAGGATCTACATAAGATGTTACCCCATAAATAGTTATCCTCAAAATAGGATAAATTGTTTTTGAGAAAAGAAAAAGAAACGGATGTAGTAAGGTTCACAATAATAAAGAAAAAATAAAGAAAAGAGGAAAATATATGGGTGAATATGATAATAATAATGATAAACAGAATCAAAGATAACGACTTCCTCGAAAACACGGTACCCCTTCTAATCTTCAAGAATATATTAGCAAAACCGTCCCCTCGTTTGGAGACAGAAGAAAATAACTGTAACCGACAGATTTACTTTTACTTTGATTTGAATGATAGGAGAAAGAGACTGACAGATACAAAATAGAATTAAGAATGAAAAGCAAGGTAAAAATGCTTTTAACATTTATGTGAAAATGTGAATCTTTGATTTCAACATTTTTTAATTAGCCATGTTTTCCGTGCGCCGAATTTTTTTCTTTTTATCGCAGATTTCAGAAATAATATAAACTCCTCGAAATTTGGCCCGCTCTGTCATGGTTTCCTTCTGTGGTGTGAAAGGAGAGTACCTCTATCAAGCTTTCTTTGTGCGACATGTTGACTTACACACTTAAGTAAAACCTTTCCGTTTCTACGAAAAAATCATTCTTTAGGCAACAACAATAACATCAGGCAAAAAGTTCAAACAATCGACCAGAAAATACCCTTCTCGCAAGAACTGTTCTACCAAACTCCTTTAAAAGAAGTTCCGGTGAATAGGAAGTTAACATTTGCCTCCATGGAACATGTTGCAAAGAAATAAATTCAATTAAAAAGACTGCAAAGCTTGTTTTAAGTCATCACCCCTCAAAGCAAGGTACAATTTATTTTCAATTTTCTCAGTTTTTGATGTATTTTTTGTTTCTTTACTCTACTTTGCACCATCATAAGAAAGACTTTTGTAATTTGGATTCATTTTATAATGCTGGTCTCTCTTCTGTTTAGCACATTTTATCGAGGTTATAGAGCAATATTATCCACAGAGGAACAAGAGGAATGAAACCAATCTTTTTTTCCTATCGTTTCATTATCATTTAATATAATTTGTTAGCTCTTTATCTCTTTGCATATTTAATCCACTCTACTACTTCATTGACTAATTTCTGAGGCTACTAATTAGTTTAATGCTTTGAACTTTCGTCGTCCGCTCGCTCCGCATATGTAATTTATTAGCAATCGGTTTAATTACAACTGGATGTAACTTCTTGTATAACGTTTAGCCATTTCACAACGGTTCAATGTTTCCTCGTTGTGTTGCAAAGTTATAGAAAACAATGACTTCAGGAAAACTTACACAATCTAAATATATAGGCCCGATGACTTATTATAAATATTCAAGAACAAGTTTGGGCAAACCAAACAGGCTCCTTATCAAATTGGCTTCCCTTGTGAACTCACTAGGGAAAAAGAGAGAAGGAGAAAATGAGCAAAGGGGAAGAAGGAGAAGAGACAGAGGCTTAATTGTCTAGTGAAAAGTGAATCAGACGTTCCTCACCGAAGATATAAATGGTTATTTAGACGAAAACTCAGAATTCATTCATCAGACACTTTTCTTCAAAAGAGCATTCTTGTCTCCCTATTTCCTTTCCCCTTTTCGTCCCTTTTTTCCTCTCCCGTCTATCTCCCAACTCTCCTTTTCCTCTCACACTCTCTTTCTGTTCCCATTTCTCAACAGGCCCATTAATTACAGCAGAGTTCATTTATCAAGTTTCTCTGATTTGGTCCTAAGTAACGGGCGGTCCTCCACTTCTTGAATTTACATTTTTAACGAATGCTTGGCACCCCAACCCCTTTCTCAAAGCACTTCCTAACCTCCGCCTTCCCTCGTGACCTAAACAACCCCCACTAACATCTTCAATACTCTCCCCCCGAAACGTAAGATCCGAACGACTCAAATGGATTTCGGGGCCTTTTTTGT
The DNA here is from genome assembly GCA_963969495.1 of Ceratothoa steindachneri. Taxonomy (NCBI): domain Eukaryota; kingdom Metazoa; phylum Arthropoda; class Malacostraca; order Isopoda; family Cymothoidae; genus Ceratothoa; species Ceratothoa steindachneri. The sequence continues at coordinate 148,982,814 of OZ018318.1, forward strand.
TTCTAAGTGACCCATTCTCAGTGAAATTATCATTATTAATGCCTTGGGATTCCTTGCTTCGGAATCTCTTTTTTGTTTCAAAGTGGCTTTTGTTTGTATTATGTGGAAAGGAATAAACAGCAAGAAAAGAGCTTGTGTTCTATTTTGATCAATTCTGATGTTTGGCCATTCAGTTACATTTTCTGAGATATTTCTATTATAATATCCTACTTTTAATATATATATATATATATATATATATATATATATATATATATATATATATATATATATATATAAGTAAAATAACTCAATATGATATATGATAGTTAAACGACTGTATAGGAGCATAGAATTTATTTACGAGACTAGTTTCCGTATGAAGTTTACCATACCCTGTTCACTCGTATACTGAGAATAGAATGGACACAAAAGTCGCTACACAGCCTCGAAATCCCGACAAAAGTAAAATAAAAAAGCAGGAAAAGAGTCATTAATCAGGGGTATTGGTTCTAAGATCATTAACTATACTGTTTACGATCATGTTCCGGAATAGGAGCTACATTTAAATTGACCGTGAGAAAGATTAAAATTGGGAATTGCTCCTATTAGTATCGATTCTACAATTTTTCTTTACGGAAATCTTTACAATCATATATTATTTGCACCTATGAATAATCTATTTGGTGGTTGTAATTGCTAATATGGTTAAAAATACTAGATGTAGCACTGCCTCGCCTGACATCACCTTTATGATCATATATTCGTTTTTTTTAATGTTCTCCCAGGCTCTCCTATATAGAAGGAGGGAGAGTTAGCGGATGTACACGGGATTACAAATACACTTGCCCCATTTAGTTGATCTATGGGTTTAGTCGAATAGGGTATTTAAACGTGTGTCAACCTGAAGAAATAACTTTTTTTACACGTTTGAAGAGGGAAGAAAATGGGAGGGATAGACAATTCGTGATACTCACTTTGTTTTAATCCTTAGGGCGGTACTATATAGATTTAGCTTTAGATAAGCTCTCATGATGAGGTGAAGGGGATGTAAAATAGCAACGGCTATTTAAATGCTAACATCATTGTGAGAGAAGGTCATCGAAGGACCACCGTGAGAGGAAGCCCCATCGGAAATACCCCTCTATTCTTTCAAGACCACGTGCGCCAGCGTGAGAATTTTAGAAAGTTCGAGAAAGAATCGATCCGTCGCTTAATCACTTGTCACAGCTATGTTTGCTTTCGGACGCCACACGTACTCCCCTCCCTTAAGATAACACTGCGCGCAGCCACAGTAACCCTACCCCTATATCGCGAGGCAGGTTTCATCGTGTAGAACACCCGTTATCATGAAATATGTTTTCCTTAAACTGGCGCCAAGAATCCCCTAGGGACTTCAAGGCCCTGAGGTGTCTATCGGATCAGCCACCCAGGTATTTAACCCGAAGCTCACCATCTCTTGAGGAGATTGAAAGCCAGCCATCCACTCCGTTTACACTGCCGTCTGTTTCCCGTGAACCACTGTAACCCGTCGTCGTATTTTGTTGAAGATCTCGCCAGCACGTCTGCCTTCGTTAAGCTTTTGCCCCTGTTTAGAGGAAAGCTTTTGAGCCCTCTAATTCCCGGAGAGTTGTGCGACCCTCTCATCTTCACCACCCCTTCAAGATTTCCGTTCTTTCGAGACTGAGACTCCCTGCCGATCTGCAGAATCGTCTCGAGTTGGGATTACGTCTCTCTGGAGCAGAGAAAATCTCAATCTTCATCACGAAGTAATCCACCTCCATCTTCGAGTCCGCTTCATCAAGACTTACCGAAGTATCTTCGTGGAGACCAGCGCCGTTGTCTTCCACCTCACCCCCTACAATTCGCCCTCACTTGAAGGTAAAGCAATATCGTATGGTCATCCCTAGATAACTCGTTAATCTTCACTTAACTCATTTAACTACCATAAGTAATTTGTTCATCCCTTTTATATATATATATATATATATATATAAATTGCCCCCTTTTATTATATATATTGAAATTATATTTTGGGGTATTGTCTAAACCCGGCAACCGTAAATCGCACGCTTTATTAATCTCCCCAGACATATCTTAAGAGGCTTTTGGTCAGCTGTCTTCCCGTGCTTGTGTGCGACTCTGAGCGACGAGCTAGTCTACACAGCTATACCTCGACAACATGCTGTGAAAAGAAATGGATGTAAGAGTTAGAATAGGTTGGTTTACAGCACAAAGTGAATCTAATTTGGTAAATGTCTCTTACAATTTTGAGATCGAGAAAGGCTATACAATTATCTTTTTCCCATTCTTCTTTAAAATTGATGGTGGGATGGAGGTCATTAATATTTTTAAGGAAATGTATTTAAACTTTTTATTGGCAAAATTGATATGACACCATCTACATACTTAAACCTTAAAGTAATTGGATGTGGAATAACAAAAGGGAGTAAGGTAACTTCAAAATGTTCTATAAAACGTTTACATAATATGGTCGATAAGGGATTCCCATGATAAGTACCTATTTTTGACGGAAGTATCCCCCATTTCACAAATGAATACATTGTTAGAACACATATAGTTTTACAAAATTTATAATTTTGTTTTTGTCTAGTGGGAGGTTTAACATCGGATTGTCTAATACCTTAGATAGAAAATCAAGGGCTTCATTCACTGGGACATTGGTGAAGAGGCTATCTACACCAAACCTACTTAGAAATCTAGCTTCTGTGTTATTTTTTCTAAAATTTTCAATGAAATCAGAGGAATGGATTATGTGTGAAGGAAAGATCAACCCAACGGCGTCAGCAAGAAGGGAGGCTAACCACTTCGAGAGTTTGTATGCATGAGAGTCAATACATGATATAATAGGTGGGTATGGTGTTCCTCTTTTGTGGGTTTTCGGTAGACCATACATCTGGGAAGTGATGGTTGGTAGGTTTAAAACAATGTAAAACGTCTGGGTTGGATCATTTAATAATAAAACTGCAATCTTCAACAAATCTCTCACAAAATTCATTAAACGATCTAACCCAGACCTCATACTTCTATCTAGATATCCTAAATAGGAACCGAAAGCGTGAGCTTTTCACCCCGAGCTCTATGGCCAAATTTTGGTGCCTCGATGAGTTATTCAATCGTTGCTTATCGTGATGGGCGGTCTTGGGAGCTTGGAAAGCTGCGTGAACCTCGATAGGTCGGACCACTAAAGGGGACATCGATGAATAGCTCCTGGCCACCTAACACATCCCGACGAAGATGTAATCAGCAGTCTCTGCCAAGCTGTCGAGTCAGGGAACTCCCAGCGCCTCCAGAATATGTGTTATGTGAATGGAGAGACGACTAAGGAAGGCGTGCTTCAGCTGTGCCGCCGGAAATTCGGCATCTGCGGCATTTCCGTGATGCAGAAGATAAGTAGTTTGAGGCTTTTGTCCTACTAGAGTGGTTTCTGGGAATCTTCTGCCATCGTTGCTGATCCGAGGGATAGTGGGGCCAAAAGACGATGGCTTTGAAAGCCTGGTAGATCATTTGCTATGCTGGCAATTAGAATAATGATTCTGCTGCTTCCATGAGGTCAGCTGATAAATGGGAGTAAGCTAGAAAGAGTTTGGCCTTGGTGGATGTGACATTTTGTATCTCAAATGCCAGATCGCAGAGACGGAGCCTGTGTTTAGGCCTACCTGGCAAATATTGAGGCACTTGAATCGCCTAATAATTTGCCGTATCCGTGGTAGAAGATTGCTGGTTGTTTCTTGTTAAACTATGGCAAGTGAGTGAAGAATACTGTTTAGTGATGAGATGCTTTAGTCAAACTTGAAGAGAATGTAAATTTTTCACGGAGGGTCATCAAATGAGCGTTTGGTTACACAAATATTCCAATTATGTAATATATTATTTATTGCTAACAAAGTCAGGTAGGAATTCTTCTTGATTGCTCAGTCAAGTGGTTGTATCTCGCATAAATGGAGAGCATGTAGGTGGACGGTGAAAGTGGCACTTGGCGTGCAGCGATGGTGGCAGCGATTGTAGTAGCGATGGAAACACGATTTATAATTTGCATCTATCTCTGTGCCACTAAATAGGCTCGCGTGGCGTGAGGTTGCGAGGTGTCGCTATCATGGGTTTCCAAAGGTCGCTGGAAAAATGTTATATAAAAAGAAAAATGACTATCCAGCCGGGTTAAGTTCACTGAATGGAAAATGAAAACATATAGAATAAGAAGAAAAGAATATGTTAAATAAACCCAGTTGAAAGGAGTATCCGAACCATATATGCTCAAGAAGAGAATATACACAATTAAACAACACTTCTGCATTCATTGTTCCCCTTTAATCACATCGCATATCCTAAACCAAACTCGACCATTTTTTCAGTACATTTGACGGACTATCAATTATGTAACTACTCTCTAAGATTGACCATCTTACTAAATACATGGTCCGAAAGATGATGTTAACTCTAAAGTATAGGAGAAAACCGAAGCACACTTATAGTATATGTATCAAAATCGTTCTTTATTTTTACTACTTCTAAAACTACGGCACATATTTATCTATAGGTCTACCTATGATTCCTACAAGGTTCATATATAGCTCAAGGAATTCGCTCGATCATACCCAAAAGAAAATATGATAGATCTTCGTCTTTCCACTACTCGGTTAGGTAGGCTGTACGATGCAGGATTTTATAACTAAACTAATTTTTATTGATGTCCGTCTTGAAGCCCATATGAATCCATCTTGGGGAGCGTCTGCTCCATCTGCCATCTCCCATGTCTATAGTGAAATCTTTTAAGATTATAAATATTTCGATCAGTTGTTGAATGTATTACATAGATATTTTCAAAAGATAATAGGTTTAAGGACCGAAATCTTCCTTTGTACTGTTTATATTTAAGCTCATAAATATGTTTAGTTGCCCTATGTTGCACTATTTCTATAAGTGCTATGTCTTTCTTGAGTAATGAAGACGAAAATTGCACCGCGTAGTGGAGATGAAGTCGGAGGAACGATTTATATAGCAGGAAATTATGACTTTCGACTTGCTTTCTTTGAGAGTAGAGCTCTTGCTAGCCGAGTGGATACGACGTTAGTCTTCTAACATCGCAGTTCCCGGTTCGATCCCCGCATGCGCGCTCACAGATATCAGCGCACGTAGAGATCTGGCTACCAATTGGTGGACACGCTGTGTTTATCCACTCAATGGGCTGAGTAGTTTTACAACGTTGCTTTCTTTCCTCTCCAGTCTTTGTTCCACACACCTCTGACACGGAACAGACCCCCCTGCCTCGGTATGACGAGGCTTACTACCCATACGTTGTTTGGTGTCAAGACATACTTCCTGCCATCCCTGTACAAATAGGACCGGCCCTTGGTGCCCTCGGGCTCACTAGCGATAGTCATACTGACCTTTATGTCTATTTCATTTACCGGTTGGGATCCACAATATGCAAGGCAGGATGGTGAATTACTACTACTTTGACATTTTGAGGTCTGCCAAAAGTAAAGCCTCTGCAAAATTGGAAATTTTACTAACGGATCCACCTATCAAGGTCATAAATATATGCAATGAACAGGAGTAGGCCTTTTTCTGACCCCTGCAGTACTCCGCTATTGACTAGGGCCCAGTCCATGATTGCCTCGTTTATGACATATTGTGAAGTTGTAAAGGAAAAGGAATAATGAAAAGCACTACCACAACAACACAATAAACCTCTAAAATTTGGAGAATTAACGAAAGGAATTTCTCTCCGCTAAAACTATAACCCGTTAAAACCCATAAAATATATTCTCAACTTGTAACTCCGAGATCAAATGAAAGCCAGGAAACCACAAAACGAAGGAAAATAAATGGAATAAAGACAAACGGTGAAAAAAAGACTGTGTAAAGGTCTCGCTATTCCCAGTATTATTGTTTATTCTGCCTTTCTTTGTAAGGTATCATTGGGAAATGCTTCGCCCTATGTTTTTGATATAGCGGAATTGTGGATAAACACATTTTAATTTAATCGTCTCGGAATGCATCTTATTATAATGATCCTAAAGGTATGTGTGCGTATGTTTGTCTGTCTTTGTGTGTCCGTCTATACATTTAAAAAAAAAGTGAAATTATTTCTTTGTTGTACTAAATGTACTATGTTTTTGTACTAATTTTGAATCTGTTGTAAAATAAAAAAAAAACTTTTTCTCTTGCACACTTTCTTAATTATGTGAACGAAGCGAACAAGCGCCGCAGGCCTAGCAAAAAACGCTCGTAAGGCGGATTTTTGCCTGTTCAGATATAACACAGATTCTCTGGCTTCTAAGCTTCCGTGATTAGCACAAGCTTATAAGTTTGAAACATGTTGCTAACGAAAGTTTGAGGATTTTTTTTTACTTTTAGTTTACCTCCTATCTCCCGCTACAGCTCTCTCTCTCTCTCTCTCTCTCAATGTAAAACTCCCTTGGAAGTGTATTTATAATATGAACAACTTGAATGACGTATTAACCCTCCATATTAGAAAGAAGGTCGTGCTTATAGCGGGAGTTGTCTGGGTTATGTGGTTTTACTTACGAATACATCTCTTACTAATCTAAGTGTGAGTGCTTCATAATTTAAAGGTAGTTTTGGTGAGAATAATTCCTTATTTTTTATAATTTAATTCTACATTCAATTTCACTAGTCACTAATTTTGCTTGAATTTTGTACATGTTTAATTTTAGTTAGTAAGTGAAGCCAAGCAACTTGAAAGCTACGAGTACTTAATAATCTTCTTGATAACAAATCTCTGACGTAACGCATGCGAGATATGTTGCTTATAAACTCACTTTGAGCTCAGTCTTCTAATTTTGTCACCTCTGCGAGAATTCTTTCTTACCCGACGGGCTGTTTTCCTTCGTATACGTTTTCGGTTTCAAATTTTCTACAAATAATTTGAACGTTTTTATTTTTTTTTCAATAATGCTTAATCAATATATATACCTAGAACAAATCTAAAATATACTAATAAAAGGTGTTACAGGATATCGGATGCACGGTTTGTAAAGAATAGACAGAAAACTAGTTATACACTTTATCAAGAAAGTACAGAATATCATTTATAGGGTCTATCAAGAATATACGAAATATCTGTTATACGGTTTATCAAGAATATACAGAATATGTGTTATATGGATTATAAGGAGTATACAAAATACCTGTTATATGGGTTACCAAGAATGTACAGAATTCCTATTATAAGGTTTAAAAAAATATAAGGAATACCTGTTTTACGGTTATAAAAATATACAGATTATGTGTTATAAGGTTTACCAGAATCTAAAAAAAAATATATCTGGAATTTTTTTTTCAATAATGCTTAATCAATATATATACCTAGAACAAATCTAAAATATACTAATAAAAGGTGTTACAGGATATCGGATGCACGGTTTGTAAAGAATAGACAGAAAACTAGTTATACACTTTATCAAGAAAGTACAGAATATCATTTATAGGTTCTATCAAGAATATACGAAATATCTGTTATACGGTTTATCAAGAATATACAGAATATGTGTTATATGGATTATAAGGAGTATACAAAATACCTGTTATATGGGTTACCAAGAATGTACAGAATTCCTATTATAAGGTTTAAAAAAATATAAGGAATACCTGTTTTACGGTTATAAAAATATACAGATTATGTGTTATAAGGTTTACCAGAATCTAAAAAAAAATATATCTGGAATGCGGTTTATCTTGAATATACTAATTTATTTTACTGTTTAGCAAGAATATACTGAATCCCTGTTATACGGTTTATCAAGAATATATAGAAATCCTGTTATACGATTCATCCATAATATACAGAATATTTGGGAAGCGGTTTATCAAGAATATACATAATACAGGTTTTGTTGTTTATCAAGAATATACAGAATACCTGTTATACGGTTTGTCAAGAATATACATAATATCTGTTATATGGTTTATCAAGAATATACAGAACCTTTAAATAAAATCTGAGGAAATATATGATGGAGTTAGTAAACTGGTGAGGCCGAGCTACAAGTAAAAGACGGGAGAAGCAGTTTCCATAGGACTAGAGTTTCAAATGGAGAGAATTGTAATAAAATAATTGATATATACAAAATTACAGAATATACCAAATGATACTGAACATCATCATCTTGTACACACTTGATTTGTAAAAATTAACCGGAGGATATTCAATTATAACGAAGTATTAAAAAAAATTGGCAGAGCAAATCAAGTTATCAAATTATCGAATGATTTCAAGGTTTGAATAAAATAGGTGGATAACGAATGAAAATTAGCTTCACTGTGTAGTCATATTATTAGTAATATGTCGGAATTTATGGTTTAATAAATTAAAAAAATATAGAGTTAGAAAGAAGGACCAAGTATTTTAGCAAGCAAAAAACCATGACTTTTATCATATAGTTATATTTTATGACACTGAGCCGTGTTTTATAAAAGGCTCTAGTTTTCTAATTCTATGTTCATTATTAGTATCTCTCTCACTAAGGCATTGTCATTACAACGTTAGGAATAAGAGGCTATTAAATTTACCTTTGTTAAGGGAAAAATCTTTGCGGCTCTTGGAAGACAAATATGGTGATCTGCAAGGCAAAGTTTTAAAGTACACAAAGCGTTATTAGAAAGTTTCCATATGAATCTACTCTTTCAAACTACAAAAGGGTGGTCTCAACCAACAAATAAAACTGTCACTTCCTTTGGTAAAATTTCTACACTCGATAAACCTACCGTTAACAAAGTTCTGAGCTTTGGAATAGCATTCCTTCAAAGGTAAATTATCTGGTTGTGACTTTTCGAATTTAAGTACTTCTCTTGGTGAAAGATCTTTTAATAGTGCATAATAGAATACTACTACTTTATACTTAAAACAAAAGAGAATTCATACTAACTTAATTTTTTAGGGGGGAAAGGGTATAAACAAGGTGTGCTGAACAAAGTCGCGTGCTCTCACTTATTCTGATTTATGACCTTGCGAACTTCAAAACTTTTAATAATTCCCGGACTAACCTTGGGAGTACCATGACAATTATACCATTCGAAGGAGAATGTAAAACAACATAAGGGTTTCAAATTTCGTTAGAATCGGCCGAATAGTTATGTTAATGCCAAATAATTCCCGGGCTAACCTTGGGAGGACTTGAACAATTATATCGTTCGAAAGAGAATGTAAAGCAACATAAGGGTTTCAAATTTTGTTAGACTCAGCCGAATAGTTATGTAATTACCAAAACAAAATAATTCCTAGGCTAATCTTGGGAGGACTATGGCAATTATATCATTCGAAAGTGAATGTAAAAAAATATAAGGATTTCAAATTTCGTTAGAATCGGCCAAGTAGTTACAATGTTATTACCAAAGGGACAAAAAGCAAAACTAGGACCAACCGATATAGTGAAGTATAGAGACACACGTGACTAAAAAAAGCTCAATCAAGGCAGGTAATTTTAATTACGGATTCATTGTTGCAGCTCTCGTGTCATTCACAACCTCGTTTGTTTCATCATTGTGTTCAACTTATTTTGTCTGTGTCGGCAAAATACTTCCTCCATTTCACGTAAATTTAGAAATAGATTAATACCAAGCTTCTTCTTTTAATTCCTTTCCAACTGGACGAGAGAACCTTCGTAAAGACTGCTTACAAATTTGAAACGTATTTTTTTTTCGATTTTAATTGGTAAAACAAAGAAAATCTCTGACGGAAATTCGAATAAAAATAATTGTTTTTTTCCAACCTCAAATGAAATTAAAATAATCTGAGAATTCCTGGAATCCAAAATGTAATCTGGTTTGCGCCGGGATATCTTGTAGTTATTCACTCACCCATTTGAATCATTGGCAATTGTTCCTTTGCCACCAAATGGTTGCCAATGAGGCATCGTGGGTTTGTGCACATTACACAAAGTTAAGGAGGAACGCACTAATGCCACTTATTCATGTCCTGGTGAGGGTTGCGACATCCCTGTCCAAATTCTCGGTTGTTCGACTTCCCAGGCCAGTGTCCACTATCTGGGTTTAGTAACGTTTTACAACACTCTTCAGGGGAAGGTATTCTTCCTCCTGGATAAGGATGGGTGAGGATAAAATTGCTCATAATTGTAAAGAAGCAAATTACATAACTAGGTCCTGGTGGAACCAGGACCTACATTTTATCATGGGTTGCAATCCACTAGTCACGACCACAGATGGCAGGGACTGCGAAATCGAACCAAATTGGGTACGGGTAATAACAATAATTCCATTCTAACGTAACTTTTCTAATGAAGGTAAATGGTGTTTTTACTATGTTACGTTTTAGCCAGATTAATTAATGAAAACACAAAAAACTGCTTTGCTACTCCTTTTTAAAAGAGGAAGTTGCGCTTCGTAGGAATACCCTCGATCTGCGGCATAAGGCCTATCCGCTTCTGGCAACGGCGATTTAGTCTAAAAAAAATTTGTCCTTCTGTCTTTCATGTACGTGAGGAGATCACTGAAGGTTTATTAGAAAATACTGGCAGTGGACAGGAGCCGAAATGGCTATGTGGACTTTGTACGCAGATAGCCACCAGGGCTCAAGATTTAACACCTCTCATGTAGTATCACTTATCCAACAAGTAATACTCGTATGAACAATTAATTTTAAATTTTAGCTCCATCCACATTTGCCGAATACATCGATTTATATAATCAGTAAGCTCTAAGAGCCCTTAAAGTGAGAGGAGCATTGCATACTTTAGGACAACCTCCAACTCAACTTTTTCCATATCTCATAGCAACAGCTGATCTCTACTTTTTCCCCACTTGCTTTCATCCTAAATCAACCCCAAAGTTTCTCCCCCAACACTAAGCAAACATTCACGTAGCAGGATAAATAAATTAATGATGTGTTGCCAAGCTGTTCCAGTTCGTGTTCTGACTCCCTTCGTTCCCCCTTCCCATTAGTGTCAGACGGGTGCACACAAACTTATACACACTCATCAAACTTCAATTTCCAAGTTCAACAAAGAGTGCAAATGGTGGTTCTTTATCACCTGCTCAGAGTTTTTACACTTTTCAGTTTGGGGAAGGCACGGTTAAATTTGTAACTTTGAATTTTTTTTTCTTGAGTACGAAAATATATTGGAAGTCTTTACATAAATACCTCCGTCTAGGAAATATAAGATTATTATTTACTCAAAATTATGAAGCCAAAATCAACTGATGCATCTTAGCCAGAAAGTTCGTGTGGGTCGTAAATAAATAGTAAACGCTGGATAATTGATAATACGTTTAGGGTGCTCGACACTGGAACATCAGCTAACTTTCGCAGATTAGTTATACCTCCACGTTTGAGGCTAATGCGTTTACGATGTTAAGGCAAGTGAAGCACGCTGTCCTACATATGTCAGGTTTAGTATAGCTCACTATGGTCCATGATTACCTCAGCCGAGCAAATCGTTTCCCTATTGTAAAATGCCACATCGAATGTGAGTATTTGACTGGTTGGGTCGAAGTGGTATCAGCCCTAATCAAGTTTTGCTGTGGACTGATTGGTCAGAGCCCCCAGGTTACAAGTAACCCGGTAGCACAACCCGTATTAACCCGTGCCAAGGCCGCCAAGGCTTCTATGGAACCCATTGCTCTAAAAAAACCCGTCGATCCGGTGATGGAGACCCTCCGGAACGAGGATTTTGCCCGCGCCCCAAAAGGGTGCGCAACTCTCCTCTGCATTTTGGAGAAAGCCAGGGATCAGGAGCAAGAGTCTTCCCGTGGGAGAAAAAGCATCTCATACCATGTCAAGGATGAGGTGTTACATCGTAAATGTTCCGACGAAACCGAACCTGAAACGCACACATTGTGTGTTCCCCGCTCTCACGTCCCTCAAGTCCTCCAAATTTCTCACGATAGTTTATTCTCCGGTCATTTTAGTCATAATAAAACCTCTCAGAGGGTTTTTAAGTATTTTTTCGACCAGACGCGGTCAAAGAAATTGCAAATCATACGATGCCTGCCAAAGGACATCTGTAAAAGGGCGCTACAAGCCACCCCCTTTCAGAAAAGCCCGATCATCTTAGAACCTTTTTCTCGTGTTGCCATTGATCTCATTGGCCGCATTCATCCCCCGTCTAGTGAAGGAAACAGTTAAGTCCTCACTATGGTAGACTTCGCTACCCGTTTTCTTGAGGCAGTTCCCCTTAAGCGCATTGATAGCGTTTCGTGCGCCGAAACCTTCATTTCCATTTTTTCTCGGGTAGGAATTTATAAAGAGGTTTGCGAAAAACTAAATGGCACATTTAAAGCAATGCTCAGAAAATTGTGTATCGATTAGCCCCGAGAATGGCACCGCTTTTTACCTTTGAGGAAAAGAAGATTCTTCTTCCAGTGGAATTACGAGAATTCCCACATTCCCCGTCGAACGTCATCTTTGAAGTTTGGCTATCTTCATTGGAAGGTTGATTTGGTTCGTGCCCCACCTGCCTCATCGGATCGTGCCCCACTCGCCTCATCGCAAGAAGGACCTTCCTCGCAGTCATCGACCCTTAAGACTAAAACCCCCTCCATTATTAGTATTGTCAAGTTTTCCCTTTTGATCTGAATCTAGTAACATTAATCAATTTGAGAATCCCTCCTCATAATAATTACCAAAAGACTATATTAATTTAAATAATTCCCTTTTTTTATTATTATTCTTATTTTGATATGTGTAAATAAAATTATATTTGGTTGTTTCATCTTTAACTAACCTTGAATGATACTCTCGGCCTATTCAATTAAATCTCGCCAACCATTTATGCACTCTGTCTGATTATTAAGGATTTAAAACCCAACACCTCAAGTGTGACCTCCTAGTCGGTCGTTAATACCTGCGAACAGTCCTTCAACGGTTCGCGTTGCAGTAGGTGATTAAGTCACCCCCCACAAAATATAAGAGTAGTGTATAGTATAGAGTGGTTGTATCATGACAGTCACATTTATACTGCTTCTCTCTTACATTCCTGCTTGCATTACTAATAATACTAATCTCTTTGTTGTTGATAATGATTCTTAAATTAACCTAACATCCGGAAGCCTGTTGGATGATGTAGAATGTACTCTGTTTTATAAAAAGCCGCCAGGAGTGTAAATTGTGTTAGTGTCGTGTGTGATATTGTGGAGTGCAGTCTTCCATTATGTGTTTGATAGCGTGAAGGAGCCATGTTGCATTCTGGTAGATCAGGAGGTTTGGTGATGTTCACCCTGTGATCTCGCCAAGTGTACTTTGTCTTCATGAGCGAGAAAACAGGCAGAAGGGGGACGTATGGGGGAGGGGTGCGATGCATGCAGCAGGGTGTTGCGTGAAAGTGACTGGCTAAAGCAGTAAGTAAAGTAGTGAGGATATGTTTCTGATACTCATTTGTGTTGGGTGAGGTGGAAAAATTGAAAGTTCATCTCTAATGCAGTATAAATGAACGTTTCTTTTTGAAACTGGGTGTTTATTCATGTAAGGTATAGTAAACGATTGTTTTTTAATGTAGTCAAAGGTTTTTCTCGGGCAAATTTTCCCAAATGTTTTTTTTATTTAGTCTATTACAATTGTATAATTTTTAAGATAATTTTAAAATGGGGGCTTCGGCCCACATATCTTGCATTTAATTGTTTAGGGGTGCACCCCCAAACCCCTCGCTATTTTTAAATAAGCTCATAGTACTCCTAATTTGAAAGCGTATCATTAGATTAGAATTTAAAGTCGATTACCAGATGTCATCAGGCCTCTAGTTTTTCTACTTTGGAGCTTGACTTCAGATATACAGGGTAACCACAAAAACACTCCTTAATTTTGAATATATATTATAGCAAAAGCTAAGTAAATATTCTTACAATTTTGGCTTCTACAGTTGCAGAAACTAATAAAGTTTCATGTGATATTCGTTGATATCATAGACACTCGATTTGTGCCCCACTTGTTGCTCGGCAACATCAAGGCGATAATCAAGCTCGGTCCAGACTCTTTGCAGCATATCAGGCATAATGACGTGTAAAGCTTTAGTGATGCGTTCCTGCAGTTCATCTTTCGCCGTGGGTAATGGGGATACATAAACTTTGCTCTTGACCTGTCCTCAAAGGAAAAAGTCACAAACACTTAGGTCTGGTGATTTTAAGGTGCATTTTCAAAACACCTAGTCATGTTGTCCAGCACAGTCAATCCATCTGTTTGGTAGGTTTGCGTTGAGAAATGTGCGGACAGCGAGAGACTAGTGCGGCGGTGCGCCGTCCTGCTGAAAATGGTAGTCACCAGCTTCAGCAGCTAGTCTTGGAGTCCACTAGTTGGTTAACATTTCCAGATAGGTTTGCTCAGTAATGGATCGTCCTTCAAAGAAAAATGGTCCGTACACAGACCGCTTTGTTACTGGACAAAACACATTAATTTTTGGTAGTAAGGTTCAACCTCCAGTGCGTCATGCGGAATCTGAGTGCCCCATATTCTCATATTGTTCCTATTGACCTTTCCACTTAAGTGGAAGGTTGCTTCATCAATGAAAATGATCTTTGACAGTAGATCAGGATCATTTTCCTAAAAATTTGGTCTTCATCGGTAGATTTGAGTCTTTATCGGTGAATTTTTAGTAATCGGTGAGGTTTCATAGTTAGGTTAGCTTTTTCTTAGTCGGATATTTTTATTGATTTAGGGTAAAAACATTTCTATTATCATGTGTAGAACGCCACTTCTGTTCCGCCAGCTAAAACCCCAACGGAGCTTAGAAATCCGGCGTGACTTATTTCTCTTCTGTTCTAGGTCAATCATTCGGAAAATATCATCGTCCAATTCACAATTAACCATTTCCTGTATATTCTTTGTCCGTTCTTCTATGACAATGTTAATGGGACTTAACCCTGCTTCCCGGTGCAGCTCTTCCTGGCCTCTTCTTTCTCTCCTGCGTTTATAGGTATTTAGGTACGTACATTTATTCTGCACCACTTGTAGTTTCCTCTTTTGTGTCTTCGAGACACACGAGAGGGCGGAAGCGGGGTATAGCAGCATCGATCTTACAAGTACATTGTAGATCTTTTTCTTATTGTTTGACGAAGATTTCTGAACCTATATAGAGTTTTGACTGCAGCAGTGACCTTGCTGATTCGTCTTGGACGTGCTCCCTGTACCCGGATGAGGGAATCTTCATTCCGAGTACATTCCATCGGGCCTCGTAGGTGTTAAGATTTTCAATTTCTGCTGCTGTCATACGAGCTTGCCAAGGCGCATTCCTCCATGGACAAGTGATTATCTGGGTGAAATCATCGGCGAATTGAATGTTAAGGTAAGTGAGGCTTACAGGGGCTGGGAAATCCGCGGTGTAAATCAAGTAGAGAGTGGGGGACAGGCACCCCTCACTCCTGCAAGAGGCCCGCAGTGAGCGGAAATCTTGGTCCATCCGTGCATCCTAAACTAATGTACGCCGCTCTCTCTATGACATAGTCACAGAGAGTTCTTTCTAAGTTTTCACTTAGTCCCAGTCGTAAGATCTTGTACTGCATTCCCCGTTGCCACACCTTATCAAACCCCTTTGATACACCCCGACAAACAATGTCCACGTAACTCTTTTCCCGTTTTGCTTGGGCTAGCCTTTCTGTGATGGCTTCGATGTGTACGTGATAATACCAGAAAATATATTGAATATGTTTGAATATTACCGTAAGAAAACGGACCAATCAACGAACTCGAAAAATCCATAGATAGATTTATGTTTAAAAATATTTTGAACATTATTGTAAGGAAACGGACCAATTAACTAACATGAAAATACATGTATATGTTTAAAAAAATGTTCGAGAAATAATTTTTCCCGAAAATTATCCTGTTTTTCTGTTTCTTGCGGTTTGCTGGATTCATTTCATCTTTCTTTCGCGCCCATGAAAGATTTATATATATATATATATATATATATATATATATATATATATATATATATATATATATATATATATATATATATATGCGCGTGTGCTTGTGTGGTGTTTGGAACGAAGATATCAGAAAAATTCATTATAACTTGCAATACTTTAACCTTTAACAATATTTCTCCTCTAAACAACATGGAAAGGAATTTCGATAAACTTTTAGTTTCTCACACACTTTATTTCCAAGTAAGTCGAATGCAGGTAAATGTGTGTGTAATTGAGTGGTCTCTACTCTCCTATCTTTCCCTTCCACCGTTGTCATGAAAAGACATGCGACATTGTTACAACTGTCTTGACACAATAGCGTCTTCTGTTCGAGAAAATTAATCTTTTGGATGAGTTGCTTCCTCTTCATTGTGAGAATAGGATTGAAACTTATTGGTTTATCATCTTAAGAAGGAGAAGAGGTTCGCTTTATTCTCTAAACATATACTCACGTCTATGAACGCACCCATCTTCATACGAAACACGCATACACTGTTCATAAATTTTGTTTTTACTTTCACAATTTCTTGAATTCTTTCTATACATTACTTCCTTTTCTTCCTACTCCCCTAATTGAGGTAGCAAACCTTTGCAAGTGAAATGGAGGATAAAGAGATATAATTAGAATATATGTTTTAATAAAACTTGAGAAAAGAATAGTGCTAGCTAGATCTATGGAAATGGGTTGCTTTGTTAGTAATATATAAGCGGAATAGGTACCGGGAGAATCCCAAATAAGAGAAGGAAGTCGATGAAATAATTGGACATAGGTAATAGAGTAAATGATATTGATGGAGCGAGAATAACTAAGATTCACCTCTACTCACCATTTCTGTCTGATTTCTAAATTTTAGGCATTTCAGGAACAAATAACACTTAAGAGAAGGCAAATTATGCTATGAAAGCGCCGAAGAATGTAATTTGACCTACCCTGTTTGACCGGTTAGAGCAGATTTTTTAACAAATTGTCCCTGAATATCTTCTACGTAGGCCACACAAATGTTGATATTTTCGTCATTGAACAGTCAGGAAATTCACGAGACTTGCATACCGTCCATGTACTGAGTACTACCTGCCTTTTGTACCTTTCGCTCCCTTTTTCTTATTCACTTTGACTTCACTCTCGTCACCTCCTTCTCAGAAATTCTCCTATTAATCCTTTCAATAGATATCTATTTATGGGACTGATTTCAATATTCAAGTTAAGAGAAACCTTTTATTTTCATTCGAAGAATAGTAATTGAAGATCAGCTTTATGTAAGGACGGGGAAAAAGAGAGGCAGAAGTTTCAGATCAAAGTATAATAACACGTTATAACTAAGTATCTATTGCAAGATATTTGGTCACACATAATTCAAATGTACATTTGAAAAAAAAGCTACAGCGGATTAATGGAGTGGATCCAAAAAAGTAGTTCTTACGTGGAATTTATTCAAAGTGAGAGAGGCTCCATCCAGAAAAGTATGAAAGTCTAAAATTAAAACGACACGAAGTAAGTCAAAGTAGCTGCTATTTTGTTTTAGTCCTAGTCCTCTGGAATTAATTCAATCTTATGATTTTTAGCTTTAGAAGTGTTTTGTATATTAATGATAACGATCAATTAGTCTGTAATTTCTAAATTCGTCTATGTCACCTGTTTTTTTTAAAGAGAAGTAGAAAGGAATGGTGAAAAAATATCATTAAAAACTTTTTCCTCTAAACATTTTGTGCAAAGGCCTGGCCATTAAGTCAGCAAGACGTTCTAATACAAATTATTAATTGATGCATAATTTCTATAGGTACTCTACCCCTTTTCATGCTCTTAGAGTCATCATGATCATTAGCATCTTCATAATCACCATCTCCACAAGCACTGTGACCATCGAATGGTCATTGGCATCCTCCAAACGCTAGTTTCTCATGATATTCTTCCACTCCAAGGTTTCATTGTTCAAGACAAACAAGCCCTAAACGTGCACGAATTCGTCACCCTTGTCCCTCCCTGTGCCACAACGGCGCTAATCCGACACGATTATCCCTCCTCCCTAAGGTAACACAACTTTTCTCACTGTATCTCAACCTTTCTCTCATTACAAACATTATGCTACCATTCGTCCATTCACCATTGGTCAGGGCTGGGTAGGGGAGGCGTGAGGGGGGGGGGGTGCAAAGTTTAACCTTGCCTCTTGCCTCCAGCTGTGGTGGTTGGTTTTAACGTGTATGCATTCCTCCCCCAGTTACTCTTTCTACTGCCCCTGCCCCATCTCTACTTTCCTTATCTATCCTTTTACTCACCTGTAAGATGAGGTCAGGTGAAATCTGGAACCTTGTGCGACTTCCTTGCCCGAATTCATGCAGTTTGCTTCCCCCCTCTCTCACCAAGCTAATGCTTACATGAGGATTTGCGGCTATATATCTTTCACACATTTTCACTTCCTCTAACTTTACCACTTTTTTTTACAGATATACCCCGTACAAACTTTCTTCCTAAAGCGACCTCGTTGCTATTGCGATTTAAATTCAAGCACGAAATCTCCATCCCTCGGTGGTTTCAAGTGTGCCTTGAAGATCCCGTTTTCTTTCAAGCTTTGTCTCGATTTGGTAAAAAGGCTCTCTATTTAGGCCAGTGACCTTGAAGAACGCCTTAAAAATGCGTATTATTATTGTTATATTTGATATTTAATGATAAATTTATTTAAAAAATATAAATCGTATATAAAATCACTACATAATAGACACTTAGTTATTATGCCCATTCCATTCCTGCTCACAGTTGTGTTATTATTTCTCTGCATACTACGTTCTTTGTCACAGTTTTGTTACGTCTCCTTCCTTGCTTGTCAGATTCTAACACTTTAACTTTCACATCTGTCTCTCTGCTTGCTCTTGAAAAAGCGACGTACAACTGACCATGACTAAATACTGGTTCAGGAAGGAACAGACCCACTCTCTCAAATGGTCGACCTCGGCTCTTGTTGATACTCATTGCATATAACAGTCTTACAGAAAGCTGTTTTTTTTCTAATGCAAAAGGGACGTTCGGGTCACTTGGAGCCAACTTCAGCTTTAAAATTAAAGCATGCCTATCAATCAAAGGACCAGTGATGAGGGAAGCTTCAATGGAAGGTGTTGATGCAATCTTACTACTTCTAACCTTGAACCGTTGCATAGACTGTTCTCTATTGAAGTGTTGCGAAAAACATGAGTATTGATTCTAGTTTTAATGGGAGTTTGTGAGGTAGCATTCCGAAAGGTGTTAATGAATTTATGAAATCCATGAGATATCTGTCAGCTTCCACAGGGTCATCAGCAAGCACTCTGTCAGCACTGGAATAAATCTTGTATTTACCGGGAGTTGCTGCTAAACTTCTTCATTGATTAAAAGACAATCTACATTCCTTGGAGACAAAATCACTCGATTCTTCACCCACTAAAGAGTCTCCAACACAACAAATGGGAGGGACTTCAATTCGTGGTGTTGTCTCATTGCCGAGCTGCGGTTAACGTGTCGCAAACTCTCGCTGATCAGGTCCTTCTCTCATGTTGTTGCGCATGCTGAAGCATCGAAAGAAATGCCACAACATACTTGATAGTTATTCCTCCGTAGGTAAAAAAAAACAGTTTTTTTACTACATCCTCCAGGTCTGTGCAGGGTTTTCCCCTCTTCTTCTTTGTTGCACTGCATCAATCACCTAACCAGCAATCACTTTTTGCTCATCAGTTAAAGAATCAATGTGATGGTGGTCAATAACTGATGGAGGATCTGGTTGAAGCCTATTATTGGGCTGAAGTAGCCCTAGTCTTGCGCAGTTGGTTCCATTTTCAATCATTATTGTGTTGATGTATCGGGGTGATAGACTTTCAGCTTTCTCTTCCTCCATCTCTTCAAGCAGATATTCCCCAATCATTGCCGCCCTATGATTGTTGTGCTGGCATATGGTGAGTAGCAGCTTCCAAGAAGTTCAATGCGTTTAGCACCTGGCACCTGAAGTAGAAATATTCTAAGATGGAATTTCTCAACATTTCTTGGGCTGACATTGTACATTCTGCTAATTATGTTAGTGTTTCTTCTTCTTTGTGTCCATTTTCTGTTAGCCTAATTAAACACAAAGTGCTCAGGAATTTCTGGATATAAGAAGTTGCGAACATTTTCATCTTCTTCGTTGAGTTTTGTTTAAATATGTATTTTACACTTTTTATAGAGGAGAAAACTTCAACATTAATGTGTGCACGATACTTTTTAATAAAAAAAACATCGAATGGTACTACATTCCTGTTGTCTACTGTGTTTCGTCCCATTTGCACTGTAATTCCAGTGTTTCACCCCCTGTACTCTGGATAGCCATTCTTATTTAGTAATGTTTCATCTGTATAATTTTGAGGGTAGTTTTGGGGGCAAAACCAATCATGCATGCACGGAGACAAAGGGTTTAGAGCACCACAGTGTCCATGGATCATGAATTTCTTTACTTGATCATGCAGCACAGGGTCATCTTCAAATGAAGAGATTTCAGCTGACACAATCCTATCAATATCTTCAGAATTTCTTAACTTATCTTCGCTCCTTAAGATGACCAGCATGTGACAATGAGGAAGACCTCACTTTTAGAACCCAAGGACATGTACATTGGAAACTGGTACGCTCCAAAGTATCTTTTTTTAATATCTTTCATTATTCCTGACATTTGAGCTTTAAAAACACGGACAACTAAATATGGTCTATTTTCTGCTGCCTCATTGCGATTTAGATTATTTTGAATGTCAGGGCATTTAGGGTTGCATGTAAAGGTTATAAACAGATCTGGTTTGCCATACTTTGCTACAATCATCATAGCATCCTGGAAATACTGCTCCATGTTTCTTGGGCTCCAAATAAAGGACGATGGCAAAATAACTGGCACTCTTGAGCTCAATGTTTTAATCTGCTCCTCTTTTTAAGCAATCCATCAAGCCTTTATACTTATGTACTCGGAGTTGCGCTTGAATATTCATTAAAAAATCGAGTGTGCATCCTTCTACTTTTACATAGTCATCTACCAAATACTGCTGAAATAATTTGCATGCCTTGTGTATCTCACTAAATCCTCTTCTGTAAACTACGCGATTATCTGTAATACTCTTGCATGGTGAGTTTGTTACTACCTCGGGTCCTGCGCTCCTCTGCATGCTGCATGTCGCAATGCCACCCAATTTCATCAGAAGGAAACATTAGAGGGTTTGTCATGGGATCTAAGTGACGTGATGTGTAGGGTATCTTCTCAGGAGGATGTTTTATAAGGTAGATGTCTATATATCTGTGAACAAGTGGTGCGTCATCCTTCGCTACAAAGAAGAAAATAAGGGGTATAAATAAGCAAATCGAAACTAAAAAACTCTACAAGAATATCTCTCAAGAGCAAATGAAACATAAAATAGATATTATAAATGAAGAAACACTTAGAACAAAACTCAAAACCTTCGCCATATCATACCTTCGAAATATAGTAGCATGTCAAAAGAATCAGAATCAGCAAGTAAGTCCTTACAAAACAATGCAAACATCGTTATCCAACATCTTGATAAAGGAGGAGCCGCTGTTGGGCGGGATAAGCAATCCTACAACTCAAAACTGGAGCTTCTCCTATCAGATAAAGATAAATTTACTGAATGTAGAAGCAGTTTGTCCGCAAATATTAAAACATACTTTAACAAACTCGCAAGAAGCATCAAGGACGAGAACATAGCAAGAAAAATAAAGAGTACAGGAGAATACAACCACGGACATCTATATGGACTACCTAAATTGCATAAGAACCTGACCGATCCTTTATTGTGCCCTGTAATATCTACACATGAGCGGTGGCACTGTAACTCATGACATTGGCAAATATATAAACCAGATCATCAGACCTTACTTAAATCATAAATACATTGTGAAATCATCGGATGAATTGCTACTTAAGATAAAAGACCTTGAAATTCTTAACAACAAAAACTTAGCCTCTCTCGATGTAGAATCACTATTCACCAATGTCTCCGTGTTACAAATAATTAAAATAATAGTAAATAGTGTATATAACCACGACGAATTAACGCCACCCGTAATACCAAAAGAAATCATGGAAGAATTATTAATTAACTGCTGCACCAAAACTCCATTTGATTACAATGGTAAAACATACCCGCAGAAACGTTGGCCCTCTTGAACCAACGTTTGCTAATTTTTATATGGCAGAATTAGAGAATAAAGTCCTAATGGATGAAGACCATTTCAATCCAATATTTTACACCCGATATGTGGACGAGACGGTAGCATTATTTAAAGAAGAAAGCCATATCCCTCTTTTCATCAATAAACTACAAGAAGTATACTAAAATTCACTTCTGAGCAGCCATCCAGAAACATATTCAACTTTCTTTATGTACAAATTATCCAAGAATCAAATGGAGAAATAAATACATCGATATACATCAAACCGACTGACAAGGGGATCTGCTTCAATTATAACTCTCACTGCCCAGAAAAATACAAGCTCTCTCTAATCAAGACCCTAATCCAACGAACAGATAGGATACGCTCCACATGGCAACTTTTCAACATGGAAGTCAAACCTATAACGAAAATTTAATAAACAAGGAGTTCCCTCAGGTACAAATCGAAAAAACAACATCCAGAACCATCGATACACTTTTTAAAAGAACGAAGAAAGAAGAACAGACTTCGATCAAATTTTACATAGAATCATAAAATCCCCAAACCATGAAATGGGAAGTAAAGTCACTCAGAAACATCCTAAAATAACACATAGCTCCTAAAGAAGACAACAAAAAAATAGTAGTAAAAGCAGTAAGCTCTCTTCAAGGTTCTCTACACGAGAGCGACAAAAAAACGATAATCAGGTAGTAGATCAATTTTTATGTCCCATAGACAACTGTGAGCTGTCATACGAGTACATCGGGTATACTACCATTAATAGTACATCACGCGCAAACCAACACCGATACAAAAGCAGTAAAATTCATAAACATCTTAATGGGACCCACAGCTGCAATAAAATCCCCAACATTGCCGAAAATTTCCAAACCATCGACAGATCAACAAATGAAGAAAACTTGAAGATTGCTGAAGCAATTATCATCAAAGAAAGGAAGTCTAAATTAAAAACGAAATGTGAAAAACTAATAAACTGGTTAAATATTTTTAATTAAGTTCGTATTACAAATAGTCTTTAATAGTAGATTTGGGAATTAAAAGTGTATATATTTACCTGTTAATACACATAATCATGTCTGTATAAAACATGTATAATCTATCCAGTTTTATGTATACATACTCGTAGATAGCCCTTCCGGTGCAGCTTTTACACTTTCTCCCTTGCCTTTCTTGCCTCATTAACGCTAGCCTCTAAACGGTCACCTACCTGCGTATATGACAAGCCTATCCCACCATACCATTCATACCTGAACAATTTGTATAAAAAAGGTGGATTAATTTAATTTTCTTAGTATGTTCTGAAGATACGATAAGTGTAATCGTTAAACGTCAACTCATAATGAATAAAGCTATAATAAAAGCAAGATGCATTTTTCTATCTAGAATCATCTTAAAACGCTCGAATTTCAACGCACGAAAGATTTTTCGTAAGCTGAAACGAAATCCCAAGAAGCAGTTAAATTAAAGGTTGATATCCAATTTCTATTATATTATTATTTTATTATTATTATTATTAGTAGTAGTAGTAGTAGTAGTAGTAGTATAATTTATTATCATTATTAGTGTTTATTATTATTATTATTATTATTATTATTATTATTATTATTTTTATTATAATTACTGGACCAGTGGCCCGAGTAAATAGAATTTCTGGGTCTTTCCATGAAGCTTTCCTTTTATATTCTAATGTTACTCTGGCAATAAGTGAAAGAAATAGTGGGCAACCGCAAGCCCACCGTGATTCACCTCCAAGCGCACCTGTTTTCTTCCTAGTTACCGAGGAGGACGAGGTTAAACAAGGCACAACCTCAACCTGTAGTTTCTTCCACACTCCCTTCTTTGGAGTTGCCCATGGAACACTCCACCTCTGCACCAACGGCGGTCCCCCTTTCCCTTTAAAGGAGCATGCCCCAAAACAGGCAGGCGTCCCATAATAGACTTCTTCCGGTGGGGGCGACTCGATAGGACCAAACCCTTCAGAGGGATGACGTTTATGCCAGATGGTAGATTCCGTGTACGGGTAAGAGGAGGGCCTCCTGGGTCCAATGGAGCAGGAAGAGAGTGTCCACCAGGTAAGTTCCTCTATGTCACACGCTTTGCCTCTAACATCAACGCTATTACATCGGTACTACCGGAAGATGTTCTCGCTACGCTCTACGTGGAGGACCTGCCGATCACTTTTGGGTGGTAAGATGCCAACTCTGGAGCCTCGACTCCATTAAGTAAAGAACCCTATCTCTAGCTTTGCTGAGGCGCAGAGGTTTCGGTTTTCCATGGTAAGTTTAATGTTTTGCACTTCTGCCGTGAGCCACGGATTCAGCCGACCCGTAATTTTTCCGAAGCAGGGTTCTCTTGCAAGTGGTGGATTCGCACTATTTTATTGATCTTGTTTTCGACTGACACCTTACTTTGGATGCTCATTTTCGCAGCCTCGGGGTCTCTTGTGCCCTCGCCATAGACATTTTTTGTTCCGTGACGTTCAGCACTTGGGCTGCTGATTGTGCTAATGCATTACTCTTTTACCAAAACTTTGTTCGTTTGATCCAGCACACCTGTATCTGCCTGACGAAAGGTGCCTTCTGCCCGTCCCTAATTGAGAGCCTTCTTGTTGATGCTTGGAAAATGTCACTTGCTCGGCGCCGTATGCACTGCGCAGCGCCTGTATGCACTGCGCAGCGCCTGTATGCATGAGCCCGGTGCCTCTGACGCCAGGGACACCAGTCTTGCCCTGTACACAAATTAGGGATAAGAATCTCCTTCGAGAGTTTGATGTAGCCTTCGGGCCGGTGGCACCACAGACTCCGCATAGAATGACACTCTATAGGGTACCAAATCTGCTCCCAAAGCTTCCACAGCGCCGGGAGTATTGCGTTTGAGCCTTTTGCAACATACGTCGTGTCACGCTGGATCCTTGCCAGCGTACACGTATAACTCCAAGTCCCAGGAGTGGGTCAGCTTTCACGCCATCCCTTTTCTGCTTGACGTCAGTGGGATCTACCAGGCGCTGCGTCTGTCTTCACGGCCGAGCTAGTTAAATACACCGCTCAGTACGTGAGAAAACACGTCGTGCCCAATTCGTGACCGTACTTTGATCTTTAGCAACTTACAAAGCACACCTATTGCTCTCGGAGCATTGGAATATCCACAACAAATTGTTCGCGGTATCCGTCACGTCATTGTAGCTGCAAGCGTGGTGGATTTCGAGATTATCTTCTACTGGGTTCTTGGACATGTGCAAAATGCGAAGAATGATCCCGCCGATGATCGCACCAAAGAGTAAGCGACTACTGGGCAACCAGACCAGAGTTTCGCTCTTCCTCACACCAATTACATGGAAGGAATCATAGCAGCCCTTAAGATTGGTTGGCAAAGAAGATTGGAGACGACCGAGGGGAACATAAAGTTGAGCGCTATTTCATCACAACTGTTTCCATTGACTTAGCCCCCAATACCGCGACGGCTTCAGGTTGCTTTCTGTAGTGTTAGAAATGCTCACAGTTGAGGTCAACTACGTTTTCCCTACTACTCGGAACGAATTCGTGCATAGGGACTTTAGGACTATCTGACATTTTGAAGGAGTTTGGCTCCTACATTTTATTTGACTCTTATTGGTGTGGGTCGTATTTTCCTGGCTCCACCCTTAGTTTCTTTCTTCTTGCATTTATTTATCTTATTTTTGTTTTTTTGTTTTGTTTGTATTTTGTGCATTAGTTTTTTCTTTGTTTAGTTTTAAATTGTAAATTTTAGAGTACATCTTGAAAGGGGTCGCCAAATGTGCGCGTTAAAATTTGAAAAATATCTTTTGTCGGGCCTTTTCTCTGCTCAGAGTGGGCCAAAAACACCAGCAGCGTTCCTCAGGGGTCAGCCCTTGGTCCGTTATTATTTATTGTATACATTACCGACCTGGATAAGGGTGTAATTATTAGGATCTCTACAGCGTACGTGCGTCCACACTTCGAATGTGGGCTACAATTTTGGCCTCTCTACCTTAAAAAGGATATATTGCAGTATCGAAACTAAACTAGTTCGTGGGATTTGAAACAAAATGTAGGAAGAGAGATTGATAATTCAAATTACAGAATACTGTTTGAGATAAACGAAACAGCCAACACACGCCCAAACAGTTTCAAATTAGTGAATAAGCAATTTAACTCTACTATAGCCCTAAATTATTTCATTTTAAAGATCACACAAGCGTGAAATAGCCGACCAAACCGTGTAATAGAAAGCATGTCAGTGAATATGGTCAAAAACCGACTTGATGAGTATTTTAATAGTGTAGAAATAACAGTAGTAACACAGATGAAGACGTCATATATCATAAGGAGGTAAGGAATAAAAATGAAACGATTAATAAAATGGTGCCAGCGACGTCCCCCTGCATGGCATGGAATGAATGTGATTTCTCTCTTTCTTTTTCCTTTTGTCCTATACATCTATTTTATTTTTTGTCTGTAAGAGGCGAAGCCTGCGGGAGAAGAGAATATTGTCCTATCAGTCACCCCCATTCGGACGAGCTTGTGTGTACCTTTGAGGGAAAAGTGAACCTGAATCTCAAAGGTTACATATGTGGATAGGTGTGTGTACCATATAAATGAAAGAAGTAAAAAATGTATGCAAACAAAAAGAAAGAATAAAACCCTGTTAGTCCAATAGTAGAGAGGTCATCTTGTCCGGGATATGAAAGTAGTTATTTAACACCAGCTGGGTAAGCAGATCTTAGTGTAAGCTTTGCCCGTCCTTTTTTCTGTAGTTCTTTCTTTCCTTGTTTCTCTCTTTCTCACTTTCACCTTCTCTTCCTCTCTTTCTTTCTCTCTTTTTCCTTTATCACTTCTTCTCTTTCTTTCTTTATTTCTATCTCTCTTTTTCTTCCTCTTTTCCTCTTTCCCTCTTACCCTCTTTCTCTCTTTTCTTCTCTATCTCTTTCCTTTTCTTTCTCACTCTTACTTTCTCTTTCTCTTTCTTTTTCTCTCCCTCTTTCCTTATCTCTTTCTTTCTCTCGCGTCATTTCTCTCTCTTTCTTTCTATCTCTCTTTTTTTCTCCTTCTCTCTCATTGAAATAGCTGTCACTCGTACTACGAGTGGGCCACCAAAAGAGCTGTCCTTGAAATAAAACCCGACTTTCAATATTTGTATAAAGACGGGGAACAAAGAGAGAATTCATAAACCTGCAAATTTGGTTCGTTGACGGCAGAGTTTTATGTCCTTTCTCATTGCAAATCCTCAAATTGCCATCGTAGCCGCAATTGTTTATGACAAATAATTTCTAAAATTGTTGAAGTTAAATCGAACATACTTGCCATTTCTTTCCAAAACTAACCTAAATTACATTTTATTGAATACTGTCTAATGTTATTTACCTATCTAAATTAGAGCCTATACTGTTTTTCTATTAATGCATTTCTACAGACTGGAACTAGTGTGAAGATTTCTTTTTCTGCCATATCCGTTGATTGTTTGTTTTCCTTCTGTACCAGATTGCATTAGTGTCCTTTATTACTACTACTATGATAACTACAATTAATATTAATACTCCAAATATTAATCCTTTTTCCCGGATACGCATTCATATTCCGAGGGGAAAAATAGTGAAGCGTGATATTAATCTACAAATTTTGCTTACACAAGCAGCTGAAATTCCTGTTTACTGGAGACAAACATTTTAATGACGGCCCTAATGATTTATTGACACAGGAAACTGTACCGTACGATTATGAGCCATACACGCAAAATCCGTGTCTATTTCTTTGTTTATCGCCGTTTAATTGTTTCATTTTTCCAAGAATTGAGGAAACTCCAATTTTTAACGATCCATCATTTCCGCCCCAGAATATTTAGGAAAAAAAAAGAAGTTCCAACTGAATTAGTAAATGAGAAAACTAAAGATTTAAAGATGTTGTTGGAATATAGACGGTCCCTTCTTTAGAAGCGTTTTGGTTGTGTAATTACGAAAACACAACAATGAACTAACAAAAAAACATTTCTCTCTCAGAGTCCTTCTCAAAGACTTGGGTCCTTGTTTTCATTTTTTTACTTATGATGAGTATAACAGAGTTGATGGCATAACTTGTGTCTGTCCATCCAAATTAATAATTATTGACGGTGTAGAGGAATTTCAACATAAAGCCTCCCGGAGGGCCAGGCGAACGGTTACATTAAAGTCTCCTCCCCTTGTGGAGAAAGCCGGAGAATCGGGCCAGGCAGTCTAACTGCCTATCCTGTTTGATCTTTCTGCCGCATAGGTATTTGGAGTGACCATCTGTGTTAAGGTAACCACGAAAGTCCCTTAAACGGCGCTCAAAAGATCCAATTGCATACTAGATCCGGGGGCTCGTGGTTATATCACCAAAAAGCGGAGCCAGTCAAAATGCACGCCAAGGATGGTGACGGTTGGTGGTGTCTCTAATTAACAAGCCAACTTGGGCACCTCGGTGCCAACCTCCTTACTCCTCCCTCTTCCAGATGCGGCCTCGCCCCTCTGTCTCTCATCTGCGGCCTCGCCCCTTCTCCATTAGATTGGGTGGTCTCCAACCTATAAATAAGCCCCTGAAGGAAAGTAAAAAAGATTATTCGGGGAGAGACTATGGAGGATCAGTTCGAGAAGATCGATCCTTCAGCCAGTCAAGATTATTCGAAGAGAGACGATAAAGGATCAGTTCGAGAAGATCGATCCTTCATCCCCCCAGTGCCGAATTAACATAGCACGTTGAGTTTTGTATCGGTGCCATACCGAAGCATCCTCTACAGACTTAGAAAAAGTCTGACTGGAGAAAAGAAAACCCGCTCACACTCGAGTGACTCACACAGCGCAAGCTCCGTGAGAGTCAGAGGAGGAAAACGAATCCCCCAACGAGGTTCCATTTGTTAAGCACGGTAGAAATCCCCTCGTATACCCCAAAACTAGTTGGGCACCCGGCGTTAAAGACTATGATACAAATAGTCTTCAAGAGCATCCAGAAGAGGTCTCCTTGAGCTAGAAGCACAACAACTCGCTCCGTCTTTTAAACGTAACAGGAGGCAAAGTTGTAATAAGAAGTTGACATCGCCCCACCCCTTCCCCTTACCTCCATCCTATCTCGAAGAAAATCTACCATCGGCCACTCCAACTCTCCGAATCGCGAGAAAAGCCCTCCAGTGATATCCGGTAACCCCTGATCCCTTCGGTCATGTAAGTTAGAATAAACATTTATATTCATATTGTGTTAGTATGAGTTTATTACGTTACTCGATTTAACGGAAGTAGAAACCATTGAGCGTGAACCCCGTCAGATGTGCTAGTAGAAGAGTGTAATTTAATTTGATGTTTAACTCTAATCAAAATGGGTCACGATAAAATAACTGATTGGCAATTGGTTTGTTTACGTGGAGCCTATTTTTATTTTTGTCATGAATAGATATTGTAATAGGCCCAGTTGCCAACATGTTTAGCCTGTGTTATCTTAGTAGGTGGATATAAATATGTCTACTGTTTTTTTGTAGTTAATTGTTAAATTTAAAATATATGTTTATTTGGGATAATTCCTGGGCGTTTCTCTAAATCCTTACGTGTTTGAGACGGCTCTTCCTTAAAAATGGATTAAACGCTGTGACACTCTCTCAGCAATAAAGTACTTAAAAAGTCCACTCAGCCAATTTTGAAGTATTGTTGTCTTGCATAATTAATAGGATCCGACCGGCTTCCTTAAAACAATAAAAACAGCATTCTTCGACAAAAGTATTCTTCGACAGGTGGATTTTAATGAAATTTTGTGGAAGTTGGGTAACTTGACCCGAGGAAGAGTCGATTAGACTTAGGTCGGGACTCAGATCCCAATTCTGAATCACTTATTCATTTTATTTAGCATTGCGAGATAGGGCATATTCTAGGATTCTCGCCAAGTTTAAAAGATTAATGAACTAGTGAAATTGAAAGTACACTAGGATACACAGTTTATGAGGTTCTAATACTATACACAATTTGATCCGGACCTGTGAGATCAAAATATATAATTTTTGAGAAAAAAATTTAACGAACCATATTTCAGTAGGAAAGAGTGACAAGAACATAGGACTGCCATAGTGTATAGTGGAGATTATGTATATTCTCTATTTTTAAACAGACTTTGTCTCTCTGCTCAAGGAAAAAGTTATACATATTTGGACGAATACGAGAGTCTAATATGGCATTATGGAAAATAAGCTTTTTGTTAATAATTCGCTACTTAGTAAAATAAACAAAGTTAATGGTGGGATTTCAGAATGAAGCTTACTTTTATGTATACATGATTCTGATTAGAAATCTAGATCCATTTTCCATCACCATTACGGATAATCATAAATATCTTGATAACTCCGAAGCAAATAATGATATAAATATGATTAAAAATGTTAGGGATATGTTTCCATGGTCCTGGAATCGGATGATACCAATAATTATAATAAAAGTAAAATTATCGTATTCTCACTAATTAAAGAAATTCCAAATTTTTATTTGTCCGAAGGGTGGCATAAATGTAGTCCATATGTTTCAAATTTCATTTTAAATGATATTGTTAATCACTTAACACGTGATTTTATAGATGTATTTAAAGGCCCAAGGAAATAAAAATTGGTAACACAACCCAGAAAAACACTTAGGAGAATATCACATGAACCAATAAAAGCTTAAGAAGGAAAATGGGAGATGTAGAGAACGGAAAGATAGGACAAACTATTCTATTTTAACCGTTAGATAAAAATAAATAAAGAAGTTGGTTCAAATCCAACTTCTTTATTTATTTTCATATAACGGTTAAAATAGAATAGTTTGTCCTATCTTTCCGTTCTCTACATCTCCCATTTTCCTTCTTAAGCTTTTATTGGTTCATGTGATATTCTCCTAAGTGTTTTTCCGGGTTGTGTTACCAATTTTCATTTCCTTGGGCCTTTAAGTACATATATATATATATATATATATATATATATATATATATATATATATATATATATATATATATCTCATGAGCGCGAGAGAATGATGAAATAAATCCAACACATCGCAAGAAAGAGAAAACGAAATAGTTTTTCTTCAGAAATAGTTATTTACTAATTCGAAAAGTCCGAGCTGGGTGGGATTCGAACTGTGTACACTGAGACAGCGTGCAACCGCTTTAATTTCAATTAAACCGCCCCTAAGACCACTCGGCTACGTGGAAGCATTTCTTGGATTCAAATTTTGTTGAAGACCATGGTATATTTCGCCTTGATCAATTATCTTTGACAACTTTCGAATAGCTTGACAGCTCAGCAATTTTAGTTTGGTTTTTACCAAACGCATTTATTAAAAAGTTATCTACCATCTACAAGATGGACTTAAAAAGACAGTAAGAAAAATATATATATATATATGCACGTGTGTGTGTTTACATACAGAAATAATCCTAAACTCACTGCACCATAATATGTCAGGGCTCCTATGCTCAATTAAATCTTATGAAAATACTTAACCCTAGATTCGGTTCGCAATGGAAATTTTAATTTAAATATAAATGAATGAATGACCAGGTGGTCACTCATCGCTGAAGAAGAGTTAGTTGGTTATCTTTTCCAGTACTGTAAAGGAGGAGAAAGGAGGCAAGATAATTTATTTTCATTTTGCACTCAGAACACTATATACTCGTTAATAATAATGAGTGCAAAGATAATACCAAAGCTGGTATCGTAGGGTGGGGTGAAGACGTTGTTGCACATGAAGTAGCGACTCTCCACAGAGTCACTAAAATAGATGGCTGTGTTGTATTTGGTAAAGAACTACAACATGAATGGCTCATTGCGGAAGGCCATCTCTGCGTGTTTGTCAGCTTTCTTTTAGTTATCCTTCACTCTTGCTTTGAACATTAGCTCCCTATTGGAATTATTCGTCCTGTGATTGCTGGTTTGTTTCTGGGATGCGTCTTTCCTCTGCATTATCAGCGTTGATGTTATTGCTGGCGTCGTTGAACAAATACGTAATGACGGTCTACACGGCTTTCTCCATTACCTTCTTCACGTTTCAAACGTTGCTGGCCTGGTGCTCGTCCAGCCAGGTCAGAGGGAACGGGGAGTGCAAGGAGGGAGACAGCTGGCAATCGAGTTCTTTTAAGATGGTTCCGGAAATTCTCACGATGCCCTCCTAAGCTGCGTCCACCAACGGCTCACGATACTGATGTGCTAAGTTCTTCGTCTCTCTTAGTTTCTTTAGGGTGGTCACCAGAGTGAAGAGATCATCTAAGGTACACTTGAATGTACTCATTGTTAAATGGAATTTTGGCCTCACTGAAGCTGTTTAGCTTCAGTTATGTCACGATCTTTTTTAAAGAGTTTGTTCAGGAATGTAGTAAATGTAGTCCCAACGTATCGTGTTGTGGACCAAGAAAATCATTTCCAACTCTTTTTGGATGGAATCTGCCGTCCTTGTACTTTGGCTTAGCTAGAAGTACAGAAATTGCATCATCCACATAGTCATTATATAGGCGGAACTAAGGGAGGCCTAAGACTTGGAGTCTTACAAGTGTACATAGGTGCCACCATGTTGAATGTATGGTCGTACCAATGGTCGTCATCGGACGAGGACAAATTGTTAGTCTTAGCACCAGGGATAACTGGAAGTGCATCTGCCTGGTCCTCGGGGCCTAACCCTCCCCATATTAGTGTTGATCTTGTTGCAAATGAATAACTGCCATCGATCAATTTTTCGCGCGCTCACCCTTTAAATTTTCATTTAGTAATTAAATTACTTATTAACTACAATAAAGTCAACAGTAAATACAAGCTATAATAACAAATAAGTTAACTTTAGTAATAAATTAACACAGAGGAAATTTCTAAAAAACTATACAAACCCTACTGCTGCTAGGAATGGATCCATTGAACTCCTCTCCACAAAATTATGTGCACTCTTATCGGAATGTACACGGGGTGATGTATTTTCCTGTTTTGCGCTTTAATGTTCGAAGTCACACAGCCACCACCATATCACATAAGAGAAGATTGCTTTATTCTCTTCGGAGAATTTAAAGGTAAAGCGCTTGTTCAAGTTCACCGGAACGGTCTTTGGTCTCAGATGGTCCACATTTGATGTGGTTGAGGTGAATATAGTAAAATCATGATTAATGAATATCACTCCCACATAATGCCCTGAGGCGAACATGTGAAAAGCTAAAGTAATGAAAATCACTCCCACGTAATTCTGTTAGGTGAAAATGGAAAAAACATATGTAATGAACATCAATCAGACATAATGCTGTGAGGTGAATACGACAAAAGGATGAGTAATGAAAAGCATGAGTAATGAAAATCAATCCCAATTAATGATGTGAGGTGAACATGGAAAAAGAATGAGTAATATAGATAATTTCTACATCATGCTGTGATAGGAACATGGGAAGAGCATGAGTAATGAAGATTACGCCCACATCATGCTGTGAGGTAAAAAGGTACAAATGAAAACTCAGAATCGCGATCATCTCTGCGAGGCATTCGCCTTCAAAATCATCAGGATGCATCACTAATTAGAAAGTTATTAGCTTTTAAAGCCGAAGCTAAAACTTCCTACTTAAAATAATTAATATAACTTCAGAGAACGAAAAAAATCAGTTTATTCAGATGGATCTTAATTGGAATTCAAAGCAAAATTTTATTTAATCAAATTGAGATAGGTACTTGTACGAGTATATAGGGATGCCAACAAACATAGGGATAGTTGTTAGACTAGAAGTGACTTTCACGAAATTTTCACAAAATAACACTTTAATTTTTTGCAATTAATACTAAATTGGTTTTAGAATGGAAATCGGGTATCAATGATGTTTGTCGTAGAATGGACTCTCGACGATATACCATATATAACTATTCGTTTAGGGAACTTATTTAATTATCTTTAGAGTGCGGGGATGTCTGGCTGGCCGATATTATGTATCTTCGATATTCTTAAGAAGTGGAACTGAGCTCAAGGATAATAATATTGCTATCATTAATAAAAATAGAGTTTTATTAATAATAACTATCAACAACACACAAAACGGAAAATATTGACATAAACAGAAAATGGAAAGGGTCGTGGGGACTCGAGCTAATCCGAGGATTAAAAGATTTAAAAAGGTAAAACAAATATAAAGTTAAAGGGATGGGATGGTTCGCTAAACCATTTAAAGCACAGGATAGAATTGACAAAGGGGTTAAATACTTAAAGGTAACGTTCGGCTTACGTAATTTATACTTGTTGTACAGAGGAAGGTGGCATGAAGGAATTTCGGTCCGCTGGTGAGTTCCAGCCGAAGGGGGAGGGAATTAAATGATCCTGACGTGGCGTCTTGGGAATGAGAACCGTTGCTTGACAAACGGCTTGAAAAACAATGGCTGTTCTACGTTGTTCTCTTCTGAACAACAGGGGGGGTGAGAACCGTCTCTTGTCTATGGGCTCAAGAACAATGGCTGTTCTAATGTTGTTCTCTTCTGAGCAACAAGGGGGAAGGGTGAGAACCGTTTATGGGCGAACGGGCTCAAAAGAACAATGGCTGCTCTACGTTGTTCTCTTCTGAAAAACAAGGGGGGGGGGGGGTGAGAACCGTTTCTTGTCAACGGGCTCGAACGAACAATGGCTGTTCTAACGTTGTTCTCTCTCTGAACAACAGGGGAAGGGTGAGAACCGTTCCTTGGCGAACGGGCTCAAACGAACAATGGCTGTTCTACGTTGTTCTCTTCTGAACAACGGGGGGGGGGATGAAAACCGTTTCTTGTCAACGGGCTCAAAACGATGGCTGTTCTAATGTTGTTCTCTTCTGAACAACAAGGGGGAAACCTTGTGGACTCGGCGTCACGAGGGCTCGAACCTTGGCACTCAAGGGATATTGTCCTTCTTCTGGACAAGTGATGGTGAATCTCGAGGTCGAGGTCCCTTGGTGCACAAGGTGAGAGAGGGTGGTCGTGATGTTTCGCAACGAAAATCTGGATCTCCAATCTGATCTTAGTGGTAAAGTTTCCATCTAAATAGTCGAGACACTCCCTTCGCGTGGGGGACAATGGAGTGGGAGCTTCGAGGGAATGCACAGCTGAGCCTGAGAACGAGCCTTATCTGCCCATAAGCCTAACTCAATCTGGCGAGGTCGGCGTAGGGGGGCAAACGGGGGAAGATAAACCTCCTTGTTTAAACTTTGACTCAGGTGGCTGCAATAAGGCGCCAAGCTTCAAAGCGAAGATGCACGTGGGGAGCATCGTGGTTTTAAATAAAATGTGATAGTGTTTGAAATTAACGCGGCCTCAACCCGTTCTATCACAATGTTTAATTATTTACAGCATAATCTGGTCGATTCTGAATTCAGTATACCATTTATGAAGCTAAAGGGATCAAGTTACACTTGTAACCCGCCGTTTTTACCTCATGCTCCAAGGAGCTGCTGATTTTGATTTCTTTGTAACGGGGTACAATATAATTTTCCTTCAATATATAAGAGGTGCTTACTTTACTTCTTCTTGTTGTACCCCACCAACCTTTCTAACTTACCAGTAGCCTAACGAAAGTATTGTGAGTGAAACTGTAATGTGCATTCTCAATAAGAACAATTGCTTGAGTTTACTATGGTAAAATACAAGGCGATTGAAAAGTAATTCCCTATCCTATTTTAAAATACTTATAATTTATTTATATATTGTATCTTTTTCTCATTTTATGTGTATTTTATGTATTTATTGTGTATGGGAATTAAATCTATGTTGTTGTTTTCTTTTCAGATCGATTATTTTGTTTGAAATCTGGAATCCCTACAAACATGGCTTGAGGTCTTACCCTACAGGAGTGTGCGCAGCTAGCGGCAAATTATGAAGTTTGGAGATGAAATCCGGCCAGTTATTATTACTTGGGAAAATATTGAAGATTTGATTTTCATGCAAGATGTCGCTCCTCCACATTTTTCTATTGTTGTTCATGAATGGTTGAATACCCGCTTTCCTGGGAGATGGATGAGTCGTTCTAGTCCGCATGAGTAGCCATTCAGAAGTCCTGACTATTAAAACCCTGCGATTTTTTCTTTGGAATTGACTAAAGGAGCACGTCTACTCTACCAAAACAACGACTTTGGAAGAACTTGAACGGCGAATACGAGAAGTTATGTCTTGCATCCCACAAGACTTCCTAGTGAAATCAGTTGATGTGGTTCCCGGCTGGCTTGAGAACCTGGTGGCTGATGCTGGCGCCCGTATTGAATTTTACATAAAACCCATTTCTTTTCATATACATGTCTTGTAAACATTTTGTTTCTAATGATATTCAAAGCTAGGCCAAATTCTTTCTATATCTTTGTCGTAGATTCGAACGTCGATGCTAGCCGAGGATTGACTCTGCGGTGACGCGGGAAGGAAGCACGCCAAAAATTTGGATATAGATCCCAGTGCGAGGGTTAAATATAATTCACTGTGTAACACATTTTTGTTTCCTGGTATTAAGTGTCATTTCCTGGTTTGTTATATCCCATTATTATAAAAAAAACATTATCATTTAATCAGAAGTTTGGGTTTGTGATCAGGACTATGGTATTTCGAAATTTTCATATTTTTCAAGAGAAAACACATTTTTTAAAATTTATCCGTTCATATAATTAAATCAACAGAGTATATAAATATTTTATGACGCAAGCTTATCAAAAAAAAAACAAGTAAAAACAAATAACAGTTATATAGCAACTTAAACACGTCAGAAATGACTGGATTTCCTGGATTTCCCCTTATAGTCCAAGGGGCACACCCGCACCAGCCCCCAGATATAGTCCCCCATCATTTTCTCATTGTTGTGTCTCTGATACCTCCGCTCTATCTCCTTCTATCTTGTGGGAATCGCTCGCCTTGTTCTTCTGAGTAGGCGCCCATATTGTCCTTGAATTTGTCCGGGTGAGAGTCCAGCATATGAAGTTTAAGGGACATCCTGCATCCCATGGCACCAAGAGCCTTTAGCAGATTCTACACCAGCTGCTGGTAGTTTTCAGCCCTGTGGTTACCCATGAATTACTTTACAACTGATATGAAACAGTTCCATGCTTTTCTCTTAATCTTACTGAGATTATTGGGGAACTCGGTAGACTCAAGGACCTTCTTTATCTGAGGTCCAACGAAAATGCTATCTTTGATTTTGTCCTCAGATAACTTGGGCAAGAACTCAAGAAGTTACTTAAAAGCGAGTGATTCCTGGTGAAGAGCCTTCACGAACTGCTTTATCAAACCCATCCTAATGTGCAGTGGTGGCATGAGCACAATTCTGGGGTCAACCAGTGTCTTCCACATGACGTTCCGGGTCCCAACTACAAATTCTGTTCGTTGCTCTCTGTTGTAGTGGTCAGAGGTGGCTCTGCTGTCCGAAAGGCAGAGGAAGCATTGTAATTTGATAAAACCTCCCTGCAGACCAAGCAGAAAAGCCACAATCTTGAAGTCTCCAATGATTTCCAAATTGTACTGGTTGTATTTCAGAACTTCCAGGAGGACCTTCACACTGTAGTAGTCTTCCTTTAGGCAGACTGAATGGGCTAGGGGCAGTGTTGGGAACTTGTTTCCATTGTGAGGGAGGAGGACAGGCCTCAAACTTGTGTTAGAGCTGTCTACGAAGAGCCGCCAGTCCTTGGGAACAAACGGCACCCTAATAACGTCAAACAGCCCAGGCACATCATGTCAGAAGCAGAGACCATCCCTGAGAGTGTAAAAGCCTGAGAAAGGATCGTGCCGACTTCCCTGACTTGCCACCTGCACCTCCTCCTTGACCAAGTTCCACTGCTTCATTGTGAAGATGAATAGCTTTGCATTGGACTTGGTCAGACCAACATCTGTGACCAAGTAATTTAATTCTTTTTGATTTGGGAAGTGAGGAGCTTTCTCTGGTACTTCAGGCAGGTAATCCATGTCCTCAGCATCCATCTCCTCCTTTTCATCAGAAGACTTGTCTCGGACTTCACCTGGAGCAAGTAGTACTGGTACAGGATATTTGGAACAGTGAGGAATTTGAGCAATTGATGATGGGAGGTCTGGATAATGAAGAGCAGCAGCATTCTTTCCTGTCCACCGCTTGCTAACATCCACCATGCAAAAAAAGCAGTTTGCGGAATGATCTGTTGGCTCTAGCCAGACCCGTGGTTTAGGGAATTTCACGGACCTTTTCTCACCTCGCAGCCACACTTCCAGCCTCTTCTTACAGTGCTCACAGCAGTAATTAGGGACCCAGGGCTTGTCCTGTTACCCAACTAGCATCTCCGAGTACTTCTGGTAGGCTCTGCAAACCTTCACCGACGTTTCCAAGGAGAATCTTTTGCCTCTCTTCTTTATATACTCACTGCATATATAACAGAAGGAGTCAGGGTGGTCCTGTCAGCCCCTTGAAGCCATCTGAAAAGATAGAAATATATACAATCTGAAAATATGGATCTTATAGATCTGAAAATATAAATTATAAACATGTTAAATGAACATACATGTATAAAATAAGTAGGGTAATTCAAGCTATAGTTATCAAATTTTGAAAAAAAATTATTTTTAACGAGTTTATCTGAATATAAAAAATATAAAGGAAAGTGCATTGATAAGTCATTTAAACGCAAGAAGCCTAAAAAATAAGAAATAATTGCACTTACAATAATGCAGCACCAATTGCATTCGAAAATATGACATAAATTGCTTTTACTGACCCAATTTTTACAAACCCAAACTTTTAACTGTTTAATAGCATCTTTTGATTTTTTTTAGACCTAAGTAACATAAAAAAGTGATTAGAAGACAGGAACAGAGAAAACAAAAAAATTTACATGGTGATAATCAAAATCGAGGGCGGTTGGCCTAAATAATCAATTCTTAGAGGTTGTGGGTTTAGAGAAACTGAGTGTAGAAAAATAACTTTACTATATACAAAGAAAATATTATTAACAAAAGTAACTAAATGACAATAAATAATATGAGACTCTGGGTACCAAACGGGGGGGATAAAAGTTACTCGACGGAGACGAGAGTCCGATGGAGAATGTAAGGTGATTGCTTCCAGGGAAGGGGGAAGCGTGATAATAACGGGGAGACTCACGTAAAGCTTAATTGACTGAAGGCTTTGGAGACGACGCGAAGCAGGTCACTGCAAAGTTACACTTGCAAAATTCCTTCTTTTTTAACCTCGCTGAGAAATGAACAAGTAAATACCCCAGTCGATACCCGAGTGATAGATGCCAGGCCGCGTCTATCGTCTGTCGGGCGGGAACTCTGGCCTTAGGTATGAGCGAGGCCGGGTAGAGAGGTGACGCGTTGTGTTCGTAGCTGGAAGCCGTTGAGAGGCGGAACGGGGCGTACGAGACTGTGCGCCCAAGACGGGCCTGTATGGTACTAATTTTTCAATGCTTTTCCCTAAGTATTTATAGGGCCTTAGCGGAAGCGGGTCGCCAGAGGACCCCAAAAGGGGGACAGGGATCTCATTAGACTTGGCGCACCATGGAGGAGGGAAAATTCTAGGCGAGCATCACAGGAGCGCAAAAAAGTCCTCGACGCCTTAGTTCTGGCGCCGATCAGGCGATGCGACGGGGGATAAGGGAACCCAACACGGACCACGCGGCTGCACGAAATTCTTTAGTTGGCTCCATGGCTTCAACTGACCCGACCATTCTTGATCAGAGCGCCGCGGTCATCCGACCCCACGAAATTCTCGCTGTTTTCTTGGGGCTGTCTGGCCGTGCAGGTGCATCTTTTCTCAGGCGCCACGGGTAGACGTTGGGTTCTAGCGGGGGAGAACTTATCGATCTGACAGCCCCTTCCTTCCCAAGATAGAGCTTCCGAAGGAAGTGACATTAGACTAATTTAGGGTAATTACACGGCTAAATTTCAAATAGAGCCGCAAATACAAAAGGGATGGTACCGGGTACTCTGCACTAAAATAAGTCAAATAAAGGGGACTCAGGAAATGCTCGGTATTCCTATTACCAAACAACATCAAGTAAAAAAAATAATAATAGTAATAATACAATAAGACGAATAGTTATCAATAGCCGGGGTCAACAAAGTCTCGATAACCAGGGGCTTACATACAAGGGTATTAACAAAATGGAAGGTCCCACAAAACAAAAAGGGTACATACGAACAGGATAACTCATAAAAAATATATCCACAATAAAAAAGAAATAATGGCACATATTCTTATAGGGCATTACACCAAACTACAAAAATTATTCAGGAATATCTACAAAAGTAATCTGTCGTAGAATGGACTCTCGACGATATACCATATATAACTATCCGTTGAGGGAACTTCTTTAATTATCTTTAGAGTGCGTTGATGTCTGGCGGGCCGATATTATGTATCTTCGATATGCTTAAGAAGTGGAACTGAGCTCAAGGATAATAATATTGCTATCATAAATAAAATAGATTTGTATTAATAATAACTATCAACAAACACAAGACGGAAAATATTGACATAAACAGAGAATGGAAAGGGTCGTGGGGGCTCGGGCTAATCCAAGGATTAAAGGATTTAAAAAGGTAAAACAAATATAGAGTTAAAGAGATGGGATGGTTCGCTCAACCAATTGAAGCACAGGATAGAACTGACAAAAGGGTTAATTACTCAAAGGTGAAGTTTGGCTTACGTAATTTAATACTAGTGGTGCAGTGGAAGGCGACGTGAAGGAATTTTCGGTCCGCTGGTGAGTTCCAGCCGAAGGGGGAAAATAAAAGGATCCTGACGTGGCGTCTTGGGAATGAGAACCGTTTCTCGACGAACGGCTTGAAGAACAATGGCTGTTCTACGTTGTTATCTTCTGAACAACAAGGGGAAGGGTGAGAACCGTCTCTTGGCGAAGGGTTCAAAAGAACAATGTCTGGTCTACGTTGTTCTCTTCTGAACAACAGGGGGGGGGGGAGAACCGTCTCTTGTCTACGGGCTCAAGAACAATGGCTGTTCTAACGTTGTTCTCTTTCTGAACAACGAGGGGGAAGCCTTGAGGACTTGGCGTCACGAAAGGCTCAAACCTTTGACACTCAAGGGATATTGTCCTCCTTCTGAACAAGTGAGGGTGAATCTCGAGGTCGAGGTCCCTTGGCGCACAAAGTGAGAGAGGGTCGTGGTGATGTTTCGCGACGAGAATCTGGATCTCCAATCTGATCTTAGTGGTAAAGTATCCATCTAAATAGTCGAGACACTTCCTTGGCGTGGGGGACAATGGAGTGGAAACTTCGAGGGAATGCACAGCCGAGGCTGGGAACAATGCCTTAACTGCCCATAAGCCTAACTCAATCGGGCGAGGTCGGCGTATGGGGGCGAACGGGGGGACGATAACCTCCTTGTTTAAACATTGATATCCGTTGGCTGCGATAAGACGCCAAGCTTCGAAGCGAAGATGCACGTGGGAGCATCGTGGTTTTAAAATAATATGTGATAGGAGTTGAAACTAACGCTGCCTCAACCCGTTTTATCACACCCCTCCATTCCGGGGAAAGTTGTCACTTCAAAAAAAGAGAGAAAGGACAACGATAGAGCTCCGTTGTGGGGAACTCGTTTTCTTGTACCAACCGTAACCTTCCTGCACCTAACTCGTATTACCTTAATACATATGATTATTTTGATCTTTTAATTATAAGGGAAAATAACCTTTAATACAAACTTAATAAAAAAAAAGGCATGGAACAATGAAATGATATAAATATAGTACATATGGGACAAAATAATTTATACGTAATTAATGGGTACAAATATATATACATACAAAAAAAATTAGACATTGAGAGTTACAAAATTCAGACATATACATTAACTGATTGTATTACAGGAGAATCTTAATTTAAGTCGTACAAGACGGTATATACCTATATGGAGATACTAATCCTATTAATACAATTATTCTACGCTATTTGGTACGCATTCCTACTGAGTGCGTCAGCGACCTGGTTATCGGAACCTTTTATATAATTGATTTTAAATTGATACTCTTGCAAGAGTAAACTCCAGCGCATGATTTGGCCGTTGGAGTGTCGCACATGCCTAATATAGGCTAACGGATGGTGGTCGGTTCCTATCTAACAATTCTTTACCTATCAAGTACATCTTGAATTTGTCTATGACCCAGATAATTGATAGAGCTTCCTTTTCTATAGTGGCATATCTCTTTTCTCGTGGTAATAATTGACGACTAGCATATGCAACTGGATGACTCGTGCCGTCATCGTCGTATTGAAGGAGTACACCTCCAATGCCCTCGTTAGACGCGTCTGTCTTAATCCCAATGATTTTTTGGGGGTTGGGCAACTTT
This sequence comes from Ceratothoa steindachneri, assembly GCA_963969495.1. NCBI lineage: Eukaryota > Metazoa > Arthropoda > Malacostraca > Isopoda > Cymothoidae > Ceratothoa > Ceratothoa steindachneri. Next base: position 149,025,114 of record OZ018318.1, read on the forward strand.
AAAATGGGGGCAGAAATGAGCTTACTCTTGAGCTGATTAAAATGGGAAATAGCGACATAATTCCAACGTAGACGATCGGGGAATTATTTTTTTGAAGGGGGTTGAGGGGGGCCGAAATTGGAGCGAAATTCGGAACAAATCGCTGATAGTGAGAAGCTGATCCTGGGAACGATCTTAATTGCTTCTTTGTAATCGGGAGGGGCATGTCGGCGATTGCCTTAATCTTGTTCTCTTGGGGACCTAACTTGCTTTGGCCTATTTTGAAACCCAAATATTTTATGGTTTCGGGGGCAAAATGGCATTTGCTGGGGCCAATGGTGAGGCCATTTTCGCGCAGTCGCTCGAAAAGAGCTAATAGGGTGGTTAAATGGTGACTCCATTCAAATAGCTCTTGTAGCTGACTCTTCTGACGTGGTGTCAGCTGCGTGTCAATATCCAGGTCAGAGGGTTCCAAAGACTCGCCTGGTAGGGAAGGAGGAGGGTAATCGGCATCAGGTTGGGTGCACACTATCTGTATTACATTAAGGGACTCTGCGGGGTAATCTTCTTCAAGCGCCGATGTTTCGTCCAGTTCTACGAAGGTATCTCCATGGGTGCGTTGGGGGTTCTTTTTTTCTTGGGGTCCACGGACAGTTTCCGTGTCCTTGTCTTGGGCCTTATCGCCTAAGGGTGTTAGTAATTCACACTCCTTTTGTGTCGTCCTAAAGTCCTGGTTAAGGGTCTCCGAGAAATCGGACGGTATCGGGGTTCTGATAGGGACGGGCTCCTGGGCTTCTTTCTTAGCTTGGCCTCGAGGAAGGGTGGCCTGAGACACAGGGTTGGAACTTACTTGGGGGCTCTGTCCTATAAGCACGGAACAGAATTGTATGGGTGCTGAAATAACTTCAGCCCAGCCATCATAATATTGACACTGCAGGTAACATCTAACGACGGGAAATCGGTTCGCCCGCCCAAGGTAGTCATGTACCATCGCAAATTTTCCGTGGTTAGGGTCCACTGGGGGGAGGAGTTCGTCAGACACGATGAAACACGTATATCCTGTGTCCCTGACGAGAGTCGATACTCGGCAGCCCTTCACGCTGCCCTCCTCAAATTTCCAAGTTCCCGCTGAAATTTATCAAAAATAAAATTTACCTGGTCGCCTGACGGGGGGGAGGGGGAGAAGTTTCTGCTTGGGTCTGCACCACCGGGGGGGCCAGGGTTGCATTAATCTGGTGAACTTGGTGGGTTGGTCCGCTTTTAAGCCTAGAAATTAGGGGGAAATTCCAGCTCATGTGGTTTTCTACACCACAGGTGAAGCATATGATTGGTCGCTTAGGGAAGAGAGATGGAGGTGAACTCTTTACGGGAGGTTTGGAGTCCCGTTGTTGGTTTTGGGGAAAGAAGTTTTAGGGTTTTACGGGGCTCGGAAACTTCGTCGGCTTCCCTGTGAAGGGGCGCGAATCCTTCCTTCTTTCCTTGTAGGGGGATTGGTGAGAAGTTCGATTCTCCTTTGGGTATAAATTATGGTTTGCGGCATAGACATCCGCTTCTTCGGTACATTCTTTAAAGGTCTGGCACCGACGATCCTTGACGAACGCGTGGATCTCCGTCGGGAGAGAAGCCAAAAATTGATCTCGCAACACGAAGTCTGTTAAGGACTCGTAGTTCGGATCAACCTTTGAGGATTCTAACCAAAATTTAAAATTCCTCTGAAGAATGTATCCGAATTGAAGGAACGTCTGTCCGGGTTTAATACGACCTCCTCGAAATTCTTGGCGGTAGAAATCGGGAGTCATATTATGAGCAGCCAATAACTCAGCTTTTACGGTGCTGTAGTTAATTGTACACTCAGATGGTAAAGATATAAAAATTTCGCGCAATTTGCAATTTAACAGGGGAAGTAATCTGGCTACACCTTCAGCCTCCTGATCCATGTTATTGATTTAGAGGATCTTTACTAAGTGGGCTAAAAATGCTCCGAAATCCTCTCCATCCTTGAAATTGGGGAGCTTTAATGAGAGATTGGGGGGGGGGGGGAACTCGGAACGGGAACTGGCGGACTGTATCTCTGCTTCAACACGAGCTAATTCAATCTGATGGTGAAGCTCAGCTTGTCTTATCCGTTCCTCTCTTTCTCTTTCTTCTCGTTCGATTACTCTTTTTCTTTCTTTTTCTTCTCGTTCTTCTCGTTGGATTTCTCTTTCTCGTTCTTCTCATTGGATTTCTCTTTCTCTTTCTCTTTCTGTTCTTTGCTCCTCTTGAACGTACTCAATTAGTTCCTTTCCGGAGAGTCCAAAGGATTCTCCTTGCGCTTTAAAGATTTCGAACTGAGTCATCTTTGCACTTGGAGGCGCACTAGTCAACCAACTAAAATTTTTGCAACAAAAATTATGCCTTCTAGAGAAATTAGGTTACCTAAATATGGGCACTGACCTATTCGTACTTGGTTTCTCTATCTAAATAACCACTGACTAAAATTACAAAAAAACACAAACAAAATATTATTACAGTTCCTTGAGCTACTCCAGCTTCTTAAGTTTCAAAAAAGGGGATAGCAATCGTTAAAACAAAAGGGAACTACTATACTCTATTATTATAACGAATAACACTATGCTTTACTCGACTGAGACCAGCGTTTGCAAAGATATAGCGTTAAACCTTACACACCTGATACCAAATTTAAATAGTATATATATATATATATATATATATATATATATATATATATATATATATATATATATGTCGTAGAATGGACTCTCGACGATATACCCTATATAACTATTCGTTGAGGGAACTTCTTTAATTATCTTTAGAGTGCGTTGATGTCTGGCGGGGCCGATATTATGTATCTTGAATATGCTTAAGGAAGTGGAACTGAGCTCAAGGATAATAATATTGCTATCATTAATAAAATAGAGTTTTATTAATAATAACTATCAACAAACGCAAGTCGGAAAATATTGACATAAACAGAGAATGGAAAGGGTCGTGGGGGCTCGGGCTAATCCGAGGATTAAAGGATTTAAAAAGATAAAACAAATATAGAGTTAAAGAGATGGGATGGTTCGCTAAACCATTTAAAGCACAGGATAGAATTGACAAAAGGGTTAATTACTCAAAGGTGACGTTTGGCTTACGTAATTTTATACTAGTGGTGCAGTGGAAGGCGACATGAAGGAATTTTCGGTCCGCTGGCGAGTTCCAGCCGAAGGAGGGGAATAAAAGGATCCTGACGTGGCGTCTTGGGAATGAGAACCGTTTCTCGATGAACGGCTTGAAGAACAATGGCTGTTCTACGTTGTTCTCTTCTGAACAACAGGGGGGGGGTGAGAACCGTCTCTTGTCTACGGGCTCAAGAACAATGGCTGTTCTAATGTTGTTCTCCTCTGAACAACAAGGGGAAGGGTGGGAACCGTTTCTTGGCGAAAGGCTCAAAAGAACAATGTCTGGTCTACGTTGTTCTCTTCTGAACAACAGGGGGGGGGGGGAAGGTGAGAACCGTCTCTTGTCTACCGGCTCAAGAACAATGGCTGTTCTAACGTTGTTCTCTGTTTGAACAACGAGGGGGAAGCCTTGAGGACTTGGCGTCACGAAAGGCTCAAACCTTTGGCACTCAAGGGATATTGTCCTCCTTCTGGAAGAGTGAGGGTGAATCTCGAGGTCGAGGTCCCTTGGCGCACAAAGTGAGAGAGGGTCGTGGTGATGTTTCGCGACGAAAATCTGGATCTCCAATCTGATCTTAGTGGTAAAGTTTTCATCTAAATACTCGAGACACTCCCTTCGCGTGGGGGACAATGGAGTGGGAACTTCGAGGGAATGCACAGCCGAGGCTGGGAACAATGCCTTATCTGCCCATAAGCCTAACTCAGTCTGGCGAGGTCGGTGTATTGGGGCGAACGGGGGGACGATAACCTGTTTGTTTAAACATTGACATCCGGTGGCTGCGATAAGACGCAAAGCTTCGAAGCGAAGATGCACGTGGAAGCATCGTGGTTTTAAAATAATATGTGATAGGAGTTGAAACTAACGCTGCCTCAACCCGTTCTATCACATAATCCATTTAACGTTACAATTAATTAATGGGAAATTACTCCGGAGACAAATCCAAACGATTTCTGCTTAAGCTTACCGCCAGGCAATTTTCGGAACCCTTAATGTATACAATTTTAAATTGGAATTTTCGGAGAGAGAGGCTCCACCTCATGAGGCGACCATTATTGTTTTTAACGTTCCATAGGTAAGCGACGGGTTATGGTCAGTCTCGATAATAAATTATTTACCTAAGAGAAACATTTTAAACTTTTGGAAGCTCAAACGATGGCAAGAGCTTCTCGCTCGATTACTGCATGGTTTTTCTTGCGGGGAAGGAATTTACGGCTCGAAAACGCGATGGGGAAACTTTCGCCATTTTCACCATACTGGACGAGCTCACACAGGGGCGCGGTGGTGATGGCGGAGTTCATAATAAAACGTCGGTAGAAAGAGGCAAACTCCATGAAAGACCTCAACTGCTTCTTTGTTGCAGGCAGTAGCATTTCGAAAATTGCCTTGATTTTCTCCGCTTAGGGAGCAAGGAATCGTTCATTAGGTGGAAATCCAAATAGTCACTAGTACCAAAGACGAAGTGGCACATGCTAGGGCCAATTTTGAGGTGGTGTTCCCGGAGTCGGCACAGGAGGGCACGAAGGGCAGCCAGATGGTGGTCTCATTCCTGGATCGCCACGTAAATGTTGTCAAAGTAGAAGGTGACGTGTGGCAGGCCATTCAATATTCGCCTCATCATTCGGTTATAATTGCTACATGCTGTCAACAACCCAAAGGGGAGTCGCCGGAATTGCGTCAAGCCTTTGTCAGTGGGGAAGGCCGTGTACCTCTTTACCTCTTTCCTCAAATGAATCTGGTAATATGCCTTACACAGATCTAATTCTGTAATTAATTTGGCCTTCTCGAACATGTGCAAATTCTGATCGATGAGGTGAATCGGCTCGGCATTGAACACGGTGACAGAGTTTAACTTCCGGAAGTCGATGCACATCCGGTAAAAATTTCCCGACTTCATCACCATGACGACTAGGGACCAATACTTCGACTCCGAGGGTTCTATAACACCCATCTTCAATAGCTTGTATACCACCTTATTGAACGCTATATTGTGCTATAACTGGGCAGCACAACCAGGGATATCCGAGATTATATTGGTGAATTGGGTGAGTAGCGCTTGTAATTCTGTGGGGTTGGAAGCTGAGGGTTTATACTCAACTCGTTCGATGGGGAATCGGGTGTATCCGGCAAGACGGATATTTTGCGTCTTGTTCTACGCAGGCGACTTGTACCACGACCAAGGGGTCTAGCGGGTTGCTGGACTCTAAGGCGGATTCTTTGTCCAGGGCCACAAGTTGTTTGGCACAAGGCGCGTTGATGGTATTTTTTAAGCATGTTCACGTGGAATAGCTTATTGGCAGACGGAGTTTGGATCAAGTATTCGACCCGGGCGCTTCTCTCGACCCCTGGGAAGGGGCCCTTCCCAGTAGGTTTTATATTTGCCTAAGTTTGTCTCAGCGTTCTGATGCGCCATCTCTGCGCATTATTCTAACCTCTGCCTCAGGTCTAGGAGGTAAGTATATTAGTAGAGGTATAAATTTGAATGAATGAACAGAAGTAGGCATTATAATCGCCTGACGAGATCTATGAAGTAAAATTGCCTGAGGAAAGGGTGGAAGTAGAACTGCCTAAATATAACTAAAGATGAGAAATGCCTAATTCGAGATGTGAATTATAACTGACTTAGGGCAGGCATGAATTAGAACAGGCTGAAGAGAGGTAGGAATTAGAATTGCCTGATGAGAGGTAGGAATAAGAACTGCGTGAGAAGGAGGTAGTAATTAGAACTGACCGAGAAGTATTGGAATTAGAGCTAGGTGATGAGAGGTTGTAATTAGAATAGCTGAAGAGGAAGGTATTAGAACAGAGTGAGGGGAGGTAGTAATTAAAAGTGCCTGAGGAGTGGTAGGAATTAGAACTGCCTGATGTGAGGTAGAAATTAGGAAAGACGGAGGAAAGCTGAGGATTATAACTGAATCGGCAAAAGTAGGAAATAAAACAGCCTTAATAGAGTTAGGAACTAGAACTGACTGAGGAGTGGAGTAAATTAAAACTAGCTGAGGGGAGATAAGAATTATAACTATCTAATTAGAGGTAGGAATTAAAACTACATGGGGAAAAGTAAGAAGAAGAACTGAATTAGGAGAGGTAGGATATAGAGCTGCCTGAATTAAAAAGTCTAAAAAAGATGTAGGAGTTAGAACAGTTTGAGGAAATTTAAAAGTTAGTTCTGCCTGAAAGGTAGGAAATTAACCGAATGAGGAGATGTAGGACTTGAAACTGCCGCATGAATGAAAGTATAAAGAGCTACTTGAGGAGAGGTATTAATTAGATCGGCCTAAAGAGAGTGTAGAGATATGAGTTTAATAAAAACTGTTGTGAACTAGCGAGTGTTTATATGTATCGAGGCTGCCCTCCCGGCAAGGAGAACTAAAGTTATAATAACAAAACGACATCTGTTTTTAACTTTTTCTGTTCGATAGTTCTCCGGTACATAGAAAAACGGTAAAATTTATAAACACTAAAAGCAAAAGTGCAAACGGGCGACATCGTATTACATCTTCCCCTTAGATTCAAAATGCCGATTAAGCAAACGAGCCACCCAAAAGGGAAACTCCAGTTACGTGTATCGGTTTTTAGGTGGTCATTACGCCAATACACAAGACAGCTTTGGTCACAATAAACCCCCAAAATTATATTTTTGTAATACAAGGGGAATGAAGTTAATCGCTAACGGGAAATCTGAATTTGCAGACGAAATTTGCTTAGGCCTCAATCGGCAGCGTCGTGGGAATACGTGTATTAAAACAAAGAGATACGAAAAATATATATTAGGGAATGAACGGTTATGATTAAATATTTCTACTTGTAGGGGTGTAGACCGCTACAATACTACCCCACCGAGGGAAAAGCTCGCACAAGGTGTTTACAAAATATCTTAGACTATATAGCTGCGAGGCCTCCTTACAACGCATCCAGAACGAGTTATAGTGCCAATTGGCTGACTCGGATTGCGGGTCAGGTGGCGATTGGAAGTGCCACTCGATTGATGCGGAGATTGTCGCGAGCGAGGACCGGAGCGTCGCGTGACGATTGTTCTGGTCCTCTGGAAAACGCGACAGTCGAGTAGTTCTGCAACAAAAAGTGAAGCGGCAGCAGTTGGGAATAAGAATTGGGATTACAAGTCCGAGTACTGACGAGGCGTCTTGACGACGTGACCGGAGTGTGTGACAGTGTCATTGGTTTGGCAGCGGGTACGGGGACACAGATTTGCTGTGGCAGTGCCAGTAGCGTTGGACGAGGCACTGGCACGAGAGAAGGTTGATGGAGCGAAGGTGATCCGCTTGTTGGTTCTTTCCGAGATGGCGTCAAGCGGGATGTGGAAGTCTTGAGTCCCGTTATCCGCTGACGGAGTGACCAGTTGGAGAGAGATTTGCTCCTGACTGACCACTTCTGCCGACGAGGGTTCCTGCAACAAAGGAGGAGGAGGCAGCAAAATGGAAGGTGGAGTTGGAGAGGCAGAGGTATCTAAAAAGGTGGGGTTGAGGTTGTTTTTGTGGGATTACTGTAATATAAAGAGGTATAGTAGGAAGATAATGAGGTGATAGTGGTTCTAGACAAACTTTTTCGTATAAGCGGTTTTCAGGCGTGTTGCCAGAGCACTATGTGAGTACTGAATGGGTTTATGGCGTATTGCCAGAGCACTATGTGAGTGCGAGAAATTTGATGGCGTGCTGCCAGAGCGCTATGTGTCAGTGTTGAATGAATTGGTACGATATGAAGTGAGGATTGAGTGTGGGTCAGTGCGAAAAAGGATTGAGTGTGGGTCAAAATGCAAAAGTGAGCACCTACCTGAATAAGTGAAGTGAGGTGCAGTTAGTAGATATTGACCCGTTTTTCGTTTATTGTTAATCCCTTGAGATGTTAGTTTAAAGGATGTGATATTGACTAAATATGATTTTTTTGGAGGTAAATGACTAATTGTAGAAGGAATGATCACCGACCTTTATGCGGAGAATGGTGAGAGTCGAATGAGAAAGAATAGTGTTCCATTTGGTCGAGATGAAAGCGTGTGTTTGTTTGTTTATGTGTTAAATTACAAAAAGAGATGTTGTTTGAATCAATAGTACGTTAAATGAATTCAGTTTTTCGTCATATGATATTTGAATTATTGAGGGTTACATAAAATAATTGAATTGACAAGTTAAGTAAAATAAATGAATTAATTAGAAATTAAGTTGTACATAAAATATGATTTAATTTTTGAAGAAAGTTAAGTAGAATAATTGAACGATTTAATTGACAAAGTTAAGTAAAAGAATTGCATGATATAAACTTTACATAATAATTAATATAAATATATATATATATATATATATATATATATATATATATATATATATATTTGTTTCCCAAGAGGTTTTTATTATAGGAATGCCCAGAGGCATTGCTATAACGCTTACACGTGCCATCTGGGAGTCTTCCACACATTCATTTACCCCGTGGGGTTAATTGAGGTATAAAACAGGTTGACACGAGGACCCGAGGCTTTCTGTTTGTTCCAACAGAAGAGACAAGAAAGTCACCGGTTGAGAGAAGATTTTTCGAGTTCGAGAAGAAGACAGAAAAATCACCGGTAGAAAGTTTTCTTCAAGTTAAGGAGAACTTGCATTCCTTAGACAATACCAGATTGTGCTAAGGAAACTCGGCGCCGTTCGAGTCCCAAGATTATTAGGTATCAATATACACAGCTTGAGGACTCTAAATCTTACTCTATCTGAGTTGGACAAACCCCAACTAGATAGAAAAAAAGAAGACAACGACTTCCTCTCGTCCGGAAGAAAACTAGGTAAAGGCCACCACGACTGCCGAAACCAAAAGAATCATCCGTTTGTTTTGAACCTTTATTCGCTTATTTGAATTTCCGCGTGACGTCATTCGTCCACCTTTATGTCAGAGTAACGCCATCTTGTGAGCAACCTACAAACTACTTGCGCTACGCGTCTCGAGACCAATTTAAACAAAGGTATTTCGAAGGGATTCTGTTGTGTAATCTCCATTACCTTATGTAAGTAAATAATCCGGTTGTTTATGTCCCGTGCTTTAAAGGAGTTTATTTTGTGAATGGTTAATGTCAAAGTGAATTAGAATAAATTATTCGCAGGTAAAATTTCCTAGAATCGAGCCTGGAGAACTGGACAGTAAAACTAATTTTTTTATCTTTATGTTATATGTGTATATAGTAATTTTGTTCGCTTTGATAAACATTCAGTAAAAGTCTATTTTGTTTGAAGTTTTTAACTTATCCTTGAACGAGTTGAAGTGGCAATATTTGGTAAAGTCAAGAAAGAAACCCCTTGTTATTAATTTCCCCCCTCAAAAATATTAGTATCGCACTCTTAGAGAAGAATCCACGAGCGATCAACGAGATACAAACCTACGCTTCAAGCCCCAAATTTTAGTTGTTTTATTACATATAATAAAACAAATAAATATATATATATTTATATATATATATATATATATATATATATATATATATATATATATTATATATATATATATATATATATATATATATATATATATATAATCTCGACGACCCCACGCATAATATAATAAAAGTGGTGTCAGGTTATTGCGGTCAAGTCAGAAGAACCCAAATTTATGATTATCTTAAAAAATCCCTTGCTATGCTAATAACAAATAATTGCCAACCCGTTCGATGAAAATTTAAATAAGGAGACTTCAAACAAGTCTTAAAGATTCAGTGAAGTGTAGTAACGAAGGTAGGAATTTTAACTTAATAATGAGTGTTCTGTAGTGTTTTGTCCTTTTTTGGATAGGAGTAATCCAATCAAGAGGTTTAGAAAAAGGTAAGGTTAGAGTAAGAAAGGCTGAGGGACTCCAAGTTGCATACGTAACGTTCGTTACATCAGTGAGGTTTTGAAGAACATAGCCAATATTTTTTTGTTTAAAATATTTTATAAACAAGGTCAAACTCTGGGACTAACGGGCAAAGAACTCAATGCCTACGTCCAAGAAAAAGAAAGGAGGGAAGCCGAAATACGAGAGAGAAAGTTACAGATGGAAGTAAATGAGAGAAGGTTACTGATGGAAGCAGAAGAGAGGAAAAAGATACGAGAACATGATATCATGGAGCAAGGACCAAGTAGAAATGCAGTCCGTGGGGTCCAGGACTGGGACATCGCAGGTCCCAACAGTGAAGCTGCCAGCGTAGAAGGACGAAGACGACCTATACGCGTACCTCTCGCCCTTCGAAAAGATTTTTGAAGTGAATCACTGGGATATCGAAGCAGACGGTATAATCAGAATACTCCCTCTACTCAGTATCCGAGTGAGAGACATATTAGTGTCTCTACCGTCTGATGCGACGGTAGACTATTCTACACTTAAAACAGAACTGCTAGGAGCCATTAACCTAAATCCTGAAGATTATAGGATAAAATTTAGGCAGGCAAGGATTCAGCCCGAACAAACCTACCGACAATTTGGTTTTATTCTAAGGAGACAACTGCAATTTTGGTTGGATTCAACCAGAGTGAGAAATGATTTCGACTCACTCATCGACTTCTTACTGAAGGACCAGCTATTATGCACGCTGCTTCAAGAATTAAGGGCCTTTGTCAAGGACATGAGAACCGAGTCCTTCGACCGATGTTTGTCCAAAGCCGATTTACACTCGTGAAAACACCGGTAATATCCGAGAGAGGAAAACAAAAACAAGCCCTCGTCCCCCAAGAAAGGTGGGCCTCATCAATCAGTGAAGGGGAATCGTCACTTCCCCGCTCTCTGTCAGTGAAGACACGGGACGGTGACCGCAAGAACATCCGGGCCAGGCAACGTGGGTCAAGATCGTAACCACAGCCCCTCACCACTGGTCTCTATGAAAAGCCGAACGGTTTTAAACTACAAGATCTCCCCTACGAGAGTATATTCAATTTCACCTCAAGTAAGAAATTGAAGACGCATTTCTCTCAAGCTCAAAGGCTAGCGTGAGCTGAGGTAAGACTTGGTGAGAAAAACCGTTGGAATAAGAACCCTCCTGAGCCCGTCCACAAGCCCCCCTCCTCCTAGGTGACGAGGTATAAATACCAAGGACTTAGGGAAAAAACAAAGTAGAATACGTGAGTCGCCAGGCTACGAAGTCACCGGTAATAGAGGCCGGACTACCAAGACTGAAAGGGTAGAATACGAGAGTCGCCAGGCTACGAAGTCTTCGTCAATAGAGGCGGAGCTACCAAGACTGGAACTAAGGGAACTAAGAAGAAGCTCATCCTCGAGCTAGTTCCTGGTTATCAAACCAAAATTTAAGTTAACTTGTTCAAGTTCAATTTACTCTCGTCAGAGAGACTCCTATCTGGGTACATCCTAAAGCCCAGGGATAGTCCTCGCCCTTGAGGAATTACGTAACGAAGAAGAAAAAAGCTCCCTCTCGAGCCCGTTACCCGGTGGTCACACCAAACTCTAAGTTAACTTGGTTTAGGAACTAAGTTTAACTGATTTTGATCAGATAACCCTCCCCCAACTTATTATGGTGTAGCACAAAACACCGTGATAGTTCTCGACCTTGAGGAATTTGGAAACGAAGAAGAAAATCTCTTCCTCGAGCCAGTTACCCGGTGGGCACGCCGAACTCTAAGTTAACTAGGTTTAAGAACCAAGTTCAACTTACTCTCGTCAGAGAGACCCTGCCTATCCTGGTGCCTCTTAAAGCACCGTGATAGTTCTCGCACTTGAAGAAGAAACCCCCCCCTACCCTTAATACCGTGTGGCCCCCTATCTGCTACACTCGCCAAAGTACCTTCTGACTGACAAGTCATCCCACCCACCTCCAACAAGCTGGTAGAAGCACGCGTCAAAGGACCCAGCAGATTCCTGTGGTGTCTGGGCTCATTGAGTTCAAGGTCAAACTCAAACCCGCCGCCAGAGCAACCAAGGTATTTAAACTCCAGTAGAGACAATTAGCCTATTTCTTTTATATTGAAGTGAGCATCGAGTTAGCCAATATTAGAGTGTCAAGTTAATTGAAGTCATTATTGTGTATTTTAAATTCGTAGTATTTCTGTGGTTCATGTTTTTTTGTGTAGTAAATTGTTAAATTTAAAATATATGTTTATTTGGGGGAATTCCTGTGCGTTTCTTTATATCCTTACATGTTGAAACAGTTCTTCCTTAAAAACAACCAAATTAGCACTCTTAGACAAAAGCATACTTCAAAAAAGAAGTATATTACCACAAATAGGTATACTTGGACAAAAGTATTACTTGATCTAAAAAGTATTCTACGACAATATATATATATATATATATATATATATATATATATATATATATATATATATATATATATATATATATATATATATATATATATATATATATATATATATATATATATATATATATATATATATATATATATATATATATTAGAACCTCCATAGGGCATGTAGAGGTGTAGATATATGAACTGCTTGAGATAAGGTAAGAAATAGAATAGCCTAATGAGAGTTAGGAATTAGAACTGCCTGGGGACTAGTAGGAATTTTAAATGTCTGAGTAGTGATATAAATGATAATTGCCTTTGGAAAGGTAGGAATTAGAACTGCTTGAGGAGTTCTAGGGATATGAACTGCCTGAGGAGTTCTAAGAATATGAACTACCTAACCGGGTAACAAGTAGCAAGGTGTAGCTAATGTTTTCGCTTACCAAATGAGTCTCCTTTAAGCTTTTCTTAATCCAAATCATTACCACTTAAGAGCCGTAATGAAAATCATCGAACTATGCATACAGTACCTGTACAAATTCTTAAATATTTAGTTTAATTTTTTTTTCCACGGATAAAACATTTTTACTCCTTTCTACCACAAGTTTACGTTCATCTTTGCACGAGGTGACTATTACAAAAAACTCTTTATCTCACCTCCTTGCGCGAGTACTATCGTAGTTAGTGTCAATTAAAAAGGTTGCCCTTCCGTCCTCAGCCCCTTTTAGAGAGTTAATGATTCCTTCGTTTCGAGCCTCAATTACTCAGCCATTTTCTACTTTTTTCTCTCCTCCTATGCCTTGTTCATAATCGTCATTTCTTTTACATTTTCCGTTGCCCAAAATCTTCTACATAAATTCTAACAACATGAGTAGTGTTCATTCCTAAATAAGAAGAAATGAAAGCTGAAATAATCCGATGAGGATTACATTTAAGTAACAACTAACAAACAACCTCCGGCAGCAAGTTTGCATTGTCAAATAAAAGTTCGAACTTAACTCTCATTCTTGTGGCAACCTTATATCAGATCTTCTCGTGCCCAAATGACCCTCTAAAACCCTTCTATTCCTGGTGTAATTGTGACGAGTTCAGGCGTATTGTGCACACTCTCGGTTACTAGCTACATCCTTTTACTTATTTTCATCCCTTTTAAATACACCACTTCCCCTACACTCTTCTCCTCCAACTCATTATTGTGAAGAAGCCATCGTTATTTTCGGCTTTTTAAACAAATAAAAAACAGAATAATTACATAAAAAAGTGAAGAAATTATTCCCTAGGGTAGGAAGGCTAAAATAGATCGCGTTGTCTATGTTTAGTACAATACCAGATTCGGTACTTCGCGCATCTTCTTTCATTTGTCCATTCTTCACTTTTAGTTTTTAATGCAAACAGTAGTACAACTGGTAGATGGTGAGTAAAGCACTGTATCTAGTATTGTACTAAATAAAATTCATTTTCGTTAAAGCTTTAATATCAAAAGCTAAATTATATCGCATTCAGTACGATTCTACACCCTTCCCTTAGTTCAAATCAGATGATTCATGCGTGAAATTATTATATACGCCAAACCCCGCTCCATTGCTGTATCTGCACATACATACTTAAAGACTTCTACACCTGTAATCATATACACATCTAAAGTACATTGCCGTAAAATATTCGTACGTTCAGGTTACAGCACTTCTCAGAAAGAACTTGTTGAGTAAAAACCAGCTGCGTTAACCCGATCCAATGATTTAAGCGAGATAATGTAATTCTGGCCCTCATTGGCTCTCTATATACTTTAAATAGCACTTTTATTCCTCAGGTTATTTCCGCTAATTTTACATTAAATTCCAGGAGTCTCAGTAGATCACGCAAGTGCATTTTTCTTATCAGACTCAATTACAAAATCATAACTAGAATTATTCATGAAACCTTCTCTTATTATCCATACACTCACATCAATATGACAAAATATGGGCGCAAACTTATCTATATCATTTTAGTCCGTATACACTTATTCACATAGCTACACATACGAGTATTCATATGTGTGGGGGCGGGGGCTAAGCATTCGAACTCGAATAAATAAACAAAGTCGATCGAAGCAATCCAATAAAGAAAACCTAGTATTGGGAGTTAAAATACTTGAGACTTCGTATGCCGCTCTCCTTCCCGATGCCGGCAGAAGTATCGGTGCGGCTGCCGAAGTGACGGCCAATAGAAAAATACCTCCCAAAGAGAATGTAAACATGATCCACACTTTAAAATAATAAGGCAGGCAGGAAAAGTCTCAAGAAACAGGAGAGCCCCCAACCCTTACCAACTCTAAACCAAAAGAGATCCCCTCAGAAAAGTTTTTTAGCAAATTTCCTTTTACCTTTTGAATTAAATGAATTCTTACGATTTTTTTCGTGTCTTCTATTTTCAGGCTTTTTCCTTTCTATGTTGTGAACTGGATCGCAAAATGCAATCAGGCATTGTTGGGCCGACCAAAGAAAGTCAGCGTGATGGCAAAAAGGCTAGATTTCCGATCCAATGATTTTCTTTCAATTTCCGTACATAGGTAGAGAGAGTGGGATCGGCGGATTCCTCAGAGCTGAATTATATTTCAAGTTTGAAAAACTGTACAAATAAAAGAATTAATTTTATAAGAAACTGGGAATATTTCTGCATACATTCTACCCCCAGCCTTCGATTTCAGCCTCCACCTATCGTTCTCCTTGTATTTTTCATCATTTTCGCACTTAGTAACTTGGAAGCAACAAAAAAGAAAAGAGGAGAAGAGAAAGTGAATGGAAAAATAAGGTCTGCTGAGAAAAAGTCGTCTGCTCTCACTTATTCTGATTTGAGACATTATGACCTTAAAAACTTTCAATAATTCGCGGAGTAACCTTGGGGGAATCTTGGCAATCATATCATTTGAAAGAGAATGTAAAACAAGGGTTTCAACCTTCGTTAGTATCGGCCGAATAGTTATGATGTTATTGCAAAAACAAAATAATTCCGGGACTAACCTTGGAAGAACTTTGGCACTTATGTCATTTGAAAGAGAACTTAAAACAAGAAGGGTTTAAAATTTCGTCAGAATTGGCTGAATAGTTATGGTGTTACTGCCAAATAAAATAATTCCCAGACTAACTTTGGTAGGACTTTGGCACTTATATCATTCAAAAGAGAATGTAAAAAAAAAACATAAGGGTTTCAAATTTCGTTAGGATCAGCCAAATAGTTATAATGTTATTGCCAAAACAAAATAAATCATATGCTAATCTTGGAATGACTTTGGCACATATATGATTCGAAAGAGAATGATAAACAACATAAGAGTTTAAATTTTCGTTAGAATTGGCCGAATAGTTACAATTTTATTACAAAAACAAACAAAAAAAAGCAAAACGGGAACCGACAGACATAAGGAGGTTGAGAGTTGCTCATGACTAGACTCGCGCGCGACTAAAAAAAGGTAATTATTAAACAAAAAATCTGATAACAGAAAGTTTAGATTTTACTAGGATAGTGTTAGTAATGGTGCTCAATTGCTGTACGGCTGTATTTAGTTTTAGACTTAGGGCAATGGAAAATATTTTAGAAAAGGCGTAAGTCAAATTAGGAAGAAGTAATAAGCAGTAAATTGTTTAGTCCAGGAGGTACAGAGTTGAAGAAAGGTAAAATGGCTTGATCAGACTTGAATTACCTAACATCCTACATAGCATTATGCTAAAAGGAAAAAGATGTAGACAAATTGCTGTGAAAAAGGCCACCAACGAGCTACCATCAATTATGATGGAAGCTAAATTACCACCATATATTGCGGCACAAAAAGCTGTTTACTGCAGTCAGTTGCATGAGTAGATAGGCAAATATAGTTCACTAGAGATCATAGAGGAAATCGAGAGAGGACAGAGTTGGTCTAAGATTAAAGAAGTGGTCAAGAATCCACCATACAAGACCTACACCGAGTGCGTCTACGTCGTTAAGGTAGTATTTAGAGAAAGCGCAATGTCCATAAAGGCCAGCAAAACTGGCTGGCATCCCTCTGTATAATCTCAAAATTACACCCAAGCCAATAAAAAGCGACGAATTCTTTACTGTACTTAAATGCTTTAACTGCTATTTGTTTGAGAAGCATACCTCAAGGGACTATCCGCAGAGAGATACCAAGGTCTGTTTGGAATTGAGTTTACATTTACACCCTTGGAGAGACTGCACCACCCAGATAATGGAGTGCGTCAGGAAGATGGCCATAGCATGCCCCATAAAAAGGGAGATTATTGAAAGAGAGGGACAGGAAACAGCTTCAAAAGGAAGAAGATAAGAAGAACCACACATACTAAAAATCACTAAATCCTGGGCCAACAATACCAAACTACCAGGAACGTTATACAAGTTAAGCAGGAAAAACTTAAATATTCTTGCCTACATCCAGTATGCTGACGTATTAAACATGGTAAAACTAGCTGCGTGCTCTGAAAAAACTAAATAGAATGTTGAGCAACAAAGTGTCGGAGCTAATGTGGTCCTAGACGATTTACCTCCGCTGAAGTCCTCAGTGTACAATATACACCAGCAACACAGAAACATCAAGCAGAATCCCAAACATAAACACCGCGGCCCAGAGAGACCTAAAGTTGAGCGGAAGGTAAACTCAGCCGTAAGAAATAGTAGACAATGATTATGTCATAGAGACCTAACAGCCAATACTCGGCACTAGCTTCAAATTTAGGAAAGCCAGGACGGAAGCAAGTGAACACAACAAGAACGAAGGGAACGTATAAGTGCCAGCGAACAATTATTTCAAGACAAACCGCAGAGATAGGGCTGGAATCTTACGAGTAAGATGAAAAGCTGTTACTCGCTAATAGCATGAGCGAATTAGTAGAATGGCTAAAGAAAAAAATCTACAAGTATGAATATGGTAGCACTAGTTTAGATCGTGATATGCATAAGATGTTGATTGGAGGCCAATTGAACATCCCCAAGGAATTTACGTTACACAGTCTAAAAAGACGAATTTAAGAAGTGGAACTGATGAACAAAGCCACCAAGTGTGGGCTAGACCGTCAACGTCAGCAAGGAGAAAATCACACTTACAAAATGGACAACAAAACATTTGGAACATTGAAACAATCTGCACACAATGTGGCGGATGGGATATAATTTGGTACTCGATCTTCAAAGCTTACTAAATCGAAGACCCGGTTATAAGTTTACTTAACGAACTAAACATTGACCCGGCTATCAAGCCAGTGAAGATATCCAATTACAGAGGCGTAAATAAGACCACGGAAGATATAAACTACGATAAAGTGTCAATAGTCTTGAAACGCTTGAAACCTCAAGAAGGGAAATAACACTAATGACGGTATTCTAGCCCACAAGAAAGGTCACTTACTACTTCATAATTTCATGGGTATTTTAGGCTATCAGGCTATATTGCCAATTTAAACAATAGAAATCTTGACCAGGAAGCGTTTGTGGAAAGAAAAATAGAGGAACTCATTGGCCCAGACATTTTCACTCTTCTATGGGTAAAGACGAGCAACAAAGCCTGAAATCGTCCCCTCTACCCCAAGGCTCCACCTAAAATACAAAATTGAAAGGGGTCTGCCTCCATCAGCGACCATGAAGTGATCGCAATGATGCTCTCATTGGAATCGATCAATGTCACTTGCTTGATTCACAAGAACTATAAGCAAACAAACAGACTAAAATAGGTAGTCTGAAGAATTGGCAGGCTTCCAACAACCCGACCTCATGGTGGCAACACTCAAAGAAATAGACGGTGGCGGGTAAAAACAACCCTACAGAGCTAACCGATGTAGATTTGAAATATGTCGCCAGAACAACATATATGACGCTGCCATATCCCGCCCCGAATTGCAGCGATAGCACCTTCAAAAAATGAGTACAGAAACCTGAGAGAGTACATTGAGACCAACAGGCCACAAAGAGGGCACATAACCCAAACATAACAAATATAGGACGAACTAATACCAGCGGTAATAAGAGAACGCAATGCAAGCTAGGACTATTTCGTTGAGTCTATCCACTGGGAAACTAATCTCACGAAATTCTGGCCTAAAATAAACACGGCAAGGGGCAAAAGACCAACCAAAACCGAGTTTAATGTTTTAAACAATGAGGCAGCCATAGCCGCTATATTTTACGAGCAAGACGCTATTTTCCGAGATAAATGGAATTGTGTGTTTATAATCTCTGACTAGATGGCGTATTTTGACAAAGAACATGATAAAAAGATAGTGGCTTAGTTGAACGAACATCTAGACAAGAGAACCCCCTATTACTGGCCCTCAAATGCAGTCTTCGAAGATCAAAGAATAGAGCCAGTGACCATATTAAAGCTGCAAGGTACTCGTACTTCCTGATAAGCTAAGGGAAGTAAACTAATCTTCCTGCCTAAACCAGGCATGTCTCCAAATTCTCCACAAAATTTAGGGCCGATCATGCTAATGAAAACACTAGCAAAACTCCTTGAAAAATTCATTAATAGCAGACTGATCCAACAGCTCAAGGTTAACAACTTAATCCCACGACATCAGCGCAGATTTCTCAAGAATAATGGCAGATATATTGCGCTCGCCCTTCTAACAGCAGCAATGGCCAAAGTCAACAACAGAACGCAGAATATTGATGTGGTTTTGCGCAACGTTTAGAAGGCGTTTTTGTAAAGCATGGCTAACGGTACTCAAGCACAAAATCAGGGAATTTAACCTCCCATTGGCGATTACGTAACAGAGCACACATCACACATGTCATTAGAGGGCTACGACGGGCCAAAATTAGAATCCCTTCAAGGAGTGCCTCAGGGGAAAAGGCTCTCTGAGTTCACGCTGTATAATATATGCACTAGAGACATGCTAAATCCGATCAACGATACAACCAAGTATGTCCAATTCGCAACTGGAAGGGGCAGCAGCCTTGTGCTCTCTATTTAAATCCTTGTTCTCTTCAGGGGAGATTTGGACAATTTTTTTACTGGCTTCCCATCTTTTAGAAGGATTCTGCTGTGGAACTTTAGGATTACTCTCGGGACGTTTATTTGCGTTAAGAATTACTTTCGGTTAAGCTCTTCGTCTACCATGTATATCAGCTCGTTCCATCCTAGGCTCGTTTCTTCGTTAATGGCGGCTTTGTAGCTTTCTTCAAGCTGCTGTTAGTACTCTCTTTGTGACAAGTGTTAGGCCACGTTGCTCATTAGTTCCCTGATACTTTTGCAGTTTTGTTCTTTAGATATTTTCTCTTGTTTTCTTCGGTGCTAAGCGCTTCCATGACTCTCTCCACTTCCCCGTCTAAATTTACTCTAGTGTCGTTGACTTGTTGCCTGGGATGAATCCTTATATTTCGAAGCAATAGCTGACTCAGTCGGTCCTTACTTAATATTTCCTCATGGGGCACTTGATTTGAATCGGGTAAACTGACAAAAGTAAACACATAATCTTGTGGTCATTTAGTGTTAGCGGTCTGCGTTCGATGGTGTAATTAAAATGTAAGTTCGGACTAGCCAGTACCGCGTCAGGCATAGTGGCCAAATTTAGGCTAAATTAGGCAGAAAATTTTGTGCCTATCCGTTCAGTGATCCCTCTCTTGACTAAGGTTTCTAGGTTGAAGCCTTCCGCGTTGGGTTTTACAATATATCCCGAGAGATGCGTCTTGGCATCCACTTCCCACATAAAAATGTTTGGATGATTCCGCCTGAAAACCATCAGTATAATTTGAAAGGGGTGTTCAAGCCACCCGAATCCATCTTTATACTGACTGCCACGTAAAACTCGCCCAGGCAGGAAATCTTGAGTTTTAACGATTTTCGGCATCCATTGGCCACGTCGTCTAACTGCACGTCGGCTGGTTTTGCAGTGACTTCGTAGTTATAGTTTTATATTTCGGTGTCCACGCTATGCTCGTAAATGATAATGAATGCCGGATCTTCTTAAATATCTGCGTTGTACATTTCGTGCCCATTACTATGCAATACATCTACTATATGAGACAAAATCTTAAGCTTCCTGAGGAAATTAGCCATGTTTATTATATGTTGTTACCATGAGACATAATTCTGGGTTTTCATCGTGGGCTTTTTTTTGCCCCTGCCTGATGGGAACTTCTTCCTGCCATTAAACGTTTTCTTGAAGCTTTTACCAGGTACTGTGAAGCACATGTCTCTGGTAATTTTCATCCAGCGACCAGGAAGAGATTTCTCTAAGTTCTTTTCCTGAATTGGGGCATCGTAATCGTATTTACACGCCTTATGGCTAATGCCAACTATGAGTTTAAAAAAAAATACGTTGGAGGAAGGGTTGGTGGGTTTGTACTCTGATGCATGTATATTTAGTTTGAGATCGTCTGCATCGAAGTGTTCTTCTACTTGGAACTCCATGAATGTTGTTCCGGTCTATAGAATGAGAGAATTGAGCTTCTGAACCCGATTGATCGCTTGTCAAACCACACATTACTTCCCTGCAAGAAGTAGTGCAACTCGTATTTTAGAACTTAAAAATTTTACTCGTTAAATGTTTAGAGATTCCATCAAGATCCACTGCAATTTGCTCGGAGAACAAGGACGTCGAACAATTGCTCTCATCAACTAGAAGCATTCCACTTAAGAAATTGAACCTAGAAGCAAGAATACCCCTACGAATCACGGATAACACAAGCGTTATCTATCGAAAAATCGAATTTTGGTAAGGGAATACTCATGCCAAAGATTTTTGGAACTGCAGAAGAGCCAGTAATTAATTTAAATATCCGAATTAGTCCAATTTAAAGACCAAAACGTTTTTAAAGTCATTTGTGAATCTTTAGAAATTGCATCTAAGACCATAGAACAAGGGCTTCTCGTTGTGAAAATGAGAATCCCACCCACCCACATACAAAGAGACGCCTTCACAAACATACAGATTTGCATCAGATGTTCTGCCATGTAGAAAAACATGACATAAAACTGCTCTAAAAATAATTGATCACCTGTGTTGAATGCGGGACAGGACATTAGTGACGCAACTGCAATAACGAGAATGGATGCCTTAACTACCATGGGGGACACAAAACTATGGCTAAGATATTCTCAAACAAAGAAAAAATATCAAGAGACAAACAAGAATAAGGATAAATCATAAAGGGACAATACGCTTGAATAGTAAAGAACAACCAGCAGGGAGCACACTTAATGTGAAAATACTTACGTGCATACTACACGCGCACGTAATGAATATCGCAAATCCAAGAGGTTAGTTAAACAACATGCTTCAAGAAAATGTTCTTAGAAAATAGGAAATTTCTCCAGTTGGTCCACTCATCAGCTATTTTTTTTTTAAATCAACGTCACTGAAAATACAAGTAAAGCACTAAATAAAGAGGCCAAAGGCAAAGAACAGACAGTGGAAATAGAAGAGGACACAAACAGCAAAAACAGAGAGAGATGGAAAACACCTTTGACGACACCGAACATGAATGCATACGGGTAACACGCAAGAAAAACGAAGTAAACATAAAATTTAAATCATTTAGCAATAAGAGTCTATCACCTAGAAAAGCAACATATACGTATACCTTCGAGGAAATGGAAGGCCTATCACAGAAGATTGGAATAAGTACAAATTTTTACTTCATACGTACGAACCCAACCCGCTTGGGGAAGCCAACCTAAAGAAAATTGATGCGGAGCTATAAATGATTAGAGAAGAAATGGAAAGGACAGAGAATGGGGCAATCTCCATTAAATCGTGCAAAAGCACCAAAAATGAAGATGGATACTAGATATGGTGAATAAGAGCGAGGAGATCTGCCAGGCGGCAAAGAGTCTGAAAAGATTCGGAAGGTTAAGGGAATCAATCATTCATCATGCTCAAGAGACAGAAAAGACAACTATTAGGAATAATTTCTGCAAAGCAAACCATCCAAATTTGTTCGTTCATTCCTATTCCAACCACCATAACAATGTCAAACGAAGTATTTTGAATTCGATGTTTTTACTTCCGCTGAAAAATGTTTCTCCCGAATTCATGAACGAAAATGATTCTAATAAGTATAAGTTAGGACAACAACTTTGTTTTCCCTTTATGGGTTTGAAAATTGCTATAGTCTAGCTAAAAAGTGTTCTCTTATCCTATTAAAAAAAAACCCTAACCAATGTACACAATTATGACGCACAAAATATTCTGTTTGTACACATGTCCATATTCGATCATGTAATTAATTGGGACAGTGGTCGACTAATTTCAAACTTTACCAACTTAAATGAAAACTTTAACATAAACCCCGGTCTCTTTGCCTTAGATTAAATCAACATGAATTTAATCAAAGCCCCAAATAAATAAAATATTTACTGAATGTTTATTAGTACCAGCCAACCGGCTTCAATTGAGATAAGCAACGCCCTCCCACTCACACTTGAAAACCCTTCTAAATGACATTTTTCTCAAGGACGAAAGCATTCAGAATTCTTTCCATTTTCTTTAAGGAGTTTTAGTGTCACACACACACGCACGCATATATATATATATAAACAAATGAACTACATACATACATGATGGGTGTATTTCTGTTCTCCGCATAAAAACGTTTCCTAGCATATAGGAAAAGAGGACTGAAAGGGATAAATGTATCTAAATGGCAAGTATATCATTCGAAAGAGAATGTTAAACAACATAAAGATTTCAAATTTCGTTAGAATCGGCAGAATAGTTATGATGTTATAACCCAAACAAAAAACTTCAGGGGCTAACCTTAGGTGGACCTTGTTAACTATATCATTCGAAAGAGAATGTAAAAGAACATAGGGATTTCAAATTTTGTTAGAATCGGCCAAATAGTTATGATGTTATTGACAAAACAATATAATTTCGGGGCCAACCTTGGGAGGACTTTGTCAATTTTATTATTCGAAAAGAGAATGTTAAACAACATAGGTTTTCAAATTGCCTTAGGATCGGCCGAATAGTTATGATGTTATTGCAAGAACAAAATAATACCCGGGCTAATCTTGGGAGGACTTTGGCAATTATATCATTCGAAAGAGTATGTGAAATTTCGTTAGAAACGGCACAATAGTTACAATGTTATTACAAAACAATAGACAGCAAAACGGACCGACCGACGTAATGAGATGTAGAGTCGCCAGTGACTAGACTCCTACGCGACTAAAAAGTGATGTGAGCGTTATTAGAAGGGCTTAGCTTGACTCCTTTTTTCGTATTCTGACTCTACTATTGTTATCCTCATTCATCAACGGTAGACACAGAATATTTGCGATGCCTCGTTTTATCCTTAAAAAAGATCCAAAGAAACTGATTATCAAGTAGAGACAACTATCATTTGAGATAAAATCCCCCAATAGTATCTTAGCCCCATATGAGAACTCCCGTACTAATTTTGACTCAGTTCTAATTCGACTCTCTTTTACTTCTATGCAATTCTCAATCCACATTTCAGAGGCAGAGTTGTTATATATCGGGATCTGTTCTCGTTCAAATAAGCATTGGACATTGGACATATAAAGTGAGGAATATAGTAGCAGAGGGTTTTAGTAGGAGAAATAGTGGGGGAAAATGGGAAAATCGATAGTAAAAGCGAAAATGAAAAATAGAATGAAAGACAGGTCCCTGGTGATAGGGCATCTCTGGCTTTCTTTGTGTTTTGGAATATATTTTATATTATATATATATAAATATATAAAAGGCATTCAAGACTTTGTAACAGTGATTTTTTTTATCCTTACTGCTTTTGATGAAGACGTTTTAACTTCTTATCTGGGTTGTTTACACCCTGATTTTGAATCGTTCATTATTTTGTTTATTTGGGACTTTTTGTTGTTTTTTATATTTTTGGCGAGTTAATCGCGCTAAAATTAGGGAGGAAATTTAGAAAATTAGCACTTGACTAATTTAGTGAAAATTGATTTTCGTTTGGCCTTGAGTCAGTTAGGTATTGTAAAAATCTAAGTGAACCTTGGGTGTACGTCGTCAATGAGTAGTCTGCTGCTTTTAAAAGGTTTTGCGCGTCCTATGGCATCAAAGTCCATGTGCTCGAGTACAAACTCGCGAGGGAGGTGCCCATGTACTTGGTCCCATATGTTAATTGCTCTCAGGTGAAGCTCCACGTTTATGAGGGTTATCCCCAGTTAACCATATAGCTCACTCTGCCTTCTCCGCTCTCTCCTTCGAGTTTCTCGTTATAGTATAGACAGCGTTATTTTGGACCTTTTGCAGTTTAAAGACTTAGGTCTTGGGAATCGCGTTTATAGGGACCGGCGGATACAGGAGCTTTGATCGAATGCATGCATTATACACATATCTTTAGTTTGTTGAAGGTTCTCAGGTGTAGGAACTTTAAAGGTTCTACCAACTCCCTCCTTGCATTCGATGTAGTTTTAGCTACATGACTCCCATATCCACGAGTCGTAATACGGAGTCCCAGAACTGTGCCCTCCGTGCGGTATGGGATTCGTACACCCCTTACACGGATGCTTGCGAAGGTCCCTCGGAATAGTGGAATTAGACGGAACGCTTGGGCATTGGTAGATATCTTCCATCTTCTCTCTACGGCCGTACTCTGTGCCATGTAATTAACATTACGATAAGCTGTCGTACATATCATCGTTATATCGTCCGCAAATTGGACGTACAACGAGCCTTCAGTCAGAAGTCGGGGAAGGTCGATGGTGTATATATTATAGAGCAGGGGAATTATACACCCGCCTTCTGGCACCCCTGCCTTGAGCTCGAACCTGGGGCCATTGAAATCTTTAATGTTTAGAAATGCCCTCCTCTCCATTACGTAGTCGCATATAATCCTTTCAATTATGGGATTGAGGCCCAGTTGTAAGATTTTGTATTGCAGGCCTCCCCTTCATACATTGTCAAAGGCCTTTTTGACATCGCGGAGTACCAGATTTGCGTGGCGTCTTTTAGTTTTTATCTCTGTAATCACGGCTAGCGCCGTGTCCGTTCCTCGTTTCTTTCAGAAGCCATGTTGTTAGTTATTGTGAGAATTATTTTACTCGAGGAACGTATTCACCCTGTTGGCCAATATCTTCTCCAAGACTTTCCCTGCAAATTCTAAGAGAGATATAGGCCTGAAGTAAGTTGGACTGTCCGGTGGCGTACCGGCTTTGATAATGAATATCATTTTTGCTACTTTCCAGTGGTCAGGGAAGTAACCCACGTTCAGGCACCCATTCATGATATTCATGAGCCCCAATAAGATGTTAGGCTGGGCTCGAATTAAATTCTCCCTTGTCAGTTCTGCACGCCCTGGTGCTCGTTTACGAAAGGATTTTAAGTTTTGTGAGAGTTCTTTGGCAGTAATTCTACCGCCGAGTCCCTCCATATCCCTTTCAGGTAAAACATAATGGTGAGGATGGGTTCTGTGTATCTGGTCGTTCAAGTCGTTTATTATTCCGTCTTCGAAGTCTAAATCAAAGTTATTATTCTCTTCCGGAGATATCTTAAATATAGATTCCCAGAATAGTCTGAATTCCTCTTCGTTTTCTTCCGCGTCCGTAATTTCAGTATTGTTACGTGTAAGTTTTATGGTCTTTTGTGTCTGTCCGTCTCTTAGTCTTTTTACTGTCAGCCAGAATGTACGTTGGTCGTTTTCTATATTTAGTCCGTCTATCAAATTGTTCCAAAGTACATTATGTTGGCCCCTAATGAGAGTCATAAATTCGTCGCGTATCTGTCATGTTCGTCTTTGCGTAGTGATGTTGGGGCCAGTGAGGTTTACTTCATTGATCCGTTCCCCGTATTCCCTCGGTTGGGATTTCATTCTAGGGGTCCAAGAAGGGACAGGAAGAGTTTTATATTTAACTCGGGGAATGGCTTCCTTATCGGCTTGTAATAAATTATCATTATTTTATCCAACTCCTCGTTAATCTCTTCTAGAGTGGCGTTAATTCAGGGGTCAGGTTTCTAATTTTTGAGGAGTCGTTTATAAGTATCCCAGTTGGCTCAAGCGTAGCTCTGGCGTTCTAGGATAAAGAGTTGAATGGGGGAGGTTGAGATTTTTATAAGAATAGCCTGGTGGTCGCCGTCTGTTAGAATAATATAGGTTTCGAGTGTCAGTTTGATCAAGCCTTGTAGTAAAGCCTTCTTGACTTGTTTTTCGCTGCAGTTGTCCGAGTTGAATTCTCATTAGTATCTTCTGGATATTACTCCTTCTGATACACAAGGAAATCATTCTCCTTAGGGAAAGGAGACCTTTCAGCAACGAACACCTTCAAGTGAATTTTTCTCGAATGGTAAGCGTGCCTAGATTCACTCTTACAAGAAGAGGACGATCTCGGTCATCTCAGAGGCTGTGAGGTTTTCCGTGAGCGAGACGAACGTGCACCCTTCCCCCTCAGGTCTCGCTGTCTCAGTCACCGTAACCTTATTATCCATCTGTGTGTGTGATCAAGTTTATCTGTTATGCAATTTGTGTGTTGTTATGCTTTTCAGTGCGTGTGTTTGCCTCCTTTGCTACCTGAGCCTGGATCCTAGGATCCCTGGAGAGAACTGGTGCGCTGCTGGAGGTGGGGATCTCCTGGCAGCTAGTCTCGCACTGGGGTTTAAGACTAATCTTAATAATTTCCTCCGACCGTGGGTTTGGGGGAAACCAATGTGAGCATAATAGATGCAACACATATTTTTTGTTGAGTTCTCGTTCTCGACATAGAAATATGTTGAATTTCCCTTAGACTCCGCAAAGGCAGCTTTAGCAACCTTGTAGTAGATATTGTTCGCCTTGTTTTCTTTTTCCTGTCTCTTTTGGTTAGCTTTTTTCAATAGCTCTTCTTTGATCGGGCAAGCCATCGAAAGCATCTTATGTTTTCCTGCACAGTTCAGGTACTTCATAGAGGTGCTATTACAACTTCTCCAAGAATGTGACTCTGGCGAGCGAATAAAGCACAAAAGAACGTTCCCCCTGGGGGTTGATAAACTCCTCACGTTCGATCAGCTCAGGGCAGACACGGACGTTAAAGAGGAGCATACCTCCCTCCGTAGCCTTAACCGCCATTGCCGTATCACAAAATACTATTTTGAATACATGTGTGTATTCTTTAAATTTTAGGATTTCAGATACCTTTGCCCAGGTGTGTTTTTTTTCCACCTCAGCATGAATCTTTTCAATGCTGTGCCCCCCGACCCATGGATCAAGGCGATAAAGGATGATCCTTCGGTGTGTCTTTATTTGCGGTGGTATGTGAGGTTTTAAGCTGAGTGTATTTAGGCATTCTGCTGCTTTAGGAGAGGTGAGTGTTTCGCAATCACTCTCCTTTAAGCAGATAGCCACGTAACCATTATGAGTATCAATTAGTCTCACGAGCGCCTTTTCTAGATCCCCATAAATTTTAGCGAAAACCCTTCCCCGATCAGGCTTAAGTCCATCGGAGAGGGTCTTCAGCGATATCCGACGGGTCCTCCTTATTTTTCTTTCCATATCCTCATATGTAAGTATTTTGAAAAATAAATTTCAACGTAAAATTCGCCACGGATTAATTGTGTGTGTGTATGTGTGCGTGTGTGTAGTTTGAGAAAGACTTTATCACCATGTTTTAGAGAAAAAGAGAGTTTCCAGAAAAGGTGTCCCAGTCCAAAAAAGATAACTTTCAAATGGCACTTTACCTTCTATGTAGGGCGCTTTTTGAATGCCTGCAGGTTGTTGTCCGACCAAAAACGAAAGAACTGGGAGGGGTAGGGGGGAAACAAGTTCACTCCTCGCCACGAGCGCACGAAAGCGAGTGAAAATTTCATAATTTTCATGCAAAAAAATCGTATATGAATTTCTTAGCAGCACTGCCAAAACTTATCCAAAAAGGATTCACTAAACGCGCGGTACTAACGTATAGATCTCAGTGCGATAAAAATTTAGGCCCAAGCACAGTCTTCACGAAAGCAATGGGAATTTGACGAGCTAAGGCAACCAAAGCAGTTCAAATAAGAAAGCCAGCCGTATTTCCTTTTTATAGGGTAGTTTTCAGGTATAAGCCACCGTTTAAGATGTTACAGCGGCGTCACTTTCAGGGGATCACCTTCAAATATTGTTGTCAAAGTTGGCAAGTCCTACAGGCATTGTTTTATCTCATATGCGTTGAATCTGAGTAATTTGTAATCAAATTTTATCTGAAAGTTCTTCGACCATAGACATGTAACCACGAGTTTTCTATTTTGTCTTTTTCAGGTATCCAATTAGTCATTTTATCTTATTCCTTCTTAAATTGCAATTATTTTTCTTATAAGTCTTTCTCAGATCCTCGAAGATTATAAGATTGTAGGCCATTTAAATTTGCTATTGGTTGTATTTTACCATTTAGTGAAGAGAAAGGCTCGCAGACGTCCTTGCCGCATTTACTTAAATTGCGATTAAAGTGACAATTTTTTACCTAATTATGCCATTCCATTCATATCTTCTGATATTAGGAGAAAGAAAAAGATGAAATTTTAAGTACCTTTGGCTATCGAGAAGACATGTCAATTTTCAAAATTCTCTGAATATTTTCCTCATGTTTGCGTTCGGCTACTTGCTCTTTCGACATGTCTCGTCTCTGTCGAAATCACTAATTCTGCGATCTGGATTACCACGTCGTCTTCGTGCGGAGGCTTGTGTGCTTCAATGACACCAGGGCCGATGTCAGATATGTCCTACCACGCTGAATAGCCCCAAAAAGAGAAGCCAGCCTTCCCCCGGACCCATACCTCCTTTTTAAATATAAAAACTACAGACAGCAGCAAACCATTTGAAATCAAAGACTGCAGGAACAGCAGTAAACCTACATCGATGGGGAATGCAGAACTCGCCCATCTGCCCAGCATGCTACACCGCCCCGCCAAACATAGCCCACCAGGTGCTAGAACGTCATCAAACTAGACTAGAAGTAGGCTATAATTCCATTCCCGAATGTAGTGAGATCTTTAAGTACTGGCTAGAATTAAATAGAGTGGAGGTGTGAAATCCATACGACACGAACGAATGAACCATTTTGTTTACTGAATATTTTTCCTATACTCGGAAGAGACTTTTACCATACTAGATTTTACTAAAAGTACGTACAGGAATAGAGTTATAATGGCATATATATCGCGATCTTTTCTGCGTTGTGTATTGTGGACTAAAGATGAACTAATATTCTTATAACTATTATCCATTTAAAATATACTTATATTTAACGCGATTCCCTTCACTTTTCGCCTGGTGCCAGAAAGATCATCGTCGCCTTCAGGTAGATGCTCAAGAATACCACTAAGGCCTCTTCAGAGTAATCTAAAAAGAGCATCTAAGATAACTAATCAACTGCTCAGTGAATTATTAAAAATAATCTCCATGAACGTTGTCCAAGATATTATTGCTAAAACATAAACAAATGAAAACACGTTGGGAGTCAATTTTCACAGGTTAGCTTCTTCTCATTATTCATTCACAGATTAGAAGAAGAGAAGAAACCCAGCGAGAAACTTTAATTACGATGTCGTGTCCTTTTCTGAGAAAAGGGGAGGAAATATATGGTTATTATACCAACGGTAGCAACATCCTGTGGGACACTCCTCATTCACGCGAAGCAAGTGACTGTATCCAATAGTACAATCTAACAGCCCCATGAAGAACTGCTTCAAATGATATTTAAATATTTGCTTTTGACGTTATGGGGCACGAGAGGCTTTCATCAACTGCGTTCGTTGCAAGTTAACTGGTAGTTGCATCCTATAGCTAGTCGAGGAAAGCTCTCGCTTTCTTCTGCCGACACGAGTAAATGGTAAAATAGCCATTTGAAAATGTTCTTTCTAGGAATTTTAAATTCCACTAAGGGTACTGTTACTTTCTAGGCTTGAATGAGAGGCGTCCCCCAAGCGTAACTGATGCAGTGTAAAGAGACTAATCATTGATATATTAACCATGTACCCTGGCACTTTGATTTAATTTAATTGAAATGAGACACATTTAACCCGAATAGTAACGTCTCATCCATCTCAAGACAAGGATGCATAGATATTATCGTATATGATGCAATGAGGATATTATAAACTCTTCTAATTCTGTTTTCGGCTAAGCGGGAATCATCTAACGATAAGCTAATTACTAGGTCTCGTCTTCTAAATAATTTTCATAAGGGATGTGCTATGATCTGAATATATTTTTAAAGGTAGTGAATTGTTTTAGGAATGGAGTAGCCAAAATAAAGGGAAGTGGGCATTGTAGCTTGTTTAGTTTGTCTATTTAATCGATGCTGGTTACTTGGTAATTATTCATACCTGGATGCCTCTTAATAAATTTATGATGTACGTGGTCTTTCACTTCAGCCTCCAGGTCCGATTTTGTCCCCGTCTGCTCGCTTAAAGGTGATGTCATTTCATATCGCGTTTTCTAGAAAGGCGAAATACAGCGAGATGCTTCTGGAAAAAAACTGACATTTTCATAGAACTCGAGGATTAGTGATAAAAAAATGCACAGTAATGTGTGTATCTCCCCGCTTTGGATGATATACTTTCAATTAGATTATTACATCAACTCCTCACTTTTTATCTCAGCAAACGTCTTTTATACTTTCTCATTTGAACGGAATCGTCCAGTTTTTGTTTTTTTACACACTCAAATACAATTATTAGAGTTAAACACATCCCGTTTAAAAAATGCGATTATCCAAAGACAGAGATATACGGACAAATCTACGTCGGCCCACAAACATGCCCAAGCACAATCCGCCCACAAGATTCCTCAGTGAGCGAGCAAAGCCACAGGACTTCACGACCATAGCCAAAAAAAGGAAAAACTTCCTAAAATACTGGGAAGAATTAAATTTGTGTCGGCGCTCGTCATTTTGAAGAAATTGAGTTAGTACCACTTTTTGACGTCGCATTCACAAGCAGGTCGAAGGCTTTACAAATATGCCCCTTGAAAGCTCGGGGAATATTTTTGTAGGGGGAAAATTGGCTTACCGAAATGTGTTTTCCTTTTATACTCACATGTATTTTATGTATATCTCGAGTCTATTAGAATTTGCATTTCTTTATATATATTTTTAGTATATGGAATATCAGAGAAATGTATGTAAAGCATTACATTTTTGCATCTTTCCTATATGAGTATTAGTTTTATAAACCTGTTTCTTCTTTATATTAACATGCATTATGGAAAGTACATTTATTTGATAGCTGTCACTGCAGTTGCTGGTTAATTGTTACCTAGTGTATTTATGTGCAGATTTACAGAGAAAATCTGCACCTACTCGTATTTATAATGCTCGATGTAAAATGCAGTGGTATTCTGGATTTCCGTTCTCTAAATGCTGTAAAAGTATTGCAATTTTATTCCACAGTGTGATTTAATTACTTCAAGCGTGATAGTACTATCTTATAAGAGGGATCTTCTACAAGTTCTTAGAAAATTTGAATACAATTAGAACACAATGGAGTATAAATTTTATTTCTTCACATAAACACCATTTAGGTAAAACACTGTTGCAACAATGTTACCAGCCGTTTAAACCATTTCTACAAATTCGAATTCTATTACACCACGTTAAAACAGCTCTTTTACCAGATTAACACTAGAAAACGAGCGCCATCCATGCTTTTTTAAAGGGTTGGAAACGAAAATGGTCCAACCTTGTTGTTGTTTTTTCTTCTGTGGAGATTTTAGAAGAGTTATTTTAATGAAAAATAAAATCGATACTTTTTTGTTTTCATTTGATTCCATTTTTTCCTTAAAGATGGGTTGATGAGCATCCACACCGCGAAAAAGAACCGTTTCCACCCACTTCATACTCTATCAAACAAAATTCGACCACTTCAAAGAGATAGGGTGCGATGAAGTCCTATGCGGTGCAATATTTGATCCATTCAGGGCTAATCCCTGGTCAGATTACCCCCACAAAAATCCCTTCCATGCAGACCTATCATACAGAGCATCATCCACTTCTTCCTCGGTCAGTCGTTTCCCTCTTAAATACTGATTCGCATAATCAACCAACCATTTACGGGGTCCTCCAACCATTTGTACACACACACTAAAACATTCTCTTTAACAAACTATTTCCACCCATTTTTATTACATGTACATACCACTTAAGAACAGTAACAAACTCGTTCAAATCCTTCATGACACCGGCGACATATGTTTCGATGATTGGACCAATTTTATCATTAAAATACTAATCATTCCCAATTAAATTACTAAATTCTGAAAGGATATCATGGTCCATTTTGCAATTTAGCAAAAATCATAAACAATGAACATATTTAATGGTAGTTCCTAGTTCTGTATCATCACCGAATTGTAGTCAATTCTGGTTGCTATGAAAAAGTGAGCGCAGCCCAAATATGGCCAAAAATCTTAGGTATAACAAAAACACAGTTGTTGCTCAAAATTTGTTTCTAGATGCCCTACCAGCCACCTTTTGTGTTCTTACTTATAGTTTTAGCCCTTCTTGATTGATTCCCCTCCCTTAACCGCATCGTTCATTTGTGTTTGTTTTAGGTCATTTCTATTTGACATTACAAAGTTTTATAGAATTAGTAACGTATATTATATTACCTCTCCGGAAGCCCAAAGTTAAATAAAAAAATGACGAGAAGCGGAGTATTAAAGGAAAATTACAACTGATCAATTATGATTGAAAAGGAAGCAAGGATGATGAATAATCGTGATATAACTAATTAATCTTAAATGCTGAGGTCAGTTGTTTAAAAACCTCCGGTAAAACGTTTGTACATATGATCGACTGAGATATATTAAAAAGTGATTGCCAATATTAGATTATTTCAATAATTGCAATTTCTTTACAATTCCTTCTAACGTACTAGGACTCCTTTGTCTTACGTTATAGTTCCAATCATCACTATACTGATAGCATTGTCAGAAAACTTTTGTTGAGCTTAATTTGTCTTCCATCTTAGCAGCATTAATAATAGACAAACTGAATAGATTAACAAAGCATAATTTCACACATGATAAAAGCCACAGTGGCCTATCAAAGGCCACCCGCATCTGTTAAAACCCACCCACAAAGTGCATCCATAGGATTGTGTCAGATCATGCATCTACAATATACAATGTAAGTCATCCACAGGAATGCGTCACAAACTAAAAGCATCACCATCAAGGCTCGTCAAAATCCAAATCAGCCATAATATACAATAATAAAAAAATGCATTCACAGGAATGAGTCCAAAATACCTCCCACACACACAAAAAAATAAACTCCCCCCCCCCGCCGATATAATCATCTAATCTGCGTCTAAAAAATTTAAGTTTGGACTGTCTACTGTCTCAGGTGGCAAACTATTCCAGTAATCTACCACTCTGTTGGTAAAATAATATTTTCTGACATCCCACCTGCACCTTTGTTTTTTTAATTTTCAAGTGGTGACCCCTAGTCTTAGTACTAACTTCCAACTCCAATAGCCTGCTAAAATCCAACTTACCCATGCCAAAAAAGATTTTAATATTTCAATCATATCTTCCCTCGCACACCTTCTTTCAAATCAGAACATATTTAGTACTCTCAGTCTATCTTCATTTTTGACTCAATACATTGCTTCGAAAACTTCACTGGCTTATTTACTACTACACCTGTTATTTCATAGCTAAATTTCCTATTATCCCTTCCCATGTTATTAACTTTGCAACTTCAAGGTTAAAAGTCACTTGACACTTCTGAGCCCAAGCAATTAACTTATATATTTAAGTCACTCTGCATTTTAAAGCTACCCTCAACTTCTTTGAGCTGCCAATTTAGTGTCATCAGCAAAGATTGACACTTTTCTATTTAATGCTTCTCCAAATGAATAGGTGATCTGGAAGCCTAAATAGGATTGGGACTGGGATAATATTGTGTATAGTGTTGATGAAATGGTTATGAGTAGAGGGTGATATATATGGATATGATACGGTAAGAATGATGATGAATTATGCCATGTTGCCTGGCTAATGCTATCGTTTTTTAATTTACTTTGCCTTTTTGTGTGTGTATTTTTTTGTATTTTAAGCCTTCGAGCCTTTGTTATCGCTTGCTCATTTGAGCATTTGTATCTTTGTTTTTATTCTTGTTGTTATTGTTTTTACTTTTTGTACTTTTGCAGTAGTTTTATAGTTATGTATGTTTATCTATTTATCTATTTCTTCTTCAGATTTCTCTTTATATCTTGTTCATAATCTCATCAGTGTGTTAATTTTAGTTTGTTCCATTTCGGTTGTCTGTTTCAGTTGTCGATATTGGTGGTTTTATTCAGTTTGCTTTCATTTCATTATTTATATATTAGTGTCGTAGAATGGACTCTCGACGATATACCATATATAACTATTCGTTGAGGGAACTTATTTAATTATCTTTAGAGTGCGTGGATGTCTAGGCTGGTCGATATTATGTATCTTCGATATGCTTAAGAAGTGGAACTGAGCTCAAGGATAATAATATTGCTATCATTAATAAAATAGAGTTTTATTAATAATAACTATCAACAACACACAAAACGGAAAATATTGACATAAACAGAGAATGGAAATGGTCGTGGGGAATCTAGCTAATCCGAGGATTAAGATAGATTTAAAAAGGTAAAACAAATATAAAGTTACAGGGATGGGATGGTTCGCTAAACCATTCAAAGCACCAGATAGAGTTGACAAAAAGGGTTAAATACTCAAAGGTAACGTTTGGCTTACGTAATTATACTTGTTGTGCAGAGGAAGGCGACGTGAAGGAATTTCCGGTCCGCTGACGAGTTCCAGCCGAAGGGGGGGAATTAAATGATCCTGACGTAGCGTCTTGGAAATGAGAACCGTTTCTTGACGAGCGGCTTAAAGAACAATGGCTGTTCTAACGTTGTTCTCTTTCTGAACAACAGGGGAAAGGGTAAGAACCGTTTCTTTGCGAACGGGCTCAAAAGAACAATGGCTGTTCTACGTTGTTCTCTTCTGAACAACAGGGGGGGGGGGGTGAAAACCGTTTCTTGTCAACGGGCTCGAAAGAACAATGGCTGTTATAACGTTGTTCTCTTTCTGAACAACAGGGGAAGACTTGTGGACTTGGCGTCACGAATGCTTGAACCTTGGCACTCAAGGGATATTGTCCTTCTTCTGGACAAGTGATGGTGAATCTCGAGGTCGAGGTCCCTTGGCGCACAAAGTTCTGAGAGGGTCGTAGTGATGTTTCGCGACGGAAATCTGGATCTCCAATCTGAATCTTAGTGGTAAAGTTTCCATAAAAATAGCCGCGACATCTCCTTGGCGTGGGGGACAATGGAGTGGGAGCTTCGAGGGAATGCACAGCCGAGCCTGAGAACAATGCCTTATCTGTTGATAAGCCTAACTAAATCTGACGAGGTCGGTGCATGGGGCGACGGGAGAAGATAAACCTCCTTGTTTAAACATTGACTCAGGTGGCTGTGATAAGGCCCTAGGCTTCAAAGCGAAGATGCACGTGGGTAGCATCGTAGTTTTAAATAACATGTGATAGTGGTTGAAATTACGCGGCCTCAACCTGTTCTATCACACCCCTCCATTCCGGGGGAAGTTGTCACTTCGAAAAAAAAGAGAGAAAGGACAACGATAGAGCTCCGTTGTGGGGAACTCGTTTTCTTGTACCAACCGTATCTTCATGCACCTAACTAGTATTACCTCAATACATATGATTATTTTGATCTTTTAATTACAGGGGAAAATAACCTTTGATAAAACTTAATAAAAAAAGGGGCATGGAACAATAAAATGATATAAAATTAGTACATATGGAAAAAAATAATTTATACGTAATTTAATGGGTACAAATATATATACATACAAAAAAAAATAGGCATTGAGCATTACAAAATTCAGACATATCTATTAACTAATTATCTTACAAGATAATCTGATTTAAGTCGTACAAGACGGTATTTACATACATAGAGATCCTAATCCTACGAATACAATTACTCTACGCTATTCGGTAACGCATTCCTACTGAGTGCGTCAGTGACCTGGTTATCGGAACCTTTTATATAATTTATTTTAAATTGATACTCTTGCAGGGGGAAACTTCAGCGCATGATTCAGCCGTTAGGGGGTCGCACATTCCTAATATAGGCTAACGCATGGTGGTCGGTTCCTATCTGAAATTCTTTCCCTATGAAGTACATTTTGAATTTGTCTATAACCCAGATAATTTATAGAGCTTCCATCTCTATAGTGGTATATCTCTTTTCGCGTGGTAATAATTGGCGACTAGCATATGCAACTGGATGACTCGTTCCGTCATCCTCGTATTGAAGGAATACACCTCCAATGCCCTCGTTGCTCGCGTCGGTCTCAATCCCAAAGGAATTTTCCGGGTTGGGCAACTTTAAAATGGGGGCAGAAATGAACTTACTCTTGAGCTGATTAAAATGGGAAACAGCGACATCATTCCAACATAAAAGATCGGGGGAATTATTTTTTAGAAGCGAGCTGAGGGGCGCCGGAATTGCAGCGAATTTTGGAACAAATCGCCGATAGTAAGAAGCTGATCCTAGGAACGATCTTAATTGCTTCTTTGTAATCGGGAGGGGCATGTCGGCGATTGCCTTAATCTTGTCCTCTTGGAGACCTAACTTGCTTTGTCCGATTTTGAAACCCCAGTATTTTATGGTTTCGTGGGCAAAAGGGCATTTGCTGGGGCCAATGGTGAGGCCATTTTCGCGCAGTCGCTCGAAAAGAGCTAATAGGGTGGTTAAATGGTGACTCCATTCAAATAGTTCTTGTACCTGACTCTTTTGATGTGGTGGCAGCTGTGCGTCAATATCCAGGTCAAAGAGTTCCAAAGACTCGCCTGGTAGGGAAGGGGGCGGGTAATCGGCATCAGGTTGGATGCACACTATCTGTATTACATTAAGGGACTCCGCGGGGTAATCTTCTTTAAGCGCCGATGTTTCGTCCAGTGCTACGAACCTATCTCCATGGGCGCGTTGGGGGTACTTTTTTTCTTGGGGTCCACGGACAGTTTCCGTGTCCTTGTCTTGGGCCTTATCGCCTAAGGGTGTTAGTAATTCACACTCCTTTTTTGCCGTCCTAAGGTCCTGGTTAAGGATCCTTGAGAAATCGGACGGTATCGGGGTTCTGATGGGGACGGGCTCCTGGGCTTCTTCCTTAGCTCGGTCTCGAGAAAGGGTGGCCTGGGACTCAGGGTCAGAACTTACCTGGGGGCTCTGTCCTATAAGTACGGAACAGAATTGTATGGGTGCTGAAATAACTTCAGCCCAGCCATCATTATATTGACACTGCAGGTAACATCTAACGACGGGGAATTGGTTCGCCCGCCCAAGGTAGTCATGTACCACCGAAAACTTTTCGTGGTTAGGGTCCACTGGGGGAGGAGCTCGTCGGACACGATGAAACACGTACATTTTGTGTCCCTGACGAGAGTTGATACTCGGCAGCCGTTCAAGCTGCCCTCCTCAAATTTCAAAGTTCCCGATGAACTTTTATCAAAAATAAAATTTACCTGGTGGCCTGACGGAGGGGGAGAAGTTGCTGCTTGGGTCTGCACCACCGGGGGAGCCGGGGTGGCATTAATCTGGTGAACTTGGTGGGCTGGTCCGCTTTTAAGCCTAGAATTTTGGTGGCAATTCCAGCTCATGTGGTTTTCTACACCACAGGTGAAGCATATGATTGGTCGTTTCGGGAAGAGAGACGG
Organism: Ceratothoa steindachneri; assembly: GCA_963969495.1. Taxonomy (NCBI): domain Eukaryota; kingdom Metazoa; phylum Arthropoda; class Malacostraca; order Isopoda; family Cymothoidae; genus Ceratothoa; species Ceratothoa steindachneri. The sequence continues at coordinate 149,063,114 of OZ018318.1, forward strand.
AGGAGAAATCTTAACGGGAGGTTTGGAGTCCCGTTGTTGGTTTTGGGGAATCAAGTTTTGGGGTTTCACGGGGCTAAGACTCTTCGTCGGCTTTTCTGTGAAGGGGCGCGAATCCTCCCTTCTTTCCTTGTAGGGGGATTGGTGAGAAGTTCGATTCTCCTTTGGGTATAAATTATGGCTTGCGGCATAGACATCCGCTTCTTCGGTACATTCTTTAAAGGTCTGGCACCGACGATCCTTGACGAACGCGCAGATCTCCGTCGGGAGAGACACCAAAAATTGATCCCGCAACACGAAGTCTGTTAAGGACTCGTAGTTAGGATCAACCTTTGAGGATTCTAAACCAAAATTTAAAATTCCTCTGAAGAATGTATCCGAATTGAAGGAACGTCTGTGCGGGTTTAATACGACCTCCTCAAAATTCTTGGCGGTAGAAATCGGGAGTCATATTATGAGCGGCCAATAACTCAGCTTTTAAGGTGCTATAGTTAATTGTACATTCAGATGGTAAAGATATAAAAATTTCGCGCACTTTACAATTTATATGGGAAGTAATCTGACTACACCTTCAGCCTCCAGATCCATGTTATTGATTTCGAGGATCTTTTCGAAGTGGACTAAAAATGCTCAGAAATCCTCTCCGTCCTTGAAATTGGGAAGCTTTAGTGAGAGATTGGGGGATGCTTCAGAACGTGAACTGGATGATTGTATTTCTGCTTCAACACGAGCTAATTCAATCTGAGGGTAAAGCTCAGCTTGTCTTTTCCGTTCCTCTCTTTCTCTTTCTTCTCGTTGGATTTCTCTTTCTCTTTCTTCTCGTTGGATTTCTCTTCCTCTTTCTTCTCGATGGATTTCTCTTTCTCTTTCTTTTTCTTCTCTTAACTTTTCTCTTTCTCTTTCTTCTCGTTGGATTTCTCTTTCTCTTTCTTTTTCTTCTCTTAACTTTTCTCTTTCCGTTCTTTGCTACTCTTGAATGTACTCAATTAGTTCTTTTCCGGAAAGTCCCAAGGATTCTCCTTGCGCTTTAAAGATTTCGAACTGAGTCATCTTTGCACTTGGGGGCGCAATAGTCAACCAACTAAAATTCCTTGCAACAAGAATTATGACTTCTAGAGAATTAGCCTACCTAAATATTGGCCCTGACCTTTTTGTACTTGGTTTCTCGATCTAAATAACCACTGACCAAAATCAAACAAAAAAACACAAACAAATTATTATAACAGTTCCTTGAGCTACTCCAGCTTCTTAAGTTTAAAAAAAAGTGGATAGCAATCGTTAAAACAAAAGGGAACTACTATACTCTATTATTATAACGAATAACACTATGCTTTACTCGACTGAGACCAGTGCTTGCAAAGATATAGCGTTAAACCTTACACACTTGATACCAAATTTAAATAGTATATATATATATGTCGTAGAATGGACTCTCGACGATATACCATATATAACTATTCGTTGAGGGAACTTGTTTAATTATCTTTAGAGTGCGTGGATGTCTAGGCTGGCCGATATTATGTATCTTCGATATGCTTAAGAAGTGGAACTGAGCTCAAGGATAATAATGTTACTATCATTAATAAAATAGAGTTTTATTAATAATAACTATCAACAACACACAAAACGGAAAATATTGACATAAACAGAGAATGGAAATGGTCATGGGGAATCTAGCTATTCCGAGGATTAAGATAGATTTAAAAAGGTAAAACAAATATAAAGTTAAGGGGATGGGATGGTTCGCTAAACCATTCAAAGCACCGGATAGAGTTGACAAAAAGGGTTAAATACTCAAAGGTAACGTTTGGCTTACGTAATTATACTTGTTGTGCAGAGGAAGGCGCCGTGAAGGAATTTTCGGTCCGCTGGCGAGTTCCAGCTAAAGGGGGGGAATTAAATGATCCTGACGTGGCGTCTTGGAAATGAGAACCGTTTCTTGACGAGCGGCTTAAAGAACAATGGCTGTTCTAACGTTGTTCTCTTTCTGAACAACAGGGAAAAGGGTGAGAACCGTTTCTTTGCGAACGGGCTCAAAAGAACAATGGCTGTTATACGTTGTTCTCTTCCGAACAACAGGGGTGGGGTGAAAACCGTTTTTTGTCAACGGGCTCGAAAGAACAATGGCTGTTCTAACGTTGTTCTCTTTCTGAACAACAGGGGAAGACTTGTGGACTTGGCGTCACGAAGGCTCGAACTTTGTTACTCAAGGGATGTTGTCCTTCTTCTCGACAAGTGATGGTGAATCTCGAGGTCGAGGTCCCTTGGCTCACAAAGTGAGAGAGGGTCGTAGTGATGTTTCGCAACGGAAATCTGGATCTCCAATCTGAATCTTAGTGGTTAAGTTTCCATATAAATAGCCGGGACATCTACTTGGCGTGGGGGACAATGGAGTGGGAGCTTCGAGGGAATGCACAGCCGAGCCTGAGAACAATGCCTTATCTGCCCATAAGCCTAACTCAATCTGGCGAGGTAGACGCATGGGGCGTACGGGGGAAGATAAACCTCCTTATTTAAACATTGAATCAGGTGGCTGCGATATGGCGCCAGGCTTCAAAGCAAAGATGCACGTGGGTAGCATCGTGGTTTTAAATAACATGTGATAGTGGTTGAAATTACGCGGCCTCAACCCGTTCTATCACAATTAGGTTTATGTTTATCATCGTATTTTTCTGCTTTCGTCAATTCATTGTTTATATCCGATTTGACGGATTTCGTCGTCATGTACGGTTATTTTGTTTATTTCTTTCTGGAGTAGCGTTTCGCTTAGTTTTACCCACAGGTCTTTGGCGTGTGCGTACATTATTTATTGATTCGAGTGCGGTTCTCTGGTATAGATCCTCTGATGTTATTCGATCTTGTCTTTTCTTGTTTCCTATAAATCTTGTGGCCCAGTAATTTATTATCTGAGCCTTTTTTATTTGCGTTTTTCTCAGCGTATGAGTAGGGATTATTCGGTCTATGTATCTTGGGTGTTTTCTGTTGCTGGTAATGATTTGTGTGATGTCATCCGCTATTTTGATGTACATCGCACTCTTGTCTGTTGGTTGTGGTACATAGGTCACGGGTATATATTGTGTACAAAGTTGAGGAAGAGACACCCTCCTTGAGGCCCACCCGCCTGTAATAGGAATGCCTCTCCCATCTGGCCTTTTATGTGAAGAATAGCTTTCCTTTCTTCCAAGTAGTGGCATAATATTTTGTATAGGTTAGGTTTAATTTTAAGGCTACTGATTTTATCTTTTAGGCCGGGTATCCATACCTTGTCGAAAGCTTTGGCAGCATCGCGGAGTATGACGTCCACTCTGTTGGCTCGCACTGTTTCGGTGGTGATTTTTTTCTGTAATAATTGCCAGCCCGGTTTCCGTTCCTCGCTTCCTCCTGAACCCATGTTGTTTTGGGCTATAGAGGTTATTGGCTTAGAGGTATTTCTTTAGCCTCTCGGTTAGGAGCTTTTCGAAGGGTTTCCTGGGAAACTCCAGTAGCGAGATGGGGTGGTAGCTTTCGATTTGGTGCTTCGGTTTGCCCGGCCTCGGTAGGAAGATCATCTTTGCCGTTTTGAAGGCCTGGGGAAAATACCCAGTATTCAAACAAGCAGTGAAGATCTTTATAAGTGATTCGTGCACGTTGTTTAGTGCGTTAACCAGATTTGCCTTGGTTATGCTGCTTAGACCTGGTGCCTTATGCTTGAATGACTTGACTGCTGTCAAGTATTCCTCCATTGTGAAGGGCATTCCTTCTTCCGAGTGGGTGTGTCTCTCCTCGTCAACACGTACTTATGGCGTGATGTTATCTTGTGTTTGTAGTGTTTGTATGACTTCTTCATATTCGCTGTCATAGATAAGGTTTCCTTCGGAAGAAATTGAGAATAGTGGCTCCAGTGCCTTTAGAAGTGTTATTGCAGTTTGGCGTTCCGTTGCACTTCCTCGTTATGTACTTTAAATTTTCTTTTATCTTTTGGCTGTGTTCCTCGTAATCTTCGGTATTGTGTCCAGAATTTCCTTGCATCTGTTTATGTCCATTTTTTCGATAATATTTTTCCAGACCAGATTGGATTTGTCTTTTATTAATATTGCTAATTGCATTCTGATTGTTCTTAGTCTGCAGTAACTTTTCCTTGAGTGACCGAGTTCTATTATCTTCTTTGTTAGACTTTAGAATTCTTCCGTTTTTCTTTTATCTCATTGTTACATCGCGGTGAAGGTAGGGTTCTATGTTTTATTGTAGGTGTGTACATTTTATCAGTTTCCGTTATTTTGGCGGTTATTCTTTGTAGTTCTATTCTATTTCGTTGGTTTCTTAGTTGTTTAAGGTTCTAATTTCTATGGAGCTTGGGTATTCTTTGTATTTGGTCCAGTCGGTTTTGATGGGTGATTTTGTTGGCGGGATCTTTATTTGGATACAAGAGGTAGATATGGTTGTGACAATGCTTAGATGGTCGGATGGGGTTGCGGGTCAAGGCTCAGTATGGAGATTGAGGTTAAAACTGGGGTTGATAAGAACGATATCTGGCGTGGTAGAAATGTTAGAAAATCTGTGCCTTCTCTTTGGACCAGGTTTCTTTGCATCAATAATTACCGTTCGTATGGGGGTTGTCTATCCTGCTTCCCTAGATCTGGCGTTAACATCTCCGACCATTATGGTTAAAGCTGGTCGGCGACAGAGTTTAATGAAGTTAGGGTCGGGAAGGTACGGGTGCCTCGGGGGTTGCTATGCCCTCGCTACTACAAAAACGTATGTAGTCATTTTAATCTTTATTGCAAGGTAGGATTCTTCTAGGTTTTATACTTCGGTATAATGAATCACAGTTTTTCACTCCGATCATTGCACCATCGTATCTGGTCTGGGTATGGTTTATAGTTATGTATATTCTTGTTTTTTTTTTCATTTTCATTGTCTCGATTTCCGTGTTGATTCCGTATTCGGTTAATATTGCAATATCCAGATTTTCTTGTCTTTTTGTGTTTTAGTAAATAATCCGTTTGTCCATCAAGCCGTTCACGTTGAAGATAAATATTTTTATCTTTTGCTGATACGTGAACATGTTGGATTTAGTTCTTGCTTTCTTTTCCTGTTTTTATTTTTCAGCTTTTGCTGGGGAACGCGTGCGATCAGATCGTTATTTCTCAAATTAGTCGTTTGATATGTTATAGAAGGATTCAGGGACGATTAAAATCATTCCCTGATTGAGTGCATTATGGACTTCTGTTTCATCTGCGTGTGCGTCGTGATCCCATTTATATTTTCCTTTTAGGAGGCCGTCAACGATTTATTTTGTTTGCAGGTGTTAGGGAGTGGGGTTCATGTGCAAACCGTATATTTTAATATTCAGTTCTTGAGTATTTATTTCGGTCTTTGCATTTTGTTTTTTTCTAGTTTGGGGGGCAATTTCTCCGGTTGCTTTTGTAATTTTCTCGTCTGATGTGTCTTCCTCAGTTTCTGGGTCGGTGTCCATTTGGGTCTGTTCTTGATTCTCTGTTTTTTCTTGTTCGTTGAGTTTCATGTTAATATTGTATACTTCACTTGAGGTTGGGATCTTTAAGGAACCATATTTTCGTTATACCATTCAGGCTTTGCAATATTCACGAAATGCACGTGCAGAGTATGAGGACTGGTCGCAGATCTCCTTCTATGTTTACAGTTGTTGTTTGTGATGCAGGTGACCTTCTCGTTCCTCCTGCTGTTGTGGCAGCGTATGTGGTGTGCTTTTTCTTTCCTTTTCTTCACATTTTCGATTTTCTTTTTCTCCATCAATTGTTTCTTCATTGGGCACAACATTGCTAGGCTTATGTGTCCGTTCTCGCAGTTCAGGCACTTTTTTTGGGAGTTTTTACATTTGTCTCAATGGTGATATTTGCTTGCACATTCCAACCAAGCTTTTTCTTTGTATGAACATTCCTTTGTCGTGCTTTGGTCCAGGGTGTAGCAGGTGAAACACACCTGGACAGAGATGAACGTTTCTCTATCAATCTGGTTTGGTCATATCTTCGTGTAGGAGGCAAGTAGGCTTTGTTGTGTGGCCTTCTTTGTCATTTCCGTGGTTCGAAAGATTACTTTAAAGACGTATGTGTATGTTCTTCTCCGTTCTTATTTTTTAACGTCTTCGATGGTAGCCCAATTTTGCTATTTTTTCAATTCTTCTTCAATTTCCGTGGCTGAATGGGGGTGTGCGGGGTGCGAGTCTGATTTTGGCTAGTTTCTTGGTTGCGTCTTAACTTAGAAGGAGGTCTAAGACTTTCTATGTGTCACCAAGCGCAACGTATCCAATATATTGGTCCTTCTGCCTGAGTAAAGTTGCACCGATTTCCGCATAGATGGTATGCGGGGTTCTTCTCTCCTGTGTTTTTCGTTCACGAAGACGATACGAAGAGGCACCCTCTTCTCACCCTTGCAATCATCCATGGTAGCTCGTGGAGAGCCTTCTTTTTGATAGGGTGTTCCTTTTCTTCGTGCCTCTATTTTGCCTGAGTATACGAAATGAGATGAAAATGACCCCTCTGCCTCCACAATCTTTAGTACAGCCGGTGTAACTGCCTGGGTGAAAACGATGAATGAATGGGATGATGGACCTGGGGAGGACCTCGAGAAGGATGAATCATGGCAGACTTGATGATGGGTGGTGATTGAATTGATTAAGAACTGGACCTTACCTCAAATTTAATCAATTGTTTCTTGGTTCATGGTACACCCCTCCAAAATTTTCATTGAAATCTATCAATAACCTTTTTTAATATCATACCCATCAATGATCATAACTGCCACAGTATTGACAGAGGTAATAATATAAATCGATAAGTATACAAGATATTTACTAGAATCTAAAATTACAATGTGGCAATAATATAAAGTTAAAGATTCCTGACACTTTTTTTGCCATTATTTTTTATTTGCCCATACATTCCAAAACAAATTTCCAAATCACAAAATATTGAGCAAGAATTTTTTTAATGCCTCTCGATTTTAACACTGTATAAAGACCAACGTTGTGTTATTGAACAGAATTTACTTTTAAAGAAAAGCAGTCTGTATAATACGATCCCGCAGACACACCGATATCAAAGTAAATTTTAGTGACCTCCTTCCCGCGGCCACCGACTACATCACATTCAGGGAATGCGCAAAAGCACTGATAATTTATGACTCAATCAATTGTGGATGTGTTCCAAAGCCTGGTCTAAGCCTCTTATTAATACAAAAAGGCTAGGCTATCTTCACTCCTGACACACAGTAGCGAAAGATTCTGATTACTTTAGTTTAGATATGGGTATGTTTTTATTCAAAATACAGTATGCTCAACCTACAATTAATAAAGTTTCACATCCATACTTGTAACCACAGTCACTGGCGCTAGCTACACGACTCCCATAATTCTAACTTTCGCCGGTCCTTTGCTACCACCATCCGGAGGAGTGTGTTTGATGGCATCTTTTAACGATATCTGAGGAGATCCCTTTAAAGAACCGGCAACGCTACCTTAGTTCAGAGGTTAAGGTGTTTTAAAGTCATTTTTTTTAAATATCCAGGTTGATAGATGCGATAATTTATCAAATTGTATTGAATGTTATTTATACAATGCAAAGATGATTTAGAAATATATAATCAAACTTAAAATTCCATTTTTCTAAAGTACTTTGACAATCATATTAAATTTATAACTCAATAACCTAAAGCTATTCAAAATCATGCAATTTACTATTCACAATTGGCATTCATTTCCTCACTCTAGGAAAATTATCATTTTTTTTTCTTATTTTATGTAACTTTTATGTTTAACTTTTCCTTTCCATGTGCTTATTTACCATTATTTTTTATTTTCATTTCAAGTAAGAATTACGACAGAACCAACATATCAACCGAGGTGAAAAGAAAACGAAAGTTAAATGGCTAACCATAGCTGATCTATATCTTTTAATTAATTCTGAATTAAATAAAGAGATTAAAAATGAATCTCAATTAGTTACTAAATATTTGAATTAATCCCATTTTTCCTCATTAACAATGTGTCATGATTATAATCTAAAATACAAAAGGATTGATTTGTTTCACCCGAATGGGTACATACCACTCTTTCTCAGTGTCATTTTAATTTGGCTTTCTTTCCTTCTCCAGATTCCCGTTAGCACGAGATATCCAGAAAACAATTGCGCGCCAAATAAAGGCGCGATTGGTTGCTTGGCGACCGCGCTTTCAGCGGTTTCTTCTGGCTCAGCACACGCTCGAGGGCGATCGACGATCACCTCTCAACGAAATCAATCTATCACGTGGGATACGCTAATAAGAATATATTGTGGTTTAATCAAAATTACTATCGCCACCTCTCTAATCTCGCTTCCAAAGGGAAAAATCTCCTATTCATTTGAGGTAAGCTGGGCGACGTGGCTGGCGGCTGAAATGAGTGGGATAGGAAAAAGGAGCTCAGACAAAGTTTCGAATGAGCTCACGTTTCTTCTCGGAGGGGACATAGGTTAGTTTTATTTTCGTATATGGGAGTTCGTGTGCTCCTACGTCGAGACTTAGGCTGACAATCAAATGGCAAAGCGATTAAAGTCGTAGGGTTTAATGGTTTTGTACCAGCAACTCCCCCAAGGGTCATCAAGTTCTTACATTCGAGTATGTGCTATAAATAAGAACTTACTCCAACTGCTATGTATTAGACCCCCGCAGCCCTCACTGTCTATGATTAAGGAGATTCTTTAGTACAGTATTTCCTCTCTCCAATACTAATTATTACGACTTTCCTCTCTACTTATCCCTCAGTTTCCCTTCTGCATATCTAATACCCCATTCCGTATCTCCCGGATATGCACACGTTCATTGCATTCTTTTTCAAGAAAAATAAAAAAACGCTCATAACACTCTAGACTATGACTTTGGGTTTCCACTTCATTGCTTTTACAATTCTTTGTCCTCTTTGTCTCTTTCTGGAACAAACAATCGTCAATATCCATCCGTTCTCCTCCATTTTAATAAGAAATATATCTTCATCAGGAGATGCTTCCCTACCTGGTCACGGATTTACGCGCTTAAATTCATACCTCCACTAAATTATCACATAAAGACCAATTTCAAAATACTATCAAATTATCTGACACACGCGAACACACACATACACACACACACACATATATATATATATATATATATATATATATATATATATATATATATATATATATATATATATATATATATATATATATATATATATATATATATATATATATATATATATATATATATATATATATATATATATATATATATATATATATATATATATATATATATATATAAAATCAGAGATTTTTATGTTAAAGACTCTTTGATTAGTTCGTACTAAATATACCATTATTCCTACTTTCGCCCTCTTTTGTACTCGTCTTTTGTTCCTGAATGTCAATATTGTATCTATGTTTGGAACCCTGTATCCGTTTCTGTTGGGGGTTCTTCGTTGAGGTTGACCACAAAATTAAGTATTCGTGTACCTTATGATATCTTTTGAATTTGCCCTTTATTGTTTGCTTTTATCATCGACACCTCCCCCCTCCCCCCGCTTTTTCATGCCTTTTCCATCAGCTCTAAATCACAAGTCTAATTTTCTTCATTAAACTGCATGTGATCTCTCAACTATGTAATCACACTTAGCGAACGAACAAGGAAAGAAAACAAGAACCAAAGACCACGGACAAAGGGGATTTATTTATTAATAAAGAGGACTACACCAACCAGTCCTCTAAGGAATTTCAGAACCATAGAACGATATCGCAAGGACTTATGTCCAAACAAAGAGATAAGAAAGTACAGTGATTTCTCTAAACGAGGAAAGTGGGTATGGAGAAAGTACCAAATGAAGAAAAGAAGGAAATGAATAAAGCTAAGAGTAGTAAGCATTAAAGACCATATATACGAATCAAGTTAAATAAATTTTTCGATTGGCGAATGTAGAATGAAAGGAAGGAGGAAGATAAAAGATAAAAAAAGAAGTATTCTTGAAAAGTTTCTAAGTCGAAGAAAATTGATGTACAGTAGCATAACGTAGAAGCCTTTGAATATAAGGGACGCAAGTGATAATAGACTCAACTCCAAATCTCGTGAACCCCACAAGAGAGTTGACTCATAATGGACTCCTCACCGAGTGCCCAACCGCATATCACCCAGACACCGAACCCGAAAAAGAATGCAGCATCAAAACCTGGTTGAGGATCCCAAATTTCAAATTAAGCCATGTACCAACTAACACTAGGTAGAAAGTGACTTATACTTGAGTCAAATCCGAACCATAACCAGTTCTGGAATTTAATAAATGGATGGGGGGGGGGGAAGAACAGGGTAGGATAGATTCAGGACGAGTTTTGAGAGGAGGCCTAACATAGCGATTTCATGGACTTTGGGAGCGGCGCGCTCGCACGCCCGATTTGGAAGGCAGGCTCTTAGGCGACCGAGGCTGGAAGAGATCTCACGACCAGAGGCCACTGATCCGACGCAGGCGCAGGCGCAGGCGCAGATGCTGACTGTTGGTGCATGTGTGTGTGTCTCTCTCTCTATCTCTCTCTCTCATTCTTTCTCTCTCTATGTCCCTCCCACACTCTCACTCCCGCCCTCTCCCACCTTCCCTCCATCCCTCCATCCCTCCACCCCCTCCTCATTGACTCACACTCCTCCATAGCCCTAATCCTCTTCTAGACCCCTCCCCCTCCCTCTACCTCTCACTCCCTATTCCACTCTCTCTCTCTCTCTCTCTCTCTCTCTCTCTCTCTCTCTCTCTCTATCTATCTATCTATCTCTACGTTTCTCATAAATACGCACTCTTTCACACACTTTTTGTCACATACACTCTTTACACACTTTTTGTCATATACACTCTTTCATCGACGCTCTCACACATTCTCTTACACACCTCCTTCAGGCCATTTCCACTTCTTCTCCTTCTCTCTTTCTCTTTATCGTACTCTATCTCACAGTCTCTCTCAAACTCTCCCTCACTCATTTTTCGTTATTTACACCTTTTTATCGTGATATTCATTTTTCTGATTGATAACGATTCTCGGTGATATTCCATAATTTGAATTCCGCTTTTACCCACTTGGGAAATTGCGCTTGACATCGTTATTTTTGTTTTTTTCATCCTAATTCTCAACGTGGGGCATACGCCTCGCCAGCTGGGCCTGGAGAAATTTGGGTGGGGCATGGCCGTGGAAACCCAGAATATATTTTTGACAATGAGCATCCATTTTTTTAATAATTTTATAATTATCAATCAAAAGGTATAATTTTGCTAAGTGGCAACAGAAGGAGTTATTATGCTAAATGGCAACAGCAGGAATTATTTTGCTAAATGGCAATAGCAGGTATATTAAATGAACTAAAAATGGGTTCATCATCAGATTTATCTGAGTGGCTTTAAATTGTTTGTTATCTGTGGTAAGTTGTGATTGACCTCGTATTTTTCTGTTTTAGTTGCAGGCAAAAGATTCTCACTAAACTCAAGTGATTCATTTATTCTTTTGTGGGAAATAAATAATTTACTTATATTTGTTTACTCATAAAAATATATTACAATAATAAAAATAGTTATAATTTAAAAAATTGTTTTTGAACCACCGGTATAGCAGATGCTTTTATGAACAGTTTTAGTTTTAGTGGAGCCCGAAGGGGAGTGACGGGGGGGGGGGAACACTGACGTAAACAAATAATTTAGGTTTGTTTGTTTCTCGGGAGGAAAAGGCTAATGTGGATATGAAATATATTAAAAAGATGAAAACACACGAGAGTGTCTCCTACAGGATGTCTTGTTTATCATGTTCATATAAAAAGTGGTGAAGTTATGGTAAGTGAAAATGTGTAGAAGGATCACGGACCGTCAATACAACTACTTTGGACATTTTCCTGGAACCAAAGAGTTACTATTTAGTCTCTCAATGGATAAAAATAAACCTATGATAAAATATAATATAGAAAATGTATAGAATACATGAAAAGTATTACAAGAAAAAACGGACGCAGAGAAAACAAGGTCTGCTGAGCAAAAGTCGCATGCTCTCACATATTGATTTATGACCTTACGACGTTCAAAAACTTCAATATTCCCCGGACTAACCTTAGGAGGACCTTGGCAATTATATAATTCAGAAGAAAATGTAAAACAACATAAGGGTTTCAGATTGCGTTAGAATCGGCCAAATAGTTAAGATGTTATTGTCAAAAGAAAATAATTCCCTGGTTAACGTTGGTAGGAGTTTGGCAATTTAATCCTTCGAAGGAGAATGTAAAACATCATAAGTGTTCTAAATTCTGTTAGAATCGACGGAATAGTTACAATGTTATTACCGAAAAAAATTAGACAAACCACGAATAGACTCGCACGCGACTAAAATTATTTGGTCCTATATTAAGTCTCTTAATATGACAGGTTCCTCTTTCCAATTACTTATTTTCTTACACATATACTCATCGATATTATTCTTCTAGGTAAATCCTAATCCTGTCTCACCTCCTTACCTGCATGTTAAACTCGTTCTATTTAGCTAGATCACTCATATACTTTCATCTATATGATTTGAATACGATTAAGGTATGGTTTTAGTCGCAGGCGACTCTACATCAGACTATGTAGATCGGTCGGTCGGTCCCCGTTTTGCTATTCTTTGTTTTTGGTTAACATCATAACGATTCGGCTGGTTCTAAGCAAATTTGAAACTCTTATATTGTTTTACATTCTCTTTCCAATAATATAATTTTCATGGTCCTAACAAGGTTAGCCCGGGGATTATTTTGTTTTTGCAATAACATTATAACTATTCGTCCGGTTTTAACGAAATTTAAAACTCTTATTTTGTTTTAAATTCTATTTCGAATGATAGAATTGCCCAGGTCCTCCTAAGGTTAGCCCGGGGATTATTTTGTTTTGGCAATAATACGATAACTTCTAGGCCGATACTAACGAAATTTGAAACACATATGATGTTTTCCATTCTCTTCAGAATGCTATAATTGCTGAAGTCCTCCCAAAGTTTGCCGTGGAATGATTTGTAAATAATATCATACATATTCAGCCAATTCTAATGAAATTTGAAACTCTGATGTTGTTTTAGCTTATCTTTCGAATTATACAATTGCGAAGGTCCTCCCAAGGTTAGCCCCGAAATTAATAAAAATACAATCGACTAATCAATTTTTTTATGCTAGACAGAATGTTCAAGAAACAACGAGCTAAAATGTGATGTTTAATCGCGCGCGAGTCTAGTCGTGGTAAACACTATATCTCACTACACTATATCTCAATAACATCATAACTATTCGACCGATTTTAACTAAATCTGTAAACTCTTATGTTGTTTTACATTCTCTTTCGAATGATAGATATATTTACTAAGGTCCTTCTAAGGATAGCCCGGGAATTATTTTATTTGGGAAATAACATTATAATTATTCGCCCAATTCTAATTAAATTGGTAACCCTTATCTTCTTTTACATTGTCTTTCAAATAATATAATTGTCAAAGTCCTCCTAAATTTAGCCGGAGAATTATTTGCCAATAACATCATCATTATTCGGCCGATTCTAACGAAATTTGAAATCCTTATGTTGTTTTACATTCTTTTTTATTGAATAATATAATTGCCTGGCGCTTCAAAGGTTAGTCCGGAAATTATGTAAAATTTTGAAGCTCGTAAAAATTGTATTCAATTTTGTTTATACTTTTAGTGATTAATTGACATCCATAATTTATTTTCTACTTCTATATTCTGATACTAAACGAAAATGTTTAAAGTGTGGAAACAAAACGATTGTGATATCTAATAATTCTCCACGACTACCTCTATTAGCTCGTGAGTCTTCCTTTTCCTGTATATATATATATATATATATATATATATATATATATATAAATATTATTTGTCTGATGGTAAGGAAGGAGCAACGGATCTAACGCTCAGACCTGCTTATCTAAATTGCTGGTGGTGCGCTCTTGGAAGAAGAAACGGGTGAAATGAAGCGAATCATAGAACGCGCTTGGTGGATGAGATCAAACAGACCAAAGAAGTATTGCCACCCCTCTCTCCCCCTATCTCCACCGCCAGCATCTCTATCATTACTTGCCACCATCACAGATTAATTACATGATCAAGTAAACGCAGTTATTCGGCCTAATATTGACACGCCAATGCCGAATTGTTTTGAAGGACCCAGTGTGTCAGGGTTTTCGAGCATTCCTTAAATCTTCGTTCTAAGAACTGTTTAAAAATCGATTTGATGAGACGCGGCCAATTACAAGAGTCCACAAACAGGTTTCACTTCCAGTGGATGTTAAATCATCTAGGTTTGATAAAATATGAACTGAAATTGTGAGAAGGAAGGAATGATTAAAGCTTAGTAATGCGAGCGAAGTGTTTATCAAATATCCGAGTTAGTGTCCTTTATTAGTTTAAGAACTGGTTCCGTGGACTTGTCCACAAAAGGATGCGGATTATGCCTTTCCTTTTTACTGGCGAAGACTACTAAATTGAAATCTTTTAACTTTACAAGAACTCAAGAACCTCCTCGTCATACATATTTAAGATTATCTTCAACATGCTTGCTTATTGTATTGCCCATCTTTGTACATATACTTACTTAGCTTCCTAGCTCTAAATGAGTTGATTCCTCGATATTTGAGTTTTTCGGGATCTTGCACCAGAGATTCGTTAAGGAATCTGCAGAGATACGATCGTTAGTGATAGACTTGAATATAATTCATGGTTCTGAATTTCTGCCGCTTCTTGCATTCCTGAGCCATATCAGCCCAGAATAAGGACGTAGTGATACGCTCAGCGGATCCTTATTTGCTTCAGATCCCGATTCATTGACGGCACGATCCGTATAAGATTCTTCAGGTAAAAGTCTATTGTTACTCTGGCTTAGGTTAAATGGGTTCGTTATAACGCTAAACAATAAAGGAGGAACTAAAAACAAGTTCGGCTTAGCAAAGTCGCGTGCTCTCACTATTTTTATTTATGACCTTACGACCAACAAAACATTCACTAATCCGCGGACAAACCTTGGAAGGACTTTGGCAATTATATCACTCGAAAGAAAATATCAAACAACCAAAGAGTTTTAAATTAAGTTGGAATCGACTATATAGTTAAAATGTTATTACCAAAACAAAAAAGTAGCAAAACAGGGACCGACCGACCGACATAGTGAGATATAGAATCGCACGCGATTAATAAAGGAGATAGCCAAAACACTTCTGATTTGTGTTTAGTTTTTAAATAATTAAAAAATCACTTATTTTATGACATATTTGAGTTCTTTAAGAATATAAATATAATTATGAATTAAAATAAATTAATGAAACATCACAATGAAGAGGTCTTTAATATTAAAAAGAGCTCATAATAATTAAAAATACACCTTTATAAATATATATATATATATATATATATATATATATATATATATATATATATATATATATATATATGAATCCATTAAACCACATTGAAAGAGAAAACGGAATAAATTTTCCTTGCAGTAATATTTTAATTACCTTTTTTCGAAAAATCTGTGCAGGGAAGAGATTAGAACCAGGCACACTGAGGCAGCGAGCACCGCTTTGATCTCAGTTAAAAGTATGCCGTTAGTACACTACGGCTACGCAGAGAACCAAAAAATTCTCTGAATAGAATAGATTCAAACCAGGCACAATGAGGCAGTTGTGCTCGCTGCCTCAGTGTGCCTGGTTCGAATCTCTTCCCTGCACGGATTTTTCGAAAAAAGGTAATAAAAATATTACTGCAAGGAAAAATGATTCCGTTTTCTCTTTCAATGTGGTTTAATGGATTCATTTTCATCATTCTCTCGTGCTATTTTGAGAAAAAATATACATATATATATATATATATATATATATATATATATATATATATATATATATATATATATATATATATATATATTATACCCCACGCATATCTTCCACTCCACTCCACCATTCGCACTCATTATCCGCTGCTTAACCAAGGTGACCCACTTACTACACTTTCCTATCTATCATCAGAGTCCGGCTATCCGGTTTCCCCTGAAAGCTTCAATACTTGCGTTTGTGTGTCACCCTACACAGCTCGTCCTCCCCTAACCATTCGTCTGCAGTCATTTTTATTCCCAGCACGCCTCTCTGCTTCCTGGATGCTCAGGCCCCGTCCAGCAAGGACATCCACCTCTTTCTCGGGCGCCCACGCTCTCTCCTTCCTATCAATCGAGATCTATACACTCTCTTTACTAGCCTTTCATCCTCCATTCTCTCTAGGTGACCATATCATTCCATCACACCTTTATCATCTCTTTCAATCAAACTCACTTTACTTCCACACCTCTCGTCCACTCATTCTTTCCTCACCCTGTCAATCAACCTCACACCACAAATACTTCCTAAGAAATTTTATTTCCATAACTTCAACTTTCCTCCTTTCGTTCGCACTCAACGCCGATGTTTCACATCAATATAGAGCAATGTGAACTACCTCTCCTTCATACAGTCTCATTTGCGCCTACATGTCCAGTAGCTTTCACTTTCCTGAGACTCCTTATCGCACCATGTGCCTGCAGTGACTTTTCTATTAGCTGCAATATTTTATTTTCTCTCCTTCCATCAGCCACCAACACTGCTCTTCTTTCATCCTCCTCCCGTTTAGACTCACTTGTAGCCCGCTCATTACTTCCCGCTTGCACCCCATTACCTTCCTTTCACCCTCTATTCACATTGAGCTTCCTTTTGTCACACACAATCGTAAATGCATTAACCAATGCCTGTAGTTTTTCTTTTGAGTCAGCCACCAGCACTGAATCATTCCCAAACAACAATTGGTCTAGCTCGTACATTTCTCCATTTTCACTCACTAATGCTGCACCCCTACCTCCCACTCTTGCTTTCACCTCTCACCATACAGTACATATACAGATTGAACAGCCAACCCTCACACGTGCTTTACAATCATCATCAAATATTTTAAAGGCTCTTATTAATGGGTATTGAATCCCAAGCATTATCAACGCATTTCACATCCCCTTTTCGCTCACTCTGTCATACGCTTTCTCCAGATCCATAACTGCCATGTACACACTTTTATTCTTTTCCAGGTACTTCTCCCATATATTCTTCAAGGTAAAGTTCTGGTGCACACAACATCTCCACTTCCTAAATCCCACTTGTTCCTCTCGATTCACATTTTCCGTGCACCTCCTAACTCTTTCACTCAAGACTCGCCCATATACCTTTCCAGGCACACTCAACAGGCTCATACCCCTAAAACTACCAGACTCAGTTCTTTCATCCATTCCTTTGTAGATAGGAACAATAAATGCATTCCTTCAATCTTCCGGCACACACCCATGGTCCATGCATACATTAAACAACCTCACCAACCACTCTACTACACATTCTCCCCCAACTTTCAGCAACTCCCTTGTTATCCCATCCATACCCCCGACTTTTTACTTTTTTTTCCTTTTCACTGCCTTTTTCACTTCCTTTTGTGTAATTCTTTCACTGTCTCTAATTCTTTCTGATGTCATCCCACCTCTTCTAAGACATACCAGCTGTACTTCTCTACTATCGTACACACTTAGCAAATTTTCAAAATATTCTCCCTATATCTTCCTTACTTCTTCATTTGTACTGATTACTTCACCTCTTCCATACCTTACTCTAATTTCTATCGCCTCTTTCTTCTTTCTCACATAATTTACATACTTCCGAAATTGCTTTTTATTCTCTCTAAAGCAGTCAGACACTCTTTCACCCCACCTATCATTCGCTTCTCTCTTCCGTTAAGCCACTTGATTTTTCACCCCCTGTCCCTTCCTCCAATACTTTTTCTTGTTTTGTGCGCTTTTGTTCTGTCCCTACCTGTTGAACAGTTTACGCTTCTCTTTCCCTAGCTCTTCCACTTCAGCATTCCGCCATTCGCTACCTTTCTTAACTCTCACTTCTTCAAGCACCCTAATTCCACATGCTTTCCTGGCAGCTTCTTCTATTCTCTCATCAACCTCCACTTATCTTCCACACCCAAACCCTCAGACTCTCTTATCAATTCCCACTCCCTTGCAACCAACTCTGTGTATTCTTCCTTGCACCTCGCTTCTCTGAGCTTCTGCACCCTTACCACTTTCTAATTTGGCAAGCGCCTTCGTTTTCCAACCCATTCACTCTTTAATCTTACCACTGCTATCACCAGGTGATATTCGGATAAGTCTCCCACCATTCACCACTCTACATCTACATCCAAAAGTCTCTTTACATTCTCTCTTCCTATCAGAACAAAGTCTAACTGTTTCTTTGATCTTCAATCACCCTTTTCCCACCTGCCTACCCAGCCTTTCCTAAGTATACTTGTGCTCTTTCTTTTTAAACCATGTGTTCCTAGCTAGCATCTCTCTTTCAACTCACATTTCCACGAGCCTTACACCATTATCATTCACTCCTCGCTCTTTGTATCTCCCAATAACCCCATTCACTACTCGATCACCTACCTTTGCGTTCAGGTCACCCATTACAACTACTTTTTCATTTACATTAAAACCTTACAGACATCCATTCAGTTATTCCCAAAACGCTTTTTACACACTTTCAGGTTCACCCAAATGCGGACCATACACGCTCACTATCACTCACAACCACAACACTTTTGAATTTATCGTCTTGTACTCTCTTACACACCTCCTCACTCATCAGTACCGCCACCCCCATGTCTAGCTCTCACTCTCTCATTTACCGCTGATTTTATCGCTTTCACCCCATCAAATGGTTCTACACCTTTTCCTTTCAACTTGGTTTAATTTAGGGGCAGAATATCCAGTTTACCTTTTACAAACAGAAAACCAATTTCACTTCTCTTCACATTCTCTCAACATCCACGCACTTTCAAACACCCCAAACTGAGGCGCTAGAGTGGCTTTGATCTCTCAGGGTCTCTCCTCTCATGGCCATTTGGAGGAATAAAAACAAAATCAAGATTCCTAACCTTTACTTACGATATATATATATATATATATATATATATATATATATATATATATATATATATATATATATATCGAGAATTATTTTTGCAATAACGCAATTTTAATTATGCGGTTAAGAAGGCAATTGTTGAGGGACGAATATGTGTGACCAAAAAGTCTCTAAAGATACACAATACTGTACGCCAGGCAGCCACTATCGGCGCTGCGCTTGAGTACCATTGACTTGGGAAAAGGTAAGAACCTTTTAACTAGAGTGCGATATTATTAGGTTGGCTCTTTAAATGGGAATAAGTTTGCCAGGTTCGTCCCAATGCTTATTCGAAAGATAAACACCTCTACAAAAATAAACTTCAATACAAATAATAACAAGGGCACATATAAATATGGAAATCTAAATAATAATCCGTACGACAATTAAGGACACTAGGTCGGGAAAAATATATAAGTGATCCAATACGTTGGATTGAATGAAAGATTTAGCAAGTCCATTGGCATTACACCAAATGGGAAATTCTTCTTAGGACTGGGAACGAAGAGGTGGGACTTACAGGCAAAGGACTCCTAGTTAACTCTGGAGGATAAACTGGAGATGTGGAAGACCAATGGCCAGGTCTTCGTCGATGGGCTCTCGATGCGATGGCGTCCAGAGAGAGTCCGAAGGGGGGTTGAAATTACTTCAGCTCCAGGGAGAAGTAATCACGAAATCGAGATTCATTTGCGCACGGCAGGAAGTCTCAACCAATATAGTGAGACGAGAGAGACCCAGGACAATCTTCCGGGGCGTAAACGGGTTTCCGTGATCTTCCTCTAAACAGGGCAGATTACGCGAAGAAGATCTGCTGACAAGATCACAAGGGCAAGGGGACCACTTCACGAGAGACAGATACTAGGGTCTGGACGGCCAGAAGCCCGGGTTCTCTTTATCTGCTGAGGATTTTCAGTTATCACCTTAAATAGGATCAACAGCCATGGTCGACAGAGGGCTGCGAGCAGCGAGGGAGCCCCAAGGGGATATCGGATGCGGTTAAGCAAACATGGACCTTGATAATTTCGGACATCAACGAGGCAAAAGGGTATTAAGCGAGATTCCTAAGAGATATCGGACGCGGCTAAAGCAAACATGAACCTTGATAATTTGGTGCACCCACGAGGCGTACGGAAAATAAGAGAGATTCATTTCTAAACTAAGAGGAGGAAGATAGACACGAATGCCACCTATGAGTGGGACAGCGTTATCAAACTGGGGGGGAAGACGGTGATAAAGCACCCCAAATTAAACACAGCATCGCTGGTGTGTCTCGACCAGAGAAATTCTGTGTGATAACGGCGTATTGAGATGAATGCTCTCACAGCAATGTTATTGCTAAATAGCTCTTCATTTCATTAACCATCGGAAGAAGCTCTTCTTACAGTTATGAGAGGGTAACATATAATCCAGCTTTTAGGAGCAATCTAAAACGATTGTTATCAATTAGCCTTTTTTAAATTGTTATCCCTCCCTTCGAAGAGAATGGAAAAGTAGCTTTACCCATTCTAGCCCGGCCCTATAAATCGAGAATTATTTTTGCATAACTCAACTGTTATTATGCTCTCTT
The DNA here is from genome assembly GCA_963969495.1 of Ceratothoa steindachneri. Lineage (NCBI taxonomy): Eukaryota > Metazoa > Arthropoda > Malacostraca > Isopoda > Cymothoidae > Ceratothoa > Ceratothoa steindachneri. The sequence goes on from OZ018318.1 coordinate 149,083,712, forward strand.
TTAAAGCAGGGATAACAATTTAAAAAGGCTGATTCATAGCAATCTTTTTAGATTTTTTGTGTCACATATGGCCCATTTAGACCTATAACTATAGGCTCATGTTACTCTAGGTGACTTGTGAATTTAGAAAATGGGTAGGGATTGAAATCATAAACCATCGAAAGAAGCTAGCGAATATTAGAATGAAAAGAAGCGAAAGTTGCATAATTATTGATCTAATATTGATTTATTAAGGTCATAAACTATATAGAGACAAATGCGTAATGAACAACTGTTCAATATCACAAAACCAGTTTAATTACGGTCCTCTCTCTCAGTTTCTCTCTCTTTCTCTCTCTCTCTCTCTCTCTCTCTCTCTCTCTCTCTCTCTCTCTCTCTCTCTATATATATATATATATATATATATATATATATATATATATATATATATATATATATATATATTTATATTCATTTCTCTTTTTCTACCTCTGTTGACAGTGACCCGTGATCGGAGCAAGAGGAGATTGAGCTTAATTTAACTGTTTTGCGGATGTTTCACACCAATGTAAATGTGGTAATGAGTGATTTCTTGAATGTGTAAACTTTATCAATCGCGAGCGACTCTACATCTCACTATGTCGGTAGGTTGGTCCCCAAGAAATTACTTGCACATTATATAGTGCTCAAAAGGGGCAAAGTATAAATTATATATAGTAGCAATACTGAACATCCCTGTATTAAGATAAAAGCTTGCTCGAGGGGCGGCCCTCGATATGTTTATTGTCCAACGAATAAATTCGGCTAACAGACCTGCATTAAAAGACCCAAAGAACGAGCGAATTTAAATCGTGGTACTGATGAATGTGTCCACACCTTTAAGTTGATGATGGCAATCTCAGGAGGGCGTGGCACTCCCTCCTCCCTTTCGCTTGGCACCTTTCATCCTCTCCCTTTTGTCTCCCTCCAACAACCTTCTCCGTCCTCATCGGAGTTGGGTGGCCAGCGAAATAGATTCCCATTACCCCACTCCCCTCCCAATTATCTGTACCAGGATTTTAAGAAGAGAAAACACCTTTTTTTTTAGAGGCTTAGGACGGGATTTTTAAAATCTTTTGCAGGATTACTTCCATTTTCTCTGTTTTGTTTAACAAATAAACCGGATTTATTTCGTGCTCTTTTCAGATTTAGCGAACCTGGCTGCGCATTTTGTTGATTTAAAGCTCCACTAACGATGGGTTTTGAAATTTGAAAGTAACTAAAGTGAAGCACTGCTAGTTGCTCGGGAATTGGTGTCAACGCGATTAAAGGTGAACGTTTCAAGGCTATAATATGATGTATTTAGAGCAACTAAAATAGGCAGATAAAAGCTCAAGTATAAACTCGGTAGTGAAGGCTATCTTAACCTGCTTGTTTGGAGATGGATTTGGATATTTTCTTTAGTTGTTGTAGATATTATCAGATTAGGAAAAACTTTCCGTATTTTGCTCTTTATTTTGTCTTCGAAACAGGGTGTGTATTGACATTTGCTATTTTCTTTTATTCCTAAGAAATTCTGTTCTAATTCAAAGAATACATGGCTGGTTAAGGGGCAGAGAATGGGGGATGGGGTCTGTTGTTACTCTTGGTATTGAATATATGAAATGATGCTCTCATCTAGCCTATCTAAATAGGCTCCAAAACTCGAGTGGCTGGGGAAAGGTCATTCGTCCTAAAGTCCTCCAACATCGAGACTCGAACGTGTGCCTAATCACATCGGACGTGGATTAACATCGATCAACTAGGACGAGCCGTTTACATTCAGATGTTCTGAGGTATTGATCGAGGCATAGGGGACTGATAAAGGGGAATTAGAAAGGGTGAAGAACGGTAAGAAAGATAAAGAAGAAGGTAATATTATATAAGAGAAAGAAGACGAAGAGGAAAAGTGATCAAGATAAATAGGAGAGAGAATAAAATAAAGAAGGAGAAGAACAGTGGTAAGGATAAATATGAGAGAGCCATAGAGGGGGTATAAGAAGGACATGAACAATGTAAAAGATAAAGATGGATAGGAACATTAAAAAAGATTAAAAGGATAAGAATAGTGAAAAGGATGAAGAAGAATAACAGTGAAAAAGATTAAAAAGGAGAGAGCAGAGAGAAAATAAAAAGGAGTGGAGAAGTAAAAGAGATTAAGCAAAGGAATATTAAAAAAGATAGAGAAGTAAGGAAGAAGGAGAAAGATAAAGGAGATGAAAAGTAAGAAAGAAAAAGAATGAAATAAAGTAAGTGAAATATAAAGAAGGAGAAGAACAGTGAGAAAGATAAATATGGAGGTGATGGTGATAAAGAAGGTAAATATATGAGGCAAAATAAAGAAGCAGAGGAAGAATAAGAAAAAGAAGGGAGAGGAACCATGGGAAAGTTGGAGGAGAGTAATGCTCAGAAAGATAGAGAACGAAAGGACATAAGAAAGATAAAGAAGGAGATGAACAGCAAAAAAAAAAAGAAAGAATAACATTGATAATTAAAAAGGAAATGAATAGTGAGAAAGATAAAGATGAAGAGAGACAGAGAGGAAGAAAAAATTAGAGGAATAGACAGAATGATTAACAAGGATACCAACTGGGAAAGATAAATGAGAGGAACCGTGAGAAAAAGAAATATGGGGAAGAACATTGGAAAAGTAAAAAGGAGAAAAAGGGGAGAAAAATAATAAACATGAACAGTGAGAAAGATTAAAAGAGAGGAAATGTCAGAAATATAAGGAAGAGGAATAGTAAGAACAAAAAAAAGAGAAGAACAGTTAGAAACCTGAGGAAAGAGATGAACGTCAAGGGAGTATATGGAAGAGAAGAACAATGAGGAATATATAGGTGGCGAGAAACTGAAGTAGATGAGAAAAGAGATTAATATTGAGAAATATAGAGAAGTTGAAGATTGAGATAGAACATAGAAGCAGAGGGACAATGAAAATAATAAATTAAAGAAACAGTCAGAAATATAAATAGGAATAGGAGAAAAGTGAGAAAAATAAAGAGGTAGAGAAAGAGTGAAAATGATAAAATATGCTCGGAATAGTGAGAAAGATAGAGGAGAGAAACATTTAAAACGGTAAAGAAAGTGAGGAAAAGTGAGAAAGATAAAAAAGAGAGGAAGAGTGAGAAGGATAAAGTTTGAGAAAAATAAAGAAAGAGAAAAGAGTGAGAAAGAAAAAAAGGATAGGAATTCCGAAAACGATTACAAAATTAGAGGAACAGATGAGCGAGAGTCGTGGGAACATCCAAAAATAAAATTGCTTTGTGCGATAAGGGAGAGCTTGGAATGTCAAACGCGCACCTCTGGGGTACTACCTATCCCTCAGCGTCGTGTTTGACCAAGGAGAATTTTCCCTCTCCCCCCTTGGCTGAAGCAATAACGGTTCCGGCTGGTCCCTATATATTGTTGGTCCTAATTGGGCATCGAAAGTATAGTCTTACCATTCTCAACGAGACACCTCATTCTCGATCGCGCTCTGTTTTTTCCTACGAGCCCGAAGGCTAGAATTATACTGAAGGATCTGAGCCCCAGTCAATAGGCCCATCCTTGGTTTCGGTACGTTTCATCTCCTAAAGCCTCGAACCCAAACCAGGCTGAGACGAGTCATCTGTGGATTCCTTGCCAGTCATCCCGGTGTACATACGTACCGAAGCTCATTATAGCCTCCCGACGTTCCCTTCGAGTTCCCCCCATTTCGCCCCAAGTCGCTCTGTTAAATCGATTACTGTAACCATCAAGTATCCATTCAAAATAATTATTGTGTATTTTATGTAAATTTATTAAAGTTTATTTTTCTCCTACCTTTTCATAAGCCTTATAGCACGCGGCCTTCATTAGTTTAGTAACGGACAACCACACTCTATTGTTTGTATTTAAATCCCTCGTACTAATTTTGGCACAACATTCATGAACCACAACATACATGTTGTAACCACAACATACATGTTGTGGTTCATTTTACTACAGTGAGCGTTAATGAAGGAGAGCAACAGTGAAATAGCTAAATGAGAGGCAAAGTGTGAACAAAATGAAAGAGAGGAATAGTGAAAAGATGAAGAAGCAGAGCAAGTGAGAGAACAATGAAAGAGATGAGGAAGATGTGGAATAGGGATAAATATAAAGAAAGAGGGGAACACTGAGAATGAGAGTAATAGTAAAAATGAAAAATAAGCAAATTAATAGTGAGAAAGTTAAAGGAGAAAATTATATAACATAAAGAAGTAGGGTATAATTAGGGAAGATAAAGAAGAGGAACATCCTAAATGATAAAGAAAGAGATGAAATGTAAGCAACATAAATATGAGAAAAACAGTGAGGATGTTAAAGAAGGAAAGAATAACGGCAAAAGATAAAGATGAAAAATAGCAGAGAGTAAAATAAAGAAGGCGAGGAAATGTGATCAGATAAATATGGAGAGAACCAGAGATGGGGGAAAAGAAAGATATGATTAATCTGAAATAGAGAGATGGAGAAGAAGATTGAGAACGATGAAATAATAGAAATAGTGAAAGGAGAAGAACAATGAGAAAGATAAGCAATGAAAGTAACAGTGAGGAAGATAAAAACGATATTTAGAGTGAGAAAGATAAAAAAGGGTGACAAAAGTAAGGAAGTAAAGGAACTGTGGGAAAGATAAATATGGAGAGGAATGGCAAGGTAAAGGAAGGAGAGGAATAGTCAGTCCAACGGCAGTTAAATTCTCCCATGACCAAACACGTGCGACTACTTATCATGTTGGTTAGCTTAGCGTACAGGCTAGAGTCTGACTCTCATGACTTGCTTTGCAGCCTGTACACCACTACTACTTGATAAGATGAGCTGGTACTATTTATTTCTACCCCTAAATCTCGTGACCATATCTCACCTTGCATTCGAAAGCGGAAAAAATAGTTCAGGACGTATACCATAACACCGCAGCCCTCTTGACAAGGTCGATCGAGGTGGAAGATTGTATAACCAGGGATAGCAAACTCACTCTCGAAATCTCGATTGTCAGTATGTTTCCAAGTTTCTACGCTATGTATTTGTTGGTCGGAGGCCAATACTGCCACAAGTTCGTCACATTGTTCTGTATCGACCTCGCGTTAAAAATAAAACTTTTAGAGAACGCTGGCTAGTCCGCGCGTTCCCTCCACTAAAGCGTTTCCTGACAACTCGGTAAGGTTATTGTCTTCAGATGGGGACGAAGCGCCATGAGCGTATTCCGAGTTGCCTTGGTCTTTTCCCCATGGGACCGGTTCTTCGTCATCGCCAGGGCTTCCATTACTTCTCTGGAGTTGCGGTATAGCAGGGCCTCCAGCAGCAAGATGTCCCACGCAAACCTCCTCTCGCGGCTCGTCTCGAGTCTTCTGCTCGCTGTTACTCGCCGAGTGACTCCCGGCCCGTTCTGTGCAACCCTCAACAACCAGAAGGCATTCCTGTCGATTAAATTTGCCAGGAATTTCCTTCCTCTGTCGCTTAGGTGGACTGCGTCCTCCGCTTATAGTCATCTCATCCAAAAAACACGTCTACCTGGTCTACAAACATTGCATCTGTCAAGGCACAGAGGTGACCTAAACGTTCATTACTGCCAGGAAGTTTGCTATGTGTGTGGGCTATAGCGAACTTCCTGGGTATCATGCCCAGAAACATCCTTTCTCATTGTTTGTCTTGAAGAGAAGCTCCTCTTCAATCTTCATCGATGTCTTTACTATATTTTCAGTTTGCCCGTCTCTACCACGACTAAGGAAAAGGACGTTTCCAATAACCATTGAAACAAGTGCAGAGCTCCTGGGAAAATTCCGCACCTTCTTGACATCATCTTGAAGTGCCTCGTTATCTCTCCCGGGGAGGCATCATACTTCCCATCTGTAGCACTTCCCCACATCCAGGTGGTACTGAAGGCCTCGCATTTGTAAGTTTCCCACCACTACGTATTGCACGTCCTCGTATGACAGGACAGCAAAGCCTCTTAGGGTTTTCAAAGGATTCTCTGCCGCTAGAGAGATCGTCTTCTTATCCCTCCTTCTTTTCCTTCTTACTTCCAGGAACTATCCGTAGTTCTAGCTCGCACTTTTAACCTCCGGTAAACCCTCCACTGTCGGTGCCAATTCACTCGAACCGGCCGATTCACCTTTGCTATCTGGCGTTCCTCTCGCAGCTACTACCTGCCTTTTCCTCATTTTTCTTCACTTCGTTTTATTCGTGTTGGTCAGAAGATTTACTGCAGCAGGCTCAAAATGAACTCCTGCAGCCCCAAATTACTCTAATGGTTCATTCGAGGTGCGCCCGACACAGAAGGTCTCGCCGTCTCGATGGTCGCCTGCTCTTCGACCCCATTAACCAACCCAGGTCATTTCGGAGAGCACCCTGTCCGGAATGAGAGGTGTTACTCTCTTCTATAGGGTCTGCAGCAATACTGTCTGCCTCGACAGCTCCTCTCATCTCGTTTCCATTCCCTCCAGGTGACCTGAAGATGACAAACTTCGGGTGTTCATCAACTGCCTCTTGGAGTTAGGGCACCTGGTTACTCAGGTTCATGAATTCCAGAATTTTCGTTTTTCTTCGAAATGATAAACGTGATTCCTCACGACAGCTACCTCGCGGTAGTGACGCCCCTCCACTTCCCTCTTCTTCCTTTCCATTCTAGTTCAATGACGCCGAATTTGTAGACGATCTGACAAGTGAAGTTTTTAAAGCTCTCCACCTTTAAATTTATTACCAAAGAATGCCTTCGCACCTAGGACATTCAGCTTTCAATTGTTGGGCACCAGGGAAAATCAACACCTTAGTTCCCTCGATTAAATTTACTTTAGAAGTTGAAAAAGATCGCACACTCCCTTTCCTATATATTCTAATTCATCGGACAAACTATTGTTTCAAATATGAAATATATAGAAAACCCACAACCATAGACTCTTATATACATTTTTTATCTAACCACAATAATAGCATCAAACAAAGTGTGTATGGAAATGGATATCCCACCCTCAAAACTGAGGCTTTTTTTCGGTAACCGCAACGTCCTGGCATTGTTGGCGGTGTAACTCTATTAATTAACCTCCCCACTCTCTCCTCGAGCCTCAAGTACCACCCGAAAGGCCGCCCCACAACCACATAATGCACTAATCATCAGATGATGACCCCGGTGAGCCTAACATTGGTTAAACCAGCAAGATTTCCCCTAAGAGTTGGTATTTGATTTCACTTCATATGCGAAATGAGAGGAGCGACAACCAAATGCCAGAAGGTGCCGTTAGGGCTAGGTGAAAGACGCCCTGAGAAAAACCGTTAGAGGAGGAGACTTAATTCCGCCTTCCTCATCCCCCCCCCCTCCTTCCTCTAACCCCAGTAGGGTGGCGAAGTATATAATCGAAAAACGGCAGAAGAACGTGGCAGATCGTGTTAGTCATCGAGACAAATAAGTCCAGCTAGAGGTCCAGCAACCAACGAAAGGGACACAGAAGAAGCTCATCCTAAGCCAGTTCCTGGTAGTCACACCGAAATTAGCATTTTGTCTCAGAGAGATTGAGTTTGCGATCGAGACAGCGAAGTCCGGTGAAGTACCCGGTAAACCTGGTGGGTACACCGAGAAATTTAAGTTAGCTTGTATTGAAAAACAAGTTCAACTAACTCTCGTCAGAGAAACTCCCCTATCCTGGTGTACAACGAAACCCAGAGATAATCCTCGCCATGAAGAATAACCCAAAGTGAACTCCCTTAAGCACTACCCTTCGTCAAAGGATACCGTGGTTTGCTAATTTCTCGTCAGTGCGAATTATTTCCAGATTAACCCAAAGAGTGGAAGAAGCATACTTCCGCTGTTCCGTTGGTGAAATCGTCTTACCAAGACAACGTGTTTAACGTCATCCGTCACACGCCTCGCATTCATCTGTGGCTTTAAAGCTATCCTTGCGCCAGACAGCCATCTGGCGTGGCAATAAAAACGTCCACGCACCTGCCCGAAAACTACATTCTTGAGGTTACATAAAAATTGAGCCCAAGGTCAGTCTCAAACCCAATTCTCGTGTGAATCTTTAAAGGTAAATAAATATTATTATCTGTTTCTGCGAATGTCAATTAGCCTTCAATATTAAAGTGAGCTTTGGGTAAACCATTACTGTATATTCAATTGTTTAATTTAGTAAGTCTCACTTAAACTTGTTTAATTTAAAACTGTGTATGTAGTTTGTTTGTTAGAATTCTAATTATTGTTCATGTTTTAATTAAAGATCTAGTGTCTTAGGAGTATTTAATTTAATCCTCGAAACAATTAGCATGGCATTAGAATCCTCAAAGATGAAAAATAACGTAATAATAATAATATAGCACTCTTAGAGAAAACCTAATCAAGGAGTTTTGAAGTACGTAGCTAACCTATACGTACATACACCACCACTTGGTCCTTGATATACCACGACGAAGTGTTTTCTCCTCTATATTTTTGCGGGCTCTTAGAATTGTCTTACCGGAATACCTAGACAAAGAAGTTGATAGAAAATATAAAATAGGAATAAATTTGTGCTACCCTCTGTACTTTCTTGGCAATTGTTATAAGTCCGCCAAGCGTTTCTATTATCAAACTAATGTTAATATCACTAAGTTTCAGGCCAAAAACCTATTAGTTTTACCCTATAACCATATTTTCATTAATTACCTCTGAACATAAATGTTACTTTTAAGTACGAGACTACAATTTATCGCATCCTTGTCAAATACTCAACTCCCCTCCCCCTCCGACCTAGCATTGTCCATTCGATAGGCTGCAACAACTGCCAAAAGTGATATTATGGACACACTGGGAAAGAATTAGATGTCCGGGATGAGCAACATCAAGCCAATGTACGTAATCACAGTGAACAATCTGCGCTTTTTCTATATATGTAAAATCTTAACCCTAGCATTAACTGGAACAGTGCCAAACCTGTCATAAAATGTAGTAATTATATTTCGAGAAATATATTAGAATGTATCTCTATCAACGCGTTCCCAAATTTCAACCTTAGCCCTGGTTTGTTCATGCTAGACCCCATTATCACTACATACATAAAATTTCTGGATTTTGTACCCCCTAATTAGGGTTCAGAGGTGGGTAGTCTAATCTCCCCTTTCACTATTTAAAGCAATGTATATCCAGCCTTCTGTTTTTTCGCTGGGCGAATTTTTCGTACGCTGTAGCATTGCCTTACTACCCTCTGAACAGCGTTTTAAACTTACGCGTGCTATAGAAAGAAAAACTTTTTGAGCCTTCGCCATGTCAGAACGCAACTGTCCTGGGTATCTTTAGGAGACCAGTAGATCTGCAAAGATTTTCTTGAATCTTTTCGCTGCGAAGTAGAGGAAAAATGATGGCCTAAAAAACCTCATTGCTCCCATCCACCACCCTGCCTGGGAAGCTGCTCGGATGACTGCCCTTCATTAATTTCGTCTTAACTATGTCGGCCACTTGGACTGACATAATTAAGGGCTTGCGTGGAAACTGGTTTGAGGCCTATCCCACAGCAGAAGCACCAGTCAGAAATTTTCTCGAATCTGGAGCAAAACTGCGAGTCCCGGACGGAGGAGAAATCCTCATCACCCGGGGGACCCGGCCAGAAAGTTACACCCGTCTCTATGTAGTTGGATGCAGTTTTGGCGTACGTACCCGTGAGGGGGTGGCACAAACTTAGCGGTCGTTGATTCGGCCGCTATGCATTAAGTCCACCAAGCTCAACCCTCTGAGGTCCCCACTCGAGAACCATCCCCCATCCATCATCACCCATCATCCTGGCACCATCCGAGCGGGGAAACAACAGGAAACTGGACGGTAGCACTCTTCTCACGTCAGAGTCAAAACCAACCCTTAACTCTACCTCCTTACCACTTATCACTTTTTTCACATATAACATTGAACATACATTTTTACACAAAGGAAGAAAAGAAATTCAAGAAAGAAGAAAGAAGACGTCGACGACGATGGAGGTCCTCCCTAAGAGGGTCCCCCTACGGACCTTACCCGGCAAGAAGACCCCCGAAAAAAAGACCGTGTGCGAATCCTTATTTGCGAATTTAAGGATCGCCTTGATCAAACTGATAGACATACCAAATGGTTTCATCGCCATGTGCGGTGAAACCAAGGATATAGACTGGCTCCTATCTGACGAAGGGGCCGAAGTACTAAAACAAATGGACCTGGAAGCCAAAACCCCGCCAGCGATCTCCACGAATATGAGCATCATCTGCCGAAAGGTGGAGAGCTGGGTTGGCGAGAACTCCCCCGCAGACCTGAAATCAGAAATTGAGAGAAACCACACATGGGCGAAGATAAGGGAGGTGATTAAATTCAGAGATCACACCCACGTCTTCAAAGTTACATTTCAAACTACCGAAATGGCCCAGAAGGTGGCAACCGAGGGACTCCTCATTTTTAATATGAAGATCCCAGGCTCAAACATCGAACACGAGAGGTACCACAATATCCAAATGTGCTTCGTATGTTATGCACTAGAATAGCATACCACCGTGAACTGTCCCCAAAAAGGCACAACTTGGTGCAGTGAATGTGCCACACAGGGTCATCGATATGACGCCTGCCAAAGCCAAGAGAAGAAATGCATGAATTGCAAGGGGCCCCACCGAACGATGGCCCTGAACTGCCTTAAAAGAAAAGACATAATTCGAAAAAAGGAAGAGGAAGAAAAAAAAGAAGAAAAGTTGTACCTACGTGAGCACTGTAAAGAAAAGCGAAGGGATGGCCTCAACAATGGCAACTCCCTCACAGATGGTCTTCACGAACGACCTAAGTGCAAAAATCTTAATTTGCATTACTCATGCAAACGTGACAAACGCGGTCAAACCCGGATGCTACAACCGGGTATTGAACGCGCTGTTAAAGGCCAACAACTTACCTTCCATCATCATTCCTGATGACCCAGAATGCTCCAGGGCATTCAAAGACAGCAAAATTAGGAACAATAACAGCGAAGCAAAAGCCACAGGACTTAAACAAGTCATTGAATCTCCCCCATCCGAGGAATCCGAAGAAGAGGATGAATTAAATGACGACAACGATGAAGAAGAACAAGAATCCACATCTTCGGATAGTGACGAGGGCCCATGCACTTGCACAAGAGCGACGAAGAGTCGGTCAAAGACTCCTAGTCCTCCCCCGAAGAAGGAAAAGCCTGGGCACTCCAGACCCGCCCCACAGGCCCCCAAGAGTAAGAAAACAAAGAAAAAACACAGGTAATTCATCTCACCATGGAGCGGAACTCACTAAGAATCATGGAAATTAACACCAATGGCTGGACAACAAAAAGAACTCTCTACGGAAACGTGTTCAGGGAAATAGATGCAGATGTCATCTTGATTTCTGAACATGGGATTGACACTCGTAGTTCCGAAATGAAGATCTGGAACTACGACGTGTTAGTCACGAATTACTCTCAAGAGCGGTACGACGGTGCCGCCATCGCCATCAAAAGAGGGATCAAGTATAAACCTATAAGAAACTTGGAAGAATCCTATCTTGCAATAGAGGGCGAACTCGATATAGGAAAGCTGGTCATCGCCACCGGGTACCAGCCGCCGAGACGAGAATATTTACCAATTCATTCTCTCTCTGGCCTATTTGGCAGAAGGACCCCCACCATATTAATGGGGGACCTTAATGCCAGATGTCGGGAGTCTGGGTACAGGACCTTCAATGGAATCGGAAGGTGCCTGGAGACTATGATGGACCGAAACATGGTCCATGGAATAGGCCCGGACTTCCCAACCCATACTCGAGGAAGAAGTGCCACAAAACCAGACATTTGTCTGGCTAATCGTCAGCTGCCGTTCAATTACTACATGTAACCGGTCCAGGTACCATGTAGTGATCATATAGGGATCCTACTTATTATCAATAGGAACCCTATACAATTCCCAGCTCTAGTCAGAAAAGACTACAGGAGAGCCAACTGGGCACGGTACGCTGATCTCCTCGAGGACTATCGCCCACCAGATCTGGACGAGGCAATTCTCGAGGAGATAGACGAGGCACTCGACGACCTCAACGAACATCTAATTATTGCAGATAGGGCTTGCAGTTCCCAAACCCAGTATAAAACCATCTCCTCAAACAGGTGGACTGGGTACATGAAAGAACTATACAGAGAATTGAGAGTTATGTACGAGTTAAATATAACAAATGCAACATTTGACTCGCTACAACGAAGTAGAAAGATCAAGGAAGAGCTCAACCAGTTGATCCCCGAACAACAACAGAGACAATGGGACGATGCGATCGAGAGCCTCGATCAAGATGCATCTCTTAAGGACTTTTGGAAGAAAGTCAAAAGTCTCAGAGGATCATCTGGAAAAAAGAAGAAAATGGAAATCCAAAAAGAAGATGGATCCATTGAAACTGCAGAAAACAACATCGAAGTGATATTCTGGCGTTACTGGGAAAAAATCTTCAGCATATCGGAAGATGAAAACGAAGATTTTGATATAGAGTTTGAAAACAACATCGTAGACGAGCTTAAAACGGAAATACATCGAACGCATCCTCATCACCAGGTGGATAGACTGCGTGACGGAGACGCCGAGATCACCGAAGAAGAGATCCTTGGCGCACTCCGCTCATTCCGACAGAAAGCCCCAGGCCAATCGGGGCTTACGAAGCTTAACTTCGAAAAGGCACCAGCCAACATCATCGAAGAAATGAGACGAATTTTCAACGCATGTCTGAATACAGGGTACTTTCCAGATGCTTACAAGACGGCAAAAATGATCTTCTTGCCCAAGCACGGAAAGGACCCTACGTTGAGAGAGAGCTACCGCCCAATTTCACTCCTGGAATTTGGCGGGAAACTCTTTGAGAAGATCCTCAACGGGAGACTGGTGTCTCACCTGGAAGAAAACTCCCTCTACAACCCATGTCAATTCGGTTTTAGAAAGAAGCGAAGTACGGAAATGGCAATTAATGTCATAACGGAAAAGCTTTCCCAAGCCAAACGGGACAGGAGTTATGTGGATATCGTTTGTCGGGATGTGTCAAAGGCGTTTGATAAGGTGTGGCAGCGGGGCATGCAGTATATGATCTTACGGCTGGGTCTAAGTGAAAACTTAGAAAGAACTCTCTGTGACTATGTCATGGAGAGAGCGGCGTATGTCAGTCTAGGGTGCACGGACGGACCAAAGTTTCCGCTCACTGCGGGCCTCCCGCAGGGGGGGTGTCTGTCCCCCACCCTTTACTCGATATACACCGCGGACGTCTTAGACCCTGTGTACCCCAATTCCCTCAATATTCAATACGCCGCTGATTTCATCCAGATAATCGTATCTCCATGGAGGAATGCGCCGTGGCAAGCTCGCATGACAGCGATGGAAATCGCGAACCTTAACAACTACGAGGCTCAGTGAAAAATAAGAACAAATCAAGAAAAATTCAAGGTGGTCCCCATCGGACGCACCTCAAGGGCAGACGTGCGTGTGGGGGATACGCGATACCCCTACACCAACGAATGCAATGTACTCGGTATGAAAATCACCTCTACCGGGTACAAAAAGCACGTCGAAGAAAGAATTTCTCGAGCCTCGTCCGCTGTCAGAACTCTATATAGTTTCAGAAATCTACGTGAAAGCAACAAGAAGAAGATCTACAATGCCCTTGTAAGATCTACGTTGCTTTACCCCGCCTCCACCCTCTCATGTGTCTCAAAAAAACACAAAAGAGGCGTCTTCAAGTAGTGCAAAATAAATGCATGTACCTAATAACGGGTACACGCAGGCATGAAAGAAGACGGCAAGAAGACCTGCACAGAGAGGCGGGGATAATTCCCATTAACAAAGTCATTGAAGAACGGACCCAAAAAATGCAGGATCTGGTTAATCGTGAACTGAGTGATGAATCACCCAGATGATTAATCAGAACAGAAGAGCTGATTGTCGCCCCAGATTCCCCAGCTCCGCCAACCGAGTGGCTGGCGGAGACGAAGTACCGTTCTATGCATAAAATGAGATAAAAAAATACCTGTGAAAACAAGAACAAAAATAAGAACAAAAGAATTCGAAATTACTACTACAACCTACCGAACAAGACTACCCTACCAAGAAGAAGAAAAAACCCCTCGATTACGACGAGAACTTCAAAAGAAGAAAGCATCAAAAGAAGAAAGAAGAAACAAAAATACTATTAAAACACACACACACACAATAAAACAAAACAATAAGCACGCACTTAAACGTATTTAAAATATATACGAAGTAAGCAATGCACAACATAAACCGAAAAAACTAAAGCTGCTAAGACCATGCGCTTGAACGCCATAATTATCACAAAAAATATAATACAACAACAATGAATACACGCATCCAAGAAAATAATAAAAGTGATAAATAATAAAAGGCATCTCTTTGCACTCTACCACACTACTTTCTCTTTTCTCCACTTGTCTATTTTCTCTATCTCTTCACACACCCTATCGTTCTCCCCTCACATGCACCCTCACTTTAACTTAATAATAATAATAATTCTGTTCATTCCTTGAAAAGGTCTTTAAGAATAAAGATGAAAGCGCTCGGAATCGTTTTTCACTTTTCTTTTGTGGGTGTATCTGCATCTATTATATATATATATATATATATATATATATATATATATATATATATATATATATATATATATACATAATGGAGGATATCACATTGACGTGATGTATATCATTGGAAGATAATGGTAAACCACAATATTTGAATCAAGATTTTATTTATAACTATCGGACTAGTTTCGGCAACGTGCCATTTTCAATTAATAATGAAGAAGCTAGGCAAGGAACACAGTATATATAAGGTAAGTCACATCCTAAACAAAAGGAAACTGCAGGAAACAATCTGGAAAAAAAAAACTCTCGAGGAAATCTGGCGTGAATAACAAGCTAAACAAAATGAAATGGAGCCGGAAACAATCTGGAGAGTTGCTAATCCCCAAAACGCATTGCCTCCGATGGCTTATAGATACGATTGGCGACTCTATTCGTTATTTATTTGTTAAATTTTTATTGCCCTTCAGATAAATTGAAATTATCAACTTTGTTGATTCTCCTCTCAATATTATTGTTTGATATATATATATATATATATATATATATATATATATATATATATATATATATATATATATATATATATATAACATATCTTAAGAGAGCAGAGGGGTTGCGCGCGTTGCCAGGCGTATACGTATTTTTAGGATAAATGAGCAGGCTAAATTTAAGAAGTTCATTATTATATTATAACTTCTTAGTACCGACGTTTTGGGTAGGAACCCATTCTCAAGGATATGAGAATATAAATATATACAAACATAAGAATTTTGTAGATAAGTTATCAGATATTTATAAATTAATTATATAGGAAATGGGAAGCAGCAGAGGTGGTAATATTCAAATTATAAAAATGCAGGGCTTTTAACTATTAGGGAATAGGAAATATGTTTTTGTTTGTAAAATAAAACTTAGATTAATTAGTTTTGGGGGACTTTATTGTAAAAAGGGGGAGATAATAGGATTATTTGAAAGATAGGGGTTGGTTTGGGGGGATCGATTTGGCGTGTGTGATTATGATTTGGCGTGTGTGATTATGATTATAGTTGTAGTAAAAGTGGACGTAGTTGGTGTTCGTTGTTTGCTGTATTTTTAATTGAAAAATCACTTAAGTTGGGTTTATGGTGTGGATGTCTGTTTTTGTAGTGTATTCGGATAGGGCAGATGCCTAAATGTGTGCAAATACGGGTATGTAGTGTGCGCTGTGTCGATCCTAAATACACCTCGAAATTACATCTCGAGCAGTTGAATTTATATATGATAGAGGATCGAAGCAGCGTTGGTATTTTGTCTTTAATGTTGAAAAGATGTTGTACTTTGCGTGTGTTTGGAAAAATTGGTATAAAATGTGTTGCAGGAAATGAATTCTTAAGAAATGGTGAGAGTTTGGCCCAGAGAAGTGAATTGAGGGGTCCTATATATGGAAGAGGTACAAAACCTTTTCTTTAGGGACGTTGTATGAGGGATCTTTCGGGGTAAATATTTTATTGATCAAATTTCGAAGAGTTCGGTCGTATAAGTTTGAAAGATATCCGTTTTGTTGGGAATAGTTAGTGAGGAAAGTGATCTCGTTGTGGAAATTGAGGTATGATGTGGAGAGATTGTAAGCGCGAGAAAGTAAGGTTTGGATAGAGTTTAATTTGATTTTGGTGGGACAATGACTAAGAAAATGGAGTCCAGAGCCCCTATGTGTAGGTTTTCGGTGAATGAAAGTGGAGAAACCGTCGGTTGTGCGTGTTATTTGTAGGTCTAAGAAAGGAATGGAGTCGTTGTCATCCTTTTCTTGAGTGAATTTAATATTTGGATGTAACTGGTTTATGTACTCTAGGAATTTATCAGATGAACTTTTAGAACGGAAAAGTTCTATGGTGTCGTCTACGTATCTCCTATAGAAGATAGGAGGGAATTGTAATGGGCATTTGTCAAGTGCTTCTTGTTCTAAGTTACACATGAAGAGATTTGCAAGAGGGGCGGAAATAGGACTTTCCATTGCGAGGCCATATATTTGGTGAAAAAAGTTTCCATTGAATGAGAAATAGACTCAGTTACAACACACATCTACACATATTGAGAGAGAAACGGAGTGGGAAAACGACAGAGAGAGGATAAAATGGGAGAGAACAAAATCAGGCCGAGAAAAAAGGGGTAGCGAGAGAAAAAGAGGGAGCGAGCGAAGAGATAGAGACCTGAAAGAGAGAGAGAGTTAACAAGAGACAGCAAAAGAAACAAAGAGAGAGGACAGAAAGACATAAAAAGAGGCAGGGAGAAAAAGGAGGAGTGGAGAAAAAGAGGGAGCGGGAGAATAGAGAGAGAGGAAGAGAGATAGATAGAGAGGAAACGAGAGAGAGAGAGAGAGAGAGAGATAGAGAGAAAACGAAAAAGAGAGAGAGAGAGAGAGAGAGTGAGACATATGGTGGTAAATAGATAGATAGATTGGAGAGAAGAGAACAAGAGATAAAAGAGAGAAAAAAGAGCAAACAAGAAAATTGAGAGAGCGCCTAATTTGGTCTCGCCCGCGAACTTGCCTATCATGCATAGCAGTCCGTTTTCTCTAAGGGATCCCACCTCAAATCTTCCCACCTGACCTTCACTCGCTGCCTTATCTGCGTCAACCAGTTCTCACTTGAGTCGGCTTCCTTCTCGGTAATGCTGATGGCGCGGACTTTGAGAGAATAATACAAAGGAAAACGCTTGTAACAACATTCCATTCGATCCTTACGATGTGACATGCAGCCTAACTAAACTTCGCCACCCTGATCATTGATGTTTGCTTATCTGATGGAGTGTGAAAAAAGACTTATACGCGTAGTCACTCTTGAGTCTGAAGCAAAGTGTTTGTCAATTACGTTATTGGGGAGGCAATTCTTTAAATTGAAAATTCGTTGGAAGAAACGTCTTTAATCCAGTGCGAGTCTAGTCGGGAGCGACACTACATCTCACTATGTCGGTCGGTCGGCTACGTTTTGTTTCTTTCTTTTTGTAATGACATCATAACTATTCGGCCGATTCTAACGAAATTTGTAAACCTTATGTTTTTGACATTCTCTTTCGAATGCTATAATTACCAAAGGCCTCCCAAGTTTAGCCTGGGATTTATTTTGTTACATTCTCTTTTGAATGATATAACTGCAAAAGTCCTGCCAAGGTTAGCCGGAGAATTATTTTGTTTTGGAAATAACATCATAACTATTCTGACGATACTCTGCTAGACTAGATTAGGCTATAATATGCTATACTCTGCTAGGCAAGCCTAGAATCGGCTATACTATGCTAGGGCTATTATATGCTAGGATATAATGTACAATAGGGTGATGCGAAATCCGGTTAGACAAATATTTTTGTTTAGAAACTCTAAGATAACATCTCAAATGAATTTCTGTTATAAAAAAAAATACTCTGGCTAAATTTCAGGTCAAAATTCAAATATCTTAAGGTCGCTGATTATCAAGACATACAGGAGGTATCAGCAAGTGTCTCTTTCCTTTTTTTTAAGTGGAAGTTCCTCGGGAGGCCAATTATACCACTTTTATTTCATTTTTACATCATGATTTAGATTAAAATTGCTATAGTTTTTTTTATCAAATTTACATCTTAATCTTTAGTAAGAGATTTTAGTTATCTTTTTGTTTTATGTGCAAAATTCTCTTTGTAATTTGATGCAACCTGAAGCAAATACTGTTTCTGTTCATCATCAGTGAGCGTTTTGTTGTAATCTTCTATCAGTTTTACTCCTCTTTCAGCAATGTCATTAACAACTGCCATGCGTTTCACAACATTTTTTTGTCACCCCAAAACTCTCTTCTTGAAGCCAATCTTCCACCGGTTTGTCCACCCAAAAAGATGATAAACTCATAATCTTAAAGGACATTTTGTTAGTAGTAACAAAATCTTGAATTTGCTTCTTTTCCACAGTTTTAATATCTACTTGTGTTTTCTTTGGTGGATCTGGGTCTGATGGTGTTGTAAGAGCTTCTTTCATTTTATGTTTTGTCTCATGACTGATTTCATTGTCAAAGAAAGCCATAGCAACTAACTCTTCTGACAAATACCACAAATGATTCTTCAATTTTTGAAAAGCTCTACTAGGTAGTTCTTCATTTATAATTTTTAAGGCTCTTCAGTAGGTACAAATCATTACGTGGAGCACTTGCAGCACTGGGTGCAGAGAACCAATGTTTGATATACTCGTAAATTGAAGCAGAAAACCAACAAATTTCCCTCAGACATTTCTCTTGTTTTGCTGTTATTTTGAATTGCTTTTTGAACATGAAGATTTGTATCGAATATATCAGCTTCGCCATCCAACGTGCTCTGTGATAAGATCTTGGTTTCTTGAAATTTATTCCAGTGGATCGAGTGCCGCCTAGCCCTTTATAATCATCACGAGGTTGCTGTTAACTCAGTTGTTTCGATGCAAGAGCAATCATTTCTTCTTTTTGTTGCTGAGAAATGTTTCCTAATAAATCATATGATTTCAACTCCAGTGTGTTCCAGTTTAAGTTAAATCTTTGAATAACTTGAAGCTAGGACCTGAAGATGGTTGTAATGTATGGGTCACCGCTGCTTCTAAGAAGATTTCAAAAATATGGTGTCTACAAGGAAGCCATAGTAAATCTTTTTCCATATTTTGTTCAATTAGGACACAAGCACATTCCTTTGACCTTCTCTGTTAAATTCCATCACAAATTTCTTTATATACAGCAGTTGCAGTGTTTTGGCCTGTTCTTCGAAGTAAAAAGTAGCTTACGCTGTAATCTTCAGGATTTTCCCCCACATTTGCTATAGCTGGAATAAGAATAAGAGAAGCACATTAATCACTGACTTTAGCCACATCTAATGCAGATACTAGATTTTCATTAATATCTTTTTCTTCTTTCTTGGTTGCCCTTGTTTAGATGTTGAAGGTTGGTTTAGATCAATCTCTTTTGCACTTGATATTGTGTCACTGCTGTCTTCTAAAATTACAATTTCTTCTATAAAACTTGATTGACGAATACGCAACTTTTCTAAAGATGGTGCTTCTTTGCTGCTAATTCTCGGCGCTTTTCATCTTCCTTATCTAGTCACATGATTTTACCTTTAAGACTTTCCATCTGTAAATGAAGAAATTTTCAATCTTCTTCAATAATTATTAGTTCATCAGCCCTGTCATGCGCATTGTCAAATAAATGACACAAACTTTCCTTCCATTTATTGTCTTTTTCTATTGAAAACTTCGATTTCTTTACTTTGCTCTTTTTAACATTTGCTACTCATCGTGCAATTTGCTTAGTTTCTTTACAGCATTAAATTTCTGCGTTGTTGGTATTTCTGCCTTCTGCCAAACGTTCATCACATCATTAACAGTTGAAGTTAAAGCTTCTATAACGGTTTTTCTTTTAGAATTTCTGTAATTCATGAATGAGGAAAGTACTTCTTTATTTGATGGCAACACAATTTGATTTAATGGATCTATTTATTGGTCAATCAGACATCCATCAATTGTGCTTCGTGTCATGCTTATAACAAGACGACAAAGTATTTGAGAGAAACACACAGTAACACCTCACTCTGACAATGCCGAACACACACCGAGCTCAGTCCCCTCAGTGGCAGTGTCCTACTGCTCAGTTCATACTTGCCCTAGGATTAGGACTCACTAGTAGTATAAAATAAGTCTATATTCTACATGCAATTAACCGTTTATTTTCACTGTATTTTAGTTTGAATTAATTCTAACACTTCATATATATTTTAACCTGTAAATAGAGAGAAAATTACAAACTTAGGTTTCGCACTCAATTTTCATTTTCTTAAATATTTTTAAAGAGTGGGCGCCACCTCTGAATATTATTTATTTTGTCTAAACTTTGAAGAGTGTTCTTATAACATACCTAATCATATTAGAGGCTATCTCTCCAAATCCAGGATGGTCCACTATTTTGCATCACCCTAATGTACAAGGGTAAGATATACTATGCTAATTTCGGCTATAAAATGGTATGCTTGGATTTCATATAGTATGTTTGGCTAAACTATACTAAGCTATGCTTACCTAGGGAATAATAGGATAGGATAGGCTATACTTGTCTAGGATAGTTAATGTTAGGCTAGGCTGGGCTAAGCTATGCTAAGCTATACTAGGCTAGACAGGGCTATACTATGCAATGCTAGTGTAGGCGAAAATATAATAGGCTAGGAAGGACTATGCTCTGCTATACTAGGTAATACTATGTTAGGCTACGATAGGATAGCTAACGAAAGCTATAATAGGTTAAGCTATGCATGGTTATTCTAGTCTAGGAAATGGTATGCTATACTAGTCAAGGATATACTAAGCTAAGCCATAATATGATACACTTGGCTCTATTATTTTAGGTGTGTTTATGCTAGGATAGGCTATAACAAGGTATCCAATAGTATGCTAGGTTGGGCTAGGCTAGGCTATCGTATGAAATGATATATTGGCTAGGCTATAGTAGCCTATTATAGCTTCGCTATACATACGATAGGCTCTAGTATGCAATGCTAAGCCATATCTGGTTAGACTAGGCTATAGTAAGCTAGGCTACACTAGGCAATGCTACGCTAGGCTGAGCTAGGCTAGGGTATACTAGGATACGATAGGCTAGGCTAGGCTATACTAGTATACGATAGGCTAAGCTATACTAAGCTAAGGTAGGATAAAGTAGGCTATACTATGGTAGGTTTTACTAGGCTAGCTAGATTATAGTAAGCTAGGCTACGTTAGGCTCGAAACAGCCAGGCTATTCTATTTTAGGCTAGGTTCCCTTTTGAATGATAGAATCCCCAATGTCCTCCCAAGGTTAGTCCGGGAATTATTGAAGGTTTTTTAGGTCGTAAGGTCATAAATCAAAATGAGTGAGAGCACTCGACTTTTTGGTCAGAAGACCTTGTTTAGACTCGTGTGAGTTAAACGGTTTGCCTACAATTTTTCAACCGTTTTCCTTTGTGTAATTAGATCGGTCGATTATAAAGTACACTTTGTAGCAGTTCAATGTCTTTACGCATTGTTGGTGACCAGAATTATATTTCATATTAACTATGCCTAGGATGATTTTAAATATTTTAATTAGGTTATCTCTTACTGTACGCTTGGTTAATGGGAAGAGATGGAATTCCTTAAGACGATTCTCGTTTTGTTATTTTTTCAGACTAGGTATCATTTTAGTAACGCTACCTTAAATTCGTTCTAGCTTGCTCATATCGTTTTGGTCGTAGGGAAACCAGACTTGGACACAATATTCGAAACGAGGCCGGAAAAATGATTTGTAGAGAGTATTACTTCTTTTCACTTATACTAAAATGACCCTATTAAGACAATTATTTTGTTCGCCTTCTTGGTAACTTCGATGCTTTGTTGACTGGATTTTAGGTTACTCGATTCCTTTACTCATAAGTCTGTTTCCTTGTCTACGCTTTTTTCAATCGTGTTTCTTTCATTGAGTAAAGATGGTCTTTTTCATTTTAAATTTTCCTCTGTGGAGTACTTTGCAGTCATCCGCGTTGAAGCACATTTGCCAACGGAGAGAGAAACATACAGACAGACAGAGACAAACAGACTGACAGAGAGAAGGAGAGAGTGGGAGAGAGGCAAAGCAGGAAAGTTAGGGAGAGAGAGACAGAGAGAAGGAAAGAGTGGAAGACAGAGAGAGAGAGAGAGAGAGAGAGAGAAAAAAAAAGAAGCATATGAGCGACACATATACAGAGAAAGACCGACAGATAGTCACACAAACATATACACACAAGGCTTACAAACATTTCATATGGATTTGACTCTCCTACTCATTCGCTCTCCTTTAATCTCTCTTTCTCTTCCTCGCTCAGTCTCGTTCTCTCTTTCCTCTCTTGCTTTTCCCACGGAATTCTTGTGCTCTTTACTTCTATTAATTTTGTAAGAGTTCTGAATTTTCATCTGTATTCTCCCACCCTCTAATTCTCCTTTTATTATGAATAACTTTCAATCTTCTTCCGTCGAATTTGCTGCATATGTGGCCATTTATATAGTGTCCATTTCCTTTTGTTTTATGTTTAAATTTTTTTTCATAGACAAGTCTTTTTCGCTTCGTATATTCGACTGAATAAAACTGCTTTGTTCATTTCTTTTTTGATTAGTTATAATAATCAGCTTATTGCTTTTTCGGTTTAAGTGTGCAGTATTACGTGTAATCATGATCTAAGAGGAAGCGTTTTTTTTATAAATCGAGCCTCAGTATCTAAAATTGAAATTATCAGTTCATACGAAAATATAGGACACACAACCCTGTCCACATAATATGTCACCGTGCACAAAACGGCATTTTGTGTCCCAGTAGTGAACGCTTAAAGGAGAGCGACCTTTTCGAGGAAAATCGGACAGGCTTTGCCGCGCGGCTTTTTGTTGCGAGATTCACTGCTTTGTTTCACCGCCCCACCCACCGAATTCTTCCCCAGACCTAAACTCAGTTATAACCGCCATACCGACGTTTGAATCACAAGGCACGTTGGTGATTTCAAATTTTTATGTTTGGAAAATACTAAAGGCGGTAATTCTTTCAAGTTTTCGGGTTTTATTTTCTAATTACTTTGCTGGTTTGCTCACATAGAGTATTATCATTATTAGTAATGAGGTCCTTACCCTTAGTTCCGTATTACTTTTTTGGTCCTGTCTTTTCTCAATGTTCTAGGCATAAAGATTTTGACCATTTCCTTACTGTTATGTGGAAATTTGATTTCCCAAACTTCATAGTACTAGAAAAAAAAATGGACCTCAACTCGTTGAGATTGTAAAATTTAAAATGGGAACGCAAGGAAACGAATGCGACAAAGGAAAGAAAATATTCACAGACCAAACAGTTCTCTAACTGTCTCTTAGAGATAAAAATATAGAGTATGGTAATTGTATGGAATATGACCTCAAATGATGTGGTAGAATGACAAACATAAACATTTCCATACACAACAAGTACGTACAACTATTAGACGTTATCCGATGTCCAAATCCGCTTTGTGAAAGAAAGAACAACTAAAGTCAATGTGCAAATGAAAGGAAGAAGACAAGATAAATACACAAGAAAAGTGCTAAAAAAGAATATGAATTTAAAATATACCAAAATTTGAATAAAGAAATAGTAGTACAAATATTTATAATGTTAACCCGCCCCAACATAGAATGATGTTAAGGCGCCATTAAGAGAAGTCAGGTAGAACTAATGATTCATGTTGATACGAACAGTAATTTTCAGAAGCTCTCAAAGTCATGAAAAGGTACTATAGTTGAATAAAGCTTTATTTTTTTCAACCTAATTATTTGGGATCCTTGCTGGGGAAATTATTTACTTGCTAACTTCCTGAAAGACGTTGAAAATAATTATTTCTGTCTGCGCAGTCGTTTTAAGCACCGACATATCTCTTAATTCTTGACTATTCTCTCTCCAATATGGATTTCTACTTCTGTTTGTTAATATTTATAAATAACTTGTTAATTATTTCGTTCAAGAAATATTAAAACTAGGTAACTTAACTCCCATTTTCATAAAGAGCTATGGTCACCTGCCTACAAACTGCAGGCCAAATACTCTAACTTCCTTAATTATTAAAGGACTTTAATTAATCGTCAAAAAGAAACAAGTATTTCTAAATATTTAAGGAGGGCTTACACTTCGGCGTTACTGTGACGGACCTAGCAGGCCTTTAACTCGGCATGAGTGTAAAAGGTGTAGTAGAAGAGATTGAGATCGGGCGACTACGGCTTTCAAAGGTCCTTCGACTAGAAGTTAATTTTTGAACACAACCACTTTTGCACGGTCAGGACCGTGTGAGCCGGGGCACCTTACTGCTGAAAAACGTCCTCCGCCTTCTTCGTGATCTTTCTGTTACCAACGGAAGACCACACCGGCGGCATTTTCTCCAAATTCAAGGCCACGAAGCCGACCATCATCAAGGAGTCCTGCTGCTTGCTCAGTATCATGTAGCGGACCTTGGTAACATCGTTTAGCTTTTTGATGACCGGATCGACCGTGAAAGTTTTTTGCAGAGAAAAAGAGAATTCAATTGCCATGAATATTCAAGTCATTGAGAACGCAAGGACAGCCCTCCCGACGTCTTTCCGGCATACAGTGGGTGACCAGAGGCCTTTCCATGCACCACAAGCTCTTGCCACCATCCTCCTTGACAGCCCTGGACAGCGTGGCCACCGAGATGTTCTTCTTTGCAAGCGCAAGCATTTTGAGCTTCGGGGCACTTCTGAAGGCTTTTCTCATAGCCAAACAGTTGACAACTTGAGGTTTGCCAGAAAGTGGTCAATCTTTATGTTTTCCCCGTTCTCGAGGCTCTCCGCGACTCTGTGGACGGTCACGTGACTGATACTGAGCCACTTGTTGTGGCTCGCATGCACGAGAGCAAAGATCTCGATTATTTTCAATTCTATCTTGACACACCTACAGACAAAGGAAAAGGCGTTTTAGTGGCACATGCTAGAAAAGTAGGACTTTAAGTTTGTTTGACGGAACTTTACTTATCATATACGTAAAACTCTTGAAAGATTAAAAAAAACCCTGAATGTGACAGAAATTTTGCAAAACCCTGTACTTGGATTTACTGAAAGCCTTTCATAGGTCCAAAATCGGTGACTAATTATTAAGTTCTAAGTTAGGATATCCATTGGAACTTAACCACCCATACATGTTTTCATAAAACTCATAAGAGATTTTTCTTTCTCAGTCGAAATCTTTCGAAGGGGTGTTCTTGGAATACGCCATGCAACTCTGCGATAATATATACAAATGGCTGAAACGATGCAGCGCCGCTCAACTAAGATAGTTCCGGAGTGTGACAGACACTATATCAGGGCAGGGTGAAGGTGCTCAATTGTCACCAATAAAGAACCGTATATTGAAAGGGAAAATGATTTAAGTTTTAAGATATTGAACGGTTTAAAGTGTTAAATCTGATTCATTCTTGGAATTTCATATCTCAAGTAGGAAAAGAAACACCAGATTCAAACTAGAAAAGTAAAACGCTGTGAAACTAACATAAATAAAATCATTGGAACTTACAAAATGGCTATTTAATTATTAGTGCCCCTTGCCTGATAAAACATAGTGAATAGTGTACAATGATACAATTAACATGTTTAAAAATCCTTTCGATAAATATTTCCTGGAGATTGGTCTGTTCTAATTTCCATGGCTGGCCGTGAGTGAATGAACCACATGGTTTTGTTGCCTTAATATACATATACGCCTGGGAATATAATTTACATTTCATTTAATTATTAATTCATTTCACGTTGAATAATTTATAATATTTGCATTAAAAAAAAATGCAAATGCGAGTGGTGGCTCATGGATGAATAAAAAAGCATCTACCGATTTATGGATTGAACCAATTAGTGTATCCAACTTACTTGTTACCTGCTACCTATTTTTTAATAAATATATCTAGCCTACAACTTTTAAAATATGTATGAAATAGTTTAATAGCTAATCATAAAACCTTATTACTTTTTATTGATTAAACATATGTACTATTTTAAAGCGTAAACTGGCTGACGAACGGTAAAAAACAAGCACAATTGAGTAATTAGATACGGAATATATGAAGAACTCCTGGCGAGGTATTTCTTGCAAAGGATCCGCCAACACTAGAAAGTAAGTCTCGTTACTGATGTGGTTTGCTTGGAGAAGTGGTGACCATAGGACCATTGGACCCACTTATGGAGCGGGGATGGCCCTTCAAGGCCCCCCCCCCCCCAGGGAAGATAAATAGGGGGTGGGGAACAGTAAAGTAAACTCTTCTGATAGTGAACACAAAGAAAATGCCCCTTGCAGTATTTGATATATTAAGCCTTCTTTCGAATAACTCTTTAATTTATTAAAAAAAATACAATAAATTTACAAGAAACCCTCTTCACCAGATGTATTGATAAGAGATTTGTAGAGAAGGTTGAGATGTTAGGGAAGGCAAAAAGGTAGAGAAAGTTTGAAGGCTTTACTACGGAACTTACACTACTGAACAAAATAAGAGAACGATTTTCCTTTATTAAAATACTTTTAAAAATAGGTTGGGTAGGTAAAAGAAATTTCCATTGTACGGAAATGGATGCACTCAATATAATTTATGAAGATTTCCTATGATACAATTGTATATACAATTGACACGTGCAAAATAAGAAAATGATATTTTCAGGAACATTCTAGAAGTTTCTTGAAATCATCTGGCAACATTTTGCTCACTGGTTAAGAAATGCACAACGGCCATTGTTGTCGTACTCACTGTGCAAATATGCCACCACACGTGAAAGTGAATCCTGAGCTCCGTTTGAAAATTGTTTGCCTGAAGACTTCGGAGAGGCCAATTTCTGCGATTTCAAGGCAGTTAAGAAGGTCTTAGAGTGTGATTTCGCGCGTTCTGAAGTTATAGAATAAAAACAAAACCTATATATCGCCTTCAAATGTCGATTGATCCCGCATAACCACCGTCCAAGAAAAGAAAGCTATTAGTCACTTCTCTATGAAAGATCACTTCAAGACTGCAGCAGAAATTTCTCGAAAAATTAAGACCAATATTGGCAAAGAAGTGAACTGTTTCACAGTGTCCGTCGCCTCAATGCATCTGCTTTAAAAACTCGTCCGCCAGCAATCTAACCAATCATTAGTAAGAAGAACAGAAGGGGAGACTCAAATATGCTGAAGTTCATGTTGTTTGGAGGGATAAAGATTGGTAAACACTCTGATAGACTTGCTGCAGGTTACACACTTAACCCTAAATGTATTTAAAAGTCTGCCAAGGCATGGATGAGGCAGCTTTAAAGTATAGGGATATTTTCCTCAGAAGGAGTTCTTCAGTTAGTGCAAATAATGCGAACGTAAATGCAATTGTGTACCTAAACCTCGTCCAACAACATATTATACCTTCAATCCGGGCATCGCTGAACCAGCCAGCAATATTTATGAAAGACAACGTACCATGTCAGATAACAGAGCGAGTAAAATACTATTTAGAAAAAAGGATATCGAAGTAATGAAGTGGCCATTAGTGGCGGAGCTGGAACTAATTGACAAATCGGGAGATCATTAGAGACAAATTTTGAGACAGTGGCCTCAACTCTGCTGGATTTATGGACGAAAATGGAGCAAGAATGGAACCTCATAACACCAGAATTTTGCAAGAAACTGGTGAGGTTTTCGGGTCTTCGTTGCACCGAAGAAATAGAAAACAATAGCTTCAACACCTTATATTAAGTGTTATAAGTTTCATTGTTGTCAAATTTTGCTTAGTTTCTAGTCTATTTGTTTGCTAAGCAATCCTGTAAATGATTATTCTCTTGTTTTGCACATATCAATATTTTATTTTGGTAGTTTATTTAGTATAAATTTTTAAATATTAGTTTGTATCATAGGAAATCTTTAAAAAATATATTAAATGCATACCTTTATTTACCATGGAAATTTCATTTACCTACCCATCATATTATTGAAAATATTTTAATAAATGTAAATCATTCTTTTAGTTTGCTCAGTAGTGTACAGCCCTGTAGAAAGACAAAAGACCTGAGTGCCTCTTCAT
This sequence comes from Ceratothoa steindachneri, assembly GCA_963969495.1. NCBI lineage: Eukaryota > Metazoa > Arthropoda > Malacostraca > Isopoda > Cymothoidae > Ceratothoa > Ceratothoa steindachneri. Next base: position 149,111,806 of record OZ018318.1, read on the forward strand.
GAATTTCTTCCTTAGTTAAAGTAAGTTCCAATTCAGTTGAATATATTTTAATATGTTCAAGAGTAAAATTTGAGATTTAGATTTTTATAAGATTCGAAATATTGTTTTCTGAGGCTTTTATTCAAAAATTTACCTCTTGTTACCAACGTCACTGATGAAATCGTCAATGCTGCTTCCTTTTCTTAGCGAGTTAAAAAGTAGGAGAGGAACAAAATGCATAAAGACTAGGATACATCTCCTGTTAATGAAAACTAGGAAGAGAAATTTAACCAGAGCATCTTTTTGAGAAAGTTTGTAAGGAGAGAACTGTAAATTGGTAGAGATGAAGGAAATTAAAATGTGTGGTTATAACCACTGGTCATCTTACAAGTGTTGGTGCTACGGGCCACGCAATATACGAGTAGATGTCAGCTGCAGCATTGTTACCGGTAAAATACCTAACACCACATTGCATATCTATGAGGATACGTTAGATATTCTTTACAATTTTTGATGCTACTTTTACTAAGTAAATGAGGAATAGCGCCAATTACTAAGAAAAGGGGTGATTGGGGTGGGGCTAGAAATGTAAAAACAAAGAAGTTGCAGGTAAAAATAAAGGATTATACAAATTAAGTGATTCCAATGACGTACTAAATTAGGACGCTTTCGAACGACAAAAATGAGGCCCTTATCATCAAGGCCCCTTCTCCATATCCTATTACTCCCCTCTTCAAATGTGGCATCTTCTCCTCCCCAACTTTTAAAAGTAAATTAAGGCAGGGAAATTCCCTAGATATTTTTATTTCACAAGGGAGCTTTTAGGCAGGACAAATTGGCCATTTTAGAAGAATTTCAGGCTATTTGGAACCATTTTCCACTGTATTGATCTCCAAAAGATACCGGTGGCCCGAAACTTAACAGGAGAGCGCATTCAAGGTGCTCTTGATAGCTCAGAATTGTCGTTTTCATTTTTTTTTTTATCTTGATGGGACAATTCTGCGTCCACGATCAAAGTAAGCAAGACTTTGGCAGCTTTCTTTTACGAGCCATGGGCCCACCAAGAAGCCGTCGTTCTTGTAATGATGGTTGAGCGCCGAGGAAGTACTAAATATATTGTGAACAAGTTTCAGGAGAAAGAAAAATTGCTGTCGTTCGGTCGCTTAGAGCGAGCGCCAGAACACATTTTCAGAAGGGCAAAAAAGTGCATTTCGGAGATACGAAGTAAAAGTTCTTTTCGCCGCCCAGGCAAAGAGACGAAAGAGAAGGGAAATTAGGAATTACTTTTTAAGACATTCGCTATGCTTTGGGAATAATTTTAATAAACATTTAACGCCCAAAAGAAATTAGTTGGCCTTACTTGATGTTCCAATAAGCCAGAAACGACACTTTAACGAGGTATTCAAAAGTTGCCTACGAGACACCTCAATGGAGCCTTTGTGGGATTTTGCCTTCCTCTATCTCTCTTCGCCTCGCAGGTATCGAAATAAAATTCAGGAAATGAACTGGCTTCAAGTTTTTATTTACTTGTGGCGAAAATTATGGTAAGTACCAAACAGTTCGGAGGAAACTAATGAGAATTCAGAATTCCTGTCAATGCAAACAGGAAAGAACGTCGTACGTTTGGTTGGAAATAAATAACACTGCCATTGAAAAATATCAAATAAATAATTAAAAGTTCATTAAATGTCGAGGAATAATAAGTAGAACTTATGAAATAATGCATTACTTGTAATACACAGGGTGAAAAAAGAAGATGCGTGATTACATAAAAATACGCACTTTTTTGACAAATGTTCTTGCCAATCGGTCAAAGACTTGTTTGCTGACCATTTCTAAACCAACATGTCAGCTCTTCATCTCTGTGGTGTATATCAATTAGATAGAAAAACCTTTAGTAAGTTACGCTACAAATTTTAGTCAGGGAAACATTAATAGCAAAGAAGGGAGAGAGATGGGGATGTACCAACTGGCGACGGTAATCTCACCATGGGAAACTGGTAATTTCAGTAACTAAAATTTGTATTCGAAGTATACTATGTAATTAGAGATATTACTGTAGACGTTTGGCCACAACTATGTAGGTGGCTACAAACAGAGGGTGGCGGTGAGTTGGCCGCAGAACGTTGCCGTAGATCAGATAAAGACTTCCAATGATCTTCCGGACATGGGTCGCAAGCTTCATGCAACGAGAGTAAAGAAGGAAGTTTTTTATATGTGCATCACCTGTTAAAATGATATTTATATAAAACTAAATATATATCATTTATTTCTTTCATCTCTCCTTCATCTATGATTTAAATCCATTTTTTATTCGTACTTGCACAAGCCAAGAATAAAAAGGTGGTCCTAAACTCCATAGGCAGAAGCGAATTAAGTACACGGTGGTCCTGTACTCCAACGGGAAGAAGACTGTAAGTACAGAGGTTATGTACAGGGTGATTGATCATAAAGTTCTTACTTCTACATATGGGCTCAATGACAACCAGGAAATGCTCTCGTGGAAGAGGTAAAGCCACTAGGGATGTCACATTGTTAATTTGGGACTTCGTCCTACTATCCGCTTATTTTAACTTTTCCGTCCTTTCTTCTACTCTCTCTCTCTCTCTCTCTCTCTCTCTCTCTCTCTCTCTCTTATTCATCATTCTTTCGATGCTGGATAAAGACTCTCTGATGAAATTCTTCATTTATTTCTAGGTAAAAACAGTAACAAGTGCCTCTACTTACTTAACCGTGATAAAAACTAACAAATTTCCTGTGTTGACGGGAGCAAAAAACTTGTTACGTATTTTAGTGCTCATTGGTAGTAAAAACAGTAGCAAGTTTCCTTTGTGAAATCAGTAACAAGTTCTCTTTGCTTGCTTATCCGTGATAAAAAAATAAATTTCCATTATTTGTTTAACCCTAGTAAAAGGAGCAAAACGATATTTTGCTTGCTTCTCCGTGATATAAACAGTATGATGGTTCTTTACTTTCATATTCGTGAAAAAAAGTGTAATTCGTGTCACATGATTGCTTAGCTGTGCTAAAAAGAAAGAGAGGTTTCCTTTGCTTGATTTTGCGTTATAAAACAAGGAAAATATTCTTCTGCTTGCTTATTCGTTATCAAAACAGAGATAAGTTTCATTTGTTTGCTTATCGGTAGTAAATTACTAAAAGGTTTGGGGGCGTTGCTTATCCGTGGTAAAACAACTTGGTACCAAGCAAGTTGCTTATATGTGTTAAAAGCATAAACAAGTTTCATTTATTTTCGTATTTGTTGTCAAAACTAACAATTTTACTTCTCTTGCTTATCCACGAGAAAAAACACTAAAGAAATTCCCTTTTTTGTCTATCCATAGCAAACCAGTAACAAATCTACTTTGTTTGCTTATCTGTGGTAAAAGAGTACAGAATTCTCTGCTTAATCATCAGAGATAAAAACAGCAATAAGTTTCCTTTGTTTGCTTATCATTGATTAAAACTATAATAAGTTTCCTTTGTTTTTTTATCCACAGTAAAATCAGTAACAGGTCCTTTGTTACTTACTCGTAGTAAAAAATAAAAAAATTCCTTTGTGTGCTTATTCGTGATAAATACAGTAACGAATTTATTTTTTGCTCATCCATAGTAAAAAGATTATTTAGTTTTCTATGGTTACTTATGCGTGTTAATAGGAAAGAAGTTTCCTTTGCTTGCTTATTTGTGGTAAATAACAGTAACAAGTTTTCTTTGTTTGCTTAACGTAGTAACAACGTTAACAAGTCTTAAGTTTATTTGCTTGCTTATACGTAATAAAAACAGCAAGAGGTTTCTTTCACCTCTTTTTTGTGATAAAAAGTAACAAGTTTGCATTAATTGCTTATCTCAGTAAAAACAGTAACAAGTCTCCTTTGCTTTCTTACCCGTTATAAAAACTAAATATTCTTCTTTTCTTGGTTATCCGTGATAAAATACTAACAGGTTTCATATAATTAGCTATTTGTAGTAAAACAGTAACAAGTTATATTTGTAAAAACAGTAAAAAATCCCTTTTACTTGCGTATCAGTGATAAAAACAGTAACAAGTTCACTGCTTGATTATTTGTTGTAACAACAGTAACAACCTCCCTTTGTTTGCTTATTTTGGAAAAAAATAACAAGTTTCCTTGTTTGCTTATACGTGGTAAAATATTAAAAGGTATCTTTTGTTTGGCTCTCTGTAGTGAAAATAGTAAAATGTTTACTTTGCTTTAATATTGTGAAATAAACAGTGAGATGTTTCTTTTTCTTGCTCATCCGTGATTATATATTGCTCGCATATATCTAGTAAAAATAATAACTAAGTTCTTTGCTTGCTTATTCATAATAAAAAAACAGTAACACATTTCCTTTGTTTGCTTATCAGTGATAAAAACAGTAACAATTTCTTTTATAAGCGTATCCGTAGGAAAAGCAGTAACAAGTTCTATTTGTATTTTTTTTCGTGATAAACACAAAAAGGATTTCCGTTGTTGCTTATTGCTAGTGAAGAGTAAAATGTTTCCTTTGTCGGCCCATATGTAATAAAAAGAGTAACAAGTTAACATTGTTTGCTTATCCGTGATAAAATTAGCAACAAGTTTTCTTCTATTTTATCTGTAGTGAAAACTGTGACAAGTTTCTTTTGCTTGCTTATCAGTGATAAATACTGTAACAAGTTTACTTTCTTTCTAATCCATAGATAAACAGTATTAAGTTTCCTTTATGTGCTCTTAGGTAGTAAAACAGCAACAAGTTTCCTTTGCCTGCTTGTTCTTGTTAAAAAAGTAATAAGTTTACTTAGTTTGCTTATTCGTAGTAAAAACACCAAGAAGTTTCCTATATATGCTTAACTGCGAAAAACTGCATAAGTTTCCTTTGTTTGTTTAGTCTTAGTAAAATCTTTAACAAGTTTAGTTTGCTTGTTTATCCATGATAAAAAACAGTAATATTTTTCTTGTTTGATTATTTGTAGTAAGGACAGTAAAAAGTTACTTTTAGTAAAAATAGTAACAAAATTCTTTTGCTTGCCAATCTGTAGTAAAAAGTTTCCTTTGCTTGTTTATTTGAATTAAACAGTGACAACTTTCTTTTGCTTGATTATTTGTGGTCAATAATGTAACAAGTATATTTTCCTTGCCTGTCCGTGCTAGGTCAGGAACAATTTTCATTTCTTCTATATTTGTAGTAAAAACAATAACAAATTTCTCTTGTTTGCTTCTCCGTTGTAAAAAGTAACAAGATACCTTTCCTTGCTTGTCCATAATAAAAACTAAGATGTTTCTTTTGCTTGTTTTTCCGTTATAGAAATGTTTCCTTTGCTTACTTATCTCTGGTAAAAACAGTTAATGTTTCCTTTGCTTGCTGATCTGTTATAAGAACAGTATTATTTTCTTGTTTTTCTTATCCGTAATACAATACTAACAATTTTCTTTTGCTTGCTTACTCGTAGTGCAGCAGGAATAAGTTTCCTTTGTCTTCTTATCCGTAGTTAAACGTTTCCGCTGCTTGTTTATTTGATGAAAAAGTAACATGTTAATTTAGTTTGTTTATCCTTTGTTAAAAACAGTAGCAAGTTTCCTTTTCTTGCATATTTATGGTAAATGTGTATTAAGTTTCCTTTGATAGCTGATCTGTGATAAAAGAGTAACAGTAAATTGGCTTGATAATACATAGTAAAATGAAACACAAGTTTCCTTAGCTTGTGTATCCGTGATAAATACAGAAGCAACCTTTATTTATTTGCTTAACCGTATTAAAACAGGAATGTGCTCCCTTTGCATGCTTATCCTTGATTAAAGGCAACAATTTTTTTTGGCTTATCGGTAGTAAAAACTAATAAGTTTTCTTTGTTTGTTTATTGTTAGTAAAACATTAACAAGTTTCATTTATTTGTTTATTCATTGTCAAATTAGTAGTAGGTTTCCTCTTCCTGCATATTTTTGCTGAAACCGTAAATGGTTTCTTTTGATAGCTGATCATTGATAAAAATAGCCACAAGTTCCTTGGTTTGTTATCCGTGGTAAAAAGAATAACAAGCATCCTTTGCTTGTTTATCCCTGTAAAAAATAGTAACAAGTTTCCTCTGCTGCATATTTATGGTAAAAACATTAACAAAATCTTTGCTCGTTTATCCGTGATAAAAACACTTACACGTGGTATAACGGGTAGCATTATCCTTTGTCTAGTTGTTCGTAAAAGTTACCTTCGATTGCTTATCGGAGATAAAAAGAGTAACAAGTTTCCATTGTTTGCTTATCCGTAGTAAAATGAGTAACAAGTTCCCTTTGTTTGATTATCCATGATAAAAAGAGCAACAACTTTCTTGTGTTTGTTTATAGGGGGAAAAAAATAATAAGTTTTCTTTGTTTCATATCAGCGATAAAAACAATAACAATTTTCGTTTGCTTGCTTATTCGTGGTAAAAATAGTAAACAAATTTTTTTGCTTGCTTATCGGTGCTGAAAAAAGAGCAAGATTCATTTGTTTGCTTCTCGGTGATAAAAATAGTCACTAGTTTCCTTTTTTGCTTATCCGTAATGAAATAAGTAATATGTTTCCCTTTATTTCTTAGCCCTCGTAAAAACAGTAAAAAGATTCCTTTTCGTGTATTTAGGGTAAAAACAAAAACAAGATTATTTTCCTCGCTTATTAGTAGTAAAACTAGTACCACGTTTCCTTTGTTTACTTATTCCTAATAACTATACCAGGCAATGGCTTCATCATTCCTCCCCCTACGGGGGAGACTGCGCTTCGCTACTAAGATTAAAATTTAAAATCTAAAAAAAAGCAGCCATAGTTAAATTTTTATGATTTTCTGAACTTCGCCAATTATAATAATTTTAAAAAATAACTATAAACTAAATTTCCGCCCTTTCAAAATATCACGTTTCTAAAATATAGTTATAGAAGAATAGAAGATATATAAATTTTTTTTTCTGAACTTCACCATTTGGGTTTTAAAATATTCGCAAAATTTAGATATTTATATTTATTTCTGAACTTCACCATTTTGTTTTTTGATATTATAAAAGAATTATTAGAAATAATTTTGATAAAAAAATATAAGTCATAACCAAGCTAAGATAAAATTATTATTCAAATATTAAAAAAAATCCCCTTCTTAAATTATAGAGTTAGTGATAATGATGATAACAAGTTTCCATTTACTTATCCGGCGTAAGAAGATTAAGAGTTTCATTTGTTTGCTAATCTGTAGTAAAAACAGTAACAAGTAACCTTTATTTGTTTATTTGAAGCAAAAACAGTAACAGGTTTGTTTTGTTTACTTATCAGTAGTAAGAATAATAAAATTTCCTTTGCTTGCTTCTTCATATATAAAAGAATAACAAGTTTGGTTTTCTTGCTGATTTGAGGTAAATAAATTAAAAAGTTATCTTTTCTTGTCTATGAATTCCCTTTAAAAACTAAAAATTTCGTTGATTGCTAATACGTGATAAAACATGAACAAGTTTCCTTTAACAGAAACAGAGGGTTCATTGTTTGGCTATTTGTGGTAAAAGCCGTAATAACTTTTCTTCGTTTACTTATTTCTGGTAAAAACAGTAACAAGTTTATTTTGTTTGGTTAGTTGTGATAAAAATAGTGAAAAGGTTCTATTATTTTCTTATCCCTGAAAAAACTCAGAAAGTTTAGTTTGCTTGCATATTTCTGGTAAAAACATTACTAAGTTTCTTCAGTGGTAAAACCAGTAGCAAATTTCATTTGCACCCATATTTGTGATAAAAATAGCAACAAGTTATCCGCTGTTGCTTGGTATTAAAATAGTAACAAATTTTTTATGTTTACTTATCCTTAGTTATACTAGTAGCAAGTGTGCCTTTGATTGCTTATATTTAGAAAAGAATTAACAAGTTCCCTTTGTTTGCTTCCCCGTGATAAAAACAGTAGTTTCCTTTGTTTGCTTATCCGTTGTTAAACCGTACAGAATAGTATGATTGCTTATTTGTGGTGAAAACAGTACCTAGTTTCTTTTGTTTGTATATCCGAGGTAAAAAACATAAAAATATAATAAAACTTATTTCTTCCTTGAAAATTTTTCTTTTCACAATTTTTGTCTCCAAATGGTTACGAAGCTTAGATAGCTTCATGCTATCATTGGATAGCACGGTCAAACATATGAGACACATCGGTTTTGTGGTATTTTGTGGCAATTCAATAAAAACATAAATATGACAAATATTCAGTGGAATATTGTCTTGTTTTTATTTTTGTGTGATCCATGGGTAAAGTACTCTAAAGAAAATAATATTATAATTAATCCTAGATATTTATTATAAGAAATTTTCGTAGGTATTACTGGACGAAAAAAATAAGAGTAATGAGAAATAATATACATATATAGTTTCGTATTTAAATTATACCTAACATGTATTCACGTGTCAAAGGAATGGCAGCCCTAATTTTCCTCTTTTCGACATTATTGCAAAAATATTATTAATAAATGCCTATTAACATATGTACAATGTGTTTATGTGCAAGAAAATAATTTACAATGGATTAAAATGTTATAAATTACTTACGAAATCATGAAAACAAATAAGAAATACATACATACATGAGCTCAGAAATGGCGAGTATTAAATGCCACACATGTGCGTCTCTAGAGCTGTCATACGCTGTCATCGTACGTCTGGGTGTAAAATACATACTGTCCAAAGAAAGCGGCGCGCGTTACAACACTTTATCACATGGAAAAGTGTAGTAATTTAGTTCAATATCATAGCCTTATTTTAAGTATAACTTCTCACTGCATATTTGTAGATTATTAAAGGGCGTTTATCTATATTACGTATTATTTTTATACTATTATTATATATTTACTATATTATTATTAATAATAGCTGGGCGCGACTTTAATTTTTTCATGTGCGACTATGACTATGCAACTTTGCCACCGGATCTGGTGCGACTGCAACTTATCGGTATGACTCCGATAAATTACAAAGTAAACTTTAGCGCGATAACAAAAACATGCTTTTATTTGGCAGAAAAACACATATAAAACAACCACGGCAATTTCTTTAAAAAAAGTCGTCTTTGTTCCTGTTCAAAGTCTCGGAAAATTGGCAGTGCGATTTTGCTTAGTCCGACTTTTTCAAGACATTTGCTACTTCGAATTTCATAGTGCGACAAAGTCGCAAAGTCGCACTCGTTGCCACAACGCCCAGCTCTGAATTTATTATACATATTATTATTTACATTCAACAAATTTTCCCATGGACCCCCAAATAAAAAGATTTTACTCGTGATCCCCCTTAAAGCTTCTGTGGACCCCGGCTAGGAACCCCTGATCTAAAGTATATGCATATTATTACGTCAGCCTCTATCACAAAGATATGATATTCTTGGAAAAAAATAAAATTAACAACAACATGACATCATCTACGAGGGTGTTTGCCTTCTCTGGAATATAGTAAAAGCATATTATTCAAGAGGAATCAGATGATTAATTACAAATTTCCAATGGGTTTTTAATGTAACGACAAAGAGAAATTTAGTGAGAATAAGGAAAGAAATAAGGAGTTGACATCGTAAGTATGAAAAATAACGAATATATAAAAGCAAATTTGAGTTCTTAGTAAGTTAGATAAAGCCTAAAACAAACATATACGTTAAGCTTTCATTTTAGTATTAATTTAAAATAACTTTACGGGATTCACAAGAGTGGAGAGAATTTTCTAAAGTGGCTGATTAAATACCATTGGGACCATTCAATGTTGTGTTTCGATCTCCCAATTTTATTAGAAATTATGAGTTAAATGGGAACAAACAATTCTCAAACTTATGTATATACGCATTTGCTGTAAAATCTTCTAAACAGGGGCTGTTTCCCAGGACGTGCCTTGAATATATCCTTACAGGCCTCCAAGGAAAATATAAGATTTATAACAATCCTAAATACATTTATCTAAAAAACGGTAGAAATTTATGAGATCTTTTCTCTCCGAGGAAATTAAAGCTTTCACCCCGGCGATCCCATGTCGGTCGTAACTGTGAAAGGGAAGCGATACAATCTTGAATATAGCAAGTAAAAGACGGAGAAATATATGAAGATTTATGGACAACTACATATCTTCTTCTATCCAACTTTTGACCTGCTCTTTATTAACAATTCTTTCCGTTCCTTATACAAACACTTATTTTTCTAACCTATTTAACTTCTTTTCACGTTCCACATTTTTTCTCATTAGGGTGTGATACACCTTAAAGCAGGAGTTCTACCCCCCCCCGATTTTTTTTCTCTTATTTTTGTATTCATTTCCATCCACTTCCTCCAAAGAAATGAAATAGAAAACGACAGAAAGAGCAAAGAATGGGAAGAAAATGAACAACGAAAAATAGAAACGATGGAAAAGATTCGTTTTTTATTACATTTTGGAAGTGGCCAGACTCGTTTGTGTACAGTGAGTAAAAGTTGTCGGAAAAGAAAAGTGTTATTAATCTTTTCAAAGGAAAAGAAACGCAGAAAATGCATAAAGGTATGCAATAGATTAAAACTAATGAAAGCCCTTTACATATTTCTTCGAAATGGTTCCCTTTCAACGATATCTGTGTAGATATAGAGCTATCTGTTCCCACTGTATCAAATGTAAGCTCATACTCGTATGTTCACATATTCATGTTCTTGAGATTAAGAACAGGAGTAACATTCTTTGCTTATTTATTATGTTATTCACATGAAATTCTTTAAGCTTTCTACTAAAAACTGGTAAAATTTGTATTTGCCATTATAAAAAGAAATCAACCATTCAGAAGTTATAGAAAGGAAATTAAATAAAATAGACGGGGAAGACAAAACATAAGCAAGTAAAAATCAAAAGTACGTAGCATCAAGTCTTCCCTCAATTACGGTTTAAATTTCTCCTTCTAAAAGTTGGGAGGAGTTTTCATATGAATTTCCTGCTTTCATCTTTTCTTTTTTACTATTTTTTACTTTCCTTTACTCACATTTTTCTTTTTCTTTTTTCTTTTTTGTACAATATACTTGCTTTCGTGAGCAAGACTAATTCTTTCAGACATTGCTGCTTCAATAACTTGACGAAACCACACATGTGTAATATTAAACCGCAGGAATAACTGAGGTGGGATTCAACTTTGACCTTATTAAAGTAAAATGGAGAGTACTTCGTTTTAGAGCCATATTTTGTTTTAGTTCCTAAGGCGCGACCTTGTTAACGCGGATCCAGTCGAAAGTCCTATCAACGCGCTGCCAGTGAGTTGTAATTTTTTGAAAAAGTAACAATCTCGAAAACTTTAATAATATATATTTTTAACATTACCTAACCAAACTTATTCCCCTTTAATCGAAATAAACCCTTTTAAACTTTTCGATGATGTTTCCACAAGGCGCTGCCCTAAACGAATAACTCACCATTTTTCTATTTAATGCGGGAAGACAATTTCATTTTATACTTTCCAGAATCTACATCTACATAGACCATCATTGCAAATCCACTACTACCTGCAGTTTTTTACATCGATTGATGTCTTTTGCACCTAAATTTCTAGCTAGAACTTGCGCACAGAGGCAACTAGTTTGAAAAAACCCCCAATGCCACTGTCAATTCTCTCTGGTCATTTGTTTTCAGATCAATCTTTTCCAACCGTTCATTTGAACAAGAAACGAAGACTGGTAGAAACCTTCGTTTCGAGAGGATCCCAAAGAAACAAAAGCTAAACATCCAAACCCGAGACAATTAAAGAAATAGAGCAAACCATCACCTTCCACCCTTTTGGCTTGACAACCAATCGAAGAAGCGTTTACATGGCGGGAGAAAACTGCGGGGACCCTGAGTAAAAGGAGAAGCTGACAAGAATAGAAAAGAGGAAAAATAATATTGCATTTGGCGAACTAGAAGAAAAAGGCTTCTGTGTTGACTTATCGTGCGGGAAGAGGACACTGGGAACGACCTACTTGAAAATGGTGTCGCCTTCAAAAGGCGACTTGAAAGAAATCCAGCTCTAATATTCTCTAAGTGAAGGCCACAAAATTAGAAGGGTAAAATACATCAAAAAGTTAGAGTTTGATCCTTTCCTATTTGAAGATAGGGCCGATCGTGTGCGTGGAAACCTTATCGACTGCATCTTACAATAAGATCGAACAGGATACTTTATTAATTGAATAATTCGGTCATATTCCTTGCCTGTAAAGAAGAAGAAAATAAAAATCTCTTTATAAGATAGCCATCCGGAAGCTGTAAAAAGCAGCGTTCACAAACACAGCCACATACTCAGAACACACTCGTCCATACATAGAAGTTTCCAGAGTAAAGTAAAACGCACATAAATGATCGAAATATATAGTTTTGTTTGAATCGCTTTTCGCATGTTCAGGTTTCGTTCTTAGACGAATTAAATAGGCAAACCTCACTTCCCTTTAGGCTTGACTACGATCCTTATTGTAATCAAGCCCCTCCACCATCCACCCCCCACCCAAAGGCCGGAGGAGCTTGCTTCCTTCTTCTCCTTCTTCTCGCTTCGTTTATTTTGTTTGCTTTGGTTTTTGGTTTTGTTGAGTATTTCTTGTTATTTATTTTTTTTATTTTGTGAATTTAAAATAGCCTCGCACTAGGTTCAAATCAAAATGTGGTGACTTGGCCCTTGGTGGTAGTCGCCAGATGGGCTCGTTAAAAAAAATGACTCCAATCAATTTTCCGTCCATTTTATTCTCATTTTAATTCTCTCTTCCTTTCTTCTCTATTTGACATCAAAATTCCTTCCTTAAATCATCGCTTAAGCCATCATATCTAAGATAATAAGACCAATGAAGAAAATGTCAAAATAAACGGAAAAAGTAAAAAATAAATAAATAAATGAAATAATTTAAATCTGATCTTAGCTGGAGGATTTGTAGACATTACCTTTGTCACCTATGTTTCTCATAGTAGTCTCCCCATTTTCCTTTATGGAAACCGGGTTTCCTTATTATCCTTTCGCTTCGTTGTTTTCAGGGCTAGTCGCTTTTTTTAAGAGTACCCCCGAATTATCATGAAACTCGTTTTCTATTTGCTGTCTTAGCTGTGATAAATTTCAAATTTTAAATAATTATGTGTAAATATTCATAATTACCAGTATGTTTGGTAAATGAGATAATTTTTTAATACTAATTATTCAGATTAGTCGTTAATTTTTATATGTAGTTACTAATGATCCTTGGTAAAGGAGATTTATTTAGATAAATTATTTTAAATTACTTAGGAAGTTTAGTAACATAAATTGCAGGTAACTTTGATTATTCAAGTTAAATTTATTACTTTTTCCAATGTTGCACAGTTACCACTACATATTTTACATTAGATTTCTGCTACATTACCACTCATATGGGAGTAGTAACAACAGTTATTTATTTATTATTTATCTAAGCATAAGAAGAATAAATCACCCGCAGGTAAAAGAGAATGGGATTCCGAACCCGTTACCTCTTATTAAAAAGGCCTCTTTCAAGGAATGAGCGAAAGAGATTGGGATCTTACTTTCTTTTCCTCCGGATAATTTAAAACCTTGGTCACGAGCAATTGAGGTAAGCCTTGTGCCATATGTAGGGAAAGATTCAAAAATAGAGTGGTGAAACGGGTTGAGCTGAGAATGAGTGGTCGTCATCTAGGCCGAGTTGTGGGACTGGAGGACGCGCAAGTCTCAATGACCTCCTCTCAACCCTAACAATTAGGGCACATTCCTCTGTGACCATTCAGATCTGGAGGGCGTGCAACTCTCTAGAACAGGGGTTCTTGAATTGGGGGGGCGTGAGGGGTTCTCAGGGGAGGCGTGGCGCGATCCAGTGTGACGTGTTTTTTGCTGGTAAATCTTGAGAAGGGACTGAAAGTCAGGCAACATTTCAAAGGCCAGTGTGTCAATTCATTTTTTCAATTTTCCAGGTGGTTCATCAATACATAGAGAATAATAAACTCAGTAATAATTTGGTTCCCAGAGTTTTAACACGTGACGGTGTGTATAAAAATGATTTTGTAGAAGTTTCTATGGAAAATATATGTAATTAACATAACATCAACGACATTTAATAGGCTAGATTTTAACTTCGATTGCTAAATATATAATTTGCATAAGAAAAGCCCACGACATTTCGGAAGTATGTGAGACGTAATATTCAGACGAAGTGTTAATGGTAACGTGCATCAACTGTGTTAATTTGAAGTACAAGGTGCAGTAAAGTGATGCTATTTAAATGAAGAATGAATATTTCAAGAAAATGAAGATTGCCGGTGGAGAGAACTTTCGTCAATCATCATCCCCTAAAGTAGTGGAAACGTCTTTCAAAATCGCTCATATGATTGCTCGTGCGAAAAAACCCACAACATTGTCGAAACACCGATCAAACCATGCATGCTAAAAGCATGCAGTCTTGTATTGGGGGAGGTCAACAGCCGAAAGCTAGAGAAGATTTCCCTTTCTGACTCTACGATCAAAACGAAAATAGATGAACTGGCAAAGGATATTGAATTTCAAGTTCTTGAAAAGATACGTGCATCACTTTTTTGCTATTTAGTGGGATGAGACAACTGATGTTGCTCAACTGTCTCAGTAGCTGGTCTACGTTCGTTTTGTGGGATCTACTTCAATTGAGGAGGAGATGTTGTTGTGCTGGTCACTTGAAACGACTACCAAAGCCGAAGATGTGTTCGAAGCTGTTTCCTCGTACTTTGATGGCAATAGCATGGACTGGGAGAGACTTGTATTAGTCTGTACAGATGGTGCTCTTGCAATGATTGGATCACGGAGTGGATTTATCCCCAGGATGAAGCAGAAGAGCCCGAACGCCGCGGGACTCACTGCGTGATCCACAGAGAAGCTCTAGCTCCCAGGACTTTTCCTGCTGCAATGAGTGATAAGCTGGTCATTACCATAAGAGTCGTCAATTACATCAAAGAAAATGGGGTCAATTCGAGGCATTTTGGCATACTGTGTAAGGATATCAGGTCTGATCAGGAGACTCTGTTGTTTCACACGGCTATTCGCTGGCTGTTGAATGGGAACATGTTGGCTCGTGTTTACGAGGTGAGAGAAGAAGTGAAGCTCTTTCTTGAAGCTCAGGGGAAACAGAATTTCTTGTATTTATTCACGTCAGAGGGTTTTGAACTGACATTAACATACCTTGTCGATATTTTCGAAACGTTCAATGTTCTCAACCGTCTCTTGCAAGGAAAGAATACGAGTTGCATGGATCATTATGATGCAATACGTTCTTTCTTAGCGAAGCTGTGGTTGTGGCTTCGGAGAATACAGAGGGGAAACGCGGCTTCTTTTCCCAACCTCGATGCAACCCTTGAGAAAAGCAGCTTCTTCTGGAAGGCGAGTTGAAGGTGCCAGTAGAGGAACACCTCGAGCTCTTGAAGCGAGAATTCGAGCGCTACTTCTCAGACCTGGAATACTCGGAACTCCCAGAGTGAAAGTTGACCAGAAACCCCTTTGGAGTCCATGAAGACATCCTACCGGACGACCTGCAGGAGAAATTTTTGGAATTGAAATTCAACTCTACCGCAAAAGAAATACGTTTGCGTATACCAAAAATTGGAAATATAGCACTGCGCACTTTGCTACCGTTCTCTGCCACTCACCTTTGTGAAACTGGTGTTTCTATACTCGTGAATGTGAAGACGAAATCAAGGAACAGGCTCGACTGTGAGGCAGATTTGCGATGCGTATTGTCGTTAATCAACCCTCGCATTCAATTATTGGCTTCAAAAAACAACTTCATCCTTCCCATTGATTTTACTGATTGTGATTGCTCACACAAAAAAATGTTCAGCCGACACTGGTTGTGATTTGATGATAAAACATTGTAATAAAAATATAGCCTGCCCTTTTTACACACTCAAAACGAACTTGATTTTTATGGATATGGAAATGGATGGGGATAGGGCACGAGATCCGATGAATGATGCTAAGGGGAGCGTGGCCGAAAGAGATAAGAACCCCTGCTTTAGAAGCTGTCGAAATCCACAACTAAGCGAAGCTATTGGGAGTCCAAAAGAGTTTCTTAACCAGAAAATCTCTCTAGTCTTATGTATATTGTATCTATTTTCACTTCACCAATTTTTACCCATTTAAAAAAAAATATTCTGGTGGAAGAGATCTTGTTGGTTTTGGGTTATATTTTATAAACATTGACAATATTTTATTGGCACAATGATAGTTCTGGCAGATTTTTTTTTTTATTCTCGACTGAGAAATTCAGTCCAACCATACATTTTGTAGTTTTCTCCACTCTATCACATTCCATCATTTGTTTTTGTTTCTTTGCCTTTTAGACTCTTAATTTAATGGTTTCTTCGTTTCTCTCCTTCTTATTCTCTTAGCCTTTTAGTTTCTTGGGACCTTAATCATTAGTTTCATTGTTTATTATCCATCTTTGTGGAATGATTTTAGGAAAACTATTCTTATTGCTCAAATTTATTATTAATTACATTGCCACAGGTGTTCGAGACATTTCCTATGACTAGAAAACCTTAACAAGAACGTCAATATTTATTATATAGTTGTCTACATAAATACACCAGCTGAGGAAATTCGACACAATTAATTAAATGCATATAAAGAGTTTAATTTATCTCAGAGGAGATTTTCAATTTTTGCCCAAGGGGTTTTTCCTTTTCTCCAGTCGAATTAGTAGTATTAAACAATGCTTCCGATTGTAACTGAAAGTTACTTGTTCTTTGGAGTTCTTTCAACAGAAAGGTATTAGAGGATTGTAGGTTATTTCACCGAAAGTTTTAGCATAGGATAAATCCAACTGGTTTCCTTGAAGAACTTAAGGAAATGGCATAGGGCTTAATTTATCACCAACAGTAGATTATATATTGTGAAAAAGCAGGTTGTTTAACCAATGTAGTAATTACTAATATGGAGTAGTTGTAATGTCAAGCAGTGATTAGACACAAAAACAACCATAGGGATTTCATTTATAATAAATTTACAGGAGAAATTAGAGGGTTCGTGAATATTTAGGGTTAGAGTGTGGAAGTTGCATTACATTATGCCCGTGCCAGCGTTAGTATATGGGAGAGAGATTATGGCATTGAAGGACAAGGATAAATCGAGAATGAGTACAATAAAAATGGATAATTTAAAAGGGATACCCGGTTTTCAAAGGGTGGATGGATAAAAAAATACTGGGAAAGATGCATTTATATTGAGAGTAAGAGTGATCTGAGGTCGTATGGGTATGTAAGAAGAATAGGGCAAAACATAGTTGCAAAGAAATATTGAGATTGACTGGTCGGGTTTACTACGCAAAAGTTGAATGGATTGAGTGCGTTAAAGGTTGGAGCCTGTTAGTAGAACAAGTGGATATTTAAGTTGATGTCAGGTGTTCCTTGAGGAGAGTGGTGAGGGGCGTGGTTTGGAACTTTTCTCTTGGGACGAACTCTAACTAGATGAGATGGTTCACTACATAGCAACTCATAGATGGAAAGGGACAATTATGTGGAAAAATTATGGATAACCTTGTAATTATTAGAGTTTAAAGGGGAGGAGTGGAAATTTTCAGTGGCACTCGTAGGCCCCTAACTCTTATGTAACTATTTGGACAAATCTTTTTCTTACTTTGGAAAATTAAAAAAAAATGAATACGTTCCACCCTCACTTATTTCAAAGAAGCCTTTCATTCCTTCACATCTCTTCTAAACGAAGTGCTTTTATTGCAGAATGTGACCAGCTTTTGAAAGCTTTGTGTCTTCTTTTAGGCTCAAACTCACCCACTATCCTTTTTTGACATCTCAAATTATCATCATTTGTTTTTAAATCGCTAAAAAAATGAAATCATTGGAGTAAATGTTTTTTTCTATGACCGGAATTGCCATCCTTATTCATTTATCCTCTCTCTACTTTTTCCAGTCACTTTATAAGTTATAGTGTGCGTTTTTGTTTGCTTTTGGCACTGCTCTATTCTGGCTTCGCAGGGGTGAAATCAAAATCACTCTATTAATGTTCTTCTATTTTATTCTTACCAGCGACGAAGAAAAGAGACCCAAAATGCCCTCATAATTGTAACACACACCCGCTTATTACCATAAATACGCAATAGTACGACGCTGTCACAATCAGGCATCGGGCATATGAAACGACACCTCAGTGCTCTGTGAAACAGCCGTTACAACCCAGCCACCAACGAATAAGTCCAGAAGAGCGTGGTAAGGCCAGAGCACTTCTCGTTTCTAATTCCACAAGTTCCAGCTCCATTCCGATGGTCGAGGCCCACTTGAAGTGCATGTGTGCGGGTGAGTTTGCGTAGAACTGTGTGGGCCCCATTCAAACTGTGACTTCAACCTACTCGCGCGCTCACTCGCAGCACTGGACTTATTCTTCATAAATCTCACGCATGATGCGAGATACTGAATGAATCCAAATCAATTTATTTTTCGTCCCACAAATTCTAGCCAAAAATCATAATCTTTGTCAAAGGAAATCTGAGAAGATGGTTTCGATATATTTATATATATATATTTATATATTTATATATATATATATATATATATATATATATATATATATATATATATATATATATATATTGTCAAGAGTAAGAGGATCGAAAATTTAAAGCAAATTTATGGATTAAAGAAAAATATGTAGAGGTTAAGAAACGGGGAACTAATTAGGCTAGTACGAAAAGCTTGAAATGATTTAGGTGAGTAAAAAAGGGTAGAAGAAAGGGCCAATAGGAAAAGAAAAAACTTTGATGATGGTAGGAGATATAAACCACTGACTCTGAGTCGCTTAAATCAAAGGACGGGTGCCATATTCCACTCAGCTATTCTTGAGTCGCAAAGAACCCTCAATCCAAATCAAACTTCTAAGGGCCCCGATTCCTACTAGCTACGCTTCAATGGTAGGAAGTTTAAGGGTACCAAAAGTGTGGAATTGCAGAGAAAATGGTACAGTAATAGTAAGGAAACGTATGTATTTTATAGCAAATGTGAGAAAAATTGATGCCAAATGGACAATCAGAAATGCTCGTGTATGATAGGAAAGCATGTGAACGTACGTATTTATCGCCATCTGTCCTTCAGCCATCACTACCCACTGCCGAATTACGAAACCAACATAAAGATCAGCATGCCCAACGCTGGTTAGCTCAAGGTCACCAGGATCAGGTCCTTGGAACGCGGAAGGACCCTTTTCGGGGACAAGCGTTTGTTTATACGACTATACATTATAAAAAATCCTTAGAACAGTGGAGAAGAATGTGTTTGGGTGTTTTGCTCTGAAGACTGGAGAGGAAAACTGCGTTGTTATCATTATCTATTTGTGTGATGACCTGCGTAAGAACTACTTACGCCCAAGAGCCTTCGCCTATCGGGGCCAGATCTATTCTTGCGCTGACCCATAGATGCTATAAATCACGTCGCTTCTACTAAGCATGATATCCTGGGCAAGCATCATAGAAGGAGAAGATTTGTAGGGTAGAATGAGCCTGATTTCACATTCCTTTCAGTCTCCCAGGTGTTTTCAATCCTTCACTAGGGCAGGAAAAGTAGTAAGAATATACTAGAAGAGGAAAGATATTTAAAGCACACTGGAAGAGCAAAGGAGTGTAGAGTATACTTTTGAACAAAGGTAGAATATAGTAGGGAGAAAAGTAGATAAAGCAGACTGTGAGGGCAAAGGTAGTTAGAGCTCACTGGGAGAGAAAAGGTGAATAATCATAATGGGGGAAGAAAGGTAGGTATATAACACTGAGAGTAATTCCTATACTGGAATAATATATTGAAATTGCCTCTCTATCCTTAGTTTCTTTGTTAGAATTTTGTTACGATTTTATTATTCATAGTTTGCCTTCATAATTCTGTTGATTAAAAATCCTTCCTCTACCAGTGGGAAGGTTGCTTACAAATACCCCTCGTTTTATTATTTTGAATACATCAACTCTCTTCACAAACCTCCTCTCACTTATTTTTGTTGGCTGCTGGATAACTCTGTAGGTTACTCGCCGAATAACTTCCATTCACTCATCCCTGGTAAGGAGAGGGCTCCTGTTGGCAGGGGCATAATATACTTACTTTTTTCTATATTTTATTTTTATATTGGCCCCATAGTTATTCTTATTTTTCATTAGACCAAAGTCCGAGTGACTAGTCATGCTGCGGCACATTTGGCCACCTGGCTGAAAAGTTGGATTCTAAAGGTGGCAAGCTGGTCGGGCTCTGGGATCAGGAGCCCGACCCTATTTTATTTAATCGGACCTTATACCAGAAGGATGGTATTAAAAAAGATAAAGACAACCCCCTCTTGGTGCCAAATGAGTTTTTAACTTCAACTATATCTCACGTGACACGGAGTGTCCCTTTACCATCGTATTCTCTCTGTAAGCCTTCGCTCTAGAGGGGGAGTAACCCCCTATTTGGTCTCAAAGAATAAACAGAGTAAGCGTAGGTTCTTTCGCTCCAAAAGAGAGGGTCAGTTGTGGCCCTATCTGTTTTTCCCTCTCAGTATTTATCCGAAAGTTGGTCGCTGTTTGTCGAGGAATAGGTCACCTCTCCAGATAATACGTCTAAATATACATATATGTATCTATTGGTTGAGAGAAAAGAGATAAAAGCCACGAGAATATATACATACATATATATATATATATATATATATATATATATATATATATATATATATATCCTCTAATATTCGTACGCGTCCTTCCCTACGTATAAGTACGTTCACTTCGTAATAGTAATCCGTTGATTACGAGGTATAAGAGTACGATTTACTATAGGTAACGATGGCGTTTAATGAGTTTACCAAGTTGCAGTTCAAGGATATATATTAATGAGTGAAAACCAAAAATATAATTTTAATAACTCACTAGTTAACATATATATAGATACGGGAAATATAGGTAATGTAAATAAGGACAATTCTGACAGAATATAAATTAATTGGCCATCGGTTAACGTTAATTATTCGTGAATCAGCTTTAAAATGGGATATTCTAAATCAGTTATACAGAGGGAATATTTATATGTCGGAAAGTGGGTCAATTACGGGAGATACAAGCAAGGGTCGTTTTACCTTAAAGGTGTCACCTCGAGAAAGGGGAATCCTTTAGCGAGTTGGCGTGGGGAAATAGAGACGGACAATGGACGTGACTCTCGGCCGAATATCCTGACGGTGACGAGGATAAATTGGGGTGGGGACCAGAAGACTAGTCCATGATCCTACTTGAAGACGGACGATGGCACCTCTGCTCCAGAGAAGTGTAACCTCCAAAAGTCGAGACTCTGACGCGACTCGGTGCGAAGTCTCACACGGTAAACTGGAGATCCTTGAGGGAGGTTTCAAGATGAGACGAGAGGAATCCCGACCAATCCTTGGAGGATGAAACGATTCGAGGCTCGCTCTGAACAGAGTAAGCCTTCACCAAAGAGATGGATCTGCCTGATGAGATCCAACTTCGATGGTATAAGCAAATATCAGGGACTTGGGGGAAACAGACTCACGATCTGAACCGTAGGCGACGAGTTCTTAAACTCAATCTGCCGATATTTGAAAACCCAGGGCATTTATTTGACGGCCATTTTTTCGGTTCCTTCTCGTTGTCAGACTCAGACGACTGGCTGACCACTTTCGGCGGCCAGATGGATTAGCGTCTGTAGCCTGACCCAACTCTTAATAGCCTTTACGATGTGGGCGGGAAACTTTCGGTTTGCAGCTTCCTGACTACGGTGACTAGCGCTTCCTCGACGAGGTAAAAACTTTTAGCACCCAACTTAATTAACTGCACCTGTGCGGCGGCTGACGGGTATTCAAATTCTTTCTTCTTCTTCTCTTTTCTCTTTGGATTCAGAGATTACTCTACGTGGAGTTATGCTTAGGAGACATAGAGAGCGAAAGAATTTCTGAAACAAATGGAGGGGGTATTCTTCGTGGCATCCCTTTCCCTTACCCTGTTTCTCGGACCCGTGGGCTGGTTCCCAGGAAATCTGACCTTCGTGCCATCGTACCGGCGCCACTAGTATTCTAATTAACTATAATAGTAGAAATTTACATGGTAGCCTGAAAGAACATTTGTCTCAGGATGTCCAAAACAGCATCCCTCAATTCTAGAAGGAGGATGCCCTGATGTAGAGCTCCCAACAAGATAAAGAGAGCGAAATCGTGCTAGAAAGTACATAGAGTACCTCAGAAAAGTGAATCTTGACTTGTTGAAACCTATCCCTAAGCTGATCTTACTCCTGGTCTTAGCTCTCCAAATGAGGTTGCTCAATTAGAATATAAAACAAAGAAGGAAAGACCGTTAGGGCAGCTATCCATCTAATGTGCTTTGAGAGGCGACTGGTTCCTTCCGGTCTCGGGGCTCGAATAGAATGGATAAGGAAAAGAAGAAATGAATGAAAGCGAAACCTAAAAGACGTCAGGGTAACACATTTAGAGGCTGCCGAGCGTTTACGAGCCTGCCGGCTTTAAACATTTTCTACTAATTAGATCCACTGGTGAACAGATATTTCGTTAGTTTGAGCTTTTAGCTTCTTTTCCTGGTACAGATTCGAATGTGGACCATTTTTCGGTCAGGAGAATTTGGGTTAATGGGGCTAATGCCACTTAAAGAGCCAAATTGAGTGATCTTCAGAAATTTAATACCACATGTCTTCAAGTAAATTTTGAAATATTTCATTTGAAATGTCAGATATTTACCAGAAATTCCGATTTCTGAAAAGTACCCGATATTTTATAATCTTCGTTTTCGCTAATAAATTTACTAGAAACATATATACGTATATGTTTGCTATTACTTTCTAACAGTCTTAAAACAGAGTTAATTTGTTGTTAATATATGGGACAACCTAACAGTTTCGAAAATGCCTGTAAGTACCAATAACGTATTACGTACATAGCCTAAGGTATACCTGGCTAGGTTCCACCAACTTATGAGAAAGTTGAAGGAAAAGAGTAGGAACATAGACTTCATAGGTCATCTTCAGAAAATAGGTACGAGAATGTTTTCTATAGAACAGTTATACACATTATAAAATTCCCTAGCCTGCCTGTCTGGAAAAAAGGGTGCACTTTATTGATCCTTAGGACGAGTTTTGCGAGTGTAGTGAGATATTCTGAAGGGACTGGCCTCAAAATATAGGATAGACTCGGCAAGGTTTGAAAGACTTAAATTTATTTTATGAAATTTCCAACATGACTCCATCAGAGACTGGAGAGTTCATGAGAAAGCGTGGTTTGCAACACCTAATATTTTTGGAGAAAACCAAAGCTTTATTTATCTAACACGAAATATGTTGTTATTACAAAAAGACAGGCAGTTTTAGTAAACAAATCTATTAGTATAAGGGCTTATATTGGCCAATAAGACAAAAGAGTACGCTATTATCATTGAAAAGGTTAAGTTCTTAATTAGACAAAAATTAAATGGTATACATATTGGGTAACTTCAATTTTTCGAACGTAGATTCTCTGAATTAAACGCAAACAATGCAGGATATCAACGTATAGAATTGGTAAATGATAAAATCCTTTATCAAAAGGTAGACAAGCCGACAGACGAATAAAAGATCTTAAACTTAATTTTGACAAAAAAAGAGAAATTAGTCGCAAGGATACACTTTGGCGAAACACTTAGAAACAGCGATCACAATATAATTCGATTTAATCTAGATATTCACTAAAATGGACACAAATAGCTCTCAGCTCATCCCTACTTTAAATTTTGTAATTGTTATATTCTTAGCTCCTGATTAAAAATTTTAAATGGAGTGAAATTTTAAACGTTGGAAATGCCAAGGGAATGTATAATGAACTCCCGCGTTTTTTTTTCACTATAATTAGCAAAGTAGGGCGCTTTACACCTATATATTGACCAACTTAGGCGTTCGTAGGACGCATTTACTTGCATGTACATACTTTAAGCTCGTTCAAATTCCTTTTAGACTGCTAGGTGCAGCCTCTTTTCAAATTAATTCTTTGTATCAAAGTTTTAACACTTTCATTTTCAAATTTTCAGTCAGTTAATCCCTTACTACCACCTACTAGCAACTAACGAAAGAATTTGGGACTCAAATCGTCTCGAATCATCTCTGGATTGGAAGGCTATTCACTTTTCAAAACCAATCGATGAGAAACTTAGCGACTCTAAAGCGCTTTCAAAACAACTAAGGTCCAGCTCGTAACATCGGGAAAGCTTTATACTACCACGACGAATGTCGCCAAAATCAAGATGGTATAAATGTTTAAGAAAATAATTTACCATATTACGAGTACATTGAAATATGATCCTGCAGATATATGAGTTTAGAAACCAATTCTTTATCCATATCCTCTCTTTCTTTACCAGTCCTAAACCTCTGACTTTCATACTTTCTCCTCTTAGTTTACGAAGCCTCTAATGGATCTAAGGTTATGTGCGGGTTCGTATTTGTGTAATTTTGTAATATCCAAACAATAAAATCAAGGGATACTTTGATTAAATTGATGCTAGATGCAACTTCAATGTAATGGCCATTTTCATTTCGTAAATATAAGCTTTTGGCTTGTACATTAGTGTATTTTACACTCACAGTTTGTGAATGGTTTACTATTTTAGAGCATATATTCCCATGATAATCCAATCCCATATGGTTTAATGTACGCATGGTAGTCTCCCGGTAGGTTGAGTTATGCACCTTTCGCACATTTTTACAACCTAAACTTCTCTCATTTTCTTGGTAGTTATTTATGTTGTTTAAAACTTGAATTTTATGTAATAAAAGCTAATCAAACAATTAAATTATAATAATAGATATGTAGAGATATATAACAAGGTAAAGGTTAATAAGACCTCAGAAAATTATAAAAAGCCATTGATAGCATTTAAAGACTACCTTTACAAATAATAGGTATTTATAAATAAATGAATCATCTTTTATTTTTTTTTATTTTATTTTTCTAGTTGCAAGGGTTATTGAGATATTACTTCTCAAAAACAGTCAAATATTTGGGAGCCACCCTATATATTAAAGGAGCGAGCAAGCTTCTAATACTCGTATGTCGTAGGAGGGAACCAAAATCAGATAGGTTGGAGAAAGAAACCAGTTTCAGATGTGTTAGAGGAAGAACGAGCTTCAGGTATGTTGGAGGCAGTAACCAGCTTTACAGTTTTTGAGGAAGGAACCATCTTCAGATTGTATATCGTGGAAGAAGGATTTAGCTTCAGATATTTTGAAAGAAAGAACCAACTTCAGATATGTTAGATTAAGAAATAACTCTAGATATGTTTGAGGTAGGAACCATTTTAACATATGTCGAAAGAAGGAACGAACCAGCATCATATATTTTAACAAAGGAATCAGCATTTCACTTTGTTCCCTACCACTGCCCAGCATGCTCCAATTATATTCAATTATAACCATGTGCTGGCCGTAGCAGTTGTAAAAGTTATATCTTTACATTGGCTGTCCTGATTCCCGGGATGAATGTTTGTATGTTTTATCCCGGTAAGCACCTGGACCTCCAAATGATTAATCTAGCATGAACTCAGTTAGGAATATCATCTCAACCTCGAAATCATGCTAGATATATTCCATGTTTAATAATAAAACAATTGGTTTGCTCTGTAGGTTTCCTTAAGAAAATTCTAAACATAAACCTTCCATCATGTCTTCCCCCCCAAAAAAAATTATGATTTATTTGATAATATTTCGATGATCGGTTTTTTTTTTGTCCAACACATCTAATCCTCTAATTACATTTTTCCGTTGGTTGCCCTGGTAAAATAGTTTTCAGATTAAATGTCATAAAGAGATGTAATTAGAAAGATTTCTTTCTAGATTTTTCAGTAGAAATTGCATTTTCAAGGCAGAAATTAAGCTTATTTGCTGATTTTGCCAGTCTTTTGTGTAATTTCTGTCCAACTCATATTAATGTTTGATGACCTCAGTCAGTCACTGACACTATGCGTTTGGTACGAAGTTTTATCAATAAAAAATGTCGATCTAGAAACACTAAACATTTTTTTTATTTAAGGAAGCATCGTACCAAACGGATTTTCACCTTTGATCACTGATAGATCAACCATTATAATATTTTTCCTACAGAGGGGTTTAGTAATTTGGTTTCACGATTTTTCCTGGCAGGATAAGAAAGACAGAAGGAATAAAAAGTCTCACGTTTAACTGACTTCATCTTTTTACAAAATGAAAGATGCATTAATTTTTACTAATCTACAAAGAACTTTGCACTGTCCCTATCCAATAGAATAATATTTTTGACTGAAATAAAAACAAAAGGTAAAGTAAGCAAATGAGGGGAATAGTTATAGTAGCGAAAACCACCCTCATAAGGCAAGCACTGGTAGAGTGTGAGATGAAGTGTAAGATGGATATTAATTTTCAAGTTTGTTTGCTATATAAGCTAGGATTGTGCAACTCGGACTGGCAGAGAATCGAAGTTTCATCAAATACCCTTCTTTCTATATTTCTATTAATAACATAGACAACCGAGAAGTAGGAAGAAAATAGTTTCTAAATTATTTGGTCTTTATTAACAAAGACTCCTATCTCTCTCCCTCTCTCCCTCTCTCCCCACCTATTTCTTTCTCTCTCTCATACACAGCACACACACTCTCCCCCTCTCTTCTGAAAGATCCGAAACCTCTCCGATCGATAGGCGGGAGCGAATCACGCGGGGAGAACTCACTAACCCCCCTTTTTTATCATTGATTGGTCACGAGTTCTCAGAGAGAGAGAGAGAGAAAGCGATCAAAATGACAAGCAAAAAAGGACCCGTTCGTCTAAAACATAACTGTGCAACATGCCAATTAGAAAAGTGGTGCGTTGACTTTCCAGATGTCTGCTACTCAAAATGCAGCCCGGAAAGTATCTGCACTACCTGTATATTGACGCGAGAGGTAAAGAACCTGAAAGACCTCTATAGAGCCTCAGATGAGAGAGCTAAAATCCCTGAAAGAAAGTTGGAGAAACTCGAAGCCCTTCACGCAGCTCAGATTCGATGCCTAGAAGAGGCACCGACCACTGACGTGTCGGAATCCCCTGGTACCCAAGCGGAGATTCCGGCATCATCTGAGGCTAAGCTAGCTGAGGCGAGAGAAAAAGAGAAAGAAAAGAAAAGAAAAAGAAGAAAAAAAGAAAAAAGAATAAAGTTGAAACAAAAGAAGAAGAACCAAAAGTAGAAGAAAAACAGATAAACAAGAA
Source organism: Ceratothoa steindachneri (assembly GCA_963969495.1). Taxonomy (NCBI): domain Eukaryota; kingdom Metazoa; phylum Arthropoda; class Malacostraca; order Isopoda; family Cymothoidae; genus Ceratothoa; species Ceratothoa steindachneri. The sequence continues at coordinate 149,138,931 of OZ018318.1, forward strand.
GAAAAATAAGGATAAGAATGTGGAGAGTAAAGAGGAAAAGGGGAGGTCTCTTCCACAAGGGAAGACCTTGTCTTCAGAGCCTAAGTTTCCGAAGATCATCCTTATTAGTGACTCGCAAACACGGGATCTGCAGCCGCTGCTAGCGGCCCGCCTTTGCACTAGCGTGAAGGTAAGCTGCCTCCCAGGACTGGGCAACCACAACATTAGAGTAGAGGCAGAGTAAGCTCAGATTTCTGAGAATTCAGTTGTTGCTCTGATGGTTAGTGGCAACGACCTCTACTTCAGAGGGGGTAAGGTTGGCCTCAGTGGTAAGACCAGCCGTGAAAGACATAGGGCTCAAAATCCGCAAACGTCTCGTGGTTAGGATGCTTCCGAGAAGAGGTCCATCCCGAACCACTCACGAGAGAAACGTCGCAGTGAACAGAAGGTTGGCGGATCTGTGCATGACAGAAGGAGTCTTCTTCGTGGACCCTTATCTTTCCTTTATCGGTAGAGACAACCTCTATCAAAGGGACGGGGTACATCTCTCCTTTAAAGAGAAAGCCTTTCTCGCCAACCTAATTCAAGATGTCATGAAACGCACCCAACGGAGCGTTCGAAACAGAGCGAAAGCGGACGTGCGCCAGCACACCCGTGTCACTCCTGGAACGACCTTCTCGGAGGTCGTCAAAAAGGGTGTGACCACAAAAACAGAGAAGCCGGGAAACATAAGAGCGTAGGGAGTCCTACACTAGGGTACTCCCTCAAAGTTCTTCTGTTCAATGCGAGGTCAATCAGGAACAAGTTTTTGAGCTCCATGGCCTCGTAGCAACAGAGGAACCTGAGATGGTGGCCACAACGGAGTTGGGAATAAAAACTTCAAGCCGAGATTTTGAAGGTGAATTCACGATTCCCGGTTACCAGATCTTTTTGAAAGATAGGCCAGACAGAGAGGGTGGCATTGTGATGTTCTATGTCAAGGATACTCTCAACTCGACGGATTGCAACATCGTTTTGAACGATGAACTACTAGGTCTTGACCTAGAGATAGGTCCTGCCAAATACAGGACCCTGGTGCTTTATAGACATCCTGCCCAACTCGTTGAAAAGGACAGAAATCTGTACCAGCTACTAGGAGAACTTGTCGAAGACAGAGTGTGTATCGTCATGGGCGATTTTAACATATAAGTTGACTGGGAAACCAGAGAACCCTGTGGCTAAAACGCACTACTCCTGGAGTTCGCGAACAACGAGTTCCTGACTTAATGGGTGAGAGAGCCAACGAGAGGAGACAATATCCTCGACTTGGTTTTCACCACTGATGATGACATCGTTGAGGACCTCTCTGTTGGCGAAGAGCTCAGTGGCAGTGACCACCGACTAATTAGATTTGTAGTCAAAGTCTGAAAGGCAGGGGCTGCAACTAGTAAATCAAGGAAACTTGATTTAAGAAGAGCCGACTTTGCAGATTTTCGTGCTGGACTGACTGACGCGAGGCTAGAAGTGTGCGATTCTGTTAAAGACTCGTGGAACAGTTTAAAAACCACATTCATGAGTCTTCAATCGTGTTTCATCCCTCTGAAATGCTCCCGTCGGTCTTCTGTTCAACCAAAGTGGTTTAATCGAGATATTGGCCAACTGATTAGAGAGAAGAGAAATGTGTACGGGCAATCGAAGATCTCTAGTGACTTTGACGAATACCGGAGGCTATCCAGGAGAGTGAAGTCAAGCATAAGGGCGGCTAAGCGGTCTGAGGAACTCCGAGTGGCGAGACTCTGTAAAGAGAATCGCAAGGAGTTCTTTGGATATGTAAACAGCCGTAAACCGATTCGTCGAACGACTGGCCCTTTGACGAATGAGGAGGGGACATTAAAGCACTCAGATGCAGAAAATGCTAACCTCCTTAACGACTAATTCTCTTCAGTGTTTACTGAAGAGTGTGGTCCCATCCCCCAGCCAATGGATTCCTACTCGGAGGAAAAGCTGGAAAATATAGACTTCACATACGGAGAAATAGAAAAGAAGATCAATGACCTAATGAAGAATAAGTCACCTGGCCCAGGTGGGTTTCTACCTAAAGTGTTGAAAGAAGTGCGCGATCAAGTGTCACGACACCTGAGCGCAATCTTCAACATGTCAATCCGGACCGAATGCGTTCCTAGAGACTGGCGTGAAGCGGAGGTGACTCCTTTCTTTAAGAAAGGAGACCCTAGCCAACCGTCGAACTACCGACCTATCAGTCTGACTTCGATAGTCGGTAAACTCATGGAAAGCATGATGGTGGACAAAATGACTTCACATTTAGAGTCAAACCTGCTACTGAGGAGTTCACAGCACGGCTTCCGAAGGCAACGGTCATGCCTGACGAACTTGTGGAATTCTTCCACCTCTTCTTCAGTGAGCACTATAGGGTCAAGGTGGTGTATGTGGTCTATTTAGACTTTGAGAAAGCCTTTGATAAGGTACCACACCTCTGCCTTCTCCGGAAAGTGCAAGCGCTGGGGATAGAAGGGAAAGTAGCCGACTGGATCGAGAACTGGCTAAGTGGCAGACGGCAACGGGTGGTGGTGAATAGACAGGCTTCTGAGTGGGTGCCCGTTACTAGCGGGGTACATCGAGGTTCTGTCCTGGGACCACTACTATTCATCATCTACGTCAACGACATGGACGGTGACATGGTTGCCAAGATTTCCAAATTTGCCGACGATACCAAGCTTGGTATGAACGTTGCAAAGGATGGAAATACTGCCCGCCTGCAAGAAGATCTTGGGAAGATTGAAAAGTGGTTAGACACGTGGCAAATGCCTTTTAACGTGAACAAATGCAAAGTGATGCATATCGGCCACCGAAACCCCCAATCTCAGTACATCCTTAAGGGCACTGCTCTTGAATCCACCGACACTGAGAAGGACTTGGGTGTAACAATCACTAGTGACCTCAAGTTCTCGAAACAGTGCATTGAGGCGGTGAAAAAGGCCCAAAGGATGCTAGGCTACATAAAGCGCCAGTTTGGATATCGAAAGAAGGAGATTGTACAGTGTTTGTACAACTAACTTGTCCGACCGCACCTGGTGTATGCCGTACAATTTTGGAGTCCTTCATTTCAAAATGAATTCGCGAGATTGGAACGCGTGCAATCCAGGGCAATCAAACTTATTTCCTCTATCAAACATAAGAGTTATGAAGATAGATTAAGGGAATTAGATTTGTTCTAGCTGGCAACCCGTAGACTGCGTGGTCAGCTCATTGAGGTTTTTAAAATACTTCGAGGGTTCGACAATGTTGACTACAGGGATACTTTCACACTTGTTGAGAGCAGAACGCTCAATCACGGCTTTAGACTTGAACTGAAGCGTTACAACCGCGATCTCTGTGGAAGATTTTTCACGTACAGTATCTGCGGTTTCCATGAAAGTAAGCTTATTAGGATATGATACAAATGAGGAAGAAGTAAAAATGCGTGGATATCTTTTAAGAATATTTTTTATGGAAAAACAAACAGAATATGTCCCCATTAAATTACAAAGATCTTATACTAGTCATGATCCCACGTCATTGACCAAAGAAATAATAATCATTTAAAAGGAAAGGAAAAGAGCATATAGAATGCCTAAAAGTAAGCCATCCCAATAGATTATAAAATAATATGATAACCTGAGACGAAAAATAAAAAGAAACAGAGAAGAAGAGATAAGAGTGGCCTGAAATTTTAAATTTAATCTAAAGGAATTTCATGCCCTATTAAATAATAGGAAGCCACTAAAGAACAATAATGACCCACTGAGAGATAGTGATGGTAGTTTAAAACTCACTAGCACTAACATGCTTGCTTATTGAACAATTATTTCATGACTTTTTTTATTAAGGAAGAAAGCCCTCATGCTTGAACTAAATATTGTATAGAAATTCAATGAATCATTAGAATATGGTAGCTGTACTGCTGAAAATGTTCGTAATCTATTCAATAAAATGCATTTAAACAGCTAACCAGGACCAAATATCTTTTATCCCAGGGTTATAGAAAAAGTTAAGATGCCGTTAGCAAACATCTCGCAAACATTTTTAATACATCATTAGACAGTGAAATTGTCCCAATGCTTGGAAATATGCAAATATAGAGCAATCTTTAAAAAATGTTGTAGAGATCTATTGGTTGAAAAACTGCTAGAATCACTTAATTCCCCAAAAGTTGTAATTCATTTAGAATCAAAATGGTTGCTTAGAGATTCTTAACGAATTTACTGGAATTCTTCCAATATGTATGTGAGCAATATGACGATGAGAAGTCGACTGATTATATATACCTTGATTTTCAGAAAGTGTTCAACAAAGTCCCTCACAAATTGTTGATGGCAAAACTTAGGGGAGTAAAAATTAAAGGAAAGATAGAAGAGTGCATTGAAGATTTGCTTACGAATAAATACCGGCGAGTAGTAATTAATGGGTCTGCCTCTTATTGAACAAAATTGCCAATCGGGGTGCCTCAGGATTCTATTTTGGGCCCTTGTTATTTCTAATTTAAATTAATGATCTGGACAGAGGTCAGCCGATAAAAATTCTAAAATTTGCAGATGACACAAAACTTGAAAAAGGTACTTAGTCAAGAAGATGCAGACGAACTTCAGAAAGATATTAATTGAATACAAAAATTCTCAAGACAATGGAAACTACCTGGAAATTTATATAAAAGGAAGGTAATGCATATCAAAAGAAGAAATCAACAAGCTACGAGTATGTGAAAGTTTTGGGTTCGAAAATAAAAAGGCAAAACGTGGACCAACCGACCGACGACATAGTGAGATGTAGAGCCGGCCGGGACTAAAAAGTCACAACTTTCTAAAAGCTTATTAAAAAGCAGAACTAAATTATATTAAAACCAGGTAATGGCTTCGCCACACACCCTTACGGGGGAGGGGGAGCTTGCGCTTCGCTACTATGATTAAAATTTAAAATCTAAAAAAATGCAGTCATGGTTAAATTTTTCTAAATTTTCTGAACTTTGCCAATTCTAAAAAAAGGCTAGAGGCCCGGCAACCAACGAAAGAGGCATAGAAGAAGCTTATCCTGAACCAGTTCCTGGTGGTCACACCAAAAATTAGCATTTTGTGTCAGGACGATCGACTTAGTGATCGACAAGACGAATTCTGGTTAGAGTGCCCGGCAACCCAACGAAAGGAACACAGAAGAAGCTCATGCTGAGCCAGTTCCTGGTGGTCCCACCGAAATTTAGTTTAGCTTGTATTGAGAAACAAGCTCAAACATCTCTCGTCAGAGAAACCACATATCCCGGTTTACAACAAAACCCAGAGATATTCCTCGACATTGAGGAATACCCCTAAGTAAACTCCACCAAACACTCCCCATTCGTCAAATGATTCAGTTATTTGCTCATCGCTCGTCAGTGCAAATCATTCCAAGATTAATCGGAAGATTGGAAAAAGCATACTTTCCCCTTCCCGTGGTTGAAATCATCTTACCAAGACAACGTGCCTAACGCCATCCGTCGCCCGCACCGAAATCACCTGTGGCTTTAAACCTGTTCCCGTGCCAGTCAAACAGCTGGGGTGTTTGTGAATACGTCCACGCGCCTGCGGCTACATAAAAATTGAGGCCAAGGTCAGTCTCCAACCAGCTTCACGTGTGGTTGTTTAAAGGTAAATAAATTCCATTGTGTTTATTTTTTTTAGGTCAATTAGTGTCCAATATTAAAATGAGCTTTGGGTCAACCATTAATTTAGATTCATTTGTTTAATTTAGTAAGTCTCACTTACACTCGTTTAATTCATAGCTGTGTAGTTTGTTTTGTTAGATTTCACTTTTGTTTTTTGTTTATGTGGTAATTAAAAATCTATTTCCTTAGAAGTATTTATTTCAATCCTCGAAATGATGATCATGGCACTAGAAATCCTTAAAGATTAAAATAACTGAATAATAATAAAAATATAGTACTCTTATAGACAATGCAATCGAGGAGTTTTTGAAGTACATAACAAACTTACGTACGTATACCGCCACTCGGTCCTTGCATAAATTCCACTTGTCTTTACATTTCATCTTCCTTTTCGTCACCATGACAATGTAAAGTTTCATTATTATTGATGTACAATATACAGCACATAAAATTAACTTTATTTGGAAATACTTGCTTCTCTAAGAATCACAAACCATCAATGGTTGAGTTACGATTTTTCTTACCAAAAGTAATGGCCAAAGTTATTGAAAACCCACAAGCGGCTTGTGGATTTTCAATACTACTTTTGAAAATGATTGATAGATAACTGAGAGATTAAGTGATCTTTCGCTGTTTCAACGATATTAAGACAATAAAGATCACCGGTGATTTAAGTTTTACCTGTAGACGCAATTACCCCGACGTTGCTCGAACAAAAAGATGCAACTGTGATGAGATACAGGAAATTTGCATCATCTTCGATGACTTTTCCTCTAATGAACAAAGTTTTCGCCGTAAATTGCCATCCAGGAAACAAACTTATAACCAAAATGCCTGATTACGTCTAAAATATATTACAGCTAAAGTCTTAAATAATGCCTTGATTGATCGGGCAAATTCTTAGAAACCATTATTATAAGACAGAGATTTTGAAAAGGGGGCTATTTCCCTTGAGATCAAAATTAAAGGTAAGAGAGGGAGCATTAGAATAAACCAGTCTCTCAAAAGCAATTAGTCCTTCTCCAATGGTTACCTTTAGATTAGGTTTTAGATTTTCTAATTTTATTCGGAATTATATTTAGCCCGATCCTTCTGTCTTTTCCTAAGAGACAAAGTATCTATCATCTTGGCTTAGGAAAGAATCGAGCTACTTCTCGTCATCAGCAACAGTAATATCGTTATAAGCGTAAATATACCTCTTTGCTTCCTTGTAACTCTGCTAACGGCAAAACTCACTAAGGAACAACGAAGCCCCAAGAAGCAAGCCTTTGTTCAAAATGGAGGCGAGTTTTTGAAGCGACAGCTTTGTGTTGTCTCTTTGATTGAGAACTGCGCCCAAATGGAGATAAAAGTTGTGATTGGCAAACAATGTACGCGAATTGGATAGGTCCGATTACTTATTCTGGCTTCAACGAGGTGGAGTAGAATGGGTAGATTGATGAATGGATGGCTGCTCCGAGAACAGATGGAAAGATGTCGGGATACGTTGCAGGATGGGTAGATAAAAGGAGCGGCGGATAGATGTGTGCATAAGTGTATGGGTGGATTGATGAGTGCAGAAAGGATGGGCGGATAAATAGGTGCCTAGGAGGATTGAAGGATAGAGTGGTAAAAACAAAGATTAAGTTATCATTGTATGGGTGAATAGATGAGTTCATCAGAGGAAGGGTGAATGTAAATGGTAGAATACGGATATATGGGATAGGGGTTGAATGGCTGGTTGAGTAAGATGCCTAAAAGATTGAAATGCAGATAAATGAAGATCTGGCTTGATGAATAACAATGAAGAATGGAATCTAGAATTTATTGATACATATGTAGAGTAAACTGTTTTATACCCAATGACTATTTGCTTGTATGCCTCCATAAATAAGAATTAGTTCATTGGCAAATAAAGTGGCATAAAACAGACAGAATATTAATTGAACCAGCAGCAAGAGGAAATCGGATGACTGTGTTGCTGCGGAAGAACCAATTGACATTTAAGATAGGGAGGAACCTTAGGAGAACGAGTAGCTATTAGGAGCTCCAAGTAAAAGCATTCAACGACTTGTGTTTACATCTCCGTGCTTGTGAGTTAATGAGTATATGAGACTCACATCATCTAGCACAATTTACGAAAATTCCGTCGATTTCATTGTAGAGTCCATGCAAAACTTCATAAATTCTTCCCCTGCATTTGATCCTTAAGTCCCTCGATATTTTTAGTCGTGTGTGAGTCTAGTCGCGTTTTTATTTTGTAATAACATTGTAATTATTCGGCCGATTCTAACGTAATTTGAAACCATGATGTTGTTTTAGATTCTCATTCGAATTATATAATTGCCAAAGTCCTCCAGAGGTTATCCCAAGAATTATTTTTTGGGGAAATAACATCATAACTATTCGGCAGATTCTAACGAAATTTGAAACCCTTATGTTGTTTTACACTCTTTTGAATGATAGAATTTCTAAACTCCTTCCAAGATTAGTCCGTGAAATATTGAAAGTTTTAAAGGTTGTAAGGTCATAAATCAGAATAAGTGAGAGCACGTGACCTTTTTGTCAGCAAACCTTGTGTTTAACTATTTTTACACAGCTTAAACCCATGGTTCACCTATATTGCGGTCTATTGTGGGCTTCGTAGTCTTGAAGTTTGAGATTTATATTTTTGCTCAAACTGAACGAATGTTTTGAAGCATGTTTAGTGAGTCTGCTTTTATGTGAGTCTTCTAGGATATTACGAAGGGTTGATCAGATCCAAATTCTTGTATTCGGTCTCTGCTGAACTTAGCGCAACAGATTATTGATGTTTAATAGTTAGCTGCGCGTTGCAAAGGTTACATTGAGGTGGAGGGGAGTTTCAAAATCTGCAGCAGTGTGTTTACTCACTGAATCGTGTGTGCCATAGTCGCAAGAGGCACATAACTCTTGATTATTGATTCACTTTACTATCAACTTCATTAAATCTGTGGTCGATGTTGAAAGAGATGATAATTCAGATAAGTTCTTGTAAAATCGTTTATTATTGTTGCAAATGTCTAAAAAAGGGGTGTAAAAAAGAAAGAAAGCACTAATGTAAAATAACCAGGCGTATTCCTAGTATTTATCCATTAATCTAATAAAGAATTTAGGGATAAAATCTTTGTAAATAGAAGTGAAAGAACTTAGAATCAGTTTTCTTTTCTTGCGAGCAAATTATACTATATTCTTCAAGGATTTTTTCTCAGCTCCCATCCTTGAACAGAAGTTGATTTAAAAGGTGACATAAAAGAAACTTGATAATTCGTGAAAGAGACAAAGACATAATAACCGAAAGAGATGACTACTTGAAGATTTATTAAACTTGAGGGGGCGTAACTCTTGAATCTGTTCTACACCTGTAGTGAAGGCGTTTTCTCCTGTGGATTATCATTACACACAAAAATAGAGAGAAAGGGCAAAGGGAGAACCCGACAAGGTGGTTCATATGTACCTTGTAGTTCCTTTATCTCTTGTAAAAAATTGTTTATGTAGGATTAAGTACTCCCCCTTCACCAATCATCCTTACACTATTCACCCACATATATGAGTCATGTAACTGTCTTTTTTCTTTTTATTCTGCTCCTTCATTTAATTACATAAATTTCTCGCTCAAATGGCTTAAAGATAGAGACTGAAATCTCCATCTTGTCCTTTTTTCCATTAGTAAAAAATAATTTACTTAACTTTTGTTTCTCCTTTGTTTTCGCTTTGCTACTTCGACCTCTTGAATGATAGCCAAAAGAGTATTTTAATTAAGAAAAGAAGGGAAACTTATGTAATAAATAATGCATTTTAAACCCCAGTAATAAATATTGTAATATAAGATCATACTAGCCCTAAGTGGGGACAAAGATTGTGAAATAAACTTTAAGTAGTCTTTTTTAAACGTTTCTAATTAAGCTCTAGTAGAAAGAGATGATTATTTTAAAAGTGCCCTTGTTGATTTGTTATATTTCTAGTAAACAGTCTCGTATGAACGTTTTTCACTCCACTTCATCAACTTCAGATAAGCCAAACTAATCTCTCTAAACAAAGGTTGCATTATATGGAAATCGCCGCATTCCCACCATCAACGAGGAAGGGAGTTGAGTTTTCTAAATAAATAAACAAAATAGTCATTTTCGGAGGTTCCGTGACCATTTTTAGGATACCAAAGTTTCTCAGTAGATTTAACAAAAGGCCAACTGATACTAAAACAAATGAGCTCCACAAGAACTTACCAAAATGGCAGGAAAGTGTTTATTTTAGGCTTTTTTCAAAATGGCCGCCACCGCTCTCTTAGAAAACTGATAAAATTATATTTCTTTCAGCGGATTGCCTAAAATGACAATTTAGGTGTCAATTCCCACTAATTTTGGTATTAGAAACACAATGGAATGGCATAATTCATTATTCAGAGTCCCCTTGACCTCAAAATCCAAGATGACAGGTTTTTCCTGTCCCTTATTGTGTTAAGATTGACTATCACTGCAGGACAAATATGATGCACAACTGTCAGAATCACTTTCGCTGCCATCATTGCTGCTCTCCATTTGTAGATGACTTGGAGTTGTTGGAAGTTTCAAGGATGGTGAAAGAGCAGGTCGGGTATAGCGTACTGGGAGGCATAAGCCATTTACAAGGTTCCATCCATGGCCAATTGGTGATGGATGATTCTAAAGCTGGAAGTTCTTCTGCAGATATTTGACTTAATTGGTGCGTTTTAAGTGTGGTCAGTCTGATAATCTTCTTTTTCTTGAGTACTGACCACTTTGCTGCTCTCACCTCTGCCAATGTCTTGTGTTTGGTATCATGATAGATGTATCGGATAACAAATTTCTGTAAGTCATTGATGATTTCTTATGTGACCGAAAGTATTGTGCCACAGCTCTTGAGGAAGTTGTGAGTTTCTGATGATTCTTCTACATGGTCCACAATAATTTTCTTGCCTACTCCATAAAAGCCGGAGTTATGATCACATCCATTAAGAACATGAAGTTGGATCAAAGACTCCGTAATTGCCTTGTCACAAAAACTCTTAGCACTTATCAGCTTAAAATTCGTTTCAAACACAGGAGTCCTGATATTTGCTGAGCCACATAGGCTGCCTAAACGTAGTTATTGCTATCCTCAGTATCTATGAAAACTGCTTCAGAATATCCCTCTGACGGTAGTTTACCATAAAGTGCGAACAGAGCTGTGTCAGTTCTACATGGAAGCATGTGAAATTCGGCAATACTTCATCTGTGGTGAGATTCCTTGCTGGTTTACCAACAACACAATATATGAGCTTGGCAGTGGTTGAAGATGCCCTTCTTTTGAGGGCAGCCTCGATAAATGCTTAAAGGCGAACTTTATTTTATGACTTACCAAGAAGAGCATAAAACTCTCTATTAGAAGGAAATTTGTCCTCTGACTTCATAAACACATTACAAATGGACTGATATGTTTGAGGTAGGAACCATTTTAACATATGTCGAAAGAAGGAACGAACCAGCATCATATATTTTAACAAAGGAATCAGCATTTCACTTTGTTCCCTACCACTGCCCAGCATGCTCCAATTATATTCAATTATAACCATGTGCTGGCCGTAGCAGTTGTAAAAGTTATATCTTTACATTGGCTGTCCTGATTCCCGGGATGAATGTTTGTATGTTTTATCCCGGTAAGCACCTGGACCTCCAAATGATTAATCTAGCATGAACTCAGTTAGGAATATCATCTCAACCTCGAAATCATGCTAGATATATTCCATGTTTAATAATAAAACAATTGGTTTGCTCTGTAGGTTTCCTTAAGAAAATTCTAAACATAAACCTTCCATCATGTCTTCCCCCCAAAAAAAAATTATGATTTATTTGATAATATTTCGATGATCGGTTTTTTTTTTGTCCAACACATCTAATCCTCTAATTACATTTTTCCGTTGGTTGCCCTGGTAAAATAGTTTTCAGATTAAATGTCATAAAGAGATGTAATTAGAAAGATTTCTTTCCAGATTTTTCAGTAGAAATTGCATTTTCAAGGCAGAAATTAAGCTTATTTGCTTATTTTGCCAGTCTTTTGTGTAATTTCTGTCCAACTCATATTAATGTTTGATGACCTCAGTCAGTCACTGACACTATGCGTTTGGTACGAAGTTTTATCAATAAAAAATGTCGATCTAGAAACACTAAACATTTTTTTTATTTAAGGAAGCATCGTACCAAACGGATTTTCACCTTTGATCACTGATAGATCAACCATTATAATATTTTTCCTACAGAGGGGTTTAGTAATTTGGTTTCACGATTTTTCCTGGCAGGATAAGAAAGACAGAAGGAATAAAAAGTCTCACGTTTAACTGACTTCATCTTTTTACAAAATGAAAGATGCATTAATTTTTACTAATCTACAAAGAACTTTGCACTGTCCCTATCCAATAGAATAATATTTTTGACTGAAATAAAAACAAAAGGTAAAGTAAGCAAATGAGGGGAATAGTTATAGTAGCGAAAACCACCCTCATAAGGCAAGCACTGGTAGAGTGTGAGATGAAGTGTAAGATGGATATTAATTTTCAAGTTTGTTTGCTATATAAGCTAGGATTGTGCAACTCGGACTGGCAGAGAATCGAAGTTTCATCAAATACCCTTCTTTCTATATTTCTATTAATAACATAGACAACCGAGAAGTAGGAAGAAAATAGTTTCTAAATTATTTGGTCTTTATTAACAAAGACTCCTATCTCTCTCCCTCTCTCCCTCTCTCCCCACCTATTTCTTTCTCTCTCTCATACACAGCACACACACTCTCCCCCTCTCTTCTGAAAGATCCGAAACCTCTCCGATCGATAGGCGGGAGCGAATCACGCGGGGAGAACTCACTAACCCCCCTTTTTTATCATTGATTGGTCACGAGTTCTCAGAGAGAGAGAGAGAGAAAGCGATCAAAATGACAAGCAAAAAAGGACCCGTTCGTCTAAAACATAACTGTGCAACATGCCAATTAGAAAAGTGGTGCGTTGACTTTCCAGATGTCTGCTACTCAAAATGCAGCCCGGAAAGTATCTGCACTACCTGTATATTGACGCGAGAGGTAAAGAACCTGAAAGACCTCTATAGAGCCTCAGATGAGAGAGCTAAAATCCCTGAAAGAAAGTTGGAGAAACTCGAAGCCCTTCACGCAGCTCAGATTCGATGCCTAGAAGAGGCACCGACCACTGACGTGTCGGAATCCCCTGGTACCCAAGCGGAGATTCCGGCATCATCTGAGGCTAAGCTAGCTGAGGCGAGAGAAAAAGAGAAAGAAAAGAAAAGAAAAAGAAGAAAAAAAGAAAAAAGAATAAAGTTGAAACAAAAGAAGAAGAACCAAAAGTAGAAGAAAAACAGATAAACAAGAAGAAAAATAAGGATAAGAATGTGGAGAGTAAAGAGGAAAAGGGTAGGTCTCTTCCACAAGGGAAGACCTTGTCTTCAGAGCCTAAGTTTCCGAAGATCATCCTTATTAGTGACTCGCAAACACGGGATCTGCAGCCGCTGCTAGCGGCCCGCCTTTGCACTAGCGTGAAGGTAAGCTGCCTCCCAGGACTGGGCAACCACAACATTAGAGTAGAGGCAGAGTAAGCTCAGATTTCTGAGAATTCAGTTGTTGCTCTGATGGTTAGTGGCAACGACCTCTACTTCAGAGGGGGTAAGGTTGGCCTCAGTGGTAAGACCAGCCGTGAAAGACATAGGGCTCAAAATCCGCAAACGTCTCGTGGTTAGGATGCTTCCGAGAAGAGGTCCATCTCGAACCACTCACGAGAGAAACGTCGCAGTGAACAGAAGGTTGGCAGATCTGTGCATGACAGAAGGAGTCTTCTTCGTGGACCCTTATCTTTCCTTTATCGGTAGAGACAACCTCTATCAAAGGGACGGGGTACATCTCTCCTTTAAAGAGAAAGCCTTTCTCGCCAACCTAATTCAAGATGTCATGAAACGCACCCAACGGAGCGTTCGAAACAGAGCGAAAGCGGACGTGCGCCAGCACACCCGTGTCACTCCTGGAACGACCTTCTCGGAGGTCGTCAAAAAGGGTGTGACCACAAAAACAGAGAAGCCGGGAAACATAAGAGCGTAGGGAGTCCTACACTAGGGTACTCCCTCAAAGTTCTTCTGTTCAATGCGAGGTCAATCAGGAACAAGTTTTTGAGCTCCATGGCCTCGTAGCAACAGAGGAACCTGAGATGGTGGCCACAACGGAGTTGGGAATAAAAACTTCAAGCCGAGATTTTGAAGGTGAATTCACGATTCCCGGTTACCAGATCTTTTTGAAAGATAGGCCAGACAGAGAGGGTGGCATTGTGATGTTCTATGTCAAGGATACTCTCAACTCGACGGATTGCAACATCGTTTTGAACGATGAACTACTAGGTCTTGACCTAGAGATAGGTCCTGCCAAATACAGGACCCTGGTGCTTTATAGACATCCTGCCCAACTCGTTGAAAAGGACAGAAATCTGTACCAGCTACTAGGAGAACTTGTCGAAGACAGAGTGTGTATCGTCATGGGCGATTTCAACATATAAGTTGACTGGGAAACCAGAGAACCCTGTGGCTAAAACGCACTACTCCTGGAGTTCGCGAACAACGAGTTCCTGACTTAATGGGTGAGAGAGCCAACGAGAGGAGACAATATCCTCGACTTGGTTTTCACCACTGATGATGACATCGTTGAGGACCTCTCTGTTGGCGAAGAGCTCAGTGGCAGTGACCACCGACTAATTAGATTTGTAGTCAAAGTCTGAAAGGCAGGGGCTGCAACTAGTAAATCAAGGAAACTTGATTTAAGAAGAGCCGACTTTGCAGATTTTCGTGCTGGACTGACTGACGCGAGGCTAGAAGTGTGCGATTCTGTTAAAGACTCGTGGAACAGTTTAAAAACCACATTCATGAGTCTTCAATCGTGTTTCATCCCTCTGAAATGCTCCCGTCGGTCTTCTGTTCAACCAAAGTGGTTTAATCGAGATATTGGCCAACTGATTAGAGAGAAGAGAAATGTGTACGGGCAATCGAAGATCTCTAGTGACTTTGACGAATACCGGAGGCTATCCAGGAGAGTGAAGTCAAGCATAAGGGCGGCTAAGCGGTCTGAGGAACTCCGAGTGGCGAGACTCTGTAAAGAGAATCGCAAGGAGTTCTTTGGATATGTAAACAGCCGTAAACCGATTCGTCGAACGACTGGCCCTTTGACGAATGAGGAGGGGACATTAAAGCACTCAGATGCAGAAAATGCTAACCTCCTTAATGACTACTTCTCTTCAGTGTTTACTGAAGAGTGTGGTCCCATCCCCCAGCCAATGGATTCCTACTCGGAGGAAAAGCTGGAAAATATAGACTTCACATACAAGGAAATAGAAAAGAAGATCAATGACCTAATGAAGAATAAGTCACCTGGCCCAGGTGGGTTTCTACCTAAAGTGTTGAAAGAAGTGCGCGATCAAGTGTCACGACACCTGAGCGCAATCTTCAACATGTCAATCCGGACCGAATGCGTTCCTAGAGACTGGCGTGAAGCGGAGGTGACTCCTTTCTTTAAGAAAGGAGACCCTAGCCAACCGTCGAACTACCGACCTATCAGTCTGACTTCGATAGTCGGTAAACTCATGGAAAGCATGATGGTAGACAAAATGACTTCACATTTAGAGTCAAACCTGCTACTGAGGAGTTCACAGCACGGCTTCCGAAGGCAACGGTCATGCCTGACGAACTTGTGGAATTCTTCCACCTCTTCTTCAGTGAGCACTATAGGGTCAAGGTGGTGTATGTGGTCTATTTAGACTTTGAGAAAGCCTTTGATAAGGTACCACACCTCTGCCTTCTCCGGAAAGTGCAAGCGCTGGGGATAGAAGGGAAAGTAGCCGACTGGATCGAGAACTGGCTAAGTGGCAGACGGCAACGGGTGGTGGTGAATAGACAGGCTTCTGAGTGGGTGCCCGTTACTAGCGGGGTACATCGAGGTTCTGTCCTGGGACCACTACTATTCATCATCTACGTCAACGACATGGACGGTGACATGGTTGCCAAGATTTCCAAATTTGCCGACGATACCAAGCTTGGTATGAACGTTGCAAAGGATGGAAATACTGCCCGCCTGCAAGAAGATCTTGGGAAGATTGAAAAGTGGTTAGACACGTGGCAAATGCCTTTTAACGTGAACAAATGCAAAGTGATGCATATCGGCCACCGAAACCCCCAATCTCAGTACATCCTTAAGGGCACTGCTCTTGAATCCACCGACACTGAGAAGGACTTGGGTGTAACAATCACTAGTGACCTCAAGTTCTCGAAACAGTGCATTGAGGCGATGATAAAGGCCCAAAGGATGCTAGGCTACATAAAGCGCCAGTTTGGATATCGAAAGAAGGAGATTGTACAGTGTTTGTACAACTAACTTGTCCGACCGCACCTGGTGTATGCCGTACAATTTTGGAGTCCTTCATTTCAAAATGAATTCGCGAGATTGGAACGCGTGCAATCCAGGGCAATCAAACTTATTTCCTCTATCAAACATAAGAGTTATGAAGATAGATTAAGGGAATTAGATTTGTTCTAGCTGGCAACCCGTAGACTGCGTGGTCAGCTCATTGAGGTTTTTAAAATACTTCGAGGGTTCGACAATGTTGACTACAGGGATACTTTCACACTTGTTGAGAGCAGAACGCTCAATCACGGCTTTAGACTTGAACTGAAGCGTTACAACCGCGATCTCTGTGGAAGATTTTTCACGTACAGTATCTGCGGTTTCCATGAAAGTAAGCTTATTAGGATATGATACAAATGAGGAAGAAGTAAAAATGCGTGGATATCTTTTAAGAATATTTTTTATGGAAAAACAAACAGAATATGTCCCCATTAAATTACAAAGATCTTATACTAGTCATGATCCCACGTCATTGACCAAAGAAATAATAATCATTTAAAAGGAAAGGAAAAGAGCATATAGAATGCCTAAAAGTAAGCCATCCCAATAGATTATAAAATAATATGATAACCTGAGACGAAAAATAAAAAGAAACAGAGAAGAAGAGATAAGAGTGGCCTGAAATTTTAAATTTAATCTAAAGGAATTTCATGCCCTATTAAATAATAGGAAGCCACTAAAGAACAATAATGACCCACTGAGAGATAGTGATGGTAGTTTAAAACTCACTAGCACTAACATGCTTGCTTATTGAACAATTATTTCATGACTTTTTTTATTAAGGAAGAAAGCCCTCATGCTTGAACTAAATATTGTATAGAAATTCAATGAATCATTAGAATATGGTAGCTGTACTGCTGAAAATGTTCGTAATCTATTCAATAAAATGCATTTAAACAGCTAACCAGGACCAAATATCTTTTATCCCAGGGTTATAGAAAAAGTTAAGATGCCGTTAGCAAACATCTCGCAAACATTTTTAATACATCATTAGACAGTGAAATTGTCCCAATGCTTGGAAATATGCAAATATAGAGCAATCTTTAAAAAATGTTGTAGAGATCTATTGGTTGAAAAACTGCTAGAATCACTTAATTCCCCAAAAGTTGTAATTCATTTAGAATCAAAATGGTTGCTTAGAGATTCTTAACGAATTTACTGGAATTCTTCCAATATGTATGTGAGCAATATGACGATGAGAAGTCGACTGATTATATATACCTTGATTTTCAGAAAGTGTTCAACAAAGTCCCTCACAAATTGTTGATGGCAAAACTTAGGGGAGTAAAAATTAAAGGAAAGATAGAAGAGTGCATTGAAGATTTGCTTACGAATAAATACCGGCGAGTAGTAATTAATGGGTCTGCCTCTTATTGAACAAAATTGCCAATCGGGGTGCCTCAGGATTCTATTTTGGGCCCTTGTTATTTCTAATTTAAATTAATGATCTGGACAGAGGTCAGCCGATAAAAATTCTAAAATTTGCAGATGACACAAAACTTGAAAAAGGTACTTAGTCAAGAAGATGCAGACGAACTTCAGAAAGATATTAATTGAATACAAAAATTCTCAAGACAATGGAAACTACCTGGAAATTTATATAAAAGAAAGGTAATGCATATCAAAAGAAGAAATCAACAAGCTACGAGTATGTGAAAGTTTTGGGTTCGAAAATAAAAAGGCAAAACGTGGACCAACCGACCGACGACATAGTGAGATGTAGAGCCGGCCGGGACTAAAAAGTCACAACTTTCTAAAAGCTTATTAAAAAGCAGAACTAAATTATATTAAAACCAGGTAATGGCTTCGCCACACACCCTTACGGGGGAGGGGGAGCTTGCGCTTCGCTACTATGATTAAAATTTAAAATCTAAAAAAATGCAGTCATGGTTAAATTTTTCTAAATTTTCTGAACTTTGCCAATTCTAAAAAAAGGCTAGAGGCCCGGCAACCAACGAAAGAGGCATAGAAGAAGCTTATCCTGAACCAGTTCCTGGTGGTCACACCAAAAATTAGCATTTTGTGTCAGGACGATCGACTTAGTGATCGACAAGACGAATTCTGGTTAGAGTGCCCGGCAACCCAACGAAAGGAACACAGAAGAAGCTCATGCTGAGCCAGTTCCTGGTGGTCCCACCGAAATTTAGTTTAGCTTGTATTGAGAAACAAGCTCAAACATCTCTCGTCAGAGAAACCACATATCCCGGTTTACAACAAAACCCAGAGATATTCCTCGACATTGAGGAATACCCCTAAGTAAACTCCACCAAACACTCCCCATTCGTCAAATGATTCAGTTATTTGCTCATCGCTCGTCAGTGCAAATCATTCCAAGATTAATCGGAAGATTGGAAAAAGCATACTTTCCCCTTCCCGTGGTTGAAATCATCTTACCAAGACAACGTGCCTAACGCCATCCGTCGCCCGCACCGAAATCACCTGTGGCTTTAAACCTGTTCCCGTGCCAGTCAAACAGCTGGGGTGTTTGTGAATACGTCCACGCGCCTGCGGCTACATAAAAATTGAGGCCAAGGTCAGTCTCCAACCAGCTTCACGTGTGGTTGTTTAAAGGTAAATAAATTCCATTGTGTTTATTTTTTTTAGGTCAATTAGTGTCCAATATTAAAATGAGCTTTGGGTCAACCATTAATTTAGATTCATTTGTTTAATTTAGTAAGTCTCACTTACACTCGTTTAATTCATAGCTGTGTAGTTTGTTTTGTTAGATTTCACTTTTGTTTTTTGTTTATGTGGTAATTAAAAATCTATTTCCTTAGAAGTATTTATTTCAATCCTCGAAATGATGATCATGGCACTAGAAATCCTCAAAGATTAAAATAACTGAATAATAATAAAAATATAGTACTCTTATAGACAATGCAATCGAGGAGTTTTTGAAGTACATAACAAACTTACGTACGTATACCGCCACTCGGTCCTTGCATAAATTCCACTTGTCTTTACATTTCATCTTCCTTTTCGTCACCATGACAATGTAAAGTTTCATTATTATTGATATACAATATACAGCACATAAAATTAACTTTATTTGGAAATACTTGCTTCTCTAAGAATCACAAACCATCAATGGTTGAGTTACGATTTTTCTCACCAAAAGTAATGGCCAAAGTTATTGAAAACCCACAAGCGGCTTGTGGATTTTCAATACTACTTTTGAAAATGATTGATAGATAACTGAGAGATTAAGTGATCTTTCGCTGTTTCAACGATATTAAGACAATAAAGATCACCGGTGATTTAAGTTTTACCTGTAGACGCAATTACCCCGACGTTGCTCGAACAAAAAGATGCAACTGTGATGAGATACAGGAAATTTGCATCATCTTCGATGACTTTTCCTCTAATGAACAAAGTTTTCGCCGTAAATTGCCATCCAGGAAACAAACTTATAACCAAAATGCCTGATTACGTCTAAAATATATTACAGCTAAAGTCTTAAATAATGCCTTGATTGATCGGGCAAACTCTTAGAAACCATTATTATAAGACAGAGATTTTGAAAAGGGGGCTATTTCCCTTGAGATCAAAATTAAAGGTAAGAGAGGGAGCATTAGAATAAACCAGTCTCTCAAAAGCAATTAGTCCTTCTCCAATGGTTACCTTTAGATTAGGTTTTAGATTTTCTAATTTTATTCGGAATTATATTTAGCCCGATCCTTCTGTCTTTTCCTAAGAGACAAAGTATCTATCATCTTGGCTTAGGAAAGAATCGAGATACTTCTCGTCATCAGCAACAGTAATATCGTTATAAGCGTAAATATACCTCTTTGCTTCCTTGTAACTCTGCTAACGGCAAAACTCACTAAGGAACAACGAAGCCCCAAGAAGCAAGCCTTTGTTCAAAATGGAGGCGAGTTTTTGAAGCGACAGCTTTGTGTTGTCTCTTTGATTGAGAACTGCGCCCAAATGGAGATAAAAGTTGTGATTGGCAAACAATGTACGCGAATTGGATAGGTCCGATTACTTATTCTGGCTTCAACGAGGTGGAGTAGAATGGGTAGATTGATGAATGGATGGCTGCTCCGAGAACAGATGGAAAGATGTCGGGATACGTTGCAGGATGGGTAGATAAAAGGAGCGGCGGATAGATGTGTGCATAAGTGTATGGGTGGATTGATGAGTGCAGAAAGGATGGGCGGATAAATAGGTGCCTAGGAGGATTGAAGGATAGAGTGGTAAAAACAAAGATTAAGTTATCATTGTATGGGTGAATAGATGAGTTCATCAGAGGAAGGGTGAATGTAAATGGTAGAATACGGATATATGGGATAGGGGTTGAATGGCTGGTTGAGTAAGATGCCTAAAAGATTGAAATGCAGATAAATGAAGATCTGGCTTGATGAATAACAATGAAGAATGGAATCTAGAATTTATTGATACATATGTAGAGTAAACTGTTTTATACCCAATGACTATTTGCTTGTATGCCTCCATAAATAAGAATTAGTTCATTGGCAAATAAAGTGGCATAAAACAGACAGAATATTAATTGAACCAGCAGCAAGAGGAAATCGGATGACTGTGTTGCTGCGGAAGAACCAATTGACATTTAAGATAGGGAGGAACCTTAGGAGAACGAGTAGCTATTAGGAGCTCCAAGTAAAAGCATTCAACGACTTGTGTTTACATCTCCGTGCTTGTGAGTTAATGAGTATATGAGACTCACATCATCTAGCACAATTTACGAAAATTCCGTCGATTTCATTGTAGAGTCCATGCAAAACTTCATAAATTCTTCCCCTGCATTTGATCCTTAAGTCCCTCGATATTTTTAGTCGTGTGTGAGTCTAGTCGCGTTTTTATTTTGTAATAACATTGTAATTATTCGGCCGATTCTAACGTAATTTGAAACCATGATGTTGTTTTAGATTCTCATTCGAATTATATAATTGCCAAAGTCCTCCAGAGGTTATCCCAAGAATTATTTTTTGGGGAAATAACATCATAACTATTCGGCAGATTCTAACGAAATTTGAAACCCTTATGTTGTTTTACACTCTTTTGAATGATAGAATTTCTAAACTCCTTCCAAGATTAGTCCGTGAAATATTGAAAGTTTTAAAGGTTGTAAGGTCATAAATCAGAATAAGTGAGAGCACGTGACCTTTTTGTCAGCAAACCTTGTGTTTAACTATTTTTACACAGCTTAAACCCATGGTTCACCTATATTGCGGTCTATTGTGGGCTTCGTAGTCTTGAAGTTTGAGATTTATATTTTTGCTCAAACTGAACGAATGTTTTGAAGCATGTTTAGTGAGTCTGCTTTTATGTGAGTCTTCTAGGATATTACGAAGGGTTGATCAGATCCAAATTCTTGTATTCGGTCTCTGCTGAACTTAGCGCAACAGATTATTGATGTTTAATAGTTAGCTGCGCGTTGCAAAGGTTACATTGAGGTGGAGGGGAGTTTCAAAATCTGCAGCAGTGTGTTTACTCACTGAATCGTGTGTGCCATAGTCGCAAGAGGCACATAACTCTTGATTATTGATTCACTTTACTATCAACTTCATTAAATCTGTGGTCGATGTTGAAAGAGATGATAATTCAGATAAGTTCTTGTAAAATCGTTTATTATTGTTGCAAATGTCTAAAAAAGGGGTGTAAAAAAGAAAGAAAGCACTAATGTAAAATAACCAGGCGTATTCCTAGTATTTATCCATTAATCTAATAAAGAATTTAGGGATAAAATCTTTGTAAATAGAAGTGAAAGAACTTAGAATCAGTTTTCTTTTCTTGCGAGCAAATTATACTATATTCTTCAAGGATTTTTTCTCAGCTCCCATCCTTGAACAGAAGTTGATTTAAAAGGTGACATAAAAGAAACTTGATAATTCGTGAAAGAGACAAAGACATAATAACCGAAAGAGATGACTACTTGAAGATTTATTAAACTTGAGGGGGCGTAACTCTTGAATCTGTTCTACACCTGTAGTGAAGGCGTTTTCTCCTGTGGATTATCATTACACACAAAAATAGAGAGAAAGGGCAAAGGGAGAACCCGACAAGGTGGTTCATATGTACCTTGTAGTTCCTTTATCTCTTGTAAAAAATTGTTTATGTAGGATTAAGTACTCCCCCTTCACCAATCATCCTTACACTATTCACCCACATATATGAGTCATGTAACTGTCTTTTTTCTTTTTATTCTGCTCCTTCATTTAATTACATAAATTTCCCGCTCAAATGGCTTAAAGATAGAGACTGAAATCTCCATCTTGTCCTTTTTTCCATTAGTAAAAAATAATTTACTTAACTTTTGTTTCTCCTTTGTTTTCGCTTTGCTACTTCGACCTCTTGAATGATAGCCAAAAGAGTATTTTAATTAAGAAAAGAAGGGAAACTTATGTAATAAATAATGCATTTTAAACCCCAGTAATAAATATTGTAATATAAGATCATACTAGCCCTAAGTGGGGACAAAGATTGTGAAATAAACTTTAAGTAGTCTTTTTTAAACGTTTCTAATTAAGCTCTAGTAGAAAGAGATGATTATTTTAAAAGTGCCCTTGTTGATTTGTTATATTTCTAGTAAACAGTCTCGCATGAACGTTTTTCACTCCACTTCATCAACTTCAGATAAGCCAAACTAATCTCTCTAAACAAAGGTTGCATTATATGGAAATCGCCGCATTCCCACCATCAACGAGGAAGGGAGTTGAGTTTTCTAAATAAATAAACAAAATAGTCATTTTCGGAGGTTCCGTGACCATTTTTAGGATACCAAAGTTTCTCAGTAGATTTAACAAAAGGCCAACTGATACTAAAACAAATGAGCTCCACAAGAACTTACCAAAATGGCAGGAAAGTGTTTATTTTAGGCTTTTTTCAAAATGGCCGCCACCGCTCTCTTAGAAAACTGATAAAATTATATTTCTTTCAGCGGATTGCCCAAAATGACAATTTAGGTGTCAATTCCCACTAATTTTGGTATTAGAAACACAATGGAATGGCATAATTCATTATTCAGAGTCCCCTTGACCTCAAAATCCAAGATGACAGGTTTTTCCTGTCCCTTATTGTGTTAAGATTGACTATCACTGCAGGACAAATATGATGCACAACTGTCAGAATCACTTTCGCTGCCATCATTGCTGCTCTCCATTTGTAGATGACTTGGAGTTGTTGGAAGTTTCAAGGATGGTGAAAGAGCAGGTCGGGTATAGCGTACTGGGAGGCATAAGCCATTTACAAGGTTCCATCCATGGCCAATTGGTGATGGATGATTCTAAAGCTGGAAGTTCTTCTGCAGATATTTGACTTAATTGGTGCGTTTTAAGTGTGGTCAGTCTGATAATCTTCTTTTTCTTGAGTACTGACCACTTTGCTGCTCTCACCTCTGCCAATGTCTTGTGTTTGGTATCATGATAGATGTATCGGATAACAAATTTCTGTAAGTCATTGATGATTTCTTATGTGACCGAAAGTATTGTGCCACAGCTCTTGAGGAAGTTGTGAGTTTCTGATGATTCTTCTACATGGTCCACAATAATTTTCTTGCCTACTCCATAAAAGCCGGAGTTATGATCACATCCATTAAGAACATGAAGTTGGATCAAAGACTCCGTAATTGCCTTGTCACAAAAACTCTTAGCACTTATCAGCTTAAAATTCGTTTCAAACACAGGAGTCCTGATATTTGCTGAGCCACATAGGCTGCCTAAACGTAGTTATTGCTATCCTCAGTATCTATGAAAACTGCTTCAGAATATCCCTCTGACGGTAGTTTACCATAAAGTGCGAACAGAGCTGTGTCAGTTCTACATGGAAGCATGTGAAATTCGGCAATACTTCATCTGTGGTGAGATTCCTTGCTGGTTTACCAACAACACAATATATGAGCTTGGCAGTGGTTGAAGATGCCCTTCTTTTGAGGGCAGCCTCGATAAATGCTTGAAGGCGAACTTTATTTTATGACTTACCAAGAAGAGCATAAAACTCTCTATTAGAAGGAAATTTGTCCTCTGACTTCATAAACACATTACAAATTGACTGATGTTTTACGGTGTTGTCGTTCACTGTCTTTGATGGAGAAGTCTTGCTCGTACGAATCATTCAACAAGATAATACGTTCTGCATTTGTATGTCTTTTCAGAAAAAAGTTTACAAGTTTCTTACCATAGTCTCCCCACATTAACTTGTTTCCATCTGCTCTTCTCTGTCTTTAATAGTAGGGGTTGTTAGACGCCAGATTAGTCCCATGTGTACTATTGATGTTTAACTCTCGGGGTATGGCACTCATCTGTTATTCGATGCTGCATTAAGTCTTCCATCTTTAAACCATCACTTTTCTCAACAAGTTTGATGCCTGAGGCAAAAGCCCAACTCTGCATTTCTTTGGCTGTTTGTTTCAGGTTTTGACTTCCTAGCTTCTCGATTTCTTGAATTGCAAAATTACCTCTTTTACTACGTGGTATTCGAGCATTGAGGGACTTTGTTTTTGAATAGACTCTTTCATTTACAAATTTTCCCACTCTCCTCTCTCCATCAGCCTTTGTAGACATCAGATCAGCAAATCGCTTGACATTTTGGGGTTTCTGGTGATAACTTAGCCTGGAAGCCAGAAAAGGCTGGTATGGTCTGGTCTTCTAGCTTTGGTCTTGTTCCGTCTGACTTAGTTCGGGTCATTGCATGGATGATACTCCGCATTCTTTGAGGAGCTGTGTCCAAATTTTGTTCATCCATTACCTTGGGTCTGGCAGGCGGTTCACCACGCTTGACTGTTTTGTATGGCTCAATTATTTGTATTTGGCTCCCAAGATCCTTGAGAATATTAAAGAAGTAGGAAGGCAATGTGCTATTTTGAACTGGTCTATCCTCATCTAGAGTAGGTAGATTTAGCTCGAGCAGGTGGTCTGGCTGGACAAACATGACATTTGTACGATGTGATTAGCCACTTCCAGCCAAGGTATGACTTTTCAAGTTGTCGTTGTTAACTATACATATTGCGAATGTTCCTTCAGAAAGTTCAAATGGACCCTCAGTTGAATGCTTCAGGTCGGTAACTGCAAGGAAATCTCTAAGCATAACTACATCGTTGTAAATAATTCCCATGCCATCCCTATGCAATATGTCTACCAGTTCTCTGCTTTTTGCCATACCATGTAGCAGTAAAACTATGTTTGCCTCAAATACAGTACGTCTTTCAGCCATTTAGCTGGTAAAAATAGATGCAATTGATCTTTCTTCAGACTTACTGAGCTTCGAGAGGAGGTCATTTGTTTTAAGGATCTGATTTCTGAGTCGTCCAGCTACATTATTCACCAGCTGATCGTCGCTTACACCTAGAGGGGATATTGCAGCCTCAGAATATAAACCTGCAGCTCTCGTATCATATACCAGTTCACTTGCATTCTTCTGACTTCGATTATGAAATGCTATGTCACCTCCAAATTCCTTGATCAGAATTTCCTTCAATAAACTAGACTTTACTGTGGAATAGTAAACATAATTTGAAGTAATGCGTTTGCAATACATTAGTAGACCTTGTAGTGTACGGATTTCCTGATCTTCATAGATAACTTGACGGACATGATGAATAAAGATTTCTTGCGTTGCTGACATAATTACGCCAACATTCACAATGATAAAGAATTTCGAATCTAAAGGTTATTCGACTGTCTGGGATAGATGCGAGTATGGTATTCAATCTTCTCTTACAGGCTCATCTGACAGACAAGCTGTATGCAACTTGAACCAGTTCCATGCGTCTTCTGTTGACAGCAGCAAAAGTTTGGATTTGCCAGGATTGCGGCCACTTCATACACCACACTCAGAGATTCTTATGATGAACCACTCCAGTACTTGAACGAAGCTTTTTAGGTACATTTCCTAGCAGTTGCTGACTTGAATTTGATGCTTGAGCTTCTTTTTCCTATTCAGATTTCCGTTTACGATTCTTTGCATGCTGAATATATCGATTACTGCTGGTTTGGGTGTAACATTTACTATGCATGTACAGGCCTTTAGGCCCCTTGTCCCATTCCACCGCAGCATGGGCATGCTGCCATTTATCAAGTTCTTTCCACCGAAAATACTTGCTCTTTAGATTCTCCCACTTTGTATCGGATGTATTGTTCATACTATGATCAGCTATACAGGGATGCTGACATAATATACATTTTAATTCAGGCCCTGCGGTAAGCAAATCACTATCTCCTCTACTTTCCATGCTTAACCAATCTTTAGGTTATTCTATTTTAATGCTTCAGAATCTTCTTCTATTTAAACGCAATAGACCTGCAACAAAAAAACAAAAATCTTCATCAGTCATAATTCTTGGTTTGGTTTTCATGCATACGAGCGGCGGTCAATAAGTTTTGCGAATCGATAGGGCAAAACAGAGGAAGAGAGATGGCTGTTTATGGGGGTGTTAGAACAAGTTATGACAGGTCAGGAACTGCAGCCACACGCTCCTGTCTTGTCTATTTAAAAAGCAATAGCTGATCGCAGATCGTCAGTCACAAATTTTTCAACAATGGAGAAGGCTGAAAACCACGCAGTGATCAAATATTTGACCAAGGAAGGCAAGAATGCAAAAGAGATCCATGAACGCATGGTTGCAATGTACACCGACACCGCCCCTTCCTATGCAACCATTGCTCGCTGGAATACGGAGTTCCGCCATAGTTGTAAGTCCCTTGAAGATGAGCCCCGTCCAGGACGCCCGTCAGACGTGACCAATGAGGACAATGTGGCCCGTGTGGAGGGGATGATCCTCGAAAATCGACTGGTGAAGGTCGAAGAAATCGACCTAGAACTTGGAATATGACATGGAAGTGTTATCAACATCATCCACGACAATTTAGCCATGACCAAGGTCTCTGCCCGTTGGGTCCCTAGAAACCTCACGCCCCATAATCGACTTCAACGTCGTCAAAGTTCGGAAGAGCTGCTGCTCTTGTACAACAAAGACCTGGCGGGATTTGAGTCACGCATAGTAACAGGTGATGAAACGTGGGTCCATCACTGGGATTCCCTAGCGACTACTTTTTCTTCCGCCAACTCAAGGCTACACTGCGTGGACGCCGGTTTGGCGACGATGAAGATGTCCAGCTCGCCGTTCAGGAGTGGATTGAACAGCAGTCGGGAGATTTCTGGTTGTCGGGAATTCGAAGCCTCAGAGACAAGTGGCGCAATTGCATTGAAGTCGAGGGTAGTCGTATTGAGAAATAATAAAAGACTTTTCCTCATACCTCGTTTCCTTATATCCGAATTGCAAAACTTATTGACCGCCCCTCGTAGTATGAATATCTCTGTAAAGAATTTAGATTGGGAAGTAAATGAAATGAATATTTAAATTTTTAAGAACACATTTGTAGTTGAATGGTAAAAGTGAGAGATATCTTGAATTCAACAAAATAAATAGTCTCTTACTCACAAAAATATTATGATGCAACAGCTAACCTAATTAATCCTTTAGGACTCGGATATGCTGCGAAAGCGAATGGAGATAACTCTTTCCTCTTCAAGAGCTTCCTGAAAAATAAGCAAGATATTAAAACTATAAGTTTCATGTTTTATGAGTCACAGCTTTCTTTTTTCGAATTCTAGTTCTTTCCATACAACTATAATTTAGAAAATATATATTCACAGGAAAAGAATTACAGTTTAAATAAAGGAAGATAATAGCAGAATCATTTTCAGAGGATATGTTACCGTAATTAGGATACCAAAGTTTCTCAGTGGATTTAATAGCACCTTGTATTATTTATTATTAGATTTATTTGTCCTGCAGTGATAATGAATCTTCACACAGGAGATCATGGGAACTCTGAACATGAATTATACCATTCTATTGTGTTTCTGACACCAAAATTAGTGAGAATTGACACCTAAATTGTCATTTTTGGCCATCCACTGCAATAAATATAATTTTATCAGTTTTCTAAGAGACCGGTGGTGACCATCTTGAAAAACGCCTAAAACAAACACTCTCCCGCCATTTTGGTGAGGTTTATGGGAGCTCATTTGTTTTAGTATCAGTTGACCTTGCTAAATCCATTGAGAAACTTTGGTATCCTAAAATTGGTCACAAATCCTCCGAAAATGACTACTAAAATATTTCGTTGCTCATTCTATTAAGATACGGGAGACTGAGGAAACACCACTTCTTTCTACTTGGGCCAAAACCTATTCTGATATGAAGGAATACCAACCATTCTGCCATAGCTTGAAGGAGACCACAAGTATAAAGACTTATGAGACTGCAAGGTAAGAATCTAGTAACACGAGTAGCAAGGTAACTAGTAAGTACGAGCAAATAAAGTGGTAATACTAGCAGCAAGAACACCAGTGAGACAACCAACAAAGAGAATATTGAGACTATCAGCAAAGAGAATCGTGAAACAACTATTAAAAAAACTAGTGTGACTACAATCAGATAACGAAATAGCTAACCTAGAGATGGCGAATAGCATTGGTGGTCAATTATTTATCATACACTTTTCTCTATTTCATAATTTTCTAGGTTTTCTCGAAACCAGTCTTAATAAGGTCTGCTTCTTCTTCATCATTTCGTTTGCCCCTTTCCATGGCTAGGTTGTGACCTCTTAATCATATGGAGCCTATATGCTGCCGACATAAACCTAATGGCTGAAAGCTGCTCTCAATCTCAATGATCTCTTAATGCAAATATTGTGCCATCATTAAATTAATTATATTCACTTTTATCCATTTGTACCAACAGTTAAAACTAATTTCTTGTCGTTACCTCATATTCATTTACCTTGTAACATCCACGAACGATGCATTTTTACTGCAATATAAACTTTGTGCTTATATTTTATATTTTCTGCGTATTAAAATTTCTCTTAATGCATTCAATTCTGGAACAACTATAATTTATCAAATAATACCAATAAAACGCCGTATTATTTTCATCACATTTCAAAAGCAATTTAAATTACTCTCATTTCTATGAGCTTTTAATTACGTCAGATCCAGCTGCATTCCTAATATATTCATACAATAGGATTATTTTAGCAGTGGAATTTCTTGTCCAGCACGTAACTTCCTTGCGCTGTAGAAGGCTCTGTTAGGCTTAAAGTTGTAAGCCTAACCCCCCACCCTCCTTTTACAAGCGGTAGCCTCGAACCGCGTCCACCACGATTCACCTTCACACGGATTGGAAATAGCCTCGGCAAGAAGATTCGAGGCCATTCGAGAGTAGAGCTGTTGCACCCCCTTCCCCACCGGGGAGAGTCTCAGACATATATAATGCTCGTTTCCCATGAGACAAACACAGAGTTGAGCAGTCTCGCTCGGTCCCAAGGAGGTTCCTCCTAGTTCCCAGTCAAGTGCTAACAACAAAGCAAAGTGACAGCTGAACTATTTGTGTATTGGAATTAGCTCCAGCCAGTGAGGTAATTCCATTTAATGATCGCTACCGAGTGATTTTTCCGACTTCTCTCATCAACTTCTGTCGAAGCCCTCCTCGTTTGCCCCTCGTTTTCAGGTGGCCAAAATACTCTCCCCTGGGCCGGACGTTATCGCCCGCCCATCCTTTTTTGGAGAACCGTCATCACTTCAAGGTTCCGCTCTGAAGTTTTGAGCGCCCTCGCCTTACGTGCAGAAGACATCCGTGAAGCCTAACCCCGTCGTCTCACACGGAATCTTCCGTAAGCCAACATTTCTCCCCCTTCAGTGACCCATTTGCGTTAATTCCCCCTATTTGAATAGTCTCCTCCCGTAACACACTAATTTTATCTTCATAGTCTGATTCTTAAGTACAATCACCCCCCCGCCCCCTCGTTCAGCTGATGTAATTTTTCCCGTCAATTCTCTCATTATTTTTATGTTAATAAAATTATATTTTTGTACATGCCTTTTTAAATAACCTTGAGCTTTGCCATTGCCCATAAATTACTTGACCTCGTTGCACTCTTTCTCGCTACTCATCCCATCTAAACTAGCGGTGTTCCGTCCCTTTTCGGTTTGCCTTTAAGTTATTGGTCCCTCCCCCATAAATATAATATGGTATTGATGTAATATAATGTCATACCACGACAGTCAGCATCATCTTCTCTGGCTATGACATGTTTAGAGGACGTTGCTGAACAACACAAAACGAGTGACTATCTAATAGGCTAAACAATTATCCTTAGAAGAAGAAGTTTCGATTGGCCATTTTAATCTTTGCATTAAAAAAAGTTTTTCTATATTCTATAGGACAGTCTAAATGAGGCTTTTGCTGGGTAAAAGTAAACTATATTGTACGCTATTTAATGGAGCGCTTCCCTGTATCTTACTGCGACGACTGCGTTGGCGGCGGTCTGTTAGGCACTTTTTGTATTTTATATGAGTTCTACTTTGAGGGATCTTTGCGCTCATTACGTGTACAGGAACCAGGGTGATCAGAGTGGCTACCGTTTTTCCCGTGCACTGTAGACGGTTTGTATACACAGACCGGTCGACCATTACTTCTTGAAGGAGACAAGAAGCACGCCGGAGCGTGCCTCCTTCTTCTCCTCTTTCTTGCTTTTCTCTTGTTGTTTGTTTTACTCTATGAGTTTCATAAAGGTATCAATGCAATTACAGCGGTAAAATCCATTCAGAGGAATAATGGGAATGATGTAGTAAATAAAAGTTGCAGGAAACACATCAACTGTATTACATGAAGTAAAAAGGATTGGAAAGGTTCCAGTGATTGGAATTTGGTGTCACAAAACTGTCTATGGCAAATCTGGAACAGCTCGTTGCTTGTTGTGAGTCATTGCATTCACGACAACTTCAGGCGCCATCTTTGGGTGGCTTGTTGTTGATGATGATAAGTGGATCTTTTGTCATAACGTTAAACGCCACCCCTCTTGGATCAGTCGAGGAAGCAGAATTTTCTAACAATCGGGATGACTTCATCATAAAAAACAGCATATTGAATTTATGGTGGGATATTGAAGGAATTGTACACTATTAGACAACAATCAAACAATTGATGTTAATCTTTACTGCATTGAACTTCATCGTTTGAAAGCCGCTTTGTGCTAAAGGAGACCCTCCTTAATTAACAGAATGAGTTTTCATCCTTCATCACGATAATGCCCGTTCTCATATAGCACGAATGACCAACTAATTCTTGGAGGAGTTCGCTCAGGAAATAGTACTTTATCTTCCAGATTCTCCTGACCTTGCTACTTCTGATTATCACTTGTCTAGTGGATTACAGAAATATTTAGATTGTCTTAGGTTGACATCAAGAGAAGAGGTTGAAAACGAGTGAAATTCATATTTTGTATCAAAACCTAAGGAATTTTAAAAGCGTACCATTTATAAGCTTGTTGACAGATGGAGTGATGTTCAAGAAAGCAATGGATGTTATGTTTATAAATAAATATTTCTAAAGTTATGTTTTTTTCATCTTTAATATATACCATAAAATATTTAGTTATTTTGTCCCAAGCTGATAGATCTGTTTGTTTAACATATTTTATTAGTTAATCGACTTTGCTTGGTTGTTTTTAAAGATGTTGGTTTCTTTCTCTGTTGAATTTAGAGGATCGTAATTGTTATTTATGTGTGACATAGGTTGCATTGTGGTGGAAGTGCTTTGAGAACCTGTAGCAGTGGGTGTATCTTATGTATCCTAGTCGTATGCGACTCAGAACCACTTTTTTACGGATCTTCATTTATGAAGACTACCACTGTTTGACGTATTCCTTCATATCTAGGAGATGAGCATGCCAATTTTTTAAAAATTCCACGATGTTGACGAGTTAATTCTGATTTTTTATGCATGTGTTGGATGAAGTCGTGATAAAAGTTTAGTTATAGTGGTATGGTAGTAGTTTTAGTGTATTTTTGCGGCCTTGTCTGCTTTCCCTTTCCTGGTAATTCTCACATGCCTTAGATTGGGGACTTTCAGAGTTTTAGGGATAGTGGAATTACCTTTTATTCTGTCATTGCTCCCAGATCAACTCCGACCCGGAGTGATAGCGCTTGCCTAGGATCCCTGCTGCCTCGTAGGGTGGGCCTCTTTAGCAAGGGATAGGAGAAGAAAACTCCGATATCAAACCAAACCCTGCCAAGTCTTCAACGGCAGAACATGCGAACGAAGATTTCATCAAACCCAACGGCTGTGAAAGGGGGAGAAGGGTGCAACAAGTCTGTTAGCTCCAATCGTCTCGGTTTGACTTTGCCAATGGACCCAGCTGAAGGTTTTGGAAGTTTGTGTGCTTACTGAAGGTCCAGCAGTAAGTACACTCTAAACAAACTCACGCACAGGCCTCTTCATAAATGTTTGTCTCTTAGCACGGCTATAAATAGAAGTCTTTCCGAGAGCGGAAAAGGGCACGGGAGCAGGCAAGTGATGGCTAGAAGCTCTCAGTAAATATCCGGCACGGAAGCGGTGGTTGTTTTATTCAGTCGCTCAGTTTCTAGACTGAAGCAGAGAAACTGTTCGGCAGAAGCAGCATCCACGACTGAGCATTCCTTTTTAGTGTCCACTCTGCTAACCCTTAATAGGGAAGGGGCTAGAAAAAGTGCCTCGAAAAGTCTGCTTCATATCTGCTGTGTGGAAAACCGCATCCAGAGGGATCACCTACATACGGCCAAATAAATACCCATAGAATGAAATTTGGAACTTGGAATGTTCGTACTTTGATGTGCTGCACAACGACCGAGAGATCGGAGCGACGAACTACCATGTTGCCCAACAACTTCGAAGAATTGGACTAGATATAGTTGGCCTAAGTGAAACCTGGAGAGCTGATAAAGAGCAACTAAGGGAAGGATAGGGCTAAAACACATTCATTTGGAAAGGACTAACTGGAGACCAACCAAGAATCCATGAGGTTGGCTTTGCAATAAAGAATGCCATACTCCCAAAGCTGACACAGCTTCCCTTCAGAACGACTTATGAGCCTTAGAATAGAACTCGATAAAAATCAGCAGGCCAAGGTAATCAGCGCATACGCACCAATACTTGCAGCTGAAGATGTAGTAAAAAAAAGTTATATGACCAGCTTGACAACCTCCTCTCAAACATTCCTAGATAAGATAAGATAATACTGCTGGGAGATTTAAACGTAGGGGTTTGGAAAGATGTTGAAGCGTGGCATGGAAGAATTATAAAGGAAGGAGTTGGCAAAAGAAAGACAAATGGGACCCTTCCTCTCACTCAATGTGCTGAACATAATCTTGTGATCACAAAAACTCTCTTCTGGCAGAAGAAGCGCTATAAAGTCTCTTGGCAGCACCCAAGATTGAAAGATTGGTATCTAATTGATTATGTCATCGTACAATCTCGTGATCGGCAAGATGTCATGTTCACAAGAACTGCCACTGGGGCTGATGATTGCTGGTCTAATCACCGCATCATTATTTCTGTCATGTAAATGAAGCTGTGACCAAAAAGGGAAAACAAAATCAAACTGAAATCAAAAAACTAAACACAAAAGCACTGCGGGATCCAAACATCCAAAATAGGTTCCAGAAACATCTACAAGAAATACTAGCCATCTCTCCTAATGAAGACTGGAACTGCTTAAATGAAAGCATTACCACCACATGCACTGAAACCATCGGCTTCAAAAGGAAGGAAACTCAAGACTGTTGCAAAAAAAATAGTGAAACACTCAAAACTTTCATAGACAAAAAAAGACAAGCCTTTCTTGCATTGAAAAATGATCCACAGTTCACTTACAAGCAAAGAATTCATAGGGAATGCAAGGCAGAAGTACAAAGGACAACACCCATGCTTAAAGAAAAGAGTTAGGAAGACAATACCCTTGAGATTCAACAGTTATTTGATGATAATGACACCAGAGGCTTTTTTTAATGCAACTAAAGCTATCTATGGACCCTCAACTCACGGAACTGCTCTACTCCCTAAGCAAAGGTGAAAGAACTATCTTTAAAAGCAGCTCCGAAATCAGAGCTAGATGGAAGGAGAACTTCAGTTATCTCCTCAACCAACATGTTACTCTTGATCTAAGTACAGCAGTCACAAACCCTAGACAGCCACCTGAGGAACACCTGAGCCTATCCCCTACACTCACAGAGGTCAAAGATGCAATCAAAGCACTTATGAACAACCAATCCGCGGGACCTGATGGAATCCCAGTGGAAGTGTATAAACACGGTGTCGACCTACTGGCAAGGCAACTCCATCAGCTGCTGACTAACATTTGGATCAGCGATACAGCCCCATCTGACTTTAAAGATGCAGCCCAGTTACTATCTTTAAAAAGTGTGACATAGCTGACTGTGGAATTATCGCGGAATATCTCTTCTTTCCACTGCAGGAAAGATACTTACACGTATAATAAACAACAGGCTCAAAATGGTCTCTGAAAAGATTCTACCTGAAACCCAAGCTGGCTTTAGACCATCAAGAAGCACAACAGACATGATCTTTACTATGTGCCATACGCAAGAAAGAGTGCCACAAGCAAAATAAGCCACTGTAAATGGCCTTCATCGAGCTCTCTAAAGCTTTTCGTTTATGTTTCAAGAAAACTTCTCTGAGAAGTCTTAATGAGATTTGGATCTAAGAGAAAAAATTCCGAATTACAAGACTCTTTCATGTTGGCATGTCTGCCAGGGTCATGACAAATGGGAACAATTCTGAACCCTTCAAGGTAACAACAGAAGTAAAACAGGGATGCGTCATTGAACCAACCCTTTCTCCATCTGCATTGATATCAACAACTCCATCGTAAAAGATAATCTACCACCATCTACTGAAATCATTTACATAATGGATGGCAATCTCTTTAATCTCTCATGTCTAAAGAGCAAGAACAAAACATCTACATGCAGCCTCCTAAACTCCAGTACGCAGATGACAACTGCGTGGTGTCACTAAACAAAGACCATCTCTAACAAATTCTAACCACTTTCCACCAGGCATATATGAAACAAGGACTGAACATAAATGTTAAGAAGACACAAGTACTCTACCAACCTTCTCCCAACGGAGAGGCATATGACCCACCTGAGATCAAACTTAATGATACAATCCTGAAAAATGTTGAGAATTTCGGTCACCTAGAAAGTCATGTTTTAGCCAATGTCCATCTTGATGCTGAAATACAACACCGCTTGAAATGTGCTGGTAGCGCCTTTGAAAGCCTTCGAACAAGAGTATTCCAAGAATATAACCTCTAAAAACAAACCAAGATCATGGTTTACAAGGCAATCATCATCCCAACTCTACTTTTGCATCTGATACATGGACTCCAGATTGAAACCATCTTAAAACACTCGAAAAGTACCATCAACGCTGTCTCAAAAACATCCTAAAAATCACATGGAAAGATCGAAGAACCAACATCAACGACCTGAAAGAAGCAAACATGACTAGCATAGAAGCCTGCATCATAAGAAACAGCTGCAATGGTGTGGCCACATTGTGAAGGTGAGCAATGATCTTCTCCCCAAAAAGGTATTCTACTCACAGTTCAAAGAAGGCAAAAAGAACAGGGGAGGCGAAAGGAAAAGATACAAAGATACTATCAAAGCTATCCTGCAAAATGCAAAATTAACTATAATGACTGGGAGGATGCTGCAATTGAAATGTCCCAATGGAAAAACAAAATCAATCATAGAATATAGATCTTTGAAACAAAACGGTGCGAAGAACAAGCAGTAAAAAGGAAAAAAAATGAACTTAGACCATGCCCAAACTTACCACCTGGGCTGACATGACCCCATTACAATCGGAGCTTCCGGGCAAGAATTGGACTCATCAGCCACCTAAGGACTCATAATTGATCTACCACCTAATCTGAATAAAAATATGACAATGAAGACTTATCCTCAACCTCGAGGAAATGCCACGACTAGACAAAAGGCAGAAAAATATCTAGTGGGGGGGAATTTACTGATATTCTCAATGATCGCTGTTGCAGTTAGGTATTCAGAAATCTTTCTTGATTTTAGCAGACATAACGCACAGTAGGAGAAAAAAGAATAGTAAACTTAGCTGAGGGCAGTTTATTAGTAACTTTTGTAGCAGGAAGAATGGCCAATAATTCAGCTGATATTAAAGAGGCATTTGGAGTTAAGCGCTCACTGATCATGCGTTGTGGGAGGATGGCAGCAAGGGTCGTACTTTCAGTGAAATTTGAGTCTTCCGTATATATTTCGGAGTCATTTTGGTGTATTTTCTTTGTAATTGAGTGAATGTCTATATCACAATTGATTCATGGGCGGATCTACTTAAGGTAGGTCTTCAAGGCAGACATTTGGAGTGGGTAGTTTTCTTCTAGGATATCGGAGTGAGGAATTTGCAGTCTGTTTCGAAGGAAGATGATCCGTAGGTATAAAAGTAATAGGTTCTGGGTGAAAAATTTGGAATGAGCTTGTATTTGGGAGTATTCGACTGGGATTTGAGTTATATCTTTAGCTTCTGATTTAGAAGTGAAGACCGTATTCTTCTATCAGATATTGTATGAGAGCGAATCCTGTTTAAGTAGCTAGTCGTAATGTTTGGTGGTGCAGAAGATCTAAACGATTACAAAATGATTTAGGTAATGTAGCATATATATAGCATCCGTACTCTATCTTGGAAAATAGAAGAGATTTGAGCAGATTCAGTAGCGGATTAGAGCTGCTACATTGTACTTTGACCGACAATATTTATATAAATGAATAGGGTAATTATTTATCATTGTCATTACTACAAATACCCAGGAGTTGGTTGCGGTCAAATTTATTTTCGGGGGAATTTACTGCTGTATTTCTAACTATAAAATTTCACAAAGCGACCAGCGACCTCGCTGGCCAACAACTGGAGGTTCAGGAATGTCGTACGCTCTTCTGCTCCCTAACGATTCAAGTAATCTCTTCTGCCTATTGGAATTATGTATTTTTCCAGTATTTGCACTTTTCCTAACTCTATCAGCTGTTTTACGAATACTGTCTCGAAGCTGTCTGACAGAGAATGCCCTTGTTTTTTTTTACTTTTAAACAAATTTATAAAATGAATCTAATTATGCGACAACACAAAGCAACAAATATTCTAATGAGAAACATAAATTAGTTTATCAAACAGGGAACTATCTGCTATGACATATTAGAGGAAAACATTTTTTGCTAATTTCTAAAACCTTAATTTTGTCTTTAAAAGAAATTGTGAATGCCTACATCTCCTGTTTTGGCCAAAGAGGAAACGTACCTATGAAATCCACCCGGTAAACTTTATTGAAATCATATTTATATTCTGCATTCGATCACCTCAAACTTCTTATCGCTCTTCCTGAAAAGGTCTTAGGAATATAAGATTTCAAAGATTTGCGATGTGAATAGTACATAATTAATCTCTTTCCCGATCAAAGTTTCACATAAAAAACGTCTCGTAACATTCTGTCATAAGGAGAAGCTTTCAACAAAAATGTATCTTTGGTACATATTTCTTGGAGGATACGTATCTTGTTTAACAAATAACCCAATAAACGAAGAAAGATTGGATTCTTTTTCAGCCTAGCCCATGAAAGAGAAGAGGCTCTTCGCTATTTGTTGTAAATGAAAAACACCTATATATATTCCTAAAATTAGGTGAAAAGGAAACTTCAGTAAAAAAAAAATCTGAGACATAAAACTTTGAAGAAACAACCGAGCAACAAAGAATCGTGGAACGTATTAAACATATTAAATTTTGATGTTCTTGCAAACCTTTGGAGAAGATTCATGAAGAAAGTTTTGTGAGGCCAATCAGGCTTCTTTCCCCTGTTGACGATAAATATAAAATTAAAATTTAAGACACAAACTAGCGGTTGGAGAGAAGAATGGCTATACAACGCGGATGCGATGGACGATGAGGTATTGTTGAACCACATTAGATGATTCAGACAAGAAAAGGCAATGTTTAGGAAAAGTTAAGATGTTAGTTAAAGAAAGACCGGTATCACGAGAGTACAAGTGAAACACTATTTTGCTTAGCAGTATTATCTAGTTTATTAAGTTTCTCTTTGCTGTCTCTCTCATTATAATGGACAGCATTCCGTTATTTTTATTTTTCTTTCCTACATATATAGCACTAGTTAGGTAGGTAGTGTTTTTAGTGTTTGAAATACATATTTTCATTAAACCACGTCCCACGACAACTCTTGTGAGCCTTTGCCGAGTGATCCTTCCCTGCTTGATTTATTGGATATATTTACCCCAGGCAAATATAGGAAGTCATGACACAGTCAAAGGGAAAGATGACTTAACAAAAACGCTAAGGCACACCACTCCTATACCTTTTATGTCTTGTTGTGAAAGCCATTACTCTCTCCAAATACTCCTCTGTTTCTTGCTAAGCCCAGGTTGGAACTGAACTTCCAGTAAAAATTAAAGTTACCAGATCGAGCCCTTCAATGTTGGGTGACAGAGCCCACCACTTCTGTCTCCAATGATCTTCCAGACTTATCATACCTTGAAAAAGGTCAATCTGCAGAGATATATTTCGTCTTTGCTTCAAAAGACAGAGCTCCTCTCTCACTCGAACGCGCACTCCCATCAATATCGACTGCCTCTGCAGATTGGAAACACTAGGTGTCAGTATTAACAAAGGATTCTTCAAGGATTCCCCCTTCCAAAGGCTTCCAACCCACATGCAGAAAGCTTTGGAGGATCTCTCCCTGTAAGCCCCACTCACCCTAAGAGGAGCTGGTGCGCCCTCTCTCTCTATCTCTCTAGGCTAATCTTTTGCACGCGCTATCTTTTACGCTCATGCATAGTTCCCCTAAAAGAGTAAAAGATAATATTAAACGTTTTGTAAACTTACATTTTTAATAATTTGTATATATACAGCTGATGTTTTACTTTTAATAATAAAAAGCTTTGAAGTAATTCAAAACAACAAATCTTTTGACCTTAGATAGTAAACCCATTATTCCTTATTTCAAACCATCAAGGTACAAAAAACATTATTCCCTATTTTCATACATCAAACATTCCAACAATTGGTACTAAAAATATAATTCCCTAATCTAAGCCATAAGTCCTAACAATCTTCGGTAATAAACACATTAGTCACTGTTTCAAATCATCAAGCCTTCCAAATTTAGCTATTAATCCCATTAGTCCTTGTTTTATATTTATAAGTTTTTCAAGCTTTGTACCAAAACTCACCACTCCTTTATTGCAAACAATATAAGATTCTAACTTTCGGTAATAAATAAATTACTCGCTATATCAAACCCTCCAACCTTTGTTACTAAACACATTATTTCATATTTTAAACCATCAACCCTACAATTTTCGCTATTATACCTACTAGTCCCTATTTCAAACTACCAGAGTCGCTAGTAAACTAATTACTCACTATTTCCAAACATTAAACTTTCTAACATTCACTACTAAACACATTACTCCCTATTTCATAAAATTAAAGATTCCAAATTTTGATATTTAACCCATCACCACTTATTTCAAACGATAAAACCCTTTACTTTCCATATAAACAAATATCCCCTTGATAGTGAAACCATGGTATAGGAGCATAAAATTTCTTTACGAGACTCGTTTCGGTATGAATGTACCATACCCTCGTCAGTCCTATACTGAGAATTAGTTTCGTAAATATATTCTATGCTCATTCCTATACAGTAGTTTCACTATCATATATTGTAGGGGAATCGACCCTCTCTCTTTTCTCACAGTTAGAGACACGGATCGTTGGCTGCAAAACATCTGGGCCAGGCACCTTTGGTCAATCTCATAACCACAGCCCCTCGCCACTAGTCCCTATAAAAAGGAGAACGGTTTAAATTGCAAGATCTCCCCTACGAGTGTATATTCAATTTCACCTCAAGTACGAAATTGAAGACGCGTTTCTCTCAAGCTCGAAGGCCAGCTGGACCAGAGGTAAGCCTTGCTGAGAAAAACCGTTTGAGTAAGAACCCTCTTGCGGCACGTCCACACGCCCCCTCCCCCCTCCTACCCCTACCCCTACCCCAGTGTAGTAACGAGGTATAAATACCAAACAATTGGGAAATACGAGGTAGAATCCGTGAGTCAACCAGACTATGAAGTCCCCTGCAAGAGAGACCGGGCTACCAAGGGGACTAAGAAGCAGCTCATCCTTGAGCTAGTCCCTGGTTATCAAACCAAACGTTAAGTTAACTTGTTCAAGTTCAATTTATTCTCGTCAGAGAACCTCCCCCCACAATCCTCGCCCTTGAAGAAGACCCCCCTGAGTACAGTCCTCATCCTTGAAGAAGAACCCCCCCCCCCCGAGTAAACTCCTCGCCCTTGACGAATTCCGAAACGAAGAAGAAAAGCTCCCCCTCGAGCCCGTTACCCGGTGGTCACACTAAACTCTAAGTTAACTTGGTTTAAGAACCAAGTTCGAC
This sequence comes from Ceratothoa steindachneri, assembly GCA_963969495.1. Lineage (NCBI taxonomy): Eukaryota > Metazoa > Arthropoda > Malacostraca > Isopoda > Cymothoidae > Ceratothoa > Ceratothoa steindachneri. The sequence continues at coordinate 149,179,305 of OZ018318.1, forward strand.
TTACTCTCGTCAGAGACACCCCCCCTTCCCACTATCCTAGGGTAGCACAAAGCACCGTGATAGTCCTCGCCCTTGAGGAACTCCAAAACAAGAAGAAGAAGCTTCTCTTCAAGCCAGTTACCCGGTGGTCACACCGAACTCTAAGTTAACTTGGTTTAAGAACCAAGTTCAACTTACTCTCGTCAGAGACACCCCACCTATCTTGTTTCATTCTAAAGCACCGTGATAGTTCTTGTACTTAAAGAAGAGATCCTTCCCTCCCGAGTACCGTGTGGCCACACTCGCTCAAAGTCCCTTGTGACTGCCAAGTAATCCCGTCTGCCGCCAATCATCTGGTCGAGGCACGTGTCAAAGAATCCACCGGATTCCTGAGGTGCCTGGGCTCATTGAGTTCAAGGTCAGACTCAAACCCGTCGCCGCAGGGACCAAGGTATTTAAACTCCAGTAGAGACAATTGGCCTATTTCGTTTATATTGAAGTGAGTAGCGAGTTAACCAACATTATAAGGTCAAGTTAAAAAGCCTTACTTAAAAATAAATTTAAGTTATTAATGTGTTTTTAAATTCGTATTATTTCTGTGGTTGTTGTTTATTTTGTGTTTTAATTAAAGTTTTACTTTGTTTTAACAATTTTGTTTATTCTTCCTCGAATCGCTACGTTGGCACAAGGAACCTTTAAAGTTTAAACAAGTCAAGACCCTAGATAATAATAATCAAAGTCATATATAGCACTCTTAGAAAGATATCAAGTTAATCAAGGAGTAGTACGTAAATGACCCATACGTACGAACATCCTTCCATCACTCGCTCCTACAATATACGAACGACATTAAATGTTTGGTGTTAAGGTGTCGGATGCTTCCTATACCAAGACATATACCATAACTCGCTATTGAGTATTTTCACTTGAATTTCCCTTTATTTGAAACCTTCCAAACGGTACGAAACGTTCGGTAATAAACCAATTACTAATAATTTCAAACATCAAACCTTCCAAACTTACTATTATACCCATAAATCCCTATTTGAAAACATTTTAACCTTCGCTACTAAACCCAATAATCACGATTTTAAATCATCAAACCTTCCACTTTACCTTAATAAATATATTAATACCCTTTTCAAAATATAAACTAGTAAACATTATTAGCCACTATTTTAAATTATCAAAGCTTCCAGCCTTTGCTAGTGAAAACAATTCTCCTGATTTCAAGTCATCAGACGATCTTACATTCTCTACATAATTTATTAGTCCCTGTCATAGGTTAGCTGAGATTATATATATATATATATATATATTTATTTGTTTTATTAAATTTTTAATAAACCAAATAAACTTTGCCTGGAGGCGTAGGTTCGTGCCTCGGTGATCGCTTGAGGATCGTTCTCTAAGAGTGCTAAACTTTATTTTTATTGTAGTGAATAAATAAAAGGGGTTTCTTTCTTGACGTTATCAATTATTGCCACTTTAACTCGTTCAAGGATAATTAAAACAGTGCTTTTACTAAAAAAATAGACTTTAATGAATATAAACCCTCTCACTAAATAACATAAAAAAATGCAGATCTAATACACTTAAAAAAAAGAAAATGGGATTGCTGGGTGAGCTCTCGAAGCTCAATTCGAGATAGAATTTTACGAGGGGACCAATTTTAAGTTAATACGAGGGGCGGTCAATAAGTTTTGCGAATCGGTAGGGCAAAACAGAGGAAGGTGGGTGGTTGTTTGTGGGGGGGGTGACAAGTTATGACAAGTCAGGACCTGCAGCCTCACGCTCATGCCTCGTCTATTTAAGAAGCAGTAGCTGATCACAGATCGTTAGTCATAATTTTTTCAACAATAAAGAAGTTTGAGCAGCGCACAGTGAACAAATTTTTGACTAAGGATTGCAAGAATGCAAAAGAGATCCAAGAACGCATTGTTGCAGTGTACAGCAACACCGCCTCTTCTGATGCAACCATTGCTCGCTGGAATAGGGAGTTCCACCATGGTCGTGAGTCCCTTGAAGATTAACCCCGTCGAGGACGCCAATCAGACGTGACCAATGAGGACAATGTGGCCCGTGTGGAGACGATGATCCTCGAAAATGGACGGGGGAAGGTCGAATAAATCGACCGAGAACTTGGAATATCACATGGAAGCGTTATCAACATCATCCATGACAATTTGGCCATGACCAAGGTTTCTGCCCGTTGGGTTCCTAGAAACCTTACGCCCCATGATCGCCCCTTAACGTCGTCAAATTCCATACAGTGAATAAATCCTAAAACCTTCGCTACCATACTAATTATTACCTATTCCAAACTATCAAACCCTCCAACCTTTGCTACTAAACTCATTAGACCATATTTTAAACTATAAATCCTTCAACCCTTCTTTACTAAAATAAATACTTTCTATTTTAAAAAATCAATCCTTTTAACCTATTGTCATAAACTCATTCCATTTTTCAAACAATCAAACCTTCCAATTTTCGCTACGAATCCATTAGTAGCTATTTCAAACTTTTAACCCTTCCATTTTCGTTGCTAAACTTTTTAGGCCAAATTTCAAATATTAATTCATCCAAAATACTCTTCTAAGCCCATAAACCACACTTCAATCCGGTAATAAACTCAGTTCCTATTTCAAATCAGCATACTTTCCACTTTCGCTACTAAGCCTATTAGTCCCAATTCCAAACAATCTGAATTTCGCTTTTAAACCAACTACTCCTATTTTTGAAAATCAAGACTACTACGCTCTGCTGACAATTTTCGGATAAAGCATTTCTACTTGCTTAGTAACGGACCTTGAGCAGTTCCTAAATATAAGAGCGCCTATTCTGGAAGTCTTTCGGTAAAGTACGCTTCACCCTTTAAAAAGAGAAATACTTTTTTCATCGAAGATTCATAACGAAATGAGGGCTTAAGCACCTCACTACTCCCGTCCATCGCCATGCACGTGAACCTGCTCGGAGGTCGGCCATTCAATGATTTCGTCTGAACTATGCCGGCCACTAGGACTGACATAATTAAGGGCTTATGTGAAAACTGGGTTAAGGACTAGCCCACAACGGAAGCGTAAGTCAGAAATTATTTCGAAACTGGGGCATAACTGCGAGTCCCGGAAGAAGGAGAGATCTTCATCGCCCGAGGAACCCCGTCAGAATCATATAGGGATGCAGTTGGATGCAGTTATGGCGTAAGTACCGAAGAGAGGGTGGCAAAACTTTAGCGGTCGTTGATTCGGCCGCTAATGCATCAAGTCAACCATAATTCACCCCTCTTGAGGTTCCCACTCGAGATCCATCCCATCCATCTATCACCCATCATTCTGGTAGCAAACGAGCGGGGGACCAACAGGAAAATGGACGGGGGCGTTTTTTTCACCATTTTTTGGACTCGTATCCCAAATACTAACACTAACCGTTACCTCCTTTACCACTTCATAACTTTCTTTTTCACTCCAAAACACCATAATTACACTTTGGTTTCAGAAAAAAGAAGACATCACAAGAGGACATAGTAAGGACGCAAAAGACTATGGAGACCCTTACTAAGAGGGTCTCCTAAGGACCATCCCCGAAAAAAAGAACCCCGAAAAAAGGCACCTCTGTGAATCCCTCCACCTTGAGTGGAGAGTAGCACTGGTGAGACTTTTCGAAGTTTCATCAAGGTTCATCGTCTTATGTGCCAAGACCAAGGACGTGGACCAGCTCTTATCGGAAGAGGGAGTGAGGGTCCTCAGAAACACCGGACTGGAAGCGAACCCCCCCCCCCCACAAGTGACAGCAAACTGAAGCGTGATCTCCCACAAAGTGGAGAGCTGGGTGGGTGAGCATACACCCGAGGAGCTCAAAGAGGAGATCACCCAAAGCGATCCCTGGGCCCAAGTTTGTGAAATAATCAAATTTCGCGAACACACCCACGTGTTTAAGATTACATTCGCTACCACTGGAATGGCCAGGAAATCGATACAGAATCGAATATTGGTATTTAATATGAGAATAACAGGCGAAAACATTCAGCAGGAGAAATTTAATAGCATATAAATGTGCTTTGTATGCTACAAACTTGAGGAACATACTACGATGACATGCCAGGACAAAAACAAACTATGGTGCAGTGAATGCGCCACAGAAGGTCATCGATTTGATAAGTGCGAGAGCACAAAGAAGAAATGGCTTAACTGGAAAGGGGAAGATAGGACAATGGCCCTGAATTTCTCCAAACGCCATGAGATCATAAAAAGAAATAAAGAAGAAGAGAAGAAAGACAAGGAAACGACATACGCGAACGGCGCCAAGAAAAATGCGGAAATAAAGCCTGCACCTGCACCTGCACTTTCTTAGATGAACATGACGGAAGATCTTAGTCCAGAAATAGCAATCTGCATTACCCACGCAAATGTGGATAATGCAGTGAAGTCTCGCTGCTATAACCAGGTACTCAATTCTCTCCTGACAACGAACAATCTCCCTTCAGTAATTATGCCTGCAGACCCTGAATGCTCCAAGGCATTCAAGGACTCAGTCATAAAGAACAACACCGTTAAGTCTGCACTGGAGGAGATAACCGAAGCTCCCTCATCGGAGGATTCCGAAGAATATGACGAAGAAAAATAGGCTAAAAATGACGAGGGATCCTCCTCTTCTGACAACGAAGAGGGCCCCTGCACCAATACACTAGCTACGAAGAGCAGGTCCAAAACCCCGAATCTCCCTCCGAAAAAAGGAAAACCCAAGGCACAGTAGAACCGCCCAGCCAGCCCCCAAGAAGAAGAAGAATAAAAAGAAGCATAGGTAAAAACAATTCACCAGGTCACGGAACGCACTGAAGATATTGAAAATTAATACCAACAGCTGAACGACGAAAATACTTTTTTACGGAAATGTATTCGGGGAAATTGATGCGGACAGCATCTTAATTTCGGAACACGGGATCGACACGCGTAGTGCAGAAATGAAAATCCGGAACTAAGATGTGTTGATCACAAATTATTCGTAGGAGCTGTTCGACGGAGCCGCTATCGCAATAAAGAAAGGGATTAAATTCAAGCAAATAAGAAATCTTGAAGAATCCTACCTCGCGATTGAGGTCGAACTCGACTTAGGAAAGTTAGTCATTTCTACCGGATATCACCGCCAAGAAGAGATGTGTTACCAATTCACACTCTCACTAGCCTATTTGGCAGAAGCCCTGCACTATATCAATGGGGGATCTGAACGCCAGATCTTGAGAATCTGGTTACAGGACCTTTAACGGTATAGGAAGAAACCTAGACCTATTGCTGGACATAAATTTTGCCCAACGAATAGTCTTCGACTTCCCCACCTTTTTCAGAGCAAGAAGTGCCACAAAACCAGACATCTGTCTGGCTAATCGTCATTTGCCGTTTAATTACTACATAGAACCAGTCTAGGTACCATGTAGTGACCATATCGGGATCCTACTCACTATCAACAGGAAACCTATACAAGTTCCAGCTCTAGTCAAAAAGAACTAAAAAAGAGCAGACTGGACACAGTACACGAGCCTTCTCGAGGCCTACGATCCGTCCAACTTGGACGAGGCAATTCTCGAGGAGATTGATGAGGCACTCGACGACCTCAATAACCACCTCATCCGCGCAGATAGGGCTTGTATCCCTAAATCCGAGTATAGGACCATCTCTATCTACAGAAGGACCGAATACATGAAGGATTTATACCGTGAGCTATAGTTATTGTATGAAATCAACAACAGGGATGCGTCAGTTCACTAAATACAGCGAAGTAAATAAATCAAATAAGAACTGAACCAGTTGATGCTCGAACAACAATGGAGACGATGGGATGATGCGATCAATAGCCTCGATCACGAAGCGACTCCCAAAGATTTTTGGAAAAAGATTTGAAACCTCAAAGGATCGACTGGGAAGAAGAAGCATAAGATCGAACTTCAAAAGGAAGATGGAAACATCGAAACGGAAGAAGGAAGAATTAAAGAGCTATTTGGAAGTTATTGGGAAAAAAATCTTCAGTATAACTGAAGAGGAAAACTAAGACTATGACTTAGAGTTTGAAAGCAACAACACCGACGAGCTTAACGAAGAAATACGCAAAACGGACCCTCACCACTTGGTGGATTGACAGCGCGAGGGAGACGCCGATATTACCGAAAAAGAACTACTCGGCGCGCTCCGCTCATTCCGACAAAAGGCCCCAGGGCAATCTGGGGTTACAAACTAATTTGAAAAGGCACTAGCCAATGTCATCGAAGGAATGATAAGAATATATAACGCCTGTTATAATACAGGATACTTTTCAGATACTTTTAAGCGGCTAAGATGATTTTCTTGCCTAAGCACGGAAAGGACCCAACGTTGAAGGAGAGCTACCGGCCAATTTCACTTATAGAATTTGGCGGTAAGCTCTTCGAGAAGATCCTCAACAGAAGACTGATGTCTCATTTGGAGGAGAACTCCCTCTTCAACCCACATCAATTCGGGTTTAGGAGGAAGCGAAGTACAGAGATGGCGATTAATGTCATCATGGAAAAGCTAGCCCAAGCAAAACGGAAAAGGACTTACGTGGACATTGTTTCTCGAGATGTATCAAAAGACTTTGATAAGTTGTGGCAACGGGGAATGTAGTACAATATCTTACGACTGGGCCTAAGTGAAAGAACTCTTTGTGATTGTCATGGAGAGAGCGGCGTACATCAGTTTAGGGTGCACGGACGGACCAAAGTTTCCGCTCACTGCGGGCCTCTCGCAGGGGTAGGGGGGATGCCTGTCCCACACTCTATACTTGATTTACACCGCTGAAGTCCAAGCCCCTGTACCCCCAATTGCGTTTACATTCAATTCACCGATGATTTCACCCAGATAATTACTAGTCCATAGGGGAATCCGCCTTGGCAAGCTCGTATGACAGCAGCATAAATTGAAAATCTTAACAGCTACGAGGCTCGGTGGAAGATCCGCACCAACCAGGAAAAGTTCAAAGTAGTCCCTATAGAGAAGAGACTACTTTACGACGTCAGGGTGGGGGATAGACGTTATCCCTACACCACGTAGTGCAATATACTTAGAATGAAGAACTTGATCTGAGTATAAGAAGCACGCTTAAGAAAGAATAACCAAGAACACAGCTGCAGTCAAAACTCTATACAGTTCAAAAATCTTCGTCAAAGCAATAAGAAAAAATCTACATTGCACTTGTAAGATCGACGCTGCTATACCCCGCCTCTGCTCTCTCATGTGTCTTGAAGACACAAAATAGGAAACTACAAGTGGTGCAGAATAAATGTACGTACCTAATTACAGGTACATACAGACATGAGAGAAGAAGCCAGGAAGAGCTGCACCGGGAGGAGGGGTTAAGTCCCATTAACATCGTCATAGAAGAACGGACAAGGAATATGCAGGAAATGGTTTATCGTGATTGGATGATGATATCGTCCCAATGATTAACCAGAACAGAATAGGAATAAGTAACGCCAGATTTCCGAGCCCCGCCGGGCTTCTAGCTGGCGGAACAGAAGTGCCGTTCTATACATGAGAATAAAAATGTTTTTACCCTAAACCAATAATAAATTCAACCAAGAAAAACCTTACCTAATTGTGAAACCTCACCCATTTCTACCAATTCACCAATGAAAACCCAAATCTACCGATGAAGACCAAAATTTACCGAAGAAGACATCCACGAAAAAACAAAAAACACGAATTACACTCACTACAAGATATACGAAAACACAAAGGCACTAAGCACAACACTAAAGTAATTAATAAAATAATTATTACTACAACAGAAAATGCGCATATCATATCCAACGACATTAATTGTTTGAACGCCATATTATATATATATATATATATATATATATATATATATATATATGTATGAGGAATTGAACCACATTCTCCAAAGACAATTTAATTCAGAACAGTTTCAGTGTATCTCACACCCTTTTTCAACTGACACTGCGTAGAAAATATAAGAGAAGTGCATATAAACATAACACAAGATCCCCTCTTTTTTCCCCTAATCCCCTACTTGTGGCTAATCTGAGGGGGGTTAGCCACAAGTAGGGGATTGGGGGAAAAAATAGGGGATCTTGTGTTATGCTTATATGCACTTCTCTTATATTTTCTACCCAGTGTCAGTTGAAAAAGGGTGTGAGATACACCGAAACTGTTCTGAATTAAATTGTCTTTGGAGAATGTGGTTTAATTCCTCATCTTTTCTTGCGATATTGCATTAATTTTCATCATATATATGTATATAAACTAACTCGAAGACAACAACAAAACCAAAAATACTTAAAAGCGATGGCCTGATCACCAGGCACTAGCATCTCTTTGCATCCTACCACACTTCTTTCTATTTTCTGCTATTTGTCCACACACCCTATCTCTATCCCCTACCCACACCTATTATTACAACAATTCAAATTCAAGTTACAAAAAATCGATCCTTCTGTACTAAACCGATTTGTACCTATTGTTTAATGGCGCCCATGAGCTCTTCCGTTGTCACCAGTAGAGGAAGACAATCTTAATTTCAAAACACCAAAACCTTCCGTACTAAATCTATTAGGCCTTACTTTCAAAATCTAATTTTAAACTATCAACACTTTCAACCTTTGATAGCAAACCCATTCACATTCATGAGGAAAAAAGTAAACTGCCATTATTTCCCTGTATTGGAATGAATTCTTCCCATGAGGTTAGTTTACTATCATCAACGTCCTTGGTCATCTTTAATTCACTCTCATTTATTCAGGCCTTGATATTTATTATCTCTTTTCAGTTAATCTGTTTTTCAACCATTTGGTATATATATCTAGCTCATATTATTCGAACAACTCAACAATTAAACATCTTATACCTGAAGCTCAACTCTAATTTCAGAAATACTAAAGTCATCTATATTACTTTACCTTAAACGGCCCCCTAATAGCATCTTCTAACCAATTACAGTAATATACCCTCCAAATTCTAACTCTTACATTTGTAGTATTCTTAAATACACTTGTTTGTTTGCATGTTTTTCTGCAAGAGCCTTTCACTTATAAGTTATATTTCCCCCCCCCCTCCTATGGCTTTTATAGCTCTCATTCAAATTTCTAATTACTGACTAACCATTCTTCTTTAATTTGTGCCACCTAACTCTTTATGTAATTCGAAGAGAGTAACGATTGTCTTAATTCATAAAGTGGCCATCAAAGAAAGGTTTCAAACTTTCGTCCCCCCATTAAAGGGAGGTCATTTTATATGCTTTGATACTACGGAAAATTTTCTTTCGCAAATTCAGAATGTTCTTACCTGTTGCTGTTATAACCTCTTAAAATATGATGAAAAGTTAAAAATACCTCGTTTCCACCTTAATTAAAATCTGAGTAGCCATAAATACTTTATGAAACATTCGTCTTCCGTGGATACATAATATTTGAGAGTTCGTAAACTCAATTACGAACAATAAAATCAAGAACGCCATGAGATGTTTCCGAAAGTTATATTATTTAGGTTAGCTTAGAATTAAATTTATCTGGGAGAAAAGGAATATTTGAGACACCACTTTTAATCCATGACTCAATAAAGGTCAAAATTAGTTCCCCTCCTTAAATGTTTATCACCTTTATTACAATTGGAGTAAAAGCTGAAAATGGCTCTCAAAATCTTCTTGTATTTTGTCCTCTCGAGCAAGAGCACCCTATGAAGCCGTCAAAAACGGCAGATGCCAATAAATAAAGATCAGGGACAGCTTTATCTCTTTCCATAATGGGGACTATTAATAAGGAATATAAGATGGAAAATGGCTGGGAATGTCAGATGGTTATACGCCCCTCGTACTTCATGGCTAAAGTGGCTAATAAAACAGAGATTTTGTGACCATCTCCTCCCGGAAGGGAGGTCAGAGAGAGCCAAAAGGTGCCAGAGAGGGAAGGTATATTTTGACTTGTGGTCCCATGCTGCTAATTTAACCACTTTCTTAAGAAGAAAACCACTTAAAAGGGCTTGTGTATCGCGCCTTTGAGCACCTATCCTCGTCTTGCCAAATTCCTAAGAGGTTTTTATTGCATCATGTCGATCCTAGCAATTAGAGTTATGTTTTACTATCGTCGTACTTTTGCATCCGAGTGGAAACGCTTTCGTGGAATTACATTGTTTTATTTGCTTTATGAATAATTAATAAATAAATTAGAGGCTGGTGGAAATTTATGGTATGTGAATGCCTTTTGTGTTTTTTATCCTAGGATCTTTGCACAACCGCCAAACACACTTCACAAGGCATCATAAGTGATTAAATCCTATTTGGGGAAGTTTAAATGCTGCAATCAGGAAAAAAAAAGAAACGTTTTACTGGTAATGAGATTTGAACACCCGAGTTGGCGTCACTGAGATCAGAAGAGCAAACACTTAATCAATCGCCAATTCAAAGTGAGCTTATAGCCCACCCGGTTTCGCATTCGTCAAACCATAACTCAAAAACTTAAAATGACTTCCAAACCAAACATCACCCAATGTCTTTGATCGCATAGAAGTGCTACTCTTGTCATTCATTCATTTGCCTCCTCTAAATTCTTGAAACTTCCAATAAGCTTACATAATTGACTCGAGCTTATGGAGGATATAAAATTGTCTAGGGATTGTAAGCAATATCTCTTTAGCGTCTCACAATTTTCCAGCTAAGTTTTATGAATTTATTTGTTTCAGATACGAATATGAATGTAAATGGCACAATTTAGTAGATACAACACATTTCTCTCAGGTATTAATTACATAGTTTAAAGTCGATTTTCTAAAAATCAATTACCACTAAAGTATAGAAATGATTGAAAGAAGTATTTTCTGATTAAATGGTCAGGAAAAAAAACATTGTTACATCCAATTTCCAATCATTGTATTTCTTTTTTAAATTCCCTCATATCATTTGCTTTAACTTTTTATACTTTTTATTATATGATTTGTTTATCTAATAGGGAATAACATGATTAATCGGCAGTTATTTTTGTTTTGGGAAATTAGTCTTAAAGATAAATCAGGTTCATCGCGACTAGCGGAATTTGATCTTTAGAAAAAAAAAGTTTCACGATTGGGGCAATGGATTCCTCGCAATCTGTCAGAGGTAAACTTGCAAAAAAGAATCAACATTTGGTCATCTATTTTTCTCGACTAGAAAGTGAGCCTTTACTAGATGGATTTTTACAAGAGACGTTCTACACAATTGATTATTCCTCTGGGAAAAAGCAATACCACAGCTTCATCCACAGAAGATTATTTTTGTGCATTTATTGAGATACAAATGGTGGAATATATTTTGTCGTTCTCAATCAAAATTAGTCTAAAGGAAAGGGTGTACTGATCTCAGGTGGACCTTTTGAAGAAAAAAGCCACCTTTAATCAATAGAAGAGTGTTTTCTTATCAAGAAAACGTGTCACCTAAATTCGCAAGAGATACCATAAAAAATCTGAATACTTTGATTAAGTTGCATCAGATTAATATCTTTTTAGAAGTTTAGTTAAACACCTAAAGAGAATGAACATGTCAACAAGAGAAAAGATAGCAAACAAGGTCTGCTGAACAAAATCGCATGCTCTCATTTATTCTGATTTATGATCTTACGACTTCAAAAACTTTCAATAATACCCGGAATAACCTTGGGAGAATGTAAAACAACATAAGAGTTTCAAACTTCGTTAGAATTGGCCGAATGGTTATGAAGTTATTGCAAAAACAAAATGATTCCCGGGCTAACTTCGGAGTGACCTTGGAAATTATATCATTCAAAAGAGAATGTAAAAGAACATAAATGATTCAAATTTTGTTAGAATCGGCCGAATAGTTACAATGTTATTACAAAACCATAAAAAGCAAAACGGGAACCGAACGACCGACTTACATAGCAAGATATAGAGTCGCACGCTACTAAAAACGTCAAATGAACCCAAATCAAAAGTTTTCACAAAGATTATATTGAAAAGTTGATCGACAGAAGGAGAATGTAGTAGAAACTTGTGGAGATTATATTAACCATTAAATTAATAAATACGTATATAAATATAAAAAAATTGAAAGATTTGTTTGATTTCTACCCATAAAATAATGATAAACGTGAATAAAATGTAGCATTTCTTATAGGATGACCTATTATATTTTGATTAAAAACACTATGTATTGTTACTAGTTAAAAATCTGCAAATAATTTCTTGGCATTAAAATAGTCAGTATAACAACAATGTGTCTAATTTTCTTTCATATGGAATTTACATTCTATATATTCACAATATATTTTCTGCTCATGATTTTCTCAACTCCATGAACAATTGTACCCGATAATGAGCTGATATAAGAGAGTTTTGCCTATTTTCTCTATCAGCATATAATAGTTAGACACATTTTCTCTTAACATAAGTTTTTTGTTCTCAAAAAAATATCGTTTCAATAATCTAGTGGAGTTTTTCCTCGATGGTTTTCATTTTATTGTTTAAATAAATAAAATAAATTGTTAATTAAAATAAAATAAACTTGATATTTTTTTTTACTCGTTCATTTTCAGACTTCTACCATGCAAGCTTTTTTTTTCATTTTCAATTTGCGACAAAATTAATGAGATAAATATAACCTTTGAAAAAGAGGAAGAATCGTAAACATTGCTATAGAAAATTCAGCCAAATAAGTTGTTTTTTGTATCTCTTAGTTTTATTTCTTGCTTCCCTTTGGGTCAGGCTAAAAAATGACAATGATATCTCGTCTTTCTTTCACTAATGATGGGAATTATAGCCTATTAGACATTGCCGGTCGCTGGTCATGTATGAGCTAAAAGGACCTCGCCCGAAGAGGATAAGTTGACATTTTGCGACCTAATGAGGAGGAGAAGTAGTTTTGTGCATTTATATTTACGGCTAGAGAGCTCTCACATTGAAAGGGGCATAACTAATTGTCCCTTCGGAAAAAAGAGTAGAAAAGGGCGATTAGATAGAAATAAAATTAGTAGGATAGAGTAGTGAAGTAAAAACAAAAAATAAACGTGGTGACTATAGTTAAAAAAATGGCCTTACTTTTAGAGTATTTTGAGTGCGATAACAATGATCTCAACTATTTTGAATTTTTCGTAATTCCTACCACGATTAAAGCGAGTCACAGGGTGATGTAAAGCTGCTATACATGATTTTGCCTCCTATGTATTAAATACTCTTCCGCTTTCTGGTCTACTTAAACTTTAGCTTGTCTTTTGCAATGAACTAACTTTTAACCTTCAACGCCGTGGTTAACCGAACTTATCTAGTCACTTGAATGCTTTCCCATGCGTTTCAATATCTTGTTTTACCTTTATCCAATAACTCTCCTCTATTGTTTTCCAAAATAATTTTTTCTTCTTTCTTGACTATTATCGCTCTCTCCCCTTCACTTGCTATATTTATAACAACAAGACTGAAAAAAGTATGCTTAATAATCTCATCGTTCCCATTTCTATCTACTCTTAAACAGGATTTGAAGCCCTATTTTAATAATCTCCTATCCTTTTGATTTCTCTCTACTATTAAGCAGGATTTTAAACCCGATCTTAATCACCTACGATCATTCCTATTTCTATCTGCTCTCAAGGAAGATTTAAGGTCCTTTCTTATAATCTCGATCGTTCACAATACTCTCTGCTATCATTCTCATTTCTCTCTGCATACCTTAATAATCTTGATAATATACGATCCTTCCGCCTTTTTCTTTGCTCACAAGTTGGTTTTGATTCCCTCTTAATAATCTTATATCATCTCAGTTTCATTTTTCTCTTAAGGATTATTTGAAGTTATCTTTCTATAATTTCCTATTCTTCCATTTACTTTCTTCTCTCATGCAAGATTTTTATCCCTATCTTAATAATCTCGTATCCTTCAGTTATTTCTCCCCTCAATCCGGGGGGGTAAACCCTCTAATAATAATTTTTAATTCACTTTACTTTCTTTCTTCAAGCAGGATTTGAAACCCTATCTCAATATTCTCCAATCTTTCCGTTTTCTCTCTGCTCTCAAGCAGGATCTGAAGCCATATCGTCATAATCTCCTATCCTCGGATCTTTCTGGTATTAAGCAAGATTTGAAGCCCTGTTGTAATAATCTACTATACTAGCGATTTTTTTCTGCCATCATACAGGATTAGAACCCCTCTTTTAGTAATCCTCTAACTTTTCTTTCTTTCTTCGAGCAGGATTTGAAGCCCTATCGTAATAAGCTCCTATCCTTATTTCTTTCTCTTATCAAGCAGGATTTAAAGCTCTATTTTAATAGTCACGTATCAATCCTTATTCTAACCTTTTTTTATTCTCTCAAGCAGGATTTGAAGTCGTATCTTTTTTGGCAAGGCTTTCCCTTACCGCTCATTCCACTCCTTCTGGCTAAGTGATGTGTCTTTTAGGCTCTTCACCTCGTCTAGTAGATCGTTTATTTTGCGGCTGAAACTTCTCTCGTTTGATATTAGCGAGCTTTTGTTGATTCCTATTGTTTAGGTATGCATAAAATCTTTTAGTATTAGTCTTTACTACTCTTGCTAGTCGCATTTTAGTTTCTCCTTTCGCTTTATCGTGGTATACTGCCCAGTATGTAAGTACGTTTGTTCCCAACATGAATAACTTCGTTTCACTTTTCTCTAAGAGTACTATCCTTTTTTATTATCTTTGGTTTTGATTCTTTAACCAGGGAGGATTCTTAATATTATATATCTATTGCCGTATGCAGCGGTTCGAGGATTCAATCAAACAACTAGGGCAAAAATATACTTGTAATTACATAAAGAAATGAAATAATAAAACTTTAAATATACTAAGGCTATAATAAGAGGATCTAAATAAAAATTAATATTACCAATGAGTACTACGCGATAGTTTACACAAAACTTCACTTTAGTATGGAATAGCAACTAAAGAAGATAAATAAGTTGGATTACTTTTTACCTTTACTTAAGTAGGAGTCTGGCGTGGGATGACCTTGAACAGGAACCTCGTTGATGGAATGAATCGAGACGTGAGGCTGATTCAGACACCCAGCTGTCCGTGTCACTGCGCGAATGATATGTTGGTGGAGATTATTCGAGAATAACAGCTGACTTCGAGGTAAGTGGGGAGAGCGTGGTGATGCTTCTTGACTTGACGATATAAGCGAGGGAATTGTGGATGTACGATTATTCCAATCCTTGGGTTACACTTGTTGACTTCTCGATGATGAGACTTGACGATATAAGCGAGGGGATTGTGGATGTACGATTATTCCAATCCTTGGGTTACACTTGCAGACTTCTCAATGATGAGACTTGAACAAGAGGTGAATCTTTTCTCCAGTGGAACTTCACATTGGTATTCTTCAATGGCAAGGGATATCTCTGTTTTTATTTGAAAAACTGAGATATGGGATTTCTCTAAATGAGATTGTCACGGGAGTAATTCTTTATACCGATGGTCTACTCTTCGATGTGACCAAAATGAACAGCCTCGGAAAGAAAAATCCTTCATGGTTCCACTTCTTCTTGATTCCCAGTTTTACTCAGTGACTGCTCTTCTTTTATTGATCGCTACCTCGATTCTCCTCTTCTTTTCTACAGATCAGACTATATATACCTCTATTATCCCCTTGGGGGAGGGGAGGGGAGATGAAGGCCAACCTTTTCGCCTCCCTCCTAGCTCATCACTTTTCAACGTTGTGACCCTTAGCCCTTCTGGTTTACGTTGGAGAAAGTCAAATTTCGTCTATGTGGCGAAAATAGATCTAAACAAATGGAGAGGACAATGAGCCTGTTCATAGATTTTTATTTTAAAGTCTATCCCACGCTCCTTTGTTTATATAAATGGAATATGAAATCTGTTGATGGTAATCCTTATTTAGTGAACGATCTCGAGGATTATTGGGACAGCGAGACAAAGGAAAGGGAAGTGGGTATCGGACTATATGTAACGTAACTGTTAGGCCTGTGTAACCAAACTAGCGTCTGTTTGTCCTCGCAATATTGATTCTTCCACACGCTTTATTAATAGTTTTTAAACTTGCCTAAAATGGAAAATGCAATGAACCAAATAATGTACCCTAAAATGAGTGTGTTTCAACATTTATATTATATATTCCTAGATCTTAGTTGGTCTCTTTCTCTTTCTCAATGAATCTTCAGGCATGGTAGTCCAAGGGTTAAAATATGGAGAGCTATGAGGATAAATGTGAGGTATATAGGATCGTGTACATTCTTGTTCGGCCATTCGTGGGTAATTTAGGCTGTGTGAGAAAGACTCGAACCTTACTAAAACATTCGCGGCTTTGCCAGGGCTATAATTGAGGTATGTAGTCGTTGTTGATGATTTTATGGACATGCTCGACGAGCTTGGCCCTCTTTATGATGCCGCACTACTGAGAATGGTTCTTTCTCTTTGGCTTCGGATGGTATATCCACCTCAAAAGAGAGAAGTTCTTTTTCTACACTTGAATACCTCAGACTTGGCCATGTTCAAACAAATGGAAATCTATAAACCATTTTTTGTAAAGGTGACGAGGATGCTATGCCATTCATCACCGTTTTCAGATTATAAGATGAAATGTTTGGGCTAAAATCGATCGATTTTAAATTTTAGGGTATATATGACGCGATAAAGTTGTGTTATCAAATTTCTGGTTAAGAACAAGAGAAAGGAAAAAGTATTGGTCATATATAGCCCTCAAAGTTTTGGTTGTTAAATACCTAAAGCACAATGTATCTCCCTCTCTTAATCGATAATATACATATACAAAAAGCAAAGTAAGACCAGCTTGTTAGGCGTACCCTTTGAACAGGCGTCAGTGAACTTTTGAGGGTATTACCCCCTAACATATTTGTATACTGAAAAATTACCCCCAAGAGATGAAAGTCCATAGAATCCAGTAAACACGAGAAACCTTAAAATTTAAAATAGTTTATTGAAATCATGCCTATGGAGAATACATTCATAAAGGCTAAAAATTACGTATTATACGGGATAAAATAACTTGAAAAATAAAAAAAAAATAAATAAAAATCTCATGTACAAACAAAAAAATTTAAAAAAACATTTCCATTTCAGGGGATGGGGAATTTATCTTGTTTCATTTTTTTGTATGTCAGAGCAACTTGAACAATGTTTTACGGCTTTCAACCTGTTCCTTTTATTTATGTTTAAGATAATAAAAGTCGAAAATCCTTGTTCGAAAAGATGGGTAGTTGCAAATAGAGCCATTATTTTTATAGTTTTCTCATGTGAAATTTTGAAAGCCTTTGCGACACTGGAAATGCACAAAAAGAGACAGACCTGCTTTGTTTTGAAATTCAATACGTTCTTCATTGATGGAGCGACGTTCAATATGTGCCTCTGCCAATCCTTTAGACTCTTCTGGCGCATCAGCTTTTCACAGTTGAAGGGAATTCGAGAAAAAGCTGCGTGTTTTGTGCATGTCCTTTGACAACATTGATAACAATAACATGCATAATGGCTTCCAGAACAGCTTCCAAATACATAACAACCAGTCCCTGACGATGGATCATAGAGTGGGTCACTACAATGATTGGATTTTCCTCTCGGCCAAAGCTGAAAAGCAACTAAAATGACTAAGCATGGCTGAAACACCATGATCAAACAATCTTCTCACTTTAAATTAACACTTGGAATTTTAAAGTAATCATTACATTTGTTGAATACCTCACTGCCACGAGCTTTCAACTTGAGATGAGAACAAAACCACATTTCCTCTTCTATTACATCGGAAGTTTTGCAACTAATATATAACATCAGCTTTGAATTATTACTGTACTCTCATCAAACTGAATATCAAAATGTTTGCTCTCTTGTAATGGAGAAATCTCTCTTACAATTTTTGTCTTGTTTCTGACTAGACATGATCGCTAACACTTTCAAAGCTGCAGGTTTAACCAAGTCCTGAACAACAGTACATAGTTTATTATTTCTGGCAATTAACAAGGTTACTTTAAAGCTAACTCTTGATGCTGAATGTTAATCGAATATACCTCTCAAGTGCCTATCCATTCTTTGCCTTTTGACAGACATTTAAAAATTCACAAATATTATGGGTGGTTTAAAAAACAGATCTGAATTCAACTTATCCATGTGATTCTTCAATTGACTCCTCTTTAAGGATCCTTCAATCATTAATTTCAAACAAATAATGAACTGTGGTTTCACTTTGCATTTGTCTTCTATCTCATAATTTGCATAGCTTATTAAATTATAATTTATAAACTTTTGTGCACTTCTATATTTGAACCTTCATTGCTCCCTGGAAATGAATTTTTACCCAATTTAGGCTAATTTACCCAGATTCCCCGACATCTGCCCTATAAAAGAAGCGAAGTTCAGTGAGCAGGAATGCAAAGCAAAAAAATAATTGTGTAAAAAAAACACAACCATAAACGACAATTGCAAGGGTGATTGCAGAGCTTAATCAATACCTTTAACACTTAGTATCGACAAAAGCCATTGATTGAAAGCTTCATGCAGCTGGATAATCTGGAAGGGTTGCGATTGCCAAACCTCTCCTAATCTGACATGAAGAATAACAAGCGAAGAAAAGGTTGTATAAATACTTGAGAATAGGCGGATGTCAGTTAGTTAAGAGAATCGGTCTTCCACTTTTTTCATCTTCAGAACGAGATAAATTATGAACGAAAAACAAAAAAGCTTTTAAACTTACGTGATACAAACACATGCAGACGAAACAGTGATAAGAGTGAGGAAAACAGATGGGACTTTTTTAAAATAGCTATTACTCAGCCCAAGAAATAGAGACATTTTCGAAGGTTACTATTCGGTCCGTGATGTCTAAGCATTTTTTTCAGGTGAAGTTATGGAGCTGTAGACGATAGAGCACCACGTGTAGGCCTACAAAAGTTTCGTAAAGAATAACAAGCCTGTCAGAGCAGTTCAGCGTGAGTTTTGTTCGGCGATTCAACATGTTAGGAAATCAGACTGTTCCCATTCGTATCAAAAACTTACGTTGTTTTTATACACTTGTTACATGAGTTACACTAAAGAATAGCAGACCAATGGGATCTCACGAACGGTATTACCCCAGAAAAGGTGGAACGCGTCAGAGAATCTTTGTTGCGCAGTCCGAATCACTCTGCTCGGAGGCATGCCAATGAACTTGGCATCGAAAATCGTTCGATAAGGCTAGTTTGTATCAATACCTGCATTTCCACGCCTACAAATTGGTCATTGAACAACAGTTTTAAACCAGACAACTATGCACAGTGGCTTAACTTCGCACGTCAGATAGAAGCAATTTTTTAGGCAAATGACAACTTCATTTTGGTAATGAGTGATGAAGCTCATTGTCATCCCAGTGACATGGTGAATCAACAGAATGATCGTTATTAGGATCTTGTAAATACGAGAGAACTGCCCGAAAGACCACTAGACAGCCCCAAGTGACATTTTGGTGTGCTGGTGGAAACCTGCGTTATTGTTCCCTACCTTTATGAAGACCATAATGGAAATGCTGTTGATGTGAACTCCGAGCGTTACATCAAGATGATAAGCCACTTCTCTGTGTCTGAATTTTGAACAAAGCTATTTCTATCCGAGGTGCGTGGTTTCAGCAGGATGTGGCGACGGCCCACACAGCTAGAGCATCAATAGACGTTCTTCACTCTCTCTTCGGTGACCGCGTAATTTCCAGATTTGCTGACACTTCTTGGCCCCCTAGGTCTCCTGATTTGTCCCTCTATGATTTCTTTTGTGAGGAAACCTCATGGCACGTGTGTATGAGCATAATCCCCGTACATTGGAGATTCAAAGGAAGCTATTCAGTGGAAGTTAACCAAATCGATAGAGCATTGCTGAAAAGAGTGTAGGCCGAACTTCCAAGAACTCCGTCAGAAATGTATCAATGAAAACCAACACCACATGAGACATGTTCTTTACCCCCTCGATTTCGTCAATTATAATTCATGACGAACACATAATTTCAATAAAATATTTTGGAAACTAAAATTAATGATATTGGGAATTTTTGAACAACGTCTTTTTTTAAACATCTATTGTTTTATTTGAGCAAAAAAGAAGATGTGCTGTCCTCCGCCTGCGTCGCTCAACAACTGTAACAGGCTACACTTCTAGACTGGTAAAGCAATTCAATAACAATTCAAAAATCTGTATCAGCGAATTTCCTGATATATTCATGCAACTAGTGATGCTGGAGGATACAGCTCTGCCTTAGGAAAGACGAAGAAAAACTAGAGATTTTACAGAGCTTTCTTCTGCCTACTCTGTGTGGGAGTGTATGAGTGTGTGTGAGAGATATAGGAAAGGAGAATATCTGTGTATAATGTGGGTAAATTCAGGAAAACCAGCGGAAACATTTGAATAAATTAGTTTTGAATGATATGACAAGACTTTCCTATATCTGTAGTATGGTGGTGGTGCTGGAGTTCATCTCCATAGGAGAGAGATTTATTTAATTTTACCGCTCTCCTCTGTTGGCTGACCACGAGGAAATAACAAAGGATTGGCATGAATACCTTATCAAGGAATTGCAGGTGAAAACTGTAATTATTGAAATTGAATTATTCTAAAAAAAACTGGTTAGGTTAGATTTTGGACTAATTTTGATTGCATCAACATCCTATAGAATTTCCACTGTTCGTGGCGTGTGAAATTGATTGTTTTATCTTATGATGCCTTGTCACCGAAGAACTTGTAAATGATTATACTACCGAGTTTTGCGTGCCCTTTACAATCGAATTTATAACATGTATTTAAAATGCTATAGCCTTTTAAATCACACACAAATTTGTTACATATTATTTGTGTTATTTTCCCATTTATAATTTAATTTTATTTTATGCATGTAATCGTTTTGGAAATATTCTTATTATTCCTTTAAATTTTATCTCCTATTTTCACTCTTTTGTTATGCCATTCGTTTTTACTCTTTTTCTCTCATTTAATACTAGCTCACCTGATAAAAGTGGAGAAAATGTACGGCAGTAGCGATAGTGGGGAAGGGGAGATCCATACATCTCTTTTTCGGAGAAAATTCAAGTATGAACTTAAAAAATGCCTGGAGTTTTTAGACCTCGCTCCTCCATTTAAGCAAACAATAGTGAAAACAGGAGTCGAACCCCAATCACAGTTCAATGAACCTGCAAAAACCTATCATAAATCCAGTTCATTCCTATTTGACGGGCTAACTTACGGCAGTGGTTGTTGAAGATAAGTTTATACAAATACATCAGGCACTCAAAAATACAAACTCGGACTCATTCGACCATCCTTTCTGCAAAGTATAACGTTTTACATTGTTTGTGCACCCCCTCCCAACTAATGTATTTTTTTACGACCAAAGAACCACATAAAAAAAACTTTCAAACGTGACTTGACATTTCATAGTTTGTGCCTCTATCTCCTTTCTACACCAAACCACTCCATTTATCCTCCTTCCTGTACCTCATATCCGCATGCTGATGGCTGAACTTCCCAATTTATGAGCGGCGCTTTTGCTTGTTTAATGGGCGAGGGAACCACTCATCAATGGCAGAATATTGCATTAATCGACTTCTCACTGTTTATGTCTTAAAGCATCGTTTGAATTTAAGAGGGAAACGGAAAAAGAGAGAAAAAGAGAAAATGTCATTTGAATACAAGTCCGTGTGAAGTGTAGTGACTATGCTTCGTTTCATGGGTAAAGATGAAACCTTCCATTCTCTTTTATGGTCCAACAATTTCCACTTGGCATCTGTGATCCAATATCCCACTTTGAAACATCGAAGAATTGTTTTAAAAAATCGCTATAACTTCCTAAGGTATGTCCATGTTTGTGATTATGACTTAATTCTTATTATGAGTTTGTCACTGACGGAACACATTCTTACTGCTTCTTTGTTTGAGATATTCATGTGTCTCATTCCCCATATTTCGTTTGTTTTTTCTTCTCTATATATTCTTTCTTCGGCGTGGAAAATACGTGGGGCAAAATAAAATTGTTTCAATGTTTAACCCAGATGAAAACTTAGTTGAAAACGTTCAAATATGTTAACTACTAGTGACAAGTGACTAGAATTTATTATTATATCATAGATTCCAAATAAAGTCAAACATAACTGCAAATGAGATAACTAAGTAATACTGTAATTTGAGACCTGAAATTTTGATGTTTTTCGTGACTATATAAGGGTATATGACTGTTTTAACTATTTTCATAATAGAGATGTTCTAAATATGTTTTCGAAATTACACCGAGTTTTGCTCACTCTAGTGTTCGAGCTAGTTAAATGCATACATAAAAAACACGGTATATCAAAAAGAGACGCCCAGATGCGAAATCATGAATACAAGGACGTAATATAATTTACAAAACCTTAAACTACAGAAACAAGGACCAGCAAAGAACCTTAGATCTACTCAAGGCCAGTCCCCCAAAACAGAAGTATGTAAATCAAGAAAGCTATTAAGAACCGTAGACTAGTTAAACCTGCGTTAGAAATAAAAATAATAATTATGAAAGAAATCTACTACTAAACTATTAAAATAAGCCTCTGTATCGTGTAATGCCACTTTTGATCACCCCACACAGGACACCACTTTTTGTCGTATAATGCCTCTTTTTGATCACTCCACTCCTGACACCACTTTTGTCGCGGTATAGTAACAACAAGGAAAACAACAAGGAAAGAAGGTACCCTAGGAGACCTTACGGTCCATTCAAAGAGGGTACCTTTGGACTAGCAATCAAGCGGGCACAAGGCTGCTCAATTGTTTTGCGTCCCTAAACGGACACTTTTCAAGACCTTGTCTAGTCTTGACTTGAACTGGTCAACAGATTCACTGTTGACAACTTCCACTGGAAGTGCGTTCCACATACCGCAGATACTGTAAGTGAAAAAATTTCCACACAGATTGCGGTTGTAACGCTTCAGTTCAAGTTTGAAGCCGTGATTGCGCGTTCTGTTCTCACTCAGTGTGAAAATATCCCGGTTTTCAACATTTTCGAACCCTCGAAGTATTTTGAAAACTTCGATGAGCTGACCACGCAGTCTACGGGTTTCCAGCAAGAACAGATTTAATTTCCTTAGTCTATCCTCATAACTTTTATGTCGGATAGAGGGAATCAGCTTGGTTGCCCTGGCTTGTACGCGTTCCAATCTTGCGATGTCGTTTCGCAATGAAGGACTCCAAATTGTACGGCATACTCCAGGTGCGGTCGGACAAGTGAGTTGTACAGGCACAGTACAATCTCCTGGTTCCGATAACCAAACTGGCACTTAATATAGCCTGGCATGCTTTGGGCCTTTTTCTCCGCCTCAATGCACTGTTTCGAGAACTTGAGGTCACTAGTGATTGTTACACCCAAGTCCTTCTCAGTGTCGGTGGATTCAATAGCAGTGCCCTTAAGGATATACTGAGATTAGGGGTTTCTGTGGCCGATATGCATCTCTTTGCATTTGTTCACGTTAAAAGGCATTTGCCACGTGTCCGACCACTCTTAAATCTTCCCAAGATCTTCCTGCAGGCGGGCAGTATTTCCATCCTTTGCAACGTTCATACCAAGCTTGGTATCGTCGGCAAATTTGGAAATCTTAGCAACCATCTCACCGTCTATGTCGTTGACGTAGATGATAAATAGTAGTGGTCCCAGGACAGAACCTTGAGGCACCCCGCTAGTAACGGGCACCCACTCAGAAGACTGTCCATTTAACACCGCCCGTTGCCGTCTGCCACTTAGCCAGTTCTCGATCCAGCCGGCTACCTTTCCGTGTATGCCAAGCGCTCGCACTTTCCGGAGAAGGCGGCGGTATGGTACCTTATCAAAGGCTTTCTGAAAGTCTAGGTAGACCACATCCACCGCCTTGTCCCGATCGTGCTCACTGAAAACGAAGTGGAAGAATTCTACAAGGTTCGTCAGGCATGACCATTGCCTTCAGAAGCCGTGCTGGGAACTCCTTAGTAGCAAGTTTGACTCTAAATACGACGTCACTTTTTCCCCACCATGATGCTTTCCATGAGTTTACTGACTATCAAGGTCAGACTGATAGGTCGGTAGTTCGACGGTTTGTTACGATCTCCTTTCTTGAAGATTGGAGTCACCTCCGCCTCACACCAGTCTCTAGGAACGCATTTGGTCCGGATTGACATGTTGAAGATTGCGCCCAGGTGTCGTGACACTTGATCGCACACTTCTTTCAACACTTTAGGTAGAAACCCATCCGGGCCAGGTGACTTATTCGTCATTAGGTCACTGATCTTCTTTTTGATTTCAACTTCGGTGAAGTCCATATCCTCCAGCTTTTCCCCCGAGTAGGAATCCGTCGGCTGGGGGATGGGACCACATTCTTCGGTAAACACTGAAGAGAAGTAGTCGTTGAGGAGGTTAGCATTTTCTGCATCTGAGTGCTTTAATGTCCCCTCCTCGTTCCTCAAAGGGCCAATCGTTCGACGGATTGGTTTACGGCTGTTTACATATCCAAAGAACTCCTTGGGATTCTCTTTACAGAGTCTCGCCACTCGGAGTTCCTCAGACCGCTTAGATGCCCTTATGCTGGACTTCACTCTCCTGGCTAGCCTCTGGTATTCGTCAAAGTCACCCGAGATCTTCGATTGCCGGTACATAGTTCTATTCTCCCTAAGCAGTTGGCTGATTTCTCGATTAAACCACTTAGGTTGAACAGAAGACAGACGACGGGGCATTTCAGAGGGATGAAACGCGATTGAAGACTCATGAATGTGGTTTTGAAACTATTCCACGAGTCTTCAAAGGCATCGCACACTTCTAGCCTTACGTCAGTCAGTCCAGCTCGAAGGCTTGCAAAGTCTGCTCTTCTTAAGTCAAGTTTCTTTGATTGAATGGCAACAGACCTTACCTTCGGGATCTTGACGCAAAATCTAACTAGCTGGTGATCACTGCTACCGAGCTCTTCGCCTACAGAGATATCCTCAACGATATCATCCTCAGAGGTGAAGACCAAGTCGAGGATATTGTCTCCTCTCGTCGGTTCTCTGACTCATTGAGTGAGGAACTCGTTGTTGGCGAACTCCAAGAGTAGCGCGCTCTCGCCACAGGTTGCTCTGGTTTGCCAGTCAACTTGGCTGTTGAAATCGCCCATAACGATGCACACTCTGCCTTGAACCAGCTCACCCAGCAGCTGGTACAGTTCCCTGTCCTTCTCAACGGGTTGGGAAGGGGGTCTGTAAAGCAGCAGGGTCCTGTATCTGACAGGACCGATCTCTAGGTCAACGCCTAGGAGCTCGTGGTCGGATATAACGTTGGGGTACGTGATGTACTTCTTTGATGAAGTAGACTTTAATCTAAGAGTGCTAATTTTGTTGTTTTTAAGGAAGAGCCGCATCAACACGTAAGGATAAGAAGGAAGCACATTGGAATTCCCAAAATAAACTTATATTTTAAATTTAACAATTTACTACTCAAACACAAAACACGAACCACAGAAATATCTGAATTTTAAAATACACAAAAATCACTTCAATTAACTTGACCCTCTAATATTGGCTAGTTCGATGCGCACTTCAATTTAAAAAAAAACAAAATGCTAACGGCCTTTAATGGCCGCAACTACCTTTGTGGATACCCCTTGGAACGCGTTAGCGTCTGAACTTGAACTCACTGAGCACTTTATCTCGGGAATGTTATTGATTCCAAGACGCGTACTGACCAGCCAGATGGAGGCTGCGGACGAGTAACTTGAAAGCCACAACTGACTTTGGAGAGTGTGGCAGCTGGGGTCCACACGCTTTCGGCAGGAAGGAATATCACCACGGGATAGTGAAAAAAGGTTCCTTTCTCCTCTTCGGATTACTCTGAGGAGTAATTTGCACTGTCTAGCGATGCGCTAAGGCTTAAATCCCTTGACTCTCAGGGGAGTGCTGGAGAGAGTATACTTGGGGGGTGGCCTTCTTCAAGGGCGAGGATAGAGGAGGGGGGGGGGGGTCCGACGAGAATAAGTTCAACTTGAACAAGTTAACTTAAAGGTCGGTTTGGTAACCAGGAACTAGCTCGAGGATGAACTTCTTCTTAGTTCCAGTCTTCCTCAAGGGCGAGGCCTATCTCGGTGTTTTGGGATGCACCAGGATAGAAGGAGAGGGTTTTCTGACGAGAATAAGTTGAACTTGGTTCCTTAACCAAGTTTACTTATGAGTTTGGTGTGGCCACCGGGTAACGGGCTAAAGGGGGAGCCTTTTTTCTCTTCTTTTCGTAATTCCTCAAGGTCGAGGAATATCCCTGGGCTTTACGTTGCACCAGGATAGGAGGAGTCTCTCTGACGAGAGTAAGTTGAACTTGAACAAGTTAACTTAACGTTCGGTTTGATAACCAGGGACTAGCTCGAGGATGAGCTGCTTCTTAGCTTCCTTGGTACCCCTGCCTCTCTTGCAGGGGACTTCGTAGTCTAGCGACTCACGTATTCTACCTGTCCAGTCTTAGTAGCTTGGCTTCAATCCGGGGACTTCGTAGCCTTGAGACTCACGTATTCAACCTGTCCAGTCTTGGTAGCCCTGCCTCAATCCGGGGACTTCGTAGCATGGAGACTCACGTATTCTACCTGTCCATATTGGTAGCCTGGCCCCAATCCGGGGATTTCGTAGCCTAGAGACTCACGTATTCTACCTGTCCAGTCTTGGTAGCCCATCCTCAATCCGGGGACTTCGTATCCTGGAAACTCATGTATTCTACCACGTTTTTCCCAAGTGTTTGTTATTTATATCTCGTCACCCCACTGGGGTAGGGGTAGGAGGGTGGGGCTAGTATACGAGCACAAGAGGGTTCTTATTCCAATGGTTTTATCACCAAGTCTTTCCTCGGCTCCCGTTGGCCTTCGAGCTTGAAAGAAACGTGTCTCCAATTTCTTACTTGAGGTGAAATTGAATATACTCTCGTAGCGGAGATCTTGCAGTTTACAAACTTTCGGCTTTTTATAGCGACGAGTGGCGAGGGGCTGTAGTTACGAGCTTGACCCACGTTGCCCGGCCCGGATGTTCTTGCGGTTACCGTCGCGTGTCTCCACTGAGAGAGCACGGGTGAGTGACGATTCCCCTACACTCTGTTTCTATAGTTACATGAAGAGTAAAAAGCCCATAAGAGAAACTATAGCACCGATTATGAGTAGAGAGGGACTTCTCACCCACAATAATTTTTTATGTTATTAAATAAGCACTTCAAAATTGATTTTACTGTTGAAGACTTGTCATAGCTATCAAAATAAAAGAAGAAATCGATTTAGGAGAACATTAAATGGTCTCAAACACGCAAGTAAATAGGGAAGTTGTTACATATACCTATTAACAAGATTAAACGATCAAAAGATATCCAGGCTTGACTGCGGGTACCCACCAATCTAAAGGAGGTAATGAAGGATTTAATAAAAATGCAAAGGGTAGTCCCACTTATTAGCATTGGAGCTAATATTACGCCAATCTACAAAAAGGAGAGAAATCCCATTTATTTACCTCCGTCATATTAAATTAATGTCAGTAATTGATAAACTCTTAGAATAAAAATTGAGGGCCATAGCTCAACTGTACTTTAGTTATAAAGTCCCACAAACATGAAATAAATAGCCTGCTTAAGCGAGTAGTGGAATGTACGTCAGTAAATATAATTAGAAGCGACTTAATGAGTATTTTTCATATGTAAATATTTACTAGTAAGAAGCAGAGAGGGAAACGTACAGTGTAATATCAGAAATGGTTACTAAATAAAAGAAAAAAATCACTAAAATGTGTCAGCGATTAGTTCGCTTTAAAGCATGTATGTAAATCTGCTGTGCGTTTTATTATCTGACTTTCCTATTACTATATTCCTTCCGACACTTGCCGAGTAAGGCCTGCAGGTGAAGAAAATCTATCCAATCCTAGATCTATTTTGTATGATTCGCAATTGTCTTGAGCTATATTAGAACCATCTAAGAATCATAGGTACACATGTGGATAGGTGTATAACTTTATTAATGAAATAGTATCAAAACGCATTATTTTAAATAATACACATATCAATCGATCAGTTTCGTTCTCGCACTAATATCAGCTGATGTGATCTTTTGGGCATTTAATTTAGTAGATGTTTAGAAGTCAGTAAATAACACAAAAACCTAACCTGAGGAAAAGAAACAAAGAGAAGAACAACGAACAGACATGTGTCTGTACTAAGGTAGTTAGGTAATCGAGAGTATGGAATAGACAATTTCAGTCATGAGTTTCTTAATATCTTCTAAATAACTTTTCTTCGGATGAATTACCTTAAAACAGATGAAACATGTATAATACGACGAGAGAATTATAACTCAGCTAAGGAAAAGAAGTAAAATCAAGAGTAAAAGAAAACCTGAAAGGAAACCAGCACTGTCAGCAACTCTAAAGGAAGGAACCATTTTATACTAAACACGAACTTAATTCCATTTTACCTTGTCTGTACTTGTAAGAGAAAGAAATCGAGAATACTTTAAGTAGTTCGACGAAAAGGAGTTATCTTATAATATCATGTAAATCTGAGAGCGCGGAAGTACCATATGGCAGATGACAATATAGTTCTCTTGGTGTGATAGAAAAGATAACAAAGATAAAGGTTATATTTTTCTTTGTTTTTAGGCCACTCATCTGTCGACTGCCTGTATAGGAATACTCGCCAAGATGATTTATCAGCCTGTTTTAATGTATTTTAAATAACAACAAAATAAAACAACAGAAAAAAGACCAATACCAAAACTCACAAAAACTACATAGGGACGCTCAGGATCAGGAAGTAAGCCCGTTCCATCAAGAACCTGAGCAAAAACTCAACATCGGCCTACACACTACTGTGGACTAAAAAATATAATGCCAGAATTCGTCTTAAGTACAACGGACAAGCGATAGAGACCTCACTCGTCCAGTTACCGAGGCCGATACCACCCGCAAATATCCTCCACACCCTGGTAATGGGACCAGTCCATTAAATAGCGCTGGTTCTGCAAGTGCGCGCGATTTGGAGGCAACATAAATAACCTGAATCTGTTCAGATCTTGTTCATAGGAATAATCGGAGCGCAATTGCACAACATTAAATTATCGTAAACCAGATCCAATCTTCATTATCATACAGATTAAAGGGCTGAGATGATTCCTGACATGTATTACAGTGAAGAATATTTAGCCCGTTAAAACTGTTTGGCGTCTTTATCAACGTGCTAATTCTCCGCAAACCTACATGTCCAAGAACCATGCAGAAGATATTCTCGGCATCTTACCGGATCGCAGCAGCTTTGTCATCATGGATACTGCAAACCAGGGAGGGTGCAGAATTCAAATGTCTTAAGGGCACTAAGTACGCTCTGTAATTCGCTAGCAATCACAATAAGCCAGATTAACAAATTCAACCACAGTCTGTCTTACTGTCAGGGGACAATGCAATAAAAGTGAAGGGCTCCATTAAATGATCTTGCGTCCCACAAGTGCGTTTAATACAGAGGTGACACAAAAAACCTAATACCGCCGCAATGGCACGCAACTTTAAAAACTTGTAGGCCATCTCACATCTTATTTACCCTGCAGCTTGAAGGTTTCACTGAGGGACATGCTATGATAAGGTATACAAGCGCACAGTACAATGTGTACGTTGTTAAGCTAACATTTCTCCAGCATTGAGAGAAAAACAGTGCTCTGGTTGCCAAGTGCTTGCAGAGAGTTTGGAGCCCTCATTAGCGCGGTAATTTTTCCCAATCCTTACATATCTAGTAACCCAGCATAAGACAACCTGACTCTTATCGGCTTCTAGCAGCTATGACGTCATTGATTTTGTAAACCATGGGGCTCGAATATTCTAATACAATGACAGGATGATTTAAATCACAATTAGGTCTCCAACTGCGCACGACACGTAATCACCCATAGTAAGCAATGTAATGCAACCATCTCGGCTGTGAAGACAGGCGCAGCATGAGGAAGATCCCCCAGCTTTAAACAAAGAGGGTGGGAGAAGTAAAAACAGCAGACTCCTCTTCGGATTTGGAGCCAGCCGTGTACACTGGCATTGCTCTGGTGTCACAAGGTCCATGCTTCAGGAAATTTGAGCGTGATACTCTCAGTAGTGTAGAAACTTTGGGAAAATAGGCTATTTTTAGGGTGGCATACTAAGTAAAACAAGAAGCATCACCGGCACAACAGCTACGTCAAGCTTTTGAAGGATTTTACTTGCCCTAAGCATGAAAGACTTATGTTATGAGTGGCTTTTTATCGTGGCTGTCGTGGTACAACCAAGTGTACACCGTTGTACGCACACTGGCCTACTGGCCAACCGAAATTAAGGCTCCACCTGGGTATGGTTTTAAAAGTGCTTTAAATACACAGTTGCTAGGCCAAAGAATATTCAAACACGGCTACAAAAATATACTTTAGTAGGACTAAAGATTACATATACATATAAGGCAAGTTAAATGGCAATGCAATTAAATATTGACGGTTCAGTGCTAAGATAATTAATACTATCAATTAAGTTTGAACCGAGGGATAATTAATTTAGTAATGATTTTAAAATTATGAGGGTTTTGGAGCGAAGGGGATCCTTGAGGTTCGACGCGGTAAATGTGGGAAGAGCGTGACGAAGCGGAGGTTAAATCCCTTTTACCTTGATGTGCGGCGAGTAGGACCAGGTAGGTAAGTTAGACTTTGAACTTGTGGGCGTCTCACGGGACACTCAATCCAACTTCGAGAGACTGAAGTGTGGGGGAGGGCTCTTATCATTAAGAGGCAAATGGAGGGTGCTTCGGGGATGGCTTTTCCGAAGCGCGCCTAACTATCTCCATGAACAACACTGAGTGACGACTAGCTCTTCCTTGGCTATTCGACAATCACTCAATTCTTCTCTGGACGAGAATGTAGTCGACTAACGAAGACGATATACCTAACATACTGAATGCCGGCTTCAGACACAATCTGCATGTGAATTCTGAACTGTTAAATATATACCCCGAAATTATTTAACGGGGAGAGAGATTCATCGCTAACAGACTTCCTTAATTGCCTTGGGTCGCGATAAGGTTCTATAGCACGAAGTCGCGATACCCACTTAATGGTCTTTCCATTGTTCTAATTTTCGCAGTATATAGGGAAGACAAATTTAGATCGGTCAACGGCGAACAAAAGAACTTACCGGAGGTAAATTCTTTTGATAGACTACAAGGAATAGGCATTTCAGAAAAGCATTATATTGCTTCACTGCCAGCTGTGGGCGAATAGAAATTGAGACCTGGTTTTATCAATACCATACAACCTAAGAGATGTGAAAAGAAAGCATGTATAAGCAATGTGTGTCTATTTTTAGACATATCTGTACATATATACTAAATTTCATCTATTAATTTTACAAATAACTAAAAGGTATAATTTAGTTATTATTATTTTCATTTTTATTAATGCCACAACTATTATATTTTCATTCAATACTTTTTGAACTTTTAGAACAATTTCTTTACCTACAAAAAACTTTTTAGTTATGTGTACAATTGTGCGTTCTAAAGGAATTGTTTGAGGTGATGAGAAAGCCTGACAGGGTAGCTGCTTGGTGGGGAAATTGGGGAAGACAAGAGGAAAACAATGCGTTGGTGCCACATGCTACGTCCGAACTCAAATCAGGGTATTTAAATGACCATTTAAAGCTCATCTTGTAATGCAATTTCCAAAAGACGCGTAAGATAAATATGTAAATATTTTCTATATTTTTTATTGCTAAGAAATTTTTTTTTAGAATGAATTTCAAATGACTTCTCTAAATTAAATTCTTTGGGTAATAAAGAAGCTTCGATTTTCCAAGGCGTGATATTTCAAGGGTGTCTTAAAATTAAGTTTACCTAATGAGACCCCCCAAAAATGGTATCCTCTGTCTAGATCCTGTTTAATCCGACCGAAAGAGGTTTTGCCTCGCTGACCCAGGTATCGAAGCACGGTGTTCAGATATCTTCTTTACCGGTGAAGGCCTTCACACAAGAAGCGAAAACGGAGCGCAGCTCACTTAACGTAAACAGGTCATTGAAGAGTTCTCTGCAGTGAAGTAAAATCTAGGCGGTGGCATTCAGCGAGAAATCGACGTTATTTACATGCTAACGGAGCTGCAGCATCTTTTAGGGGTGAAAGAAACTAGACATGAAGGACTGTCATGGGAAAGATTATGGTCCCCTTCTATTAGAAAATGGAAATAGAGGAGGTCCTGTGAGAAATTGCCCTGAAACGTTTTATTATGCGATTCCATGCCCTTGCAAAAAGGGTATTCCAGTTAAGTGACCACAGTTATATCTGCTGAGAAGAGCGTCGTGCGTGCTACAAAAGATCACGAAACCTGACCTTTGCTCTTTTCTTTGCTTTGGCGGGAAGTGATGAAGTGAGTGTAGGTGTAAAAAGGTGTAACGTAGTTAAGGTGGGGGTGTCGAGATATAGTGATGAAGCGTAAAGAAAGCAGTAGGCGTGCTTGTGACCTACAAAGTCACATGGTTTTGTATTGTTTATATTTAGTTGAGTTGTAGGTGTAATTTTTATATCATGGTGGTTAAGCATTTGGATTTGCTTGATGTTTTAATTTATGTGATCGACTTGTTCTTTTTATTTTATGGTTGTTTGTTTGTGTGCTTGAATTTGTTTATTTTGCAGTTGCATGTGTATATGTATGGACTCGTATTTACGTGTTTAAATGCTGTTTAAGTGTATTTTTTGTTAGAATTATGTACTTTAAACATACACTGTTCTTGTTTTATTTAACGGTATGAATTTCCTTTTATGTTTTCCTAGTCAGGGTAAGTCATATTCGGTGCTCGTTGTGTTATCCAGTTGTGTAGAGAAATCGATATCCCACCCTAAAAACTGAGGCCCTATTCATCCACCACAAAGTCCTGGCATTTGGCAGAGTAACCCGATTACTTAACCCCTACTCCCATCTCTCCCCTCGCCTCGAGGACCACCCGTAAAGCCTTTGCACAACCACTACATGAACTAATCATGAGATTTCGACACGGCAAGCCTAACATTGGTTAAACGGCCATATTTCCCGTAAGAGTTGGGATTTAATTTTACTGCATAGACGAAATTAGAGGAGCGTCGACCAAAAGCCAGAAGATGTCTTTAGGGCTAAGTCAAAGACACTCGAAGAAGCGCCGTTAGAGGAGGAGGTTTAATATTCCCTCATCCTTCCCCTACCCTCAGTGGGGTGGTGAAATATATAGGTGGATAAATGTAGAAGAACGAGAAAGATTGAGTTAGTCATAGAGACGACGAAGTCCGGCGCAGTGCCAGGAACCAACGAAAGAGACATAGAAGAAGCTCATTCTGAGCCAGTTCCTGGTGGTCGCACCGAAATTTAGCATCTTGTCTCACGGAAGATCGAGGTAGCGATCGAGACGACAAAGTCCGGCTAGAGTGCCCGGCAACCCAACGAAAGGAGCACAGAAGAAGCTCATGCTGAGCCAGTTTCTGGTGGTCACACCGAAAGTTATTTTAGCTTGTATTGAGAAACAAGTTCAATCATCTCTTGTCAGGGAAACCCCCTATCCTAATTTACAACAAAACCCAGAGATAGTCCTCGCCATTGAGGAATACCACAAAGTGAACTCCCTCAAACACTCCCCATTCTTCAAAGGATTCACTCGTTTGCACATCGATCGTCAGTGCGAATCATTCCAAGATTAACCAGAAGATTGGAAGAAGCAGACTTTCACAGTATTGTTGTTGCAATCATCTTACCAAGACAACGTGCTTAACACCATCCGTTGCCTGCACCGAAATCACCTGTTGCTTCAAGCCTATCCAACCAGTCAAAGAGCTGAACTGTCTGTGAATACGTCCACGCGCCTGCCGCCTAAAACATTCTTGCGTGTACATAAAAATTGAGGCTCAGGTAGGTCAGTCTCAAACCAGATTCACGTGTGGTTGTTTTAAAGATAAATAAATTCCATTACTTTTTTGTAAGTTAATTAGCGGGCAATATTAAAGTGAGCTTTGGGTCAACCATTACTTTATATTCATTTGTGTAATTTAGTAAGTCTCAATTAACCTCGCTTAATTCATAGCTGTATTGTTTGTTTTGTTAGGTTTCACTTTTGTTTTTTATGTGGTAATTAAAGATCTATTTTCTTAGAAGTATTTAATTCAATCTTTGAAACGCTGAGCATGGCACTAGAAATCCTCAAGGATTAAAATAACAATAATAATATAGCACTGTTAGAGAAAGCGTATTCATGGAGTTTTTGAAGTACGTAACAAACCTATACGTACGTACACCACCACTCAGTCCTTGCATATCACAGGAAAGTGATTTGACGTTAATTTCGAATAATCAACCCATATTGGGTATGTTAGTCGTAATCGGTTTGGGCTTTCCTTTTTTATACACGAATGGTAAAATTTCTCTTTCAAGCCAGTTGGCATAGCTTACGGAACTTGCATGGTTTTGAGCCTCTTGATTATATTTATTGAGTGCTCTTAGTTCTTCACTTAGATTTAGATTCATTTTATTACTCATTACCACCACTCTTTTTTCAGTACTATGTTCAGCAACTTCATCTTTGCCGTCCTGTGCAGATTTTCTTTTTCTTTCTCTCATTCTCTTTTTCTCTCTCTCTCTCAATCTCTCTCTCTCTCTCTCTCTCTCTCTCTCTCCTGAGCGTCTACCGGAGATGATATACAAGCATTTATTTCGTACCTTTTTTATTTCCTATCTT
This sequence comes from Ceratothoa steindachneri, assembly GCA_963969495.1. NCBI lineage: Eukaryota > Metazoa > Arthropoda > Malacostraca > Isopoda > Cymothoidae > Ceratothoa > Ceratothoa steindachneri. The sequence continues at coordinate 149,213,960 of OZ018318.1, forward strand.
GATGCTTCTGACAAGCTGAAGGGATTTGTGGTTTGGTATATCAGGATTGCTCTTATTAGCCTCATCAATATTTTTCCTTTTGTTTTTCTCGTTGAGGTTTCTGAATGTATGTAAAGGGTGTTCCAATAACTTAGACCGATTTTAAATGTGAGTTAAGTTTAAGCGTCTAAGGATTTTTTTATTTTTCTTTCAGATTTAACAACTACACTCCTTGGCAATTTCAAACATGGAAAGATTAAAAATCGAACAACGTGTTAAAATTATCGAAGCCTATTACGAAAATGGACGTTCAAACAGAAATGCACTTCGGGCACTTCGCGATTATTTTGGTCAACATAATCGACCAACTGAGAGTGCATTTGTGAAAATTGTTCATAAATTCAAACACTCGGGTTCGGTGGCAGATATGAAAACGCCATTGCCTGCTCGTTTACGCAGTTCAGCTGAAAACATTGTTGCAGTACGCGAGAATGTGGCCGAAGATCCAGAAACCTCTATTCGTCATCGCACGCAGGAATTGAACCTCTCTACAACAACGTTACATCGAATTTTGACAAAAGATTTGTCTCTACACGCTTACAAAATTCAATTGAAACAAGAACTGAAGACTGCTGACCATTTGAGGCGCCGTACATTAGTCAATTGGGTGCATGAGCAAAGACAAGCCGATGATGATTTTCCGCAAAAAAATCATCTGTAGTGATGAAGCCCATTTGCATCTTAGTGGATTCGTTAATAAGCAGAATTGTCGCATTTGGGCTGAAGAAAATCCCAGGAAGATTGTTGAAAAGTCACTGCATCCACAAAAGGTCACTGTTTGGTGTGCATTTTTTGCGAGCGGAACTATTGAGCCGTATTTCTTCGAAAATGATGCTGGGAATTCTGTTACGGTGACAGGCGAGCGATACCGTGCCATGATAACCAACTTTTTATGGCCTGAATTGAATTCTATGGATGCCGAAGATTTATGGTTTCAAAAGCACGTCTTGAATTGAATTCTATGGAGGTCGAAGATTTATGGTTTCAACAGCAAGGTGGCACATGTCACAGCCAATGCAACAATGGCTTTATTAAATGAGAAGTTTCCAGGTCGCATCATCTCACGATACAGCGAGGTCAATTGGCAACCACGATCGTGTAACTTGACGCCTTTAGATTTCTTCCTTTGGGGTCATCTCAAAAATAATGTCTATGCCAACAAGCAAACAACAATTCAACAGCTGAAGGATGAGATAATAAGGCATATTGGTGAGATCGAGGAGCAACTATGCAGAGACGTCATCAAAAATTTTGACCATTGAGTGGAGCTGTGTCGTCGAAGCCATGGTGGACATTTAGGCGATATTATTTTTGCCACATAATTGCCACGACTCAAATAACATGATCCAATAGTGAAATAAAAAAATTTTCACCAATAACACTGTTTTATTTACTGCTAACTTCGATCGGTCTTAATGGAACACCCTTTATATAGTGCTAAGTGCAGAATTTGCTCGTTGGATCCTTTCTATGATGTGCTTCCTGTAGCAGTTAGAAATATTAAATATTTTTCATACTGAGTACATTACGCTCATTCGTGTAGATATATCTCTCATCCTACACTCTCGTATCGGATATTTTTGTTCTTCTTAATGGTGCTACCATTAGTTTGAATCTTCCATTTCGTTTCATATTAATTTAATTCTATTATTTTCTTGGGTGTCATGCGAGCTTGCATGAGCACATTTATGCACTGGAACTCGATCAGCTAGCTTATATCAACAGCGAATTGAATATTTTGTCTAATGGAGTTGCTTGGTTCTGAGATATCAGTTGTGTATATCGAGTATAGGGTTAGGCTCAAGCATCCACCCTGCAACAGTCCGGGCTGTAGTTCGTAATTACGCTTGTTGGTATTTGCTAACTGATATACGCTCAACTCTCCTTGAATTAATCACAGATGATTTTCTCCATTTTGTGGTTTAGTCCCAGTTAGAAGATCTTGAATTGCTTCTTCCTTTTCCCTACTTTGTTTAACGCCTTTGTTATATCCCTGCACATGTAAAATGTCGACGTAGCTGCGACTTTTCTAGGCTTGAGTAATTCTTCAATGCGATGATGTTTATTGCCACCTCTGTTCTTCTTTTCTTTCTAAAGCCGTCCCAATGTTGGCTTATTAGCGAATTCTTTCCAAATGCTCAGCGAAACCTCTGTTGACTATCTTTTCGAAGAGCTATAATCCAAATTCGAGGGAGAAATTGGTCGGTGTTTCTCGTTGCTCGTTGAAAATTATCCAGACTTGACTATGAATATAATTTCAACAGATATAATGTGTCAAGAAAATAGGCTACGCTTAGGCAAGCTTTGATGATGTTCACCATTCCTTCCAGAATGCATCTCGGAGCTTTGGTGTAATTAAGTATTGTCGGTCCTGACTGGCAAAGGACCTTGGGTTTGAAGGAATGAAGTGTACTTTGAACTTCTACAAGCTTTACTTTATCCTAATCTTCGTTGTTCCAATTCACTTGTTGGTTCTGATGCACCCCTTTCATGTTTTCACTAAGCTCTGCGAAACTTCGATTTCCAAAGTGTATATCAAAATTTTCATTTCCCTCTTCACTGAGTTTAATTATTTTTTTTGCTTCTTTTCCATGAGAATTACTTCTATCTCCCATTCCACTAATTCAATTTTTTCGCTTGCGTCTTCTAATTTGAAAATCCACCTCGAGGGCATTCCATTGATTTTTCTGAACTTCGCCCAGAATTCTCTCGGTGAGGTTTCGCTATCAAGTTCTTTTATTTCTCTTTACGTTTCATTAATTCAAGCGAAGTTGCCTCTCGGATGCTTATTTGATATATCACTTTTAGTTTAAGTTATAAACTCTCATATACTCGGTCCAAATTGTTCTGTACCCGGTTTGAGGAACATACTCTTTGTCCGCCTCTTTCAACTGGTTCTATAGCCGTTGCAGTTCTTTGTCTAGCTCCTCGACTGTTGCCTTGTTCTGTTTTCGTTCTAAGTTCACTTATTAAGCGCTCCTAATTTACTCAGTCTGCTTTTGTGTGTTGGTACTCGTATAGCGTTCACGTGTATCCGCTATATCTCTATGGGCAATACAAGGAATTATTTCTGGATTCATATATTAGTTTTAAAATATGAAAAAAGTAGCCAAACATGTCCGGTCTTTTGGCTGTTCGTTCCATATTGAAGGTTGGAAAGCTGTAGCCCAGTTGCTGGACAATGTTTCTATCTAAGAGGGAGTCTAAACATCAACCTATTCCGTTCCTTTTCCTATATCCGGACTCGCCGCATCTTGCATTCAGGTCACCTTTGAAAATAGTGGGGACCTTTCTGCCAAATATAGTCGGATCTTGCAGGTTGGTATCCCGTGGAAATAGCATCGTGCCCAGGCTCATGTCCACCTTTATAGCAACATTCCAGTGCTGCTCATAATTTATTACATTTTTTACCGCTATGGCCGCTCTGTTATATCTTTATTAAGACTGATTTACGATCGAAACTTCATAATTTCATATTTTCATTATTTGTGTTAAAAACTTGATCTGAAAGATTTTTATATGTGTGAATGTTTTTAAATATACTCTTTTTAATTTCTTAAGTATTTTCTATTTATTTTCCATGATTTTTGTTTTATATCATGTCCTTTGCTTGACGAAATTCACACGCGCTGAAATTGATCGGGCGGCGCTTGAAGGGCATATGTGCCTATCGCTTCTCTATAAGGGTCGCTTTGCACTCAGCTAGCGACCAATAAGGTTACGGCGTGAAAAAGTGCCAGACGTTATAGACCGTACCTCCTTATACACCCCAAAATGGCCGCAGGGAGGTTATAATCCAATTAGTCACCGAGAAGTTATCTATATAACGAGGGGCGGTCAATAAGTTTTGCAATTCGGATATAAGGAAACGAGATATGAGGAAAAGTCTTTTATTATTTTTCAATACAACTACCCTTGACTTGAATGCACTTGCGCCACTTGTCCCTGAGGCTTCAAATTGCCGATAACCAGAAATCTCCCGACTGCTGTTCAATCCACTCCTGGACGGCGAGCTGGACATCTTCATCGTCCCCAAACCGGCGTCCACGCAGTGCAGCCTTGAGCTGGCGGAATTAAAAGTAGTCACTAGGGACCAGATCTGGACGGAAGGGGGATGGTTGAGCTCCTCGAATCTGCATTCGCGCAGGGCAGCTTGTGCAACTCTAGCCTTGTGGACTTCAACGACGTTGAAGTCGATCATGGGGCTTGAGGTTTCTAGGGACCCAACGGGCAGAGACCTTGGTCATGGGCAAATTGTCGTGGATGATGTTAATAACACTTCCATGTGATATTCCAAGTTATCGCTCGATTTCTTCGACCTTCACCCGTCGATTTTCGAGGATCATCGTCTCCACACGGGCCACATTGTCCTCGTTGGTCACGTCTGACCGGCGTCCTGGACGGGGGTCATCTTCAATGGACTCACGGCCATGGTGAAACTCCCTATTCCAATGAGCAATGGTTGCATAGGAAGGGGCGGTGTCGGTATACACTGCAACCATGCGTTCATCGATCTCTTTTGCATTCATTCCTTCCTTGGTCAAATATTTGATCACTGCGCGGTGTTCAACCTTCTCCATTGTCGAAAATTTTGTGGCTTACGATCTGCGATCAGCTACTGCTTCTTAAATAGACGAGGCAGGAGCGTGCGGCTGCAGGCATGACTTGTCATAACCTGTCCTAACACCCCCACAAACAGCCATTTCCCCTTCCTCTGTTTGCCCTACCGATTCGCAAAACTTATTGACAGCTCCTTGTATAACAGGCACGATCTGTTTCTGCGGCTACAACGTTGTTCGCTCATAACTAAAGATTACTCAAGCATGGCCTAAACTGCCGAGCACGACCGGTGAAACGTTATATATTATAGGAGAGGGAGAGTGCGCAACTCTCCTGAATCTACCTTCATCTCAGTAATAATAATAATAATAATAAACATTAAAGTTATTTTTGTGCCAAAATCTAAGAATTTCAAAGAATATGTGACATAACTTTTTATCCAGTGCAACACCAGGTACTTATGCTAGCTAGAGCTAAGCTGGTACTATTATTATTTGTGATCCAAAGCCCATGATCACTCAAGCCTGGTCTCTTGCGATCTGGAAAAGTTAAAATGCTTTGTTTATAGAGGTCAAGTTTTTAAACTTAGATATAAGAAACAAGGCAAGGATACTCATAGGATCAAGTGGTACATAGAAGGAAAGTAGGTATGCGCCAGATCCTGGCAATGATTGAAGTCAACTCAGTGAGCAAGGCCTTCCTGATGGGCACTCAAGCCCACCAATGTCTGTGAGTAGAGATCCAATTTGGAAAGTCATTAATGTAGGCCGAATGAGAACAATGGATGATATAAAACCGCAGCTCATGAAGACTGTGGGGCAGGGAAGATGTACAGCTGCGAACCCTGTGGCTAGAAGGCCATGCTAATCTATGCTTAACTGTGGGCACTCGGGGGCGAAGACGTGCCGCTCCTCCAGGTACCATGTGTTGCATTATACACAGGAGAATCCCTTCTGGGTATGAAGGCTTTCCTTGCTACCGTTTCCCCATATAATATGTGGTGCGTCAAGTGAGCAACAAATGAAGAATTTGCCAATAAAAAAAACCCTCTTGATGAATTCCAAGTAGTTTAAACTTTAATTCCGTTTTTTGTCAATAAACACCTTTAGAATGAACTTAAATTCCAGGGGTACTGGATTCCTCCATTTTAATCTTTTTTCGAGTTAGATATGTGTAAGTAAGGAAACATGAAAAACTATACTGGCTTGGTAGTAAAAGAAAATTAAGATAAATTTCTTCAGCTAGCAATAGCTGATCAAGATGTGTTCTGAACTGATCGACATTATCTCCTTTAATACCAGAGGATGCAGCCAGTTCTAGTCTTCCCTCTATTTATTAGATAAAAAAGTTCCCATCAGACTAGCCACAAAACGTGGCGACTCAAACATATACAATATTACCAAGTCTTAGTCTGATTCAGGGTGAGCATCTTTCTCTAATCAATATTAAGGGATTATGTATCTCTGAATCATGAACACTTTCATCAGTTTTCGTGGACGAGTCGGATAGTTTTTAATTTTAATTGGTTAGCTCAGTTTAGCAGCCTATTTTTTCCCGTAGCCATAGGATCAATGTCCTTTCAAACCTCTGGGACTAGGAGTATACCGCATTTTTAAAAGCTGGCTTGACTAATGAATTTTAAAGTTAAAATACCACCTTTTTATTACAGAAGTTAAATTGCCTCCTTATGCAGCCTAACACGGTCTTGAATATTTTCTCCTTCGCAACGTGCATCTCTGAGAACTTTTTCTTCGCTATTCAGTAACCCCAAATACACCTACCTGTAGAGGAATTCTAATATTTCTTTTGTCCTTTAGCGTGTAATCTGGCTTGAAACATTCATACGCTTTGTGCATAATCTTGCACTTGTTCAAGTTGGAAGATATCTACTGCCCGTTCGACCATTCCCTTCTTAAACGTGCGTCAGCTTGTATCCTCTCTGCGTCTTCATCAGACGAAACACAACTAGAAATGTTCGTGTTGTCCGCAAACATTACCATTGTGCTTTTGAATTTTGTATTTGTTGTATGCAACCTTCGGCCCGATGTCATCTCTTAAGAATTACGACCATCAAGCTAATGTTTTGTGATTTTTCAAAAGGATTAAGAGTATACAGAGTAGTATATATTTTTAGTGAAGTGCTATTTATTTTTATTAATAATTGAAATGGCTTCTAAAATAATATTATTTTGTTCGTGGTAGTGAATGCTCTCCCAGAAGCTGCAAATTATTATACATTCGGCAGTTCTTTTCTGCAGTTGTGTTACGGTGTTGGATTTGTTCGTTTGTGGCCGATTGAACTATAATGATGAAATCTTTTTGTATGAATATCAACCAATACATATATTATTGTGTAAGATATATATCATTAGTGTAAGATAGTTATAGTTATCATACATATGTGTAGGGTAAAGTGCAAACCACACACCATAAGAGGGAAAATTAATTTTTTTTTTCTCCGTTCAAGGTTTTTAATACAACTGCACACCGATGTTGACTAAAGAGGAACGCATTGATATAATCATAAGGAGGCAGATGAGTTAAATTGTCGACATCCCCATGTAAACCTGATTTCACAAATCACTGTTAGACGTCTGATTGCTAAATTCAGGGAGACGGGAACTGTGTGTAACAAACCACGTTGAGGACATACAAAGACAGTTGCAAACGAAGAAACACGTATTTCTATATTTACGCCATTTGTTGTGCGTATAAGAAAATAACTATGGTGAAAATTCGCTAAAATAGGAGTCAGTAAATGAGCATTCACCTATTTAAATTTAAATTACTGCAGAAGCTGAAGGAGGATGATCCAGATCAGTGATAACTTTGTAAGTGGTCTTTATTATAAGTAGACAGTAAGGCTGAATTTACTAATGGCATCCTGTTCTCTGCTAAAGCCAAACTTTACGTGCCATGCCAAATTAATCTCTAAAACACTCGTTACTGTTCCTTTCAGAACTTCAGTGGTTTGGTGCTAGTAAAGAGCAAGGAAGTAAAAGTGTAACGGTGTGGTGTGGTGTGTAAAAAGAGATAGAATTTTCCAATTCTTCTTCGACAATAATGTCAGAGGAGAAAGGTATCACAAGATGTTGCATACTGAGGCATTTTCAATCCTCTTAAATCCTTAGGAAGAATATCCAAAGTGGTTTCAGCAGGACGGAGCTCCTGCGTATTATGTTGTTAAATTCAGTTTATATATGGCCGAACAGTTCTCTGTACGATAGATTGGTCGACGTGAACTTGTCAAACATCATTTTCATAGTTGCGAACTTGCACCTATGGATTTTTACCTGTGGTTCTTTAAAGGACGTTTATATGCGGAGAAATTAAAGACACTGCTTTATCTGAAATCAAGGGGTACAATTATATGCAGAGATTATTACCTATAGATTGGTAAAATTCATTCCAATAGTAATTTGTATAGAAGGTTGTCATCATTTCTTAATATCCCTACTTTACTTTTTTTATAATTCTTGATAGCTCTAAGGGGACTGTCCCTTCTACAGAAGTAATTATTAGTACTATACACTCGTGATCTCTCTCCTCTCTGAATACCGAAAAGAGTAATCAATGGGAGAATTAGATCACTCAGGTTTAGGTCACTGGCCTACTTGATTTGATAAATAGATTTAGGTAAACAAACCATTTGAGATCTCTTTGTAGAGATTCGCATCACAAAATCCTCCTTAAGTTTTGCCCCCTAGTCAAGCGATTCAACACAACGGCAAAGAGGATTGTTCATGTGGGATACGATTTGACTTATACTTCAGTGATTTAACTTCTTTATCTTTGATTCACTTTCGGAAAGAGACAGGCAGGCAAAAACAAATATGAGGCCAGAGAAGGACAAAGGGACACACATAAATAGAGAGAAGAGAAAAACTATTCCTAGATAAAATCCTTAACCAAAAGGAACATACTGCCATTAGAGAGACCTCGATAAAATAAAAAAATATTGTAACTTTGTAAGAATTTTAATTATTATATACCAATAAATGCCCAAATATTCTTCGGTTATCCAAATCTATCTACAAAAAATCTGTAAATCCAAGTCTCAGCTCTTATCATAGCACCACTCTGTTATTAATCTCATAACCACTACCAACTAAATAATCTACAACATTTAATAATATAATTCACTTGCTTAAGTTCCATTAGTATATCTTTGTACGTAATTATGTAAATGTTAGTTAGTATCACGATTATTGTGTTGTTCAAATTTTTGATTCATCTATTTATGTCATTTATATGGCATACATCATTTGTCTTGATTTATATATGGTCAATTAATGTGACTGTTTATTATGCATTTTTCAAGTAAGTTACCTTTAAATTTTATAACTACATTGTTTGTATCTCTCATTATAGAATATTTCCTGGCAAGCATCTGCCATGTTTATGTTTATACTGTCTGATAAAGGAAATTTGTGAAAAAGGTGTTCATCACCTGTAAGATGGTTGCTATCCTATTACTGTGTAACCATTTTCATACACTTCCTTTATCAGGCACCATAAGTCTCAACGTAGTAGATGCTTGTTAGTTTGCACGACAACCACAACTAGCTGATAGTTTTCGGTCGTGCAAAGAAGGAATGTTTTTACCTTGCAGATTCAACATATACCATCCTAAGAGTATAGTTTCATTTGTGCGGGGATCTGTGCAGATACGAACTGAAGGTCTACTTTGGGAAAATATAAAGCCATCGGTTTTTTTTTTCTAGTGGCTCTTCTCGGAGTCATTTCCTATAGGATAGCTGCTCTCCTGTTTCTGTGTAACCTTTTATATATATATATACATATATATATATATACATATATATATATATATATATATATATATATATATATATATATATATATATATATATATATATATATATATATATATAGTAGATGCTTGTTAGTTTGCACGACAACCACAACTAGCTGATAGTTTTCGGTCGTACAAAGAAGGAATGTTTTTACCTTGCAGATTCAACATATACCATCCTAAGAGTAGAGTTTCATTTGTGCTTAAGAAGCTACATACTTTGATATGAGGAATAAAACCAGCCAACTTTAACTTTCTTCTTATTATTATAGAAAATTATTTTAATAGCATTGAAAGAGACGAAAACCTGTTCTAGACGCTTGTTTAGATATGTATGTATGCCAAGATGGCGGTAGAAGGATTAGCATACATTGAGTCTCACCAATCAGATATATATCATTATATATATCATTATATATCCATCTACGAGTTGGTATTAACAATTATTTTGTGATAGGTGAAAATAGTCATCCAGTCTTTCTTCCATCAATTTCTGTTGGAAGTACATGATATATGCACGAAAGAACTTTAGATATAATGAGATACGTAAGGATTATATGGATTACCACCATATAGGCTGGATATGAAAATTTGCTCCCCAATAATGCTGCTGCAAAATCTTGATTCTCCAAAACTCTGCAGCGACATAAGACTTATTTCGGAAAGAATTATGCCTCAGACTATTGAAACAAAAATTCTGTCTGGTTGTGGAAGAGGTGAATATGTTTATATTCCAAGAATTCCCTTCATCCATATAGATTTTCCCTCCAATTTTAAGAGACTGCAATTTCCAGTCAAACTTTGATTTGCAATGTCAATAAACAAATCCCAAAGTGCAACACTGTCAGTTGCTGGATTACACTTAGAACATCTATGTTTTTCACATGGCCAACTGTACATGTAATGTTCTAGAGGTGGAAGCAGAACAAATTTTTACATTTATGCACCCACTGAAAATGATAAGAATATTGTATCCAGAGAAATCCTTTTGTAAAAGTCTGATAGTTAAAAATATGTTTTATTTTTATTTCTATGTTTTCATAGATGTTTGTTAATTTTTATGAGGTAGTTATATTCATGGAATATATGATTTAGAAACTAAGTTAGAAATCATTTCATAAATTTTGTCGAGGAACAACGCTGGGTAGTTCTGCTAGAATATATATATATATATATATATATATATATATATATATATATATATATATATATATATATATATATATATATATATATACATATATATATATATATAAATATATATATATATATATATATATATATATATATATATATATATATATATATATATATATATATATATATATATATATATATATATAAATATATATATATATATATATATATATATATATATATATATATATATATATATATATATATATATATATATATATATATATATATATATATATATATATATATATATATATATATATATATATATATATATATATATATATATATATATATATATATATATATATATATATATATATATATATTCGAATTCACGGGGACCAATTGCTCTACTCAGGTGGCCGTGAAGTGTGTGAAAAAATGAGAAAAGGCCTTCAGCGCAAACTGGAGAAGCGAGATTTTTCCAATAATTATCGCATGTCAAAGTCTTTGGTGGCTCTTTCGCCCTCTGGCGATGTGCCATCACAAGATGTTGCCAATTCTTACTTATGAAAAGTCGCCTAGGCCTTTTTTTTCTGGTTTGCTGGCCATTTAAGAGTGCCAGGTTCCGCTGCCGGATATCTGGCACCGACAATTTGTACCTAATTTCCGCTTCTTCACCTCTTCACGCATCAAAACACATTTTTTACAAACACACAGACATTCACACACGCCTCCCTAAGAACATAAACATAGGGATATTGCCAAAATGAGAAATGACCTAATTTCACCAGTTTTTCCTGATTTAAGGCTAATAAATAGGATATAGTATAAATGACTTTTGTATGTGGCATTACTTTCAAATGAAAACATCTAATTAAGACGGTAAACTTAAAAGAAATTAATATTGTATTCTACCTTCCTTTTAATAAAAAACATACTTTATTTATTTACTCGAATAAAGAATGAAGGCAGATTGAGAATATTCCATACCATTTAAGCCTATGCAAAGATTAAGAGTGCAGTAAAAAGAATGAGAGTGGGTTTGCGCCTTCATGCTATGACATTTAAACAATGAGAGACAAACGTATCTATGTATGTGAATAGAAACATTTCCTATGTTTCCCCCAAACTTTATACGAAGATACTTGCGGAAAAACCTATAGACAAATCATAAGTGAAACGGGTACGATTTGAATCATGTTAGAAACAGTTGAACTAACTATGAAGTTCATAGATTAATTAGGATTTATAGATTTATCAGAATTCCAATACTAAAAAATGAAGGCATATTAAGAATATTCCATACAATTTAAGCATATGCAAAGATTAAGAGTGCAGCAAAAGAAAAACTTTTCTTACTAGGAAGATTTTTATTTAATAATTTTACCTCGTCCTTCTTACTGCCCCCAACGAGGGGGTGGCAACCAAAATTAGAGAAAAAAGAAAGTCACCAGAGAACTTTTAGATAAAAATAACACTAGAACATTAACCATTAAGAAGAACAAAGTAAATGCATGCAATATATAGTATCGAAATAACAATGAATTTCATGGCCTACAAAGAGATATTAGGTGAATCGATCACTGTTTTACAAGATCTCGGGAATTGGAAAAGTGAGTGGACACCATCGTCCTCTGCGATGGTGCTATGTCACTAAAATATTGGAATAATATCTTAAGGAGATATAACGACGGTAGAAGATAAGAGAAAGAAGATCAATGATGTGAGACTGCCGTGTAACGATTCTGAGAGGAGAGAAGCAGCTTAACGTCACGGCATCGAAGATGGGTAAAACAGATATAATTTGATTGTACTAAGGCTGGCAGTTGAGACTGAGAGCGGCAGCTTAAATTTCCAGCGTAAGGAAGTTATACTTCTTGTTCCTTGCTGGTGGTAATTACCTATCTTTTGAGGAATGAGAATACTGTTAGGAAAGAAAAACGATTTGTTTAAAACATATTAAGATAGTGACATTGCCTTATACGTGAATGATCTTTATTATCTGGCCCCTATTTTAGAGGATAACTGCATTTTTTTTCCAAAAAGTATTGACGTTCAAGTACGAGCTACTTTCTTGAAAAGCCTGGGAGACCTAATGAAGTGATATCCAATGGTTTTTCATTCCAAGGGCAATAATGGTATCTTCGTATGATAGGGAGTTCTTTAGTGAGTTCTTATCTTGAGTTGAGGGATATGATTAATGCAGAGTAATGTCCCACTCGTAATTTTAATGGTCGATTTTGTTTACGTCTGATTTGAAACACATAAATATAGATAGACTTTGATGACATAATATATTTTCAAAGGTTAATTAAATAGAGTCTATTACTACCTTAACTTTAAGGACTTCTTTCACACATACTATAATGTCAAATTCTAGTTATCCTTTGTATGTACACGTATAGAGCTAAAGACTTCTTTCAGACATTTTCAGCATTTCGCGTGAATGTTCTCTTCATGACTCCTTCTGAAATATATGTATACACGAATAAGACGGAATTAAGTTCCGAATACTGATTGGATAACCAGGGTTATTAAATGATTATAATGGAAGATTTGGGGTGGTGAGAGTTTCAGTTCCTTTGAACCTCGAGAGTAAAGCGGAGCGAACTTGGAGGGAGGGGGAGCCATGGTGTCCTTGATTACTGACGGGTGTAGACGGGAACCCGAATAGAGTGATGCTATCTTGTCCAAACTTTGATTTAGTGAGATTCGGGCCTATTTTCTCTAAGATGTCACCAGAAGAACTTCGGAGGTGGGGTAGGGATGGAGGGAAGGGTGACTTCTCCAAACTCCGATTGAGCGCGCTATTGGGTTTCTTGTCCTCAAGAGGTTACCAGAAGAACTTCGGAGGACGGCTTCTCCAATCCTTGATCTGAAGGCGGCTGAGAAAGGCTGATGTAGCCCAAGAGACTTTTCTCCCTGACCCGAAGTTACGAGTGTGATGTTCAGCTCTTCTGTCGCCGCCTGCGACCTTCACTCAGCACTTTTCGGGGAAGAGCGTCGATCAAGAGAACCTCCGTTCAAGGAAGCGTCGTCTAACCGAATCTGCGAGTAATCCCCGAGAGGGCGCATATATACCCGGATTTCTCCAAAACAGGGAGAGAGAGAGGGACCTTCTCGAACCTTCATTTCGCCGCGGCAACAGAGTGTGTCCTTACGGGAAGGTAAAAGATGCCAAGATCAGCGGGTCTAAAGAAACGACCAACGGGTGGAGCTATAAAAGTTGTAGGCAAACCTACAAATAGACGATTAATCTTCCGACTCGTAGGGAGGGAAGATTAAGACGGTGGGGAGATAGCCTTTAATTACAGCGTCCTGCCTCGGAGTGAATTTCCAAGTGACCAGACGGTCAGTACAAAAGGGTGAAGTCAGAGGGTGGGAGGGAGAAGTAACGGCTCGCTTTTCTCCCGAAGTAATATATGGGGGGGGGGGAAATATTACTATTTTAGTGGGTCCCTCTACAGTTTAGTTTATCGTTAGTAGGATTTGAAAGGTACTCATTTTTTTGTTCAGATATTAAGCTTTTATATGTTGTATTTTCTTTTATCATTCAAAAGATCTACTTTATTCATACTCCTGACTTGACTAAGAAATAATTTTAATGAAAGAATTGAAAACTGATCTGTCTTTGATGCGCCTTTTTATGTAGTAGAAAATATATGATTCAATACATCTTTTATTCTATTTGGTTCATATCTTTAGTTTTGTCTCTTGCATGTAAAGAGAATTTTCTTTCAAAGGGTTAAATTAACCAACTTAAATTATAATAAACTAATGCGACTAACCTCATCAAACTCTTTAACTTGAATGGTTTAAGCGTTCCAAGAAAATTGCTTAAAGGTCAATAGAGTCTTTTGACTTTTTTAATTTACTACAAGGCTTCATGATCAGATAACTGTGGAACAATCATGAAAATGCTTCTTGAATCCAGACATTTTTGTTTAACCCTCATAAGGGAGTTACCAGAAAGGGAAAAGCGTAATTAGTACAATCTTAAATATTAAAGGTGACTTTGCAGAGTGTGGTGGTATTGCAAGGATCGAGTGGTGGTGTACGTACGTATAGGTTTGTAAAGTACTTCAAAAACTCCTTGATTACGTTTTCTCTAAGAGTGCTGTATTATATTTTATTACGTTATGTTAATCTTTGAAGATTTCTAGTGCCATGCTCAGCATTTTGAGGATTGAATTAAAAATTTCAAAGAGAGTAGATCTTTAATGACAACATAAAAAAATGAAATCTAACAAAACAAACTATACAGCTATGAATTAAACGAGTTTAAGTGAGATTTACTAATTTAAACAAATGAATATAAAGTAATGGTTGACCTAAAGCTCACCTTAACATTGGACGCTAATTGACCTTCAAAAAAATAATTGAATTTATTTATCTTTAAAACAACCACACGAGAATCTGGCTAGAGACTGACATTGGCCTCAATTTTTATATAGACGCAAGAATGTGTTTTGCGGCCAGGCGCGTGGACGTATTCACAGACACTCCAGCTGTTTGGCTGGTGAGGGTGCAGGCTTGAATCAACAGGTGATTTCGGTGCGGGCAACGGATGGTGTTAAGCACGTTGTCTTAGTCAGATGATTTTAACAACGGGACCGTGAAAGTATGCTTCTTCCATCTTCTGGTTACTTTCGGAATCATTTGCACTGGCGAGCGATGAACAGACGAGTGAATCCTTTGAAGAATGGGGAGTGTTTGAGGGAGTTCACTTTGGCAAGGACTATCTCTGGTTTTTGTTGTAAACCTGGATAGGGGGTTTCTCTGACGAGAGATGATTGGGCTTGTTTCTCATTACAAGCTAAACTAAATTTCCAAGTGACCACCAAGAACTGGATCAGCATGAGCTTCTTCTGAGTTCCTTTCGTTGGGTTGTCTCGATCGCTAACTCGATCTTCCTGAGACAAGATGCTAATTTTTGGTGTGACCACCAGAAACTTGCTCAGGATAAGCTTCTTCTATGTCACTTTCGTTGGTTGCGGGGCACTCTAGCCAGACTTCGTCGTCTCGATGACTAACTCGATTTTCCCGAGATAAAATGCTAATTTTCGGTGTGACCACCAGGAACTGGCTCAGGATGAGTTTCTTCTCTGTCCCTTTCTTTGGGTTGCCGTGCACTCTAGCTGGATTTCGTCGTCTCGATCTCTAACTCGATATTCCCCTTTTCTTCTACAGTTCTCCGCCTATATACTTCACCACCCCACTGGGGGTAGGGAAAGGAACGAGGAGATGAGGTCTTAAGAATTAAACCTCCTTTTCTAACGGCGCTTCTTCGTGCGTCTTTCACGTAGCCTTAAAGGCATCTCTGGCTTTTGGTCGACGCTCCTCGTATTTCGTCTATGCAATGAAATTAAATCCCAACTCTTAGGTAAATATTGCCGGTTTAACCAATGTTAGGATCACCGCACCCGAAATCTGATGATTAGTGCATATCGTGGTTGTGCGAAAGCCTTTCGGGTGGTCCTCCAGGCGAAAAAGAGAGGGTGGAGGGGTAATCGGGTTACTCTGCCAAATGCCAGGACGTTGTGGTAAAGGAACAGGGCCTCAGTTTTTAGGGTAGGATATCGACTTCCCTACAGAGAGCTTATTTTGAGGCTTAGGCATTTGCTGATTCTTAAACTTAGAATGAAATTACCATATTTTCTTCCACCCACAAAATATAACATGCATTTTACAAACTAGGTACAACTTTTATCATTTGGGATCATATTTAGTTCAACATTGGAAGACTTAAATTAAAATATAACCTATAACTTAAAAATGTAATATCAGCAAATATAAAGTTGAAGATACAAATATCAACAACTATACAATTTACACAATTATATTTTCCTTTGCTTGATCCAAAGTTGTAACTGTGACTTGAACTTTCCAGCAGCGGATCTTTGGGACCTAAAAGGGAAAGCATTAGAGTGCTCAAGTTATCTGGATCTACAAATTCAGATACTGATTCTCTTTGAGAAATCTCCTCGACATTGAAATCTCCTATAAACTTTTTACCTGCGGCGAAGCGCGAGGTCTAAGCATTGCTTGTTTTTCAAGAATGGTAAAGTACAATTTTCTACAGGGGTACAGTTCCATTGTACCTATTTTGAGCCATAAAATGACCTATATGACCATGGGAGATAGGGTTATTCACCCTGGAGATTTCAATATACAGCGTCCAATATTACTACATCAGTTCGAATGTGAAAAAGCCCCCTCTAAGAGCAGAATTCAGGACTGGGTGGACCACTTTGAGAACTATGGGACAGTGGAGTACCTCAATGCAACCAGTGACAACCGTCCAAACCATTCAGAACCCCCCAGGAACCGTACAGCTCAGCTGGTCAAGAGGGTTAGAGAGTCAGTTTAGCAGAGTCCAAAACGCTCTGTTCGCAACGTAAGTTAGTCCCTCGGTATATCCCGTGAAACTTGCATGAGAGTGCTAGTAATGAATAGAAAGGCCTACCTATACAGAATACAAACGAAACAGACCCTTACAGGCCTAGAAAAGGAACAAAGAAAGGCTATGGCAGTCAAGATCCTGGAGAAGATTCATGAGGCGCCAACTTTTCTTACCCCCCTTTGGACTTCAGATGAAACTCACTTAGATCTTGAAGGAAAGGTAAACTCAAAGAAAAATGTCTTTTGGGGGACCTCCAAACCAAATGAGGCAGCCATCAAACCCCTAGATTCCCCTATGGACTGCAATCTCAGCAAGAGGCATCATCGGACCATTCTTCTTCGAGGAATCTTGCGCGAAAGTGATAGTCACCAAGGAGCGGTATGTTGAGGCCCTTAAAACATTTAAGAGGGAGCTTATGGAGAAGTTCTGGTTCCAGCAAGATAGAGCAAGCTCTCACACCTCAAAGCTGTCCCGAGATTGGCTGAAAGAAAACTTTGGTGGCTACCTTAAAGATATAGTGTACCCAGTGAGACTCAGGGACTTCTTTTGAACTCAAGGAAGCCATCATGGAAGAGATCAGAGTCATTAGTCTGTCGGTTTGTGAGGACGTTATGGACAACTTTGTGTTGCGCTCAAGAAATGCACAGAACTGGAGGTCATCTCGAACACATGCTCTAGAATAAAGAAGAAACGTCCAAAGACTCATGTTTTGATATGATGTTTTGAAACACAATAAACTAGTTATTACCAAAGTTTCATTTAATCATTGCAGAAAATAAAGAAATGAGGCCTATCGAAAGTTGGAGCACGTTTTTTGTGGGGGTCACCCTGTATTCAAAACAGAGGATTTCACACCGTTCAAAGTTGGCCCAACACTCTGATGCATATTTTTTATAATGGCTATACTATATAACCAAGCTAGTGAAATTATAATTCTTTGGAAGTAAAATAAGGTTGTTAATTTTATAAGACAAATTCCGCCATTTACCTATCCTACCTGAACTTCGAATAATATTATATTTATCAAAACCTATGTAAGTTAGCGCTTTTAAATAAACTTCTTTATCTGAACTGTTGGCCAATTAACATCCTAGCCTCAATCTCGAGATCCCCTTTACTAAGCCTCTTTTGCATTAACAGCAAAAATTCATCGACGTTAATCAAGGGTTCAGAAAAATTTGCAGTTGCTATACTACTTAAAACTTGAAGATATTTAACCTTAATTTTCATTTCAGGGAAGAGACAACCTAATTTTCCTTGAGACCATTTAATTTCATTTAAAAGCCATGAAGAACCTCGTAAATAAGTGTCATACATTCCCTGAAATTCTTTTACAGATATCGCTCTTGTTATCATGTCAGAAACATTATCACTAGAAGGAATATTACACAAATTGTAAATCTTTACCTCTCTCAGAATTCACGTATCGCCTGATCGTATTAACATCTCTAAGCATTCTACCCTTTGATAAATTTGTGTAAACTCTTTGAGCCACAAAATGAGCAACTTTATACTTGAGTGGTATCTTAGCTATCGGATCTTCATGCCAAGGCAGCTCAACGAAAAACGGACCTCTACTATGTTATATTCCTTATTAAACTGTTAAATTTATTGTCGATCATAATTACTGAATTCAGACTCTGTGACCTCCAGAAACACCACAGAAAACATCTGTTCTAAGCAGTTATCCACACAATTTAAAGCCATCTGTAAATCTAAGGGGCAAATGCGAGTTAGGGGGATCCAGAACAAAGTTTGCTTTGGATACTTCAAAGGATTTAACCTTAAATTAATTACACATTTTACTTTTAAATTTAGTTACATTACTATCATCTTCCTTCCCTTTATCTCCAACCAAAGTCCTTCTTCATAACCTTTGGTTATGCTTGATAAAGTATCCAGTATACCCTGCAGGAAGTATACCATTAACAATGTTAACCGCAGTATCAATGAAGACACAGAGGAAACTAAAACTAGGTAAATAATTAAAGAATATCCATGCCTAATATACCCAATGCAATTAGCTTATCATTATTGAAGGTTAGGAAATTCTTACATATTGAACTCTTACCTCCTTAATATTCTCTAAGTGCAAGCCTATGATCTTGCAGTATTTCTAAGGCAAAAGATGGCTAAACATTCAATGACAAAGCCACACTTCTATCAGGTATCTGAGTATCAAAAGATAGATACATAGAATCCATTAAACTTAACTATTTTACCTAACACAACCGCAGATTTTTCTACAATATTCTCCGGATCATAGTGAATTTCAAAGGATTTGACAGCTTCTTCAGCCACCAATGACATCTGAGAATCAGGATCCAAACACAAGGGATTTTCGCCTTTTTATTTTATTTGCCTATTGTAATCATAAACAAAGATAATAGAGTATTACCCGAAATCTTAGTTGTCAAATTAGGTGCAATAATATTCACACTTGCTTCTCCTGGGGACTTGCTCTTAAACTTAGGGAACATGAAAGCAGTATGAGAAGTTTCTGAACAAATGTATCACCTACCAGGTAATTGAGTAGAAGACGCATGGCATTGATCTTCATTATACCTACTATTTAAGTAGAGGCTACACATTTTCAATTAAGTACACCTAGCGTTTCTATCTTGTAAGGTAAGGTAAGTAGTACAAACAAAATATGTATGACCCACCATTAAATAAAATCTACCAAACTTAGATGACTGCAAACTTCAGTATATATTACTGGAGCTGCGTATTTCCGCGTGCCCACCAATATTCGTAAAGATTGTACGACAGTTCCACGACTGTATGTATGGCAAAGTGAAAATGGGTAGTCTGGAGTCAACGCCTTTCGCTGTTAACTGTAGGGTGAGACAAGGGTGTGTGATGGCCCCAGTATTGTTCAACATGTACCTAGTATGTGTCACTACACAAAACTATCAATTTCAGACTCGATGGACCTACAGTATGCAGACGACTGTGCTCTGGTAGCTAACTCACTAGAGACACGGTAATATATCTTGACAACTGCTATTGATATGAACATTAGGTTTGGCCTGTTATAAATATAAAAAACATATAAATACTCACACAGTTGTCCAATGAAGCGCCTCCTAATCTCCCAGTGTTTCAAATTGCTTGTGAGAATCTTGCAAACGTTCCATCTTTTAAGTACTTTGGTAGCTACATCTTCAATGACACGCATTTGGATGTTGAAATACAGCACCGCATCAAACAAACAGCAGTATCCTTCGGTAAAATATCTACAAAAGTCTATCAAAATTAAGACTTGAAACTAAGGACTAAGATAATCGTCTAAAATGCGGTACGAGTATGTCGATCATCTCTCCTCTTTGGCATAGGGAAACATGGAAGACATACAGGAGAAATGCAAAGCCTCTAGAGTCATTTCATATAAGATGCCTGCAAAAGATCCTTGGTATCTCATGACAAAACAGAATACCACATGTCTCGATACTGGAGAGAACCAAGAGCACCAGCATCGAGGCCATCATTGCTAAACACCAGCTGCGATGACTGGGTCACGTGATACGCATGCCTGAAGAAAGACCACGCAGAGTAGTGTATGGATAGCTCTATGATGAAAGGAAGGCAGCGGGTGGTCCTAAGCTTAGATTCAAAGATAACATCAAGAAAAAGCTGATGAAATGCATGGTTGAATATTCAAATCTGGAGGAGTCGGCTTCAAACAGGGTGAATTGGAGACGACCCATTCATGAGGGAGTAAATCTTCTTGAAGACAACCGACGAAACCATCAACAGGAGAATCATTCTCTTCAGCATGCGAGACAGCAAAAGCCCCTACCCCAACCTACCCCAAATATTCAATTTCCTACTAGTGGCAGGCAATGCTTATTCAGGATTGGCCTTTAAAATCACCGGAGAAAACATGAACGTGATTAAGAGAGAGAATGTCATCATCGGACCCGATGAACTACTTTAAGAAAGCAAGTAAGTAATTAGGAAGGAATAAATATAACTTGAAATTGATTGAAATTTTGGGGGGGCCGGGCTCAAACGTTATCCCAGCTATTTTCATTATTGATATTTAAATATAAAATTAAGTCTATACTTCCACTATTATCCTTCTCAATGCTCTACCTGGCTTATATTTTCTGTGTAACTGTCAAATTATATGCTTGCTATAATGACTGCTTTATTGTTGTTACTATAAGTTAAATAAAATGTGCCTTTTTTAAACCAATAGAAAAGAAACGAAAATCGTACATAATATTTTGGTTACCTGATAAAAAAGTATTTCTAGCAGTTTCAGAAACCCTTGCAGTGCAAAATGAAGTTTTATGTATGCTACTTGAATAAAACACGTTAGGCTTTGAAATAAAAATGACAACTATATATCAAAATTCATTCATTGCGAATCTATTTCTCTAAAGACATAAAAAGGTATTAATTCTAATGAGAAATGCCAGGCGAGTTTTGACACCAAGCCTGTGATGAGTTGTCCTGTGGTGTCTTAAAGAAACACAACCCATTTGTAGTTGACCAGCCCTTTATGTTTTCAAATAAGTTCACCTTAAACTCTTCGCAGTGAATAATTCAACTTCTAATTTAGAACTCATTTTCTCTAAGTAATGCTTTTTTGATAAGGATGCACTTGAAGAGACTCTTCAAAATTATTTGCTTCAAGCCCTGAATTTTATTCAAGAGACTTAGAATAGCTATTGTGTATCCGGAAAGCAAAGAATTGTGTGCAACTTTCGTTTCTCTTTTGTTGGTTGAAAGAAGTGCACTAAATTATTTGGTTACCTGATACTGTTACGAGTACAGTCAACATTGACAACAATGTTTATGTAATTTCTCTTTTTATTTATTACTAGTTTAGTGGTAAACGTAATGAATATTTCCAGCTAGGTACAGTGCTATGAGGTCTGTTATCACGCTAACCAAATTATAATGAGAAATTGACCAAAGTGGTTAATTAAAAAGTCAAGGGTCTTGGCGGTTGCTCGGAAAAAAATGAAAATTTAAATGAGTTTCTAAATAAAAATAACTGTCTATAGTAATGATACGAGACTTGCGCAACTGTGAATATGCACGCTTTTTTTAACGAAAGGGACATGGTCCAAAAGTCAATGTTTGGTGCACACTCAGACGCGAGAGAGTCTTAGGACTTTCATTTAAGCATTGCTACAATAAATTAAACTATTTACCTCTACATATTATAACATTATTTTCAACCTCAGTTGCAATCTTTATCACATGCATTTTTCCAGCAAGATGGTTCACCAACAGGGACTAATTTTTCGAAAATTCCTCAATGCCAGTCTCCCGCCTAAATGGATTGGGTAGAACATCATGGCATCATCACCATCACGGTTGTTGCACATAATTTTCCTTGACTTTTCCCGAACAGTTAAGCTGAGATGAGCTTTAATAACTCTAGTGCAGGGAATTTATACACCACACATTGAGAGAAACTGAATGGCAATTAGATGTTCACTGATCGACAAGTAGCCTAATGTTGAAGTGTACTAGCATTTGATCAAGCTTGGCAACAGTTTAACAAAAAATTATATCTGAGGATCTTCAGAAAACATGGGTTTATTTTTCCCCGGTAGTTTCTGATCCAACTCTTGGCAATGGAGTGCTCAATGTCCGACAATTTTACTTGCCCTCTTTTCATTTAAATGCTTCATCTACGATATATTGAAATGCAATTTAAGCTCTTTCAGGATTGATATTTAATAACACCTCGGTGTGGATAATTGTTTTTAGTCGTTCTGGTTTTATTTCTCTATTTTATGAAGTTCTTACTTGAGGTTTTAAATTATCTTACCGTAGCCAGCATTAAGCCTTCATGAACTCCGCTATACAAATCTCTTTCATTACTGCTCATTTGTATCACTGGCATTATTTACCGAACATCTGCCTTTTTTATCTTCCATTATTTTCCTTTGCATCATTTATACAACTCAACATATGTGACCAAAAAATAATTAAGGGGTTAGACGCCTCCAAAATAAATGAAACTATTTATTATATAACTTTTTAACCCTAGTTATTTTCAAAGCGACATTGTCTGTCTAGCCCACCACAAGTCTTCATGTTTTCCTGTGAGAATTCATTTCTTGAGTGATCCGTAGAATTAAAACATAATGAGAAGAGAAAGCCAAAATGGAAAAATATATTATAGATTTTAGTGGAATAGTAAAGTAAAATAGATCAAAGAAGTAAAAAGAGAATGAGAATATGTCACTTGCTCACTTCCCTTTCTCTCTGAAAATATGTGTCATCACTTCCAAATTATTCCCCTGCATCATTACGAAATATTAGTACTTACAAACAACATGTTAATGTTTGAAGGTTTGCCGAATGGAGCAGACTTGCAAAGTTAAAGACAACCAAACAGAACCTAACGAAGCAAAAATGTCTGAAGGATTGGAGGGGGCCCAGAGAGATACATCACTGCGCCGCACAAGATTTACGAGTGAAATGCATCATAGCTGCTGAAGCAAATTGTAATATATGACTTCATATATCTTGACATTAAGGAAAGTATATCAATATTCATGTTTGGAAAGATACATTGAAGATCTATCTTTTCTCCTCTTCGTCCGAATGGCGAAGCGAAGAAAGCTTTAATATCGCGTTATGCTGATATTAAAACTAGGGGGGAGGGGAGGTTTGTTTCAATATCGCGAAATGTAGCTATTAAAAGTTAACGCCCTTTTCACTGGACCATTTGTTCTTTTCTTTTCTTACAACTTGAAAAATGATGTAAGGATGCGGAATGAGAAGCGGGAGGAGGATTTACTTTTACAGCTGCGAGGAGGTGAGGGAAGTATAAATTTTGATTAAGCTTGTACAACCAAGTCAGACATTATATTTTAGTAAGGAAAACTTAGATAGGGCAGTTTTAAGGATGAGGCTCTAAAGTTTGTAAATATGCAGAATATTTTTTTATTCAAAGTTGAGCGAAAATAAAAGAATTACAGAAACCAAAGACAGAAAGTGTAAAAAGTACTTATGTTTGGGTATTCCTTGTGTCGAATAAGGATTGCCCAAAAAATCCAAAACCTTTTAAGAACGATGTTACTTAAAGGAATAGTGTGCAAGTCTTACTTTCGAAAAAAAACTACAAAGATTCATAGGTGACATGATCCTAAATTTTGGAGAGATGGAAAATTTCCTCCTGCAGAAAGTAAGTACATAATAGCATCATAACTCATACGGAGACTCCATTATATAATTGTAGAAATCAGTTCCAGTAGCTAAACCTCTTAATTTGTTGAAACTTGAGGTTGCTCATAAGATTATCCAGGAAGGCTGGAGATTTGCTCAAGTAAGTCATAGGAATTACGAAGAGTGTATTTATTTGTTGTAAGGGAAGAAAGAAGAGGTACCAAATATTTTTCTAGGGGATACGATGGTGTGTTTATTGTTTATAGCAGAAAAAATGGATTAGATGGCTTGTGTATTTTAGGTAGGCCATACAAAATAACTGGGGAGGAACCTGAAGCAAAAAGACGAGAATATGTCTGCGGATCAATAAGGTTTAGTTTCTTAAATTTGGATAGTACACGGTTAATTTTATCTTCAGTTTTATACATTATATGTTTAATAGATGATTTGACTTTAACAAATTTTGTAACATCGGAAAGGATAGTGTGTATTTTTAAGATGTAGTCAACTTTATTCAAAATTACCACACCATTACCTTTGTCGGGCCGGCAAATTACTAAAGACTTGTCTTGAGCTAACTTTTTTAGATCTTTTTTGTCTTTTCTTTTAATAACTGTGCTAAAAATTTTAAAGGGTTTGAAGTTATAAAAGTACTTGAATCTAGTCCATTGCGACCCATTTCTTTGCTATAAACACACTATCCTATGCCCTAGCAAAATATTTGGTACCTCTTCTTTCTTCCCTTACAACAAATAAATACACTCTTCATAATTCCTATGACTTACTTGAGCAAATCTCCAGCCTTCCTACTCCTCATGAGTATACCATGGCAAGCTTTGACATTACAAATATATTCACAAACATTCCATTACAAGAAACAATTGACATCATTTTACACAAAATTTTCACATTTTCTCAACATTTTCTACAATTTGACCAAGAACAATTTCGTTCTCTTCTTGATTTATATATATATATATATATATATATATATATATATATATATATATATATATATATATATATATATATATATATATATATATTTATATATATATATATATATTCATAATATATCTAAAAAAGTACAGTAGCATACGTGCAACTGTAGGGATAAAACCACACTAATAGGACTAATTTTATATTCGAAACCAGATTTCGATGGAAACATCTGTCATCGTCAGTTGCTAGTGGATAAGTGAAATACAGAAATTGCTTAACGTACAAACACACAAATCAATGGCGCTAAGGTGGATGATGCGGGAATGTAGCGGCATTTTTGAGAAACAGAAGTATGAATTTCTTGCTTATTAAGGTATTATTATTAAATTGGAGGTTGTAGGTATTAAAGTTGGGAATTTCTTCTATAATTGCCGATTCAATTAAGCTTTGAAGTATATAATTGTGAGACTTATAAACTACTTAGCATTATCAATATCAATTTGATGATTTTCATTGGATTTATGTAGAAATAAACTTGAGGAGAGGACACCACGTTGCATATCGCATTTAGGTTCATTCATTCTCTTGGAAAATCTGCTGCTTTCACTGGTATACACTTTATTACATGATTTGCTGGCAATAAATAAACTCTGTTCTTTATCGATCGATCTATTTTTGGATAAGCTATTTCTGATCGTATTCTCGTACTCAAAGGCAACATTGTTGTTGTTGGTCCGTGCCAACTTTTTAAAATTGATTAACTGGGAAGAGTATGGGAAGGTAACTTAATATTTGTCACATTTGTTTTCCTTATAATTATCTGGGGAGTAATAGATGGTTCTTGCTTTATAGTGAAACTTTTCTATGAACAAAAAGGGATATTACAGCTCAATGAATGTTTAGATGATTGTATTAATTTCATCTTGCAAGAAACAAGGATCACAAGTGCGGTATGTTCTCAGGAACATGAAAGAAACTACTGACCTTTTAACGGATATATCTTGACACGAGAAATAATGAATATAGGCATTAGAATTAGTTTGTTTTCGGTAGTCGGAACAATATGCTTTGTCGTTTATTTTAGATATTTTTACATCCAGAAACAGAAATTAGTTGTTCAGTTCCGATTATACTTTAAATGTAATAGTTGAGCGGATCTTATTCAATTTTTCAAAGAAAGAATCAAATCTGTTATCATTGATAGGCCATGTGGTACATATATCGTCTACATAGCGGAACCACGTTATGGGATTGTGTAAAATGGGGGAAAGGAGGTGCTTTTCAAAATCCTCCATAAACAGATGGCATAATATGTTTATGCCCTATTTCTGCCTGTAAAAACAATCTTCAGCTCTGAACACATTGTCCGTCACACACAAACAACTAACTTTACAATTTTATTGCATGGTAGGGGTAATGTTAGGTTAGACAAAGGTAGGTTTTCTATAATTAGATCCAAAGCTTCATCAACGGGAACCTTTGTGAAAAGACTATTGACATCAAGACTTAACAACTGCCTAATTCGATAGGTCAACCTCTTTAATTTTATTCACAGAATCTCCAGAATGGATAATGTCAGCATCAGAAATGCTATCAATTAATTTAGAGAGCATTTTCGCTAGCCATTGAGAGAGTTTGTACGCATGGGATCCTACGCTGGAAATTATCGGCCTAAGCGGAGTACCATCTTTGTGAGTTTTCAATAAACCATACATCTACGATAGCGAGGGATTGTACACTTTGAATTGTTTAATAAGATCAGAAAGACCTTTGAGAATATTCTTGAGTGAGCTATTAAACGATTTTGCTTTGTTTGAAAGAGGATCATTATTTAGTTTTTCGTACGTGTTCCTGTCATTTAACAACTCGTTTAATTTAGCAGAATACTGCTAACTATCCATAATTACTACCTGATTAGTTTTGTCAGATTTAGTAATCACTATATTCAGGTATATATATATATATATATATATATATATATATATATATATATATATATATATATATATATATATATATATATATATATATATATATATATATATATCTATATATATATATCTATATATATATACATATATATATATATATATATATATATATATATATATATATATATATATATATATATATATATATATATATATATATATATATATACAATATATACCGATGAGGGAGACGTTCCTTGGGAACCTAATTCGCAGGAGGAATATGAAGACCCACGTGATCGCTCTAAACATTTACTTGCTGGACGTTTCGACCTTTGGCAATGAACCTCTTCAGTGGATTGAACTTTAACACGAATACAACAAATTTTAAGAATTAGATGACAAAATTACAAAAATAGTACACAATTCAATATTAGTTACAATATGAAAAATAAGTGAAACTCAACAAGAGAGGAAGCAGAAATGAAACCAGAATGATAAGCAAGTAGTTAAATATAAGTTAATGCAAGGGATAAAGCGATCGATAAATTCAAGGTTAACCAAGAAAGGAAAATTCCGAATTTGAAACTTAATTAAACAATATTCTCGGAAATAACAAATATGAATAAAAGAAATTGGTTTTAAAATTAATACCCGACAAAATTGTAGGTGCAGGGCGAACAATGAAAAATGAAAGGTAAGTAAAATCAAATTGCCAGGACTCCTGAAAGGAAAACAAAAAGCAAAGCAAACAGTTTGATATAAGTTAAAAATACAAATATATGATAGTGAAAAATATCATTAAATCCGAGTAAACTAGGAAACGAAAGTTTAAAACTTAATAAAGCAATAATGAAGCAAAAAAAGGGATGAAAAACATAAAACTAAGGGAAAACTTTTATATACAAGATCATTTAGATACGACGGGGACAAATATTTAAAATAAACACAAAGAATAAAAATAAAACTAAGACACTTTTAGACAAAAACTAACCTTCTTTTGTTGTAGCTAGTGATATCGACTGATTACTATAATCGGGACTAGCTATGTAGGGGGAAGGGGATTTGGTTGTTGGGGATGATCATTAAGTTCTGGCTTTACTTGTTTAATGAAAAGTAATTCCGGAATTTTTAAATCTAGAGAAGAGTAAGTGGAAGATAATAAATTAAAAGAATCAGGGTGGAGCGGGTGGTTAAGATTTTGAGAGTGTTCTCTTATTGAAGAGTGTTCAAGTTTAGAGATAAGAATGTTAGTTCTATATGACATTCCCATATGCTTAGCGATCCTAAATTTTAATTTAGACTAGTTTGGACTACATTGCGACTTTGGCCGCTCGCACACGGAAATTTATAATTAATGGAGGGTTGCAAGCATAATAGGAGTGATTCCTTGTGTTGAAAGAAAGTATTGATAGAAAGAGGATTAGACTTGATAGAAAAGAACTGGCATTGAGGAAAGTACTTATTAAGCATCGAAAGTAAATGTTATGGAATGTAGTGGTTAAATGTTGAAGATATGG
Organism: Ceratothoa steindachneri; assembly: GCA_963969495.1. Taxonomy (NCBI): domain Eukaryota; kingdom Metazoa; phylum Arthropoda; class Malacostraca; order Isopoda; family Cymothoidae; genus Ceratothoa; species Ceratothoa steindachneri. Next base: position 149,242,451 of record OZ018318.1, read on the forward strand.
AAGCTTCATGACTATTTTTTGTTTAGGGAATGTATTTAGTTGGATTTGGTGAGAAATTCTTTGATAAGAAATTAGAGGTTAATCTGTCAAATATGTGGTCTGGGACGAAATTAAATTCGAAAAAGTTCCTAAGGTATTCTATTTCACAATTAAAGAAAAACCAATTTGAACAAATCTTTCACGCTCTTTGCATACGGCTTTTGATGCTGGAAACTTTAACATGTGTAGGAGTGCAACTAAAGAAATGTGTGCCAAGTTTGGTGGTAGTGGGTTTTTGGTAAACTAAGGTACTGAATCTGGAGCTAATTTTTGTAACTATGACGTCAAGAGAAGATATTTTATTGTTTGTTTCTGTTTCCATTGAAAATTTAATATTAGGGTGTTGTTGATTTAAGTAAGTGAAAAATAAAGGAGCATTGTGAGGGAATGCCCTCGAAGGACCACCGTTAGAGAAAGCCCCTTCGAAATACTACTCTATTCTTTCAAGACCATGTGAGCCAGCGTAAGAATTTTAGAAAGTCGAGCAAGAATCCATCACTCGCTTAATCACCCATCCCAGCTGTGTTGGATTTCAGGCGCGGATCGTCTCCCCCTTCCCTGCGATAACGCCATGCGCAGCCATATTAACCCTACTCCCATATCGCGAGACGAGTTGAGATTACGTCTCTCTGGAGCAGAGAAAATCTCATTCTTCATCACGAAGTAATCCAACTCCATCTTCGAGTCCTCCTAGTCAGAGCTCCGCGAAGTATCTTGTTGAAGACCTGCGCCATTGTATTCCACTCCCCATCCAATTCGCCCGCGCAAGAAGGTAAAGCGATCGTGTATGGTCATCCCCAAAATTATATTTTGACCAAAATTATATTTTGGGGTAGTATTGTCTTTATATATCATTTGAACTGCAACTTGGCAAGCCATTAATCTAAACCCGGTCAACCGTAATTCGCACTCTTTATTAATCGCCAGAAATATCTCCAGTGGCCTGTGGTCAGCTGTCTGCCCGTGCTTGTGTAACAATCTGAGCGCTGAGCTAGTCTACACAGGTATACCTCCACATATATAGGTATTTGTGCTTAAAAATGAGGAAGCAGTCATCAACATATCTTTTAAACACTATCGGTTTAAATGAGCGGGACAGTTTCTTAACCAGTTCTTTTCATGGTAACAAAGAAAAGTGTTTGCAAAGCTGGGACCTAATGGAGAGCGCATGGTTATCCCATCGTTTTAATGGTATAGAATCTCATTAAAAAGAAACAATGTAATTTCTACTATCAACTTTAAGAGATTTGAAAAAAGAGACTGGGTTAAACCTAAAAGGTTATCTTTGGATTGGTAAAGCGTATACGTTATGAATTTACAATTTTCCAGGACAGGAATATTTGTAAACAATGACTCCACATCGATAAAAGTCATAAACGTGTTGTTTAAATCTAATTGCGAAACGATGTTTACAAATTCAAATGAATTTGTAAGAGACTTGGTTTAGCCTAACATTAACCTAACGAGATATATGCTAGTTGACAACACCGTTATTAAAAGAAAAGAGGTTAATAAAGCTAGACTGAACATCTTAGAAGCTATATTAATAAACGAAGATAAGCCGGCCATCAACAGTCAAGTGACAAGCTGGAATCGAAAATTAAAATTATTTTAAACTTCCACTCACCGGACTGGCCCGTTTCCTCTAATGTTATGCTCAACCTAGGCGGAATAAATACCCCTTAAAAATCGTTTTAAACAAACAAAATCAATATGAGAAACCGAATAAGACTACCGACTATACAAACAAAATGAGAAACCCGATGAGTAAAAAGATATACCGATATTAACAAAGAAGATGACCACTTATATATATATATATATATATATATATATATATATATATATATATATATATATATATATATTATATATTAATAATAATAATAATGAAAAAAGATACGAAAGAAGCACCCAAAAAATAAAAACAAAAACTAATAAATACAAAAAAATAAAGATGCTCGATTGAGGAAAAAGAAAACAAAGACTCGAATGCTAAATATTTATACCTATTTCACCTAAAATCACATAAAAAAAGCCAAAAAAAAAAACAAAAAGGAAAGCGATAGCCAGGCAACCTAGTAAAAATTATTATCATCCTCACCTCAACACCCTCATCGTTCATCCTACCCTCATTATCATCCCATCAACACATACTCTTTATACAGTGTTTTCTATCTATCTTATCATTCTCTCCACATTCTAACTTTATACTATATTGAATCTTGAATCTTCTTTCATTCTGTCAAGGCGGCAAGAACATATCAAAACGCCCCGAAGTATATTTTATATCTTCCTAGTATATTTTATTGAAGCCAACTGCGAGTTTAGCGTTAGTTATTTTCTCTTTAAATCTCGATTTTCCTTATATTCTGCTCTTGTTGTTGAGTTAACCCATGGATAAGTTCGCCAAAATTCATTAGGAAATTACCATGTTTCTAAAAAGGTAATTTTATGGACTTGATTCTCTTGTGTAACTTCTCTATCATTATGCATATAATATTTTAAAGATTTAAATTAATATCTTTTATAGGCCAACTGGACTAATTGATGCACAAAGGAAAAAGATTTACTCAGGAGTTTTTACTCTCTGAAATTTTTAGGGCTAAATGATTTAAGCTTAAAAGTCTTTATGGGGTAACTGACTGTTTGATACGCAAAGTGCAGGTCTCAAGGTTATCTGACCAGGGTAGATTTTAAGTACAGATATTAACTACACGTGAATTATAGTAAAAGGATGAAATATTATTAGCTATTATTAGAAATATAACGAGTAGTATTACTACCAGGTGGTCAGAGGGCTCGTTTTATGGTTCTTTTCTTTTATATAGATTGTACTATGCCCAGAGTATAGTATGCCTAGAAAAAATAGTGAACTGATTGTAGATGATTCTGGATTAAACTTTCCCATGCAAACTTTGAATAATTCCAAAGCAAATGGAACAAGAATTCAGTTTATTAAAGACCAAAATATTAAATATATCGACTTCCTCGAGTAGAAATCTTTGGAAGAAGTTATTATTACTGTCCGATGAGCTCTGAAGGACACTCCTTATTAAAACTTTTGATAAACAGAAGGAAAACAACTCACAAATAGGAGTGCATTATGCTTATCAACCTTGATAAAGGACATGAACAATCTTTCTTTACGAGATCTCATTCGAATTTTTAGACACTGAACGTTGATGGCTCGGTGCAATATAAACTAATAATTTATGATAAACATTACTAACCATTAAAGATGTTGGTTCGGGTTGTATTGGTTTATGAATTTTATTTGGAATGTGGCGAAAGTTAGGTCAGGTTGTTTGGCTTTGTTCGGTACGCATGGAAAAGGTTAGGTCAGGGTACGACATTCGAGCAGCTAGCATAGATTTGGGGTTTATCCGAAGTGACACATCGATAAGACTTATTAGTAGTTTCGCCAAAGCAAATGGAAGTGGAAAATATTTCGCATTACCTGCATGAATACCTTCACATCTTAGAAGTACCAGCAAGCGAGCTCCGACTCATGGAGCCTGTGTGTCAAATGTGACGAAGAATGTACATAGATGTAGGTTTCGAGGGTCGCATTGTTTCCTCACTGCACGCTTAACATTAAGTGATCTATTGTTTGCTAGCTCTAAAGTGTTGTCTGCTAGGAGTCATCTTAATGCAGCTCCGTTCAATAGAATACATATTTGAAGAAATTCATGTAAGAGAGCAAGGTCCTCTGCACAGTTGAGCCATCGAGTTTCCGAAGAGCGCTTAATATCGCCTCATGATCAGAGTCAGCTGAATTCACAAGATGCCTTCCCTCCGATAAAGTGGAGACCTTTAACTTTCTGCCGAGAATCCTGCAAAAGTATAAAAATGATGGAGCATGTAAACGCAAGACAACACTCTCTCATCAATAGAGCGAACTACCAAATAACGCTTCTAGCCGTAGGCCGCATAAACACCTGTAGCATCTTGATGAGGCTCTCCGCTGTCTTAGAGATTTCATGATTGCTTGTTTTGCTTATTGCAGTATTTGGATTTCCTGTCCCCTACTCCATATGAGTTAATGCCCAATTCGGTAATATCTCCCTTGGCCTAGTCCCTCCATTTTAGCCGCTAATTTTCTTCTTCTTCTTTTTCCGAGAAGAGAGTTAGGGGTTTCTACGTTCATTTCGACACCCCTTTTCCAATCAAAATGATCCAAACAATACGGGTTTGCCTTGGACTTGTTCTCTCCGAAATCGAGAGGAACTCATTTGCATGTGGAGCCCCTGTAAGAAGGAGAGCCTTTATATCCATTTAATGCCTCGAGAGCCCTTGTCTCCATAGGAGAACCAGCCTAGGAGCGGAAAGGAGGTCAGTTACTGATTGCTTCCCTGCTTGGGTCAGCGATTAATCCCTATTATTCCATTCAGGAGCAACATATTTGATAACGGGGGCGTTTCTGTACCCCAGTAAGAAAGCAAAGGAAGGCAGCGCTGTATCGAATAGTCGCCAGAGGCCTCTTTTGAAGGTGATAAAGGGGAAACCACTTCACCTGGCTCTTGAGGAGAGGAGGTCACCAGCCTTTTGTACTCGCGCTATATCCTGTCACAAGCAAATTCATCCAGTCAACTGAAGCTTTTTAAAGAGCACGAGAAAAAGTTGAAATATATAGTGCATGGTTGGTAAGTAATAGGTAAGTATATGGATAGGCAGGTTCAATAATGAATAGAAACGAACCTGGTTTCCCTGGCCTAACCAGATAGTTGAAAGTGAACTCAGGGAAACAAGTATCCTATAAGGGCGCTGGGGTTGAGAAGGTGAGAGGGACCTCCAAGTGCTACTGATACCTCTATGCGGAAAAGGCATGATGACTAGGTGCCAATGAAAGGGGTAGAGAAGAGGAAATTTGTAGAAAAGAAAGTTCATAAAGGGAGCAGGGAAATGCATCAGCTTCCCAAATTCTGACAAAAGCCTTCGTTGTAGTTCGTAGAGCCTAGAAGAAGGGGAGCATCACCAAGTATCAAAGGTAACAGACTACAGCGAGTTACCCCCATGGCAATAAATGAATTGTAAGGCGAAGAAAGGACGAAATAGCGGAGAAAACACTGTTAAAACTAGTGCCGGAGCTGAGAGAATACAAGAGAGAACATTCGTGGCATCCATGTCTTAAAATTATATACGAGGGCGGAACTAAGAGAAAACCAGTAGCTTCAATATCATGGAATCAAATACGAGGCTGGGGTTGAGAGAATAGCAATGAGAACATGCATGGCATCTATGTCATGAAATCAAATACGAGGCCGGAACTGATAGAACACCAGTAAGAACATTCATGGGATATATGTCATTAAAATAAATACTAGGGCGGGGTTGAGACAAAAGCAGTGAAAACATTCATGGCATCCATGCCATGAAATCAAATACGAGGACGGAGCTGAGCGATCACCAGTGAGAACATTCATGACATTCATGTCCTGAAATCAAATACGAGGCCGAAGCTGATAGAACTCCAGTGAGAACATTTATGGCATCCATGACATGAAATCAAATACAAGGCTGAGCTGAGAGAAAAGCCAGTGTGAGAATATTCAAGGCATCTATGTCATGAAAGCATATAAGATCCCGGAGATGAGATACACCAGTGAGAACAGTTATGACACGCATATTATAAAATAAATTGACTGATGATCTGAGAGAACACCAGTGTGAGAACAATCATGGCATCCATGTCATGAAGTCAAATACGAGGATGATCTAAGAGAACACCAGTGTGAAAATAATCATGGAGGCCATGTCCTAAAATCAGTTATGCGGCAGGAGCTGAAAGAACACCAGTGAAAACATTCATGGCATTCATGTCAGCAATCATATGAGAGGAGGGAGATGAGCGAACACCAGCAAGAACATTCAAGGCATTCATGTCAGGAAATCAAGTACAAGGTTGGAGCTGAGAGAACACCAGTGTGAGAACAATCATGGCATCCATGTCCTAAAATCAAATACGAGGATGATCTGAGAGAAAACCAGTGTGAGAATAATCATGAAGGCCATGTCTTGAAATAAATTATGCGGCCGGAGCTGAGAGAACACCAGTGAGAACATTCACGGCATCCATGTCAAAAATCAAATACGAGGCCGAACCTGAGAGAATAGCAGTGAGACCATTCATGGCATACATTTCATGAAAGCAAATACAAGGCCAAAGCTGAGAAAACACCACTGAGAACATTAGTGCATTCATGTCCTTAAAACAAATACGAGACGGAGCTGAGAGAAAAACAGTGTGAGTACATTCAAGGGATCCATGTCATGAAATTAATTAAGAGGCCATAAAAGCAGAGAACACCAGTATGAACATTCATGTTATCCATGTCATGAAATCAAATACGCGGGCAGACCTTAGAGAACACAAGTGAAAACATTCATGACATCCATATTTTGAAATCAAATGCGAGGCTAAAACTGAAACAACACCAGTGTCAGAACATTCATGGCATCCATGTCATGAAATCAAATATGAGGCCAGAGCTGAGAGAACACCAGTGTGAGAAAATTCAAGGCTTCCATGTCATGAAATCATTTATGAGGCCAAATAGGAGAGAACACAGGTGAAAAAATTCATGTCATGCATGTCATGAAATCAAATACAAGGGAGGAGCTCAGAGAACACCAGTGATAACAATGATGGGCTCTATGCAATGAAATTAAGTACAAGTCCGAAGCTGAGAGAACACGAGTGAATACACTCATTGCATCCATTTCATGAAATAAAAAAGAGGTCGGAGTTCTAAGAACACAAGGGTGAGAATATTCATGGCCTCCATGTAATGAAGTAAAATACTAGGCCAGAGCTGAGAGAATAGGAGTCGGAACATACATGGAATCCATATTCTGAAATCAAATACGAGGCCAGAGCTGTGAGAACACCAGTGAGAACATTCATGGCATCCATGTAATGAAATCAATTACGAGGCGGTATATGAGAGAACACAATTGAGCACATGCATTGCATCCATGTCCTGAAATTCAATACGAAGCTGGAGCTGAGAGAACACCAGTGAGAACATTCATTGCATCCATGTCCTGGAATCAAATAAGAGGCTTGGGCTACGAGAACACCAGTGAGAACTTTCATCCAATCCATGTCATGAATTCAAATTCGAAGATGATCTCAGAGAACAACAGTGTGAAAACATACACCGAATCCATGTCCTAAATTCAAATATGAGACCGGAGCTGAGAGAAAGCCAGTGAGAACATTCATGAAATTCATGTCATAAAATCAAATACGAGGCCGGGGTTGAGAGAAGAGCGGTCAGAAGATTAAGGCATTTATGTCATGAAATAAGATACGACGCTATAGATATGATAACACCAGTTTGAAAACCATCATGGCATCCATGTCAGGAAATAAAATACGAGGCTGGAGCTGAGACAACACCAGTGTGAGAACATTCATGACATCCATGTCATGAAAACAAATACAAGGCCAGAGCTGAGAGAACACTTGTGAGAAGAATTATAGAATAATGTCAGGAAGTCAAATACGAGACCAGAGCTGAGACAACACCGGTGGAAACATTCACAGCATCTATGTAATGAAATCAAATACAAGGCGGAGCTGAGGGAACAAGACTAAAAACATTCATTGCATCCATGTCTTGAAATAGAATACGAGGCCGTAGCTGAGAGAACCAGCATTAGAACATTCATGGAATCCATGTCCTGAAATTAAATACGAGGCTGATGCTGAGATAACACCAGTGAGAAACTTCATTGCATACATGTTCTGAAATCAAAAACATGGTTGTAGCTGAGATTAAACCAGTGAGAACATTCACGGCACCTATGTCCTAAATTTAAATACGAGGATGATTTGAGAGAACAGTCGTGTGAGAAATTCACCGCATCCATGTCATAAATTCAAATAGGAGGCCAGAGTTGAGAGAAAGCCAGTGAGAAAATTCATGGCCTCCATGTCATAAAATCAAATAGGAGGCCGCGGTTGAAGGAAGAGCAGTGAGAAGATTCATGGCATCTATGACATGAAATCATATACAAGGCACAGCTGATAGAAAACCAATGTCAACTTTATTAATTCAAATACGAATATGATCTGAGAGAACACCAGTGTGAGAACATTAACCGCATTCATGCAGAAAATTCATATATGAGGCCGGAGTTGAGAGAAAGTCATTGAGAACATTCTCGGCATCCATGTCATAAAATCAAATACGAGGCCCGGGGTTGAGAGAACAGCAGTGAGAAGATTCATGGCATCTTGTCATAAAATCAAATACAAAGCGAAGCTAAAAGAACACCAAGGAGAAAATTCATGGAAGCCATGTCATGAAATACAATACGACGCCAGAGCTGTGAGAACAACATTGAGAACATTCATGGCATCCATTTTCTTAAATCAAAAAAATAGGCCATAGGTTAGATAACACCAGTGTGAGAACATTCATGGCATCCATATCCTGAACTGGAAAGGCTGAGAAAACACCAGAGAGAACATTCATGGCATTCATGTCATGAAATCAAATACCAAGCAAGCGCTGAGAGAATACCAATGAGAATATCCTTGCATCTATACCATGAAATTAACTACGAGAGCGTAGTTATGATAACACCAGTTTGAAAACTTTCATGGCATCAATGTGATGAAATAAAATAAGAGGGTTGAGCTGAGACAACAACGGTAAGAGAACATTCACGGCACCTTTGTCATGAATTCAAATATAAAGATGATTTGGGTGAACAACAGTGTGAGAACATTCACCGCATCCATGTAATAAATTCATATCTGAGGCCGGAGCTGAGAGAAAGCCAGTGAAAACATTCATTGCATCCTTGTCATAAAATCAAATACATCGCCGGTGTCGAAAGAACAGTAGTGAGAAGATTCATGGCATGTATATCATGAAATTAAATACGAATAGGAGCTGATAGAACACTAATGAGAACAGTCATGGTATCCATGTCATGAAAGAAAAAAAGAGAACACCAGTGAGAACATTGATGATATCTATCTCATGACATTAAATAAGAGGCCGGAGATGAGAGAATACCAATGAGAACAATAATGGATTCAATGTCATTAAATCAAATACCAGGCCGGAGCTGAGAGAACACCAGTGTGGGAACATTCATTACATCCATATCATGAAATCAAGTACGAGGCCGTAGCTTAAAGAACACGAGTAGGAACATTTATTTCATCCCTCTCATGAAAAAAAGAGGTCATAGCTGAGAGAAAACCAGTGTGAGAACATTCATGGCATTCGAGGCATGAAATGAAGTACGAGGCCGGAGCTGAGAGAGAAAGTGTGAGAACATTCATGGCATCCATTTCATGAATTAAAATACGAGTCCAAAGCTGTGAGAACACCAGTGTGAGAACATTCATGGCATCCATGTCCCTTACTCGAATACGAGGCTAGAGCTGAGAGACCAAGAGTGAGAAAATGCATTTCAGTCATGTTATGAAATCAGTTACGAGGCTGGAGAGAAGATAACACCAGTGAGAACATTCATGGCATCTATGTCATAAAATCAAATACAAGGCTAGCTGAGATAATGCCAGTTAGAACATTCACCACTTCCATGTAATAAATTCAAATCTAAGGCAGGAGCTGAAAGAAAGCCAGTGAGAACATTCATGGGATCTTTGTCATAAAATAAAATACTAGGCCGGGGTTGAGAGAAGAGCAATGAGAAGATACTTGGCAGCTTTGTCATGAAATCAAATACAAGGCGGAGTTGAGAGAACACCAATGAAAACATTCCTGGAATCCATGGCATGAAATCCAATACTAGGCAATAGCTGAGAGAACACCAGTGTGAGAACATTCATGGCATCCAAGTCCTGAACTTGTAGACCTGAAAGAACATGAGTGAGAATATTCATTCCATCCATGTTCTGAAATCATATACAAGGCCGGACCTGAGAGAACACCAGTGAAAAAATTCATGGCATCCATGTCATGAAATCAAATACGAGTCCGTAGCTATGATAAAACCAGTTTGAAAACTTTCATAGCATCCATGTGGTTAAATAAAATAAAAGGCCGGAGCTGAGACAACACTAGTGTGAGAACATTCACGGCATCCATGTTATGAAACCAAATAGGAAGAAGATCTGAGAGAAAACCAGCGTGACAACATTCACCGTATCCCTGCCATGAATTCAAATAAGAGGCAGGAGCTGAGAGAAAGCCAGTCAGAACTTTCATGGCATCCATGTGACAAAATCAAATACGAGGCCGGGGTCTTAAGAACAGCAGTGGGGGGATTTATGGCACCAAAGTCATGAAAAGAAATACGAGGCCAAGCTGAAAGAACACCAATGAGAAAATTTATGGCCTCCATGTCATGAACCTAAAATAAGAGGATAGGGCTGAGAGAACACAAGTGAGAACATTGATGGTATCTATCTCATGAAATAAAATAAGAGACCGGAGATGTAACAACACCAATCAGAACAATGATGGATTTAATGTCATTGAATTAAATACCAGGCCGGAGCAAAGAGAACACTAGTTTGAGAACATTCATGGCATCCATGTTATGAAATTAAGTGCGAGCCCGGAGCTAAGAGAATAAATGTCAGAACATTCATGGCTTCCATTTCATGAATTCAAATACCAGTCCAGGGGTGTGAGAAAAGCAAGGAGAACATTCATTCATTTATTTTCTTAAATCAAGACTAGCGAGAGCTGGGACAACACCAGTGTGATAACGTTCATGGCATCCATGTCCTTTACTCAAATACGAGGCAAAAGCTAAGAGAACAAGAGTCAGAGCATGCATTTCATCCGTGTTAGGAAATCAAATATGAGGCTGGAGAGAAGAGAACACCAGTGAGAACATTCTTGGCATCCATTTGACGAAATCAAATACAAGGCTGTAGCTGAGATAATCCCAGTGAGAACATTCATAGGATCCATTTCATGACATCAAATATGAAGCCGGAGCTGTGAGAACAACTGTGTGATCACATTCCTGGTATGCATGTGATGAAATTAAATACGAGGGTCGAGCTGAGAGAACAACAGTGAGAAAATTCATTGCATCCATGTCCTGAAATCAAATCCAATCCTGGGGCTGAGACAACACCAGTGAGAACATTCATGTCATCCATGTCATGAATTCAAATATAAAAATGATCTAAGAGAAAAACAGTGTGAGAACATTCAACGCATCCATGTAATAAATTCAAATCTGAGGCTGGAGCTGAGAGAAAGCCAATGAGAACATTCATAGCATCGGTGCCATAAAATCACAAACGAGACCGGGGTTGAGAGAACAGCACTGAGAAGATTCATGGCATCTCTGTCATGAAATCAAATACAAGGCAGAGCTGACAGATCATCAGTGAGAACTTTTATGACATCAATGTCATAAAGTGAAAAACTAGGTCGAAACTGAGAGTACACCAGTGTGACCTTTCATGGCATCCATGTCCTGAAATATAATATGAGGCTGGAGCTGAGACACCACCAGTGAGACCATTCATGCCATTCATATCCTGAAATAAAATTCGAGGGTAGGGCTGAGAGATCATCAATGAGAACATTCATCGCTTCAAAGTCATGAAGTCAAATGCGAGCATGATCTGAATAAACACCAGTATGAGAACATTCATGGCATCCATGTCATAAAATCAAGTACAATTCCGGAGCTGAGAGAACACGAGGGAGAACATTTATTGTATCGATTTTATGAATAAAAGAGGCCGGAGCTTAGAGAACACTAGTGTGAAAACATTCATTGGCATCCATGTCATGACATAAAAGACGAGGCTGGGCCTGAGATAAATAGTGTCAGAATATTTATGGCTTGAATTGCATGAAATCAATTACAAGGCCAGAGCAGTGAGAACACCATTAAGAACATTCATGGCATCCATTTTCTAAAATCAAATACTAGGCCGGAGCTGAGAGAAGACCAATGTAAGAACATTGATGGCATCCATGTCCTGAACCGAAATACCATCGTACAGTTGAGAGAACACCAGTGAGAACATGCATGTCATCCATGTCATAAAATCAAATAAGAGGCCGGAGATGAGTGAACACCAATGAGAAAATTCATGGCATTTATATCATGACATCGAATACGAGGCCAGAGCTGTGAGAACAACAGTGTGGGAATATTCATGGCATGCATGTGATGAAATCAAATAAAAGGCCGGTGGTGATAGAACACCAGTGTATCCATTCACGGCATCTATGTCATGAAAATCAAATACGATGCCGGAGCTGAAAGAATAACACCTTTATCAGTGATGGCATCTCTCTCAGGAAATTAATCACAAGGCCGGAGCAGAGAGAATACCAGTGAGGACTTTCATGACATCCATTTCATGAAATTAAAAAAGGAGCCGGAGCTTTAACAACATCACTGTGAGAACATTCATGTAATCCATGTCATGAAATCAAATACTAGGTTGGAGCTGAGAGAACACCATGAGAACACTAATTGCATCTTTGTTCTGAAATCAAATACCAGGCTTGGGCTGAGACAACCCTAGTAAAAATATTCATGGCATCCATGTCCTGTTATCAATTACGTGGGCGAAGATGAGAGAAGACCAGTGAGAATATTTATGGCATGCATGTCATGAAATTAAATACCATGCCCAATCTGAGAGAACCTCAATTAGAACATTCATGGTATCCATGTCATGAAATACAAAATGAGGCTAGAGCTGAGAGAACATCAGTGAGAAAATCCATGGCATCCATGTCATGAAATCAAAACTAGGCCGGAGTTGAGAGACCACCATAAGAACACTAATTGCATCTTTGTTCTGAAATCAAATGCCAGGCTTGGGCTGAGACAACACCAGTGAGAACATTTATGGCATCCATGTTCTGTTATCAATTACGTGGGTGAAGATAAGAGAAGACCAGTGAGAATATTTATGGCATGCATGTCATGAAATTAAATACCATGCCCGATCTGAGAGAACACCAATTAGAACATTCATGTCATGATATACAAAATGAGGCCAGAGCTGAGAGAACATTAGTGAAAAAATCCATGGCATCCATGTCATGAAAGCAAAACCAGGCCGGAGTTGAGAGAACACCAGTGTTCACAATCAAGGTATCCCTATTCGGATATCAAATATAAGCCAAGAGATAAGAGAACACCAGTCAGTACATTCATTGCATCTATCTCAAAACATAAAATATGACGCCGGAGTTGAGAGAACACCATTTAGATCATTCATGGCATCCATGTCATAAAATAAAATACAAGGGCGGTGCTGAGAGAACAACAGGGATCATATTCATGGCATGCTTGTTATGATATCAAATACCACGCCTGAGCTGAAGGAACATGAGTGAGAACATTGATTGCATCCCTATCATGAATTCATATACGAGGCCGGAGCTGAGAGAACACGGGTAAGAACATTCACGGCATGAATATCAAGAAATCAAATAGGAGGCCAGGCCTGAGAGAACACCAGTGTAACCATTTATGACATCCATGTCCTGAAATGAAATACGAGGGTGAAGCTGAGAAAACACCAGTGAGAACATTCATGGCATCCATTACCTGTAATCAAATACGGGGCCAAAGCTGAGAGAATACCAGTGAGATCATTCATGGCATTCTTATCTTGAAATTAAATATGAGGGTATGGCTGAGAGAACATCAATGAGAACATTCATGTCATCTATGTCATGAATTCAAATATTAAGATAATCTGAGAGAACAACAGTGTGAGACCATTCACCACATCCATTTAATAAATTCAAATCTGAGGCCGAAGCTGAGAGAAAGCCAGTGAGAACATTCATGGCATCTATGCCAAAAAATCACATAGGAGAACGGAGTTGAAAGAACAGGATCGAGAAGATTCATGGTATATCGGTCAAGAAATCAAATAAGAGGCCGGAGATGAGCGAACACCAATGAGAACATTCATGGCATCCATGTATGAAATCTAATGCAAGGGCGGAGCTGAGAAAACACCAGTGAGAACATTCATGGCATCCAGTTCATGAAATAAAATACCAGGCAGAAGCTGAGAGAACATCAGGTAGCACATTTATGGCATCCATGTCATGAAATTAAATACCAGGCAGGAGTTGAGAGAACGATAGTGAGAACATACCTGACCTCTATTTCATGAAATTAAATACGAGGCGGAGCTGAGAGAACACCATTTAGATCATTCATGGCATCCATGTCATGAAATCAAATACAAGGCGGAGCTCAGAGAACAACAGTGAGCATATTCATGGCATGTTTGTTATTAAATCAAATACCACGCCTGAGCTGAGAGAACATGAGTGAGAACATTGATTGCATCCCAATCATGAAATCAAATACAAGGTCGGAGCTGAGAGAACACCAGTGAGAACATTCATGGCATCCACGTCATGAAATCAAATACGCGGACGTAGTTGAGAGAACACCATTGAGAACTTTCATTGCATCCATATCTTGATATCAATTACGAGGCCAGAGCCTAATTCCCAACGATTCCATAAAAAGGTATCATTGAAACAAAATAGACCCATAGGGATGTTGAAATGCTGCAGCCGAGAAGAATTTTAAATTAAATGAACAAAAGAGAAAAGTGATGGCTATGGGGGGGTGAGGATGGGATATGATAGTATCCATGGTGAGGCCTTTGAAGAATTGCGATATTTTTAAGCTCCTTGGATGTTAATATAGATGTATTTCGGTTGCTTATTAAAACTTCTTTAAAGATCAGTATAACATCCCCTGGCAAGCCGGATGGCACCTGGGGTGGTTTGGTGTTGGGAATCGCGGGAAGGAAGACCAGTAGTACTGATTTCTCACCAACTAGCGAGCGTGGGTGTTCTTCGTGACCCTTAGAAAAGCCACCCATCACACGGCAGCGGAATGTGACATTAAATTCTATAATTCATTTTAACATGACTTTTTAAGAAGAGATCGCTAAAGAAAGTGTTGACGAGAAAGAAAACAGAAATGTGGTGAATATATATAGTTTAGGTCCTCCTAGGGACTTGGCGCTGGCATCTCACACAAGCTCGGTCGATGTCACATGATAGTCATGCAGGCCTTAAGATGTCAACGGCAGCATGGCTTCCAATGCTCTACCTGACATATTCTTACGAGGAAGGCTTAACTTGATTGTGCAAACAAACCTGGTACATCCTAGGAGCCACAAGCGGCTAAAAGGAGAATGTTGACAGACAAGAGAAAAATCTAAAAATAAAGACCTCATCGCTGTTACTGAGGCAAGTCAAAGTGATATCATAACAAAATCAATCAATTTTAAAGCCGAGGAGGAGGACGAGCATACTATACTATCTCATAAAATAGCGTTGTACTGATCACCCTGTTTAGAATTTGATGTCATTTTGGCTGCATTTTATATAATCCTAATTTTAATTTTATTTTTACATTTAAGAAGATTGATAGTAAGAAAACAATAAGTACATTACCGACCGAGCTTTGCAGGAAGAGAGATAAAGATCTTTGCATTCAGTAAAATAAGTCCAGATGAACTGTCAAGAACATTGCTATTGTCAATGAACTTGTTCTAAGTCAAGGAAATTAAACAGAGTACAAATATTAATGAGCTTGAATTAAAAAAGATGGCTTTTATTTCACACGCTTCCTTTAAATAAATAGTACAAAAAGTAAGCATTTAAAATGTAAAACAGTGTGACAGATACACTTTTATCTGACTCAGTGGGAAAAAAAAAAAATGGCAGCTGCAAAATACTTCTGAGGGGAATTCAGTCCAATGAAACAGTACAAAAAATTTGGTTCGATGACCAATAATTTATTTCACTAGTAGACCTCAAAATGAGCATTTTGCTAGAAAACTCACTTTTTTAAGCCTGTAATGGTCGCTTTGGTTGGTAGCATCACCTAAGAATAAAACCAAATTTTATCACTCGTGGGGAAATTGATTAAAAATAAAAACATTATGCAATCTTCTTTCAAATCATACCTGAAATAACTAAAAATACAAATTTATTTGTATGCAAAATCATATCCATTCTCACTGCCACCCAGAAAGCAATGGCAACCTCAGAGCTCATACTTTCCGCTTTTTTGAACTAGAAAAATGGACACTTATCTATTCTGATCTTAATCACTGCATTAAAAGTATAATGTCTACCGTTTGTAAAATTTAAAAACGTACTTCATCTTTGATGGAGAATTCCGGGTTGCCTCAGTAAGACTGGATAATAATAAACACCAAGAAATCAAGAGATTCCTACAGATTTCGCAATCCCTTAAATACTACGACTTAGAAAATGCAATAACGTGCTTGTACATTATGTAAGCGGTAGCATTCTTAATCACAGTTCTAACTTAGTACCCAAGAGGAATGTGTTTCAGCATTAAAGTTTGCCAATTCAAACGCTTAAATCAGGTAAAGCTGTATATGATATTTCTATACAACATATATTGCAATATATTGCAATATTACCACTTCTCTCTTTTATTCTTTTTCTGGATATGTCCAATTTTTTCCACCCATCTTAATGAGCTATGACTTCCTTCATTCCTGATGCCTCGATAAAATATACGGGTCAAACATTTCGAACAAACAAACATAATGCACTGTATAACACATACATTTATGGCCTCTTACCCTATGTCTCCTCTAAATCGCATCTTATCATATGTCGTCCTCTAAAGCGCATCTTACCCCCCATCCCCGTCTTTCTCTAAATCTTTCCCAAACTACAAATTTTTATCACAAAAGATAAGGGACAATTTATCGTGGTCCGAAGAACAGTCCTCAACCACCATATATCACTTAAAACTTTCCCTTCTAAGAGAGAAAAAGAGGAAGGGGGTGGAAAGCGAAAGAGAACAGAAAATAGAGATGGGAGTAAAACAGAGGAAAGAGAGTTCATAGGCTCAGTGAAAAACTTTAGGAATCTGATAAAATGCAATATATTTAAAATTTTGTTAACCAATATTTTAATATTTTCTTCGAATGATTCAATATATAATGGAATTATAAAGGAAAACGTAACCAATATTATTCCTCATTTACTTATTCATATACCTTACTTCACTAAGTTTAGTAATAATATCTGGCGTTTAAGCTTTTTTTATCCCTTCCTTTTCGGTTATGGTTCTTCACCTACGATGCCCACTAGATAGAACCTAGACTAAAGATGCTCTGCGAATTATAGGTCACTACAATACTCCTTAGAAAGTGAACTTAAAATATACTTCCCAGAATTCGAAGAGGAAGAAGGGATGTTTGTGAGAAATCCAATCCCTGGCACGCTTGATATTACTACCATTCTCAATGATGTTCAGGACGAATTCCTTGATCACCAAAATGATTCTATCCCCAAAGATACGAGTATATAGGATCTGGGTAACGAATTCTCTCTCTTGTAGTTTTACAGGCTGGATTATGTGATCAGCGAGCTTCCTTAGGATAAAGGAAAATATATATGTAGCTGGATTCTTTATTCCTAGATAAATAGTTGGAATAAGCCTCGAAATGGCAAACAGTAATGACAACTTTTCTTTTTGAATAATAATGATAACTCTTTCTGTACTAACAAATTACAAATTACAAATTAGGTTAAAGTGGTGAAATTGTGTGGTAGGTATATAAAGGTGTGAATAAGTTTTCTAGTTTGCCCTGGTGTTAGGGCATCACTAGCATTCTTCATGTTGTGTATTTAAAAAAATTTTATTTCCTCCGTCAAAAAGTAGCTGGCTGTCATTGACAGCCAGTTTCCTCCGTCATAATATTTGTATTTCTTTTTAGGTATTTCCGCCTTCGAAGCATTCAAGCCTTTCAAGGTTGACTTTCTTGCTGAATGATTCTCAGTGTTGATTGCTTTGTAGTCTCTTAATATGGGCATTTAGCCTCTTTTCTTAGTTTGAATTTTGTTGACTTTTAGTTAATTTATTAACAGTTGGGTATTGGGAGTTGGGCACTTCGCCTCTTTTTATTCTTGACTTTTGATTATTATTAGTTTTGGGCACTTCGCCTCTTTTATATTTATATTTAGTTTTATTTTATTAATTTTTTACTATATTTATTTATATTTGGGGGGGGGGGACTTTTAACGTGGGCACTACGCCTCTTTTTTCAATATGTTTCTTAAAATTTGTCAACTTGGTTGTCCAATCATCAAACTTTTTAGTCTTGGTATCTTAGGGTCACATAATTTAAGAGAAGTGGACTAGTACTACGTAAATATAGGTAGTACCACTTCTCTCGCGCAGGTTCTACTGCTTGGGAACAAAGCAGTTCTACCTATAGCGCGTCTCCGGTTTGCACGAATGGTTAAGTTTAGGTTCAAATTCGGGAGTATAGTTAGATCTATCTTGTCCCATGTCTTTCTCCCTAGCCTTTGGATCTCCGTATTGATCGGCTTTAGACCGATTCTCTGGTGAAGAGTCGATTGCCGAATACGGTCGATCCTTCGCGTGCCTGTAATCAGCAGCGTGGCTTTATTCTGCACTCTCTGCATCATTCTGAGAGAGGTACAGCTTGCCATCTGCGTGATCACGGCCGGGTACACCAGGACTGGGCGTACCAGGGCCATATACAGCTTCTTGCTGTTAGGCACGCTGAGGCCTCTGAAGCGGTAAAGTTTCTTCAGCTCTCGTTTGGCTAGGGAGACTCTGGTATTTATGTGGGTCTTATATCCAGATTTAAAGAGTCGTAAGCTCAGGACATTACCCTCATTGGAGTACGGATAGTGTTCATTATTGACGACAACGTCATCAGTTTTTCGGCGGTTCATTGGAACGATCGTGAACTTCTGGCGGTTGGTCTTTATTTTCCACTTTCTTTCATATCTATTGATATTTTCTATTTCGACAGCTGTCGCCCTCGCCTGGCTTCCAGCGTTCCTGAATGGACTCAGGACGATTTGGGTGATGTCATCTGCATATTGCAGATACATCGAATCGTACCTCACTGGAGCAGGCAGGTCTATTGTGTACACGAGGTACAGCAGAGGGCTGAGACAGCTGCCTTGTGGAACTCCCGCTTCGAGTTCGAATTCGGGTCCTTTGCAGCCCTCGATTGAAATTTGGGCTCTCCTATCGGAGATGTAATTGCAAAGGATCCTTTCCAGGAGTGGGTTAAGCTGGAGGTTGAGGATCTTGTACTGTAATCCTCTCAGCCAAACCTTATCGAAGGCCTTCTTAACATCACGCAGCACCACGTCTACGTACCGCCTCTCAGCTTTACTGCAAGCGAGTTTCTCCGCAAGAAGGGCGAGGGATGTTTCCGTTCCTCGACCCTTGCGGAACCCGTGCTGCTGAGGGTTGTGGGCTCCCAGCTCGGCTAGTTGTTGTTGAAGCCTGTCAGCTAGGAGTCTCTCGTAGACTTTTGCAATGAACTCCAGCAGGGCGATTGGCCTGTAGTTTACCAGCTGATCAGGGGGTTTACCTCCCTTGGGTATGAAGATCATCTTCGCAATCTTGAGACCTTCCGGGAAGTAGCCCGTGTTCAGGGAAGCGTTGAAGATATTAACGATTCCCTGAATGATCTGCTGTGGGGCGTTAACCAAGTTGTTTCTGGTAATACCCGTCCAGCCTGGTGCCTTTTGTCGAAAGGCTTTTACAGTGGCCTTGACGTCCTCTGATGTTATGGGACGTCCGTGACCCGCCATCTCCCTGCCTTCGTTGACTTGCTGTAGTGGGTGTGTGCGATGTGTTTCCTGATTAAGTTGTTCAATCAGTTGGCTTTCGAATTCCTGGTCGAACTCAACGTTTTCCTCGGGTGTAATCCTGAAAACGTTTTTCCAGAAGTTCCTGAACATATCCTCGAGAACCACCGGGTTCTCAATGTAGTCTCCGTTCTCCATTATCCGAGTCTTGAGTCTTGGTGTAAGTCCCTTTAAGTTCCTGACTTGGCGCCAGAACTTGGACGGGCTAAGTTCGCTGTCGACTTTGGCTATCAAGTTGTTCCATATTTCCCCCTGTTGGAGGTTGATAGCCTCTCTAAGCTCTGAGCTTAGGCGTCGGAGCAGCAAGCTCCTTTCCCGGCTGGGACCCTCCCGTCGTACTTCTTCGAACACTTCCCTGTGAACGCGAGCGATATCTCTCATCTCCTCTGTCCATCTGGGCTGAGGAGGTGTTTTATACCCTGTTACGGGTATGCTCTCGCGGTCCGCGTTTAGTATGGACGTTGTTATCCTCTCCAACTCCCTGTCGATCTCCTCTAACGACGCCGTGCTGAGGTCAGCTGGCGCATAGTCACTGAGTCGTTGCTTGTAACGATCCCAGTTGGCCATGGCGTAATTTTTCCGGAGAGGGGCTGGGAGCTGGATTGGTGCGAGAGATAATGTGGTGAGAATCGCTATGTGATCACTATGGA
The DNA here is from genome assembly GCA_963969495.1 of Ceratothoa steindachneri. NCBI lineage: Eukaryota > Metazoa > Arthropoda > Malacostraca > Isopoda > Cymothoidae > Ceratothoa > Ceratothoa steindachneri. The sequence goes on from OZ018318.1 coordinate 149,262,795, forward strand.
CTGCCGGGCCTGGCTCACTATGGTAGTTGAAAGGAAAGCCTTCACTTGTTAAGATTATGTCAGGCTTAGTTGCTGACCGGGAAGTGATATAGGTCGGAAAATCCGGCCCTATCCTTTGAATGTTCTTTCTTCCCATAATCAATTCCAAGTTTCGGCCTCTATCGTTGGTGTTACCATAGCCTGCCGCACGGCATCTGGCATTGAGGTCTCCCCCTAAGAATGCCATTCTGCGGTGCCCGAACAGTGTGTAGAAGTTGCATAACGGGAGATATGCTCGTCGAGGGGGTTGATATGCTGCAGCTATCACGAGGTCTCCGACCAGGGTGTGTACCTCGATTGCCACAAAGGACTCATCGAGTTCTGGTAGTTGTTTGAAGGAGATGTTCCTCTTGACAGCTATTGCAGCACCATCAAACCTTTCCTGGGAATGGTTCTTCATGATCACTCTGTAGCCCGGTATTTTAATGCAACCAGCTGTAGTGTCGATACCGTGCTCCGTGATGAGAATGATGTCAGGGTCGTGCACACGGAATATGTTACCATATGCCGTGGCTTTCTCCTCCCATCCATTCACGTTGAGTGTCAGAATCCTCATTCTGTTGCTTACTCTCTCCATCTATTTGTCACTTAGTGCTTCTGGGTGATGTTCTTTTTCCTCCCGTTTCTCTTCTTCCTAAACTCAGCGTTTGAGATCTGCTCGCATGTGCTGTGATGTAGAATCACATTTTGCGTGAGCAGGGCCTCCTCCACAGTCTCGGGATCTACTTCTGAGTCATATTCCCATTTGTAGATCTTAGACCTTATGCCCTGGAATATGCTCCTGGTTTCCATCTCCTCCGGGAAGGGGAATTGCTCACAGGCGTATATCCTAAGGTTGATGTAGTTTGCCCTTATCTTCTTCACTCTCTTCTTCTGTTCTTTCTTATCCTGGGGTTTGGGTGTATCAGTGTCTGAGGAATCTGAGGATTCCGAAGAACTGCTATTATCTGAGTTGATATTTTTTGCCGATTTTTGTTTACCATGGGTGGGAGCAGGAGTTGTCGCCTCGACTGCTACTTTCCGTGCTTTATTATTAGATTTCTTGGTTGTGTCCGTAAGAGTCGTGGTTGCAGTATTCTGTTCCTTCGGGGCCATCTGCAGATGCAGCACGTCCCTCGAGGGTGGGTTGTCCGGGAACCACATTTGTTCCATACCGTTCTTTGCCAACATTTGGTTTAGGACTGTTGCAAATGTACCCGGGCGGGCCAAGTTCATAACGTGTGCATGGAGGATGCATGTCATGATTTTGGTGGAGCCCTCGTTTTCTATTTTCAGATACGTCTTTTTGGCGTCCACCTCGGAGATGGCCGCCTTAGCAGCCTGGGCGTAGGACGTGTTCGCTCTACGCGTCTCCTCATTCTTCTTGGCTTCCTGCTTTCTTCTCATAATTTCTTTTTTGGCGGGGCATGACATGGCCATAGTCCTATGACCTTGCCCACAGCTTATACACTTCACCGTGTTACTGTCACAGTTGCGCCAATTGTGGCCCTTCTGACTGCATTTGGAACAGGATTCTTGGGGCTCCTTACAGTCTTTGGTGGGGTGAGACTCCATCTGGAAGCACTTGAAGCAGAACTGTACTGGGGTGTATTCCCCCTTTTCCACCTGTTCTCCGCTGATCTTGGCATTGAACATTAGTAGTCCTTGTTCCTTTGCCTTATGTGCCATGGTAGTCTCCGTGAAGACCACCTTGAACACATGCGTGTATTCACCGCCGTCCCTTCTATTAAGAAACTTAATAACCTCAGCAACCTTGGCCCAGGCTTGCCGAAGCTCAATCTCCTCTCGGATCTCCTCCGCGGTATGCTGCCCAATCCATGGGTCGATTCGACGACACACCACGCTCCTATGGGCCAGAATCTGGGGGGGTACTGCTGGCTGTAGTCCAATGGCTCGCAGCGCTTCTACTGCCTTTTCTTTGGTTATCTCCTCGATATCTTTTTCCCTCTCGCAAATGGCGATATAACCTGAGGGGATATCCAGCAGCCTAACCATAGCTATACCCAGTGCTCCATACACGGCCTCAAAAGTGGATTCTCTGCTGGGTTTGGGTTGTCCGTCGACAACCCGCAGAGGAATCCTGGTCGTGTGGTCCTGGGCCATCTCTTCACAAGAGTGGCCCTTCAGTCCAGTTAATAGCTTGTCTTCGTTTGCTCTCGATGTGGGTGATTGGTGTTTCTTGAGATTGGTGCTCCTTCTCTTCTTGGATTGTTAATTGGGGTAGTTGGTGACTCCCGCTACTTCATCACTAAGCTTACGTGAACTGAACTGCCAAATGGGGGGGGTGAATGATGGAAGGTGGACCCGGGCGAGGCCCCTCAGATGGGTGATGAGTGGCGGACTTGATGATGGGTGGTGATAGAATCAACTACCACCCCCCGGGGGTGCCGCCCCATCTGGGGTTTGGATATCGATGCTGTTTCCAACTTACACAGGGACGGTTGTATGTCCCCCTGTGGTCTTGGCCGGAAGTTACCCTTAGAGATTAGAGCGAACTCTTCCCCAAAGCTTTCAGCATCGCCTCGTAACCGGGCGGTCTCTTCCGTAGAGTTCCACAGTGGGCTAATCCTCAAACCTGCTTTCCTTTACGTCCCCAATTATGTCTATCAAAGTGGACCGACATAGTTGTGGCGAGACTAGATGAGTGGCAGATCAGTTCATTTCAGCTTCGCGACTCCGTAGTGGGAGGGGGGGGGGTTAGCACGACATCAAATCTTCTTAGTGCCGGTATAAAATTCGTAAAAGAATTCTCCCCGTAAGGATGATGAGGCTCCAAAAAATGGCGTTTTGAGTTTCCCTTGCCTCCGACTTTTCCTCCTTTTCCAAAAATGAGATCTTCTCAGCGTCGACTTTTCAAGTGAAATTATGCTGCCTTCTTTCTGTACTAACTTTTTTTCACAAACGTACACCCATATAAATAGTCATTTCATCTAGTCATAATACTACAAAATTCCACCAATCAGGATTGAGATACATTTAATCGTCATACTTATGTTCATTTTTCTGACATAGGGGAAGAGTATATGTAGGTGAGGGGGATAGGCCTGCCTTGCTTGCATGAGCAGACCCCCTCCCGCTTTGACAGCAATCTTGTACGGATAATTATTAAAAGTGAATTTTTAGCGAAAAAGTGAATAGCGTGACCCTACTTGTTAGTAATAGCAGGATACTTCGGAATTCAGTGGACCACTTGCTTTTCAAAGTGATATACGGTTAAGGAAGAAATCTTCGCTCCTTTGTGGACACGGAGATCAAAACCCTCCCCGGCCCACCCGCTTGCCAGGAAAAAAAAGTCATTTGAGGTAAAGTAAAAAAATTTTTTGGACATTGAACCCTCTTTTTCTTTCTCACCTCTTTCCGTCTAGAAACAAAACAAAAAGTGAACACAGTGAACACTACAAACATAATAAACTGTAACGCATCGTAAGATGCACATATCATGAGAGAAACCCTACGAATTACTCTTCGGGTCCTCTCGGAGGGCCCGAAACCCGAACGTGAAAAGGTTTTTGAAACGGTTTATGGATCCCTACGAATTGCTTTAGTACGACTGGTAGACTTGAACAATGGTTACTCGGCTATCTGCGCGAGGGAGGCTGATTGTGAAGCCTTGACCTCCGGGAAAGCCGTTGAATGCCTTAAGAAAATCAACCTCAGACCGCAAACACCACCACAAATAAGGACCCACCGCAGTTTAATCTGCAGGCGCCTTGACCCCTGGGTTGGGAGCCACTCGGCTGACGAAATCAAAAGGGAAATTGAGAACAACCACGACTGGGCAAAAGTAGCGGAAGTCTTCAAATTTAAAACTTACACTCATGTTTTCAAAGTGGTATTCGAAGATACGGCTATGGCTCAGAAGGCAAAGGATAATGGACTGCTTCTCTTCAACGTGCGAGTTTGCCCAGAGCAGATGGAACGTGAGGAGTTTGTTGATTTGCAAATGTGCTTCAGGTGCTACAAATACAACAAACACACCACGTCCAACTGCCCTGAAAACAAAGACCTTAAATTGTGTTCCATTTGCGCCGGTCGTGACCATTTTTGGCGCGAATGCAAGAACAATACCACCAAATGTCTTAATTGCTCAGGCCCTCACCGGACCATGTCTATGGCATGTCCGATTAAAAAGCAGGAATTGAGCAATCAAAGCAAGCTTAAACGTGAATCGGAAGAGAATAAAGCTAACTCCACCTACGCTAAAGTAGCCAAAGCCGCCATCGCCGAATCAAACAGTCAAAATCAGAAACAATACCTACACATCGAAAATGAGCATTCCACGAAAATTATGTGCTGCATATATTATGCACACATACAAAATATAACACGCCCCGGTACTTTTGCCACAGAAGTTAATCGCATGCTCGTGAAAAACGGGCTTAGCGAGATGTGGTTCCCCGATAACCCCCCTTCAGAGGAGGTTATGAGAATAACCGTTGCTCCTCAGTGCCAAGAGAAGTGCCAGAAGATTCAGACCCCAAACACAGCCATCTCACGGGACCCCCGACTGAACAAACCAAAAGAAACACAAACACAAAAACAGGCGCCACTCACCCCCAAAAAATCCACACCACAAGAAACAAATACACACACCCCCACACCCACACCAACAAAAGAGGCAGTCCGACCCAAGGAGACCAGGTCCCCTAGGTCAAGGAAGATCTCAAAAACTCGCGGCCCACGGTCTACCTCCTCATCCCGAGGAAGGGAGCACCAGCTTAAGTACCACTCAAGAGGCTTTAACCTGAAATTGTACGCCCCTGAATCTGCCCCATTCCCAACTGAATTGGACTCCCGTGAAGTGTCGGAAGGTCTTAGGACCGGAAGATACAAATGGGAATGCTCCGACGAGGTACCGGAGCGACAGGTTGAGGAAGCCCTCTCTCAAAATAAGGTTAAGCTGGCCACGGACTGTTTTTACACAATCACCGACACTGAATTGAGGAAAAAAAGAAACGGCAGGGAGCGCACCCCGCCCAATACACCACACGGGGCTAAAGTAGATCGCGAATAAGCGTCTACTTTAACTCCATACACTAATAGAACCTACATTACTCAAAATGACCAACAGACTAACAGTAATACAAATGAATGTTAATGGATGGGACGGAAAAGGTTCCATCTACGGCAACATTCTACGACAAAGTGACCCCGACATTATACTAATTAATGAACACGGAATGACTGAACATAAAGAAATTAAAATTTTTCAATACGACGTCATTAGCAAAAATCATAGTCAGGAACGGTATGACGGCTGCGCAATAGCCGTCAAAAAAGGTTTAAAGTACAAAAGACTACCCGACTTAGATGAATCTTACCTTGCCATTGAGGTAGGCACTACCCTGGGGGGTCTAGTCGTGGCCACGGGGTACCAACCCCCAAGACGCGGCTATGTACCCCTGCACAACCTTCTACAGGTCTTCAGCCATAAGAAAAATGCAATCTTTGCTGGAGATCTGAACGCAAGGTGTGCAGCGTCAGGGTATACTTCCTACAACAATGCAGGTAGAAACATTGAAGTCCTACTTGACAGAAATTACGGGACGAGAATCGGACCAGAATTCCCGACATATATTACAGGCTATGCAGCAACGAAACCTGATATTGTTTTATCCAGTATCAGGTTTCCATATAACTACTACATTGAACCAGGCCCCATTATTCCAAGTGACCACCAGGCAATTAAAATCACAATTAGCGTAAACCCCATTCAGATTGCAATCCCAGAACGCAAAAGCTATAAGCAGGCGGACTGGGAAAGCTACAAAAATTATCTTCTAAATTATACCCCAGACCCTTTAATTGACGCTAATTTAGAAGAAATAGATGAAGAGCTGGATAAGATCACTGACCTCCTTATAAAAGCAGATAAAAATAGTATTCCCCGCATTAAATATAAAACCCTTCCAGCTCCTATTTGGACCCCCCCCCATGAAAGCCCTGGCCCAAGAATATAGGGACCTGTCCGATGTAGTAGCGCTGACAGGCCCCAACCACAATATCCTTAGACGCATAAGACAGATAAAAGACGAACTTCAGACACTCATTACAGACGAACAAATACAGGTATGGAACAGACTAATTGAGGGACTTGACATAGAGAGAGACTCACGGACCTTTTGGCAGACATACAGACGTTTAAAAGGACAACCCCCTCAAAAGAAAGTTGTACTCAAACATGACGATAAAGAAATTGACGAGAATACAGAGATTGAGGAAATTTTTAGGACATTCTGGTCCTCAATCTTTAAAATTACCCCCGAAGAAAACGACAACTATGACCTCGATTTCGAAAATAACATTATCCAACAACTAAACACACAAATACATAAAACCTCCCCTCATCACTGTGTGTCGCAGGAAAGAGCGATGGAGGGCTATGGGAGTAAAATAAGTGCCCAAGAGCTCTCCATCGCACTAAAATCCTTTCGTCAAAGAGCACCGGGTACCACGGGGCTGACCAGGGAAAATTTCATTAAGGCCCCGCCTAATGTTCTGAGTGGGCTACTTAACATCATGAATGCCGCTCTGAACACAGGCTATTTTCCCGACCAGTGGAAAGTGGCCAAAATGATCTTCCTTCCCAAATCGGGAAAGCCCCCGGACTGCCCCGCAAACTTCCGTCCGATATCTCTCTTAGAATTTGCTGGCAAAGTCTTCGAGAAGATATTGGCAAACAGGGTCAACTCTTTTCTTGATGAAGCCAACCTGCATAACGAGCAACAGCACGGCTTCAGAAAGAAAAGAGGGACTGACACGGCACTAGCCGTTATTACGGAAAAGCTTGCAAAGATCAAGGCAAGTAAAAGGCATGCCGACCTGGTGCTCCGCGATGTCAGAAAAGCATTTGACAAGGTTTGGAAGAGAGGCTTGCAATTTAAGATCCTGCAAGTAGGCCTCGACCCCATTCTTGAAAGGATTCTATGCGACTATATAATGGAGAGGAGAGCGTATATACAGATCAAAGAGCACAAAGGCCCCGAGTTCGAGCTCGAATCTGGGGTCCCACAAGGGGGGTGTCTCTCCCCCCTTTTATACAACATATATACACGTGACTTACCACAACCTCTTTCCGAAGGTACGATATACGTTCAGTTCGCTGACGATATATCGCAAATTTGTACAGCCGCCTACGTTCACAGGGAATTTATGGCGAGAAATACGGCTAGGGAGATTTCCAACATCAACTCTTTCGAGAGAAAATGGAAGATTTCGACCAATGCCCAAAAATTCAAAATAATTCCCATGTTTCGCAAGACCTTCAACGATATACGGGTAGAGGGGGAGAGAATCCCCTACTGCTCAGAAGGGACGGTCCTGGGGCTCAAAATCACCACAGGGGGATACAAGTGTCATATCGAGCGGACAGTCGCGAATAGCAAGAGAGATTTGAGGGAGTTTTATAGGTTCATGGACCTTACTCGCTCAAATAAACTCAAGATATTCAATGCGTGCATTCGTTCGAGACTCTTGTACCCCCCGGTGCCGCTGAACGCGAGCGCCATGACCCACATTGCGAAACTACAAGTCATCCAGAACAAAGCGGTTCTCCTTATTACAAATACCCGAAGAAGAGAACATAAAAGACAAAGGGAGCTCCACGACTCGGTTGGATTAACTCCGATCAATGTGGCGCTCCACGAGAGAGCTAAGAGGATATGGCAGGCCATTGGCGCCCGCTTGACCCCTGAATTCTCTCGTACACACTTAGAAATCGAAGCAGACCGACAAAAAAGACCTTTTAGAAGTAGTAAACTACAGACAGACAATGACGTAATCCCAAAATACACCGGACAGAACTGACAAAATACGAAGTAATTCGCAGGTTCCTTTAGAATATCCAATTCAAATTAAAAATCACTTGAAAAACGCAAAAATAAAGAAAATTTTCACTTTCACTTTTTCAAAATCATATTAATTAATTAATTAATAAATCAATACCCCTCAAAAACTTTTACTAAAGTCATAGCGGGAATAAAAACCCCGCCAAAAATAAAGGCTTGAATGCCTTAAGCAATCAACCGATCAGTAGGATCGTAACCATAATTAAATTAAACATGTTTAATTTAATTATATAAACTATGGATTGTAATTCATAGTTTATCAAAAAATACACGAAACAACCACAAAGAACACAACTAACCGTACATTGACAGAGCTACCCTTTCACCAGGGATCTTTTTATTCTTTCTCCTACACACTATCTATTCTTTAAACTCACACTTTAACCACTTTACTCTCTTACTATTCTCTCTCTAATTCTACCTATATTTCATCTCTTATTTTGTCCAATGTTCAATGAGGGGGATAGAGAAAGGGTGTGTGGATAGACAGCGGAAAGTAGACCAGTGGTGAAAAGAGAAAGAAGTGTGGTAGGGTGCAAAGTGATGCTAGAGCCTGGTGATCAGGCCTATCGCTTTAAATTTTTTTTGTTTTGCAGTTTCATTGTTGTTTATCATTTTATATATATATATATATATATATATATAATATGGTGTTCAAGTCATTTGTCTTCAAATGAGTTAATGTATTTGGTTATGCTGTGCGCGTTTGCTGTTGCTTTGGTAATTGCGTTAATTATTATTTCCTATGTTGTTTAGTGTCTTTGTTTTTTCGTATATTTTGTAATGTGTGTAGTTTGTGTATTTTGTTTCTTCGTGATTTCTTGTACGGTGAGTTTCAGTCTTCATCGGTAGATTTTTTCTTCTTCGGTAAGTTTGTCTCCATCGGTGAGTTTTGTCAATATCGGAGAGTTTTGTCAAAATCGGTGAGGTTTCAAGATTTGGTTAGCTTCGTCTTGGTTTGGGTAAAAAACATCTCATCGTGCGTAGAACGGCACTTCTGCTGCGCCAGCTAAATTCACGGCGGAGCTTTAAAATCTGGCGCGACTTATAGCTCTTCTATTTTGGTCAATCATTTAAACGATTTCATCGTCCAATTCACGGTTGACCTTTTCCAGCATATTGCTTGTCCGTTCTTATATGACAGCGTTAATGGGAGTCAACCCCGCCTCCCGGTGTAGCTCTTCTTGTCTTCTTCTTTCCATTCTGCGTGTACCTGTAATTAGGTACGCGCATTTGTTCTGCACCACCTGTAGTCTCCTCTTCTGTGTCTTTGAGACACACGAGAGGGTGGAAGCGGGGTATAGCAACGTCGATCTTACCTTACACGTGCAGTGTAAATCTTTTTCTTGATGCTTTGACGAAGATTTCTGAGCCTGTATACATAGACTCTTGGCTGCAGCGATGGCCTTGGTGATTCGTTCTTGGGCGTGTTTCTTGTACACGGATGAGGTAATCTTCATTCCTAGTACATTGCATTCAGTCGTGTAGAGATATAAGCTACCCCCTACCCTGACGTCATCAAGTAGTTTCCTGCCTATGGGGACTACTTTGAACTTATCCTGGTTGGTACGGATTTTCCACCGAGGCCTCGTAGTTGTTAAGGTTTTCAATTTCTGCTGCTGTCATACGAGCTTTCCAAGGCGCATTCCTCCATGGACAAGTGATTATGTGGGTGAAATCATCGGCGAATTGAATGCAAGTGGGGCTTACGGGGGCCGGGACATCCGCAAAGTCAATCAAGTAAAGAGTGAAAGACAGGCCCCCCCCCCGTCCCCTGGGGGAGGCCCGAAGTGAGCGTAAACTTTGGTCCGTCCGTGCAGCCTAAACTGATGTACGCCGCCCTCTACATGACATAGTCACAGAGAGTTCTTTCTAAGTTTTCACTTAGGCCCAGTCGTAAGATCTTTTACTGCATTCCTCGTTGCCACACCCTATCAAACACCTTTGATACCTCCCGACAAAAAATATCCACGTAACTCTTTTCCTGTTTTGCTTGGGCTAGCTTTTCCTTGATGACGTTAATCGCCATCTCCGTACTTCGCCTTCTCCTAAACCCGAATTGGTGTGGGTAATAGAGTGAGTTTTCCTTCAGGTGAGACACCAGTCTTTTGTTGAGGATCTTCTCAAAGAGCTTCCAGCCAAATTCCAGAAGTGAAATTGGCCGGTAGCTCTCCTTCAACGTTGAGTTCTTTCCATGCTTATGCAAGAATATCATCTTAGGCTGTTTTATAAGCATCCAGAAAGTATCCCGTATTGAGACAGGCGTTGTATATTCTTCTCATTCCTTTGATGACACTGGCTGGTGCCTTTCAAAAGTTAAGCTTTGTAAGCCCCGATTTTCCGGGGGCTTTTTGTTGGAATGGGCGAAGCGCGCTGAGTAGTTCTTCTTCTGTAATCTCGGCGTCTCCGTCGCGCTGTCTATCCACCTGGTGGTGAGGGTGCGTCTTGTTTATTTTTTCGTTTAGCTCGTTGATGATGTTGCTTTCGAACTCTAGGTCATAGTCTTCGTTCTCTTCTTCAGTTATACTGAAGATCTTTTCCCAATAACTTCGGAATATTTCTTCAACTTCTTGCTCTTCTGTTTCGATGTTTCCGTCATCTTTCTGTAGCTCGATCTTATGCTTCTTCCCAGTCGATCCTTTGAGAATTCGGATCTTTTTTCAAAATTCTTTGGGGGTTGTTTCATGATCGAGGCTATCGATCGAGTCCTCCCATCTTCTATTCTGCTGTTCAGTTCTTCTTTGATTTCTTTACTTCTCTGCATCGAGTGAACCGATGCATTCACGATGTTGAGTTCATACATTAACTTCAGTTCATGGTATAGTTCATTCATATATTCGGTCCACTCGTAGGTCGAGATGGTTCTATATTCGGATTTAGGCATACAAGCCCTATCTGCGTCGATGAGTTGGTTATTGAGGTCGTCGAGTGCCTCGTTAATCTCCTCGAGAATTGCCTTGTCTAGGTTGGACGGATCGTAGGCCTCGAGAAGGTGCGCTTACCCTGTCCAGTCTGCTCTTTTGTAGTTCTTTCTGACTACGACTTGTATAGGGTTCCTGTTGATAGTGAGTAGGATCCCTATATGGTCACTACATGGTACCTGGACTGGTTCCATGTAGTAATTGAACGGTAGCTGACGATTTGCCAGACAGATGTCTCTGACATAAGTGGGGAAGTCAAAGCCTATTCGCTGGGCAATATTTCTGTCCAGCAACAGGTCCAGGCTTCTCCCTATGTCGTTGTAGGCCCTGTAACTGGATTCTCGGCATTTGGCGTTCAGATCCCCTATTAATATAGTGGGGGCTCTTCTGCCAAATAGGGTAGTGAGAGTGTGAATAGGTAACACACTCCGGTAGCAATGACCAGCTTTCCTAAGTCGAGTTCGACCTCAATCGCGAGGTAGGATTCTTTTAGATTCCGTGTCTGCTTGTATTTAATCCCTTTCTTGATTGCAATAGCGGCGCCATCGTACCGCTCTTGTGAATAATTGGTGATCAACACATCTTAGTTCCAGATCTTCATTTCTGTTCTACGCGTGTCGATCCCGTGTTCTGAAATCAGTATGATGCCTGCATCAATTTCCAGGAATACATTTCCGTAAAGAATCCTTTTCGTCGTCCAGCCGTTGGTGTTGATTTCCATTATCTTCAGTGCGTTCCGTAACATGGTGAGTTGTTTTTACCTATTTTTCTTCTTAGTTCTTTTCTGCTTGGGCGCTGGCTGGGCGGTTTTACTCGGCCCAGGGTTTTCCTTTTGCGGAGGGGAACTCGTGGTTTTTGCCCTGCTCTACCTTAGCTCGTGTACGAGTGCAGGGGCCTTCTTCGCTGTCAGATGAGGAGGAACCATCCTTGCTTCCAGCCTTTTCCTCTTCTTCGTCTTTTCCGTTTTTTTCCGATGAGGGAGCTTCAATGATCTCCTCTAATCCAGACTTGACGTTATTATTCCTTATTACTGAGTCCTTGAAAGCCTTGGAGCATTCTGGGTCTTCAGGCATGATTACTGAAGGAAGATTGTTTACCTTCAGGAGAGCGTTAAGAACTTGCTTATAACAGCCGGGTTTCACTGGATTTGCCACATTTGCATGAGATATTTAGATTAAGATCTTCGCACCTAGATCCACGGTGAAGTTCATTTGTGCGAGTGCCGATTCAGGCTTTACCTCTGCATTTTTGTTAGAAGCGTTTGCATAAGTTACTTCTTTTGTCTTTCTCTCTTCATCTTCTTTTCTCCTGATTATTTCGCGGCGCTTGGGGCAGTTAAGGGCCATGGTCCTATGCTCCCCTTTGCAATTTAGGCATCTATTTGTGGATTTTTCGCAATTGTCGAACCAGTGCCCTTCTGTGGCGCATTCACTGCACCACAGTTTGTATGCTGTTAAACTTCTCCTTCTGGATGTTTTCTCCTGGTATTCTCATGTTGAATACAAGAATACAATTTGGGGTTGCCTTTCTTGCCATGTCTGTTGTGGAGAATGTTATTTTAAACACATGGGTGTGTTCGCGAAATTTTATGATCTCACGAAGTTGGGCCCATGGGTTGCTCCTCGTAATCCTTTGCTTAAGCTCTTCGGGTTTGTGCTCGCCCACCCAGCTCTCCACTTTGCGGCAGATGACGCTTCTGTTCGCTGCAACTTGTGTGTGTGTGGGGGGGGCTTCCAGACCGGTGTTCTTCAGGGTTCTCGCTCCCTCTTCTGATAGGAGCTGGTCTACATCTTTGGTCTCGGCACACATGGCGATGAATTCCGATGATACTTCGATAAGTTTCACCAGTGCCACTTTAAGCTCGATGTATAAGGTTTCACATAGGTTCTTCTTGGTGGGGGTCTTCATGCCGGCGATGGTCCTTAATGGGACCCTCTTAGTGAGGTCCTCCATTGTCTTCTGATTTTTTCTTTTCCTGTAACTAAAGTGTAATTAATATATTTTATGAGTGAAAAGAAAGTTAGGGTGTGGTAAAGGAGGTAAAGGATGGTGTAGGTAGGGTTGTGAACGGGTACAATAAATGGTGAGAAATGCCCCCGTCCATTTTCCTGTTGTTTCCCCCCTCGTGTGCTGCCAGAATGATGGGTGATAGATGGGATGGGGTGGTTTTCGGGTGGGGACCTCAGAGAGTTGAGCTTGGTAGACTTGATGCATAGCGGCCGAATCAGCGACCGCTAAGTTTTTGCCACTCCCTCTTGGGTACATACGCCTTAACTGCATCCAACTACATAGAGACGGGAGTATTTCCCTCTGTCGTAGAATGACTCCCGACGATACCATATATATCTATTCGTTGAGGGAACTTCCTTAATTATCTTTAGAGTGCGTTTACTGTCTGGCGGCCGATATTATGTATCTTCAAAATGCTTAAGAAGTGGAACTGAGCTCAAGGATAATAATATTGCTATCATTAATATAATAGAGTTTTATTAATAATAACTATAAACAATACACAAAAACGGAAAATATTGACATAAACAGAATGGAAAGGGTCGTGGAGACTCGGGCTAATCCGAGGATTTAAAGGATTAAAAAAAGGTAAAACAAATATAGAGTTAAAGAGATGGGATGGTTCGATAAACAATTTAAAGCACAGGATAGAATTGACAAAAGGGATCAATACTCAAAAGGTGACGTTTGGCTTACGTAACTTTTCATTAGGGTGCAGTGGAAGGTACTTGAAGGAATATTCGGTCCGCTGGCGAGTTCCAGCCGAAGGGGGGGGATAAAAGGATCCTGACGAGGCGTCTTGGAAAGGAGAACCGTTACTCGACGAACGGCTTGAAGAACAATGGCTGTTCTACTTTGTTCTCTTCTGAACAAAGGGGGGAATGAGAACCGTCTCTTGTCTACGGGCTCAAGAACAATGGCTGTTCTAATGTTGTTCTCCTTTGAACAACAGGGGGGATGAGAACCGTTTCTTGGCGAAGGGCTCAAAACGAACAATGGCTGTTCTAATGCTGTTCTCCCTTGAACAACAGGGGGGGAAGAGAACCGTTTCTTGGCGAAGGGCTCAAAACGAACAATGGCTGTTCTAATGCTGTTCTCCCTTGAACAACAGGGGGGGGGGAAGAGAACCGTTTCTTGGCGAAGGGCTCAAAACGAACAATGGCTGTTCTAATGCTGTTCTCCTTGAACAACAGGGGGGGATGAGAACCGTTTCTTGGCGAAGGGCTCAAAACGAACAATGGCTGTTCTAATGCTGTTCTCCTTGAACAACGGGGGGGGGGAAGCCTTGGGGACTTGTCGTCGGAAAGGCTCGAACCTTTGGCACTCAAGGAATATTGTCCTCCTTCTGGACAAGTGATGGTGAATCTCGAGGTCGAGGTCCCTTGGCGCACAAAGGGAGAGAGGGTCGTGGTGATGTTTCGCGACGAAAATCTGGATCTCCAATCTGATCTTAGTGGTAAAGTTTCCATATAAATAGCCAGGACATCTCCTTGGCGTGGGGGAAAATGGAGTGGAAGCTTGGAGGGAACGCACAGCCGGGCCGGGGAACAATGCCTTATCTGTTCATAAGCCTAACTCGATCTGGCGAGGTCGGCGTATGGGGGCGATCGGGGGGACGATAACCTCCTTGTTTAAACATTGGCATCCGGTAGCTGAGATAAGACTCCAAGCCTCGAATCGAAGATGCACGTGGGCAGCATCGTGGTTTTAAATAATACGGGGTAGGAGTCGAAATTAAACGCAGCTTTAACACGTTCTATCACACCCTCTATTATTCTGGCCGGGTCCCCCGGGCGATAAGGATTTCTCCTCCGTCCGGGAATCGCAGTTATGCCTCAGTATCGAGAAAATTTCTGACCTATGCTTCCGCTGTGGGCTAGGCCTCAAACCAGTTTTCCCATAAGCCCCTAATTATGCCAGTCCAAGTGGTCAGCATAGTTAAGACGAAATCAATAAATGGCAGACATCCGAGCGGGTTCGCACGCAGAGCGATGGACGGAAACAGTGAGGTGCTTAAGCCCTCATTCAATTACGAGGCTTCGACGTAAAAAAAATGTATCTTCCTTTTCTGAAGGATGAAACTGGGTTCACCGTAAAACTTCCAAAGAAGGAGTTCGTCTATGTAAGCAGTCCTCAAAAATCAGTCACTAAACAAGTGAAAATGCTGTATCCGTAGGTTCTCAGCAGAGCGCAGTAGTCGGATAATCGGCCGTCTGTTCATTTTTGGAATAACATACCTTAGCGTTGATGATGATGTACTCAGTTTTTTGAAAAAAGATGGTATAGTGGAAGATATAGTGGGTGAAAAATAAAGAGGGAGAAGAGGGGGTGGGATGTTTTGCCCTAGTAGGGAGGGCATCGCTTTATTTTATTTGATTTCATTTTTCCTTTATTTGTGTTGTTATTTTGTGTTTTTTAACGTCTGTCTGTGTTCCTTCGGGTGTTTTTAATGTTCTTCTTTTTGTATTTTGTTTCTTCTTCACTGTTGTTTTGACTTTTAGTGTAATAATGTTTGTTGTAGCATTCAAGCCTTTTATAGCTTTCTTGCCGACAAAGCCATTTCAGTGTTGTTTGTAATCTCGTTTTTCGTGAGTAACTGTAATTGATTTAGATGTGATGTGTTGTGATTTTTTTATGTGTATATTGGAGTGATATTTTCTCTTGAACAAAGTTTTGTGCTAGGGAACCGGCTTCGGCGTGAGGTTTTCGCCCGTAGCAACGCAGGTATATTTATGATGATGATGATATATTTATTTGAAAGAGTACAAGACATTATTATAAATTAATTTATACAACTTTATTTAGTAATAGTGTTGAAAAAAGGAAAAAAAATTTATTGCTGAGAAGGGGAAGGATTTAGTAGAAGGCATAGGTACATATAGTGGGTTCTCCTGGAGCATGTTACGCGGGAGCTCAGCTTTTTACATAGAAAAAAAATTTAACATTTTAATTTTTACCCAATAATAGGGTTTTGTTTATAAATTCTTCTATCAGTTTGTTATGACAATGTTTGGTTGATATTTGTTTATATCATTGCTTATTTATCCACTTATTTACTTGTATCTACAATATTATTATCTTACACTCATTCTTAATTATTGCTATATAATACACTTGTTCTTAATTATTGCTATATAATACACTTGTTCTTAATTATTACTATACAACTACACTTCCAGTTATCGCTACTTAATAACTAGCTTATGCTCACTTGTTAGATTATTACTACTAATCAGTTGTAATGCACTGGTTTTTACTGTTAATGTTTGCTATTCACATTAATATTAATACTTAATATTTATGTATTCATATTTATTCACTGGTTTATTATTTACTATTCACATTAATATAACTTAGTTATTTATGTATTTATATTTATGCACTGTTTTATCATTTACTATTCACATTAATATATCTTAGTTATTTATGTATTTATATTTATGCACTGTTTTATTTATTATTCACATTACTATAAATTCTTATTAATTATGTATTTATATTTATTCTTCCGAATTTCACTTTTAATTTTAATTATTTAACACTTTTTAACGATTAGTTTATTTCCGATGTCCTCATCCCGCACTTTATGCTTTTGTAAGTCGACCCGTTCACTGTGTGTAAGCTTGTATCTGGTATATACATCGTTCCGCTGCACAGGAGACTTTCGATTTCCTTTGGGGACCACGGCCCCTCAAAGGTCCACTTGAAGTCCCCGTTTCGGATTCCCTGAACTATCTTGACGTGGTTGTTCTTTTCCGGACGCCGTCCGATGCTACCGAAGATTTTTAAGTTGACTTCCTCCCCGTCGAAAAAGTGTCCTTTTTCAAGGACTTCGATTTTTTCGGTGAGAGACACTCCTGGATAACTATCGTCATCCTCCGAGCATTCGTCTGATTCCGTTTGCCTGTCTTCTTCTTCTACTTTCGCTGCTGCTCTGATGTTCTTTTTCTTTTTGTTACGTTTGTTCTTCGGGCTGTTTCTGGTGGTTGCTGGGCTTTCTTTATTATCTTCTCTTTCTTATTTTTCCATTTCCTGGCTAACGTCTTCTTTCGTGCTCTCTGGTTGTTGTTGTTACTTTTCATTTTGTTTTGGCTTTTCCTTTGGAGTCACCGTTGGATCTTCCACAAATTTGATGTTGAGCACATCCTGAGACGCTGGGTTCGGCGGGAACCACAGCTTCTTTTTGACACCATTATGTTGGAGCATATTATTTAGCTCCTCCGAGAAGCTGCGGGGGCTTGCAAGGTTCGCCAAGTGGGCGAAAATGACCATGGTCATGATTTCCTTGCACTCAACCGGCATGACGAGTTTCGGAGAAGCTCTTTCCGTAGTCATTGTGGTTGCATGTGCCGATGCTGCTGCGGCCTTAAGACCCTGCGCTGGACCTTGTTTCCTTTTCCTTTTTTATTTTTTGTCTCTTCTCTCGAATCATTTCTTTGCGCAGGGGACATCTCATGGCCAGGGCCCGATGTTCCCCTCCACAATTTGCACATCTCTCTTTTCCTTCTTTGCATTCTCTCCAACCGTGGCCGGTTCGAGAGCATGCTGCACAGGTCTGTTCTTTCTTTGGACAGTCCCTTGTCGCATGGCTTTCAATGGCGAGGCAGTTTTGGCAGTTTTTCAAAAAGATGTATTCTTCTGCCTCAATTTGTTCTGGAGCTACCCTTAGGTAGAACCCCAGAAGGCCGTCCCTCATTGCTCTTTGCGCCATTTCGCTTCTGGTGAAAATGATCTTGATGAGCAACTTCCCAATTTTCTCCACTTCGGATATCTTGGCCCACGACTGCTTGGAGATCAGCTCAGCCTTGATGTCTTCGGTGGAATTGTCTCCTCAGGAAAATGGTGCGACTAACGAGTAGTTCGTGAGGGACAATCGCCTGTAGCCCTATTTCGCGTAGGGGAATTTTCGATTCTTCTGAAACAAGGAACTCCACGTCCTTGTTTTTCCAACACACCACTACCCACCCATTTAATGTCTCGAGGAGACGGGTTAGTTCGATGTCTATTTTGCCAACTATCGTTTCGAACACGGCTTCTCTGGTTGGTTTTTGTTGCACCGCAATTAACCGGAGGGGGATCCATTTGGTGTCCTGGGGGGCTGGGGGACCCATGTCCCCCTGCCGACAGTGCTGCCCTTCCCCCTTCTGGGCCTCGCCTGTGTCACGGGGAGGTGAAGTACCTCACTACACAATTGACGAGTGCGAGATTTATATGTTAGTGTCGTTTTTTGGTTTCCCTACCTAAAACTTTTCCTCCTTTGCCGGGAGGAGTTGATTCAGAACACTACTAAGGTTCAAGGTTCAAGGTTTATTAAGTTATAAATACAAAAAAGGAGGTAATTACATACTATATATGTAGTTAAAATGATAGAAAAATAGTGGTGAAAATAGATTTAGCAGAAGGGTTTAAAGCACTGAGTAGAAGTAGGAAAAGATAGCATCCCGGAGACATGGAAATCATAATCAGTTTAGTTTTCAAGATATTTACAATTTTCATACTATATAAAGATTATGGGTAATTACTATATATACTTAAATTTACATTTTTATACATTTGTTATAATTTATTTAATTTTTTGGTTTCTTATATTTTACTATACATTAAATTTACGGTTGTATTTTGCTTATTTAATTTTACATTAAATTGATTGACATTAGAATTTGATTTTTCGTCAGTGTTTAAAATTATCACTTTTTGCTTATTTATTTACTTCATTATTTTCATTAGTTTAATTTCATTAAATTAGTTAAGTTTACACTATATATGTTCATTATTTTACGTTGAATTAGATTTACTCTCACTGACTATAATTTTAATAATTGTTCACTTTTGCTTTATTTGTTCTTATTTCTTTTACTTTACTATTTTCACTATGTTACTTTTTAATAAATTAGATTTGATTCACTAGATATGGTTCACTATTTTTTATTTACTTTAGTTGCTCACTTTTGCGTATTCATTATTTGATTTGCGATGTCTTCTGTCCACTCCGTATAGTTTTGAATGTTGACATGTTGACGTTATGCACATCTCTCGGGTTGATGTATACTAGGGACTTTAGGAGTAGGGCTGACACTTCTTTCTTGGAGTATGGTCCCTGTACGTCCATTTGTTCTCACCTGCGGCTAGGCCGATGATGAGTAGATCCAGGTCGTCCTTGGGAGCCGGGGACAGGGGGGAGCCGAAGACACGTAGTCCCACGTCTTTTCCGTCGAAAAAGAGTCCTCTTTCGAGGATTTCCTTGTTGTCGGTGAGTGGGAACCCTTCGTATCTGTCGTCGTCCTCTTCTTCCTCGTCCGAAGTAGACTGTGCCTTCTGCGGTGGTTTTTTAGGTGATTTCTTATTTTTCTTCTTTTTCTTTTTTACGCCTTTTTCCTCCTCTTCCTTATTCTCCTCTTCTCCTTCCGACGGTGTTTGTATTTCCCCTTCTTCCTCTTTTTCGGTATCCTTTACCCCATTAACTGGAGGGAGCCTTTTTTTCATCTTCGATAAATTCGAGATTAAAAAGGCCCGCCGATTCTGGGTTTTCGGGAAACCAAACCTTTTTGTTACAACCATTCTTCTCCAGAAGGAGGTTGAGGTGGGTTGAGAAGGTACCGGGGTTTGTCATGTTTGCTAGGTGGGCAACCATGACCATGGACATGACTTCTTTCCCTTCTTTAGGCATCACCAACTTCATTTCGTTCATTTGTGCCTATGTTGTGTATTTTGCTGCCGTATTCGCGTAGGTGGATTTTTTCTTCTCTTCTTTTTCTACTTTCAGCCTTTCTCTTTTTTTCGGATGGCTTCCTTGAGAATTGGGCAGCTCATGGCTAGGGCCCTGTGGTCACCCCCACAATTTACACATTTATGCAGTCTTTCCTTGCACTCTTTCCAACCGTGCCCGGTTTTGGCGCAATTGGAGCATGCAGGGTCGGTAATTGTGCAGTCTTTTGTTGCGTGATTTTCGACTGCATAGAATTTAAAGCAGCAGTCGATTTGAATATATTCTTCCTTCAGTATTTGTTCCGGGCTTACCTTCAGATAGAAGCCGAGTAGCCCGTTGTTTTTTGCTCGGTTTGCCATCTCGATGGAGGCGAATACCATTTTAACCACGCCGTTCCCTTTCCCGAATTTGTGCACTGCTGTGATGCAGGCCCACTCTTGTTTTTCTTCGATTTCTTTCTTGATTTCTTCGCAGGAGTTTTCCGTGAAGATAGGATCCAGCTTCGTAAGAATAATGGTTCTTTGGGCCAGTATTTCTTGCGGTACACTCGCTTCAAGTCCATCTTCTTGAGATGTGCTTGAGCCTCGTCTGAGACCAGCTTCTCGACGTACCCCATTGTTCTGCAAATGGTTGCATAACCATTGGGAGTGTCGAGGAGCCTGATCAGCACCACGTGGATTTTTGTGTAGATGGTTTTTATGACTTCCATTTTTTCAGGTTTTGGTGCGGAGGGGGATCCTTTTACAGTCCTGAGGGGCTTCCCCCATGATGGGGCCCCTCTTCTAGTAGCTTTTCTTGGAAGAGGGCGTGAACGTAGAGTCTTGCGCGAATAAAATTTAACACTTATTGCGGACCGCTTTTACTATGCGTTCGCCTATTCACTCGAATTAACACAAAAAGTTTTTACACTGCCTTCGTTGCCAATTGCTTACGCGGAGCTTTACCTCCGGTAGACTTGCGAGCTGTCTGCTTAGTACGAGCCATGACGACAAAACAAAAATTTCTAAGGTACTCGATGTTTTTTTTTTTTTTTTTTTTTTTTTAGAACACTACTAAGGTATATTTAGCCTGCCGCGTTAAAAAAATTGACCAATCAGTTTTTAGACATAAGCACTGCAATAATTGTCCAATCAGTGACACAATAGATTTGAAAAGTTAATAACGCTCAAACCGTTTGCACATAAACACGGCTAGAATCCATTTTCCGAATTCTGGTCGTGGCAAAGGAGGAAATGTTAAGGGCAGGTTCTGAAGACGCCCTAACTAACCAGGCATTTCTCTTTTGCTTGTGAGACGGGAACCTCTTTTTTCGCATAATCAGAAGGAGGAAAGAACACAAAGCAGCCTCGTTATCCGATGGGACCCCTTGAGGTCGTCCCTATGCGGTCGGCCCGAGGTGAAAAACGAATCCCTTTCCGTCTCATCAGAGGGGTACTGAACACAATCTTCGGTACACAGAAGAGGCGAAGATGCCACTCAGAGAGATTGGCCTCGAAGCAACCATACCGCAGGAAATCTTAACCTAACGTCGCCTGGACTCGTTCTTTACAGACAACTCTGTCGAAGAAATCAAAGGAGAACTTATGAAGAAACAAAGATAAGCAGGTATAGAAAAATCAGAGAAATTCGGAAAAGGTAATGGTATCGTAAAATTTATCTTCGAAAATATCGTAATGGCGCAAATGGCCAAAAGGGAGGGCCTCCGAGGCTTCTAACTCCATGTGGCCCCTGACCAAATCGAAGCAGAAAATACATACCAATCGAGTGCTGCTTCAAGTGCTTCGCCGTAGAAAACCACCCAACAAGAGAATGTAAAGCAGAAAAAAATCACCTGCTGTTCAAACTGTTCAAAGACCAGTCACGGGTGGAAAGAGTGCTCATCGGAGAGGCCCAAGTGCATTAACTGCGGAGGAGACCACAAGGCCATGGCAATGAGGTGCCCTGTCCGCAGGGATGCTTTCCGGGTTAAAAGTGAAAAAATAAACAAGAAAAGGAGGCAAAGGCTAAATCATACGGTGAAGCAGCAGCCCCAAGAAACGTCAATACCGAGAGAATAGTGGCAACGAAGCTGGTAATGCCAAGTGCAGGCAGGAAGTTAATGACCATGGTCATTATTTTCCACCTGGCAGACCTGGGAACTTTGCCGAGGAACTCAACCGACTCCTGCAGAAGAACGGGGCAAACAAAAAGCTATGGTTTCCGACCAACCCCGCCTCACAGGACATACAAAATCCAGTTTGCTGACCTGCCTGAAGAAAATGAAACGGAACCGAAGAAAAAGTGGTACCCACAGAGGAAGAAAATTCCAAAGACGAAAATCCTAAGAAAAGCCGCAAAAAGAGGAAAGGAGAAGAAGAAAACAAGAGAAGACAGAAACGTCCAGACTACGGAAGAAGATGAAGAGGACGAAGAGAAAGACGAAATACTGAAATATCCTGGATTTCTACTCACGGAGAAAAAGGAACTTCTGGAACAAGGCTTCTTCTTCAACGGCGAGTACGTGTCCCTCAGGGTCTTCGGATCTTCCCTATATCAGCCCCCAAAAGGAGAGCCAGCACGGCTGCTCCGAGGGATTCACAAGGAAGAATTCAAATGGACATAGAAGGCTTGATTGGAGAAGGAGTCGTTTTCATCCCGGACTCAAGCGCCCATATGGTGAACATGACGGTTTTCAAAAACATCCAAAAAGGCCAAAAAACTCAGAAATTAAAAAATAAAGTGAACACAGTGTGCGATAGAAGTATATAATAAAAAAATGTCTTACAAAGTGTATAAAAGTGGTAATAATAATTTAAGTGCAATAATAAAAATCATTCAGAGCAATTAAGATAATAATAATAAATGTTATAAATAGTGAATATAATAACAATCACTAATATAACTAGTGTGCGATAAAAGAGAATATTAAAAACATAAGTGTCCAAAATGTGTTAAACATGGTAATAATAAGAGTGACTAAAAGTGAAACAAAGTAGATAAATAAGACTAAGATAGATAAAGGTGAAAGCGAAATAATAATAATGAGTTAAAAGTAAATGAATAGGATAATAATAAATTAAGGTATTAAAACTAAAATAACAAGTGATACAATATTAGGTAAACGTGATTTATAATATAATCAATTAGATAAAGTTTGAGTGAACATCTTAACAAAAGTAAAATTTAGTTTAATTAATCGAAAAATTTAATTTAATTATTCGAGAAAATTTAACGTGATACATAATTAGGTAAATGTGATTAATAATATAAACAATTAAGAAAAATTTGAGATAAATAACTAAAAATGAACATCTAACCAAAATTAAATGAATCATAATGTAATTTTTATTAAGCAAGTAAAATTGAGTTAAATAGGTAGGACTGAAAATCTAATATAAAAAGAAATAAATAAAATTAAATGAATAAATAAGCGATGTATTGAGAAATTGCAAAAATCACATTTTATGTGTATATGTATATTTAAAGAATATAACTGTTAATTTTCCAAACATTTGATCTCCAGACAGTCTTGGGGAAAATTAATATCTTTTTTTCTCTCTCAGACTCCGACTCGAAACTTTCTCTTTTCTGAAATTCCCCCAAACCTTTCAACACTATCACTCTGTATTATTTTTACATATATGTAATTAATTTAGATATTTGTAAAAACACTAAATGTATTTCTTTCTTTAATAAATCATCTGAATCGTTTTCGAATTTTTAAGCACTCAATCAGAGCTCAGACCCCCACAGTACTACGGCCTGAGAAAACGGAGTGTTTAATACATACTATATATCTACGCCTTATAATTATAGACAAATATATATTAATATATATATATATATATATATATATATATATATATATATATATATATATATATATATATATATATATATATATATATATATATATATATATATTTTTATACAAATATATTTTAATATGCTATGGTTTACTGTGAACCAATTATAGAATTTCCTAGGACTTCAAAATGCTCATCATTGAGGTATTTTTAAGTCATATTCGATTATATAATGTGGTTCCAGCACCACAGGAGTTCGCCGCGAAAACTTGGAGTGCGTTAACATATTATGAATAAAAATAGAGGTACTTTAAATAAATTCGGAAGTACTTTAGAGCGTTCGGACGCAGGAACTGCAGCACTTAGAAGCGAAGAAAATTATTTTGCGTGCGTGTGTGCGCACCACAAATTTCTTATGCCGTTCTTTTACTTCTATCATTGGCTGCAGTATAAGTTAATTATATTTCTAAGAATAGCTACAGCTTTGTGCGCGCACCCACAACATTATAACTTCCGCATTTCATTTGTTATTCTTGACTGCATAACATAGATTTCAGAGGGGTCAGCAGTCCTGAGATTCTTTGAATAAACTATGTTATGCCAAGCGATTTAACAAGATTGATTAAAGCGTTCCGCATAAAGTAGCTGCAGTTTCTGGTCACGAACTAAACCTTTTTTATGTACGTTACTTTGTGTGTAGGCACCACACCACTTTCCTTAATTAAACAAAATTAACTAATTTTTTCACACACCCATAATTGCTATATTATTCTCATTACTGGACCCTTTTTACACTTTTCATTTTGAAAACTAAATACTCACTGAATATACACTATTAAACTTATTTACACTGGGATATTTACACTATTATGGTATTATTAATTTTTTAACACTTTGCACTTCTGTCCGAAGGAAAGAGTAGTCCTCCGATGAAAGGACTGAGGCTTGAAGTAGATCGACTGTCTCGGGAAGTAATGCAGCAAAGATATCGTAGAAATTTGTGTCCTCCCGAATTATCCTTGTGATGTGAAATTGTGCTTCCACAATTTTGAATCCCGCCACCGCTGCTTCATTGAAGGTAGGAGGTCTGATTGTGATTGAGTTGGCACGCTCCACTTCATGGTGTAGAAGATGAGCAACTTGTTGATGGCTTGATGCGTCGCCTAGCGAATCCATTTTGTTGTATGATCACGTTCGTTCGAAGAAAAAGGGTCACCCGTTATAGGATCTGGGTAACAAATTCTCTCTCTTGTAGTTTCGTGGCTGGGTTATGTGATCAGCGAGCTTCCTTAAGATAAAGGAAAATATAAATCTAGCTGGATTCTTTATTCCTAGGTAAATAGCTGGAATAAGCCTCGAAATGGCGAACAGTAATGACAACTTTTCTTCTTGAATAATAATGATAACTCTTTCTGTACTGACTTTTTTTTTCCACAAAAGTACACTTATATAAAGAGTCATTTCATCTAGTCATAATACTACAAAATTCAACCAATCAGGATTAAGACACATTTAATCCTCATACTTATGTTCATTTTTGGAATAACAGACCTTAGCGTTAACAAATTGACAAATCAGCTTTTAGACATAAGCACTGCAATAATTGTGCAATTAGTGCCACGAAAGATTTAAAAAGTTAATAACGCTCAAACCGTTTGCAAATAAACACGGCTAAAAGTATCTTGAGCGAACCCACAAGAGAGAATAACACTAAAAGAACAAAAAGTAAGAAAAACAAGCACAGGCCTATGTCGACAAAGGGAGGGTAATGGCAGACCATGGCTGACCAATTATAACAGAAGAGGTCATGGAAACTGTGAAAACCTTTCAACAGAAGGCACTAGGATGGACAGGCATCACCAAAAACAACTTGGTACATGCCCCCTGACAGATCATTCGGGAAATCGCGAATATTTATAACGTTTCCTGAATACGGGCTACTTCCCCGATGGTCTAAAGGTGGCAAAACTCATTTTTATACTTACAGAGAAGAAACCCCCGATCAAGTAGGGAAGGATGTGATGTATCTTTAGTTTGCGGATGCATCACCCAAATCATCCCCAGTACCCACACAAATCATGGAGTTGAAGGAAGGCAGACAGCCACCGAAATCGACAACATCAATCGATACGAAAGAAAGTGGAAGATCAAGACCAGCCGCCGAAAGTTGCAAATCCTTCCAATAAACCGCCGAAGCCTCAGCTGGAAGAATCTCAAGAAGCTTTACACTGCTCTGGTACGCTCGACATTGGTGTACCCAGCAGTGATCATGCAGGCTGCGAGTTCCACTACTATCAGATAAATGCAGAGAGTGCAGAACAAAGCAGCCCTGCTGATAGCGGAAGTGCTCAGGGCGGACCGTATTCGACAGACAGATCTGCATGCAAGAGCAGGTCTGAAGCCATTGAATATGGAACTCCAGAGGCTAGGAAGTAAGACCTGGGACAAAATCGAGGAATTAATAATTCCAAATATGGAAATTAATCTCGAATTTCCGAGAGCGGATAGGTGACGCGCCATTAGGCGAGCCCTATTCCAAAGTGGAAGAATCTGCTCCCGAGAGAACCTAAATTGACTTTTTACAGGAATATGACAACCTAATAAGAAGAAAAAATGGCAAAGTGCCCACATCCAAAAAGAAATAAACAAAAGAGGCGAAATGCTCACATACCGATAATACCAAAATAAATTAATTATCAGAGAAATTAAAAGATACAAAGAATAAAAAATATCAAATATAACATTTGAAAGGCTAGAATGCCGTGACGGAGGAAATAGAGTTTATTTATATTCATATATATATATATATATATATATATATATATATAGAAAAAGAAAGAAAAAAAATACTAGATAAAGTCCAAAGAAAAACGAGAGAGACAAAGTCAAAACAACAGGTCGCAATGCGGCCAAACAAGCACCTGAAGCAACCACTGACGGTGCACACGAAGAGGCAAATGAGATAATATAAGAAAAAGGAATACCTTAGAGATGCCCTCTACACCAGGGCAAAAACTCACCATCTATTTACCTATATTTATCTGCTACACTTTTTCACTCTTTATATATCAATCAATCAATCAAATCTGAGCAAACCCACAAGAGAGAATAAAACTAAAAGAACAAAAAGTAAGAAAAGCAAGCACAGGTATGACGCTAGGGAACTAGGTCTGAAGGTTTACGCTTCTGATAAGAATCCCTTCCCTGAACATATATCCCTCGAGGACATCACCAAACGCATCAAGTACCAAAACTCAAATGGACAATAACAGAATCGGAAGACGAACGTGAAGTTGCGGCAGCACTCTACTCAGGTAAAGTGAAACTCGACAACACCTCCTTATTTACCATCCTGGCCATGTAATATTAGAAGATGAAGAACGGAAAGGTCCGAAAGCAAAAGGAATAAGCAACACACTCTAGAAGTAGACAAAAAACATGGAGAACATGAACAACACCTTAAAAATTTTAACACTAAACACGAATAGATGGTTGGGGAAAAAGAATGAATATGACAACATATTGAGAATGACGGACCCCGACATTATCCTAATATCTGAATAGGGTGTCAACCCGAATAACACACGGATGAAAATCTTGAACTATCAAGTCCTAGCAAAGAACTCCACACAAGATAGATTCGACGGTGCTGCAATCGTCATAAGAAAGAACATCACCTTCAAAAGGCTACCAGAACTTGATGAGTCCTTCGTAGCTTTCGAAATCACTACACTTGTTGGGGACTCACGATTGCAGCAGCATACCAGCCACCTCGCCGTCCATATTTGCTAATCAATAATCTTCTAACCCTAACTGCCCACCGCAGGAATGTATTCATAGGGGGCGACCTCATTGCTAGACTTGGGGCCTCTGGCTACACCAGAACAAACGAAAGAAGCAGAAACCTGCAGCTTGTCATTGACCGGGATTGGTCTAGAGAGAGCCGGGCCAGAATTTCCGACCTACATCACTGAAAGATAAACGACATCCCCGGATATAATATTGACAAGCACCAACTTTCTTTTCAATCTAGTCAGTATGCCTGGACCCAGGGTTCCAAGCGACCATATCCCCATCATGACCACCATCTCCCCCACACCTATCCTGCTTTCTATCCCACCAAGGAAAAGCTCTGCAAAAGCAAACTTGGAACTGTACAAGCGAATGATGAACAGCTTTGATCAGCTAACCCAAGCAAAACTATCCTGGAAGATATTGACAAAGAAATAAACTGCATAGCACACCTGATCATGGAAGCGGACGAGAAATGCATTCCATACATCACGCATAAAATCCTCTGCAACCCAGGTGGAGCAAGGAGATGCGAGATATTGCCTCAGAACACAGAGGAATTCAGGCAATTTGATCCAAACAGAGATCGAACCAGAAGACTCCAAAAACTCAAAGCGCGGATCAACGAACAAAAACGGGTCATATGGGACGGAATTATCGAAAGGCTCGTAAACAGAAAAGGATAAAATGAGGATGGTATAACATAGGAAAATTATAGAAGATCCAGAGAAACTTAAAAGAAGGTACTGGCGACAAATATTCTCCATCACGCCAGAAGAGAACAAGGATTTCGACCTGGAATTCGAACGCCAAGTGAGTGACGAACTCAATACTATAATCCACCGCACGCATCCCCACCCGCAGGCTTCCGAGGAGATGAGAATGGAAGGCCACGAACAACCGATCACTACTGAGGAGTTCCTGGGCACACTCAAATCCGTCAATCAGAGAGCTCGGGGCTGGACAGGGATTACCAAAAAACATCTGGTAAATGCTCCCCCACGCCTACTTAAGGGCAATACCAACGTAATTAATGAGGCACTGAATACTAGTTACTTCCCTCACGGATACAAGATGGCAAAAGTCATCTTTATACCAAAGGGAAAAGAAGTTGCCAGAACAGCCGATGGACTATCGGCCCATCTCCCTCTTGGAAATCACCGGCAAGATTCTGGAAGAGATCAACTTGACGAGAAAGGGGCCCACAACCCACAACCCACAACAACACGAATTCCGGAAGAAGCGTGTAAAGAACACCGCACTCGCTCTCAAAACCAAGAAAATCGCCAAGTGCTCAGTCGATAGAAGGGACATTGACGTCGTACTAAGGGCCGTGCAAAAGCCCCTCGATAAGTTCTGGCTGAGGGGCCTTCAACCCAAGATCCTGAGTCATCAGCTAGACATGATCCTGGAACGAATCATCTGCGACTTCGTCATGGAACGGCGCGCCCGAATCATGACACAGGGTCACTAAGGACTAGATTCCCTCCTTTATCTAATCTACACAATAGATTTACCAACTCTAGTAAAGGAGGACTCATTATATCTCCAGTTTGCGGATGATATAACCCAGGTGATCCTTGGTACATTCAGGAATCCCAGGGCTCAAGCTCTCGAGACTGCAAATGAAATTCACAACGAAAATAAGTACGAAAGAACGTGGAAGATCCGCATGAATAGCCGTGAATTCGAGATCATCGCCTTCGGCCGCAGAAAAACAGCGGATGGACCAAAGGGGAGCTAATATTTTCCTATCAGCAAGAAGGGAGTGTTCTGTGGCTCAAAATTACCTCCATCGGGTATAGCCATTACCTAAAAAGGCGGAAAAATCTGGCGAAGTTAGAGCTCAGCAAACTTAACAGATTTAGAAATATGAGCCCTAACAACATCAGAAAAATATATCATGCATATTCGAGCAACACTCATATACCTCGCGGTGGTAACTCAAACCCTATGTACGTCTCGCTTGAAGCACCTGCAAAGAGTCTAGAACAAGGCAACTATTTATATAAACAAACGCAGAAGGTAAGATAAAATACCCCAAAGAGAACTCCACCGGAGAGCCACCTTGACACCAATCAATCTGGCGACCCAAAGTCTGGCAAAAAGAACATGAGAGAGAATCCTGAATGAAACAGCACCTGAACTAGCTGAGGGTCTTAACATCCAAGCGAACAAAAGGGAATTTCCCAGCTTGAGACAATGCTCAGAGAAACAGTTGGCACCGTTGTTCACATAGAGACAACACTGAACAAACAACTACACACACTATATATTAACAAATATAAATGTATATATTTCAATATAACTAGTAATTAAGAAAAAAAATAGTATAGAAGAATTAGATTACTTGATTAATTACATATATTATTACTTTTCAAAATATTATCTCTCTTAAAGTAAATATAGTATTAAGGAGATAAAAATATAAAATTATATATATATATATATATATATATATATATATATATATATATATATACAGGGTGGGCCAGAGAGGGACATGTCTGGCAGATACCATTCTGCCTGTGGTGTCTTGGAATTTTTTTTTCTTTTCTTTTCAGGTGAAGCCATGACGCTGTACACGATAGAGAATCGAGTGAATTTTTGAAAAAAGTCCGTCCTCTTTGCCCCACCCTGTATATATATATATATATATATATATATATATATATATATATATATATATATATTCCACTAAAACTCTTCTTCACCGAGCCTACCACTTATCATTTTTATATTTTAATCTTGATAAATATTAGGCTTCCTCCGCACCTATTTCACAAACAATTCTTATCCTTCACACATTTTTTATGCTACTTTTAAAACCTTCCTTGGCAATATTTTCTCTCCAAAATTTCCTTCATATTAAGTTCCCAAGGAAATACGATATCTTTCACTCCCGGATTTAGGCCCTCTTAATCACCAATTTCGCAAACACATACAAAAAATCCTCGAATATCATTTTGGACAAATCAACTTTAAAATAATTTTTTCCAATAATTTAGCAATAGATTCACTATTTAATGTAAAGGACTTGCTCCTGTATAGCCTGCGTAGTGGTGTAGTACATTTATTTACATATCCTCGGCGTCGTAGAGGCAATCATGTCGGTAGTACACTGCGCTCGTTACACGCTCGTGCTTGTTCTCACCTTGGCATAAGTAGCAGAACAGGTAACCCCCTTACCCGGAAGGAATGCTCTCCCTTTCGAGATCATATTATCCTTTGCAAAACCGATGCCACCATTAATGATTTTTAAATTATAGATTCTTCCACTGATGATATAAGCCTACTAATAATTGAATCCATTCATATTAAGACCGTTAGACCCTCTCTCAAAAATTATTTATCCACCTTTCCTCTCCGTGTCTTATAATAACCAACCAATTATTATACCTCATCCTTCTTCATTTTTTATTGCTCTTCATTGCTTTAGACGTGTTTCTACAACTTGTCTGACCGGTAAGATTTCAATTTGTTAAAAAATAAAAATTATAAATTTTGTGCACGTAGCGGCTCATAAATCTACTTCCCCCCTCCCCCTATACTCACAATTTCTCAATCCTTGTTTAAATAATTTACTATTTATGATTTATCACTATAAAATGTAAATATGTATATACATGTATATTCATATATAATTCTACCTTCTAGTCCTAATTAATCTTAATGTTAATTATTTTGCTATTTAAAGCTAATTATGTTCAATTTATCCGGCCAGAAGATGAGCTTGTCTTTGCTCGAAACATAGCTAAAAGAAATAAAGAATGAATACTGTCTGTCATTCTCCTTGTCATTGGATTTTCACTCCGAATATATATATATATATATATATATATATATATATATATATATATATATAGAGAGAGAGAGAGAGAGAGAGAGAGAGAGTTTATATTAGTGTAGTTGGGTAGCAGTTCTTGCTGAATGCAAATTTTGTTGAAAACCATCGGGTATTTTGCCTTAATTAATTTCTTTTGCCAACTTTCTCTTCTTCTAACTATATTTTTTATTCCATCTGGTAGATGGTGAATCACTAGTCCTGTATACATCTCTTTTCAAAGGAATGAATGTGTTTGGTAAAAACCAAACTACACTTTCGAGATGTTTAACTATGCAGCTACAAAGCGGAGGGTCTAAAAATCATAAGGAGAGTGCTCATAATATTAACCTAACGAGAGATATGCTAGTTGATAACAGCGTTTTTAAAAGAAAATTGGTTATTAAGGCTAGGCTGAATATCTTAGAAGCCATATTAATAAACGAAGATAAGCCAGCCATCAACAGTCAAGCGACAAGCTGGAATCGCACATTAAAATTATTTTAAAATTCCACTCATCGGACTGGCCCATTTCCTCTAACGATATGTTCAACCTAGACGGAATAAATACCCCTTAAATATCGTTTATTCAATCTACACAGCAGATATACCACCACCAAGAAATGAAGGCTGCTTGAACATCCAATTAGCCGTCGACGTCACTCAAATCATAGTTTGCCCATACAAGAACGGCCCAATGCAAGCTAGGATGACTGCAGAAGAGATAAGAAGCATTAATAGATACGAAGAAAAATGGAAAATTAAAACCAACAGGAATAAATTTAAAATGGTACCCGTGTACAGGAGGAGCATCTCAGATGTATATAGATAAGGGCAGCGCTACAGATACGACAAAGAATGTAAGGTGCTTGGACCAACCATTACGAAATCAGGTTATAAAAAGCACGTAACTGAAAGGGTAAATCGAGGTAAGAGCGGCCTGGCATTACTGTACAAGTTAGTTAACCTAGGCATGAAAAACAAGAGAAAAATTTATCAAGCCATAGTACAGTACGCGATTATTTATCCAACCATCGTGATGTACACATTCTCGAGAAGTAAACTATTAAGTTTCCAAAAAGTCCAAAACAAAGCTATCTACTTAATAACAAACACCATAAGAGGAGAAAGAAGAAGACTACGAGACCTGCACATGGAAGCAAGGATAAAGCCATTTAACATAATGTGATAGAACGGGTTGAGGCCGCGTTAATTTCAACCTCTATCACATGGTATTTAAAACCACGATGCTTCCCACGTGCATCTTCGCTTCGAAGCTTGGCGCCTTATCGCAGCCACCTGAGTCAATGTTTAAACAAGGAGGTTTATCTTCCCCCGTTCGCCCCCATACTCCGACCTCGCCAGATTGAGTTAGGCTTATGGGCAGATAAGGCATTGTTCCCAGGCTCGGCTGTGCATTCCCTCGAAGCTCCAACTCCATTGTCCCCCACGCCAAGGGAGTGTCTCGACTATTTAGATGGAAACTTTACAACTAAGATCAGATTGGAGATCCAGATTTCCGTCGCGAAACATCACCACGACCCTCTCTCACTTTGTGCGCCAAGGGACCTCGACCTCGAGATTTACCATCACTTGTCCAGAAGGAGGACAATATCCCTTGAGTGCCAAGGTTCGAGCCTTCGTGACGCCGATTTCACAAGGCTTCCTCCTTGTTGTTCAGAAAGAGAACAACGTTAGAACAGCCATTGTTCTTTCGAGCCGTTGACAAGAAACGGTTCTCACCTTCCCCCTGTTGTTCAGAAGAGAACAACGTAGAACAGCCATTGTTCGTTTGAGCCCGTTCGCCAAGAAACGGTTCTCACCCTTCCGCCTTGTTGTTTAGAAGAGAACAACATTAGAACAGCCATTTTTCTTGAGCCCGTAGACAAGAGACGGTTCTCACCCCCCTGTTGTTCAGAAGAGAACAACGTAGAACAGCCATTGTTTTTCAAGCCGTTCGTTGAGAAACGGTTCTCATTCCCAAGACGCCACGTCAGGATCATTTTATTTCCCCCCTTCGGCTGGAACTCGCCAGTGGACCAAAAATTCCTTCACGTCAACTTCCACTGCACAACTAGTATAAAATTACGTAAGCCGAACGTTACCTTGGAATATTTAACCCTTTTGTCAATTCTATCCTGTGCTTTTAATGGTTTAGCGAACCATCCCATCT
This sequence comes from Ceratothoa steindachneri, assembly GCA_963969495.1. Classification (NCBI taxonomy): domain Eukaryota; kingdom Metazoa; phylum Arthropoda; class Malacostraca; order Isopoda; family Cymothoidae; genus Ceratothoa; species Ceratothoa steindachneri. The sequence continues at coordinate 149,295,891 of OZ018318.1, forward strand.
TTTTAACTTTATATTTGTTTTACCCTTTTAAATCTTTTGATCCTCGGATTAGCCCAAGCCCCCACGACCCTTTCCATTCTCTGTTTATGTAAATATTTTCCGTTTTGTGCATTGATGATAGTTATTATTAATAAAACTCTATTTTATTAATGATAGCAATATTATTATCCTTGAGCTCAGTTTCACTTCTTAAGCATATCGAAGATACATAATATCAACCCGCCAGACATCCACGCACTCTAAAGATAATTAAAGAAGTTCCCTTAACGAATAGTTATATATGGTATATCGTCGAGAGTCCATTCTACGACACATACTAATTGCAAAAAGAGCAAGGAAAGTCTTAGAAAAGACAAAATGAAGTAGGAGTTGATTTAACCAACCAAATTGCCCAAAGAGAAGGATGGAGATCAGAAAGATTATTCCCAAGTTTCCCAAGGATAAATGAGGGAGGATAAGAAGACGAAGAAGAAATCTTCACCTAGAGAAAGAGATTAATAATCGACGACGACTAAGAGTAATTATTTAACCGAAGCAACACCAGAGAATAGCATATAGGCAATTACAACTAGGATAGGAATACGAAAGAATAGATAGAGATATATATATACTTACACTATTTTTGAGCAAGAATATTTACTAATAACGATTTCAACGCCTCATAAATACCAATACTACTTTCTAACTTTATCACGCTAACTATACTACCTAAAATGGACAGAGATAAGCCTGACCTCCAGGCAACTAGCATCTCTCTGCAAACCTCTTACTTCCTTCAGCATCTATTTGTTTTTAACTATCACATTCTCACACGGGACTCAGTGATACTTTGGACAGGGGTCATGATAAACGGCAAGGTTATAGATAAAGACAAGCGACACAACGTGGTTCGGATTCCACGTTAAGCTGTAGGTCCCATGACTAACTAAGTCCACTTTTTGTCTCCTACTATTTTTTTCGCTGTCCTATCCTAAAACCTTCTTCTTCCTCTCCCTCTCACTCCTAACCGCCGTACTTACAGTGCTTGAAGCCTACTTTGGCTCTAGACAGTGTGACTATGGGGGTCTTCAAAGGAGTACGAGGCCTCCCCCACTTCCTCCTTGGCCGCTCCATGAGCGCCAAGGGAGTCGGGGGGAGAGGCGGAAGAGCTGTTTTTTTGTCTCCCACCTCTCTTTTCAATTCATTTCATTTCTTTCACTCTGTCAGATCCTCACTCCACTCATTACATCGGTAAAGGAGACAAGAACATATCAAAACGCTCCGAAGATGATCGAATAAGATCGAAAACTTAGCAATTTAGTTTGGTCTTTACCAAACACATTCATTTAAAAGAGGACAAGCGATCCACCATCTACAAGATGGAATAAATATATATATATATATATATATATATATATATATATATATATATATATATATATATATATGTGTGTGTGTGTGTGCAAATAAATAAATATATAAAATATATATATATATATATATATATATATATATATATATATATATATATATATATATATATATATATAAATAAAATAAATAAATATAATAATTTTTATAATATTAAAAAAATAGTTCAAAATTTAGTAAAATAAAAATAAGGTTGTAAAAGAAGTATAAAAGAAAAGCTTGAATGCGTTAAAACACAAAATCAGGTTCACACAACAATACAAGTTACAGGATTGAAAGTTATGGGCGAAAAAAAAGTAATCTTAATAAATAAAAAGCGTAGCCCTCACTACCAGGGCAAACCCTACATACTCTCTTCACCCACAATCTATCATCTTATCTTCCACACCAATTATTTTCATAACTATTATTCATCAAATCAAATCAAATTTCCGAATTTTTAAACATGGTATAGCTTTTTTTCAGATTCATTCCCGAAGAGTACTTGAGTAGATTCGACTGGTCGACAGTACGATTAGCATTCTTCATGTCTGGTCGTGGCAAAGAAGTTAATGTTAAGGACATGTCCTAAGACGCCCTCACCTTAATATCGCTTTTGGGAAGAAGAGAACTTTTCACGAAGAAAGAAGCACACATACACAAGAAGAAAGATGGGCAACGCTAACCGAAAGAACTCCCTCCATACCATCCGGGGGGCAAGAAAACCACCTCTAAATACGGTCGTCGAAACAATCTTTGGGGCCCTATATATAGCCGTCATCAGGCTTATTGAGACTCCCCACGAAAACGCCTCGCTATGTTGGACTAATGACGACATTGAGAAGATTGTGTCAGAAGAAGCCAGAGAGCCTCTTCAAAAAACTGGGCTTAAAGCTTCCGTACCCCAATAAATCCTTGTAAGAAGAACAATAATCCTAACGAGGCTTGACCCATTCTTCTCTGACAATAGTTGCGAAGACATCAAGGACGAGCTAACCAAGCACCAAAAATGGGCGAAGATTTCCAAGGTTAAATAATTTGGGAAAAATATTGTAAAAATATTCTAAGAGGTGGTCGAGATGGCTCAGAGGGCCATGAAGGAAGGACTACTTGGGTTCTACCTTCGAATGTTCGAAGCTGAGGAATTCATCAGGCTGGAAAGCTACTTCCGTTGCTTTGCCGTGGAGAAACAGCTCACGAAAGAATGTACGGCGCCCGACGTCACTTGCTTCGTATGCTCAAAAATTGGTCACGGATGGAAAGAGTGTACGTCGGAAAAACCAAGATGCGTGAACTGCAGATGGGACCACAGGGCCTTGGCCATGAGATGTCCTGTCCGCAAAGAAGCTCTCAGAACAATACAGGAAGCAATAAAACAACAAAAGGAGGCAAACAAGAAGACCTACGTCGAAATGGCGGCGATGGCTACAACGACCGTTAATGGAACCGCAGCCCCGAAGATTGTGATGCGAGGTGAAAGCAAACAAATAACGACCATGGTCATATTTGCTCACCTGGCGAACTTAGCCAACCCCGGCACTTTTTCGGATTAATTAAATCGTCTTCTACAAAAGAACGGGGTTAAGAAAAAGCTGTGGTTCCCGCCCAACCCCGCGTCGCAGGAAATACTAAATATCCAGTTTGTCGACTAAAAACAAAGAGACGCAAACAAAGAAGATAAAACATCAAAAAAACAACAAAAATACACAGAGAAAGAAGTAACCAAGGAGGAAGAAGAATCGGAAAAGAGCGGAAACTCAAAAAAGAGCTCGATGAAAAAACGTCAAAGAAAAAGAAGAAGACGTAAGTGAGGCAAGAAACAGAGAAGGAAGAGAGTAAAGAAATTGAAAAAAGCTCAGGAGAAGATGAAGACAAAATCCTAGACTATCCTGGAGTACCCTTCACGAAAGAGAGGGATATCCTATTGCGGGATTTCTTCTTCGACGCCCAGGACGTGAATCTCAAAGTCTTCGGTGCTTTTGTATGCATACCACCAAAAGGAAACATAGAAAAACTACTAGAAGGTATCTACCGTGGCTACTACAAGTGGACCTACGAAGGACCTTGTTCGCCAAAGGAAATATAAGGACTATTAATGGAGCGCGTGATGTTCATCCCAGACTTGTGCATTCACACCGTCAATATGTCCACCTACAAGAAGATAAAAAATGGCCAAAAAACATCTGACATTAAGTAATAGTCTATAGTACGAAAAAATGTAGAAAATAGCAAAAAAGCGAATAAATAACGATAATAAAGTGATTAGTGCGAAAAATAAATAATAATAACTGAAAGTGAATAACGATAATATGTGAATAAATAGCGATAATAAAGTGACTAAATTAGAGGTTAAAACAAGTTATTGGATAATAACGAAAAGTGAATAAATAAAGTAGAAAAGCGAATAAATAACGATAATAAAGTGATTAGAACAAATTATTGATAAATAATCAAAAATGAGAAAAGTAAATAAGATTGACAAAAGTGAATAAATAATGATACTAAAGTGATTAAAATATATTTACAATTATCGTAGAATTGCTCATAGTCTGGTCCAATAATTATTCTAGTCCTTGATCTGCACACACCGCTTTTGTTTAAGTCGGTGATATTGTGACCCTATGACTCAATCTACGATCTATATATATATATATATATATATATATATATATATATATATATATATATATATATATAGGCTTTAATTCCTACTGAACGTGCGAAGGTTGATTAGAGGCGGGTTGTGCCGCGGCCAGGATTTCCACTATAAAAGTCCCCCTTGTTACTGGGGGGAGGTTTGTGATTATTAAATTCTAAGAGTGCATAATACAGGTTGAATAAATTAGCCGAAGGGATTTTTAATTAAAGTCTTGCCAAGGGTACGTCAAAAAAGAGGAGCTACAAATAAACACACGTACAAAAATAAACTTTCCTTTACACCAAAATAATAATTAGTAGCAATAGTTAAACGGGCATTTAGGTAAATAAGGATTAAATATTAAACACGGATTAGTCCGGGTTGACAGCAATTATAAATAATAATATCAGGGAATGACTCAATTGAACCTCATTAAAAAAGGAGGGGAGGATAACACTGACGTTAAGCGTCTAGATTTATAATGACTCAATGGGAGTATCAATCACTGTTAATTAAAAAGGTAATTTAAGAATAGAGGGAAACTGTGTTTACAGATTACCATTAATTGTGATGGATTAGAGAGACGACTACTCATGTGGGTGGCGTTAACACGAGTTCTTCGGGAGAGGGGGGATAAGACGACTGCAGTTCCGGTTAGTTCACTCCTAACTGGATGCGACACTAACAAATAGTTACTTCCAGTAACTATTTGGATGTTCCTTTTTCTTTCTCAAGTTACGTTGAACAACAGAGCGTATTCTTCTAGTCACAGACTCTGCGGGGCGGGATTTACCTCAGGAACACTTTGAGATTGCGATCAAGTTAACTCAGCGGCGCGTTGGCAGTCGATACGTTACGGCAACGAGAGAGATTCCTTATACGACAATTCGCTTATAGCAGCGCCTTCTGGACAATCTCCATGGTATCATAAAGAAGGCAAATAGAATTTAGGCTTCTCTGTGAGATAGGGCTTTTTTCGTCAGACTTCCTGTCGCCTGTTGGGGAAGTTTGGCTCGCGTAACGACTTAGGTCAAGGGAAAGGTGGAAGAGGGCGGTAGAATGTCGAGGTGTGGTGGGGGGGGGGCGAAGGTCAACTCAAACAACAAATTTCTTTCGTTCCCACGATTGTCTGGCGGCATGCGAGTATGTACGTTCCATACCCTCACAACAATAAATTACCAGATATGACTAAAGTAAATACTATATTAATTGAATGGGACCAAAAATGGTATATAGTTATATTAAAATTTAATAATGTTAATAATAATTTGAACAACCTATTCTAAAAATTAGTAATATGTTTTTTATACCAAAACAAACCCCATAAATGTATAATATCAAAGTAAAAATAACTAACGTTTAGATTAAAAAAATATGATCTCCTGACAATTACGGGAGAAACCCCTTTATTTCTTACTCATATTCATATCTTACTCTTCTCCGCTAATTTACCAAAACTTTTCACTACTATTACCATTTATTTTTTTTACATATATGTATTAAATTTGAAATATTTGTATAAACTTATTGTATTTCTCTCTCTAAATATATCTTAATAATCCGAATTTTTAAGCACTCAATCTGAGCTCGGATCCAGCACACGATACTGAATGTGTATTCTCGGTAAAGGAGGTAAAGTCAAGCAAAAAAAAAAATAAACGTTGCCCGAAGATTTTGTGTGAACCGTTTAAATCTTTCATTTGAATGTTTTCTTGGTTCGACCCCCACATATATATATATATATATATATGAAAGACAATTACAATGTATTATAGTATCCTCAATGAATTCTGGTGTCAGACATATCCAAAATATAGTGACATTGCACATCGACTATTCTTGTCTTTTTTAACTACCTTTTTATGGTTTATCCACCCTTCTACAAATACCAAATAAGAGCCGAAACCGACTTAAAATGGACCTCGAAATGAAATATGCATCATCTACAGCACAACCTCGGATTCATCAACTGACAGAAAAGAAACAATGTCAGTTTTCTCATTGAAATGTGATAGAATTTTGTGAGGTCATATAGAAATATTTTCGATTTGATATGCAAAAATACAATTTCAGATAAGTGATCTTTTAAGAAGTATATCACAAATTATTTTAAAATATAAGATAATTATGATTGTCAACTTTGTAATAAACAATAAAGAAAAGGTGTTTTGGGAGAAAAATGAAGAGGAGCCATAGGTATGTTGAAAATTTATGAAGGCAAAAATGGATTGGAAAAGGTTGAGGACCACTGTACTAGTTGTATTTATAAAAAATACATTCGCTATATATAGATATCCGCCGAATATGACTATACAACTCTTGCTCATAAAGCAGGTTTTAATCAACTGTTTAGTTCCCTGTAATCGAGTTTCGTATCGTATAATTTTTTTATAATTTTCAAGTATATATAATAATAATAATAATAATGATAAAAATAGATAATTACAATGCGCCCTTCAGGGCTGTTAGCTATATCTCCTCGATCTTTTTTATTCATATCGATGCTTATTTTCCATACCTAAAGGTCAGAAAACAACTTTTATCAGGATTATTTGTAAATTTGGAAAAAACTCTCCTCACAATTTGCTCTAATAATTTACCTTTGCTCTACTTGTTTTTAGGGGACAGTAGCTATTTACTTCTGATAAACATGAAAATTTAAAATCTATTTTGCAAATAACTTTGATGAAACTTTCGAATGTAAGAAAAAAATAAAATAAAAACCACCCATGCCAAAATTTTAATAAATTTTGGGAATTTCACCATTTGTGATCTTTTTGTTTAAAAAAATTCCCAAATATTTGAAAATGATATTTATTTTTTTTAACTTCATAATTTTTTAAACTCTCAATAAACTCCTAGAATGAATTTGGATAAAAACTTAAAATATACCTTAGTCATAACCGAACTAAGAGGAAAAAAATTATCTATTAATATTCAATACTTCAAAAAATCCCGTTCGTGAAATATAGTGTTATGTATTAAATACCCTTGATACTAAGAAGGTCATTAGTTACTATTTATTTTATCCAAATATGGATCAAAGCTATTTTCGCTAAAACAGTATATGAAAAATTGCATATTACTGCAATGTTTACTCAGTGTAGGATATTACACTTTTAACCATATTATTTCTATTGGAAAGATGGATGAGTGTACCATATATGTTAAAAAGTCCCTACCACCTCCAAATACTCGCTGTTGAAGTCGCTTATGTAACTTGTCTAAATAGCACTAATTGGCAATCAAAAATAAAAATTCCCTGAAGGAAAATCGCCAAATTCGGAAATTTGGTTAATTATTATCGACCAAATTGGCAACCGACGAAGCGTTTGGTGGCAAAATCGCTGTAATAAAAGTTACCCCTCCTTTTTTTTAAATAGCAAAGGTTTAGCCAACTTAGCTCTGGGCAAAAGACACATTTATAGAGAGGAGGGAAATATATTTTGGCGGTGTCATGATTCACATTGACACTTTTACCTTACCTTATGTCGTATATTAAGGGATACGATCGTTTGTACTCGGACCCCAGAGAAGAAACTTTAGCTAATGAATTTGGGAGAAAGAAGTCATACCTACCACTAGGTAATTTTCGTATGATAATCTGTATTGCAAGTAAAAAAAATGAAAGAAATAGAACAGAAAGAATGAAAATGGGAGGACTAAATACTAATTAATTTGAATTTCAATCAATATACATAATTTCTAAAGTTAGAATCAAGAACAATATTCATGAAGAATCAAAGTGGATTTATTAAAAACTGTTAACCGGCGTAAGTAAAGTCGAGAGCCAATCTGTTGAGCAAACAGCGTCCAAATTATTTTGTAACCTTTAACACTGTAATTCTCTCATTTATTAGTAACCATTCTTTATTTTTTCCGATTCGGAAAAGGAATTTCCATTGTTTTTACCCTAGAGTGAAATGGTTTTAAGTATTGGTTTAACATGATCGTCCATGAACGATTTACTTCGTGGATCGAATGCAAAAGATGATAACATAGACATATCCATACTTTTTTAACCATATCTTACTTACTCTAAGTCTCTGAGTATATATTTTCCTTAGTTGATTATCTTTATTATTTTAAAGCACTCTCAACCCTTTTACATAGAGCAACTGTCCGTTATATTTTTCCTCAGACAATCATAGAAATGAGTGTTAAAAACATAAATCCCATTTACAAAGGAAGATAGATAGAATAATGAATGTGAATAAATATATAAACAATAATAATGAAAATGGTTTTAAGTTTTACACTACTATATTCTGCTTTGTGTAGCCTAAAGACGGGATAAAGGATTCAAATATAAAACTCGTTCTTTAAAATACAATTGCTTGCTGGATTATCCATAGTAACAACAAATTGATCTCCTGAGTGATATATTTATTAATGCTCTATTATACGGATATAAAAACTTTTTTAATATCGTAAAACGATCTTTCTAGTCAGTTTACGATTCTCGAAGGTTAAAACTTTTCCTTTTCAAACTCATTCTTGTGATGCTCTTCTTTTTATTTTCTTTGTTTTTATTTACTGACAAGTACATAGATTACAATCACTTTTGGTTTTGTCGTAGTTGAAACGTAATGAGTAATGAAAAATTGAAGATGAAGATATATGGCAACTTATAGATTCCTTAAGTTATTTCCTTTGAAAATAATCTTATTTGACTTGTAATCTCCGAACATGTATTGCTGGATTCTATTCAGACTATTTGAATACAAACAACAGTAACATTTTTGTGTAGACAAAGGCTTATACGGGAATCAACTACCGTCCCCAAACTCTCTACCCCCAAATTGTAAAATTGTGGCACACTTGCACTTTAAATTAGTCATTAACGAAAGGATACTTGAGCGATACGAGGTTAGATTTTAACAATTGGGGAAAAAAACGTGGAATGCAAGATAAAGAAAGAGTGGAATAAATTTCAAAGAAGAAAAAGTGAAAATAATACTAAACCCAGGTGCAACACGAAACCTCAAGGCAAAATGCCGCTATCAAGAGGCAATTTTAGCAGGATGTAGGAATGAGTTCGTATAAACATCGTATACGTCTTAAAGGTACGTTAACAGTGTACAGGGAACAGGTTGTACAAAATAGACCAAATAATCTGAGGCAGAAAAGTACAGGGAGCAGATATGCATAAAGTAAACTAAACGCTGAAAAGTCGAAACATTATCACAAATTTTAACCACTCCATGAAAGGAGTACATCCAGTTTAAATTCGCAACAAAGTGGAGAGAACAAACACTGTGGTGATGAGCTACAATGAATTTTAACGTTAACTACTTAGATTCACCAAATTAAAAGAATTTGATGGTTAAATATTAAAAATATTCTCCTAAATTACCTCGCCTGGCACTTATATACTTGCTTATCTCTCTCAGGAAACCATATTTTCGGCCTCGGTTCGAGCGTAATATTTCCCATTTGTTTATTCGTCCTCTTTTGTTTGCTGTCTCTATGCTCTCTTCTCATAGACCCGCAGGTCGACATTCAAGGTTATGAAATGAGTTACGCGTTGACACACTAACTGGCAGATACACGTATATCAACAGATAAACATGGCTTTGTCTCAGATTAAATTATAGACTACCATTCATATGGGCATCAATGGTGAGCCGGATACTGAGAACTGTGCTAAAACCACTAGCAGGCGCACACACCATAAACTATTACTTCTTACATCGGGTATAGATTAGCCTGATCTCCAGTGATACTTTTCAAATCTCTACATTCCTGCAAATTTCGCGATTATTACACTCGTTTATCATACTTACACATTGGACTTACAGCGGATACATGGGGCAGTGATCACCAAATGGTAATGGATAGAGAATATACTTGCTACACACGGTGGTTCGGATCGCACGTTAAGCCTTAGATCTTATGATGTCTCGGTTTAGTTTTTGGTCCAGACTACTGTATACTTCCTGCTGTTCTGTCCTTAACTTTTCTTCTTCCCTCTCTCTCACTCTTTCCTCCCTTACTCACTCTGCTCTAAGTCTACTGGGCTCCTTTTTTACCTCATTTACGAAAGCAAAGGGGCGTGAGGTGGGGGATAGCTCGGCCGATCTGTTCTATGTCACTGACTTTCTTATTCATTTCATTTTACAGACATAAACCTTGGTAATTCATGATAAATTTGTTCTTTTGCTTACGTCTACCCTCATTTTTTTTCCTATTAGGTTCAAATGCGTCAAACTCATTGCAGCACTGACCCTCCTAGACATCCGTGCGGGGGGTTTACGCAGTATGGGAATCATGTGAGCGACTTGAGTGAATTCTTCCGATTCGCGGACTTAAGATCCTCCAACAAACTAAAAACCTACCATTCGTGCATCCGATCCAATCTCCTGTAGCCCCCAGTCCCCAAACTGCGAGTCCAAGACATAGATCCTTAAACTGCAAATGGTTCAGAATAATGCTGTTTTAATTTTAACGATAACCCGAAATAGAGAGATGTGAGTGAGCTCCATAAACGTTGGCCCCCATAAACGTGGAGCTTCAAAAAAGAGCAATAAATATCTGGGACCCCTTACACCGCCACCTCACTTCTAGTTTGTGCTTGAGCTTTAACGACCCAAGACACAGAAGATCATTAACATTAGCAGACTACTCATCAACAATGACATAAACACAACATTTACGTAAAATTCCGTTCACCAAACAAATACAAACAATGCCAACTGTAGCAGAATGAGGCAAAAGGGCGACCACGTGCCCTTGTGTATCCACATGGATCCTGAGATCACCGCATGGAGCTGTGAAAGCATGGCTAATTCTGCGTAAGGAGGCAGCCTACGTCGTTATCACACGCCCCAGCTGTATTTGCCTAAAGACTGATTTCATCGTCTCCCACGGCCACCTCTTAAAAACATTCAGGCCTTTTGCACGAAGATTGAAGTCCGTTGGACATTCTAAACCAACGTTATCACAATTCCCTCTTCAGCTGAAGGAGTCGCCAACTTTTCCCCAAAATAACACGCGTCTGGAGAGCCGTCACAGCCACCTCACCAGGCGCCTATATAATCCTTCGACTCAATTTAGTAAGCAACACTGTTAGACTTCCAACCTACTCTGACGAACGTATCGAAGGACGCTCGCCCCCCTCCCCAGCTGTGATCTCGATTCGAGTCGAAGGCTAAATCGATCCGTGAACTCTGCCATAGTCAATCGGCAATTATCGACATCCACGAACTCTGCCATAGTCATTCAGCAAGTATCGACATCCGTGAACTCTACCATAGTCACTCGGTAAGTATCGACTTTAGTGAACTCTGCCATAGTCAATCGGCAAGTATCTGACGAGGATTCCCAACTCCGAAGGCTCTGAGAGTGCTCACTCATCTGAAATCCCCCTTTAAATCACCAAATTGAATCTGACCTCTTTATCCCTTAATCCACACACTTGGATCTCGTGTGGAGATTTAATCCCGTGTGTCCAACCATTCCCTTTAAACCCACTATTTTTGTAAGTATAAATATCATTTTTGTTGTTAGTAAAGATATATTTTCATCATTTTCTTTCTTTTGCAACCCCAACGCGTTCCAGCTACCTGTTAATCGTTGGCCAACTTACACTCTAAAATATTTGTTTTGAAAGGACACCGCAAAGTTAATAATAAACGATCCCCACTGGACTCATAACAATTTTCCCTTTCACCAACGGTCTTTAACCAATTTAAGCCTAAAGCCCAAAGTACTTACGTATATATATATATATATATATATATATATATATATATATATATATATATATATATATATATATATATATATATATATATATATATATATATATATATATATATATATATATATATATATATATATATGTCCATTCCACGACATATACTTATATATACATTACTCTATTATAAAATATGGTGATCAGGCGTGTCAGGGTCTTTAAAAGGTCTTTGGAGAGATTTTTGAAAGGCAAGCCTTTAACTTCAATGTAAATTTTAAAGCTGAGTACTGTTTGAGTTGCGAAGATAAAACAAAACAGGAAAAAACCCTACCATATTTACCTATCACTTAGTGTTTGTATGTGTGTTTGGACCGACAACCTTTAATAGGAAAATTTTGTTAGTCGACAGAATTTCTCCCACGTTCACTTTAATCTTTCACAGAGTAGTAAAGTCTGAGCCCTTCTCATCCCACGAAGACTCTATTATTTTTTTTATTTATTTGTTTAATCGTGTATTATATCAGTGTGAGTATTTGAATAGCCAAGCTTCAGCGTTTAAACAAGGATATTCCTCCATGTGTCAGTAATTTGTGAGCCAAGCTTCTTCCGTCTCGTGCCGATGACCCATTAAACCCTTTAATTTGGAAAACGTACGGGGCGCCCCGTGTTATGCACAACATCTCGTCGTTCGAGAGATTTAAACTCCAAAGAGAATCCCTCGGTTTATGTGTCAAAGACCTTGTCACTTATATACAGGAAGAACAGAGAAAAGAGAGAGCTGAACAAAATGAGATTAGAGAAATAACTAAACAAAAAGAGATTAGAGAATTAGCTGAACAAAAAGAGATTAGAGAAAGAGCTGAACGTAAAGAAAAAGAGATTAGAGAATTAGCTGAACAAAAAGAAATTAAGAGAGCGAAAAACGCGGGAGAATTTGCCAATATGAATTAGAATTAAATCCTGATCAGCTCGAAACCCTTTCAGTAAATTCCCATGGAGGAGCCTCTCAATCCGCCTCCGTTAAACTCAACACGTTCAAAGAAGGAAAGTACTTCGGATCTTTTCTTACTCACTTCGAGGAAAATTTTTAAAGCTTATCATTGAGACATCGAGACGGACGGTGTTACTAAGCTTCGTCCTCTCCTTAGCTCACAACTCCGAGACCTATGCGTATCGCTTCCCTCGGAAGCTACGGTGGCGTACAATATAACGCCTGACTTCTACTGCGTCAAATTTCGCCACGCCCGCATCCAACCAAATATGACCTTCCGTCATTTAAGATATACTCTTACCCGTACTTTTAATTTTTGGTTAAACGCATCGAAAGTCCACCACCATTATGAGTCCCTGGTAGATTTTGCTCTAAGGGATCAGTTGCTGGCGTCGCTAACACCAGAGATCCGCTCCTTTGTGAAGGATCGTTGGTGCAACTCATTCAAAGAGTGCATAGAAGAATCAGATGTCTATGCGGCGAGTTACAACTTATACTCGAAGAAAAATAGAAAGGCTCCCGCTTTATCCCGCCAAAATAAATTTAATAATTCGCTGTTCCCTCCTAAGAACTCCCCAGAATTCGCAAGGTTACGGGCCCTTTTAAGCGCAGAAGTTTCCCTCCATCGGAACCCCGTGATGTCAAGCACCTCATAAATAATCCCCTAACTTCAACTTTTCCCCGTAGGCCAACCATAAGTTTAGGTGCGGTGTCGAATGCCACACGCGCCCAAATTGCCCTCAAAATTCCCAACTCCGCGGTAATCCCAATCACCAAGTCCACCAGGTGAATGCTGCTCCCGCTTCCGCTCCCCCTCCATCGCGACCAGAAACCCCAGATACAATCTCGTCTCCCAGTGCCCCAGGGCACCTTGTAAATTTCCTCTTTGACAAGACTTCTCCAGGAAGTCTTAAATTTGAAAACGGAAACGTTAATGGGTGCCGAGTCTCCATCCTCGTCCGAGATACCGGGTGTGCTTGTATCATGGTATCGAATGAACTTCTTCCTTCGGTAGCTCCCGACCACAAAAAGTCTGCTGTACTCCGTGACTAATTGGGACGCGCAAACCGCTTCCGCATTGTAAAATGTTACCTGAAGTGTCAGTACTTTTCCTGATGGACTGAAGTCGTGTCAGCCCCTATCCAATTATGTTCCATCTTGGTAGAACAGTGCCTCTAAGTCTCGTCTAACCCTGTGGCTCAGCCCGTTATCACGAGGGCCCAGAGAGAGAAGGAATCCCAGACGCCCGCTGCCTTTGGAACTCCCTTAGATTCGGAATTCAGCGGCGTTATGAGTGAAGAATTCGCTCAAATACAGGAGGAGTGCCCGAATCTTCTTCCCTTGTGAGAAAAATCTCGGAGCCTCGAGCAGGATTCGGTCCGCGGTAAGAAGACAGCCTCTCATATCGTGAAAAAAGGCTTGCTATATCGCGCTTACTCGGATGGCACCAACTCCGAGACTCACGCCCTCTATGTTCCCTGTTCGCATGTCCCCTTGGTCCTAAAAATTGCCCACGATAGTGTGTTTTCTAGCCACTTCAGCCACGATAAAATTGGTCAGAGGATGTTCCGGTATTTCTATTGGCCTGGTGCTGCCGTTGACATTTATGAATACTGCCAATCCTGTAACATCTGCCAGAAAACCACGGCGAAAAGCGTGTTAAACCAGTCCCCTTTCAGAACCGACGAATCATATCGAAACCCGCTCGTTCGATACCTTACCCCCTTCCAATTCATCTAACAAATGACTTTAACCCATAAGTTGACAATCTGCTCAACCCCTATATCCTTGGACCCTCCACATCAAATTATTGTCCCCCAATATTTGTGGTACGGAAACCAGATATGTAGGTAGGTTTTCGCAAGTTAAATTCCGTGACGGTTTTCGATGCTGAACCGATTCCTTTAATTGACCAAGATCTTCACTTGTTCGAAAAAGCAAAACTATTAGCGAGCTCTCCACAAGCTAAATTTAAATTGTAATGGCTCCATATCCATTTGTCTATCTTGTAATTATTATAATCGCCAACTAGAAATTAGCTTATATTTAATTATTTCTGTTTATGTCTTTATTTTTCTCGATGCGTACGTCTAGGACGCACAACGCCGTTGTATATATGAAATTAGTATTTAGAAGCCTGGTCCAGCACCCATAAATGTGTATATAAAACTGAAATCCTTCTGTCATTTATATAAAATGTATCATTGAATATCCATTTTATTCTCTTTTTTGTAGCTTTGTATAGCTTATTGTATAAATATTATTTTCATTTGTTGTAATTATGTTCCCCTTAATGCTCTTATGGTCGGCAACAATTAATTTTCTTTTCCGTTCATATATACACGCAATCGGGAAGAATTAGCTTGTACACCTGCTCGTTTAGGTCAGGAATTCCCCTTTTTTCTTTTCCACTTACCCCGTGACCACTTGCGCGAAAGACTCCGATTCCCCGTCATCTGTCTTAGGGAATATCACCTTTCTACCCCAACTCCGAAAGTGACATCTTTTTGGATGGGAGGGGTGTAGCAGAATAAGGGCAAAGGGCGACCACGTACCCTTTTCTGTACCCACGTGGATCCTGAGATCACCGCATGGAGCTGTGAAAGCATGGCTGATCCCGTGTAAGGATGCAGCCTATGCGGTTATCACACTCCCCAGCTGTATTTGCCTAGAAACTGATTTTTTCGTCTCTCAAGGCCACTTCTCCGCAAACATTCTGGCCTTCCTACCGAAGATTGAAGTCCGTTGGACATTCCAAACCAATGTTATCACAATTCCCCCCTTCACCTGAAGGAGTCGCCGACTTTTCCCCCAAATACACGCGTCTGGAGGGCCATCACAGCCACCTAACCAGGGGCCTATATAATCCTTCGACTCAGTTTAGTAAGCTATACTGTTAGACTTTCCACCTACTCTGACGAACGAGCTGAAGGACGTTCGCCCCCCCCCCCATTCCAACCCCAGTGGCGATTTCGATTCGAGTCGAAGGCTAAATCGATCCGTGAACTCTGCCATAGTCAATCGGCAAGTATCGACATCCGGGAACTCTGCCATAGTCAATCGGTAAGTATCGACATCCGTGAACTCTGCCATAGTCAACCGGCAAGTATCGACATCCGTGAACTCTGCCATAGTCAATCGGCAAGTATCGACATCTGTGAACTCTGCCATAGTCAATCGGCAAGTATCGACATCCGTGAACTCTGTCATAGTCAATTGGCAAGTATCTGACGAGGATTCCCAACTCCGAAGGCTCTACGAGTGCTCTCTCTTCTGAAGCAAGAGGGTAACCTGACTTCTTCCTACGAATTCATCGTATCACAACTGGCCCCTTTTCTGCAACGAGCACGGAAGTAATTGTAACTGTTGCCGCCTGCAGATTTCTCTTGAATTGGGCTTAGCCCATTGCCCCAATATTTGTGTGAACGCCTCGGTTTAAAACGCCTCTTTAAATTACCAAACTGAATCCGACCTCTTTAATCCCTTAATTCACCCACCCGTATCCCGTTGTTAGTAAAGATATATTTTCGTCATTTTCTTTCTTTTGCAACCCCAACGCGTACCAGCTGCCTGTTAATCTTTGGACAACTTGCACTCTGAAATATTTGTTTTAAAAGGGCCCCATAAAGTAAATAATAAACGATCCCCACTGGACTCATAACAATTTTCCCTTTCACTAACGGCCTTTAACCAACTTCGGCCCAAAGCCCCGAAGTACCTACGTATATATATATATATATATATATATATATATATATATATATATATATATATATTTATATATATATTTATATGAGTGCGAGAGAATGATGAAATACATCCAACTTCAACGCAGGAAAGAGAAAACGAAACAATATTTGTTCATAAATAGTTAGTTCTTACTTCGAAAAAAACCAAGCTGGGGTGAGATTCGAACCGTGCACATTGAGGCAGCAAGCACCTGCTTTGATCTCAATTAAACCACTATTTAGACTACTCAGCTACGCGGAAAACAAAAATCTTCCGAATAGACAAGCTTTTTAAAGCACGCTTCGCATGGTCGAACGAGAAGCAGAAAGAGAAATTTGGGTATTCAAAGGACAAAGAGAAATTGAGTTAAGCACGCAGTAAATACATAAGTGCATATATCTCTCATGAGCTCAAGAGATTGATGAAATAAATCCAACTTTACTTCACGAAAGAGAAAACGGAATAATTTTTCTTCGGAAATAGTTATTTCTTACTTCGTACATCCCCACACGGATGTCTACGAGGGTCAGTGCTGCGATCGGTTTGACTCATTTGAACCTAATAGGAAAAAAAATGAGGGTAGACGTAAGCAAAAGAACAAATTTATCATGAAATACCAAGGTTTATGTCTGTAAAGTGAAATGAATAAGAAAGTCAGTGACATAGAACAGATCGGCTGAGCTATCCCCCACCTCACGCCCCTTTGCTTTCGTAAATGAGGTAAAAAAGGAGCCCAGTAGACTAAGAGCAGAGTGAGTAAGGGAGGAAAGAGTGAGAGAGAGAAAAGAAGAAAAGTTAAGGACAGAACAGCAGGAAGTATACAGCAGTCTGGACCAAAAACTAAACCGAGACATCATAAGATCTAAGGCTTAACGTGCGATCCGAACCACCGTGTGTAGCAAGTATATTCTCTATCCATTACCATTTGGTGATCACTGCCCCATGTATCCGCTGTAAGTCCAATGTGTAAGTATGATAAACGAGTGTAATAATCGCGAAATTTGCAGGAATGTAGAGATTTGAAAAGTATCACTGGAGATCAGGCTAATCTATACCCGATGTAAGAAGTAATAGTTTATGGTGTGTGCGCCTGCTAGTGGTTTTAGCACAGTTCTCAGTATCCGGCTCACCATTGATGCCCATATGAATGGTAGTCTATAATTTAATCTGAGACAAAGCCATGTTTATCTGTTGATATACGTGTATCTGCCAGTTAGTGTGTCAACGCGTAACTCATTTCATAACCTTGAATGTCGACCTGTGGGTCTATGAGAAGAGAGCATAGAGACAGCAAACAAAAGAGGACGAATAAACAAATGGGAAATATTACGCTCGAACCGAGGCCGAAAATATGGTTTCCTGAGAGAGATAAGCAAGTATATAAGTGCCAGGCGAGGTAATTTAGGAGAATATTTTTAATATTTAACCATCAAATTCTTTTAATTTGGTGAATCTAAGTAGTTAACGTTAAAATTCATTGTAGCTCATCACCACAGTGTTTGTTCTCTCCACTTTGTTGCGCATTTAAACTGGATGTACTCCTTTCATGGAGTGGTTAAAATTTGTGATAATGTTTCGACTTTTCAGCGTTTAGTTTACTTTATGCATATCTGCTCCCTGTACTTTTCTGCCTCAGATTATTTGGTCTATTTTGTACAACCTGTTCCCTGTACACTGTTAACGTACCTTTAAGACGTATACGATGTTTATACGAACTCATTCCTACATCCTGCTAAAATTGCCTCTTGATAGCGGCATTTTGCCTTGAGGTTTCGTGTTGCACCTGGGTTTAGTATTATTTTCACTTTTTCATCTTTGAAATTCATTCCACTCTTTCTTTATCTTGCATTCCACGTTTTTTTTCCCAATTCTTAAAATCTAACCTCGTATCGCTCAAGTATCCTTTCGTTAATGACTAATTTAAAGTGCAAGTGTGCCACAATTTTACAATTTGGGGGTAGAGAGTTTGGGGACGGTAGTTGATTCCCGTATAAGCCTTTGTCTACACAAAAATGTTACTGTTGTTTGTATTCAAATAGTCTGAATAGAATCCAGTAATACATGTTCGGAGATTACAAGTCAAATAAGATTATTTTCAAAGGAAATAACTTAAGGAATCTATAAGTTGCCATATATCTTCATCTTAAATTTTTCATTACTCATTACGTTTCAACTAAGACAAAACCAAAAGTGATTGTAATCTATGTACTTGTCAGTAAATAAAAACAAAGAAAATAAAAAGAAGAGCATCACAAGAATGAGTTTGAAAAGGAAAAGTTTTAACCTTCGAGAATCGTAAACTGACTAGAAAGATCGTTTTACGATATTAAAAAAGTTTTTATATCCGTATAATAGAGCATTAATAAATATATCACTCAGGAGATCAATTTGTTGTTACTATGGATAATCCAGCAAGCGATTGTATTTTAAAGAACGAGTTTTAAATTTGAATCCTTTATCCCGTCTTTAGGCTACACAAAGCAGAATATAGTAGTGTAAAACTTAAAACCATTTTCATTATTATTGTTTATATATTTATTCACATTCATTATTCTATCTATCTTCCTTTGTAAATGGGATTTATGTTTTTAACACTCATTTCTATGATTGTCTGAGGAAAAATATAACGGACAGTTGCTCTATGTAAAAGGGTTGAGAGTGCTTTAAAATAATAAAGATAATCAACTATGGAAAATATATACTCAGAGACTTAGAGTAAGTAAGATATGGTTAAAAAAGTATGGATGTGTCTATGTTATCATCTTTTGCATTCGATCCACGAAGTAAATCGTTCATGGACGATCATGTTAAACAAATACTTAAAACCAGTTCTCTTTATGCTTCTCGTTCGGCCATGCAAAGCGTGCTTTAAAAAGCTTGTCTATTCGGAGGACTTTTGTCTTCCGCGTTGCCAAGTTCTCTAAAGAGCGGGTAATTGAAATCAAAGCGGTAGCACGATTCGAATCACAC
The DNA here is from genome assembly GCA_963969495.1 of Ceratothoa steindachneri. Taxonomy (NCBI): domain Eukaryota; kingdom Metazoa; phylum Arthropoda; class Malacostraca; order Isopoda; family Cymothoidae; genus Ceratothoa; species Ceratothoa steindachneri. Next base: position 149,315,307 of record OZ018318.1, read on the forward strand.
CCCAGCTCGTATTTTTTCGAAATAAGAAATAACTATTAGGTTGATGGATAAGCTCTTACGGTTTTATTAAATTTTTCATTACAATTAACAATTTTAGAAAAACTTCATTTTTATTTGATAAAAATATGAAATTTAATCAATAATGTATTCTCCGTTGCTATTTACGACTTCTTCCAAACATTCAACTAGTTTTTCGATGCCTCTACAATAAAAATCTCTTGATTTTGACTCGAAGAATTCGTCTAACCAGGTGCTTAATTCCACATCAGTATTGAAGGAAAAGCTGCGCAAATTGTTGGAGAGCGATCGGAACAGATGGAAATCCGATGGAGCCAAGTCTGGAGTATATAGAGGATGCGGCAAGATTTTCCAATTAAACGTTTGGATGGCGTTTTTTGTTATATTGGCAATGTGAGGACGAGCATTGTCGTGTTGCAGAAGGAGTCCATAACGTCGATGAGATCGGTTTTGACGAATAGCTTCGGCGAGTCGATACATTTGTTGAACGTAGAGTTCTGCATTGACAATCTCGTTGTTCGCAAGGAGCTCATAAAGAATGATGCATTCACAATCCCACCACACACACAGAATCGTCTTTCGTGGATGAAATCCTTGCTTTAATAGCGGAAGTGTTTTTTTATTGGGGCTAAGCCATTGTTGTCGATGGTTCATGTTGACATAAACACACCACTTTTCGTCGCCAATGATGATGCGGTGAAGAAATCTGTCTTTATATCCACGAGTAGCCTTGTGACAAGCAAGCAAACGTGCGGTAATCGTTGAGCGTTGAAGTTTGTTGTGCTTTCGCTCAAAGCGTGCAGAACCCATGCATCGAGTTTTTGTACTTTCCCCATCGAATGAAGGTGATTCACTACAGTTTTCTGATCACACGCCAATTGTACAGCTATTTCTCTAGTCGATTGATGAGGATTTTCATGAAGAAGTTCGTTTAGTCTATCTTCATTTAACTTAATGGGGCGACCAGAACGTTCATCGTCATTAAGATTGAAATGACCGTTTTTGAAACGTGAAAACCACCATTGAGCTGTTCTTTCTGATAAAGCATTTTCTCCGTACACAAGACAAATATCGCGAAGAGCTTTGGCTGTGTTTGCATTGTTCCCGTCTCGATTAAAAATGAATAACAAAAAGTGTCTAAAATGCTCCTTTCTTTCAACTTGACATTCCATTTTGAGGATACAGAACAAAAATTAAATTAACACAACTTTTAAATAAACCGCAATGACTTATTACTCAACTTCAAGTCGTATCCTAAGCAAAAGCCTAATAGTCTACGCTGTTAAGAGACGTAGCCTAACCTTTGCAAATTTTGCTCTCATTATTTATTATTGTTTCTTAATATGTGCACAAATCACGTCGACAAAACTTAAATCAACACAACATTAAAAAAAACGCAAGAACTTATTCCTCAACCTAATATTTCCCAAGAAAAATTATTTAGTTTTCTCTTTCCTGCAGTGAAGTTTGATATATATATATATATATATATATATATATATATATATATATATATATATATATATATATATATAAATATATATATATATATATATATATATATATATATATATATATATATATATATATATATATATATATATATATATATATATATATATAAAGAGAGAGAGAGAGAGAGAGAGAGAGAGAGAGAGAGAGAGAGAAAGAGAGAGAGAAGAGAGAGAGAGAGAGAGAGAGAGAGAGAGAGAGAGAGAAAGTCTGGTCATTCCACAGCACCAACATTTTAAAACCCATTTTCTTTTTATTTCCCTTGAATTAGTAAAACTCTAATTCTCCCAAAATAAAACAGCAACACCAAAAAAATACAAATAAGTAAACGCAAACTCAGGACCTAAACTCCAGATTTAATAATTCTTCACCAGCAGTAGGGGCCAAAAACCCCTCTGCTATAAAGGCTGGAATGCCTTTCGTTTATATGTATGTATTTATATTATATATACTCAATACAAAAAACAAAACAAAATGCAGAGAAAACCAGAAGTACCCTTTCACTAGGGATCTGTACTCTCATTCTATTTTCATTTTACTTTCCTCTTATTTTCCATAATTTTCCCCACTATTTTCTCCTACTAAACACCTCTACTACTATATTCCTCACTTATATATGTCCACTGTCCTAAACGATCGCAGCATTTAAGGTTGAGGAGATTTGTTGTAGCAATCTTTTAACATTAAATTTTTGATCACACTTTTTTTTTTGTCTATCTATATGTTTTCCTCATTCTTTTTCCTGCCTCACTATTCCAGAACACGAAGAACAAGGACATTAAACTCCTTCCTCAAAACTTACTGAAGGACTTACACACACTGACTAAAACATACTTTACATACGATTATATTTGTAATCTTATAAACACATATACGTGGAGAGGTAGCACATCCACACAATACACATATTTGCACACACACTGGGAAAAGACCATACTACACACGCATAGAAAAATTATAGATATACACAAACAAACGTTCTCTGCCATTCCTAACCCAAAGTTCGCCATTTGGTCGTTAGATCAAACCCGTCTGCGCGAGGTACCCCATCCCCCTCCTCTTTCCCCTTCTCTTTCCCCTTCTCTCTACTTGTTCCGTGGCGATATTTATTGAGTGCACATTCCGAGCGACTAGGTTTATTTACGTTCCTATCGGCCGTCCATTTAATCCTTCGCCTCAAACTTTATCGGATCGTGAATCGGAATTCGCCCAAACCGCATTTTCCCCATAAACCCGAAATATGGCGGAGGGAGGCGTTGACGCTTTCTTTTTATCCCGGTCTATTCTTCTTTTTTCTCTTTTTGGTGCTTCTGCTGGTACAATAAACTTGCCTTAATGATACGGACAGTTTCTTTGTGAAATGTTTCTTTTTCTTCTCTCTGTATTTCATTGTGTAGAAGTGGAGGTCATATATCTACCCCCCTTCTCTTTATCTCTGAAGATTTTTATGTCTTAGGTTGGGATTTTTTCGCTCGTCTACAGTTCTATGTCCAATAGTTTTCACGATTTTCTCTGTTGTTTGTTCATTATTATTATAGTTTTTGTTAGTTACTATTTTTATTATCAGTCATAGTATGCAAATTTGCTTGAAGTACGACAAAGCATTAAAATATTTATGACATAATGGTTATTTTTTTACCTACTTTCATTCTCCCAAATGCCTCTGGTTTCCATTAGACGCACTCTTACGCCGCGCCTTTAAACATAAAATGTAACAAAATTTCTAAGCTTATTAAATTTTGACTAAAATTCGTTTAAGGTACGAAACAAATGTCCTCACCCGCGGAGGAATATTCGACCCAAACATTTTCAAATTCAAGACGGCTCTAACTTTTCTTAGTGTTTTGAACTAGTATAGCTTTGGTTAGAAGAATTACAATACTAGTTTGTGGCATAAGTAAATTTAATCTACTTGTAAACTGTTTTCTTTATAATTATGCAGGAAGAAGAATTGTTCGAGTAGTAAATCGGACAGATTTAACGATCTGCGCAGCTGTGGCTGCGCGTTTGGCAGCCTGGGAGGAAAGAGTAACTTGGATTTTGGTCAACCCACGTTTCGTCCAAAAATATCGTGAATACCTCAAGAAAAGCGTGTATATGAGAAAGGTTTTTTGTTTTTATCTCTTACTTTCCATAACCGACTCCTACAAAAGCGAGAAACTAATGATCTGTCTCGGTGTGGATATGCTTGGAGGCGATTTTTCCATTCATGTAGACACTTTAGGTTTACTTTGCACATGTAAAGAATGTTGCCAGGTTTTGCATATTTTACTACAATTTTTTTTTTTTTAAAGGATAAAAAAGTAATACCGCAAGCTAAAGGGTGTTCCATTAAGACCGATCGAAGTTAGCAGTAAATAAAACAGTGTTATTGGTGAAAATTTATTGATTTCCCTATTGGATCATGTTATTTGAGACATGGAATTTATGTGTCAAAAATAATATCGCCTAAATGTCCTCCAAGGCTTCGGCGGCACACCTCCACTTGATGGTCAAAATCTTTGATGACGTTTCTGCATAGTTGTTTCTTGATCTCACCAATATGCCTTATTATCTCATCCTTCAGCTGTTGAATTGTTATTGGCTTGTTGGCATAGACCTTACTTTTGAGATGACCTCAAAGGAAGAAATCTAAAGGCGTCAATTCACACGATCGTGGTGGCCAATTGACCTCACTGTTTCGAGAGGTGATGCGCCCTGGCAACTTCTCATTCAATAAACCCATTGTTGCATTAGCTGTGTGGCATGTGGCCCCATCCTGTTGAAACCACAAATCTTTAACATTCATAGAATTCAATTCAGGCCATAAAAAGTTGGTTATCATGACACGGTATCGCTCGCTTGTCACCGTAACAGAATTCCCGGCATCATTTTCGAAGAAATACGCCCCAATGATTCCGCTAGCAAAAAAAAGCATACCAAACAGTGACCTTTTATGGATGCAGTGGCTTTTCAACAATCTTCCTGGGATTTTCACCAGCCCAAATGCTGCAATTCTGCTTATTAACGAATCCACCAAGATGCAAATGGGCTTCATTACCAAAGATGAATTTTTGCGAAAAATCATCATCGGCTTGTCTTTGCTCGTGCACCCACCCAATTGACGAATGTACGGCACTTCAAATGGTCAGCAGTCTTCAGTTCTTGTTTCAATTGAATTTTGTAAGCGTGTAGAGACAAATCTTTTTGTCAAAATTAGATGTAACGTTGTTGTGGATAGGTTCAATTCCTGCGCGCGATGACGAATAGAGGTGTTTGGATCTTCGGTCACATTCTTGCGCACTGCAGCAATGTTTTCAGCTAAACGGTATAAACGAGCAGGCAATGGCGTTTCTTTATCTTCCACTGACCCCGTGTGTTTGAATTTACGAACAATTTTCTCAATTGCACTCTCGGTTGGTCGATTATTTTGACCAAAAAAATCGCGAAGTGCTCGAAATGCGTTTCTGTTTAAACGTCCATTTTCGTAATAGGCTTCGATAACTTTAACACGTTGTTTGATTGTTAATATTTCCATGTTTGAAATTGCCAAAGAGTGAAGTTGTTAAATCTAAAAGAAAAAGAAAAAACTCCTTAGACGCTTAAACTTAACTCACATTTAAAATCGGTCCAAGTTATTGGAACACCCTTTATATAACCATCAGCTTACCCTCAGTTGTGGGTAAACCTTTGGAGTCAATTATAAGAACTTTAATAAATGAGTTTGACTCGGTTCTCCATGTTTTAGTGTTGGAAAAACAGAGTGCATGATCTGAGAGAGTGGCTGTAAATGGAGAATCGCCTGATTGGGCACATATCATTATTGGCGTAACTCAGGGTAGGACAATAGTGATATTTGTTATCTTCCTAAACAACGTAGATTCAAACTATTAAGCAAGAGTGCCAAGTTCGCGGATGATACTAAACTAGGTCATGTAAAGAAAGCCCGACTCAAATCAATAGGAAATACAAAACGACCTAAATGTGATATTTGATTCGTTAGTTACGTAGTAAGAGGATTTTAATCTCAATAAGTGTAAAGCTATTCAAATTAAGTCTAGAGATAACAATTTTGAGTTATAGGTTAGACGGTCATCGATTTAAAATGTGTCAGAAAAACGTGATCTCAGTGTAGTAATTTCGAGTGACTTCAAATTATCGAGACACAGTGTCCAAATAGATAAAAAAGCAAATAGAACATTTGGTTTTATTGAAAGAATTTTTAATAAAAGAGACGAAAAATGGCAGTAACATTATTCAAATCACTTGTGTGTCCACAGCTAGAATATACAGCTTAATGCTGGTCTCCTTATCTGCCAAAAACATCTTTGCTTTGGATATAGCAAAGGCCTGCATAGGTAGCTCATCTTGGCGCTGCAGAAAAGATCTTATGAAGCCAGACTTACAGAATTGAATTGCTCTACCTTAAAGATAGGGACCTTCGCGGACAATTGATAAAAGTCTTCAAAATTATGGATGGTTTTGATACTAAAATGAATTATTCAAGGTTTAAACACACTGAAAACATTACGCGAATAAATGGACATAGATTGAAATTAAAGCGTTATCAGAAGAATATCTTGGCAAACTATTTTAGTTATAAAGTCGAATAAACTTGGAATAATTTTCTAGCTTATGGAGTTCAAAGCACATCATAAACATGTGTAAAGATCGCTGCTACACGACAAAGAACAATATTTATTTACCTTTTTAACCCTGAAAGGGCTTGCATGATTTCGTGCCCTATTTTCTCTCTCTTTTACGAACAGCTTGTCTTGAAAAACCTACATTTTAGCACAGGGATCTTGTAATGGTAAACCCGAGCATATTGGCTTAGGGATTCAATGGTAGATTGTAATTATATATGAAATGAGACTATAAGAAGTTTGTATGTCGGAAAGATATCTACATTGGTCTAATAAGATAAACAATTTACCATAAAAGATTATTAGTACTTCTGAGCTCTCTCCAAGAAGTCTTAAGAAGGTCTAAAACAGAATTGGCTGCAAAATATTTATTTAGAAATTTGAGAGCGAACACAAAATCTTTGGCGTTGTTATTGAGGTAGTCGTTTGTATGCTGAGCGTTGAGTCTGACGCGTTGGTGCAGGCAGCTCTTTGCACACTAGACATTACGCACAGAGAAAATCGCACAATCATCTCTCCACTCTCTTCTCACACAAAACAAATCACACTTACTAACCTGATGTGAATTGGGTGGCCTTTCCTTGGGCCACTTTGAGCTGCCTGGTTGCTATTTGGTGGAAATAAAGAGTACCTTGAGACTACAATAAGAAATCCACCAAACAGGAAGCTGTTTGTTTAAAAATAAATTAAACACCACAAAATATCAGCAACATATTTATTGATTAGAAACATAATTACGATAATTAGCAATGATATTTTCCCACCGCAAAACCAATTGGCCTATTAGAAAAATAGGTTTTAGAGGAGAGTTAAAAAACTTGATAGATCCCTTGATATCTTCATTGCTTCTGAATCTTTTAGGATGAGTAATGTGTGTTGTAAGTGACTTAGCGAAAATAAGTCTGGTTATTAGGAGGGATGAGGTAAAACTTCCCAGCCTAACTTCATCTTTTTTTTAAGTTACCATCACTGAATATGGCTTTGCATTATCAAGCTGCATAATGATCTCCTTTCTGTCGAGCTGTAGGAATTTTGTACAGAGCCTGATTAGCCAGGTTAAGCTGTTTATAATAGATCTACAGTGATAGATTACACTTGTTTGAATTATACAAAGGGTAACTTACTTGTTCTACTCCACCTTGCGCACAACAAAATTTGTTTTTGGTGCAGCTGGCGGTTGAGGATTGGGACTGGAGTTTCATTCGGTGATAGCTGTTGTTTATTTCAGGTTTTTTATATACAAACTATATTTCACATTCCTGCCACAAATTTAGTTAAGGAAAATGGTTTTTACATTCCTGGTTAGCAAACTGTGGCAAATTCTCGGAAATGAGACAATTCATGTGATATTCAATCCTCTATCTAGACACTTGCCTAGTCGTTTAAACTTGATTTTGAACAGTGAACTAGAGATTATTAGCTTCCGTAATAACTCCTTATACTTTCAAACGTATCTAATACAATCGTTTCTTTTACTGATAAAAGAACATGAACGATCGTCCTTCCTGTTTGATGCCCATCAATCCACGTCGGGCATTCCGGAACCACATCGGGTATTCTGCAACATTCACTTCATCAGTATATAGACTGCATATGTTTTCGATTGCATGTGTTGCCTTTTTGAAACTCGTACAACACGCATTGAGGAATATGAAACTTATTAAAGTTTTGGTCTTCCATAGATTTCTTTTAACTTAACACATTAAGAACAAAACTCAGACCGTAAACTGAACATAAAGTTTGACCATTAAAAACAAGTCTTTTAGTTTTTTTTTAGCATCGTTTCAAATCACTTGCTTATAATGTGTCCACTATTCATTACCCCTAATTTTAGCTATGTATCACGACTTTTGGGATACTTGGTTGTATATGGTGCTTAGGTTTTTGAGATGGTTTTTAGCAACAAATCGCAATTTGATCCCTATGTGAAAAAGTTTAAGTTAGTTTCTAAACTATCGGTCTGCATCATATAGGCTGAAAATCGAGCCAACTCATACTGGATCCCATCAGGCAAGTAACTGAACTTAATGTGGCTTAAGTCTGTTCATGTTAGGGATAATTAGAATTGGTGTTCTTACTCAAATAATTGGTAGCTCTGGTAGATAGAGGGAGATATAAGAAGTGTAAGCTTGTCAGAGGTACGCACGATAACTGGAAGTAGAGAACTTGTGGGAAGAGTCTAAAAAGTACAAGCATTGAATTTGAGATGAGAGACGAGGTTTAATTTCTTTTTCATGTAAGAAGTGAAATATAGATTGAGATTTTACAACAAACGCACTTCACTTTGCCCATTAAACCATAAATGCTCATTAGGTTTTTCTTAATCCATAGGAGGTTTCTCCGGTGAAAAAATGAAGATATTCTTGTCATTATGACGTCTCCATTGTAACGGAAAATTAGTTTACGCCATGTCTAGGCTAGATGCTGTTTAGATATGCTTTATACCCGTCAAGATTCTATAATAATCTTCTTTATCTAGAATTTTTTTAACAAAATTTCACGAAATTGTTTCTCCTGTAGACTTTAGTTCCCTTTAAGAGTCTGAATGACTTTTACTTTACCGTATTAGGTGAGTTGACGTTTGTAGGCAATTTGGTTTGAAGATTCTCTTGAGTCATTTTTATAATCTTGAGAAAATTTTAATTAATTATATTTTGTAGATCCCTTGAGCGTTCTCATTGGAACAAGACCGCAATATACATATGGACGTCAACCTTAAAGCCATTGTGGACGGATGAATCCTGTAATAGTATAACATACGAGTATGTGAGTGAGAGAGAGAAAGAAAAGAAAAGCAAATATTGAGAGTGATACAAAGATTAGCAGGAAATACATGTATCTGGTGCGAAAATCCTCTGGTAGTAATTAAGGTGGATAAAATATTGAGATAAATTGTGATTAAACTCTTAGTATTGTCTTAACGTTTATAGGGTGCTTAGGTGAAGGTATGGTTTAAGGAACTCAGGAGATAACATTTAGTTCTCTTATATTTTTGTCTCTTCAAATTTGTGATCGAGCGACATTTTGCATTATGCCACGAATGTTCATTATTATAATCAAACTATAACTGATATGCGGCCATGTTTGTCAAGTTGTATTCAATGATATTAATTAAAATTGAGGATATAACTCATTTAATATCTTTTCAATTCCTCTAAATTTGACTTATATTGGTAAGAGTTGGAAGAATAATTTGACACTCTTGTATTTCTCATAACTCATATTCAGAACTTCCTTCATTTTTACCTGCCTGCAAATCAGGAACTTCTGAATTTAATATATTACCCCAGTTTCATTATACTCGTATGTCCCAAGTGTGTAATCCCAGATACAGAAGGGTAGAGCCTCTTCTTTGCTTTTCTGTCCATAGGCTAGTTGCTGGGTCTTCTTAGACTCTTCTTGATGTTATCTCAACTCGCAAAATCAACTAAGAAACTGGCACCTTGAATGATTTCGTACAGGGATAATAATTATGTTACAAGCATTATAAAATACAAGTGTCATCAAACCAATAGAATTTTTAGTAGAGTTCCTTCAAAATTTTTAATTTTTAAATATAAAGCTTGATTGAATAATATAATTTTAACAGGAGGCCTAAAATACTGGATGTCCCACAATTGAGTGCGTATTTTGAGTAAAAACTTTTATGTAAAATTCTTTTTGAATTATGTTTATCATGTTCAAATCGTGCTCTGCACAAAATTGTAGGGACCCCATATACATGGAACACTACAATTTTGTGCAGGGCACACTCTGAACATGATGAACATAATTTACAAGAATTTTTCATAAAAGTTTTCAATTTCATCAAAATACGCACTCAATTTTAGGACACCCGGTATATAACGACATAATAGTTCTGAGCTTTGTTGTTGGTCTTGTGTAAAATACTGAAAATTTTGAGAATAAAATGATCATTTTAAAATGAAGATTTCTTGCCCTATTAACCTTATAAATGGTCAAGTGCACTTATATCTTCTAATTTGATTACTACTGGTATTAATTATATCATGCTAACTTTATCTAAGTGTGATAATTTGTTATTTTCTTACCAAAGGAGAGTGACGTGGTACAGCCACTCTATACCATACACTACTCCTATATTATGTGGGAGGTTACTTAATCACCTACTGCGACGCGAACCATTGAAGGACTGTTCGCAGGGATTAACGACTGACTAGGAGGTCACACTTGAGACGTTGGGATTCAAATCCTCAATAATCAAACAGAGTGCATAAATGATTGGCGAGATTTACTTGAATAGGCCGAGAGTATCGGCCAAGGTTAATTAAAGATGAAACAACAAAATATAATTTTATTTACACATATCAAATAAGAATAATAATAGGTAAAAGGGAATTATTTAAATTAAAATAGTCTCTTGATAATTATTATGAGGAGGGATTCTCAAAGGGATGGGGGCAGTCTTATGGGTCGGTGACTTCGAGGAGGGTCCTTCTTGCGATGAGGCGAGTGGGGCACGATCCGATGAGGTAAGTGGGGCACGATCCGAATGAGGCAGGTGGGGTACGATCTGAACTAAGCTTCCGATGAAGATAGCCAAACTTCAAAGATGACGTTCGACGGGGAATGTGGGAATTCTCGTAAATCCAATAGAAGAGGTAACTTCTTTTCCTCAAAGGTATTCGATGAAGATTTTCTTCGGTTCGATTAAATGAAGGGAGACTATTGCGCAAATTCAAAAGCTTGCCGATCAGAGAAGCTAACAATTGACTAGGGTAGAATCACGGCTGAGAAAGTCTGCTGTCTGATGAACGCTCACGGGACGAGCGTTCATCGAACTACAGAATAACCCGAGTATTTGTATACCCTATTCTGAGGGGGAAGGGGGAATTGGGAGAAAGGAGTCACAAGCTCCAGACATCTTAATACGGACGCGGAGTCGATTCATCATTTATCAGCAAGGTGCGAGACAGAGCAGTTCTTTCTCGCCTCGTCACCGAGGGGAAGGGGGGAAATATTTTCCCAATGCGCTCAGGAGTCGAAAATTCGTGAATATTCGAACAGGAATTGGCGTCATCTACTGCGGGATACCACCGCATGTGGTCTCCGATAAATTGGAGGGAGAAAGGGTGTCAGAGGTTGTTCTTTTGCAGAGATAAATATGCCTTTGAGGATTTTAGGATTAATATAGAGATGGGTGTACCTAACACTAGTTTAGGATGTTTAAATTTTTTGCCTGTATATCTTTTAAAGTGAAAGAATCTTGCTTAATGGAGGCAAAGAGATAATTTATTTTTCCGATAATTTCATTAAAATTCTGATATTTTGGCACCAAAATTGGTTATCTCATTTGGGAAGTTAATTAAGTCTGTTAATTTTCACAGCCCCATTAAGTAGGAATGTTGCTGTATTAACTTAGGAAGTAACTGCTTCAATATGACCTTCAAAATACTATCCAACTCAAATTACATCCCTATATAAAATATTTTAAATATATATTTAATCGAGTTTTTGTAAATTTGATGAGTTTTTTACTTTTTCAGGACTGTAAATTTGAGTATCGTAATACTAATTGAATGCCTTATATTGGTGGTGTTTGAATCGGTTGTAAAAACAAATTGACTTGAGTCAGAAAATAGATTACGTGGAACAATTATCCCTTACGATGTTCCCATGATCGGGCATCAGTCTTAGAATGGAGATATTCAAGCATTTCTCATCTAGTGTAATAAGGTCTGGCATAAAGCAAGAGGTCTGTAACTGTTAATACTCATCACATGATTTTTTGATTGATAATGCGTTAAACATTTTTGAGTGATGTATTTGAGCACAGGGAGGTTCTGAAGATACGAGCAGTTAGCTTTTATTCGGCATGTAGAGGAATTAAAACATAACGCCACAAAGACGGCCAATCGGAGATATATATTAAATTCCCTTTTCGGAGAAAGCAAGAGAAAAGTACCAAAAGACGAGGGGCGTGAGAACGTTAGTTGTCTGACTAACAGTCAAACTGCTAAAGCTTTGATATCCCCGCCGAATAGGCAGTCGGTGGCAAGCTGCTGGACCAAGGTAGCCACTAAAGGCCATTAAGTAGCTCTCAAAAGATCCGATCAACTACGAGGTCTAGATGCCCGCGGGCAGAACGCCAAAAAGCGGTGCCAGACAAAAAAAAAATCACCGAGGAAAAATTATATGATGGTTTTCGGTGCCTCTCCCTAAGAAGCAGACCTGGGCTCCGCGGTGCCACCCTTCCCTCACCCATCGCACTCCTTTCAGCGGCCTCACTCCGTTCCCCTTAGGTAAGGTGGTCACCGGTCTATAAATAAGCCCCATAAGGAAAAAAAGAAGATTATTCTGTGAGAGACGATAGAGAATTAGATCAAGGAGATCGGTCCCTCACACAGTTTCAAAATCGACTTCTAAAACTTAGCAGATCGTCACGTTTTCGTATCGGTACCATACAGAGTTGTCCTTCACAGAGTTAATAAGAAGTATGGCTGGATTACAATTCCTAGTGCCAAAGAGGAATTTCGGGAGCAAGAGAAAAGAAGACCCGTTCACCCTCGAGTGACTCTCAAATTTCAATCTCAGTAATTGAGAGAGAAGAAGAATTAATACCCGAGGAAGTTCCATTTTTAAGTTAAAGAGTTCACTCAGCCAATAGAGGAATGGTTTTCCTTCCTAAGTAGTAGTATCAGACTGGCGCGCTAAAGTCATTAAATATATAATTCTCTGACTGAAAAATAAGGAAACCCAATACCTCGACACGGCAGTTTCGTTTAATGAAATACGCAGAAAACGTATAAGTATTACTAAATTGTACAGTCATGGCTAAGGTTTTGACATTACTAGGTATATATTTTTTATTTTATTCCTTCATTTTTAAACTTTACGTGATAGGAATAATTATTCTAATATGTAAATTATTGCAAGTTGAATAATTTTTGTTTCTGTGGGAAGTGAATTTCATTCACTGGACCTTTAGCTATTCATTAAAGGGGGAAAATTATTTTATAAAAATAGATATTTGAATCTTTTTTAAATCCATAAATGGTTCTTTCCAAAGCAAAAGGTGTAACGACTGTTGTTTTGCACCAAAATAGCCTGAAAGGCAGGGATATAGTTGCTAAGGGGATTACATTGAAGACCTTCATCTTTAGGATAATATAATTAATGACTTTAAAAAAAACACTCTTGTGAAAAAGCCTTCTAGCCGTCCAAATGCTTCAAATGAACTCCTGGTAAGGGCCCAGTTCACCGATTTGGGTGCTTGCACTGCCAAGCATGCTCACAATTGGAATGAAGCCTGTGTGAACGGTTCGCCGCAGAAAGTGAGGCGAAACTTTTCGACAAAGTTCTCAAGTCGAGAAGGGCTGCACAGAACTCTTATCTTACCTTATGGATAGGTTCCACTTTTGTAGTAAATAATAAAGAATGTACTATTGAAGATTAGAGCAAAGTGATATTCGCTGGTAAAGCTCCCTTCCACTTATTTATAGCTTCTGGAAGATCGTAGGTTAGAAGGAGAATAAGGGAGTGCTTTCCCTAATCCTTTATTGTGCCACGGTGAAGCAAAATGACACTATGGGCTGCTTCTCATCAAGGGAACTGGAGCACTAAAGGTTTCCTCAAGAACAGTGCAAAGTAATAAAAATAATACAAAAATGTGCTTCATCAGCACCTTTTCCCAACAGTTAAAGACCAATATGGGGATGGTAACTTTAATTTCTGCATGATAGCGCATATTTTATCAAAGAAAACGCAATAACAAAGTTCTTGGCTGTAAATATCATCAAAATTTCCGGACTTTACCCCAGAAATTTGCCAGACTTGAACCAATTAGAGAATTTGTAGAAGATAATCAAACTGGCGGATGATAAACAAAAGCCATCCAAATACGAGAAGTTGTGAGTGTTTATTGAACAAAAATAGAGCAATATCAGTCAAGATATGATCTCAAATTTGGTTTTCAGCATGCAAAACGAAATGAAGCAGCCTTGAAGAACAAGAACATCATTGTAGATATTGACTGTGAGTATCAAGTGAATATTTATTAATAAAATGGGTTTGAGGTCTAATATTTTCTATATTTTACCTTCCTTACAATTACGATGCAAACATATTAAAAAAATGCAACGTTTGATTAGCTGTATTAATTTTCCTATATTAAAAAACATAGTAGTTTCCAAACTTTTGTCCATGTGTGTAAAAAAGCAAACTATAAGAGAAATTTTACACAAATAACATGACTGCATATTACTTAAACATATTAAGCATGCAAAACATTCACCTGCAGGTGATAATCTTGCGTTGGAATGGTTAATTTGCGCGTTGTCAGCTAAATAGGTCTAGTTATATATTACTCCATGGTTGAAAGAAGATTGAGATCAAGGCGTTATCTGAGATGGCTAAGTTAGAATCACCTCACCTCTACTTGATCACTAGGGGAAGAGGCAAGATACACGATGCTGCTTGCTAGATGTTCTTGAATTAGGAGAGCAGGCGCCTGGTGGAGAGAGATTGTGAGGAGTAATATTTGGGCTTAAAGAGGTGGCTAATCTTCTATGAGTAATGATAGTTTCATTCTGCCTGTAAAGTTCTGCAAAACTTCAGTCTCTACAAGATAATGAAATGGGCTTGATTAATCGAACTCTATCTTACTGAGGATCATACTCTATCTCGTTCTTTTCTGCTTGGTTAGTAACATCATCAATTAGGTCACTAAGATTTTTAGCGATGAAAGCTTTAGTCACATGGCATCATAACATTCAGGACCTCTCTCTCTTTCAGAGTGCCTCTCCAGTTGAAGTAGCTCAACTTCAGACACCTCCGAGTTTGAGGAATTGAGAAGGTTAGCTACATCTTCCGAATCAACCTCCTGGAAACCAACAACTTTTGCTAGGGAGACAATCTTGGCTAGAATAAACATCGAAGTCATGCACAAATTCAGGTCACAGATTTTTCGCAATACATTGATATTTGATACTGTTATTTCACTCCACGATAATTTGATCAGATCAAGAGCCTGTTCGATGTTGAATTCTTACAGAATTCCTTCACCTTCATCTCGCTATCACAAACTGCCTTATATACAGCGTGGTGTAAAAATGGCAATTATAAAATGAACTATAGGTGTAGGATAAAGCTGGTGTTAGAAGTGAGAAAAACAACCTTGAGATTAGGGCATGAATTTTCAAATGTTGTCAATGAGCAGAAAACTCTTGTTATCAAAGTTGTTTTCCTTTTGTGCACCTAACCTCAAAGAGTAAAAAATGGTTTAGGAGGTGATCTTGAAATACCTTCTGTGTCACCCACTTCTTAGAGTTGGGGCGCCAAATAACAGGCAACTTACGTTTAACGCAACCTTTCAGCGCCCGTTGAGTTTCTCTTTGATAGGGTTTTAGTATAACATCTCTTTCTGCGATGCCATCGAAAAAAAATGTTGGCACTACTTATTTACCCTGAGTCAATGAGCTAATTTTTTGTCCCTCGAATTATACCTAATGGAGTGTATCTTCTTCCAAAAGGAGACAGTTTGGTTCAGGTTGCCTTTCTATCCAATATTCCTGGCACGGTCCTCTGAAAAATCCCTACTAGCCTCCGCGTCAGCACTTACAACTTATCCTTGAATTTTAATGTTATGGAGACTAGCACACTTCTAAGAGCGTGCTAACCAACGATAACTAATAGTGAAAGTGTCAGTCAGTGCTACCTATGTATCGGCAGATGAACGAGGCCCTGTGCTCGTGAACGCTTAATGCTCATCACTCTTCTCAATCATAGCCGTGACAATCGCATCATGCTCCTGCTTGTACTTTTTCCACAGTTCAATTATCTTCTCCTTGATCAAGGCATTAGAGTTAGGTGCAGGATTTTGGTTCTAGCCTTCCCACAAAGTTTGCAGCATCCGCTCCATCTTATTTATTAATTAGTTACGAGATAGGTAGTTTTCTCACCATTAGTCAAAGCCACACTACCTACAATTTCTGGCAGTTAATGATAGCGTTTGCAATTGACGAGGATTGTATAATTACACGGCAAAGGTTCGATATTCGCACTTCACTATTGTAGTTCTTAAAAATTCTAACATTTTACCAAGTGTTATAGACACTATAGTCATCTAAGACAGAATTATAGTACCGCGTAGGGTCAATCACACGTACAGCACTCCCCGTTGGAGAAGTCGCAAGGCACGATATGATCAATATATTTAGCAGTAAGGACGTAAGAAGGGATGAAGCCAACTGATAATAATCGTACATCATTGTAGAGCCCATATACATCTGCGGTAGCGTGCTCATTTTTGCCTTTGTAGATTTACTAATATATTAGGCCCTAATATATTAATGCTATATCATCGATTTCTCGTATATCAAATGATGTTTAACAAGACATAACTTTATTCTTAAGTGGTTTTGGCAGCAACCTATGCCTCAAAGAAAGGAAAATGGAAGCGGATTATTCATACTTATTTTGGGGGAACAAGGAAACCATTGGTAACCAATCACCCCCTGATGATGAATAGTAAGAAAACAAGTGAAAAATTTAGTATCATGGTAGAAAAAGATATATGAAGATCACGAAATAAACGATCCTACACGACAAAGATCGAAATTACTAACGCAACAATTAAATAATTAAATAGAAAAAGTTGGCACGATTATATATAGAGGAGGAGGTTTTTATCATTATGTTGTTGCTTGTTACTAAATCAGTGGTGCTACCTATCATCTCCAGCTGTAAAGTTAACAATGTTCCTATAAGTCATTGCTCCCACAACACATTTAGGCACCATTTTTGGGCAGGTTTTTTATTGGGGAAGAGAAATTGATCCTTCATCATAAAGTTAAAGGCCGCTGTTCGTGGATCAGTTGAGGAAGCAGAATTTCTTAACAACTGAGAGGAAGACTTCACCTAAACAAAATCATGTTAAGTGTATGGTGGGATATTGAAGTAATTGTCCATTACAAACTGTTTGACAACACTCAAATACTTAATTGTACTCACTATTGCAATCAACTTCGTCATGTGAACATCGATTTGAGCTAAAGAAGTCCTTCTTTGTCAACATAATGTGTGTCATCATTCATCAAGATAATGCACGTCCTCACACAACTTTAATGACCAAAGGTCTCTTAGAGGAGGAGGTGGTTTGGCAAATATTGCTTCATCCTGTATATTCTTGAATTGTTACTTGTTTAGGGGATTGCAGAATGAGTTCGATTTCCATTTGGCATCAAAACCTAAAGAATTTTACAAGCGTGGCATTTATATTTTTGAGACAGAGGGAATAGGTTCTAAGAAACATTGAAGGTTATGTTTATCATTAAATATTTCCATATTCATAAGTTTCATCCTTTTTAATATATACCCTAATATCAGACATTACTTTCGTTCTAACATGATATTTTAACAGACTTGTATCAATTATGTACAGAGAAATTTGAGAAGAGCTGGAGGAACTTTATCATTAAACTATATAATGCAAAAGTTGAAAAGGCACAAAACTCAGACCATCTAATAAATTAAATAATTCCTGAATGAAAAAGTTGTTTTATTATTTCTGATCAGTGCCCATAGAAAATCTTCAATCATAGAAGAATTTCAGCAACCTTTCCTTTTAGCCCTATCTCAATATTTTGATGGGAATTTTTTTCAATCTTGTCGCTTAGGCAGCCTTAATTACTACGAAAGAAAATCAATATTGCTGTACAGATAAGACAGAATAAGTAACATGCGGTTTCAAACTATAAATTGAAAACAGCTTTACAATTTCAAAGAATCCCAAAACTATGTATATTAAGCAAATACATCAAACCTCGTTATATTTTTCAGTTATTGTGTCTTTAACTGCCCGAGAGTGTACTATCTTTCTTAGTTGCCACAGGAAGATTGCTGCCTTGTAATTTGCAACAGAAAATGAGCGAAAATCTAAGTAATACAATGAAAGGCTTCATATTCGATGTTTAAAGCCTTCAACAATTAGTTTATTTGGTGCAACCACTTGCCTTCGTGTCTAATGAATTTTTCTGTGGTGTTCGTCTATCCTTATACTCTCCCCTTCAAGCCTAGAAATAAACGATATATAGCAAGCCCTACAACAGGCATCCTGTGAGATACCTGATTCGAATTAATGTACGATCCCCACACTTAGTAGTGTACTTCAGGTAAATGTTTTATCGGAATAAAAAATAATAACCAATAAATAAAAGAGTAAATAAAATATTTGATGTCGTAAATAGAGTTTTGTGCTCTAACTACTAAATGATATTAAGTAATTCACGAAAATCATGGGTTAAATATTATTACCACCATTTATGTTGCGCAAAAACTATAGCTAAAATTGTTATTATTGCATCTTTTAATAATAATAAAAAAAATAAAAATAATCATTGTTACATAATGCAATTCATGTAGCAATCAAAGGATCGTATATGACAATCATTGGAAAATGCAAAGGCGAAGAATGTTTCGGATTATGCATATGTTAGATCCAAATAAGGCCTGTTATATGATCAGTGTCAGTTGAAAAAGGGTGTGAGATACACCGAAACTGCTCTGAATTAAATTGTCTTCGGAGAATGTGGTTTAATTCCTCATATATATATATATATATATATATATATATATATATATATATATATATATATATATATATATATATATATATATATATATATATATATATATATTAATTATTTGAAGTTTAATACGATAATATATTATAATGTATATGTTAACTATCTTTTTTCAACTAATCCTTTATTATCATTAAATGCGTTTAAGAAAGACATTACTACGAAATTTCGGACAATTCAAAATTCTGACTGCAACAAGAACCATATTTTTTTTAAATTTTAAAATCTGTTACGCGATTGAAATATTTGCTATATTAAAATTTTTTCCTTAGGTTGATACGTAAAAAATTGCTACACATTTTAGTGTAAATGAAATTGACCTTGTTAATAGTGCCTTTCACTTTCTATTAAGGAGATTAACATTAAAATTGAAGCGGGTGGTGACAAGAAACGATATGAACACAAAGCAAATTGCTAAGGAAAATTGAAAATTGAATTTACAAGTAAAGTCAATCTAAATATGTTATTTTAAACTTGTATTAAGGCAGGCAGTTATGCTTTAACTACGTTAAAAAAAATATTTTGATAGGACTATACCGTTATGTGGGACAGGACAGCCAAAGGAGGCAGATTATAACATCATGTGAGAATCTGTAAGAAGTTATAAAGGTCAGGTCAGGTTAGGTTGGGTTGGGTTAGGTTGTGAGAATCTGTAAGAATTTATAAAGGTCTGTCTCTGTAGCTTGTTTTAATTTTGAATCAATTTACTTCCTCATTCAATATTGACAACTATTTTCTTTTGAATGACGTATTGGCAGATAAACCCCTATACTTCAATACTCCCTAATGTCCATTCTTTGGTGAATCGCTACATCTCATATCTTTATGATCTTCTCCTCTCCTTTTTTGTTCAAGTGTGTTTCTTTCTCTCTAACTTGTACACACATAATCATTCATACACATGTGCACGCAAAAACAAAACAGAGATACATAAGAAATGTTTCAAAATAAAGACGTGGAGAATACTAACGCAAAACTAGTCTCACTGCGACAAAGAGGTACCAAGTACAACTAATTAATTGACTGTTATAGGACACACTCATATCTTTACTCACACACCTTGCGCTAAGTGAGAATGGAGTAGACGACCAATTGTTCTGAAGACTATAAGTGCCCACCTCCATCGTGACGAACACGCAATTAGACAGGAACCAAGACCTAAAATTTAAGTGAGGGGAATGTCTGTGACTGAAGTAGGCCAATTATATCACAGAATACAATATCTGAAAGCGCTCCAAAGTCTACTTACAACCCTCTTTCTTATCGACTATTCTGTATGCCACGTTCGTTTCATTTTAATTAAAAACAATTGCGTGAATTTATTTGATTTTTTAAAAAGTTTGATGTGCAGTGTTTAAGAAGCAAAAATGCATTACGGACTATTCAGTCTACATTTCTATTACCTTGTTTAATTCATTTCTTATCGAATTTGTATATGTTCATATTTACACTCTTTGCTTACATCTCGGTGCTCGCATTTACATTATCCAATCAAGGTAGAGCTCACCAGAAATCCTGCCCCTTACCTATGTTTCTCCTATTATGGTCCATCCCTTAGGCTGACAGTCTTAATAACTTTCGTCAACCGAAAGGGAGGAAGGTCAGATATCATGATGTCCGCGTTCTTCTCATTTGTACTTGCGGAAATGTTGTACTGTGTCTGATTCTTCGTTTTAACTGGAGCGGAGGTCTTTATAAGACAGCCAGTGCCGTATTTGTACAAGTTTAGTTTTGATTGATGACCACACACGAGTCTTGACAGGGTGATCCGTTGTGACGCGTGCAGCGGGATATGTTTCTTCCTGATCGATATATGGTAGAATGAGGATCATAAGGTAAACAGTTCCTCCCCAAGCCAAATTGGATGCTAGGCCCTGCTATTTGTGTAAGTATTATTTTGTAGGTTTAGTTAACATGTTTAAGTGTAAATGGGGTTCCCCGAAGTATATTATATAATATGTGCTTGAATTTTTGCTTATGTTTCGTGCAATAGGTTAGCGTTCTTCTATTTAATGGGAAGCGTGACTTGTATTTATCAGCTATAGAAAAGCCATGTTGTGCGGTTTAAATTGTGTTTTATGGGCATCACCTTTTTTAAGAGTGCCTGTGGTTAATTTAGGTATTGTGGGTGCATTCTGTGGCTAGGCGGTCTGATTTTTTGTGTTTTTCTAGAACGTCCTGTGGTAAGTGGATGTTGGGTTGGGGTCCCATGTCTTAGAGGCTTAGCGAGTGATGGACGGGCTTCTATGTAGGAACCATCGGGCTTTGGATAGCCCCAATTTGCTTCATGGTGTCTCTTTACTTAAAGATAGTCCTGTATACAGTGAGAGGCCGAGCACTGTTAATATTTTACTCAAGATGAGTCAATGTTTGATTGGTTGTTGCAAGAGTTTGATGTAATCAGGTTTGTGTGTCGTAAAAAGGGAAACAGATAAGATGAGGTAGATATTGGGTTCTGTTGCCACAGGCGGTAGAAACTTGTGCAGGTTACGAGCTCCTTAGGAGCACTTAGATTGTTTAAGGAAGATGGTGATATCGTTGGCATAGCTGAAGAATATGATGCATCGATTTTAGGAGTGATATGATGGAGGTAAATGTTAATAACGTTTAATAAAGTTTATAAGTTAATAAAGTTTACAGTACGCTTTTTTCAGTTGCAGACAAGTATGGTGATTCAAATTTTGTTGTTGACGATATGTCTCTGTACTGTGTCGAAAGCTTGGCTAATGTTTGATGTTGCCATTACTGTCTTGTGCAGTTAGCAAAACCGTTGTTATTACGTATCTATTGAAATGTCCAATGATTCAATTTTGCTTAAGACTAGACGTATCTTTGTTTATCAAATTTATCCTGCTTCTTTTCTCGATAAAATTAGGTTCCTAATTGTGCGCCAGTCTTTGAAATTCGCCTTTACTTGGAAGGATTTGAACCTGTGATCATATTTTAATTTATACATCAAATAAGTCCGAATATATCCTGTATTCAAAACTCATCTCTCAAGATCACCCCTCATCCGATTTAAGATTACTGTAAACAAATGAAAAACCTGAGACTTTTCTCTTATCTCCTGATAATCACCGTAAGTAATATTAAGAATTATAAATGACTGTAAACGAAAAAGAGTCTCTTCTTGAAAATTCGCACGGAAGCGACAAACTAAGAAAGATCTCTTCACTCTTCGTCCATTTGCTTTGGCAAAATTCTCCTTGCTTTATTCTCCTGCACTACTTTTAAGAACTAAACGTCGTCCCTATGGAATAATAAGGTTTATTAAAAGGATGTATTAAATCAATCTGTTTGCATTTTATAAGTGACCTTTACCTTAATAAGGCCATATCCAAGCAAAAATGTCCTACAGATGCTTCCTTCGGAGAGATTCAGTTTCGTGGCTTTTGCTCGTTTTGCCAAAGGTTATTTTCCTCAACCAATTCGAAGTAGTTTAAATTAAAATTGTTATTTTTTGTATCTCTACCCAACCAAACATTTCATTGCATAAGTTTGGCAGAAGCCACTCTTTATACTACTGATATTCTCCTATTATTCCTGGTATATTTTTATCTCACATATTCATATGGGATTTGTTTTTCGTTTTTTTATGGTGATCATCACTACAATCTAATCCACTCCAGTTAGAACGCTTTGTAAAGGAAATAAGTACTTGTCAAGTTGTTAAGAGCGTAATGGGGTCCTAAAATTAAATGTAAATTCACTATTAGTCGTTGAAACATAAGAAAGCCAGCGCAGTGTCAGGTGGTGGTGGCGACCCCGTCCCCGGCCCGACAGTGGGTCGGGGACCCTCACACCTATTCCGGGCCCCACCCTAGCTCCCCGGACCATCGCATGAGCAGACCCGACGCCTCCCGGGGTCTTTCCCAAAGATCCACTGGGCCCAGATCTGTGTGTATCTGTGGGCAGTTGAAGAGATGTGTGGTATCGTGTATCTGTGTTAAGCATTTGGGGCAGTTTAGTGTTGTGTGGGTGGTGGGAGATATTTTGGGTATGTATAACGTCAGGAGGGATGATTTGCTTGTTCGTATCTGTGCTAGTGCTCTTCTGTTCTGCTTTGTGAGTGTGCATGGTTGGAGGTGGTGCACTTAATATTTTGTTGTGGATTCTGTTTGTCAAGTATTGTTGTGCGAGCTGAGAGTAGATTGTTTTCATGTTTTGCTTGATTATCTATTTTGTTGTTGTGTTAGGGTCTGTGTTAAAGTTGGTGGTGTAGTTGTTGTTATCTAAAATAGTCTGTTTTTTGTGTCGGTGATTGGGAGCTTGTCTGAAGATGTGATGATTTAGATGTTGTGTTTTCTGCCTGAGTTGTGATGCATGTAGTTTTAGGTGATTTTTGATTGCTATGATGTTCGTCTCGTCATGTATGTGTTGGGTGTTTGTGCGGAGGACTGTGTTTTGTATTCTCTGTAGTTTTTTGGTGTTGGTTTCTGAAATGATTGGAAACCAGATTCTGTTGACGTATTCTAGTGCTGTTCTTGTGATTGTCTAGTATGTGTTAATGAGCGTTTACTTGTTTTTCCCCCAGTGTGTAGTTGTGAGTGCCTTTATGAATTTGAGTGTTTTCGTGGCCTTGACTATTGTGTTTTTTATGTTCTTTCAAGTATGTGAGTTTGGGGTCAAAAGTGAGGCCAAGGATCTTTGGTTCTTTTGTAGTGGGTAGAGGTATGTTTTATATGTTTAGATTTAGGGTCGTGTTGTATTTTGCAGGGTTTAATGTGAAGAGAGTGGCCATTGTTTTAATGGCGTTTAGCTTTAGTGAGTTTTCTAATGTCCATGTGTGAATTTTGTTGAGATAAGGTTGTATCAATTGTGCAGCGGCTTCTGGCTTGTTGTGTGATGAGAGTATTGTGATGTCGTCTGCGTAGGTGACGATTTTTACTGTTTGTGGGGGAGTTGGTATATCTGAGGTGTAGATGTTGAAAAGTGTTGGAGAAAGTACTCCTCCTTGGGGAACTCCGGATTTTGTGTGTCTGTGTTTAGATTTTCTGTTTTGTATTTGGATATAATGGAGTCGTCGCTTGGTGTAGTTTGCTATGTGCTTGATAAATGTGGTGGGTATGGTGAGTTTGTGGATCTTGTTGATTAGTTTGTGTAGGTCTACTGTGTCGAATGCTTTGGACATGTCAAGGGCGACTGCTATGGTTATATTTGGTCGAATTTTCTTGGTGAATCCATTTGTGATTTTGTTGTTTATTGTGTGTAATGCTGTGAAGGTTGAGTGCATGGATTTTCAAGGTTCTGAGTGTGCGTTGATGTCTCCTGTAATTATAGAGTTCGTGAGAGTGGTTGCGTTGGTGAGGAAGTTTGTTATGTCTGCATCTTCATTTGTGTGATTGGGGTTCGTGGTGTATCTGGGTGGGATGTAGAGGTTTGTGAGGTATAAGTGCTTAGTTTTGCTTAAATGCATTTTGGTGAGTTGTGCTTCAGTGTTTTGTGTGTTTATGTTGTTTGGGAGGGGAATCTTTGTATAGGTGATATTTTTTTGTTGTATGTGATGAGGCATCCTCCTTTTTTGTGTTTTCTGTTGATTTTGATTAATGTGTAATGTGTGATTTGAGGGGTTTTCTGTTTATTCGTGAGTTTGGTTTCTTGGATGGTGATTATGTCTATTTCATGTTTGTTTGTGAGGTACTCGAGTTCTGTCGTTTTCTTGTTCAGTCCATTTATGTTTATTTGTAGTATTTTTAGATGCTTGTTTTATGTGTTTTGTTTCTTTGGTTGTCTAGGGGTTTGTGATTTTTGTGGGAGTGTGGGTTGTGAGCTTGTTGGTTGTTGTTTTGTAGGCGTTGATGGGTGTGGTGCTTGGTGTTTTGGGCACATCCAGTGTTTTGTGTGGTTTAAGTATATGTGCATTTGATATACGTATATATATATATATATATATATATATATAGAGAGAGAGAGAGAGAGAGAGAGAGAGAGTCTGGTCATTCCACGACAAGGTGTTTGGTGTAGCCACCTTGTATAATGGATGACTTGTATAAAGCTAAACTTTCAATAAATTAGTAGTTACATTGTTGAGCATACGAGTAGAATAATTGAAATAGACCTGAACTGAACACTCAATAATTATAAATTTAAATGTGAAAAAGCGTACATCAGAAATGATACTGTCCTCAGTTATTAATTACGACGAGAGATTCATGAAATTCTTAGGGCTGCATTTTTTTAAATCACAATTGAGGTGAAAGAATTTAATTCATATGTTGTATACAAAGTGGCATTTTCATTTAGACAAGAAGTTAAATAAACACTGCTTTCTTGTAGACAAGTTTTCTGCTGGAAGAAGTTTTCTGCTTTCTTGTAGACAAGGCTGCCTATTCACAAGTGTATTTATTTACTATTTACATTACGTATGGAATGAACTAGTCTTTTTTTCGCGTATAAATTTGCATTAAGCCTGCTAATATTATATTTGGATTTGAATATGACGATAAGCTAGTTCCATATAAAAATTATCCCTTTACCCCATTTACATATTGATTCTAAATTGGAAATTTCTGTATTTAAGTCCTCAATAAATAGTGAAAATTAACACGTTATAAAAATCCGTTTGCTATGTTTGGTTCCGTAGAGACGGAAGTAAATGCCCCGCTCGACAGACCGGGAATTCCGATGCAAAGAGTGGCCCAGTCTTGTCTGCATAAACCAGCACATTGGCAATATTTGTCCCCAGTCGCTCCCTTCCGCTTCCATTCCGCTGAATTCGCGACAATTTCTTATGTAAATCAAAACTTATCGTCTTTTTGCTGGTAGGAAATCTTTTTCCTGTTTTTCGAATCGCTTCTCTGTCCCCTCGGTCTGTTGGGACGACCCTTTTTGCAGCAGGGGTGGGGCTACATCATAAAGTATTCCTCCATGAGTGAAAACTACATCATCAAGAGAAAAGGGAAATCTGTAGACGGTAGGAATCTGGAGGAGGAGGGTTGCGTTGGAATACACGATGCCTTTGTGTATATTCATGCTAGTGTTTTTTTATATCTGGATAATATTTTAAATAAACAAGTAATGACAGGCAAGAAGGCAAAAAGATAGACATGTAGATGGACTTCACAAATATACGAGTAGATGGTAACTTAAAAATTATCAAATTTCCTACAATTAAAGGAAACACACAAGAGGGTTTATTTTCTTTCATTTATATGCTTAAAACATTTGAACAAACTGTTTTAATAAGTTCATAATCCCCTCACCTGGGCGCCGTATTTAAGATTAACCAATTTTGCCATTGAACAAAACTCTCTTAGGGTTCTCTCCATTGATCCATATTTTTAGTTCGTCTGCTATACGCTCCCTTTTTATGAGAACATGTTTTATTAAGCTCCATTTTATACATTATCAATTTTAAAGAACAAATCTTCCTCACTTAAAACAAGAGGAAAAGTCCCTCCAATGACCTGCGGCGTTTTGTAATAAGATGACAAATGGTTATTGCATTGATGGTTTCCAATGGTTCAAATGACTTACAAGTGCCGTTGAATTGCTAACTAAGGCTTCTGCCCCTAGATGGCGCCACCCAAAACCAAATCCGATGGCAGATTTGAAATCTCCAGGGTGGATAACAGTATATATCATGGTCATATGGGTCATTTCATGCCTCTAAATGGGTACATTGAAACTTTACTCTTTTTGAAAAAAAAGAGACGCCTAGACCTGGCCCTTCGCCGCAGGTAAAAACTGCCTAAATTAAATATACTACTATCCTCCATGATGGCTATGATGCCCTCTCAATTAAAGTATATGAATCTACATTGTAGGTAAGAATTAACCCTTTATTAGAAATCCTACATAACTGACATAACCTAATCATATATTGGTATGACAAAATTAAAACTAATTTGATTACTAAGTATAAATAAATGAAATCATTATCAATTTCCTATATGGAGTTTCATTGATTGCTTCCCGGATTGGGTATATTCAATTTTCTGAGTAAATTAATTATGTTCCGATGATTTGAAAAGCTTAATGACCAAAAGGACATAACATCAATAGGACATGTTCAAAGACAAAGATTTCAGCTAAATTGAGGTTAAAACTATTTATTTAGATTTTGAGAATTCAGAATTTCTACCTGTCGACTTATTTTGCATATATATCATATTCAAATCTACAACATCAACCGCCTTCTATGAATACTTAGAAGCAAAGCTTAGCTCGAAAATTCACATATCGCAACATTTGATGAAGAAAAATTAAAAAGTATAGAATTTTATTTCTCTCGGAATATTTTAATGTGACGTGACAATTCTAAGTTATCTGCTATTTTTCTAGGGTCCTAAATAACATTTAATGACTAAACAACAACAAGGAGTAACAACAAGGAAAGAAGGTACCCTAGGAGACCTTACGGTCCATTCAAAGAGGGTACCTTTGGACTAGCAATTGAGCGGGCACAAGGCTGCTCAATTGTTTTGCGTCCCTAAACGGCCACTTTTCAAGACTTTGTCTAGTCTTGACTTGAACTGGTCAACAGATTCACTGTTGACAACTTCCACTGGAAGTGCGTTCCACATACCGCAGATACTGTAAGTGAAAAAATTTCCACACAGATTGCGGTTGTAACGCTTCAGTTCAAGTTTGAAGCCGTGATTGCGCGTTCTGTTCTCACTCAGTGTGAAAATATCCCGATAGTCAACATTGTCGAACCCTCGAAGTATTTTGAAAACTTCAATGAGCTGACCACGCTGTCTACGGGTTTCCAGCGAGAACAGATCTAATTCCCTTAGTCTATCCTCATAACTTTTATGTCGGATAGAGGGAATCAGCTTGGTTGCCCTGGCTTGTACGCGTTACAATCTCGCGATGTCCTTTCGCAATGAAGGACTCCAAAATTGTACGGCATATTCCAGGTGCGGTCGGACAAGTGAGTTGTACAGGCACAGTACAATCTCCTGGTTCCGATAACCAAACTGGCGCTTAATATAGCCTAGCATCCTTTGGGCCTTTTTCTCCGCCTCAATGCACTGTTTCGAGAACTTGAGGTCACTAGTGATTGTTACACCCAAGTCCTTCTCAGTGTCGGTGGATTCAATAGCAGTGCCCTTAAGGATATACTGAGATTGGGGGTTTCTGTGGCCGATATGCACACGTTAAAAGGCATTTGCCACGTGTCCGACCACTCCCCAATCTTCCCAAGATCTTCCTGCATTAAGGGGACAAAAATAAATTGGATTAAGCCACCTGAATCAGATTACAGATAAAACTTTTTAAAAAGGAGATTTTTATCAATTTTACATCATATCTACAGTTAATTTTAATGTTCTGTATTTTTAAGTAACAATGAATTGGTTATTACATAATGGTTCTAGATTTGGCATGTTACTCCAATATTGGAATATTACCTAACTTTCTATATGACAGGGTTTATACTTGGACATAGAGTATTCGATAATCAAATCTTACTGAATTAATAATAATATAATTATTTTATTGTAAAAAACTACATAATTTAATCACTTCTGCATAATTTTCTTTAGGAATCTATTTTTCTTCTGTGTTGTACATTTTCTACAAATACGATCTAACAAAAATTGCATTCAATCAAATTTGCTAACGTTTGTTTACAAGTATGATTAGAGTCAAATTATTACTCACTTTGTTAAAGAAATCAACTCTCATGTTTACTAACGTATTAATTATAGAAATATTTAATAGCCAGGTGACCACTGAAATTTAAAAATAATGATAATCCTGTTGAAATGAAGGTAATTACTTAGGATGTTAATGAAAGAACAATGGACCTTTCAGTGATTATACAGCAATTTGGGGGATTTCGAAAGCAACAGACAAAATCTGAAAAAATGGTAGTCCCATCCAAATTTTGAAAATTGCGCCATCAGCTGAGAGCGACCACTGACGTGCAGTGTCCCATGGCACGTTTGTGCCGTGACGTTACTCATAGTTTATACTCCATACTATACTTACATTGTGAGACTAAAATTTTATCTTTAGATTTTTAGTACAGTGTTATTTTCCGAGATATTTCTGCCACCAAACCATTTTGGCCAGGTTGAGAAATGCCAGGTGTTAAGTGCAAGATTAACTTATTCAACTGTTGCTTAGAAAATTCATCTAATCTGGCTGGAATGCTGTTGTCCGGTTCTTTGACGAGTTTGATGTTAAAAAAATTGTTTTGGATTAGTAGAGGTAAAGAGAACCTAGAAGATATGCAGTGATTTCAAATTTGACGGTAGTGCTAGAGCAATCTGACGCTAATACACCAAGGAAACGCCCATAGTTAGACTGTGAGTAAAATTAGTCGAGCTGTGTTCAAGTGATACTTCTAGTAGCTTTCGTGTGGATTGAAGATAAGCGTTCTTAAAATTATGGATGTTTAAAAGAAGTTATCCAATTTTAAGCTAGTAATGGGGCGTTTTAGCTTCCGTAATATATGTACATATGTTTTTATGATATGTATTAAAGTATCTGGTGAAGCTGTATGGGCAGACACTGCGAATGTTGAGAGTTTCTGGTTAAAATTTAATAAAGTAATTGCGTAGCAAGGAGTGGAGTCTCTTAGTTTTCAAGTGTGGACGACACGGGTTTGTTTAGGCGCGAGAAAAAACAACCACATGTCATAAGATGAATATTGTTTTTAACTAGTGATATGCTAATGCCGTCGGTATGTACCGTTTAAAATTTGGGTTGTCTCAAATTCTTCTCGACTATGAGCTCTGGAGTATAGCATGAGACACTTGCCTGTTCACTATTACAATTTGAAAACGGTTGGTTTGCTGATGAAATTTATTTTCAGATGGTTCTTTAAGTATTTTGTGACTAAAATATACAGGTATTAGGACGAAGTCATGAAGTTATATGTTAAAAGGGGATGGAGATTTTCTTGCTAGACAAAGTACTAGCCTACCCTAGTTAAGAGAAACTCGCTAAGAGTGAGAAAAAGTATAATGCTTTAATGTTGTATTTCCATCTCATTTCGTTCTAGTTTTGATTTTTTCCTTTTTCAAAGAGGCTGAACTTGATTTTTGCATGTCTCTGCCCTGCTCATTCTCCTAAGTTTTAACCCCGAAACTCTTCCTAACGTAACATCCCGATGTAACCGATGAGCAAAGGGATTATCAGTGGTTAAAAAGAAATACCACCCTCACTATCTGAACCCCGTAAGGGGCGCGGCGATTTGCCATCCTGGCCGCCGTGCTGACGGGATCCATCACTTCGTCCGGCTCTAGCTTAGCCACTCATCCTTCCTTCAGATAGCCTGTATTTCTCCCCTACTTCGTCGCTCTTCATACAACCTCTTCACAACTTTCAATGGCCAGCCTCTAATTTCACAGGGTAGATGCTGAACTTCCTCTCAAGCCAACCGTCTCGGATCGGGGCTGAGGGGGGAGGGGACAATGTTACCCAACCCCTGAGCTCCGGTGTGGGATGTTTTTTTTTTAACAACCCGCTTTTTCCCCACTCATAACTTCCTCACATCCCTTTTCCTCTCCTCTTCACATTCTATCCATTTTTACGCCGCGTCTAAGGTGGAGCCGCCATGCCAATGGACTGCCAGGCCACCAGGCTGAAAGGGTGGTCCCAAATGGCGGCGCCTGGCTCTGCCAGGCCTGTATGCACCTCTTGCAGTGCGGGCAACTTCGAGAGGTGATGAGCGGTTGCATCCCGTAATAAAAAGAGGGTTACCATGCCCAATGATGAGTCCAACCAAAAAACCCCTTTAACTCCCCCTGTAGAAACGACGGAGCCGCTCTCGGGCAGATCCACAGAAAAAATGGAAGTTGTCCTCCCTGTGCTTGCGCAGGGGACCCTCCATATCTTTTTAACCGGAGAGGAGGCTTACACCTCTCCTTCGCTTACGGGTGAAGGGGACTCCCCCTCACCTTCTTCTCTGGAAGTGCTTTCGGGCACCTCCCTTTTTCCAGCGGCAGTCCCCTCTTTTCTTTCTAAAGGGACTGCCAAGAAAGCCAGCAGGCAGCCCTTAGCCAGCCGCTCCCCATCGAAGCGGCTCGGTAGGGCAAACCCCTTTAGGGGGGAGAGGGAAGCCAGGACCCTTCGGTCGCTTCCCTGAAAAAGACCTGCTGACAAGAATCTTGAACCTTGCCGTGGTCAAGGCCTGTGCCTCCCCACAAAAGACTGGTGACGCTGCCAAGGGGACCTGCAATGTCCTGGGAGGGGATGGCCAACTGGAGGCCCCTCCTGTGATAGACATGGTCCTTGAGAAAACCCAGCCTCAGACGGTAGGGCTTTCCATGGGGAGGGGGGGGGCTAATCAGCGCTCGGCGCCAAGCACAGAACCCGAATCCGCCCCTATGCAAGGTCCTCCTCAAACGGCTGGGGATTCTGAGGCAGTACAGGGAGGGGAGGGATCTCCTCCGGATGATACCCCTGCGACCACCAGGACCTTTCCAATTTCGGAGAAGGACCTGGCTGAGGCCGGTCCATCTGGCCTAGGGGCTTCTACCGGCGGAGGTGAGAAGCGGGTTCACTCCTGTCCTCCTTTCCAAAAAGAAAAGGAAAAAAAGGATGAAAAAGACTAAGAAGACTCGGGGCTCCTCTCCATCCGCGGGCGCTGCGGGGACGCATAGGTCTGCTGCCAATCTGGCAAGCGACCAAGCCAAGATCGGCACATCCGGCCCCTCTGCTGCCCTGGGTACGGAGCTCCTGACCATGACAAAGACCAAAAGTGCACAGGGCAGAGCCTTGATGACATCGGGGCCTCTCATTCAGATGTTACCTGGCGTTTTCGAGCCCGTTGGCTTCAAACGTTTCCACGTTATTCGCTCCACTGATGGCAACCTGTTGACCAAGGGTAACATGATCCATCAGAGGAGAGGATTAGCTAGTGCAATTGGTTGAGAGCCAAAGGTGACCCGTTTCTCGGACGTGAGCCTTCTGACGAATGCGGCGAATCCCGCCGAGGCGGCCAAGATAAGTGCTCTTCGGACACTTCATGGCACCCCGGTGAGTGTAACGCCGCACTCTACCATGAATTTGTGAAAGGAGTAGTTTACGCGAGGGAACTCGTTGACTACTCCATTGAGGACATCACCCTAGAACTGGCCGACCATGCAGCGGTCGAGGTCGAACGTGTGATGAGAAAACAGGGAAAAGCCTTGAGACCCACCCCTACTCTCTTCGTC
This sequence comes from Ceratothoa steindachneri, assembly GCA_963969495.1. Taxonomy (NCBI): domain Eukaryota; kingdom Metazoa; phylum Arthropoda; class Malacostraca; order Isopoda; family Cymothoidae; genus Ceratothoa; species Ceratothoa steindachneri. The sequence goes on from OZ018318.1 coordinate 149,347,176, forward strand.
CCGTTCGGCTGTGACAAGCTTTCTGAGTTGGTGCGTGCCGTTTGGTACCGCTACCGCGTGAAGGCATACGTGCCACTAACGCGGCGGTGCTATTACTGTCACCGCTTTGGCCATACGAATCGCTCATGTAGACGTGCAAAGTCGGGGTCACCCGAAGTCTGTGTAAATTGCTCCAAGGTCGCACATGATAAGTCCAAATCGTGTGTGGCCAAGTGTGTCAATTGCGGAGAGCCGCACCCTGCTGCAGCGAAGCAATGTGGTGCATATCTCCTTGAAAAAGAAATCCTGGCCGTTCATGCCCAGGATCGACTCTCATTCCGCGAGGCTAAGGACTTGGTCCTGGCACGCCCGGCTCTGCCTGGGACGTCATATGCCTCAATAGTTAGAAAGGCACCCTCTGCTCCTGGCCCATCTAGGCCAACGAGGACAGTTGTTTCCGCGCCCATTCGGAGCCCTTCTGCAGGCTCTACCCAACCCGGGAAACGCCCTGGTAAAGCTGGCGGCAAAAAGGGTTCCTACCCAGCCCCGGCTAAAACCAGGGCTCCCCCCTCTTCTCCCAGCGTGACCGTTTCCCGTAAGGCGAAACGGCCACGCGTCTCCACCGAGTCGTTAGACTCACAGGAGGCAGCACCCGTGAAGATGGTCGCTAGGCCATCTTCCGGGGTTCCTAAAGCTGTCCCTTGAAAGAAGTACAGCCACAAAGGAGCTTCGGCTCCTTCGCCCACGCCCCGAGGTGTGACAGGTGGCTCGGAGACGGTGGTTCCTCGAAAAGAGGGCCCCCCGCCTCCGAAGCCGCAACGCTCGCCTAAGGTTTCGAGGCGGAGGAAGGAAAAGACTCGCATTGCAAGCCCAACCTTCCCCAATATGTCCTTGAAGGCGACCGCGCTTTGTCTGGCCAACAGCGCCCGGGGTTCTGGCCCCGGGAAGCGTACGGCCATTCCCGTAAGGGTCTTCAATTCGAGGAGGGCCCCGCGTCTCCTCCGAGCTAGGCGTGGAGGGCATATTCCTTCAATGGAATTGCCGTGGACTCCGAGCCAACTGGGAGGAGCTGCGGAAGCTCGTCTCGTCCCGTTCCCCGTTAGTTATTTTTTTGCAGGAGACCATGCTAGGCGCGTGCCCCCTGCCTGCCCTCCCGGGGTATAAGGGTCTTGCGACCCCACCACCGCGGGATGGCCGGGCTGGGGGATGCGCGGTTTACACCCGGCATGATGTCTTCGTTCTTATTTCTCTTTAGATACCTCCTTTCCAGCAGTGGCTGTGCAGCTGCACCTGGATAAGAGGTATACTATCATTTCTGCGTACCTTCCACCGTCAGCTGACTTCGACGCGGGGGACTTCCGACCCGTCGTGGCACACTTGCCGAGGCCCTATCTCTTGCTTGGAGATCTGAACAGCAGGCATCTTCTCTGGGGAGATTACTCCATAAATCCCAGGGGACAAGTCCTTGCCGATCTGATCGATATCTTGAGATGGGTGTCCTAAACGTGGATGAGTTTACGCATCACTGTCCGAGAACCGCTTCATTTTCTTGCCTTGACCTATCTTTGTGCTCTTCGGATGCACAGCCTGATTTTGATTTGGGGTGGTTGATGACCTCCATGGTAGTGATCACTTTCCCATTCAAATATCATTTTCAGGGCAACTGCCGCCTGAGAGACCACCACGGTGGTGCTTGACGCGGGCGCGGTGGCCTGCATTTCAGGAAATGACTGAATTCTCTATCTCAGTCAAGGAGTTTAGGTCGGTAGATGAGGCCGTTGAGTTCTTCTCCGGCAACCTCATCACCGTGGTCAGCCGAGTGTGAGACGGCCCTCAAACAGAAGCATTATGCCTACATGCGCTATAAGCGCCGCCCGAATGATTTCACTGTCGCTGAATTTCGTCGGGCTAGGGCTAGGTTCCGGTATATTTTGAAGCACTCCCGCCGCTCTTCTTGGCGGGCATACGTGTCTTCACTTAACGGAAGGAGGCCTTTAGCTGAGGTGTGGAAGCGAGTCAAAAGGATTCGGGGCAAGTTCTCGCAGGACCTCCTTCCCGTTCTCCAGGAGAATGGGACCGCAATCTCGGACCCCGCGTCCGTGGCGGAATCCTTAGCGAACGCTTTTTCTGCATTTTCTAGCCGGGGTAGTGCTCCGCCAGCATTCAATGCACGTCGTGATGTCACGGAAGGCCGTCGGCTGGACTTTACCTCCAGAGGCGGAGAACCCTTCAACGACAAGTTTACTGTGATTGAGTTGCGTTCCGCTCTCGCTTCGTGCGCGGACACCGCCCATGGTCCGGACGATGTCCCGTACGCCATGCTTCGACACCTGGGTAAGGGAGGCATGGCCTTTCTGTTAGATTTGTTTAACAGGATCTGGGTAGAAGGTCTTCTCCCAGACTCCTGGCGAATCGCTACTGTTCTCGCCCTTCGCAAACCGGGAAGAGATCACTCTACTCCGACCGGTTTTTGCCCAATCTCTCTAACCTCTTGCGTGTGCAAGTTGATGGAGAAATTGGTAAATGTTAGATTAGCCTTTTTCCTGGACAGTGGAGGCCATCTGTCTTCTGCACAGTGCGGCTTCCGTAAGTTCCACTTCACGTCGGATGCTCTGCTCCGACTGGAAAATGCCGTCTTCAAGGCTTTCCTTCGTAGACAGCACTACACCACGGTCTTTTTGATCTGGAGAAGACCTATTATACCGCATGGCGATGCGGTATCATGGAGACTCTCCACACGATGGGGGCGAGAGGACGCCTCCCAATGTTTATATCTGAATTTTTGCGAGATCCTCGATTCCGCGTACGGGTGGGGTGAGCCCTCTCCGGCCTAAAGGAGCAGGAAGAGGGTGTCCCGCAGGGGAATGTCCTCAGTGTCACACTCTTCGCCCTGAGCATCAACGGCATCACCTCGGTCCTGCCGGAAGATGTTCTCGCTACGCTCAAAGTGGACGACCTATCGATCTCTTTTGGCGCAGCCCAGATGCCAACTCTGGAGCGTCGACTCTAACAGGCATTGAACCGCGTCTCTCGCTATGCCGAAGCGCACAGGTTTCGGTTTTCTTTGGCCAAGACTAAGGTGGTGCACTTCTGCCGCCATCCAAGGCTTCACCTCGACCTAGATTTGTTTCTTAATGGCAAGCCGGGCAGATGTCGAGATTATCTTCTGCTGGGTTCCTGGACATGTAGGAATTGCGGGGAATGAGCGCGCCGATGAGGGCGCCAAAGAGTCCGCGAGGACTCTGCGACCGGACCAGCGTTTCGCTCTTCCTCACACCGACTACATGGCAGGAATACGGGCAGCTCTTTGGACTGCTTGGCAAAGAAGATGGAAGACGGTCGAAGGGAACTTAAAGTTGCGTGCCATTGCGCCGCGACTGTTCCCAAGATTCCATATGGCGACTGTGAATTTATATGTGGGACAGGAAGAGTTCCCATAACGTGTTTTGTCGCGTATTGTTTAAATGAGAAATGAATGAAAAGAGACTTGTGAAGATAAATATATTTTGAGTGTAGGGGTACGTGAAGGGTTGAAAGACCTCATAGAAGATCGGGTGATTATGTGAATGAGTTTTTGAGAGAAAAAGAGATGAGCGAGGGAATTTTGGAGGATATTTTGTATGATAAGAGTGACCGGAAGTAGGTTCAGGGGGCCTCGTGCCTGCGGCCTTCTGCCGAGAGATGAACCCTGCATGATATGTTCCAACACATAGCCTTCATCATTATCAATGGCCTTTGGCGTGATTAAAATCATTTTCGGTCCTTGCCTAAAAGAGCTTAGCCGCGCTCGTAGGGGTAGGGGACGACTCCATTTTGTGGGGTGGCGAATGTGAATACTCTCCATTAATTGGGTTAAACTGCGCCAAATAAGCTTCATTTATTTGTGTCTCATTCAAATATTGAATTTAGTTCTAATTACTTTATAAAGTGAATACATAAAATGAGCTATTGAAAGCTTAGTAATAATATAGTATTCTTATATGAAAAGAATCTTTTTATAAATTGCCTCAACTTTATTGAAGTTAATATTAGGGAAGTTATTTCATGTACAGAAGATTCTTAGAAACCATAGTCAAATAAGCATTTAAAATATACATAAATATACAAGGGGTTTCTACAAATATCTTGCTAAAGAAACATCAACATTTGTTTAAATTATAATCCTACAAATAGCTAGGGAACATCATTCGAGTTGATAATATTATCGACATTTTAAAATTAAACAAAAAATAATAGTTTGAAATGGATGACAGCCTATTTTTAACAAAGAATACTAAGTTCACATCGTGCACGCTGGATTGTTTGCTACTTCCTTTTGACATCTGACATATTTAACAAAATTCCTTATTTAAACTTTTCCGAGTGCAACGATGAATTAAGCGAGCTGCCTGCATCATATGTGGATTCACTCAGTAATAAAGCACTTTGAAGTTTGTTTTCTGTGATAATATTGCTAAAAAATTAAGTTTTATTGAAATAATACTATAAAATTGCGGACATAAAATCCTGTATTTGGAGAACAATCACAATGAGTTTATTAATAGGAATCCCGCTAGAATAATTTTAGCGATGCATATTTTAAAGATAGTAAAGTTTGATCATCTTTACAGTTTTACAATCACAATCATCCGATATGTTATGAAGAGTCTATGTATGTTAGTAGGTTTGGTTGAACAGGGCCCAAGCATCAATTGCCCTATGATTTTAAATTTACATGCTCTTCGTTTGCATAAAATCATTCTTTGTTTTTTATCGTAGATAATTATTTAACCAGAACATAAAAGAAGGTTTATGAGTAAAATTTCCCTAATTTTTCTCAGAGCAAAATAAATAAAGATATGATTCCTTTTATTCTAGACTTTTACTTTTTACTTTTGTTTTGCCAAAACAATCCCTCTATTGCTAATCAATGATATAAATAAAATATTGTAGCTATTTAATTGTATTTAAATATTGTTGAAGAAATTTAAAAATAAATTAGGAAGGGGGAAATTTTATTTGTAGAGCTAGAAATAATTGAACCTGAACGAAGAACTATCAACCAACATTTGAAAATTTACTGGCCGATTTTTTTATAAAAGAGGGAATAAAAATAGTATTTATATCAAACTTTACATGGATAAACTAAGTGTCAACAACCATTGATAGCTTAAAGGAAGTTTGTAATACATTGATAAGTCATGGTCAACAAAGCTCATTTGATCCACACAAAACCAAGTCTGTGTGGATGAAATCATCCAGAAGAAGATTGGTTTATTATTTATGTTCAGCACTCCTGCATTTATCTTCACTTTAATTCTCTTATATCTTGACCACAGTATTTAATCCACGTAAAAGTGCCGTAATCAGAGGTTACGCGATTTCTCTTTCTTAAAAAGTAACTAGAAAAACGCAGCTATACTTTCTTCTCAACTTTTGCTTTTTTACTAACTTGAAATCAACTTATTTTATTTTCAAGGAAGACTGAAAAATTGTCTACAAAATCCCGCCATTTTTTAGTTTATGCTAAGGTGTATTGGAAAGATTGTAGCTTACAGTTTTGGAATCAAACAAATTGAGATCAAATTGCAAGTTATGCGCATCCGGAAGAATATACAAAAGAACTCATTTCTTCTTCTATATCTATTGGTGAACAATGTAAATAGGCTTTGAAATAGGATTCTCCTCTCAGGGCGATAAGTTTTTGTTTTCTTTATGTTCTTTTACTAAAAGTTTCTTAAGGATTTATCCCTCTATTGATCTTCCTAATTTTTATTTCTTGTTATATTTATCTTTTATATTTCATTTGATGTTAGTTTCCTTTCAATTTGGTTTATGCCTGGAGTTTTTATTTCTATGGAGTTACATTTGTTTATTCTTACAATAAATTCAACCTATTGCACTTTTATTTCATCAACTCGTCGAATTTGGACTAAGAAAACTTGGCTTTCCTGTTCTCAAACTTTCCACACAACTGTGTATTAAGAGTTTATTTATTTGAAGCAGGGAGCATTTTGGGAGAAAAATCAGATTTATTAAATTTTGAGATTCTGTTGGGCACAATCTTGATGTTTTGAAGCGGAATTTCAGAAATTATCTTGCTTTGTACTTGCTTTGCATTCAAATATTTAGTCCAGAATGTTGTTGTCCTGACCGATATCTTGATATCTATTGCAACGTCATGAATTGGCTCATGAAAGCTAAAATAAGACCATTAAGAAGTACTATTTTTTCGCTTACGAAAAAATGTCTACTAACATTAAATCATAGAATCCAGGTATTTGCATTTGTTATTTTCGCATTGGAAATGAACATTTTCCATCTTTTTATATCTTTTTTTGTATCTTCTCAATGTCAGTATTTCTTTCTCTTCCACCCGTTTTTTTGCCTGAAGAAAGAAAACAAACATATTGAAAGAGGAATGTCAGAAGAGAGGCTTTCCAAAACTAGGATATGAAGGCTAAAGTTTTTATTAATATTCATGATGCGCACTTGAAGCAGAGTATTTGAAGGAAGGCAGATGGTGACCTGCCATGCTGAATGCTTAATAGCCTCTGTAACCTTTTACATAAGAACAAGACCAGAAGCCACCTGCAAAACAGTTTATAAAAGAGAAATATTACGATATATTCGTAAATCGTGACCAGACATAAGGGGTCTAGATGTAGCAGAGAGAAAACGACACCAACTTCATGGCAAGTTTCATCAACTTTGTTTTGGGGATAATTAAATAAATCCCTTCACTCACCTCCCCTTTCCCTAATTTTGCCTATATGCCGCCACCAACTAAGCCACTCTTCTGTTCTTAACATGCCACTTTGGGATTAGGACAAACCCTGATGACGTCATAAACAAATGAGGACAGCAAAGGGTAGAGACGTTGTTGGTAGCGGAGGATGAGAAAGGAGTTCGAGTTCGACTGCTACAGCGACAAGAAGACTAACGCTCAATTCTAAATTCCGCGATTGAAGTTGTTTTTGAAGTGAATGAAGAGAAAAATTTTGACCCTCATATGTTCCATGAATTTAAATTTAGAGGTGAGTTTCGTATTGTTTGTTGAATCAATCAAAGTTTACTGAATAGAAATATCGAAAATGATAATGTTAAAATAGAAAAATGTACTTGCAAACGATGAAATTTCTATAAAACTATTACTTCTATGTGAAACAGACACATTCACAGTAGAAGCACGACGAGAAACGTATTAACAGCAATAAGTGGAATTCGCTATGGTATAAAGTCAAGATAATTTAATGATTTTCGTGTATTTGTGTACTAAAAGAAAGATATGAAAAAATCAATTTTTTAAAGACCCAGAAAAATCAAGCAAAATAATATAGCGAATGACTATAATAATGGGGCAGAATTTCCTATTTTATATTTGCTATGTCTATATTTTGGGAGATTTTAAAATTCTAATTTTCGGATTTGAGTAATCTAAAATGTCCGGAATGAACTTTTATGGGCTAACCTGTACAAGTGCAATACATAGACCTTTTCTACGTAAATCCTTCACTAGGTGAGTAAATTCACCTTAATACAGATTACACACGTGGTTTGAATATTAATGTGGATGACAAATTTTTTTAATATTCTTGTTTTGCGACTTTCAAAAATCATGCATACAGGATAAAGATTTATGACAAGTCACAATACTTTCCAAAATATCAGAACGCTCTTGTTTAAGTCGAATCATAACATTTTCAATAACTTTCTCCACAGAGATTCTAAGGTTTACAAAATTGGTGTACATTAACATACAGGAAGATAATAGGTATAAAAAGACATTATACAAATTTGATAAATAAAACTAAAGATTTCAGTAGGTAAACTAATTACTTAAAAGATTTAATTTTTTAATATCAATTGAAGGTATTTTTTTCCTGTAGAGGGAATCGGCATTGCTTGAATAGTAACTAACTTCCGTTCAGATAAAATGCCTAATAAATCATTCACCCTTCTCTCTCTCTCCGTTATCTGAATGCAAAGATGCGCCATCAAGATGAACTTTTAATTCGAGTCATTGCAGAGACTATCAAGCAATCCAAAGGTGTAGTCGATAATATGTATGCTGTTAATCTATGACAAAACAGGTTTATATATAAGCCTGGTAAATCAAAGAAATTTGTCATGAATGACAATTTCAAGACGGCTTTAACAGCTTTTCTTGATATTAGTGAGATTTTGGCCATCAATATCTCCAAGGAGACAATGTCACGCCGGCTGGAGGAAGGCAAGCCTCACGCTGGTCCACCCGTTGTCAAGCTATTGATAAGTTTGAAGAACTAGAAACCCCGTCTTACATTCGCTAATGAGTAAGTAGCATAGACGGATTAGCAATGGAGCCAAGCCCGCTTGAGTGACCAATCTAAGATCTATTTATTTGGATCGGAGGTCAGTAGGATCGTTCGTAGCAGGACATGCGAAAAATTATCTGTCAATTCAACCAAAGAGAGTTTGATGTTTGGCGACAAAAGTATCATGGACTATGGCAAGATTTATGCATCACACACTGAGCCACTTCTGTGCTTACTGGGCAAAGTGAATTCATTCATGGACAAGAATTTGTTGCGCAGCATGCTGTGCCCATCTACGAGTATTCGAAACCCACCCTGCAATATTCTTGACAGATAACGCTCACTACCTCATATTTCATTTCAGTTGCATGAAGGATGATGAGTTTAAGTGTAATCAAGCTGTCGATAACTTTTTTGAATTTTCTTTTCTATGTAACAACATTTTGAAGGCTAAAATTTCTCCCTATTTCCATCTTTGGTTCTAATGTAATGTAGTGTTAGGTCGACTGAACCAGATGGTTGTCCAATCAGTACTATAAAGATTAATGACAACTTTCATAAACTACATATGACACCGAAGCCAAATCAGTATTCGGATTTGTGAAAGTTCCTAAAAGAAAGACAAGGGTTGGACAAAATAAAAAATCACCTTCTAACTTCATTTAAGGCTATTCTAAATTACATTATTATATTAACATTTGAATGCCTGAAAATTCTAGATGAAAATGTGAGAGATTATTATCTATTGTTTCATTTTATAAGCTTAATGTCGTTTTTCTTTTAATTTAATGCCACCGTCTAGAAATATGATAGATCCTTTAGACTTACACAGGGCAGATTGTAGGGGTTCGAATGGCTGGATTATTGGTAAAAAACGCTTACATTTTTAATATTTACAGGAGTGTTTCTAAGATCCGGGAAGTTTGTGAGAATAAAGAAAGGAAAAGCTTCAATAAAATAATAGTGGACGAAGGAAAATGCTCGTCGATAAAGGTCTTCTTATTTTAAACCTTAATTTGCTTAGAATCATAGGAGACCGCTTAAAATGCGAATACATAATTAACCAACTTCTAACATGACAGGTTTAAGACAAGATGTTCGTCAAAAGCTTTATGAAGCCGAATATTAATAAGGCTAAAAATAACAAACCTTTACTTACTCATATAAAAAAAGAATGTCGTAAGAATGGATGTGTGTATATACCATAAACTTTGGACATCGGCCAGTGAAAAAATGAGATATATTGGGACGAAATTCCCTTATATTATTACATTGTTTTGGGCTAGTTACTTGTAATAGATGCCTATAAAATATCGTGAATTAGTTGGGTAAATGAAAATCTATCTGGAAAGTTCGAAAGATTTTAAGCCTGATCTTCGCACTGTGAAGAAAATAGTAGAGAAAAGCTTTCAAGCGAGAAAGATAAGGTTTAACCAGAATTACCAACTGTTTGCTCTTACAGATCTTTGTGGCTTAAATGCTTCATGCTACCAACAAATCCATTTTTTTAAATTCCTGGGGTTCCTTCCATCTCGAGAGAAACAAAATGTAAGGGTCTTATGAAATTTTTACCTTTTAGGGATAAACCCCAAAATCTGTTCTTAAGAAATGACCATATAAAAAATCTTCTGTTGTTGGCCTAAACTGCGATTTTAGCATTATTATTCTGCAAAAATGCTGGTTTTGCAGAATGGTTATGCAAGAGGCTTGGTTGTCAATAAACGCCGAGCAACAACAAGAAGAGAAGAAGCGATGCTTATGGCGTAAACTGATAAAGAATAGCGTGTAGGATCTGTCAGAATGAATGATGGCATAAAAGGATTCGAAAACATACTGCACGCTCTCAAAGAAAAGAAACTCCTACCTTTGTTCAACAGATATCCAGTGAGGAGGATGTACTTACTCTTCCTCATGCAGGATACTGTTCATAGTAATGCATCACGTTCTATAAAAATTGCTTAGATTTGAAAGCATTTGTAGAAAACTCAATAATGGACCGGCCTCCAAACAGTGGGACTTAAATCAAATAGCAACCCTTTTGCACAAATGGTTGGCAACTTAAAAACAAATGCCTTTGGGACGTTATCCAAGAAGCTGCTAAGAATACTTCTTCTGATACAAATTTAGAGTTCCTTAAAAGACAACAGATTTTAAAGTTATTTTAAAGGATACCTCCTTTCTCCAGTAGCTCTTGAAAAGTTATTATTTAAAATTATTTTCCTTTATATTTCCCTTCATTTTATTCCTTAAAATTACAAAATATAGGTTATTTAAATTTGAAATCCCATTATTATGTGGTATATATATATATATATATATATATATATATATATATATATATATATATATATAATTTAGGTTGAAAACTCGATGTATTCATAGTAATTGAAAGCTACATTTAATCTCTTGAGTTTAAAATAGTCAATCCAACTTTATTTTGTCTTATTATCTGCTCATTTGCATTCCCAAACCGCAGAGAGAGATTGACTTTCAAATAGTGCGGACAATATTTAATTCATGGGCTTGTTTAGTGAATATTCCAAAACATTATGGTTATTTCCTTTTCCATCAATACAAAATGCTGGCTTGTCGCCAATTACCACATTGTAGAAAAATGAATGGGTTGATGCAAAGCGATTCCACAATAATTGTAATTTGACTAGGAAAGTCACTCTCGAGAAGCAGATGCCGGGGATGCCTCTTCTTAGGATAGCATTTCAAAACAATACGATTAAATGATGATTTTGACATCTATATATATGAAATATTTTTCTGACCGTTAGACAGGGATTTTTTAAAGAAATTATCTTAGAAATATCTTCAATACTTCTTCGTTACTTACTGACTTGCTAGTTCCTGAACGAACTTTGTTTAAATTTAGAGTAGTAGGTTCTATATTGTACTTTGAACATTGTTCCAAATAGTGGATCTAGTTGGAGACTGCGTATTTGGATAATATAGCCTAAACGAATTTTTTTCGTTTTAATGCCCTTTGTTGTTCATCCAGCTTGTGACGACACATATTTCTTGTAAGAGAAATATTTAACCTCTTTTTTTATTCACTAATTCAAAGGAAATATATTTAACTATTTACTATATAGTATATTATGTTTATGTGTTAAAGCATGGGATCATGGTTACAAAGAAAAATAATGAAAGTAAGAAACTAATTGACTATTAGGTAAAAAAAACAATCGTTAATTTGCTTGCTTTGCGCAAACGTAATTTTATTTACCTACGCTAAAATAATTGTATTTTTATTCATTTAAGTATACTTGATGAACATAGTATCATTTATAAAAATTCTCTTATCAAACAAAATCACCTTTACACAATAAAAAATTCCATAATACTTTTTCATATATAATCATTCTATCTTTAAACTTCGGTTCACTTTTTCCGCAAGAGAGTCGTTACATGGTGTGCTAATGTGAGACTCTGAGTTAACCATTGTAGAATTTTGGCTTTTTCTGGTTAAGCAAACAAAGAAATTTTACCCCAAACTCATCCACTAAATGTTTTCGGTTTGCGTTCTTCTCTAATCCTAGAATTAGAACCTTTGGTACAAAAGTATGCACCGTCAATTCCAGATAAAACAATTTGTAGCTGATCTCCTCTAACTTATAAGTAGCTGAAAGATAACAAACTTCTTTTAATTTAATTCTTCCTTATCATGCTTGCAAGATTCTAGTCTAAATAATCCATTAAACTATATTTTTCTGGGATTTTTCGTAAATTTGAGGATAAAAGTATAGTCAAGGCCAAAAGGTTTTATAATAGTTCATCGATAAATTAGATATATCTTAACACTATTATTTTTTAAAACCAAATGGTTCAGAAAAAATATATATGATAAGGAAGCTTTTTAAAAGAAAATGAATGACATATAAAATGTGGTTAAGAAAATATATTAAAATCTAGGCATGGCTGTTTAGGTTATTTGTTTTTTTCGCATTTTCTAACGTTTTATCAAAGTTATTAATAAAATAGATTTTCAATTTAAATCTTTAACAGTATGAAATAGCTACTGCCCTTAGAAACGAGAAAAGCAATATGAAATTATTTGAGCAAATTTAGTCACAACACAAAAACAAGAGTCCTTATGATTTAGGGACGCAAAACAATTGAGCAGCCTTGTGCCCGCTCAATTGCTAGTCCAAAGGTACCCTCTTTGAATGGACCGTAAGGTCTCCTAGGGTACCTTCTTTCCTTGTTGTTACTCCTTGTTGATTGTTTTTTCCGTATTTCAAAAGAATTCAGATAAAAGTATTTTCTTGCCTTTTAGTCTATAAAATAAGCATCGATTTGAAAATAAGATAGACCAAGAGTCAATTATCAGGAGATATTTATGAACTGGAAAGATTTTAAATTTGTTTAAATAAAAAGCTCGTTGCCAGAGCCGGATAGGCATCTTAGGCCACACCAAAAGTCTGCTTGCGAAGCGCAAATTCCTCTTGTAGTTACCCTATTTTGAGACAATATCAATTTAATACTGAAATGTAATGTAATGCCTCCTAGAAACTGCTTTATACGGGTGGATAAATAAATGAAGGAGGAAACGTAGTCACCACAATCACATTTCATTTACTTTTCCATCAATAATTTGATTCCTCTGATTCCTTTCGAAATAAAATGGAAGGAAAAAGATTATTTCTATTAGGAACTGCTTAAAAAATTTATTTTATTTTGCCAACCAAAAATAGGTGTTTTCTAATTTTGGAAACTATGACGATAGAACGAATATTTTGATGCCTATTTGAAAAGAATAACACAAAGCAACTGTGATTTAATATCTCCTTTATTATGCATAAAAAAGAGAAAGTTATTTGATAAAACATTCAACATTAATTGAACTATTTGTGATTTGTTATGTTGGCTTGGAGTGGTTTGTCGTCTGAGGTCGTGAATTGAGAGAAGGATTTAAACCCTTCAAATACATATTATTTTCTACTGTGTCCTTTGTAATTTATTTCAATACTAATACTTCCTTTAAAAATGCATTTTACTTTGACCTTTTCTCCAAGAATATTAGCTTTCCTCATTAAACATTTACTCATAACTTTATGAAACTAATCCCCACTTTCCTGAATGATTCGAAGACACCGAGTAAAATAAAAATCAATTGGATAAATGGCATCGATAGAAGAAAATATTGGAGCGCCTCACTCACCCGTGCGAGAAAAACAGCTCGCTCTGTCTTCACAAACACAGTTGCCAATTTCGAAGAAAGCTTTACCAGTCCCATGAAATTTCTTGAGGGGATGTTTATCGAGTGTAAGAACTGGGCCGAAAGGGTCATTTAAGTGTATTGCTTCGGACAGCACCTTTTTTTAGTATGAAAGACCGAATTCATGGTAACCTTACTAATAACGCAATTTCGTTGCTGTCTGTTTTTTTGCATTTGCTGCTACTTCATAAACGTTGTGTTCTAGATTCCAGAGCTTTCATTCTGGACTCAGCGAGATTTATTCTCTTAGCACACCTGATTTTAAAATTCTCATATATAAATTCAGGGAGAATGCGAAACTAACTGCAAACTTCTGCAACTTATAAGGAACGGCTCGGAAATCATGAATATATTTAAAAAATATTAAAATTCAATGAATCTTGAAATTCCGTGAGGCTCGCTAGGGTTTACCTATCGCGAAATCTTGGTATCAAGGAACAGTATATTTGAGTTTACTCAATAATGATTTAAACCACAACTCAAAATGTCGTGAAATGAAACTCGTTAGTGTGTGTACTTCAAGAATGATGTTCAGTAAGACTATTTACAAATAAAGAAATCGTTTCATCAAATAACAATATGAGTTTCCCAATTGTCGCAAGTACGAGTATCTAAGTCATCATCATCATCCGCCTGGTAGATAGTGCCTATCTTCCAGTTGGCGTACTCGTCCGAAGCAACCTCTATTCTGCTGGGTCTTCGTATCTTCTTTGCTCATCCACTTCCTTCATTGTTTTTAAATTTTTCACTGATTCAGACCAGGGGATTCTTCGCACCCCTTGCCCACTTAAGGGCTGCCGGGGACTGGGGGCCTTTCGTTTGAGCACCTCATGCGTTTCTTGAGCACAAATAAATACTCCAGTAAGTGCTAGACATATCCTAGGGGCCATTTTTCTGTTAGGGTATGGCCGCTTAGCCTTTGGATGCATCATAGACCTGACCACAAGGTAGCAGTGGTAAAGAGGCTTATTTAAAGGCTGACACTACTGCTGTTTATTCAGCGACTGTTTATTCATCAAGTTGAAGCTGGCCTATTTCACAGCTACCTACCATATCTGATGGACGTTCCACAATCTGCCACCAGTGGACCCGCTAGGTAGCCTAAAGCTTGGCAGCTGAATATACTGCTGAATATATTTAAGAGCCGGTAACGACGGGTAAACACGTCTGTTCGCCCCTTAAACTAATACAAAAAAATAGGAAGAAAATAAGTAAGTAAACAAGAGAGCTGTTTCGCCACTCCTTCCTAAAGGAGGAGCTTTGGCTTCGCAGGCAGACCTTCGGTCTGTGGCCTACAGCCTTTCCAGTTTTGGCAACGGTCTGTTGGTCAAAAAATTGAAAAAATATTTCTACACCTTTTCATCCTCAAATTTAAAAAAATGAAGTTCAAATTTAAAAAACTGACTTTCATATTCAAAAATTGAACTTCAAATTAAAAAAATGACTTTCATATTATAAAAGCTAGATTTTAAATAAAAAAATACTCTCAAATTTCAAAAGTTGATTTTCAAATTAAAATAAGTGAATTTCCCCCGCCTGGGGAGGTAACCCGTATTTATGCCCAATCCACCCGCATCTGTGTAGGGATTCTAACCAAGGCTTTTGCCAGCCATTAGGCAATTTCTTCGCCCAATGGTCCCATTTTGATTGGTCTTGTGCTATAAGGTCGTTCCTTGCGACCTGGAGGTGGTGTTGAGCCCATCTGTTATATCAGTTCCTCATATCTTTTACAGGATATTATTGTTAGGTTTTCAGAGATCTCTTAATTTTATCCAGTGCAGTATTTGAAAAATACTCATTGGTTCCTGAGGCAGCTGAGTTATGTATGTCAACGGTTGCTAGGGATGCGAAAGAGCTGCCAATGGGGATATAATGAGGAGAAATCCTACAAGCTATGAAAATAGACTCTCTAACGTCACGGTAGAAAGTTAGCTGAAATGTTGTAAACGTTCGGAAAATGACTGATGGAGAATTTTATTTTTCTAATTTTAAGCAGTTTATCATTAAAAATGCATATGGTGAGCAATATTGTAGATGGAGCCCTTACGAATGTAAGAGACCTGAGAAGAGAAAAACTAGGATATTTTTGCGTAGGTTGGTGGCGAAATTAGTGCTGTTGACGTTACACAAATTCATATGATATTATTTTTTTGAATTGAATTCCATTTTTTTAAATTGAAAGAAACCTTTTTTTAATGTTGAAAGTCATTTTTTTTTTAATTTGAAGGTAACCATGTTTAGTATGAAATCCAAGTATTTTAATTTGAAAATCAACTTTTTAAAGATGAATATCAACTTTTAAAATTTGAAGGTCAACCTTTTAAATTTGAAGCTCAATTTTTAAAATATTAAAGTCATTTTTTATAATTTGAAGTTCATTTTTTAATATGAAAGTCAACTTTTTTTATTTGAAGTTCATTTTTTTAACCGTCTCCAACAGTGTATAGTGAATAGAGGTCACCATTTAGAGGATGTAATTTTTAAAACCAAATGAACAAAAACTGTAACCCTTTGTTTAAACAACATTAAAATTAATTTTTCATAGATGTTGTTTCTTCTTCCTTTTGTCAGCCTTTCAAATGTGGGAGGTATTTCTGCCGCACCCTGTATTATAAGTAAGAACCAAGAGAAAATGGAAGCAGACAAGTTACAACACCAGAAACCGTGAGAGCACGCAACTTACCATAATCACCTTCAAAAACTAGCAAAAATTTCAATTGATCAAATAATTTCGCTCAGTATGTGGTAGACTATTATATATTTCTGACGGCTGAGGTTTCCTTTCATTTAGGGTGGAACTGAGTAGGTCATGAAGTTAGAACGAGCCCCGGGAAAAATCCAAGCAAGGACACATTAAGTGACTGTTAACTTTGCTAACTCGAAATAATGAATTCACTTTATAGGGTAAAAGAAGGGTTGTGTTTACCTGTTTTTTATTCAAGTTAGATCATGAAATTGTAAAATATCGACATAGCAAACCCATTACTGCAAGATAATCAAGTAAATTGAGGAAATGGCTGATAAATTGAGGCTATGAAGAAATATTCATCTGATATGACGTAAAACAGATTAGAGAAATGTAGCGTATTTAATTCGAAAATTATTTCATGTAGAACCGATATTGGAATCAGAGAACTTTATTTACATTATTAAAATTCAGTTTTGGATAGAGAAGAATCCTATAAGCAGGAAAACTCATTACCCCCCAAAACTTAAAAAATAAAGAATATATCATAACCAACATACTCATTCACACCTGCCCGTAATATAATATAATATAACGCCGGCCATACATGCTAGTAATTTAGTTATCAATTTGGGTATTATCTGGTACATTTTTTACTTGTTATCTAAGTAACGAGAAATAGTGCATAAACACCACGAGAAAGAATTTAAAATCACTGTCGGAAATATTTCCAAAACTTATGACAAAACTTCAAACAACGAAAATAGACACCAAATATTGTGATTTTGTATCCATTATTAAACAAAACCACGAAGAGAACGGGGACAAACAATAAAAGGACCGAATAAACGTAATGGACTTACTTCTACTCCTTACTCCAATGCATCCTATCAATTAATTAATTAAAGCTGTGCCAGAATTGAAAGATGCGAAGGAGGAAGAAGGATTTTCTTTTCATTCGACGCTATTCTTGGAAACTTAATTTCCACCTTCCACGATTCAACGTATTGAGTTCAAACCCTAAAGAGTGTATCACGGCGCACAACTAACAAAAACGAACATACCATTCTTCCTCTAGTCACAGTACGGACAGTTGAAGCTTTCTGTGGACAGAAACTACAATTATGGATCGGGGTTGATTCCTTTCACAAGTACCAAAAAGATCCTTAGAAGCAAAAATGTATCAATATAGCAATGTCAAGATGGCAGCGGCAAAAATCTGGAGGATTTTGTGTCCTCCCGCTCTCAAAACCCACATTTTGCCCTCCTTGCGTAAGGGTGTACACCGGGTGGACAGGCACTCATGTACCTGGATGAACACCACGCCTTCTTGGCACCAGCTTCTTCCGCTCAGCTCAAATTAGTGACTCTAGCTAGGCTTTGTTTGCTCTTTCTAGGCTTTGCCATTTTAGAGTGTGCTGAAAAGGCATATTTCAATTTCATTTCCTTCTACCATTTCCGTCTTATTTCATTATAGTTGCTTTGATTTCGGAAAATTGATAATCTCAAAAAAGAGGTAGCCGTGGCAAAAGAGTGACATGGTTTAGATGCGTTGCGTACCCACTCGGTTACAAGTGTTCTGTTCGTATAGTTACGATATTTATCCTGCTCGATTTTCCCTTAGAGGTCTAAACTTAAACTCGTAACTCATGTGTTTCTTGGAAGAATTTGTCACCCGGTTTCATGTGGCTCCAATTCGTTGAACCATTTATGGTCGTTGTCATTATTCCTTTACTCTAACCCATTTTGGTGTTTGTGAATAACATTGTTATAAAATATCTATAATTCAGTACTCAAATTATGGTTCTGAACACTCTTTTGTGACAATAATTCGTAAAGTTATCATATAAAATAGGTTTTCTTGACAGTGCATTCGACGGTCGACCATAAGTTTAGGAAGGTAGTTTTTCTGCAAATGCCGCAATTCCCAATATAAAAACATACAGATGCAAACTAATAAGAACTTAACAAAGACAATTAATATTAAGAGTCCATATAATATGTATCCAACATTATATAATGGCTCTATATGGTTGTATCAACCTATTTATCGTTGCTAATGTTTAAGTTAATTCTCTTTTTACTTTTGGACATTTATATAAGTATATTTGTTAGTATTAGCGGTCCTATCTATTGTACGGTATATAAACGCATGTATATAGTTGGCGTAATTATATTAAAATTTTAGCTAAAAAGTATAGAATATCCTCAACATAAATAAACAAAATTAATGGAATATTCATGATATTGAAAGATTTTCTACAACGGTTCTCTACAATGTGCAGTTGTAGATAACCTCTGGCGATATCAGTACGAAAATTAATAAATGGGAGAAAAAGAACGATAGAAAGAGAAAGTGTGCATAAGCTTGTTTTCTTGCTGAGGTAAACAAGCGTAATTTACATGTGGTAACGAATTTAAGAAGAAGCCTCACCATAAAAGCTTTTAGTTTGTTTCCATTTTTTTTCTAGAAATAAAGTGCTGTTCTAGATTTTCTCTATCATTTTTTAACTTTATTAATTATGTCGATCCTCAGGTTTTTATGTAAAAGATACTTCTCTCATTAGTTCAGCCGATGAAATTTTAAGCCCTACCGATCGCTAAATTTGTTTTTAAGATTTTCTTGTATAGATCTTCTTGTTAAAAACTGTGCTGGAAGCGCATCTAAAGTTTTTCTTCCTTTTCGGGTTTTCCTTTAGAAATAGCTTCTAAGGTATCCGCGAGAAGCCTTATAATACAAGTTTTCAGATTTCAAAGAGTATTAAACTTCGAGTTAACGAGAGTAATCGAAAATTTAACATGAATTGGCTTCTGGGTAATATTTTCTCTAAGAGAGGCTCATAATTTGCAAGAGTTTGATTGAATAGGCTTAAGAATTTTTCGTCGAACATGAGACATACTTTTGGAAAATGGGTCTTTGCATTTTGGGGGGAATTTTTATTATGGAAATCAATAAGGAGAAAAAGTTTCTAATTTGCATTGATTTAAAGGGTGCTATTTGTCTGCCTGTGCCATTTTTGTATCCTGTTCCCTTTCTAGTATTCAGAAGGGAATTTGCCTCAATTATTTTTTTAGAAATAGCGTAACTATATTGAGACACTGTGGGAAAAAGATATAAGTGATTTAGGAAAGTGTCTCGTCAGCCATTATCTCTTCAGTTTGGAGATAATGTGTTCACATTCACAACAATATTTGATAAAAAGTTAAAGGGAAGTTGAATTCTTTGAAAAGTTCGGGCTTTCTTTTCATTGAAGTATATTATTTATGATACAGAAATTTCAGCATCCCATGGAGAAGTGATAGGAGTCAAACAGTCTGTAGTAACGGATTATGTAATAGGTAGGCTACTGGCTCCAAATTGGAGAATTCAATAGGCTCAGCGAAAATCTCCACAAAATGGACGCGCGGTGGTCTCATTAAATCCCAGCATACGCCACTCATATAAATTAAATGTCTAAACTTGGAATAACGAATTAAGAATGTATAGATTAATCTGCAGCTATAAATTTGAATACAAAAATAAGGAATGTAATATATTTGTTAATGTATATATATATATATATATATAGAAAGAAAGCGAGTATCGGAAGTGATCGCGGAACAAACCATGTACGAACGCGCGGAAGGTCAAGATGACCTGTGCATAAGACAAACGCGTAAACAAACAGTTCGTGTCTCAGAATAGATTTATCAAAAGACGGAAGTCTACGACAACACCTGAGAAAGAGAGTATTGGAAGTGATCGCGGAACAAACCATGTACGAACGCGCGAAAGGTCAAGATGACCTGTGCATAAGACAAACGCGTAAACAAACAGTTTATATATATATATATATATATATATATATATATATATATATATATATATATATATATAAGGCCTAAAGGTCTAAAGGCTACAACAACCATCGTAGAAATACTTTGATTTTTGGGCCTCGTAATCAGCCGGGGAATTCTCCTAGCAATTCTTCCAAAAGGAATTGTATCGCAAAACTGTGAAAAGCACTTCCTGTTATATTAATAAAACTTGGGATATACAAGTAATATGACTTACACAGCTTGCATTAGCTCCGCATTTAGGGTGGAGAACGATGATTCTAGGTCACGCCGTCTAAGAAATAAGCATATATATATATATATATATATATATATATAGTCTGAGCAGCTTAGTTAGAATGATTATTCTATTGTTAAGATTACTAGATTACAGGCGTTAAGAAGATTATCTCGTTCACGTTTCCCCTTTTAAGTTGACCAAGTCTTGTCGCTCCAGAATTTAATATTTCATGTTGAAAATATATAGACTGCTAGTCACTCACAAAGTAACGTCGTGACGTGCTGCTTGCCCCGTTATAGGCAAATATTAGAAAAAAGTATATTTTTGCCACGTCCTTCTTTACCTCGATTACTCTGAAACCTTCGGTAACCCCAGCAAAAATAAGAACAGAGTGAACCATTCATATTTAAAGTCAGATGCTTAATTCACCTTTATATAAGTTGCTTACCCATAAATTGGGAATTCTCCTCTGGTTACTATCATAATTGGTAACCCCATAACTAAGGGCCATTTATAGAACATTTTTTCCCAAAGTGCTATTCCACCTATAAGTCATTTCTACCGGACAGTGAAGGTGTGGAAGAAATGGACGCAACAAGCCATCGTCAGACAAGACAAAGTGAAGAGGACTTCGTGAACGCTGTCAACATGAAGCCGCCCATCTTTT
Organism: Ceratothoa steindachneri; assembly: GCA_963969495.1. NCBI lineage: Eukaryota > Metazoa > Arthropoda > Malacostraca > Isopoda > Cymothoidae > Ceratothoa > Ceratothoa steindachneri. The sequence goes on from OZ018318.1 coordinate 149,368,068, forward strand.
ATGAAACAGCAGTCTCATGTTGGTCCAAAATGTGGAGGCTCAATTTCACATCTCCGAAATTAAAAAAGAGGAGACTAAATCCTTCCACGAGTTGAACTCACTTACTCCTGAGACTGTCGATCGTCTTAAGGTGGCCATTTTGTCGGACCAAAATTATCTTCTTTTAGAGCAGGAGGGATTGGACTTTTCGAGAAGACCAAACGCGTTCTTTTCGAGAAGCTTATCGCATCCTCCACGCTTACAGGCCGACCCTCGACCAATAGGGAAGAACTACGAAGGACTGCCCTGTAAGGTGAGTGAAAATGGGGTGATTTTCATTTTTTTTTAAATAAATAACGTAATAGAGAAACTTTGGTGCTCTTTGCCTAGAAAATGCACGTACTGAAATCTTAGCTCATATAAATAATATCTCCAGGTGCCGCCGTGAGATTTTAGCCGACTTTGCTAAATAAGTCGTGAGCTTGTTGAAACAATATTTTCTTATCTAATAGAAATATGTAAGGTTAAAAGCTTTATAAGAATATCATTTTATGTTATATCTCTTTAAACAGACATTTCGAGGTGCCGCAATGCTATTTAACTTATGTAAAATATGAGGAAATTACCTGTGTTTTCGGTCGCCACAAAGGTCACTGATTTCATTGTTGCCGAAATTATTGAATTGATAAACTTGTTATATTCATATCTTTATTCAAAAAAAAGATAAATTTCAGCTCTGTACAGCTCTCAGTTCAACTCTGTCGTATAAAGGCCAGACTTTATATTTATATATATGGAGGTACTTTTTGGCTTGGGCCCAAAGTTGGTTGAAGACCGTTAATGAAAGGGGATGGGTTATTATGCCTTTGCGGGATTCTGTTTAACAAATATTTTAGAGTGCAAGTTGGCCAAAGATAAACAGGTAGTGTGTGCGCGCTGCGATCGCAAAAGAAAGACAATGACGAAAATATAACTTTACTAACAATAAAATGATATATATATTTACCTAAAAATTGGGTTTAAAGGGAAATTGGCACCCAAACGGCGTTAAAGGTCCACACGCGATCAGGTAGATAAATTAAGGGATTAAAGAGGTCAGATTCAGTTTGGTGATTTAAAGGGAGATTTTGAATTGGGGCGTTCACACAAATAATGGAGCGATTGTATAAGCTAGATTTAAGATCAATCTGCAGGTGGCAACTGTTACGATTACCTTATGTGCTCGTTGCCGAAAAGGGACCAGTTGGGGTTGGTGAATGCAACGAAAGAAGTCGGTTTACCTCTGGCTTCATACGAGGGAACACTTGTTGCCTTCGGAGTTTGGAATCCTTGTTAGTCCTTGCTGATTGACTAGGGCAGAGTTCAATGATATCGAAGCTTGCCGATTGACTAAGGCTAGATAGATCTAGCCTTCAACATGAATCAAAATCCCCGCTGGGGGGGGAGGGGTAGAGCCTCCTTTAGCTCGTTCGTCGGAGAAGGTAGAAGTCTAACAGTGCTGCTCTCTAAACTCAGTCGAAGCGTTATATAGGCACCTGGTGAAGAGGCTCCAAACGCGCGCACGATCTGGGGGAAAAGTCGGCGGCTCTTTCGGGGGAAGGGGGGAATCATGATAACAATCGTTGGAATGTCCAATGGATTACATTCTTTGAGCCAAAAGCTCGAATGCTCGCGGAAAGGTGGCCGTGTGGGCCGAGCGTGGAGGGAGATGACTCTGGTCCTTAGGCAAATACAGCTGGGGCGAGTGATAACCGCGTCGGCCGCCTCCTTACCTAGGTTTAGTCATGCTTTCACTTTCACCGGCGCTATGCGGTGATCTCCAGATCCACGTGGGTACAGGTGGGCACTTCGCTGCCATTTGACCTCATTTTGCTACAAACTCCAAAATAAATTATTTTGGAATCTATCTAAGACCCACCACGAGGACCCTACAGAGATACGCGTGGCCGCAATTTGACCTCATTTTGCTACAAACTCCAAAATAAATTATTTTGGAATATATCCAGGACCCACCACGAGGAAGTAGCTGTACTTTGGGCCCCACCCTACCCCAACCCATCCTTCCTTCCATTTGAGCTAGTCAAAATTGTTTTCACGCTGCAAACTGTCGTTTGGTTTCAAACTTAGGCATTTTCTGACGTGATTCTATTCTTAAGCGAATAAATCCATCTCTCGATTTCAGGCCACAAACTAAAGCAAAAGCTTCAGTGACTAATTTCATGCATCGTTCGACAGCCTGTGTGTGACACGGCAAGTTCGGAAAATTTTTCTTCTCGTTTGATTCAATTAGATGATCAATTTCTTCAGAAGTAATGCTTTGAGTTAATAGAGGTTCAGTAATATTTTCATGTTTCCAACAGATTATATCTGTGTAGTTTATGGCATTGAAGTTTGGTTCAGGAATCTTAAACATTCTAACAGTCTTTCCTTTATCTTGTCCTTTAGCCTTGTTAATTCTTCTCCAGGCAAATTGTCGAACAACGCTATTTTCATCGTTGATCATGCTGAGTAGTAGAAATTCTGAATGAACATAGAAAGCATTGCGTTGAATGACGGGACGCACGATATCTCTCACTTCTGGACTTAGGATGCGTGTTAGCTTAATAGGCTTAAGTAGATGATAAAGTCCGTTTTGAGAAGAAGAAGCAACTTTAATTTCAAACCAAATTGAAGCGTACATTTTCATTACATACTCGGCGATTGTTTTGAGAGTGGCAGATGGTTCATTGATCGTGACATATAATCGTAAGATATGGTTCGCAGTTGTTAACCACTGGGAATGTGCCAACTTTCTCAGGGTTTTTTGCTGTAGTTCTTGACTTAAACTTCCATTTGAAATAGATATGACAATATCGTGTAGATATTTTTGGCAAGTGCTTAGATCTGTTTGATCTATCTTAGGCAAATTTGATAGTATGGGCTCAAAGTCGACAATGTCTAATTTTTCACAGGCATCAAGGTTTTTTACCTATATTACCAGTATAACCTTTTGGATCTCCAGTTTTACCATCCAGGATTTGAAGCAGATGGCGAAGAGGTAATTCATTTGCTTGTATTTGGCATATGAACCAATGAACAGGTTTATTTAATTTTAGTTCCATTAATCTCACGAAACTTCCTTTTGTTTCAGTATTGAATGCAGTACCGTCGCATCCAAGTGCTTCAATATCGTCTGCATTGCCACCCTTTTCGGTCATAAAGTCATACAAGCCATTAAATATTGCTTGGGCAGTATCCTTCCTTGTTCTGCTACTTTTCTTTGTCATTCACAAGTGCAGTCTGAAAACAATTTGCACTTACATGTTGAAACATCAAAAAATGTTGTGGCTGCTTTGCTTCTGAAATCATCAATTTTTTTTCTTGAAATTAGCATTATCTTTCTTCTCTTTCATCGATTTCAACAGTACTCTATATTTCTGGTGGTAATCAACAATCATTTTACTAATTCGATTATCTGACACAGAGAATGGAAGCTTTTATGCACAAACTTTTTATTTTTTTTACAATCAACTTTGAGGTATCACCCACTGGAGGGGTCTTTGTTTTTGTTTGTTTTAAGCAATCCGGTTCATTTCTTTTCTAAGTCATTTTAATTTAGCTATTATATACTGTGTTTAACAATAATAATCATGGGTTATAAGGTGAATGGCATGAAGGTAAAGTATTAAATAATATCATATAATGCAACAGAAGTTAACTAGGCATGAAAACAACCATGATATCACTAGCAGTCACTATAACACATCCTCCCTTCAGTGCAGCTAAGCTGTTACTGCCGTCTGAAGGACCACGCCTCAAGTGTGCTGACAATTAGACAGTGGTGGCACCTGAAGGCATGATCCTAAGATGTTGAGTTTTGGCACACGTAATGTTGATGGTTTGCACTAATTTATAATCGCTATTACTATATTTTATTTATAAAGAAAATATGGCCAATAAAAGTGAATAATTGGTGGAATATTGAGTTTTTTAAACTTTAATGGCTCGGCGGCACCTGAAAAAATTAGATTTCCGTAAAAAGCTTTTAGCTCGCTTAATATTTACCAACAGAACACCAAAATATCGCAATTATTTTTCATTTTTCTGACAAATTTTTTTCGCTCCACCCTACTAGCCCTGCAGGTAGTAGTTGGTAAAGAACTTGTGAGGCACAAATTCATCCAGTCTCTACCGGCTAACATCAGGCCCATAATTGCCAATCAGAAAGAATTTCCCCTGGCACAATTAGGAAAACTGGCTGATGAACTGATGACATTTGGTAGTGAGCAGTGCCTTAATATAAATACTAGTAGTGATTCGATAGGTCACAGTGCCGTTTCTGTGTCCAACGCGTTTATGCCGTATACAATTAATGATGCGATTCATAACTATAGAAATAATTCGGCAGGAAATGGGCGGTCGGTACCCAAAGGTGGGTATCTTAATGGGAACCGTCCCAGTTATATACCAGGAGGATTGCGACAGTTCCAAAAATCCGAAAGACTTGTAGTTTGCCGTTCACATATATTCTTTGGGGAAAACGTGAAATTTTGCAAACCCTGGTTCCGGTAGCCCAAGAGAGAAGAAAAGGTCCAAATGCAACCTTCCTACAGGCCATCTTCGCCAGTCCCAGCGGAAAACAAGGAGAGCATGCCATAGCAAGCGCGGCAGTCTGTTTTCACCGTCGTCGCTAAAGTGTGTAATAATATGTGTGCTTCCTTAATCGACACGGGGGCGAGTGTAACAATAATTCCGGCTAAATTAGTGAAATCGGATAAATTGTGCGAATCTTGTGTAAATATTTCAAGGGCTAATGGTGAAAAAATAAAAGTGCACGGCGAGGTTCACATGCACATAGTGATCCTCAGTTTTCGCGGTTCATTTAAGTGGTCATTTGCTGTCGAGAATACCACTTCACTGTTATTAGGTATCGACTTTTAAATGCATTATAATCTTTTAGTAGATTGTGTGCTCGGCATACTAATAGAAAAACAAACTAAACTTGTTTGGGAAGTGAGTTTACCTGGAGAACCTGCAGTAGACCTTCAGCACCTACCGCCTCATTGGTAGGTGCTGGCAAAAGAGTGAGACCGGCACCCACCCAACTCTCTCCGTCACCGCCGAACTCAGTGATTCATACGATCGAAACTGACAGTGATCCACCGACATTCTCTTTCAATAGAGAAGCTTGAGATTGCCAAAGCAACTTTCGAAACACTATAGAAGGAGAGGGTCGTCTGCCTGTCAAAGTCACTATCGCAAGTTAACACCGCACACCTTACACCAAATTAATATAGATGTCGTAGGTTAACCCTACACACCTTACACCAGTTTAATATAGATGTCGTAGAATAGGGCCAAGTTCACCCTTTCTGCTTTCCGAGGGCGTGGGAAGTTTGCAATATAAGCAGAGTACAAATTAACTGAAAGTAGGTTTGCCAATAGCCGACTATCTTGGAGTTCCGGGCCTACAGAAAAAAAACGGGTACAACAATAACTTTACTAATATGGAAACAATATTATGTTACAAGATTAAAAGGAGTTTTAGAATGAGCTTTACACACACTAGAGGACACGAGCCTCAAGAGCTAAGGGAGTGGGGGGAGACGTGGTGAGGACGGTCACCGTACAAACAAACGGACAATATTGATCGAGGGATGCTCGCACGACCTTGAGCGTGAACTAAGCCGTTGATTAGGCTTACATTAGGGGGGAAGGCACTTGCACAGGAGAGTTTCACGTTGCTGTTAACTTGAGGATTTGGCTAGAGGGAGTAATCCTTGCCTTGGTGCAAAGTTAAACAATAGTCTCTGGATAATGACTATTTCGGGGGAAAACTTGAATCTTGCTTTCGAGCAACAATAATCGAGATTGAGCGCGCTGCGTTCGAGGAGCGGGGGAAGCGGCTCTAGGTAGTCTCATGTGAATTAACAAGAATACCCGGAGCTTAGGGGATTCTGTGAGCGTTGTGCAGAGTCAAATGCGACGTGAGTAGGGATGACGGCGGATACTCGGTGGATATTGACAGGGAGCACGTCGGATAATCTGCGGATTAGGATGGGGTAGGGAGGACGGCTGATAATCGGCGAATACTTATGGTGCAGGGAAGACGGTGGATACTGAATTTCAAATCTATCGCCGTGAGATTTATAGGGTTCGAATGAGGTTTTCACCCCTCCGTCCGAAGGGGAATGTTCTAGGGTCAGACGCATCGGCAGACGAGAATAGCCGGCCTTTTAGCGCAAGTGCGAGGAGGTTGTTAAGCCGGTGAGGCGAACTTTGTCCGAATTCAGATGGGATCCTCTGGGCTCTCACACTTATCGCAGCTCTCTGTGATTGCCGCATTTCAGGTCATCGCGGCATCTCACGGCGTCTCATCATGGGTTTCGCCAATTTACATGGGGCAAAAGAAGTCGCCTGGTGAGTACAGATTGGTTGGCGATTTCCGAGCGCTTAATACGATCACAAAGCACGACAGATATCCGCTGTCACGAATTCAAAGTTTTACAAACCACCTACATCACGAAAGGATCTTTTCAAGGTTGGACCTGGTTCATGCCTATCATAAACTCTCTATGAACCAGTCAGACCTTGAGAAAACGGCGGTAACAACACCCTATTTGGTTTGGGGGAGTACGTTAAGTTCCCATTCGGTCTCCGAAATGCAAGGTGCACCTGCCAACGGCACATGGACAACCTTTTTTGTCTATATAGACGACATACTGATATATTCAGACCATATGGACGACCACCTATGCATTTGAACCAAGTCTTTAAAATCCTGTTCGAAAACGGTCCGAGAATATCCCTGGAGAAGTGTGAGTTGGCGAAGGAGGAAATAGATTTTATAGGACATCACTTTTCATTGGAAGGAATCTGCCCACCAGCGAAGAAAATGTAGGACTACAAGGAAATTCTTGAACATCCTCAAAGCCTTCCATGAAGGGATGATGAGTCGTCTTGCTGCAGAATCAGACCCATTTTCAGTAAATGTTGGGGTCCAACAAGGATGTGTCCTTGCTCCGGTAATATTTAACAGTTACATGGCAGCAGCTATCTAACTATACCACAATCTGCTTGAACCCCAAGATGGGATACAAATTTCTTATAGACTTGACGGCAGTTTTTCAACCTGCGACGCTTACAGGCCCATACAAGAACACAACAAGAATGTGTGCTGGAACTCCAGTCTCGAATGCATACTGTTGGAAAACCAGATGAGATCGGTTCGGCATGTAGTTTGAAAGAATGCTACGGAAAATAATGTACGGAAAGCTAGAACAGGGTGTTAGAAGTGCTGGTGGTCAGAATAAGAGGTATAAGAATAATATAAAACAGGCCTTGCGCAGCCTAAAAATCAACCCAAATGAATTGTAAACATTAGCCTCGGATAGGACACTATGGAGGATAAGATGCCGTGAAGGATTAAACAACTCTGAACAACAACGGAGGAATGTACTTGATGTACTAATTGGACGTCGATAGAAGCGACATGAAAGGGCTGCACGGGCCTCCACCGTGCGACCCTGATATCCAATGCAACATCTGTGGATGGTATTGGTCTTCTCAATCATCGTCGCTCCTATCAAAGAAGATTACGCTGAGACACAAGTTCATCATCGTATTACAATGGACTCTCTTGAGCAAGTAAGCAACGCCTGCAACCAAAGGTTTGGGAGCTCGTGTGAAATGATGAGGCACGAGGAGCCTTTGAAAATAGCCAACGGTTGCGTTAGCTTTGCTAGACGGGTGGATTTCCAGATTTGTACTCACGCTTTGGATGGTAACTGACAGAGGCATACAATTCTAATCAGAACTATACAATTAACTGTTTGCCCTCGTCGGTGGTTCAGCGTCTCCGCACCACGGCGTACTGCCCCTCCACGAACGGGATGGTGGAAAAGGCACACCGGGCTTGGAAGTGCACCATAATGGCCCGTCGACAAGGCTGGCAAGTGTCACTCCAAATTGTCCTTTTAGGCATTCGCTCTTTGCCCAGTGACTCGGGATTTTCAACTTTTACGGCAGTCAGGGAAACCACGCTCTTGTGCCCCAAACCTTTAGTTTCATCATCGTCATCGAAGGCCGACTCTAAATTTATTAAAGAACTGGCATCAACCATGGAACAAGTCGACTTCAAATAGGCATCCACAATCGATGTCCAAGCCTTTCGTGCCCCCAAATCTTTGCGATGCAGTTCATGTGTGGGTCCGAATAGACTGCGTCGCTAACCAATAGAAGCGCCATATGCTGGCCTTTTACCGGTAATCGAGCGCGGCAATAAAGCTTGCACGTTGGAATTTTCTGACGGAAGAAGGGACACTGTCTCAGTGGACAGATTAAAACCGGCAAGATTACCTCCTTCACATAATGGAAACGTGCCGGGCGAGCAGCAACGGACATGGACTCAGGCAGAAAACAGGAAGAGGACCAGGTGCACTTCATATTGTAGAGTGCATGGTACGGAAGAGAACGACGCCACAAGAAGTCAACTGGACACCTCTACAGGAACTGAAGAGAGTAACGGCAAGACAGCCTTTTTCACATTTGCCAGGAATCCGTCGTTCATGTATTTTAATCCTTGTGTAGTCGATATTGTAGCGACACATTTAATGAAAGAGGAAGAGGCATAGATATATACACGTCTCGGTGCCTCTATAGCTTTATTACATGCATTATTATGTGCTTGTTAGGTTTCGTATTACAATAATAAAATAATCTAATAGGTTTCGTATTACAATAATAATATAATCTAATATAGTTATATACAATTAAGCCACAAAATTGTGGCTGAATTGTATATAAATATATTAGATTATATTATTATTGTAATATATGGAAGAACATCGTATAAATAGCCCGTTTTAGGGCAGGCATGCATTTATATGTGTCGATGCCCTGTAAGTATGTTGTAAATGCTGCCAGATATTAAGTGTGCCAAAAATAAATATTTCATATGTATCTACCCATGTCTTGTTACGCTCTTTTCTCACCTACCCCATTACTGGTAGGGGAGTACTATGGTGATCGGATTATGTAATTGGTATGCAACTGGCACCAAATTACAGAATTCAAAAGGCCCAGCAGAAACCTCCACAAAATGAACGCACGGTGATCTTATTAAATCTCAGCATACTCCATTCACATAAAATGTATATGAATGTATAGATTAATTTTCATCTATAAATTGGAATACAAAAATAAGGAATGTAATATATTTGTTAATATATATATATATATATATATATATATATATATATATATATATATATATATATATATATATATATATATATATATATATATATATATATATATAAGGAAAACGACCGTTGGAAGTGAGTGCGGGTTAAACAATGTACGAACGCACGAAAGGTCAAAACGACCTGTGTCAATAAGGCAAAGCGTGAACACATTTTGCGTCTCAGAATAAATTTATCGAAAGACGGAAGTCAACGAAACACCTGAGTAAACATACCCACTAGCCAAAAGGAATTGTATCACAAAGTTGTAATAAACACATCCTGTTATATTGATAAAACTTGGGATATGAAAATAATTCGACTTACACAGCTTTCATTAGCTCCGCCTTTTGGGTGGGGAACGATGATTCTAGGCCACGCTGTCTATGAAATACGCTTATATATATAAAAACTCTGAGCAGCTCAATTAGGATAATTATTCTATTGTTATGATTACTAGATTTCAGTCATTAAGAAGATTATCTCGTTCACGTTCTCCCTTTTAAGTTCACCAAGTCTTGTCGCTCCAAAATTTAATACTTCGCGTTGAAAATATATAGACTGCTAGTCACCAGCAAAGTAACGTCATGACGTGCGGCTTGCTCCGTTACAGGCCAATATTAGAATAAATATATTTTGCAACGTTCTTCTTTACCTCGATTACCCTGAAACCTTCGGTAAGCCCAACAAAAATAAGAACAGAGTGAACAATTCATTTCTGGAGTCAGATACTTAATTCACCTTCCTCTGGTACACCCATATAAACTGGTGAATATCATAATTGGTAATCCCATAACTAAGGGACATTTATAGAACATTATCCCCTATAAGTGGTATTCCATCTGTCAACCTATAAGTTAAATAAGAATTAATATTGAAAATCAACGGAAAACTTTGGTGGAACTTAATCACGATGAAAAGTTGAAAACTAATAATTCTGATATAAATTTATATAAAAGTTTTTATTTTCCCACATCTAAATTGTTTTGATTACATCAAAATATTATTTTTAAATAATATAAACTGTGCATTGGATTTAGAATAATTTTACAGTAGATTTCAAGATGGATGAATAGTACTAGTCCCTTATTGCACACTGCTTGGTGATCAAGGTGATATCATTGCATAGAAATTTAGTAGGTGATGGAATTTAATGAATGGTCAGATGATTATGCAAGTGCGATTGAAGCAACCTAAAATAATAAATTATGAAAAATCAAATCATAGACTTCTTGTTTCTACAGTAGATTACTTTTCTCTATGTAGCTGATAATTCCTCTACCGTTGCGGATGTTCCCAATGGCATCAGCCGTAGAACAAAGAGGGTTCCCCTATCTTCGCTTGGCACGTTTTGCCATCGTAGTTTACCGAAGTAGGTTTTGTCACTTCTCTCCGTTAAGAACCATAATGATCAGAGTGCATGGCCAATACTGAATCAAAATATCGACAACTGTCTTCATGTAAGATTTTTTGTCTTACACATCGATAGACTCGGCCAAACAGGACACCACTTGTTTTTTCGCGATGATTTTTTTATGGTAGCTGTGATTTCGAAGACAAAGTTCTGGCAAAAAGGGATAAGTTAATCGTTCTGACTGGAGGCAGGAAGCGGCTTTTGCCATTGCATCAGCTCCTTTATGTCCCATCAGATTTTGTGTGCTGATACCCAGCAGGATGTAATTGATCTGCAGTCGTAGAGCTCTATTAAAAAACAGCTTAGGTATTAAGAACAATTAAAGAATTTGCTTGCCAAATTCAGTACATAGCTTTTGGCGTTGTAGATAGATGCGGCTAGAAGGACTGAACCTGAATGGTCTTAATTTTCTATGACCACCGAGAATCCACCTTTGTCTTCCGAGTTTGATCGCTCAATAACTAATTAGGTGCGTCCAATCGTTGCAGATTGATTCAAAATCACATTTTTTTTTTAATGTGGGCATCATGGATTGCTTTGTTCTAGTATAGTAGTAGATCACGACTGTACTTTTTCTAAAATTTGGTATCTTTGTGCGCTATTCTTTAGATAGCGTTGAGCGCTTTAACTCCAAATGTTAGTGGGATCGATGGGGAGCCGGGAAGAAGGGGTTCAATTAGGCATCTAAAGTATTTGCTACGCTTGATGATATTGGAAGTCATTGGATGCGGGCATAATGACGCAGTGTTATATCGGCTCTGCGGGGGTTGACGGCATCTCACCAGGGGCGCACTATAAGATGGGGATTTGAGATGAGCAAAAGACTCCAGTGTCAATACTTTGGTTCCAATTAGCAACATTTATTATATAGCTGAGAGGTTTAGCGGACGCAAGGGAATATCATTTGATCTGTAATCAAGTTTAGAGAGGTCTAGAAGCGGGTGGAGAGTAGGAGAGTTGTTCAGATTACTCCATAGTTATTTTAGGTTTTACACCAGGACGTCAATTGCCCTGATACAAGAGATTTTCAAGAATCTAATGTAAGGTTCCCATGCTAATTTGGTAGAAATGAATTTGTTGTTCTTGATCACTGTGCATATATAGAGGTCCGGACCTTGAATGCATCCTCCAAAGCGGAACAACTTTATAGTAGTTTCCCCGGTGATAAAATAGTCTGCGTGCCAGGGGTATCCGTTTAGAGATCTTGTTCAGGATAAGAAAAAACAGGGCTTTATCATTTCTATTTTACACCCATAGGGGAGATCGAAAGATCGTGAACTTAGAAGGAGGTTGCAATTCCTTTTTGTAAAGTCAAAACGATGAACCAAGTTCACTCGTCCCCAAAACAAGAAATAAATAGGTCCACAGGAAGGTGCTTAGATATCTGTGAGGGTATAACAATACAATGATGGATTCAAATGTATTATATAAATACAGCGCACAAAAGGGTCACATTAAATACAATGTAAACGTATCAAATAAATACCTTGCACAAACAGGTGCATTAAATATATAGAAGGATTAAACCACCAACATCAACACATCATTAAAAAATAAGCACTGCTACTCCGTACAATCGGCACAGGAACGGAATATACCCCCCCACCTCGTCTTACAACCTTTATCTATAGTTGTAGGTCTCGATAACGAGAACCTAAGAATTGAGTGTAAGATGAAAAGAAATAATCCAAATACCTATCACGGAAGTAGGGAGGCAATACACGGATGAAGGTTGTCCTGGAAACGGGGAGAGTCGTACGAGCCTAAGCATATTCTGACTTCCTGGTGAGAGCAAGAGAGACAAGTAAATCAGGAGCTTGTAATCGATGCAACGGCAGAGGAAATAGTAGCAGATGCTGGCAGGGCTCTGTAGCTATCAGCAGGTCCTCGCTGTATGAACTCCTGATTGACTCTACTTCATATATCTCTATCTGCAAGAAGTGTAGGAAAGGTGTTTGGTCTAGATTTTCCGAGTAAATCTTTTATTTGCTACACATGCGTTTGAAGTGCGTTTGATAATTGAATGTTGATGCTGCGAAAGTCATCTAGGAGTTACGAAGGGTCTCTTTTAGGGAAAGACGTTAGCTCACATTTTATTCTATTTTTATTCCAGCATTCTTCCAGCTGTTGTAGATTCTAAAGACTTACCTGTCGCTCTTCAGGGAGGCTGAGCACTCCCATTTTCATGAAGACACTGAACTCCAACTGTGCTGCGTGAAGTTAATCGGATTTAAATCGTTGCTCGGTTGGTGTAGGGTAGTTGCGAAAAAATTCCTCTGTCATATCAATTTCTTCAATGTTGGTAACTTGAATGTTTTCAAAAATTTTCAGATTAGGAAATTTGTGCCAATTCGCTCTGTCCAGGTGCAAGCAAGGAATACTCGATGTGGGAATTTCCTTGACCGAAGAGAGGACACTTGGGAAATGGTTGGTACTTCTTAGTTCCTCAGAAACACATCATTCGAAACTTGCCGTCATGTTAGGAGAGCAGATGGCAATGTGTGGAATGGAGAAGGTGTCTCTTCGTAGGTTAAAGCATGCTCCCCCTCCCGGCTTCAGATTTCCGAGTTGGAGATCATGGATTCGCTTGGAGAGTTCATTTCCTTTGAGATTTCTTGCAGCAATTCCCCATTCAAGATGGCAGCTGTTAAATCACTAATCAAAATGAAGGGGATAAGGAGTGTAGTGATGATTTAGAAGACTAAATGTTGGCATGGTGAAATCGATGTATATATTGGCAGCTGTGTATCGTTTCCAGGGATGCAGTTTTATGGTGGACACTTAGAGTAGTGTATTTAATGTAAAGGGAAACATACCGGTAACTCTATGTTAATATGTGGAGAATTCGCCTGATATGCTACGTAAACACAAACTGCAGTAGTTTGCAGTGGATAGGTACTTAATATTGTATCTTGAAAGCAGAAGCTAGGGGTAGCTTAGTCTGCTACAATATACCTCTCATTCCACGAATACTCCATAATGATTTGTTTCGCATTTGTTATTATTTTGCTTCGGTTCTTAAATTTAGTGGTTTACCGATCGCTGATGCCTGGCTGATGACGGGGTTTTGGATATTACTAGGCGTTGGTGTTGATCTTGTCACTGACGAGGGTTAGGTGGCGGTTGGGGTGGATGCTTTCTCGCCGATCTTTTATTTTAAATCTAAAGAGAAAAGATTCGGGGAATTTCCTTTTTTCAGCTAGCGAGGAAGGCTGACACTCCAGTCAGGTTCTTTTGGGGCGAAGACAGGATGGCAGTCTTGTTACCTGTGTACTTGTTAAGAGGATTGCTAGATCCAGAGGAACCTTTGAATCCGCTATATTTTGGTGAGGATGACAATCAGGGATTGGTCACTAGGATGCATTAGTCTTACCACTACCATAAGTCACTTGAGATTCTTTTGGGGCTAGTGACCGGGGAGGGCGAAAGCAGATCCAGTGGAGCTCTGGGTGCTCTCGGCCTTTTATGGAACAAACGCTAATGTGGGGTGGCTGATGGAGTGGGGTGGTTTAAGAAGTTGGAACCTGAGGTGCACCACTCTTAATACCATGCATGACATGTGTGTTTGGTTTTGAGTTTAACTCCATAGAATGAGAATTTTTACGTAAGCATCTATTGTAGGAATAAAGCCGGCGTAGATTTTACTTTTTCTCTTGCTTCTCTAAAGTTAGGAGTTAGGTGTTGTTGTTGCAGAGCGATACAGTGTCCTCTTCAAACTTGTATACCTTGCATTTTTGCTCAACACCGGTTGAGGCTCTCCATAATTTACTAATCTTTGTGTGCAGGTTTTAGTTAAGAGACAGGTGGACACAAATCCGTGCTGTTTATAGTTAGAATCTTGATTAATTGGCTATATAACTAGTAGTAGTATGAGCGAATAGATCTTGACCTGAAATCCTGACTCACCATAAATTAATGCAATTCTAAGTAGATGTCAAATTTGAAGGTTACAAAAAGGTTTTCGGCACCCTAGCCTGTGGACTCCATGAATCCTGTTAACGAATTAATTATTCATTCTCTTAATCTCTTGCACCTCTGTGTATTGGGTGAACTGCTTCGTATCACTTTTTAACTTGCATCAATATGCATCTATCTGCATAAGGTGTTTTTTTGTATCATCAGGCAGCATTTACTAAGGATCGTTTGAAGGTGGGTTAGTTTTATAAGGTAGAACTACATGAAAGAGCGGTCAATAACATAGTCTGGGAGAATATCTTCCGAAAGTATTTCAGGAAAGGTGTTAGAGGAGTGTGATAATAATTTGAGTTACCGGATGTAGGGAAGGGAAAAGGGGCATCTCGGAATTCCACACCGTTTTGTGGTGGTAAACCGTTAGCTTTAGCAGTTGTTCTTCTTTTATTCTTGGCTATGAGGGCGTTGATTGCAGATCTAGGGGTCATAATTGCAGGTTGAGGAGCAGAAATTGTCCCATGGTTACATTTTCTGAAATATGAGCACGTTTCGTTTCTCTAATTGAGGTAGTAGTGAACGCTAATGAACAGCGAATACAAGAGGGAGAGGAGAGTATGTGTCACTTGATTCTTTGCTACATTGAGCTTGCATTGGTTTTTTTAAATGAATTAAAGTAGGTGATTAGACGTAATCGAGGTAAATAAAAGCGTGGATATGCTATGCTTCGTCCGCAAATCAACCTGGTTCCGAAGAAGGTCCTGGGAGCTTAGTTTCCAATAAAGATTTTAGGATATGCATCAGCTCAATGGGTGGGTTCTAAATTACACATTCGGCATGTAAGTATGAATGAGGGTTTTAGAGCCTTACACTTCCCCGGTTGCCTATCTACACCGAGCCTGATGCAGGCACTCTCTCAGTTCTTTACTCTTTTCCACTCCCTTCTTTGTTCGAATCAGGACACACGCAACGAAAATCAACTATACAATTTTACTCCTTCTTGGCAAATAGAGTGGGGGAGATGATTGTCGTTGCCAATATTCAACATCTATTGGAGGGGGAGAAAGCTAAACTCGGATTAATCCCAGTGAACCCGAGTCGTTTTGCATTACTGAGCGCATATCAATACCAATATTAATATTTATGCCAGGTGATAACAGGTTTTTTAAATTTTCCTTTAATTCATCACAACGTTCGGAATTTATAAGGTGATATAAATTTTATCGCTTTCCTGCACTCACCTAACAAAATAGATCTCAAATGTTTTTGTTCATTCTTCTATCTTTTTTAAGCTTTTGAAACGATTCTCTTGACTCCAGAACTAAGAAAGACGAGATTTTATAAAGTATTTGATTTTATGTTTACTTTTTTTTCAGTATTTGCTTAATGATATTCCTACAAATCTTCTGTTAAATGGTTCTATATTTACTCCAGGTACAGATTTATGCTCGGTAATTAAAAAATAAATAACTACAAACAGTACATAGAACTATTGAAGCTCTGTAACTTCATTGTAAAATCTGCCCATTTACGTAATATATATTAAATGAAATGGTCATTTAAATAAGTACTGTAAACGATCTTCCAACGTAGTATGATACAAAATAATATCCTAATAAAATCATAAAGGAACTTCTTGTTACAAATGCTCATGAAATTAATAATTTCTCTAATTCTAATATCCTCTGCCGAAAAAAGTAGGAAATCGTCTGTAGCATTTATGTTATTAAACACAAGAGGAGAGACTCAATAGAAATAATCTAACTAACTGCTCCCGTCCTCCTGGCTTAATAATCAGAAAGTTTCTTATCCTATTATCAATATATATATATATATATATATATATATATATTTAAATAAATATATATATATATATATATATATATATATATATATATATATATATATATATGGAAAAAGCTCATAAAGTACATGTAAGTCAAAGTTATGCAGATATACACACAAAGGAAAAGTGAAAAACGATCCTGAGCGCTTTCGTCTTTATTCTTAAAGACATTTTCCAGGAAAGAACAGGAGGCTGGACATACATTTCTTTAAATAGTGGAAGGGTGAGATTAGTCTGCCCACCTCTGAACCTTAATTAGGGGGGAAAAAATCCAGAAACAACTTTATTTGAGATTTTATGTATGTAGTGATAATGGGGTCTAGCATGAACGAACCAGGGTTAAGGTTGAAATTTTGGAGTGCGTTGATGGAGATACATACTAATATATTTTTCGAAATATAATTACTGCATCTTATTTATGACTGGTTTATCACTGTTCCAGTTAATGTTATGGTTAAGATTGTACATATGTATAAAAAGGGCAGATTGTTTACTGTGATTACGTACATTGTCTTGATGTTGCTTAACCCGGACATCTAGTTCTTTTCCGGTTTGTCCATAATAACATTCTTAGTAGTTGTTGCAGCCTATCGAATAAACAATGCCAGGTCAGAGGGAAGGGGGCAATTTTTAACAAGGATGCGATAAATTGTAGTCTCGTACTTAAAAGTAACATTTATGTTCAGAGGCCTAAGGAAACGAGGTAATTTAATGAAGATATGGTTATAGGGTAAAATTAATAAGTTTTTAACCTGAAATTTAGGGATATTAACATTAGTTTAATAATAGGAACGCTTGGCGGACTTATAATATTTTTAGAGAAAGTACAGAGGATAGCAAAAGTTTATCCCTATTTTCTATATTCTATCGACTTCTTTGTTTATATATTCTGGTGAGACAATTCTCAGGGCACGCAAAAACATAGAGGAGAAAACACTTTGTTTGATGTTATTATGGTGGTTAGAATACAAGTGTATATAAGAGTCTATGGCTGTGGGTTTTCTATATATTTCATATTTGAAACAATGGTTTGTTCGATGAATTAGAACATCTAAGAAAAGGGGTGTGCGATCTTTTTCAACCCTCTAAAGTAAATTAATATTCAAATTATTGGAGCAAAGGAAAAGGATGTCATCAACATATCGCATCCAAGCTATAGGGGTTTCATTAATTTGGGACAAAGGTTTGGCGCTAAAATTTTCCATTAAAGGCAAATTTTCAATTGTCGATGCAAAGAGCAATGAGTTTAATGAGGGTAGAAGCGGGTATAGAAAGAACAACTGTGTTGAGGTGTTCTTCAAGGAAATTAAAGAGATCGGGTACGGGAACTTTAGTAAAGAGGGAACAAACATCGAAACTAACCAGGCTAAAATTATTAGGGTGGGGGAGCTCATTAAGTATACTAATAAGGTGCATATTATTGATAATATGTGAATTGGAAATAGTCCTAACCAAAGGGCTTAGGAGAGTGGCTAACCATTTTGATAGGGTATAGGAAACATACCTAACAGAACTAATGATGAGACGCATTGGGTTATCAGGTTTATGGGTTTTAATAACACCATAAAGGTAGGGAAGGGAAGCATTTGAAGATTTAAATTTGCTAATGAGGTCCGGGGATCCTTTAAGTAGAAAGCAAATAGTTGAGTGAAATTCTCTGTTTACCTGGTCATTAGGATTCCTTGTAAGGGTCTCATAGTTGGAGGTATCCAAAAGTATGATATTCACTTATCTAAATAAAGGGATTTGTCAATTAGTACATATAAATATAACCCTGACTCCTAGGTGGGCAATGTAAAATCTAAGGTGGGCGTCATCCAGCCAAAATATTCGAGAGAGGTCATTTACCATGCAATGGTTTTGGACTTAGCTAAGAATGATGACGTGATTTAAATAGCTAAAGGAAATGCGTCATTCTTTTTAGCAAGAAAATTTCGCAATTCTGCTGAATTCGTTCTTAAATAATCCATTTCTTTCCACAAGAAACAAATTTCTCGTAAATCGATCTACCTTAAAACAAAATATATTTATATATAATATACATAACCATATACATATATATATATTTATATATATATATATATATATATATATATATATATATATATATATATATATATATATATATATATATATATATATTTATATTTGTAAAAGACGATGGGGTACCGAAGTATTTTATTACCTTATTATAAGTACAAAGGCAAAAGACCTCTGTTTCGCCCATAAAATCATATTGCAAAGTCTGAAGGAAGTCTTGTCATTCCTGACCCACTTAATGCTTTTGAGTAATTTAGCTAAATTATTCAATTAAATATTATATTAGAATTCATAGTTTAAAACAATAAAGTGCCCTTATAGTTTGCTAATATTTCTAGATTTATATATGCAGTAATATTCATTTAATATCACTTATTATTTTTGTGTATTAGCATTTCATTAATACTTTCTGTCTTTCGTTATTATTATTATTATTATTATTATTATTATTATTATTATTATTATTATTATTATTATAATTATTATTATAAATTATTATTAATATTATTGGTATTATTATTCTAACTTATTAATTTATTACTACTTTTTTATTATTTCGTTACCTTTTAATATCATTAATTATCATTTGCTACTATTACTTCATTATTCTTATTCTCTATTCACTCCTATATAAATAAGAACATTCTCACTGTCAACATTTACAGATTGACAAGACGCTCTCCAAGCAAGTCACTAAAATACTTTGTATTAAAGGGCCGAGCGGCAACACAAAAATGATTTTCAATAAGCTAAATGATGATTACTAGTATCATACAGGCGAAATTTTATGACGAAGTTCAAGTCAGCGGCTTCAAAATGATTACGGAATTGGCATGGTCCTAATACATACTTTAAAACCTTTGAATATAAGCAAATTGGAATGCAAAAAATGGGTGGAAAATTCAGGTGAGGTAGGAAAGATTTCCATAGGCTAACTGAAACTGTTCACAACACGGTCATAGGAGACATCAGGATAAGCGTTGAAATATATTAACGTTAATGTAACGAGGATTTTGCATTGGATGAAAACCAATGTCAATTTCATAAACAGATTGGAGTTAAGTAACTAATAGGAAAACAGTATTAGTTTTATTAGAGGTGCAATTTACCTATCCAAATGATATCTAGTTATCAAGAATAATTTTTAAGATTAGCTGAAGTGAGGATGAAAGATTTGAGGATTTATATACAGGTGCATGCGTAAGTTTATCAAATCTATTAACAAACTCACGTTAGGAAGAACATTAGCTAAGGTTGTGTAAGACCGCAAATCTAGTGCAATAAAAAGGAAAGAAGTAGCCTTTGTGGTGTGAAATCGGTGGGTATTGTTTGTGTTGAGGTAAAAACTGGGAGAATGATGGAGCTTATAGATGTCGTATATGTCAAATAATGGAAAATATGCTGTACGTGTGAGGATTTTATCCCTATAATGTCCTTGTGTAAGCCATAAAGTTCTGAATGGAATGGTTAGTAGGGATGAATACTAGTATGAGCTTAATATTCTTGGCTGCAGGAACAATAATTGGGCAGATGTTATATAAGAGTATTTATAGGTTAATTATGTCTTTGCTAAAACGTCACTTTGTATTACTTTAGCTTTAAATTATTTATCATGTTACACACAATCTTTAGTGGGAAAAAGTTTACAGATGTTGCCTATGAGTAACCACTGAGATATTTGTATTGTGGAATTTGCTAAGTAATAAAGAAATTTAGTATAATTTTTTACATTTTTGATCACTGGTGCTACTTCATGCATGATTTATAAGCGTCCTTACATGAAGACATCTAGAGTGGTTTCAAATCTTGATAATTTCTCTTTATGAATCATGTGAAATATTCTTTAAAAGAATTTACAGCCAAGATCTATAAAATCTCGTTCTCTCTGTGGCAGATGCGATGGTATAATTAGACACAGAAGATTTAGGAGGATTGTTCACGCATATTCGGTCACTGCTTAAACAAACGTTCATATTTAGCATTTGCTTTAAAGGTCTTGGCACACTCGATCACACACTGCAGAAACTCGTTAAGAACAAAGGAAATATTTTTTCCAACCAAGTGAAAATGTTTGGATTTTCACCCATTATCAAGATTAAGCATCCTGTTTTCTTACCACATTGGTATTTCGTTTACAAACAAAAGAATTTTGAGTTTGCTGTAGATATCAAATGCAATAATGCTGTTTCAAATGGTTCACACAACAGCTCTTCTTGAAACTCATCCGAATCAATATATGTACCTCACATATGTCAATAACAGAGTTTCAGTGCCGCGAATGGTGGAGTCATTAATTTGTATTGAGAATTTCCGTGATTTGAGCTTTTTAATTAACTGTTTATTCTTACACATCTTTCCTCATGCCATCAATTCTCTCAGAGAGAGTGTTATTAAACAGAGTGGCATAGCCCATCCATCTTTATCAGCCGTTTGTAGGGTAGTTTTTAAAATAGTAAGATAGCTGGTTAATAAATTTCATCTCCAATAGTGTGATTCATTTCTTACTTTACTATGAGCAGAGAAATTTTGTAGCTACCTTCAAAGGTACGGTTATAACTCTCATTTTGTGCAGCGAATAATGAAGTGATTTTTTATCGATATTCAAACTTTTCTTTCAGTGATTTAAAATATTTTAAATTTTAATTGGTATTAATGGGATGCTTTGCCAACAAGTGTGATTCAGGCCGGCCTACCTTTATCAACCTATTCCTCAATGTCTGTTGGCACAATAACCAAAACTATGGGCGCTCATCACACACTGTCGAAATGAACCCAAAGTTTATATATTCCACAGAATATTGACCAATCTTTATCTTGCTTGGCTTGCCCCCCTCTAAACAAGGGGGTTAAATTCTAGGAAAATAAAAATGGATAGGAATGATTATCAAGGCGAATAAAGAATGTAAAAGATACTGGGGAGACAGAAGTCAAGTACCCTTATAATTAAAGTTAAATCAACATGGTTGGTTTCAAGTGGCTTGTAATAACAAAGTCACAATGAGGGAAGGGAGTTAGAACTACAGATGACATGGAGAAGGAGAAGTAAGATAAATCATTTTCTCAATATAGTCGTTATTATATTATCATTCGTCGGAAAAAACAAAACATGTATGCGTTTATGATCTGAACTCTTCCACAATTTCTTCCAATCTTATTTATTTAATACGTCATAATGAACTCTTCTCAATAATTATTATTTGAAATAATCTAGGACGCTTAAAATTATGGAGCATCCGAGAATCCGGCATTGTATTTATGGATCATATCTTTGGTTTTCTTTCTCTTCACTCTGTTTTCCTTTCCCTTCCATTCAGATTATCTTTCCTATTAGCTTCCCACCCTCTCACTGCGCTGTGATATCGGCCTACTCTTCTCTACAATATATATTCTCCAATATCTTTGAAATTGTCTATAAAATATGATACGCTTATTCCTTTCTTCTAAACTGTCTTTCTTCTGCAAAAAAGACGATCTATAATACAGCTCCGTTTTAATGTTAACAAAACATTTTTGTTTTACCCTTCTCTTTTTGTTTCATTGACCTTCTCCGTCTTTTAAAAACTTTAACATTTCAGTTGCTTTCAAATACGAGTCAACTATAAAAAAAACATTCTACTTCACAATAATTGTAATAATATTGGGGGAGTCTATTCGGTCGAATGTTCTGATTGACCAAGTAAATATTTTGGACAGACAGGAAAGCAATTATCTGTCCGTATTAATCAGCATAAATACAATGTTAGGAGAGCTGTTAATATTAATGCGTTTTTTGTGCATATGTTCTAAAATAACCATTTAATTAATTGGAATTAAGCAAAATTTATTTTTCGCTCAAAGTGACTCAATTAAAATAAAACTTGTTGAATGTTCATGTATAAACCAATTTAATAACTTTAACATTTCTGCTGTCCTTTTAAAAATTGATGCTGTTATGAAAAAACTCATTCTTAAGAAAATTAGCCTTACTTATGTTCCTAATTTTTTGGTAATTTTCATTTTTATGGGAACCTGATTTGTCAATTTAATTATTGAATTGATTTTGTATTAACATTATTTTATTTCTCTTCCTCTCTCCTTCGTTTCATTTTGCATCTCGTGTCTCTCCTTATCTCCCTCTTTAGACTATCGCTTTATCTGTTAATGGTTTTAACCCTTTTTGGCTCTGTTCTTAACTCTTTCTTTTGCCTCTCAGTTTGACCTTGCTCCCTGCTATAGCTAAAGCTTGATGTGAATTTACTCATCCCTCTCCTACTTCCTCACTGATGATTTATTGTCATAGAGGCGGTCTTTTATCTTTTACTAGCTTCTATATACCCTTATTATATTATTTTCTCTTTTAGTTATCCTTGAAAGTGAACTGAAAAAAGTTCAAAGGACTTTGGAAGCAATTTTTAATTTTTCCTCGGGGACATTGTATTCATTGCCAACCTCTCGTGCTACTTTGCGAGTTATTCATTTCATATATATATATATATATATACATATATATACAGGGTGTCCACAAAGTCTGGGTACATAGGGGATAAATACATACCTTTAGAACAAAACAATATTATTTAATTATAATGTTAATAAATTATATTTTCAATATGATTTCCATTATTTGCAATGCATAATTCGATGCGCCTTGCTAAATTCTGGTGGACTCGATTGAATAGGTGTACATTGCCGTCGATTTCAGCACACTGACTGATAATGCGTTCTCTCAAGTGGTTTAGATTTGCAATCTTCATTGAGTAAACTTTCTCTTTTAACATACCCCAGAAAAAGAAATCAAGGGGAGAAAGGTCTGGTGAACAAGAAGACCACTCCACTTGACCTCTTCTTCCAATCCAGTGAGGAAAAGTGCCATTCAGCTAATCTCTAACATTTGTAGCAAAATGGGCAGGGGCTCCATCCTGCTGAAACCAGTCCGTAAGTCCCTCGCCTAGGCGCTCAATTTGAGGCATTAATTTGTCTCTCAACATGTTCAGATAAGTCTCACCGGTTACATGTTCATCAAAGAAGAAGGGTTCTAGCACATGAGTTTTCCGCAAACCACACCACACCATCACCCTTTGGCAGCCTTGCTGTCTGTTGATTTCACCATTAACATAAAACAAAGCTTCATCACTGAACAACAAAAGTTCTTTAGTAAAATTAATATTTTCATCCAATTTATCTGAAAACCATTCGGACATCTGCATTCGTCTATCAGGGTCGTCTTCATTTAAGTGATGCAATATCTGTAATTTTTACGGATGGAACTTCTGCTCAACCAGGATTTTGTGGATAGTTGACCATGGAACATCCAACTCCATGGATGTCCGACGAAGTGATTTCTTTGGGCTAGCAGCACTCTTGGCCATGACAACCTCTTTCGTTTCGTCTGAAGTTTTTGGTCGCCCGGAACGGGGTTTGTCCAAGACACTGCCTGTTTCTTTAAACTTCGTGACCAATTTCCCGACGGCAGTAAAATAAATAGGTTGCCGATCAGGGTGTCGAAGGTTAAATTCTTTGGCGATTTTGCGATAAGACCATCCTTCTCGTCCACTTAAGAGTACCAACTCGATTTTTTTTTTTAGACAGAGCCATCATTCGATATGGGAAGGAAAAATAACATAAATAAATAAAATATAAAAATTCCTATGTACCCAGACTTTGTGGACACCCTGTATATATATATATATATATATATATATATATCTGTGTGCGCGCGTAAGTATTCTAGTGTACATGCCTAAATAAATAATCAAAGTTTACTATTGGCCTATGTCTACGCTCAAATACACCAACTCAAACAGATAATCCGGTGTCAATTACAACTTACCACATATCCCAAGGACAATCAAGTTGAAACGACTGAGTTAAATCAGCGATTGAACTAACTTTAATCTCACTTAAAATAAATGTTTCTTGCCTAGTTCTAGGGAAGCTGAGTAGAGGTAGCACCTTTTGACTCCTGAGAGCTGCATCTCACTGGGGTGTGAGATGGTTAGGTTGACTGGTCCTCACTCTCTTCCCAACTCTCACATGCTGGCTAAAAGAGCCACACCCCAGTAACCACTTCGGCAGGTGGGCTAAACCAGGTGCTGGGAACCCATCTATGGCAGCAGGTAGATGAGAGGGGAAAGGTGAGTATAAACAGACTTATACTTCGGGCGTCTCCTTTACTCCGCTTCTCTCCATGGAGAGGGAAAACACGCTGAAGTTAGTAGACCACTGTGCTTGGGAAGTCTTTGGCAAGTGCCCAAGTATACCTCGCTCAAATTATTTTCCATGTCTGCTATAACAGGCAGACGCAGAGCAAGGGGTCGTTATGACCTGCGCCTTTAAGTCAAGCCAAGTCAAGTCAAGTTGTCATTTAGCAAAATTCTAAAAAAATTATTCATACACATTGTCGAAAAATATCACAGGCCCCACTGATAGGGCGTACGCTCGCGGGCTGGAATCACTGGTCTATACCATTAACATACATTATAAACATTACAAATACATACAGTGGTATCAGTACATAACCTTTTAAAACATCACTAGCTACCACGTTTCAACCCGATTAATCCCGCTAATTCCTCCTCTTTGTTTTCGTCCTGTAAGCCAGTCTTGAACCAATGTGAGACATTGCACGGATACTGAAACATATGAATATAAGCTTTTTAATCAGCTGCCGACGGAACACTTTTGAAAATACAAGTAGATCAGGTCTCCTGCTTGATTAGCGCCATATTCTTGAACAATTTAAGAAAAAAATGGAAAATTGATCAGGCAAGATTTTTGTGTACCTCAAATTATGCCTTGATGATTATTTTAAGTAGTTTAATTATGATCAATGATATTTAGACTTTGTATGTTTGCTCTTTTTATTAATGGAATCTACTCGTATGTTAGCAAATTTAATATAAATAAATAGCTAACTTAAAACCATTCCAGGTTATCGCAAGACATATAGTGTCACCCAAAGGACTGAATATTGATCGTGGTTTATGGAGTTTTTGCATCTCATGGCCGAAGATAATTTTCTAACTCTCGTATCTTTAGAGAAAATTTTATGTTATCTCTCTGTCCTTGGAAGAAATTTTAAAAATAAGAGATTATGTCACTTTAATATGAAGATATTAAAATGATGAACAATACCTTGGTTTACTAGGGTCTAAAATTTTATCAGCTGTAGAAGAGGATGGTGTTTCAGTAACAGTCCCTATTATCAAAAAGTTATCTTTTTTCCAAACGCAAATTATTATGGATAGGTGTGAAATTATTTAACTTCATGTTAGCTTTCAATGGCAACTTTTTTGTGTTGGAAGATGAAAAAGGGGATCATCCGCACATTCTCTGCCCTCGTCCCTGGCGGCAAGCGAGGGGGTAAAGCCTTCATTACATCTCCTGTGGGCTCCCCAAAGCTCTCCTTTCCCAGGTCCCATCGAGTTTGGTGGGCCCGATGGAGAAGGAATAACTTGGTCCCGTGGAGAGATAAGATAAGAATAAACATGGGTGAAAAGAGAAATCAGTAGGAGAGAACTAGTTGATCTAAAATGTCCTTATTCCTGCAGGCAGGAGGATAGTGGACAATGAATGTAGCATTCCATTAAATGAACCTACTGATTAACGTGGAATCCGAAACACGGTCCCTAAATTTTCTGTATTTCGTCTTTTAGTTATTCAGTCGTCTGGACAACTTCTTTGTACGAATAGTTTGCGAAAGAACAGCCAGTCTATTCTCTCTCTCTCTTTTCTTTGTATTCTCTCACTATTCTCTCTAATTAACGTGACGGGTTCTCCTTCCAATCTCTGTTTTACCTTTTCATTTATTCACTGTTGCATTCTTTCACTGTTCCATGCTAACGAACAATTGCTTCCCCACTAACCGCTCACAAACCGATAATCGACTTTTTTATTAGCCATAAAATTATTTTGCTTTGATTACAACAAAGAGAACCTATTTTTAAAAAAATGCATTATAGCAACCTATTATTTAAACAAATTCACAGGTGCGTTTGAAATCAGTACGTGAAGCAAGTAGTAGATATACTGCTTAATAAATTAGTTAAATAATTTTATTTTATTAATTTCATTTAAAGTTTAACCTTTTGTAGTTTTTAAATCATTTTAAACTCTAGGAAAAAATTATACACAACTCATTATAGCGATGGAGGCATGTGCTTTCATGTGTTGTGTATGCTTACAAGTACCAGCCTCTCTTTGCTCGCCAAAGAACGATATAAATCTTAAGCTAAATTGGGAAGGTCCTCGGCGAAAATTACTCATCTGAAAAGATTCGGCTATTTTGTCTGCTCAGCAAAAAATATTCCAGGGGCAAAATTATGGAGAAATGGAAGACACATCGTGCCACACAGCTGAAATGCGAAAATTGGAAACATGATTCATATTTCTGAAAATGAAAAGAAAAGAGAGGAGAGAAAAACGATAAATAAAACAGAAAATTGCTTTCAATAACACTTTGAAGAACAGAATGCTACAACAGACTTTAAGTATTTGATATTTTGGCTGCACAAAGCTCAAATAAGATTTGGAAATAAGAACGTACATTGTAAATCGCAGACAGACAATGGAAAGAACAAAATATGTGTAAAAACAAAAATAAGGGTGGGAAGGTTGCGAAAAATACGAGGAAAAATGATAGTTATGATTTAGTGTTTTTATAACTATTAAGAAAAAGATTTATATTTTTAAATGGCAGAAAGAAAACTGGTGTACGGTAATTATATTCTGCATTTGGTGCCATAATATATGAATAGAGACAAAGGTAAAGAGAGAATAAAAGTATAAAACGAGAGGGTAAAAGCGCATATAAAATATGGACCTTTACTTAAAGAGGGCATATGGTTATGTTTCTCAAGAGAAGAATCAAAGTCTTCTTATTTTGTTTTTTATTCCTTTTCTACGATAGATTTGTGAAGACCATGATTAAGATACGCTATCCGTGTGGTATATCAAATGACAACCAAATTTATTGTCGCGAAATCCAAAGTTATGTTCATTGGTTGCAATCAAAGTAGAAAAGATCGACTATAAATTAAAAATATTTATATATTATTGGAGCAAAACTGGTAGATAGAACCATTAATCTAATTGTTCTCCCACTTTTAACTCATTAGGTAGCAGACAACCATAGTAGAAGAGTTTAAAATATTCAAATTCCAACATCTTTTTATGAAAAGGGGAACTCCAAGAACTCAAAATCTTACTGCAAACTTAAAAGGAGGAATACTTATTCTGAAAGGTCACTGGGTAAAAATCATCGCTGAGTACTACTCTCTGTTTCATGTAAACAATGATGCTACCTTCACAGGATCTAGATAATTTGTGGGTGCTAGGAAAAGTAGTTCCAAGGTACATTTATTATTTAATTAATCAGTAAAATTACTAATTTTCTCTATTTTTCAAAGAATAATGGTAAAGCAATCCTACGATGTCGACACCTGGAAACCTCAAGTCATTCGTATCTTATTAATTTGGCACTGACGGGAGAGGCAGATTAATGTTATTCACACAAGTCCTTCGTTCGGCTTTCATCATTGCTCCATTACAAGTGCCAGCCTTCACATCAACCTCTCAGAAAGCTCTCCATCCACTGGAATTGCAAGGCTTCAGAGTTGAGGCATCCAAGAAAATTGTACCTCTAGACATTATTAATAAAGACAAATTAGGAGCATGTTTACTTACCCAACCACTGCGTTAATTAACGATAAAAAATGAGTTTAACTTAAATTGACCGAATTGAATTGGTAGTGATGAGTGCGCTCAGGGGTGTCAAATTGCAGATTAAGAGATATATTTACTGCACGCAATCTCACTTGAGCTCCATCTCTTTTGGAAGCATGAGGAAGCTGATGAGACAATTGGATGAAGTATGATGTGTTGGAAAACAACTTCCGGAAGAATAAACATGGCAGCCCAAAGTTAGAGAATTTGTGAGAGGAAGGATAACATGGAACCCTAAGAAATTTACTGTCTCGAAACTTAAGAAATTGAGGTACTCGCGTTATCCTAAAAATGGTTTTAATTATGAAAAGTTTTCAGCTAGATAATTTTAAAAGCTTTGACATAATAATTGTGAATTACCCTTGACAGCCAATGGAAGATGAAAGAGTTCTTGTCGAATTGATTGCAATATAACGAGTGTTTCACAGACTGTGGGATGTTCAACTACGAATATATGTTTGAGAAAACACGGAAGAGTGAACAGACAAATTCTTGGTAGAGATCGTGGTAAATTAGCAATGGATGTCTCCTAGCAAATAGCAAGAAGGCAGAACATTTTTTTGTCATGTGACTCAATGCTAAAGTTTGACGGGCTATTTGAAGTTTTTCCTGAGTACTTCCAACAGGATGATGTCTCTGCCCATTACAGCAAAGAGATAAGAGATTGTTTAAATATTAGGTTGAGGAATAAGTTCTTGCGTTTTTTTTAATGTTGTGTTGATTTAAGTTTTTTTGATGTGATTTGTGCACATATTAAGAAACAATAATAAATAATGAGAGCAAAGTTTGCAAAGGTTAGGCTACGTCTCTTAACAACGTAGACTATTAGGCTTTTGCTTAGGCTACGTCTTGAAGTTGAGTAATAAGTCATTGCGGTTTATTGAAAAGTTGTGTTAATTTAATTTTTTTTCTGTACCCTCAAAATGGAATGTCAAGTTGAAGGAAAGGAGCATTTTAGACACTTGTTGTTATTCATTTTCAATCTAGACGGGAACAATGCAAACGCAGCCAAAGCTCTTCGCGATATTTGTACTGTGTACGGAGAAAATGCTTTATCAGAAAGGATAGCGCAATGGTGGTTTTCACGTTTCAAAAAAGGTCCTTCAATCTTAATGACGATGAACGTTCTGGTCGCTCCGTTAAGTAAGATGAAAATCGATTGAACGACCTTCTTCATGAAAATCCTCGTCAATGGACAAGAGAATTGGCTGTACAATTGGCGTGTGATCAGAAAACTGTAGTGACTCACCTTCATTCGATGGGGAAAGTTCAAAAACTTGGTGCATGAGTTCCGCACGCTTTGAGCGAAAGCAACAAACTTCAACGCTCCACGATTGTCGCAGGTTCGCTTGTTTATCACAAGGCTACTCGTGGATATAAGGAAAAATTTCTTCACCGTATCATCCCTGTCGATGAAAAGTGGTGTGTTTATGTCAACATGAACCATCGAAAACAATGGGCTAGCCCCAATAAAAAACCACTTCCGCGATTAAAGCAAGGACTTCATCCACGAAAGACGATGTTGTGTCTGTGGTGGGATTAAGAAAGCATCATTCTTTATGAGCTTCTTGGAAACAACGAGATTTTCAATGCAGATAAGGTCGTCAAAAGTGACCTTATCGACATTATGGAGTCCTTCTGCAACACGACAATGCTCGTCCTCACATTGCCAATATGACAAAAGACGCCATCCAAACGCCTAATTGGAAAATCCTGCCGCATCCTCCATATTCGCCAGACTTGGCTCCATCGGATTTCCATCTGTTCCGATCGCTCTCCAACAATTTGCGCGGCGTTTCGTTCATTACTGATGTGGAATTAAGAACCTGGTTAGATGAATTCTTCGAGTCAAAATCCAGAGATTTTTATTGCAGAGTCATCGAAAAACCTGTTGAACGTTAGGAAGAAGTCGTAAATAACAACGGAGAATACATTATTGATTAAATTGTATATTGTTATCAACCCATCCTCAACCCATTAATAATGTCCTTAGTTTGATTGATAGAGGTAACTATGTGGAATAAGTCCCTCTTTAGCCAAATCGTTATTCCATTTAATCCTTCCTTCCTCTGGAGTTTGCTGAAAATCACTGTACCACACAATTGTGCTAGGGTTCTTTTAGCAAAGGGCGTCACAATGTGCCTTTATGGAATTACTACAAACAATGTAGATGTATATATTTATTTGTTGGTTTCAAATAGGAAGTGTATTTGTAATTAATATTGCTAGCCTGCAATGCAGGAATATGGTGAAAATTCATTTGCCTTCAAGATAAGATTAGGGTAATGGTAGGGCATAAAGAAAGAAATATTTACCAGAAATTGTATAGTCATTTTAGAAAATGACAAAAAATAAGTTTCACATGAGGCGATTTTATGCCAAAAGCGACAAATTGAACTTGGAAAGATAAAAAATATTTATTAACATTAGTTAGGTTAGGTTGGGCGAGGTTAGGTTAGGTCTTAGTTTAATCAACCTATTTAAATGCATTTCCTTTTTGTAGATATTTTATAAATACTCAGGGGTGTGAATTTTCAAATTGGAGAAGAAAGAAAATGAAAGTTAACAAAACGGGCTAGAGAATGATAGGAAAATATTACTTGAGACGTATCCATACAATATATTAAAATTATTTGCTAACTAATAGTCAATTGTATAACATCTTTGTTAGTGAATATACTCAAACGATTATTATATTTCTTTGCTAATTTCAAACGAACCTTGATGGAATTTTGTCTCACTTGTCTTCATGCCATAATTTTCAATCGTCTTGAGGTTTTGGCAAATGTGGTGGCCATTCCAACACACTTATTTTATCTCTCTTTAACCAAGAAGAAACCAGTTTAGATGTGCGTTTGGCGCTATTGTCGGATTAAAAAAACATCTGATTTCTTAGCTAAGCTTGCAAGCGTCATTCTTCCAATAATCTTCTAAAATCTCTCTGTAAAATTCTTTATTTATCATTCTGTTTATTCGATGAAGTGTACTAATGCTTACTTTAGAGTAACTGTCAAATAATAAATCTAATTATAAGTTTTACTTAAGTTTTACGCAAAGATAGCCGATATGATTTATGCCAAACTACTCAATCTTGGTTTTATCGGACATGGCTCAAAAACTTTGAACGATCCAAATGATCATTCGCATACTTCAAACGGGTTCTTAGATGAGTGTTTTTCAATATATTTCTTCCTCGAATAATTTCTTCTCGTTTCCATTTTAGACAACATATTTGGCATTTTGTTTAAACATACAGCAACAGATTCTTCATCAAACTGATCGATCATCTCCTCTCTAGTCAATCTTCGGTTATTTTACACAGTTCTAAAATCCTCCGAACTACGAGTATTTGGAGTGAAATTTTCCGATGGAGACTCGAACAAGATAGATATGCAATTGCTCCCATTTCCTTAACTTTCTTATTACTTACTCCTCCAAACGCTATGGCACCAGAGTGTTTAACGGAAGAACCCGACCCCAGTAGGAGAAACAAATTAGAGATCTTGCTCGTCACGGTAGTGGGACGAGCGTGAAAGGTATCATCCATTAAACACTTCAGACTTGGACAACCAAACAAAATGGTGCCTGCAGTCTGAGGGACCAAGAAGTCTTCGCAGTACTGTTAAGAGAACGCTTTGCAAATAGCGCCCTCTCCCTTGAGTGTATCCAATTTGGAGATGACAAAATATGAATTCATATTTCAAGGCATAGAGGGATAATTCCATGGGAAATGTCAAGGCTTAATGCCACGCAATTTTAAAGTCCACCACGACGTCTTCTATCTTCCTTGTCATGAAGTTATAAGATTCGATATGATCCCTGTCATGTAATCAGGGTGAGAAGAACGAAACGCTGGTATGTTGTTCAGTTTTAACAGACAGCTTGAGGAATCATCAGCGCGGTCGCCTTAAGCAAAATCTATTTGTCCATGAAAAGAAAATATTGCAATGCGTTATTATAAGCGGTCTCTAAATGAAAAAAACGGTGGCGAAATGTAGGCTGCAAATGACAGCTAGCATTTTGCCAGAAACCTGGTGGTATCTGTCCGACCTAACAAATACAGATTTCTCCATCATTTTGCACCGTAAAAAATAAAAAAATAAGCAAAATCCAGCCGAAGTGGAGTTATCTATACTGAGCTTTTGAAAACAAAGCACGGTAGCAATTACCCATGAATCTGCCAACATACTCAACCACAAAATCTTGTTGAACAAAGCAAAGGGAAGGGCGTAATATATATTGTCGGCATCAGTGTCTGTATCTAAACCCGAAGTAACAGTGGTAGGCAGCTAGCTTAGCACAACAAGCTCATCGATGGTTTCGAAGCCTCCCGAGGTGAATTCCAATCCCCGGTTTTAAGAGAGCGTGAGAATTCCATGTATAACTGCCGGATCAGTATTCCACCTAAATAATGCAGAGTGTGAGATGTTTTTTCAGCCTTCCTGGAGAACTAGAACAGTAACTTGAATGGGTTTCTCCAAATCTTTATGACACACTTCCACACCTTTTTAAAATGATCTCTTATACATCGAAGAATTGCGAATGCCTCTAGAAAAAGAACTTAATCTGTCCATCGCCCCCCATAATTCATGCAATTTGAAATAGTTCGAATAGTGCCTATCTTACACTCGGCCGCCCAACAAGGAGATGGCTTGCGTACAAATCGGTCAAAGGTCAAAAAAGAGAATCCATTTTGTGGCACTGAGAGAACTAGAGGAGACATCAACGGCCACATCAACCGATGTAAACTCGTCGACATTAGTGCTCGCTCAGGACTCGAGAGGTGGTAGTGGCGCACCTAAATATATATCAATAAGATAATGATTGCTGCTTCATATATAATCGACAACTTTCGACCCAAATTCCCATAATACACACGAAGAACATAGGAAAAAAGTGAGCGTATTCCTCCATAATAATGACACTGATCTCCAACTCTTCAACCAGTTACACTAAGACCTGGCTGCGGGAACTGGCCTCGTAATCTTTTTCAGCTCGGCAGTTACCGTTCAGTTTCCCGAGAAGGATTCAGACCTCGACCACAGCGCTACAATACGGCAGAACTACACCACAGTAAATTTGGCTGAGAGAGGAAGTACATAGGCAAAAGAGAATACTTTTTATCGCTTTAGACCTTAATTTCTATCAGCTAAAGGGAATTATTGAAATACCAACTGAGAATTGATAAATATTTTCTGTTATATATTGCGCACCAACCCACTAGCCCCCTTCCCATCACGTGGACACAAGGTCGTAAAGGTTTCTTCTCTTGGAGGTGGAGAGAGGTTTCTATCTTGCAGAAGCTGTCGTAACCGCCTCTGAGGAGAAAATTTTCGTTGGAATGGCTATAAGCCGCTCGGCGAGAAACCGTCGAAAGCTTTTAGAAGCGGAACGCGCTGTTGCATCGAAGGCTAAAGCAGAGAAAGATCGAGTTGATGCGCATCCCTCTCCTTTTCTGGCTACGAGTGCTTCGGCTGGCTGAGGCTTTTTGTATCTACTCTGCCTTCTATTTGGAAGGGGTTCTTTCAACTGTTGGATATCGTTTAGCATTTGACAGAGGAGGAGGAGCTGGTATTTATTGCTACCGCAATATGACTATCTCCTTAGACTCTTTAAACAAAATACGTCCAGCAGTCTTGGTATCTAAGACTTTATTTTTGAACAGATACGAATCGCAATGCATAGTGGAAAGAGGGTTCGATCCGATAAAATACACTACACTTGGTATTATACGAAGCAGTTTTATAGTGTACGGCATTAGAGCAGTTTAACCAAATTTTGAGGCAGACTCAGTTTTCTCGCCATAATATTTTTTTCCCAGATCTAATCGGTGGCAGTGATAACACCTCGGTGGTGACGGTACGAATGTCTTCACGTGATACCGATACCGGCCACCACGCACCGATTCGGAAGTTTTTCTAGGTAGAACGTGATAACGAGCTTCTGGGTTTATCTAAATATCCTTCTCTCTTTCAGTTTCACTTTAATAGCATCGAAAATATTAAAATGATAATATGGAAATATGGCAAATATTTTTGTTTCACATTTATAGCATTGAAATCTAAGAGAGCATTTGATTGCACTTTGATAGCATTGAAATAAGGAAAAATATGAAAATGAAATATATAATATGCAAATGAATAGATGGAAGTAAAGAATTAGAAATACAGATACAATTTCATTCTCTCTTTGATTGCATTGATATATGGGAAAATATGAAAATAAAAAAAATGAGTTATAGAAAAAAATGAATATATGGAGGTAAAGAATTCGAAATTCAGAAACAATTTCACTCTTTCTTTGATCACATTGAAATATTGGAAAATATGAAAATCAAAACAGGAATTATGGAAAAAAAAATTCAGTCTCAACTTGATAGCATTGAAATAAGGTAAATATGCTAATATAGGAAAACATTTTTTAGTCTCACTTAGATAATATTGAAATAATGGATATGGTCATATGGAAAAGATTGTTCAGTCGCACTTTGATAACATTTAAATAGGGTAAAATATGAGAATCAAAATATAGAAAACCTTTCTGTCTAACTTTAGAGCATTGAAATTGGATAAAATTTTAATTAAATATAAAGAAATTTAGAAAACTTTTTTTCAGTCTAACTTTGATAGTATTGAAATAATGAAAATTAGGAAAATGAAAACTTAGAAATATGAACAACATTTTTCAGTTTCACTTTTATATTATTGAAATAGGGGAAATTCGTAAAACTATAATATGGAAGAGCTAAAAACGCGGAGAGCTGCACTTCGCTTCTTTGAAGCGATGTGGTCGTATCTCTTTGAGAAGGAAATCATAGCGTGCAGGCCCACCATCCATGGTCACTATCCAGTCTGATGATCGAAAGGTAGTTTTTGTTTTTGTTGGTGATTTCAATGCTTACCATCATGAATGACTTGAGTCTGCATCACTAAAAGATATTCATGGTCGTGCAGCATATGATTTTGCTAGTGTTTCGGGCCGTTCACAGTTGGTGTCCGGCCCTACTCATCATGCTGGTAACTGTCTCGATATAGTACTTACGGATGTACCTGATAATGTTAAAGGAGGAATTTATGCACCCATAGGTACATCCGATCACTCTGCCATCAGTATCAAACTTGATCTCAGGCAACCTGTCCCTTCTTACACTATTACGAAGGAGATTTATCTAAAAAGCAGGGTTAACTGGAATAATGTCCGTGATAATGTTTGCAGGATACGATTAGGGGCCATTCTTTGCAATGCCGAGCCCATGTCCGCTTTCAATGATCGGATACTTAGTATTATTTCTCGCGAGTCCCTGTTAAAAGGATTTCATACCTGTCCAATGATAAAGCCTGGTTGACAGTTAAATGAAAAACTGCTTGGGATGCCAAATAGGCAGCATACCGCCACTAGTCTCAGCTACACACAGGAGAATCTTGGAAGGAGTATGTTCTAGCAAGATCTCAAGCAGAGAGGATATATCATGATGCGGAAAGGGAATATCTAAGCTCTGCCAAGGATAAATTGTTAAGCGCCACTGATCCACATAAATGGTGGTCCACCTGTAAATCAGTGGTCTTTGGCTGCAGCTCATCATTTCCTTCACTGGTCTCTGAGAACGGTCAACTTATCACAAGTCCAAAGGAAAAAGCTGATCTTTTGATGAAGCACTTTGACTCTAAACTTAGTAGAGAGTAATTAATTTTAAATCAAGAAATGGCCATTATGCTTACTCTTAATAAAATTGCCTTTCGGTCCAAAAAAGTGGAGAAGTTACTCAATGCTTTTGATCCATATAGGGGCACAGATCCCCTTAAGATGTTTCCTTTGTTTTTCAAAAAAAATTCTGCTGTAATCGCAAAATACTGAGTGCAGTATTTAGATGCCTCATGCGATCTGGATCGTTCTCCGAGTTCTGAAGGGTGGCTCACATTACGCCTATTCCTAAGGAAACTCCTTCCCCTGATCCCTCCAATTATCATCCAATCTCTATTATGTACACAAATACTTTCTAAAGTTTTTAAGCACATCGTTGCAGCACGCCTTTCCCGCTTTCTTGAGAGATTAGGTGTTCTCCCTTGTAATCAACTTGCTTATCGAAAAAAGCTTGGTACAACGGATGCACTTCTTACTATCTCTCACAAGATCCAGTTAGCACTAGACCAGGGGCATGGGGCCCGCATAGTTCAATGGATCTCTCAGCTGCCTTTGATAGAGTAAATCATAATGGCTTGCTGGGTCGCACCCACGGGGTTTGTAGTGATGCCAACTTCATTGACTGGCATCCTGTCCACTCAGGCGTTCCGCAGGGCAGTGTGCTCGGACCTCTGCTCTTCAATATTTACACTGCTGACCTCTTTAGCATTATAAAAAATATTATGTATGGCTATGCAGACGATGTGGACGAACTGGACATTTTTGGCGTTAAATTTGATTCCAAATTAAATTTTGAGTGTCACATCAGATCTCTCGTGAATACTGCTTCGCAGAAATTGGAAATCATGAGAAAGGCCTATGCCACCTTCAATGATGCTTCAGTGTCCGCCACTTGCTTTTGAAGCTTATTATTCCAGCTTTGGAATATTGTGCCCCTGTCTGGTCGTCTGCTGCTACCTCACACATGCTTCTTATTGACAGTCTCTTAAAACTACCAGCTTTCTTTGTGGTGGTAATGTCCAATGGAACCTTGCACATCGCCGGAAGATCAGCAATGTGTGCATGATCTATAAGATACAATCCAATCCGCATCACTCGGTGTATATTTCCTTGCCAAATCCCTTTGTAGCAAGGAAAAACATTCGTCAGGCTCTGACCCGGCATCCTCTGTTTTCTGTCTATCAGATGCCGTACTAGCCAGTTTCAACGTTGCTTTCTGCCAAGTGTTGTCCATCTTTGCAATTCCTTGGACGAAGAGACTTGTGCATAGAATAGTGTAGATGCCTTCAAAAAGAAAGCGAATAAGATCTTGTGTTCATCATGAGCCATTATCCTGTTATTTTGTTATTTGTTGTTTTTTCTTGTTTGAATATTCTATATCTTGTTTTTTTTTAATGTTGCTATTTACTGGGCGTTTTGGAAATTTTTTATTTAAATTTATGACTCAATTTAATTCAACTGAATCCATAGAGGACTGAAAGCCTTGAGTCTTTCTTTACCTATCTTTTCCCAGTTTGTTCTTCTGTCCCACTTCTGTCGCATCGTTCCCTCTTCGAGGTTGCAGATGTGTGGGCATTGCTAATTGCTATCTATAGTGCTTGCACTCTTCCCGTTCTACCGGTTTCATCTTGTGTAATAATAATAAAAATAATTTCAGGATTGTCTTATTTGGAGAGGCTAAGGAATTGGTCCTGGCGCGCCCGGCTCTGCCTGGGACGTATTAAGTCTTAATGTTAAGAAAGACACCCTCTGATCCTGGCCCCTCCAGGCCTACGAGCACGGTCGTTACCGCCCCCATTCGGAACAATTCTGCGGATACTATCCACCCCTGGTGCTCCCCTGGTAAATCTGGTGGCATAAAGGGTTTACACCCAGCCCCAGCTAAAACCAGGGTTCCCCCTCCACTCCCCCGGTGTGACCGTTTCCCGTAAAGCAAAACGCCGCGCGCCTCCACCGAGTCGTTAGAACCACATAAGGCAACGCCCTTGAAGTTGGTCGTCAGGCAATCTTCCGGGGTTCTTAGAGCTGGCCCTAGAAAGGGCCACAGACGTGAAAGATCTTTGGCTCCTTCGCCCACACAAAGTGGAAGGCTGGGTGGCACGAAGACGGTGGATCCTCCAAAAGAGGACCCCGGCCAACAAAGCCACCCCGCCAGCCTAAGGTTTCGAGGTGGAAGAAGGAAAAGACTCGCATGGTGAGCCCAACCTCCCCCAATAAGTCCTCGAAGGCGACAGCGCCTTCAGCCCATTGACCGGCCAACAACGCCTGGAGACCTGCCTCCTGGAAGAGTACGGCCATTTCCGTGAGGGTATTCTCTTTAAAGGGGGCCCTCGCATCTCCTGCGAGCTCGGCCTGGAGGGCATATTCCTTCAATGAAATTTCCATGGACTCCGCGCCAACTGAGAGGAGCTGCGGAGGAACATCTCCTAAAGTTACCCGTTAGCTATCTTTTTACAAGAGACCATGCTAGGTGCGTGCATCCTGCCAACCCTCCGGGGAGATAAGAGTTTTGTGACCACAGCACCACGGGATGGGTGCTGGGCAGGAAGATGCGCGATTAACAGCCGGCAAGATGTCTCCGTTCTTCTCTGTGCTTTAGATACCTACTTTCAGGCAGTAGCTGTGTAGTTTCAGCTGGATATGAGCTATACTGTTATTTAGACGTACATTTCCCCTTTCGACGACTTCGACGCGGTGCCTTCCGCCTGATCGTGGCACGGTTGCCGAAGCCCTTTCTCTTGCTCGGAGATCTGAACGATAGACAGCCCCTCAGGGGAGACTACTCAATTAATCCCAGGGGTCAAGTCCTTGCCGACCTGATCGACGAGCTAGAGATGGGTGTCCTAAATGTGGATCAGTTTACGCCTCACTGCCCGAGAACCACTTCATTTTCCTGTCGCAATCAATCTTTGTGCTCTACGGATGCACATCCTGATTCGTAGTCAATGCCTCCATGGTAATGATCACTTTTCCATGTAAATATCATTTTGTGGGCCGCTGCCGCCCGAGAGCCCCCACCGGTGGTGCTTGGCGCCGGTACGGCGATCCATATTTTAGGAAATGAGTGATATATATATCGCAGTCGAGAAGTTTAGGTCTGTACATGAGGCCGTTGAGTTCTTCTACGGCAACCTCATCGCCGCGGGCCTAACTAATATTCCTAGAATGTCTTGCCGTTTTGCACGCCGAACTCTCACGTATTTGTCAGCTGAGGTTGAGGAGGCACTCAAACAGAAGGGTTATGCGTATATGCGCTATAAGCGCCGCCCGAACAATTTCACTTTCAGTAAATTTCGTTAAGCTAGGGCTAGGTTTCCGTATATTTCGAAGCACGCCTGCCGCTCTTTTTGGCTG
Source organism: Ceratothoa steindachneri (assembly GCA_963969495.1). Taxonomy (NCBI): domain Eukaryota; kingdom Metazoa; phylum Arthropoda; class Malacostraca; order Isopoda; family Cymothoidae; genus Ceratothoa; species Ceratothoa steindachneri. The sequence goes on from OZ018318.1 coordinate 149,407,174, forward strand.
ACATACGTGTGGAAACTAGTCAAAAGGATTCGGGGAGTTCTCGCAGGACCCCATCCCCCTCCCGTTCTCTGGGTAAATGGGACCGCAATCTGGGACTACGCGTCCGTGGCAGAATCCTTCCCGAATGATTTCTTTAGCCGGGATGCTGCTCCGCCAGCATTCAAAGCGCGTCGTGATGTCGCGGAACGCCGCCGATTGGACTTTACCTTCAGAGGCGGAGAACCCTTCAACGACAGGTTTAAATTGAGTGAGTTGCGTTCCGCTTTCGCTTCGTGCGCGGATACCGCCTCTTGTCCAGACGATGTCCGATAGTCAAGGCTTCGACACCTGGGTCAGTAAGGCATGGCCTTCCTGTTAGATTTGTTCAACAAGATCTGGGTAGAGGGTATTCTCCCAGATTCCTGGCGAATCGCTATTGTGCTTTATTCTCGCAAACCGGGGAGAGATCACTTTAACCCGGCCGGTTTTTGCCCAATCCCTCTTGCATCCTGCGTGTGCAACCTAATAGAGAAATTGGTAAATATTTGATTCGCCTTTTTCTGGACAGCGAAGGCCATCTGTCCTCCTTCTTAAACAGCACTACGTCATGGTGTTTTTCTATATGGTGAAGGGCTATCATAACCCATGGCGATTCGGTATCATGGAGACTCTCAACACGATGGGACGAGGGGACAGCTTCTAATCTTTATATCTAAATTTTTGCGAGATCGTCAATTCCGCGTGCGGTTGGTGGGGAGAACCCTATTCGGCTTAATGGAGCAGGAAGAGGGTTTCCCGCAGGGAAGTGTCCTCAGTCTCACACTCTTTGCCATAAGCATCAACGTTATTATCTCGCTTCTTTCGGAAGATGTTCTCGCTAAACTCTACGTGGAAGACCTTTTGCTCACTTTTGGTGCGGCCCAGATGCCAACCCTGTAGCGTCGAATCCAACAGCCATTCAACCGCGCCTCTCGCCATGTCGAAGCGCACAGATTTCGTTTTTTGGGGGCCAAGACTATGGTGGTGCACTTCTGCCGCCATCCACGGCTCCACCCTAACCTAACCTTGTTTTTCAATAGGGTGCACCTGGAAGTGGTGGACTCGCACCGTTCGCTTCGTCTTTTATTTAACCGACGCCTCACCTGTTGGGTTACTATTCGCAGCCTTAGGGTCTCTTGTACCCGCGCCAAGGATATTCTTCGTTCCGGAACGTTCAGCGCCTAGAGCGCTAAAGGGCTTCCTCCTTACTCTTTTATTGATCCTTTATTCGTTTGAAGCTTGAGTACGCATACGAGTTTGATGCATCCGCAGTCGAGCGTGTATATTGGAAGGTGGACTCGATGGACCACACTGGCCTTCGTCTGACGACCGGTGCCTTCTGCACTTCCCTCATTTAGAGCCTACTTGTTGGTGCTTGGGGGATACCTCTCGTTCTACGCCGTGCACATTGCATTATTTGCATTTACGCGCGAACCCTGTGCCTCTCTCATTCGCCAACATCTTTTACTGCATCCGCAGCTGATCTCCACGGTGCCTATGCCACCAAGAGCCGCCAGTCATACCCTAAGCCGTTTGGTTTTAGGACCAGGAAACTCTTTTGACAGCAAGGTATAGCTCTCTGGCCGCTGATACCCCTGGTTCTGCCCAGGACGCAACCCTGGAGGGTACCACCTTTGACTAGTTGTCACTACGCCTCTGTTCCCAAAGTTTCTACAGTTTCAATAGTATTGCGTTCGTCCCTTTGGAGCACACTGTTTATGACGCTGGAACCGAACCAGTGTACACGGATTGCTTTAACTCCAAAATGGGGGTCGGTTTTCACGCCGTATTCCCTCTAGTTAAAGTAAGTGGGGCTCTGCCAGGCGCTGCGTCTGTCTCCCCGGCCGAACTGGTTGCATTGCACCGCTTGGTACAGGAGATAACGTGACGTACCATGATTGGAGATCGGATTGTGATTTATAGCGAGTCCCTAAGCGCCCTAGGTTCTTTCGTAGCATTGGAATCTCTGCGATATTCGTGAGCCACGGTTTGGGCGAGCCGGCCGGATGTCGAGGTTATCATCTCCTGGGCTCCTAAACATGTAAAAATTTCGGGGAATGAGCGCGCCGATGAGGGTGCAAAAGAGTCCGCGAGGACTGGGGGACGAGACCAGCGTTTTGTTCTTCTTCACACCGATTAGGTACATGACAGGAATACAGGCAGCTATCCTGGCTGCTTAACGAAGATAATGGGAGACGGTCGAGGGAAACTTAGCGTTTCCTGCCATTGCGCCGCGACTGTTCCAATGGACCTAACGCCCAATGTCGCAACGGCTTCAGGTTGCTTTAAGTCGTCTCTAAACTGGACACACTGGCAGGACTCACCACAATTGGATGGAGCACTCGCCTGGGCCTTATTGTGAAGACTGCGTTGTCCAGAGAATGTTCCGCACATTCTTGTTGTATGTCCCAGTCTGGGCGATCTTCACGCACGTTACCTCTCCTAGTACCGGGACGAGCGGAGTCGTTACCGCTTGTCCCTCGTACTCGGGACGGTTCGTACACAATGACTTGTGGACCTTACGACCTTTTGATCCTCCACTTTATTTGACTCTTTGTTGTAGGCCGCATGTTCTTGCGCTGGGGCAAGGCGGGCCTATCCCTGACGCCGGAGCGCGGTTCCATCTTGCCTTTATGCTTTGTTTTTTTATTTTGTTATTTTTTTAGCACTTGTAATTTTTTATCGTTGTTATTTGTTATTTGCCTATTAATAAACATATGACGTAGGTCAGGTTCCAGCTTCTGACCTTCGTTTGCTTTCGGTGTCTCAGAACGGTTGGATTATCGCACGCAGGGCAACTATGCAGTTGAGCTTTGCCTCCAATAATGCAAATGAACTTTAGGTTCAATAAATCTCTAAACGTGACTAATTATACTTGGCAGAATTAATTCAACTAGCTAGAAGGTTCTGTATGTCAAACTGGGGGAAACAAAAAAAACTTTACTAATGTACAAGCACAAATAAAATACTGGGCATGCAAAATAAATAAAAAATAAAATTATGGACATGTAAGATAAATCAAGGTATACACTCTCGGCCGCGTACCACCGATAACCATTAAGGTGAATCTGCCCCTCAAAGATTCGTCGGCTCGAGAGGAGCACGAGAGGGCGGAGCACTTAGCTCGAGTACTTTCCAACAACATAGGTTGGGTTTATACTTAATGCTGATTCGTACTCGGCCTGATCGAAGTTATGACGGAAAATACAACATGTATTTTAGTAACCACAGTCAGCCTCGAAAGTAGGATTCGAGGGAGTATTTGCCGGGGAGTAAGCTGAGCTCGAGAGATCTTTTTTCGTTGGTTTCTTTTTCTATTTTCTTGTCTTCGGGCTCTTGGGATATGTGAGGACGAGAGAAAGAAGCTTATGCGACGTCTCCTCTTAGCAGAATACTAATTTATCCAGGCCAATGCTTTACTATATATACAGAGCCCCGGAAGAGGCGCCGGAAGGTTGATTTTTCTTAATCTATATAGAGGGGCTCCGGAAGTGAATTTAAAGCTTCACGCCATGTCACGGAATTTCTTGTTGTTACGAATAGGCTCGCTATAGGCCGTGTTTTTGACGGAAGTGACCTCAAAAGAAGCCAATCGCGGGTTCTCTCTATCCAACGCGTCTCTCTCTCTCTCTCTTTCTCTAATAACATATTCGAAAACAAGGCTCATAGATATCAGGAACTTCGAAACTTCCGTTTGGAGCTAAAACACCTGATTAGCGAAAAAACAAAAATGTCCTTAGACGATATCATAGAGAGAATGAATTCCGAAGGCATCCCCAGAAAGTTTTATAGCCAGGTGAAGAGACTGAGTGGAACTCCCCCCAACAAAACCGTCATTATAATTTCAGTCGACGAGGGACAGATTGTGGATGAGTGGATATTAGAATGAAAATTCAGAGAGCATTGGGAAAGGAAATTTAACATCACGGAAGAAGCCAACGTCTATTTCAAAACTGATTATGAAGAAGAAGCCTTGACAGGTGCAAAGGATCAAGGACCAGCATCAGCGCCCCATCACTACGTATACGACGCCGGGCAGGGAAAAGAAGAAGGAAGACTATTTACTCATGAGGAGTTAGAGGTAGCACTAAAGAGCTTTAAAGAAAAAGTCCCTGGTATCTTAGGCATTACCAATGTGCAACTGATAGATGCCCCTTTAAACATCATTGGGGCGCTATTAAATCTCTTTAATTCCTATTTGAACGTCGGGTATTTTTTCCACCTGCTAAAAGGGCGCTAATGATCTTTCTTCTCAAACTAGGAAAACTCAAAGCGCACATTAGGAGCTACAGTCCGATATCCCTTTTAGAATTCATATGGAAACTATTTGAGAAATTACTCAATGACAGGCTAAGGGAATCCCTGTATGCTAGTGACCAGTACAATTCTCAGCAACATGGTTTTCATAGAAACCTTGGGACGGAAACAGCCCTTTTATTGATCAAATAATATATCACAATCACGAAAGCAGATAATAAAAGAGTTGACGGCGTACTCAGAGACGTTACATCGGCGTTGGACAAGGTATGCGACCTGGGAAGGCAGATTAACATTACCAGAATCCTTTGTGACTAATTGGAATACCGAGGGGCCATTATCAAAATCAACAACCTCGAGGGGCAACCTTTCCCATGAGGGCTGGCGTACCTCAAGGGGGCTGCTCGAGCCGAACGTTGTACGTTATATATACTGGTGACCTGCCTCCTCCGACCCACAACTACGCCCACTACGTCCAACTAGCGGAGGACATAACGCAGGTAATCACCAGCGATTACTACAACCCGGTAGATATTTCAAACTGGACAGCCGGGGAAATAAATAACTTGAACATGTTTCAAAAGATGAATAAAATTCGTACAAATGCGGAAAGGTTTAAAGTAATTCACATCGGACGAAGAAAGACAGCTGACATAGTGGTAGATGGGAAATACTACCACTACTCTCGTGAAGGTAGGGCCCTTGGACTCAAGATCACAACAAGAGGGTACGGTGAACACATTAATGAAAAGGTCACTCAGGCCAAAAGGAAATTGCGGTACCTGTATGGTTTCAAGAACGTATCTCTCACTAAAAAAAGAAAATTGCACACATCAATGGTTTGATCAATTTTGCTTTACCCTACCATTCCCCTGCATCTGGCAAGCAAGACTCAATTATAAAAGGCACAAACCACCCAGAACCAGGCATTATGACTTATCACTAATGTGACCCAATGGACTGTATCGCGTCTAGAATGCTACACAATCTTACTGAAATTGAACCACTGGACGTGACGCTACACGACAGGGCCGAATCTAAATGGAGAAAGATCTACTTGTACATCCCTTAAAGGATACTTCAAGACAAGACTACCTGATCGCAAACCCCAACAAAGACATTGCTTTAACACCCTCCCCTAAATGAGAGAATGTTATATTGTGAAAATTTAGGGGAGGGAGATGTTAAATTGTTAAAACATGGGAGATGGTGGTACGAAACAAAGTTTGACATTTTTGTTTGGGTTAGGTTAGGCATTCCCTTTAAAATAATTGATTAGATTTGCCGAGATACATAATTTTAATTTAAAGGGAAAACCAACGAGGAAAATTTCTGGCAGAATAATAATGCAGGTTTTATATGGCGCCCTTCAAGACTTTGAAGCCGTCGCAGGGCACTAACCGTCCATCGACTAGAGAGAAGCCTGACAGAAGAGGTTGGTTTCATAGCCCACTTGAAAGCACAGGGCACATATACATATAGTTGTGTGTATATATATTTATTTATGTACACATATGAATTAATGTAAATTAGAATTTTGAAAAAGATCCGTAGTAGACAAAACAAATAAAGGTAAAATAAGAAAATGACTCCGAAAATAACAAAAACAAAAGATCCGTAGTGGAAAAATAAATAAATAAATACAAAAAATAAAACCAAAGTATACGAAGTGGATACAAAAAACACAGATAGATAAAGTACGAAAACAAAGGCTTGAATGCTTTTTCAATAAATAAATAAGAAAAGACAAATGATACTGCCAGACTAACTTGCACATTAACATCTTCTACTATTTTAGCACTTTTTTTTCTACCTATACCCACTTCTACAATAATACACCTTTTTCCTCTCTTTGAATATCGTTGATCGTTCTTTTCATTCAACCTAAATCAGAATCCACCATACTACATCGGTAAAGGAGGTAGGAATACCTAAAGACGCTCCGAAGATAATCGAATAGATCGAAAACTTAGCAATTTTAAGTTTGGTTTTAACGAAAGGAATTTATAAAAAAGAGATATGGTCATAGGACAAGTTATCTACCATCTACAAGGTGGACTAAAGAAGCAGTAAGAAAAATAGAAAGTTGCCAAAGGAAATTAATTAAGGTGAAATATACCATAGTCTTTAACAAAATATACATGCAAGAAAGACTGCAAAAAAGGCCAAAAAAACAACTTAAAAGATGAAATGAAATTGGAGAACAATTAAATACATTGGAAATATGGAGAGGAAAACCAACGAGAGAATATATATAAAAGGGAAAATAATTGGAAGTGATTTTTGCACAACAATATAAATTTTCCTAACAACTTTACATGTTTGTTAATGAGTGACTATATTTAAGGGAACAGATTATGAGTTATAATTTAGGCTGGGCTGAACTTTTTGGTCGCGTACGAATCTAGTCGTGGGCGGTGTTTCGGGCGGTCATCGTTTTTCTTTTTTCATATGTTTGGGAATAACATTGTGACTCTTAGGCAGATTCTAGCGGAATTTGAAAGCCTTATGTTGTTTTACATTCTCTATAGAATGATATAACTGCCAAGGTCCTCTCAAAGTTAGTCTGGGAATAATTTTTTGGGGGAAATAAAATTATAGCTATTCGGCCTATTCTAACGAAACCTGAAACCTTTATGTTGTTTTACATTCTCTTTCGATTGATATAATTGCCATGTCTCTCAAGGTTAGCCTGGCAATTATTTTATATTGGCAAAAGCATCAGAACTATTTGGTAGATTCTAACGGAATTTAAAACACTATGTTGTTTAACATTCTCTTTCGAATATAAGTGACAAGGTTCTCCCAAGGTTAGCTCACTAATTATATTGTTTTGGCAATAACATCATAACTATTCAGCCGATTCTAACGAAACTTTAATCCCTTATGTTGTTCTGCATTTTTTCCAAATGATATAATTGCCAAATTCCTCCCAAGTTTAACCCGGGAATTATTTTGTTTTGGCCATAACATCATAACAATTCGGCCGATTTTAACGAAATTTGAAACCTTTTTGTTGTTTTACATTTTTATTCGAATAATAGAATTTCCAAGGTCCTCCTAAGGTTAGTTGGGAAATTGTTGAAATTTTTTAACGTCGTAATGTCATAAATCAGAACAGATGAGAGCACGCGACCTTTTGGTCAGCAGACCTTGTTTAATATAAATTGACTCTTGCATATAAAGGTCTGAGAGGTTGCTTATCGCATTGAGTAGCGTTAAGTTCTTGAGTGTTGCCCTAGATCCAAATTGTGATAGATGGTTTCGAATTGGCGATGGATTAGGTTTTCCAAGATAAAGACCAGTTCTCTTACTTCTACCCATATGTTGCATGAAGCGGGAGTAAAACGTATGCCTTGGTGCCCCCACATGTGATACAGTGCTAATGTACGTAAAGGGTCTTTTAACAAGGACGTTCGAGCTTTGTTAGGCGATAGTGGCCATGTTGTTAAAGCGACATCTGGCAACCTCACTCTGAACTGTTCAGTATTACTTGGCAAGTCAAGATGGAAGGTTTTAGCGTTGAAAAGCGTGTGCAAATCATCAAATGTTATTATCAAAATCAGTGCTCCGTTCGACAAACGTTCTGCGCATTACGTGATTTCTATCCTCGCCACAGCGACGAGGCCCATTTTTGGATGAATGGATTTGTGAACAAGCAAAATTGTTGGATTTGGGACGAAAACAATCTACATGAGATTCACCAGCACCAATTTCATCCTAACAAAGTCACTGTTTGGTGCGGATTTTCGTCTAACGGAACCATCGGTCCGTATTTTTTTGAGAATGAAGATGGGATTGCCATAACCGTCAACGGCGAGACATACAGATCGATGATAAGCAACTTCTTGTGGCCTCAACTGGATTATATGCCTAATATGGATACTGATGACATGTGGTTTCAACAGGATGGCGCTACGTGCCGCACGCCACGATAGACATTTTGCACCAGCGATTTCAGGGCAGGGTCATCTCGCGCGGCAGCAACGTCAACTGTCCAGGGAGAACATGCGAGTTAACGTCATTCGACTACTTTCTTTGAGACTACCCTAAATCGCAGGTCTATGCGAATAATTCGCAAACAGGTAATGTCCTCAATGTCAGTATAACGAACACCATCCAGCAAATTCAGTCAGATTTATGCGACAGAGTCATCGAAAATTGAGCATCCCATATACGTTCCACCAAGCGAAGCCGTGTCGGACATAAAATGTACTTTCAAATTTAAAATAAAATAAGTGCATATATCACACTCAACTTGTGTTATTTACATCTACAAACCGAGCGACCTTATTGAAAGACCCTTTACAAAGAAAAACTTACTTAATGACTTTATCTAAAGTCATTAATGAGAACATACACAATAATAATATAAGATATGCCGAATTAAACAGTTTTATCAACATTTTTATAGTTTTTCTGTTTGCAAATGAAACTATGATAAGAAAAAGAAGGCCTTTAATTTATTAACAGTTTGTAATGAGGCAGTTAAGTATTTATTATTGAAAAATAGACTAATTTGTTTCTGAAATAGCGATTTGGGGTAGCCATTGGAGGCAAAGAATTTTGTTAAGAATTCGTATTTCAAATGGAGAGCTGAAAAGGTTTGCAGGGAAATCGATACCTACCATAATAACAGATGCCTCGTTCGGGTATCACAACATTCTTACGCTAGGATGTGCAATCCGATTACTTACCCACCCCCTCTTTCCCCTCGACTACCTGGCCACCAGAACGCCTCCTCCAACCACGAGGAGTACGAATGAACAGATTTATGTGCTAACGAGCATAACAATACGAAGGGGAAGAGACCAGGTGCAAGAAAAATGTTTAAACAGGCGCTATTTCCCCTAAGATTTGGGTTCTAGTTTCCCGTAATAGACGAAATTATAGGAGCTGCGACCAAAAGCCAGAAGATACCTTTAGGGCTAAGTGAAAGACGCTCGGAAAAGCGTCGTTATAGGAGCGAGGTTTAATTCATAAGCACTTATCCCACCCCCTTCCCGTACCTTCAGTGGGTCGGTGAAGTATATAGGCGGATAACTGGAGAAGAACGGGAAGATCGAGTTAGAGATCGACATGACGAAGTCCGGCGGCAGTGCCCGGCAATCAAAGAAAGGAACAGAGAAGAAGTTTATTCTGAACCAGTTCCTGGTAATCACACCGAAAAATTAGCCCCTTTTGTAACAAGGATCACTCTCATACATTTCTTGTCAGAGAAACCTTCTTTTCTCGGTTTGCTAGAAAAACCCGAGAGAGTCCTCGCCATTGAACAATACCCAAAGTGAACTCCCTCAAACCCCCCCATTTTTTGCTCATCGCTCGTCAGTGCAAAGCATCCCAAGATTAACCCGAAGATTGGAAAAAACATACCTCCACGGTCCCGTTGCTTAAATCACCTGATTAAGACAACGTGCTTAATACCATCCGTCACCTTCACCGAAATTACCGGTTGTTTCCAGTCCGTTTCCTCGTCAGACAAAGGGCTGAGGGGCTGCTAACACGCCCATGCGCCTAACTACATCAATTTTCCCGTCTACATCAGATCCAAGGTCAAGGTCATTTTTCAGCCGGATTCACGTGTGTTTCTTTTAAAGGTAAATAAATTCAATTATTTTTGTGTGTTAATTAGCATCCAATATTAAAGTGATTGTGGGGCTCAACCATTACTTTCTATTCATTTGGTTTAAATTAGTAATTCTAGCATAGACTCGTTTATTTATAAATGTATAGTTTGTTTTAATATTTCACATTTTATGTTGTAATTAAAGATATATTTTGGTTAGAAGTATTTAATTCTATCCTCGAAACGCTGCACATGATACTAGAAAACATCAAAGATTAAATAACGTAAAATAATATAGCACTCTTAGAGAAAACGTAATAAAGGAGTTATTGAAGTACGTAAGAAATCTACGTACACCAACTAGTCCATTACAATACCACGACAAGGTTAAACATAAGTTATATACTTTTTGAAAGAGGTTATGCATGGCATTAATTTTAAATTTATAATCACAAGAGCTAAATAAACTTAATCACAAGAGCTAAATAAACTTAATCCAAGTTTCGAAAATGTGAGTTTTCCGTAAACATTCGACATGAAGAAAGGAGATGCTATTATTTTTTTTTTAGCTCACAGAAACAGTTAATATTTGGATGTTTCGAATATATTATTCAAATAATAAAAATCGTGTCATCTACAAATAGTCAACTCTGCCTCCATTACAAACTGTTAATAAATTAAAAGTCTTCTTTGCCTTCTCATACTTTGATTCGCAATCCGAAAAACTATAAAAAATAGTTGTTAAAACTGTTAACTTCGGCCTATTCTCAATTAATGACTTAATACTAGGATCAGTATTTACAGTACTGGTGGAATTATTATTGATTTTTAAATAAATTGAAATTTTTCTATACAAATGATAATAAAACTAATTTCATCGATTGAAAATAGATTTATTTCGATAATAGTAAGCAGTTTGGCCACCCTTAACATCAATGAATGCTTTAAGACTTGGCATGGAATTGATCAATGCTTTGCACATTTGTTGGATTCGCTTAGATCTGAACCAAACTCCAATGAGACGGTATATGAGTTGCTGTTTGATCGTAATTGGCTCTGTGTGCATTTTCTCTTTCAACACACACCATAAAATCCTAATCGGATTCATGTCCCGGGAATTTCCGCGCCATGGAAGTAGCTGAACTCTATTTTGTGCACACCATGCCTTCACTGAATTTGGTGAAGGCAAAATCCAAGGTCTGTCGCCATACTTTTCCCTTATTTGAGTCAGTAAACCGAGCTTTTAAACTTCAATATACTTTTGGGGGTTCATAGTGTTCTCAGCATTTTTCAAACGGATTCAGAATAGGAGTGTTTTGTGGAGGCTTTTTTGTTCGTTTTCTTTGAGGCATTCTTTGGGGCGGTGCCCATTGTAGTGTTTTATTCTCTTTTGTAGCCTTCGATACGTGGGTCATGTTACTTTTAGGGCTTTACTTTCCCTGAATGCTACACGCTACACATTCTTTAGCTACTGTGTTTGAACATACTTCAACACACAAACACCATTTCTTTTCCAATGAGTGGCATTTCCAGACCTGAAAAGATTTAAACCAAAAAATTAGATATCAAATTTTGACATGGTTTCATACAAGCTATTAAATTTTAAGTAAATTGAACCTACATTGGCAAAGATAATACTTTAGCGATTTTCAATCAATTAATTGACCATGACAAACTATGTCGATAGAAAAATTAAAGTTATTTTTTAATGAGCTGACGCGAATACATGTATAGATACACCGTTTTTTTCTTAATTCATTTATTTCCTTACGAAAAGTAGTGGCGATATTCAAATACTTCATCCTATGATTTTTGCTAAAATTTCAGAGAATATATATATATATATATATATATATATATATATATATATATATATATATATATATATATATATTCTTTATTTATGATAAAACTTTTGATATTATAACAGTTTACAATTTAGCTAAACAAATCATTTCCTAAAATTTGTTGGTATTATTTTCCTAAAATACAGAATTACAATCAATGATAACATTGATATAATATGACTATCATAAGTCAGTCCCAGAAGTAGAATGAAAATGAATTTAATTAAAACAAACTATTGTTCAATAGTTTGGGGGAATATAAAGCAATAGGTATTAGAGGTGAGTATCAAATTTTAGAAAAATTTTCAGTTCTCCTGGCTGGAGAACGGAAGAGGTAACCAGGAAAAAGAATATGGTGGAGAGTGATCGGAAAGCTTAGCAATTTCCATGCAAGAGACCTCATAGGAAGTGGCAACCTTAAGAGTGACCTCTTTGGTAGTGATATCCTACGAAGTGACATATAGGGGAGTGATATCCATAGAAGTGAGAGCCTTGGAAGTGACAGTCGTGGAAGGTACATCATTGAAATATTTGGGAGTGAACCAAATGGAAGTGACCACTTTGCAAATGACCTTTGTTGTAGAATGACCAGTATATATATATATATATATATATATATATATATATATATATATATATATATATATATATATATATGTCTATATATATATATATATATATATATATATATATATATATATATATGTCTATATATATATATATATATATATATATATATATATATATATATATATATATATATATATATATATATATATTATATTTAGACGGAGTAGGCGGTCAAGGTCAATTGAGTGACCTTCGCTCATCTCCAGCAGCGGCAGACGAGGGGGAAGCTAAGTGGGTGGTGACGGGGATCCCAATCGAGTGCGTGGAAGAATTTAACTACAGAATCGAGTGTAAAAGGCCGTTAGTATAATGACGAAGGCAGCAGGACTCTGGGGCTATGGAAAGGAGGATACCAAATAATCTTTAAAAATTACAATAGGTATACGATATATACAAATGCAAAAGTTTGCAAACGGATACTTAATGTTTAAAGGGAGCGAATAGATAGGCTCAAACGTGAGCTCACAAGCGGGTACTGTTGAGCCAATATATGACCATACACTTTACGGGTTGACTGGTCAAGAAACCACAATGGAGTCGCCGGAGCCTATCGTGGGGGTTGAGGCTTTATAAGACGATCGTAATTGATGGAGTTTAACCTCGAGAAGTTAATTCGAGGGAGTACTTGCGTTAGATGAGGTTAAAACCGAATCCAAGGATAGCCAATTGACTAGAGCAAAATTGCTTCGGTTATAATCTTGCTTTCTAGCTCAAAAAGGGGGAACGGAGCTGAATCGAGAAAACAACGTGTTTCGTGCAGAAAGGCTGGCCTATATTGATTTTTCCCGGCAGCAAAAAGGCCTCAGGCCGAGGAGGGGCTTCTCCTTAACCAAACGTGGATGATTTTACGCATCACTGTCCGAGAACCGCTTCATTTTATTGCCTTGACCTATCTTTGTGCTCTTTGGATGCACAGCCTGATTTTGATTTGGGGTGGTCGATGACCTCTATGGTAGTGATCAATTTCCCATTCAAATATCATTTTTATGGCAACTGCCGTCTGAGAGCCCACCTCGGTAGTGCTTGGCGTGGGTGCGGTGGCTTACATTTCAGGAAATGACTAAATTCTCTATCTCAGTCGAGGAGTATAGGTCGATAGATAAGGCCGTTAAGTTCTTCTCCGGCAACCTCATCGCCGCGGGCCTGACTTATATTCCTAGAACGTCTGGCCGTTTTGCATGCCGACCACTCCCATGGTGGTCGGCCGAGTGTGAGACGGCCCTCAAACAGAAGCGTTATGCCTACATGCGCTATAAGCACCGCCTAAACGATTTCACTGTCGGTGAATTTTGTTGGGCTAGGGCTAGGTTCCGGTATATTTCGAAGCACGCCCGCCGCTCTTCTCGGCGGGCATACGTGTCTTCACTTAACGACAAGACCCCTTTAGCAGAGGTGTGAAAGCGAGTCAAAAGGATTCGGGGCAAGTTCTCGCAGGACCCCCCCCTCCCGTTCTCCAAAAAAATAGAACCGCAATCTCGGACCCCGCGTCCGTGGTGGAATCCTTCGCGATAGCTTTCTCCGAATTCTCTAGCCCGGATGCTGCTCCGCCAGCATTCAATGCACGTCGTCATGTCGTAGGAGGCCACTGGCTGGACTTTATCTTGAGTGGCGAAGAACCCTTCAACGACAGGTTTACTGTGAGTGAGTTGCGCTCCGCTCTTGCTTCGTGCGTGGACACCGCCCATGGTGCGGACGATCTCCCGTACGCCATGCTTCGCCCCCTGGATGAGCGAGGCATGGCGTTTCTGTTAGATTTGTTCAACAGGATCTGGGTGGAGGGTCTTTTCCCAGATTCCTGGAGAATCACTACTGTGCTCGCCTTTAAAAAACCTCTTGCGTGTGCAAGTTGATGGAGAAATTGCGAAATGTTAGATTAGCCTTTTTCCTGGACAGCGGAGGCCATCTGTCTTCTGCACAGTGCGGCTTCCGTAAGTTCTACTCTACGTCGGATGCTCGGCTCCGACTGGAAAATGCCGTCTGTGAGGCTTTCCGTTGTAGACAGTACTACGCCAGGGTGTTTTTCGATCTGGAGAAGGCCTATGATACTTCATGGCGATACTATATCATGGAGACTCTCCACACGATGGGGGGAGGGGACGCCTCCCAATGTTTATATCTGATTTTTTGAGAGATCGTCAACTGCGCGTACGAGGGGGGGGAGCCCTCTCCGGCCCAAAGGAGCAGGAAGAGGATTGTCCCGCAGGCAAGTGTCCTCAGTGTCACACTCTTTCACATTCTTATCAATGGCATCACCTAGGTGCTGCCGGAAGGTGTTCTCGTTACGCTCTACGTGGACGACCTTTCGATCTCTTTTGGCGCGGCCAAGATGCCAACTCTGGAGCGTCCACTACACAAGCATTAAACTGCGTCTCTCGCTATGCGGAAGCGCACAGGTTTCGGTTTTCTTTGGCCAAGACTAAGGTGGTGCACTTCTGCCGCCATTTACGGCTCCACCCCGACCCAGATTTGTTTCTTAATGGGGTGCGACTGGATGTGTTGGAATCGCACCGTTTCCTTGGTCTTGTATTCAACCGACGCCTCACCTAGGAGGCTCATATTCGCAGTCTTAGTGTCTCTTGTACCTGCGCCATGGATATTCTCCGTTCTGCGACGTTCAGCGCTTGGGGCGCTGATCGGGCTATTACCCTACTTTTTATCGATCCTTTGTTCGTTCGAAGCTCGACTACGGATGGGAGGTTTCTGCAACCGCAGCCGAGCGTTTATTGCCTAGGGTTAATTCGATCTATGACACCGGCCTTCGTGTCACCTTGTGACCGGTGCCTTCCGCACTTCCCCCATTGAGAGCCTGTTGGTGATGCTGGGGAGATGCCACTCGCTCTGCGACACGTGCAGTGAATCTCTCGCCTGTACGCGCGAGCCCAGCGCCTCTCTCAGTCCCTAACATCTCTCACTGCATCCCCAGCTGATCTAGACGGTGCCTATGCCGCCGAGATACGCCAGTCATACCCTTAGCCCTTTGGGTTTTGGGACAGGAAACTCCTTTGAGAGCTAGATATAGCGCTCGGGCCGGTGGTGCCCTTGGTTCTGTCCAGGAGGCCACCCTGGAGGTTATCACATTTGGCTATTTGTCGCCATGCCTCTGCTCCCAAAGCTTGTACGGCACCAGGAGTATTGCGTTCGACTTTTTTGGAGCACACCCCATGTCACGCTGGAACCGTGCCAGTGTATACGGATGGTTCCAAGTCCCAAGAGGGGGTCGGCTTCCACGCCGTGTCCCCTCTGTTTGAATTCAGCGGGGCTCTGCCAGGCCCTGCGTCTGTCTTCACAGCCGAACTGTTTGCAATACACCACTCGGTACGGAAGATTACGCGACGTGCCCGGTTCGGAGACCGGATTGTCATCTATAGCGACTCACAAAGCGCTCTGAGTGCTCTAGGGGCCTTGGAATCTCCGCATCCCCCAGTTCGCGATATCCGTGACGCCACGGTTTTGGCGAGCCGGGCGGATTTCGAGATTATCTTCTGCTGGGTTCCTGGACATGTATGAATTGCGGGGAATGAGCGCGCCGATGAGGGCGCCAAAGAGTCCGCGAGGACTCTGCGACCGGACCAGCGTTTCGCTCTTCCTCACACAGACTACATGGCAGGAATACGGGCAACTCTTCAGGCTGCTTGACAAACAAGATGGGAGACGGTCGAAGGGAACTTAAAGTTGCGTGCCATTGCACCCCTACTGTTCTTATGGACCTATCCCCCAATTCTGCGAGTGCTCATTTTGCTTTCTGTCGTCTCCGAATCGGACACACTTGTGTGACGCATTGCTATTTGTTGGAGCGCTCGCCTGCGCCCAATTGTGACGGCTGCGTCGTCCCCTAGACTGTTCGGCACATTCTTGTCAAATGTCCCAGTCTGGGTAATCTTCGCGCTCGTTACCTGTCCCCGTACCGGGATGGGCAGGGTCGCTACCGCCTGTCCCTTGTGCTTGGGACGAGTTCGTTCACATTGTCTTGTGGACTTGTTCACTTTTGGGGCGAGGCCGGGCTTTTCCCCTTTATTTAAGTAGGTTCTATTTTTTTTTTTATTGTTTTCTTTGTAGGTTACCCGCTACTGCACCGGGGTGAGTGGGACCTCCCCCCGACGCCGGAGATTGCATCTTAATTGTTAAGTTTTTCCAATTTTTATCATTGTTATTTTTTCATATTCTTATTTTAAAGTAGCCTAGTTCTAGGCTGTCGTGTTTCTGGCGACTTATGCCCAAGTGTGGGGTCACCAGATGGGCTCTAAAAAAAAATATTGAATTAAACCCTCCACCGGGGGATAGGGGTGAACTCCAGTGGGGTTTATTGATATCGTCCGGAGAGGCGAGCATCGTCTTCTTGAGCCCGCGTGCTGGGAATTCTTGCTCCTGTCTTATCCGCGGAAGCGACTCGATTCTCTCACAGTTCCCACGACTTTGCCCTGCGTTGTTCTACCTCGTGCTCTTCCTCATGTGTTCTCGCCCTCATGGCGGTATTAACCTCTATTGCCAACAACCTTTTTTTATATAACATCCTTGGAAGCGTCATCTTACGAAATGAAGGTACATCTTGTGGGCCCACATCTTTGGAATTGACATCCTTGGACGTGATCTCCTTAGAAGTGACGAGCTTCAAATTAATATCTTTTGCAATCAGATTTTTGCAAGTGCCATTATTGGATGTGAACTATTTGGGAATGACCCGTTGGAAGTAACAACTTTGGAAAGGACACCTTTAAAAGTGACATCAAATGATGAGACATTTTTGGAAGTGATATCCTTGGAAATGACTTTTTTGATAGTGACATTGTTGGAAGCGACAGCCTAGGAAGTGAAATCCTTTGCGGGGTCATCTTTGGAAGTTACCTCTATGGATGTGACCTCTTTGGAAGTGATATTTTTTCAAGTTATAACTTAGAATTGAAATCATTCAATTGACATCTTTAGAACTGACCTCATTGTAAGTCACATCTTGTAATCAACATCAATGGAATTGTCAAAGTAAGGAAGTGACATGTTTGGGAGTGATATCCTTGGAAATAAAATCAATGAAACCCGCAAGCTTGGAAATGAGTTATTTGGAAGTTATATCTTTGGAATTGACATCATGAAATCCTTGGTAATGACCTACTTTGAAATGAAATCCCTGGACCTGACATGCTTAAAAATTAGATGTTTAGATATGATATCTTTAGATGTGACATAAATGGAATTAACCTCCTTAGAAGTGAGATGTCAATTCGAAATGAAATCCTTGGAACTGACATGCTTAAAAATGAAATGTTTAGATATGAAATCTTTAGATGTGACATAAATGGAATTGACCTCCTTAGAAGTGAGATCCTTATAAGAGATATCCTTAAATTGATATCCTTAGATGACATCATTGGAGTTGACCTATTTTCAAGGGATATCTTTGGAATTAATTTAGCTAGAAGTTAGATCTTTGGAAGTGATATCTTTTTAAATGACTTCCTTGGAACTATATCCCTGAAAGTTGTAACCTTGGATCTATAATCCTTTAAAGTGACATCATTACAAGTGACGTCCTGGTAGGTAATATCATTGGAAGTTACATTCTTGGAAGTGAAATCCTTGGATGTGACCTTTTGGAAGTGAGATCATTATAAATACCATCATTTGACGCAACTTGATTAGAATGACAATCTTTGAAGTAACATCTTTGGAGGTAGCATCATTTAGAAATGACCTTCTTAAAAATGAGATCTTTGAAGTGGCCTCTTTGGAAGGAATAACAATTGAAGTCACATGTATGGAAATGACATCCTTGCAAATTATCTTGAAAATGAATATGGAAGCGACCTCCTTGGAATGATATCTATGCATGTGATATTTTTGGAAGTGACATTAAATTAAAGGGGCATTCTTGGAAGTGAAATCCTTGAAGTGATATATTTGTTAGTGACATCCTTGCAAATCAAATATTTGGAAACGACATTTCTGAAGTTGAAATAATTCAACTTCAAAGAATTGATATTCGTAGAAGTGAAATAGTCGGTATTGACCACCATGGAAGTGAAATCCTTGGAACTCACATCTTTGGAAGTGAACTACTTGGAAGTGACCTCATTGGATGTTACCTCTTTAGGATTGATATCCTTTGAAGTGATATCCTTGCTGTGATATCTTTTAAATGAGCTCATTGATGTTACATATTTATAAGTGATATAATTAGAAGTCAGTCTCAGAATTGACATCCATCGAAAGGAGAATCTTCGAAGTGAGATCTTTGGAAGTGACCGGTTTGGACGAAACATCGTTAGAAGAGCCATTGAAGGAAATGATATCTTTGGAAGTGCTCTCTTTGTTTGTGAAATTGTGGAATTAATATCGTTGTAAGTAATATCCTAGGAAATGAAATCGTTGGAAGGGTAATCTTTAGTTGTGACCTCCTTGGAAGTAACCACTTTGGAAGTGATATCCTTTTAAGTGACATCCTTGGATTGACACCTTTAGAACTGATATCAGAGGAAGTGACATCTTTGAATTCACATACTTTGAATTGATATGCATGGAATTGATACCCTTGGAAGTTATCTCTGGAAATGACACGGTTGTAGATGCGTTATTTAAAGTGATATCATTATAATTGACATCTATTTATTTTAGCTCTTTGCGAGTGATATCTTTGTAATTGATATCCTTAGATGTGACATCTTCTAATGTAACATGCATGGAAGTGACCGACTTGGAAGTTATATCTTTTGAAGAGATCTCCTTAGAAGTGACATCTTTGAAAGTTACATCTTTGGGAGTGACATCGTTGGATAGAGCATGCATGTAAGTGACATCATTGGGTGATATTCTTTAACTGAAATCCATGAAGTGACCTTGTAGATAGATGGAAGCCCTCCTAGAAGCGAAGTGTATTTTGAAGAAATGAAGAGAACCCGTTCGGAAATGTTATCCAAGGACTAACACTCTCCCTCCCAGATCTAGGCACCTATGTAGATAGAGGGGAGTAGGAGGGGGCAAAGAAAAAAGAAAAAATGAAAGTAGCGTAGGCGAGTCGCGAACAGCTTCCCGCATCGCTGGACCACTGGTAGTCAGCGGCGAATCCACTGGGCAATCCTGAGTCTCCAAAAAAACTAATTCAAACGGAGCTTTTAGGCCGCTCGCTTGCACGTCTCGTACGCTACAACCTACTTAAAACAACATTCTTTTAAGTCAAATCTTTGGATTGACATCAATGGAATTGAAAAAAATTAACTGACATCCTAGTAAGAAAAATCCTTGGAAGGTGCATCTATAGATGTGATCTCATTGGAAGTGACAAATTTGCAAGTGATATCCTTTGAATATACATCCTTGAAGTGATTTCGTTAAAGTGATATATTTAGAACGGACATCCTTAGAATTCACATCTTGGAATTTTCATCTATATAATTGACAAAATTGGAAGTGACATCCCTAGTATTGACCTCCTTGGAAATAAGAACTTGGAACTGATATCTTTGGAATGGTCATCAATTGACCTGCTAGGAAGTAATTAATATCTTTGGAAGTGAAATCGTTAGAATCAACAGCCGTGAAAGTGACATCGTTTGCAGTGACATCATTAGGAGTGAAATCTTTGGAAGTGACATCTCTATAAATGACCTATTTAGATGTGACATGCTTGGAAGTGACCTTTTTAAGTGACATGATTGGAAGCGACATCTTTAAAATATAATAGTTTATGAAATCCTTGGAATCGAAATATTTTGCAGCAATATATTTAGAACTGATATCTTTGTAATGATATCATTAGAATTGAGATCTTCGGATGTGAAATCCTTGGAAGTGGTATCATTTGAAGTGAGCTACTTGCATTTTATATCGTTGGAACTGAGATCATTGTAAATAGCATCATTACAAGTGACTTTTTTGGAAAGGACATCCTTGGTAGTAAGATTTTTTGAAGCAACGTCGTTGGAAGTTACAGATTTACCAGACTTGGTTGGAAGTAACGACCTTTGAAGTGTCATGTTTGGAAGTGATATCATTACTAAATGAATTTTAGAGTTGAAAAGTTCTGAAGTCACCTTGTATACTGTGACATCAATGGAAGTGACTGTGGAGTTGACATTCTTAAAAGTGAACTTGGAAGCGACCTTCTTGGAAGTGACATTGTTGGAATTAACATTCATGAAGTAATCTATTTGGTAGTGATATTGTTGGAAATGACATCCTTCTTGAAAGTGACATCAATGGAAGTGATATAAAAAAAGTGAAAGCCATGGAACGAATATCTTTGGAAGTAAGTTGGTTGAAAGTGAACTTTTTCGAAGAGATAGGTTTTAAAGTGACATCCTTGAAGTGATCTTCTTGAACCAACTTCTCTAGAAATCACATCTTGGAAGTGATATCGATGGAATTTAGAAGATTATAAGTAGTCTTGTTGTTGGTAGTCAACTCCTTGGTAGTGACGTTTGAAGTATTATTCTTGGAAATGATATTTTTGGAAGTGACCTCCTTGGAAGTGATATCCTTGTAAGTGACATCGTTAGAATTAAGATTCTAGGAAGTGAAAGCCTATGTAAGGGTGATGTTGAAACTGAACTCCTTGGACCTGACCTGTTTACAAGTGATACCCTTTAAAGTGACCTCCTTGAAGTGACATTTTTAGAAATCACATCCTTGAAAGTTAAATCTTGGAATGTAAATCAATGGAATTGAGAAGATTGCAAGGGACATACTTTGAAGTGACATCCTTGAAATGAGATACTTGTAAGTGATTGTATCTTTGAAGTGGTCATCAATTCAAAGTGATATCTTTGGAATTAATCACCTTAGAGGTGGCATTTTTTGAAGTAACATCCTTGGAAGTCACGCAATTTTAAATGACCTCCTTGAAAGTGATATCTTCTGAAGTGACCTGCTTGGAAGTGATATCTTTTGAAGTGACATCGTTAGAAGTGACATTGAAAGAAGTGACATCTTTAGCAGAGACATCTTTCCAAATGTCCTATATGTAAGTGACATGCATGGAAGTGACCTTTATTAAGTTACATGTTTGTAAGTAACATGCACGGAAGTGACCTTTATTGGTTGACATGTTTGTAAGTGACATGCATGGAAGTGACCTTTATTAAGTCACATGTTTGTAAGTGACATGCATGGAAGTGACCTTTATTAAGTGACATGTTTTTTTAAGTGACGTTTTGAATGTGACATCCTAGGAAGTGAGAGCTTGGAATTGAAATTCTTGCAAGTGACATCTTTAAAATTGACGTCGATGAAAATGACATCATTATAAGTGAATGTTTGGAAGCGATATCTTTGGAAATGATATTTCTTGGAATTCACATCATTAAAAGTGACCTCTTTCGAAGTTGTATCTTTGTAATGATATCATTAGAAGTGAGATCTGCGAAAATGACTTCCTTGGCAGTGATATCTTTTGAAGTGAACTCCATGGATTTGAGATACTTGGAATTTACATCCTTTAAGTGACATTGTTGTTAGTGACATCATTACAAGTGACATATTTGTAAGTAATATAATCGGAAGTGACATGGTGAACATGACATCCTTGGAAGTGACATTTTTTCGAAGCAATATCTTTGGAAGTGAAGTAATTTAGAAGACGTGACAACCTTGAAGTGACATGTGTGGAAAAGACATCAGTAAGAAATGACCTTAAAATTGAGATCTTTGGATTCCTACGACGTGATCTTAGTTGAAGTGACATGAGTGGAATTAAAATTGGTGGAAGTGACCTTGGAAACGACCTCCCTAAAATTAACATCATACAAGTGAACTTTATGTAAGTGACATTATTGAAAGACACATCTTTAATGTGACATCATTAGAAAACAAATATTTGGGAGTGAGATACATGGAAGGGACATCTTTGCAAGTAATATCTTCAGAAGGAAAATTGATTTCTTTGTAAGTGATATCATAAGATGTATCATTCTTGGAAATAACATTTTTGTAAATAACATCCTTGGAAGTGAAGTATATAAAAGTGAAATCCTTTGAGGTGAGACTTTTGGGGGCGATATCTTAGGAAGTGGTATCCTTAGAAGTGAGATATTTGCACATGACATCCTTGGAAGTGACATATTTGCACGTGACATCCTTGGAAGTGACATATTTGCACATGACATCCTTGGAAGTAACATATTTGCACATGACATGCTTTGAAGTGACATATTTGCACATGACATCCTTGGAAGTGACAAATTTGCACATGACATCCTTGGAGGTGACATATTTGCACATGGCATCCTTGGAAGTGACATTTTTAGAAGGTACATCATTGCAAATGACAGATATACAAATGTATATATCTCTCAAAGTAGCACGAGAGAATGATGAAAATGAATCCACTAAACCACATTGAAAGAGAAAACGGAATAATTTTTACTTGCAGTAATATTTTTATTACCTTTTTGAAAAAATCCGTGCAGGGAAGTGATTCGAACCAGGCACACTGAGGCAGCGAGCACCGCTTTGATCACAATTAAAAGTATGCCGTTAGTATATCTGCCACGCGTTTACCTATTCCTCATTTATTCTTTGAATTCCCCAATTAATTTTCTATTTCTTTCTTAGTCTCCGTTCGAGCTTGCAAAAGTGTTCCTTAAAAGCTATTCTATTCAGAGAATTTTTTGGTTCCCTGCGTAGCGTAGTGAACTAACGGCATACTTTTAACTGTGATCAAAGCGGTGCTCGCTGCCTCAGTGTGCCTGGTTCGAATCACTTCCCTGCACGGATTTTTTCGAAAAAAGGTAATAAAAATATTACTGCAAGGAAAAATTATAAATTATTCTGTTTTCTCTTTCAATGTGGTTTAATGGATTCATATATATATATATATATATATATATATATATATATATATATATATATAGGTAGGAGGCCATGTTGTATGCATGCGTTATTAAAGTCAACAGCTGCGGCAGCGTTATTGATTTTGACTTGCAATTTCTTGATTTGCCTTACAAGTCTCTTAGCAGGATCTTCGAGGAGAGAGAAAGTAGCCACAAAGGACATATTTTTTTCCCCTAGACTTCTTTCGACCGCAGTGGGTCATCTTCAGGGAAATATGGTAGTAACTCTTATAATATATAATGATATATTTGTAGGAAAGTGTACAAGAAGGTTTACATTAATTTTAAAATAGTTCATACAATGCCAAAAAATTAAAAATATTATAGTTAAAGTGTTGAGAATAAAAATTATAGCTGAGAAGGGGAAGGAATTAGTCGGAGGCAAAGATACATAAAGTGGGTCCTCCTGGAGCAAGAATACGCAGGAGCTCAGCTTTTTGTTAATTTACAAAGTTTTGACATTTAATTTGTACCCACTAAAAGGGTTTTATATTTACATTAAATATTGGTCTTTTGATTTATGATTTACGACTTTTCACTTGTTTAAATTTTATTTGTTACCTTTAATTTTAATCTAATTCTATTACTTGGTTTTCACTGTCAATTATACCATTACTCTATTACTTATGCTCACTATTATTGTTGTATATACTTCAGTTTAGATTTTATTTAATGATTTTATTTAATAATTTTTACTTTTACATTTAGTACAGTGTCCACATTATGTTTAGCTGAATTTTAAGTTTCAGCTCACTTCGTTTATACACTATTTGAACTTCTTAATTTTATTATTTCTTATATTCACTATACACTAGAATTTTCGTAGATTACACGTTATATGTTCACTTACGTGACATGTTTAAACACTGTTGGTTATTTGATTTTCGCTTTATTATTTATTTAACACTTTTTGCTGTTATTTAATCGCTGAGGTCATCATCCTGCACTTTATGTTTTTGTATGTAGTCCCGTTTACTGTGTGTAAACTAGACTCCGGGATGTACATCGTACCACTGCACAGAAAGCTTTCCATTTCCGTTGTAGACCACGGCTCCTCAAGGTCCACTTGTATTCACCGTTTCTGATGCCAAACACTAACTGTGCTTGATTGCTTTTTTCAGGTCTGCATCCAGCAGTCCCGACAATTTGTAACTTTAGTTGTTTCCCGTCGAAAAAATGTCCTTTTTCCAAGACATCGAATTTTTCGTTCAGGGGCACTCCGGGGTAAGTTTGGTCGTCTTCCGATTCTCCGTCAGGCCTCTCCTCTTCGATTTATTTTGCTGCGGATCTGGTGTTTCTCTTCTTCTCTGGGTTATTTTTCGTGTTTTCAACGTTTTCGTCATTTTCTTTTTCGTGGCTCCCGTCTTCTTTGGTGTTTATTGGTTGCTGTTCTCCTACGTTTTGAATCGTAGCTTTTTGGGCGGTCTCAGACTGTGTTTCATCAACGAACTTGATGTTCAGCCCGTCTTGAAATGCCGGGTTTGGTAAGAACCATAACTTTTTCTTTACTTCATTATGCTGCAACAGTGTGTTAGGTTCATCCGAGAAGCTGCTAGGACGCGCAAGGTTCGCTAGGTGGGCGACTATGAACATTGTCATAATTTTCTTGCTTTCAGCCGGCAGGACCAACTTCGGAGTCACTCTATCGGTTGCTTGCGTGATGTTGATTGGAGCAAATGCTGCTGTGGTATAGGAGCCTCCTCGGGCCTTTTCATCCGTTTGTATTTTCAATATTTCCCGTTTCTTCCGAATGGTTCTTTGCGTGGAGGGCATCTCATGGCCAGAGCCCGATGTTCTCCTCCGCAGTTGACACATTTTGCTTGTTCTTCTCGGCCCTCTCTCCAACCGTGGCCAGTTTTGGAGCATGCCGCACAGAGTTGTTCCTTCTTCGGGCAATCTGTGGTTGAGTAGCTTTCAATCGCGAAGCAGATTGGGCAGTTTTAAAGGTGTATGTACTCTTCTGCCTCTATCTGTTCTGAAGTTACGCGCAGGTAGAAGCCCAGGAGGTCGTCCCTCATCGCTTTCTGAGCCATCTCGCTTTGGTAAAGGTGACTTTAATCAACTTTTGCCGATTTTATCAACCTTGTCGATTTTTGCATGCTTTATGTCTTCCGTGGAGTTATCCGCAAAGAAGGGGTCTACTCTCTTTAGGATGACGGTACGTCTCACAAGTAGTTCGTGGGGGTCTACCACTTCGAGCCCAATCTTGCGGAGGGGTTCTTTCGCTTGGTCTGAGACAAGGGCCTCCACATCCGTGTTTTTCCAGCAGATAGTAGCCCACCCATTTTGTATCTCGATGAGACGGGTAAGCTCGATGTTAATTTTTCCGAATATAGTTTCAAAGACTTATTGCCTGCTTGGTTTTTGGTTCCCCACTATTAGACGGAGGGGGATCCGTTTGGTGTCCTGGGGGACGGGTGACCGATGACCCCTTCGGGCAGTGCTGCCATTTTTCCCTTCTGGTTCTCTCTTGCTTGTCGGTGAGATAGAGGACTTCCCCTCTCACTTCGGGTTTGAGGTTCAAGAGTTGTCTAAAGGACGGTGGAAGGAAATACTTCACCGAACTTTTCCTCCTTTGCCACGACTAGACATGATGAGCATACACAGTGTACCTACTCTACTCTTATAATGATGATGATATATTTGTAAGAAACAGTGCAGTTAGTTTTACATTAAATAAATAAATTTATACAATGCAAAAATATATAGTTAAAGTGTGGAAAAAAATTAAAATATAACTGAGGAGGGGAAGGATTTAGTCAGAGGCAAAGATACATAAAGTGGTTTCTCCTGGAGAAATAAACGCAGGAGCTCAGCTTTTTGTTAATTTACAGGTTTAAATTGTACCTACTAATTGGGTTTTAAAATTACACTAATTGTACCCTCTAACAGGGTTTTAATATTTACGCTAGTTTGGGGGTTTTTGTTTATGATTCACTTATTTACACTTTTATTATTATCTTATTACTTACTGTCTATTATTGTTTTATACATAACCGTTTGGATTTAATATACTGTTTTTATTTTAATTTTATTTAATGATATGTACTTATATGTTAGTTACACAGTACATATTATGATTTTATGATCTACTTAATTATAACTTTAAATTCACTTTATTTTTGCACTGTCTGATAATCTTAATTTTATAATTTCTTATTTACACTATCCGTTATACTTTTACTTGTTTAACTCGTTTTAACACTTGAATATTTTATATTCGTTTGATTATTAATTGTCACATTTATCTATTTGCCTATTTTACTATTTAACACTTTTATCTATTCGCTTAATTAATTATTTACACTTTCAAATTTTTGCTCTATTATTTATTTATTCATCGCACTTTTCACTTTTAGTCACTCTTTACTTTTTAGTTAATTGATGAGGTCATCATGCAGCACTAGATGTTTTTGTATGTAGTCGAGTTCACTGTGTGACGACTGGACCCCGGGATGTACATAGTGCCGCTGCATAGGAGGCTTTCCATTTCCTTTGCGGACCACGGCCCCTCAAAGGTCCACTTGTACTCGCCGTTCCTAATGCCCGTTACTAACTGAGTTTGGTTCATTTTGGGGGGTCTCCATCCGGTAGTCCCCCAAAATTTTAATTTCAGTTGCTCCCCCTCGAAAAAGTTTCCTTTTTCTTCCAGGACATCGACTTTTTCGGTCAGAGGTACTCCGGGGTAAGACTGGTCGTCTTCCAACTCTCCGTCCAGCTTCTCCTCTTCTACTTCTTTTGCGGGTTTGTTGTTCCTCTTTTTCTTCGAGTTGTTTTTCGCTTCTTTTTCTCGTTCTTGGCTTCCATATACTTTGTTGGTTGGTTCGTTTTCTTCTTTTCTACTTGTTTTTTTTGGCAGTCTCAGACTGCGGCGCATCAATAAACTTGATGTACAGCATGTCTTGAGATGCTGGGTTCGGTGGGAACCACAATTTCTTCTTAACATCGTTTTGCTGTAACATAGTGTTGAGTTCCTCCAAGAAGCAGCCGGGATGTGCAAGGTTTACCAGGGGGGCGACTATGACCATAGTCATAATTTCCTTGCTTTCGACTGGTAGGATTATCTTCGTAGTCACTCTATCAGTTGCTGGTGTAACGTTTCCGGGAGTAGATGCCGCGGTGGCATATGAGCTTTCTCGGGCCTTTTCCTCCTTTTGTTGTTACAATTTTACTGTTTTGTTCTTGATGGCTTCCTTGCGTAGAGGGCATCTCATGTCCGAGAGCCCGATGCTCCCCTCCACAGTTGATACATTTCAACTGTTCTTTGCGGCAATCTCTCCAACCGTGGCCGGTTTTTGGAGCATGCCGCGCAGATTTGTATCTTCGTGGAGCAATTTTTTGTCGAGTGGCTTTCGATGGCCAGGCAGATTTGGCAATTTTCCAAGAAAATGTACTCTTCTGCTTCTATCTGTTCTGGGGCGACGCGAAGGTAGAAACCCAGGAGGCCGTCCCATAACACTTTCAAAACCATCTCGATGGTGCCGAAGGTGACCTTGATCAGGGTTTTTATGATTTTGTCTTACCTGTCCGCTCTTGCCCATGGTTGTTTGGCATTCAGCTATTCTTCTTTAATTTCTTATGTGGAGTTATCCGCAAAGAACGGATCTACTCTTTTCAGAATAAAGGAACACCTCACGAGTAGTTCGTGGAGGACTACCGTTTCTAGCCCTATCCTGCTTAGGGGATCTTTTGCCTTCTTCGAAAGAAGGACCTCCACGTCCTTGTTTTACAGCAAACCTCTGCCCACACATTTGTTGTCTCGAGGAGACGGGTTAGCTCGATATTTATTTTTCCGAATATTGTTTCGAACACTGTTTCTCTTCCAGGTTTTTTGTGTCCCGCTATTAAGCAGAGAGAGGTTTGTTTGGTGTCCTGGGGGACTGGGGGACCCATGTCCCCCTTCCCCCTTCAGGGCCTCTCTTGTTCCACGGGAAGGTAGAGGACTTCACTACACAGCTGACCAAAATGAGATTTGTCCGTTAAAGGCGTTTTGGCAGTCTTTACCCAAGCCGTTCCCTCCTTTGCCAAGACTAGTTGACTCGGGACACTGCACAACTCTCTGCTCTACTTGTACTCGTACTACTACTCTACTCTATTACTACTCTACTCTTATAATTGATGGTATATCTCCTCCCATGAATTACAATGGGCCACGTCAACTGACGGCACAGCGGGAGGATTTTGAATTTCTCCCAGTTTGTCCGGATTTTCCACTTTCTCTCGAATTCGTTGATGTTCGAGATCTCCGCGACGGTGAGAATAGCCTGATCTCTTATAATTGATGGTATATTCACTCTTTGTAAATATTTGGATAGTAGAAGATAATAGATGGTGAAAGGGGATGTAGGGTTGCCCTTGTTTGAGGGGCATCGCAGGCGTTTTAATTTTTGTAATTATTTATTATTCCTTTTTGTTTTGTTGTTGTTGTTGTTGTTTGCTGTTTTTCTTTGTATTCGTTTTTCTTTAGTGTTCTTCTCTGTGTTTGTCTTTTTGTTTTAAACTCTAGTGTTGGCGCGATTTTGAGCATTCGAGCCTTTATTAGTGCTCAATGATAGTTCAATACTTCGCGTTTTTGTTCTTTTGTGTTAGCATTTCTTAGTTACTTGTAGGTTTGGTGTCTGTCTCTTAGTTGTATGTTTTGTGTTTTGTAGTTTTTGTGTTCATGTGTATAAGTGTGCTATTTTCTCCTCGGAGCAGTGTCTCCTACTTGGGAAGCAACGATTTCGAGTGACCTTCCCGCGTAATCTGGCAGGGATGCTAATCCTGCCGCCAGTTCTTCTTAGTTCTGAGATGATATCATTGGCCATTGTAGGCCAGACTTTTTTGGCCAGTTTCTGTGTAGCGAAATTAATGGGCTCCAGACGTTGTCTGCGGTGCAGTACCCTCTGCCAAAGTAGCTCTCTTCGTTTGGTCTTATTGATGTAGAGGGATGCAGAGTTCTGCACTCGCTGGAGCCTCGTCATGGTGGTCTTGTTGGCCGCTTGAATCACTACTGCAGGGTAGATGAGCTTAGCCCGGATGAATATCAGGTATAATTTCCTAATGTTCGCCGAGCTAAGATCACGGAACCTATATAGCTTGGGGATTTCTCTCCTAGCCCTTTTCTGCCTCTCCTTGTAGTGACTTGAGTATCCGTGGTCAGAGATCTTTAGGCCCAGGATGTTGCCTTCGGTGGAGTAGCCGTATCTCCTTCCATCTATTATAATGGGCCACGTTGACTCTCGGCTCAACGGGAAGATTTTAAATTTCTCCCTATTTGGCCGGATTTTACACTTCTTTTCATATTGGTTGATGTTAGAGATCTCTGCAATTGTTTTGATTGCCTGATCCCTCGCTTTCCTGACTCTACTGGGGACTATCTGCGTGACGTCATCTGCGTATGGCAGATATATCGTGTCTCGGTGTATAGGAGTAGAGAGGTCGATGGTGAAGACAAGGTAAAGCAAAGGACTCAGGCAGCTTCCACAAGGAACGCCCGCTTCGAGCTCGAACTCTGATACTTTGATTTTGTAGCCTGTCGGCTATAATCTTCTCAAAGATCTTGCCGGAAAATTCTAGGAGAAAGATTGGGCGATAGTTGGCCACCTGGTCTGGGGGCTTGTTCCCTTCTGGATAAAGATGATTTTAGCCACCTTATACCCTGAATAATTTGCCGTGGGGAATTCACCAGGTTGTTCTTGGTGAGCTCAGACCAGCTGGGCGCACTTTGTTTGAAGGACCTAATGGTGTTCATAGTCTTTCAACCGTGATCGGGCGTCCGTGGTCAACCATCTCTCTTTCTCTAGGTACTTGTGGTTGTCGGTGGGTCCTATGTATCATCGTTCCGAGGTCGTCGAGCAGTCGGTCTTCGAAGTCCTGGTCAAAACCGTTGTTCTCCTCAGGTGAAATTGCAAAGACCTCTTCCCAATGTCTCCTCAATCTCTCTTCAAGAGTGTTCGGATCTTCTATGAAGATGTCACCTTCCTTTATTTTTATTTCTGGCCTGGAAGGCAATCCCCTAAGTCTTCGGATGTTGTTCCAAAAAATTACAGGATTTTTCTTCCTGTCTAGTTTGCCTATGATATCGTCCCAGATTTCTTTCTGTTTCTCGAGAATTATGTTTTTCAGTTCCTCGCTCAGCTGTCTCATTTAGGCTGCCTTACCTATTCGAGCCTGTCCTACCGACTTCCTCCTAAATCTCCCTGTGTTCCCTGGCAATATCCCTCAATTCGTCTGTCCACCTAGGTTGCGGGAGCATTTTGTACGAGATTCTGGGGACGCATCTTTCGTCAGCTTGAATCAGGAGATTAGTGATATTTTCGATCTCCTCATCAATTTCCTCAAGATTAGCGTCGCCCAGGTAAGGGTGCTGAGCATTTCTCTGTACTGCTTCCAGTTAGCTTTCGCGTAACTTTTCCTAAGTTTGACGGGCTTGAGCATATGCGAAAGCGAAATGGTTGTGATAATTGGGATACGATCGCTCGGGACTACAGGGCATTGGCTATGTTTAAGGGGAATTCTGGACTTGCCAACACAATGTCCGGTTTTGTCGCCGAACACCGTGTTAGGTAAGTTGGAAAGTCTGGTCCAACTCTCTGAAGCTTATTTCTTTCAAATAGTAGCTCCAGGTTTTGTCCCATTGGGTCGACGCGCCTGTAGCCAGATGCATGGCAACAGCCTTTTGTGCCCGAAGAGGGTGTAAAAGTTGTAGATTCGTAGGTATTGTCTTCCGGGTGGCTGGTAGGCTGCCGCGACCGTTAGACCTCCAACCAGTGTTGGGATTTCGACAACCACGAATGATTCATCTAAATCCGGAAGCGTTTTGAATTTAATGTTTTTCTTGACCGCGATGGCGCAGCCATCGTATCTTTCTTGTGCGTGATTTTTTTTGTATAACTGTGCAGTTGTGTATTTTTATTATGTCAGTGTTTTTGTTGGTTCCATGTTCTGATATGAGAATGATGTCTGGGTCTTCTTTCCGGAAGATGTTGCCGTAAAGAAGAGACTTTCCTTTCCATCTATTCACATTCAGAGTGAGTATTTTTAGAGCGTTGTTTCTGTTTTCTATGTTTTCTTGTACTTGTGTTCTAGTTTTTGTTGGGTCTTAGGGGTAGTTTTCTCTGCCATTTCTAACTTTCTTGAATTCTGGATCACTTAGGGTGATGCATGAGTCTTTATAAAGTTTTACGGTGCCCTCCAGCATAGCTTGCTCAATGTCTGACTCTTTTTCTAGTGCTAAGTAGGTCCACTTGAAGGTTCTATGTTGGATACCCTGAAATATCTCCTTGAGGGATTGGGGGAGAGCTTCTGTGGGTATGGGTTTAGCTCGCTCGTTATTATTTTGAGGTCAATCTCTTCTCCGTCGTACATGTAAGTATGCTTCAAGGTCTTTGAACTACTTCTAGAGCTTACGGGGCTCTTAGTCGCCCTGTCTTCGACCTACTCAGCGTCAGGCTCCGAAGACGATTGGCTCGCCAGGTTGCCTTCCCTTTGTTCTTCTGGCTGCTCTTCTCTCCCTCTTCTCACGACGTTTTTGTGCCTCTAGCCTTGGGTATGTCCTAGTGGTGCTAGCCTTCGCAGTCGTGGGTTTTGTTTCCTTTGCGGGATCCGTTGATCTATTTTCTTGGGGAAATGGAGTCGCCGGTGCCTCGGTTGCTTCTTTTGCCAGAAACTGCAGCTGCAGCACGTCTCCCGATGGTGGATTGTCCAGAAACTACCTCTCAGACATGCCGTTTTTCTTTAGCATGAGATTTAGTGTCTTTGCGAACGATCCTGGGTTGGTGAGATTATTCACGTGCGCAAATAATATGCACATGAGTATCTTCGTCGAATTCTCATTCTAAAGTTTGACATAAGTTTTCGACAGCTGCCTTTCTGCAGCTTTTATTGGTGCCGTTCTAGTTGCTTGGGCATACGAGTTGGAGCTCATCCTTGTCTCCTCTGTCCTCTTTTTACTTATAATGTATTTCTTTTGGGAACAGGACATGGCCATCGCCCCGTGGTTAAGTCCATAGTTTGGGCATCTTTCTGCCGGCGCCTTGAATTCGCGCCAACCAAGGCCTTTCCCACTGCACCTGGAGTACGTGACAGTCTGATCTTTGCAATCTTTCGTTGCATGTTGCCCTATCTTGTAGCACCTGAAGCACATTTGTATGGGGGTAAACTCCTTGCTTCCAATTTGGTCTGCACAGACCCTAGCGTTAGAGAGTAGTAGCCCCCTTTCTTTTGCTTTCTCGGCCATCTGTGTGTCTCTTATAATTTTCTGATTCTGATTCAGTTAAAGTGGGTGCATGTAGGGAAGGACGATAGTGTGTGTGGGTAGATAGAGAAAATAGACAAGCGGAGAAAAGAGAAAGAAGTGTGGTAAGGTGCAAAAAGATGCCTAGAGTCTGGTGATCAGACCTATCACATTATTTTTTTTATTGGTTGCGTTTATTCTTTGTTGTTACTGTAGATTTGTAATAATTATATAATTATTTATGGCGTTCAAGCCATTTGTCTTAATAATTTTTAGTTTATTTGGTGTATGTTATGCATTGCATATTTTGTATGTGTTTTTCTAATACATTTAAGTGAGTGCTTAATGTTTTAGTATATTTGTGTGCGTGTGTTTTTTAGGTTTTTTTTTTTTTTGTTTCTTCAAGTTGGTGATTATTGCGGTTGTCTTCCTCGGTGACTTTTCTTAGTTGTGGGTTCATTTTTCAAGTTCGGTTTTCTTCTTCTTTGATGTTTTTTTAGGTAATACATCTCATTATCATTATGTGTAGAACGGCACTTCGTCCCCGCCAGCCACTCGGTTAGCGGAGCTGGGAAATCTGTCGCGACAGTCAGCTCTTGTGTTCTGGTTAATCATCTGGGTGATTTCATCACTCAGTTCCCGATTAACCAGATCCTGCATTTTCCGGGTCCGTTCTTCTATTACTTTGTTAATGGGAATTATCCCCGCCTCTATGTGCAGATCTTCTTGCCGTCTTCTTTCTTGCCTGCGTGTACCCGTGATTAGGTACATGCATTTATTTTGTACTACTTGAAGTCGCCTCTTTTGTGTTTTTGAGACACATAAGAGGGTGGAGGCGTGGTAAAGCAACGTTGATCTTACAAGGGCATTGTAGATCTTCTTCTCTTATAATTTTGACTTAAGCAGATGACTGCTTAAGTCTCCGGCCCCGCCCCCTGCGTGAACTGCCGTCAGATGTGAGAGGGGCTTTCCATTCATGTTTCGTCCCAACTATGCTGGGAAATAGCCTGGCCATAATTGGGGGCATCGGAGGAAGCTGGTTTGAGGAGTAGCCCATAGCAGATAACAATGTCAGAAACAATTTCGGACAAGGGACGGACTGCAACGTCCGCTGATCATTACAGCGGAGGCCCCTTCCAGGACCATAGAGGGACATACAACCGTCTCTATGGTAGGTTGGGGAGTGGTCGCGATTAAAACACCCTCGGAGTGGCGGCGTTGTTAATAAGTCCGCCATACAATCACACCCCCTAGAGGATCCCACTCGTATTGATCTCATCCATTTTTTCATCATATACCCAAAGGCAAATCATCCTTTCATCTAGGCGGCGGTTTATCGAGGGAAAGGGCGCTCTTCTCCCAAAAAGGCAACAAAAATAGTATCTTTCCAAGTAAAAGGAATAACAAATACCCATAAATAAATACTAGTGAGTCTCGATATAGATAAAAGGCCAAAAAAAAGAGGATAAAGTGTGCCCCCTCTTCAAGGGGAGCTCACCACAAAAATGACGACCTGAGATGCCCCAAGGGTCCTGCTTAGGTGTATAAGCGGCCTAGAAAAACCGGATCAGGACACAGTCTACAAGACTCTGTTCAAAAAGCTCAGTGTGGCAGTCTTAAGGCTGATCGACACACCAGCTGGTTACGTTGCAGTGTGCAAGCGCGAGAGAGACGAAGAAGCACTGACCAAGGAAAAAGGTATAAAACACCTTAGAGAGATCAACCTCCAACCGACCAGGCCTCCTCAAATCCAGGCGCACAGGAGCGTTGTATGCAGAAGGCTGGACCCATATGTCGGCCAGCACACGAAAGAGGAAATAAAGGAGGAAA
This sequence comes from Ceratothoa steindachneri, assembly GCA_963969495.1. Classification (NCBI taxonomy): domain Eukaryota; kingdom Metazoa; phylum Arthropoda; class Malacostraca; order Isopoda; family Cymothoidae; genus Ceratothoa; species Ceratothoa steindachneri. Next base: position 149,441,356 of record OZ018318.1, read on the forward strand.
TTGAGAACAACCAAAAGTGGACGAAAGTGGCCGAGATCATTAAATTTTGGAATAAGAGAGAAAACTCGAAATAGTCCCATGTCTTTAAGGTGGTATTTACCGATACAGAAATGGCGTCCAAGGCAAAAGAGAGAGGGCTACTTCACTTTACCGTCAAGATTAGTGGTGATCAGGTCGAGCGCGAAGAGTACACCCCCGTGCAGATCTGCTGCAATTGCTATCGTCTAAGGGATCACACCACAAAGGATTGCAAGGAGCAGGAACCAACCTGTTCCAGATGCAGTCAAAAAGAACATGGCTGGTGCGAATGCCCGGCCAAGGAAGAAAAGTGCCCAAACTGCATAATGACATGGGGCTATGGCGATGTCCTGCCCCCCCCCTCCCCCTAAAGGAAATTATTAGGAAAAAGACGGAATCAAAGAGGGCGGAATGAATTAGGAGGGCAAATACCACCTATGCCCAAGCGGCCAAAGCCACCCCCTCAGTAAATGTCCCAAACAACCCAGCTCCGAGAACCTTTATCAAGGTGGACAAAGATAAGAACGCCAGAAAAATCTTTACGTGCATTCTCTATGCGCATGTAAGGAACCTGACCAACCCAGGCTGCTTCGACAGGGAAGTCAACAACATGCTGAAACACAATGGCTCGGCAGAGACGTGGTTCCCGGAGAACCCCCCTTCAGGGGAATTCTTGCAAGTGCAGTTTGGGGCAGAGAAAGCGGCACCTGCGACCCCTTTCCCAAGTGAAACTGAAGAAAGAGAGGGTAGAGGAAACGACACAGAAGAAAAGCCAGTCCCACATAAGTCACCAAACAAAAACGACCCAAGAGAAGAAGCGAGGAAGAAAGGGAAGAGAGTGCGAGGAGAGCAGCCAGACGAATAAAGCAGGCTGAAGGAAATCTCCTAAGTTCGGCTTCGTCATCAGAGCACGAGCGGGAGATCTCTCAACCTCCTAAGATGCAAAAAAATAGGAGCAAAAATCTGAAGAAAACCAAGGAATTCGATGGAGAGGAACTAAACATCAAGTTCTTCAGAGCGTCTGAAACCTCCTTCCCAGAAGACTCCAAGGTGAGGAAGATCATAGAAGGAGTAACAACGGGGCTACTAAAATGGTCTTACGAGTCACCAGATCGAGAAACGCTGGTAGTTGCAGCCCTCATGGAGGCCAAAATCAAGCTGTATAGGGAATCCTGCCTCGCCTTAAGCGAGGCAGAGTTCAGAAGAATTCGGAATGGGAAATAATCACGCAGCAAAAACAACTTAAAAACAAACTAACACACACAAACATTACTGAACACAAACATAAAAAACAATAACAACACACTAAAAATTCTGACAGTTAACGTAGATCGATGGGTAGAGAAACACATTTCTTACGGAAACATATTTCGTAAAGTGGATCCCGACCTAATCCTCATCACCAAACACGGCGTTAACTCAAACACGAACAGCATCAAGATACCTAACTACACAGTCATAAACAAAAAACACACACAGAAACGATACGATGGCGCTGCCATCACGATCCAGAACAAGATAACATACAAAACACTTGCAAGGCTAGACGAATCATTCGTGGCAGTAGCAATACCTACCCTGATTGGAGACCGGACCGTGGCGGCTGCCTATCAACCTCCGCGACCAGATTGCCTGCCGATCCCTAACTTTTACAACTGACATTGCTTGGTGGTGGTCTTAATGAAGATGCCGTACATCAGGCTATGGAAGCACCGACCAAAAGGGAAGAAACCTGGAGCTGTTACTCGCAAGAGACAGACTCCAGAGGGCCGGGATAGATTTTCACACCTTTTTAACGCAACGTTCGGCAACAAAACCGGACATTGTGTTGACATCCAAAAACTTTCCCTTCAACAACGTCAATGATCCGGACCAGTGGTACCAAGCGATCACATCCTGATTCTCACAACTATCTTGCTTGCACCAATACTCAAGCCCGTTTAACTTAGGAAAAGTTACGTGTCTGACCTAGGAGACGCTAATCTCGAGGAGATTGATGAGGAGATTAACAAGATCACAGATCTCCTCATTCAAGCCGACGAGAGATGTGTTCCCAGAACCTTCTATAAAATGCCCCCACAACCTGAGTGGAAAGGCGAGATGAGAGAAATCGCCCGAAAACATAGAGAAATCTATGATGAGATTGGCAGGACAGGAACTAATAAGGAAAGGACAGCCAGAATGAGTCATCTAGGCGTGGAACTGAAAGACATCATAATAAAAAAACAAAGACAATATGGAATGACGTCATTGGGAGACTGGACAGGGAGAGCAGTCCTGTAAAATTTTGGAATAACATCCAAAGAATTAGGGGATTGCCTCCCAGACCCAGAACCTAAATTGAAGAAGGAGACGACATCATAGAGGACCCAGAGTCTCTCGAAAGAAGATTTAGATCACACCGGCAAGAGATTTTCGCTATATCACCTGAGGAGAACGACGACTTCGACCAGGACTTCGAAGACCAATTGCTCGACGAGCTCGGCACGGTGATACATAGAACCCTCTCCCATCTGCAAGTATCTCGGGAAAGAGTGATGGTTGACCACGGATGCCCAATAACTGTCGAAGAGACCTTGAACACCATAAGGTCCTTCAAACAGAGGGCTCCAGGCTAATCTGGGATTACGAAGAACATCCTCGTAAATGCCCCAAGGCAAATTATTCGGGATTGGTGAACACAATGAACGCCGCCCTGAATACAAGCTACTTCCCTGATATAACAAGATGGCCAAAATCATCTTTGTTCCAAAGGGGAACAAGCCTCTAGACCATGGGACAAACTATCGCCCGATCTCTCTTCTTGAGATACAGAGTAAACTCTTCGAAAAGATTTTAGCAAACAGGCTACAGGCTCAATTGAGCGAGTTAGGAGCACACAACCCACAACAGCATGGGTTGCGTAAAAAAGGGGCACAGACACCGCCCTGGCTCTCCTAACTGAGAAAGTAGCATACACCCAAGCGAACAGCTTCTATGTAGACATTGTGTTGAGGGACGTGCAAAAGGCCTTCGATAAAGTCTGGCTGGAAGGACTTCAATACAAGATCCTGAACCTCCAGCTAGACCCAATCCTGGAAAGGATCCTTTGTAACTTCATCATAGACAGAAGGGCGTGTCTCATGATTGAAGGGTACAGGGGCCCCGAATTCGAATTAAAGGCGGGCGTCCCTCAGGAAAGCTGCCTGAGCCCTCTGTTTTACTTGGTCTTCACCATCGATCTCCCATCTCCGCTGCACAGGGACACGATGTATCTGCAATTCGCAGATGACGTCACTCAAATTATCCCATGCTCAGAGAGAAAAGCAAGGGCGCAGGTGGCTCGCACGATGGAGGAAATCAATAACATCAGTCAATATGAGAAACGATGGAAAATCAGGACCAACAGAGACAAATTCAAAATCGTCCCCTTGAACCGCGAGTTGACATGGCCCATCATCATAGATGGGAGGAGATATGGCTATTCTGCCGAAGGCACCGTTCTAAGCCTTAAAATCACCGACCATGGATACTCAAAACACCATACAGAGAGGCGGAACCTGGCAAGGAGAGAAATCTCCAAGCTTTACAGGTTTAGGGATCTTAGCTCGGCTAACATCAGGAAAATATATATGATGTACGTCCGGTCTATGCTAGTCTACCCCGCAGTGGTCTCGCAAGCGGAAAATAAAAGCTCGATGAAAAGGCTCCAACGTATCCAGAATACTGCGTCTCTACTAATTAACAAAGCAAGAAGGCGTGATCGTCTTAGGCAAAGCGATTTGCACAAGAGGAAACGTTTGGAGCCCATCAATGCCGTCACCCAGAAACTGGGCAAAAAGGTCTGGTCCACTCTAACGAATGGTGTCATTCCAGAACTGCAGGGAAGAGGCGGCAGGCTTAATATACCTGCAAGGCTACGGGCGAAAGCCTCACGCCGAAGACGATTCCCTAACACAAAACTTTGTACATAAGAAGTAATTACACCAATATACACGTAGAGATAACAAAACACAACATATCAAAAATCACTAGAGAAAAACACACAAAAATGAGTATCAAACAATACAAACAACACTAAAAAAGCTTTAAAAGGGAAATTGTCGGCAAGAAAGCTATGAAAGGCTTGAATGCTATAAACATTTTTTCAATGAAAATCAGAAAACAAAGCACAAGTAAGATACAACAAGAAGAACATTAACAAACACTTGAAGAAACATAAATACAGGATAAAAAACACAAAATAAAAACACTAATAAACGCAAAAAAAAGGAAATAAAAATAAAGCGATGCCCTCCCTACTAGGGCAAAATCCCTCCTCCTTCCCATCTTTAATTTTCACGTACTATATTTTCCACTATCCAATCTTCTACGAAAAATCTGAGTACATCAACATCATCATCTCTAGATGAAGGTTGATAAATTCTTTGAGAAATCTATGCTAAAACTACATCTCTTACCCGATAAAGGAGGAAAAGGATTAGGAAGGCTGCCTTAATAAATCAAGATCCACTTCGCTATCCCACACGGAGACTCTCCGGAAGACTTTTTTAACCAGCCCCTAGGCGACTTAATGTCGACCTACCCCCCCCCCCCCCCGCCTCCTTCGACGCAGTTGCAAAGCTGAAATGAACTGTACTTTCATTCATCGAGTCTCGCTCCAACTACGAGGGGCAGTCAATAAGTTTTGCGAATCAGGAGGGCAAAACAGAGGAAGGGGGATGGCTGGTTGTCGGTGTGTTAGGACAAGTTATGACAAGTCAGGACCTGCAGCTGCCCGCTCTAGCCTCGACTATTTAAAAAAAAGGAGCTGATCGCAGATCGTCAGTCACAAAATTTTCAACAATGGAGAAGGTTGAGACCCGCGCAGTGATCAATTTTTTTACTAAGGAAGGCAAGAATGCAAAAGCGATCCATGAACGCATGGTTGCAGTGTACACCGACACCACCCCTTCCCATACAACCATTGCTCGCTGGAAAAGGAAGTTCCGCCATGGTCGAGAGTCTCTTGAAGATGGCCCCCGTCCATGACACCGGTCAGACGTGACCAACCAGTACAATGTTACCCGTGTGGAGACGATGATCCTCGAACATCGACAAGTGAAGGTCGAAGAAATCGAGCAGGAACTTGGAATATCACATGGAAGTGTTATCAACATTATCCACGACAATTTGGCCATGACAAAGGTTTCTGCCCGTTGGATCCCTAGAAACCTCACGCTCTATGATCGACTTCAACTTCATCAAAGTCCATAAGGCCAGAGTTGCACAAGCTGCCCTACGCAAATGCGGATTCGCGGAGCCCAACCATCCCCCTACAGTCCAGATCTGGCCCCTAGAGACGCTTTGGCCAACTGGGATCGTTACAAGAGACGACTCAGTCAATACGCGCCAGCTGACCTAAGCGAGGCGTCATTGGAGGAGATAGACGGGGAGCTGGAGAGGATAACTTAGTTCATACTAGAAACGGACCGCGAGAGCATGCGCAAAACTTAGTATAAAACACCTCCTCAGCCGAGATGGACAGAAGTCATGTGAGAGATCGCTCGCGTTCACAGAGAAGTGTACGAAGAGATAAGACGGGAAGGTCCTAACCGGGAAAGAAGCTCGCTCCTTCGACACCTAAGCACAGAACTAAAAGAGGTTATCAACCTCCAACAGGACGAAATTTGGAACAACCTGATAGCCAAACTCGATAGCGAACTCAACCCGGCTAAGTTCTGGCGTCAACTCGAGAACGTAAAGGGACTAAGATCAAGAACAAAGGCTCAAATAAAAGAGAACGGAGACTATATAGAGGACCCGGCGGTTCTGGAAGAGAGATTCAGAAATTTGGGGAAAAACGTCTTCAGGATCACCCCCGAAGAAAACGACGAGTTCGCCTAGGAATTCGAAGGCTAACTGATCGAAAAACTGAATTAAGTTATGCACCGCACGCACCCACAACATTAATTTGACAAAGGCAGGGAGGTGGCGGGCCACGGCCGTCCAATAACACCAGAGGAGGTCATGGCCACTGTAAGGGCCTTCCAATAAAAGGCACCAGGCTGGACGGGCATCACCAGAAACAACTTCGTAAATGCCCCACAGCAGATCATTCGTGGAATTTCAAACATCTACAACGCTTCCCTGAATACGGGTTACTTCCCTAAAGGTTTTAAGATTTCTAAATTAATCTTCACACCCAAGGAAGGTAAACCCCCTGATCAACTGGTAAATTACAGGCCAATCGCCCTGCTGGAAATCGTTGCGAAAGTCTACGAGAAGCTCCTGTCTGACAGGCTTTAAGAACAACTAGCCGAGCTAGGAGCTCACAACCCGCAGCATCACGGGTTCCGCAAGGGACGAGGAAACGAAACATCCCTCGCCCTCCTAACGGAGGAACTCGCTTGCAGTAAAGCTGAGAGAAGGTACCTAGACGTGGTGCTGCGGGATGTAAAGAAGGTCTATGATAAGGTATGGTTGAGAGGGCTACAATTCAAGATTCTCAACCTCCAGCTAAAACCACTCCTGGAAAGGGTCCTTTGTAACTAGGTTACGGATAGGAGAGCTCAAATCACGATCGAGGGCTGCAAGGCACCCGAATTCGAACTCGTGGCGAGAGTTCCACAAGGCAGGTGTCTGAGTCCTTTGCTGTACCTCGCGTGCACAATTGACCTACCTGCTCCAGTGAGGTTAGATTCGATGTATCTGCAATACACAGATGACATCACTCAAATCGTCCTGAGTCCATTCAGCAACGCTGGAAGCCAAGCAAGGGCGACAGCTGCCGAGATTGACAACATCAATCGCTACGAAAAAAACTGGAAGATCAAAACCAACCACCAGAAGTTCACCATAATTCCCATGAACCACCAGAAAGTGGAGGACACCCTCGTCGACAACGAACTCTATCCGTACTCTAACGAGGGAAAAGTCCTGGGCTTACGACTCTACAAAACAGCTTCCTGGCCCCCGTAAATACCAGTATCCCTAACCAAAAGAGATCTGAAGAAACTTAACCGTTTCCGAAGCCTCAGCGTGCCAAATAAGAAAAAGCTGTACATGGTGCAGGTAAACTCAGTCCTAGTGTACCCGGCTGTGATCACGCAGATGGCAAGCTGTACCTCTCTCAGAACGATGCAGAGGATACATAACAAAGCCACACTGCTGATAAATGACACGCAAAGGATTGACCATATTCGGCAATCGGTTCTACATGAAAGAATCGGACTAAAGCCGATCAATATGAAGATTCGAAGGCTAGGGAGAAATACTTGGGACAAAATCGATCAGGAAATACTCCCAATTATAAAAAACTATATAAACATACGAGGAAACAGAAGACGCGCAGTTGGAAAAACAGCTCTATTCCCAAGCGAAAGAACATGCGCGAGAGAGAACGTACTACCGATATATACATAGAACTATACAAATGAAAATAACCTTAATGAAATGAGGCGAAGTGCCCAAATTCAAACTGAAAATCAAAACGCAAACTAAACTCAAACTAACCTTAACAAAAGGAGGCAAAGTGCTCAAATAAAAATTGAAATAAAAAGAGCGAAATGCCCAAAATAAAAATTTTAAATAAAAAGATGCGAAGTGCCCAAATTTAACTCAATTTAACTCAGTTAAAACTTAAATTAAAGATAATTCATCTTAACTAAAAAAGGCGAAGTGCCCAATTTAAATTTAACAAACACAGAAGTGAAGAAGAACAAATCAACAAAACTAACCAACTATAATAAGAAGAGGAAGATGGATTAAAATAAACGAAAAGAGGCGAAGTGCCCAAACTAATACTTAAACTAAAAATAATAAATAAATAACTTAATAAAATAAACTAGAGATAATTAGCAAAATAAAATACAATTGAAAGGCTTGAAAGCCACGAAGGAGGATAAAATTAAACCAGATAAATATTGACGGAGGAATAAAACTTTATAAACTAAATTATAAGAAAGCATGCTAGTGATGCCTTAACACCAGGGAAACCTAGTAAACATTTTCATATTTTTATAAACCTACCACACATTTCTTCAGTTTCATTATTTAATTAATTTATATTTAGATTTTAGGTAAAGGAGGTAATGACAAAGGTAGGTCGGGGAAGGGCACATGAAAATATTTTAAGAAGGGAAAACTATGCGTTACAAAACTGTATATAATGGGGAGGGTGAGATTTTATATATAAATTTTAGGTAAAGGGAAGGGGGGGGCAAGGATCAATGGAAGACAGGAAACGAGGAAACTATGCGCTACAAATGAAATTAAGTGTCAGTGTGTGCTTCTTCTAATGGCGCTCGACTCGACGACGTCGAGATGTTGGGAGTTCGGTCTCTGGCTGGAGCTGCACACTGATTGCCGGTTTCCTTGCTTGTATAATTACGGCTTTGGCCATTCTTAACCTTCGTTGATCTTTCAACCTAATGATGATCGAGGTGTTATTAGTTAGCTCCTTGCGTTTTGAGACACCTTAAGGGGAGTGAACGTGCCTTTTTATTGCTCCGTCTTGAAGGTGAGCTGTCAACCGCCTTGATAGGGTTGTGGAGGTTACGCCGATGTACTTGGAGTTGCGGTATTCGCAGTCACCGACTTTGCATGAACATTCATACACGCCGTTGGTCTCCTGGAGCTCACCTATATGCAGAAGGTTTTGTAGAATATAATTAGGTAAATATTTATATTCGTGTCGATGGTGTCATGTTCTGATGATGACCCACTGCGGTCGAAAGACGTCTAGGAATAAAATATGTCCTTTGTGGCTACGTTCTCTCTCCTCGAAGATCCTGCTAAGAGACTTGTAAGGCAAATCAAGGAGAAATTGTAAGTCAAAATCAATAACTGCCGCAACTGTAGACTTTAATAAAAATATTACTGCAAGGCAAAAGCAAAATTATTCCGTTTTCTCTTTCAATGTGATTTAATGGATTCATTTTCATCATTCTCTCGCGCTACTTTGAGATATATATATATATATATATATATATATATATATATATATATATATATATATATGGGTGGGCCGTAAGTTTCCATACATAGGAAAAATAACATTTTTACTATGGACAACCATTTTTATTTATATAATGTACTCTACATAGATAATGCCCATTCACAGAATTCCATCCTTCTATCCGGGTCGTCGTCTTCACTCAAATGCTGTGTCATATGCAATTTGTATGGATGTCATTTGTTTGCTTTCAAAATGCGCCTGATACTCGATCTGCTGACACCACTTTCTGCAGACAACCGTCGTGTACTTCTTCTGGGACTCCGTGTAAGCGCTGTAAGTATCGTAGCTGTTGTGTCTTCATTGGTGGCTATATGTCTTGGACCTCTTTGCGTTCGATCTGCACCTTTTCAAATTTTCTGAAACTTGTTAATAAGTTTTGCCACAGTGTCGTGTGCGATGCTTGTTCCATGTTTTCTGTTAAATTTCCTTGCAACCATGCGACTGCTTCCCGACCCAGCCATCAGTATGATCTCAATTCGTTGCTCTTTCGTCAAACGCATATTCTAGGGTATCTGAAACCTAAAAAAACTTATAAATTTGCCTATGTATGGAACTTACGGCCCACCCTTATATATATATATATATATATATATATATATATATATATATATATATATATATATATATATATATATATATATATATATATATATATGCGTGTGTTTTTCGTAAAGTTTGCTGTCGTTTTATTTTTGTTCGCAAATTGGGAAGGGTAAAATGAAGAAAATGGATCATTAAAAGTTCTGAATCTCTTTCCTTCTCTATTTCTCTATTATGCTTACAAACTTATGCATGTATAACTCTTCATATGGTTATGTATATTAACTTATTTATTTCTACTCATTCTGTATGGCAAGGAGTTTGCTGGCGGTTTTTCATTTAATATTTTAAAATGGGAAAAAGCATATGGAGTTTCCGAAAGAACTGATAAAATCAAAGAGTTCCAAGGTATTGGAAAACTCTCTGGACACAGATAAAATGCATATTTTATTGAAATATTAATAAATAGAATCTTCTGTGTGATTTCCACCTTTTGTGATACAAAGCGTATCGAAATTGGCCTTTAAATGTTGGAAATCACATTGAAGATTTATTTATGATTATTTAAATTAACTAAAATGAAGTCCAAGTTAAATAAAGTGTAATTTCTTTTATTAAAAATATTCATCTTGAGCTTATTTATCTTATTAAGGCGCAATTTCGTCTCCTCAGCCAGATGGCTGAACGGCCGGTTACTCGAGTGATTAGGCTGTCATCTTTAGTTTTCCGAAATTCTTTTTTTTTTTAAATCAAAAACATTGTTTTCACCCTTAAAACATGACAACATACGAACTTGCGAGAGAAAGAATAATGTCTGGAGTTTTTTTTTACCACTGGAGTAGGTTTTCAGAGGAATTTGCATTGAAACGTGCGAGTGTTTCATATATGCAGTTCCTGATACAAAGGCAGAAACATTATTATCTATAATGAATCCTTGCCAGAGATGCCCTTATAAACATTTGACTTTTAAACACTCGCATAATTTTAAAGATCCAGAAACAGGTGCCCACACAAACCAAAGAGAGTCGCTTTGGGCCAAGGCGAAAATAGGGAATAAGAAAGAATGTGGAACCACACATTCGCTGATCAATTCCTATATGTGCAAGTTTGTATAGAGGAAACGAAATAAAAGAAAAGACTTAGTTGCTCAAATTTACAAAGACATTGTAAAGTCTTATTTATCCATTGAATAATGTTTATCTTTTCTTTTTTTCCCTGGCTGTTATTTTTATAGTTGTCTCTTAATCGCCCACCAAACCCTCCAAATAATTGCTACATACGAGGGGCGGTCAATAAGTTTTGCGAATCGGTAGGGCAAATCAGAGGAAGGGGGATGGCTATTTGTTGGGATGTTAGGACAAGATATGGCAAGTCGGGACCTGCAGCCGCACGCTCCTGCCTCGCCTATTTAAGAAGCAGTAGCTGATCGCAGATCGTCAGTCACAAATTTTTCAACAATGGAGAAGGTTGAGCACCGTGCAACGATCAAATTTTTGACCAAGGAAGGCAAGAATGCAAAAGAGATCCATAAACGCATGGTTGCCGTGTATACTAACACCACCCCTTCCTATGCAACCATTGCTTGCTGGAATAGGGAGTTCCGCCATGGTCGTGAGTCCCTTGAAGATGACCTCCGTCCAGGACGCCCGTCAGACGTGACCAACGAGGACAATGTGGCCCGTGTGGAGACGATGATCCTCGAAAATCGACGGGTGAAGGTCAAAGAAATCGAGCAACAACTTGGAATATCACATGGAAGTGTTATCAACATCATCCACTACAATTTGGCCATGACCAATGTCTCTGCCCGTTGGGTCCCTAGAAACCTCACACCCCATGATCGACTTCAACGTCGTCAAAGTCCACAAGGCCAGAGTTGCACAAGCTGCCCTACGCGAGTGCGGATTCGAGGACCTCAACCATTCCCCCTACAGTCCAGATCTGGCCCTTAGCGACTACTTTTTATTCTGCCAGCTCAAGGCTGCACTGCGTGGACGCCGGTTTGGGGACGATGAGATGCGCAGCTCGCTATCCAGGAGTGGATTGAACAGCAGTCGGGAGATTTCTGGTTGTCGGGAATTCGAAGCCTCAAGGACAAGTGGCGCAAGTGCATTGAAGTCGAGGGTAGTTATATTGAAAAATAATAAAAAACTTTCCCTCATATCTCGTTTCCTTATATCCGAATTGCAAAATTATTGACCACCCCTCGTAGGAATGATCCCATCCCTGGATTCCCGCGCATGGGAACGGCAGTTTAGCTTCCACAGCCAGCCGTTCAGCTGAGGAGACGAAATGGCGCCATAATTAGAGAAATGATCCCTTAATTTACTGAAAACCTAACTCGTGTGAGAATATATTACTACCAAACATGTCGAAAATTAAACTAGGCAAGAAACAAATAATGATTTCCTTTATTTACAAAAGAAAACAACATTTTTCAAAAAATCTAAACGTAGAGTGTGATTTAGCCCATAGTAGATGTGCGTTCATACTTTTTAGCGCATTCTTATATTTTTTTTTCTTTCGGAAAAAAAAGTGTATTGAAAGCAAGGTGGGAAGAGATATGAAATATAGATTTACACAGATACTTTATACTGGCAGAGAGTGTGCTGTGTATTTACTACAGTCGTCCCACACAAAATATCTGTTCTATTTAATATTATATGTTATTGCGAAATTATTGTCGCAAATTTGTCGCGCTCGTCGGTTAAGGGTTAAACACGAAATTTAGTTTGACTATCCTGAGTTACTTAATTTTCATTACTCATTGAGAAATGCTTGAAATGACTGTTTCTGGCAGAAAAGTTAGATCACGTGACAAGATACATATACAAAATGGATATGAATTTATCTTTGATTGAGCTTGCTGTGTTAAGTAAGTGTGCAGGTTTGACTGGTATTTTTTTTCAATGCATAAATAGTATTAGTACAGTAAAGTACCTGTCGCAAATGGCTATAATTCCATGAATTGTCCATACTTACACCCAGACATTGATCATAAATAATACATCACCTGTAATTGAGCTGTCTAGTCAATAGAATTCTAGATGATTAATGTGCAAATTTTAATTTTAAGACAACACATTGAGTAAAAAAGAAATTTTAATCTTGAATTTATTGAGGCCCCTACAGATTGTGAGGCCCTAAGCTATAGCTTATTTAGCTTGTACCTAAATCCGGCACTGGTATGATTCCTACTCTAAAATAATAATAGTAATAATAATAAATTATTTTTCTAAGCGAACACTACTCTTTTATAGTCTTGCTTAACAATAGCTTCACCATTCTAAATTATTTACTTTTTAAATTATAAAATTTAATTTTTAATTTTTTTAATACTGTTAATAAAAATAAAAGGATTATTTCTTCTTAATTAAATAATTTTTGTAGTAATCAAGCCTATTGGTAGGAATGATGCTACAGTAGCACCTGAATATCTTACTCGCTTTAGCACTTTTGTACTATTCGGAGAAATCTATCATTGCAGAGACACCGAATTTGCTTTGGTCCAGGCAAAGATGATCAAGTCATCTAGAGATAGTCAAGGAACAAGGGAAAGAAATAGAACAAAGAAAGAGAGGGGGTCAGGAACAATATGCTCGTGATTTAGTGGCTTAGGGAGGCAAATAATACCAAGTCGCAATCAACCTGGCTTTTGGGCACTGGCGGTCTGCCTAGTGGATATGGTTGTTCCATTGTTCAATCTTGTTTCTTTTTCTATTGTTTAATCTTGTTTCTTGTTCCATTGTTTAATCTTGTTTCTTGTTAAATTGTTTAATCTTTTTTTGTTGCATTATTTAATCTTGTTTCTTGCTCCCTTGTTTAATCTTGTTTCATGTTCCATTGTTTAATCTTGTTTCTTGTTCCATTGTTTAATCTTGTTTCTTATCCATTGTTTAATCTTGTATCTTGTTCCATTGTTTAATCTTGTTTCTTGTTCCCTGGTTTAATCTTGTTTCTTGTTTCATTGTTCAATCTTGTTTCTTTTTCCATTGTTTAATCTTGTTTTTTGTTCCATTGTTTAATCTTGTTTCTAGTTCCATTGTTTAATCTTGTTTCTTGTTTCATTGTTTAATCTTGTTTCTCTTTCAATTAGTAAATCTTGTTTCTTGTTCCATTGTTTAATCTTTTATTGTTCCATTATTTAATCTTGTTTCTTGCCCTCTTGTTTAATCTTGTTTCATGTTATATTGTTTAATCTTGTTTCATGTTCCATTTTTTAATCTTGTTTCTTGTTCCATTGTTTAATCTTGTTTCTTATCCATTGTTTAATCTTGTTTCTTGTTCCATTGTTTAATCTTGTTTCTTATCCATTGTTTAATCTTGTTTCTTGTTCCATTGTTTAGTGTTGTTTCTTGTTCCATTGTTTAATCTTGTTTTCTTGTTCCCTTGTTTAATCTTGTTTCTTGTTCCATTGTTCAATCCTGTTTCTTGTTCCATTTTTTAATCTTGTTTTTTGTTCCATTGTTTAATCTTGTTTCTAGTTCCATTTTTTAATCTTGTTTCTTGTTCCATTGTTTAATCTTGTTTCTTGTTCCATTGTTTAATTTTGTTTCTTGTTCCCTGGTTTAATCTTGTTTCTTGTTTCATTGTTCAATCCTGTTTCTTGTTTCATTGTTTAATCTTGTTTTTTTTCCATTGTTCAATCTTGTTTCTAGTTCCATTGTTTAATCTTGTTTCTTGTTCCATTGTTTAATCTTGTTTCTCTTTTAATTTGTAAATCTTGTTTCTTGTTCCATTGTTTAATCTTGTTTTTTGTTCCATTGTTCAATCTTGTTTCTAGTTACATTGTTTAATCTTGTTTTTTTTCCATTGTTCAATCTTGTTTCTAGTTCCATTGTTTAATCTTGTTTCTTGTTCCATTGTTTAATCTTGTTTCTCTTTTAATTTGTAAATCTTGTTTCTTGTTCCATTGTTTAATCTTGTTTTTTGTTCCATTGTTCAATCTTGTTTCTAGTTCCATTGTTTAATCTTGTTTCTTTTTCTATTGTTTAATCTTGTTCCTCTTTCAATTGGTAAATCTTGTTTCTTGTTCCATTGTTTAATCTTGTTTCTTGTTTTATGTATTATGTTAAAATAAATAAGGAAGCATTTCAATGATGAACACCAATCTGTCTGATTAGATAGAATCCTACTGGAAGCTTCTCATGGTTGGTATAGTTTCACTTTTGTGCCTACACCAGTGTATGTTAGATACTTCGAGAGTAAATATAGGGCAGTTATTTCATAGAAAGAGGCTTTAAACGGTGTTAATTCTTTGCACTACACGTACAGGTGCCAATCTTACCGCACTTCAAGATCTCGTTTACTTATCATCGTATGGTAAATGTTTTGTAATCTTATTTAGTAAAAGTAAATAATAAATTCGCAAGTCATTGAAAAATATAATGAATAGTACTCGATCCAAAACGGAGCCTTGGAAGAAACCTCTGGCGAGGATGACCATTCGAATTTCTCGCTTTCCAAAAATACTTTAAGTTATCAATTTAAACCAATGGCCATTTCATTTTGGAGCTATTAATCTTGTGTCTCTTTATCTACATATGATTTAGCCTTACAATACTTTCTAAATTTACTAAGAAACGACTATTTTCTAAATATTTTATTAAATTCCTTTAATGACTTTTTTAGGGTAGGCGAAGTTTAGAATATTATGTGATTTAAATCAACAAATTTAATTAAAGAGAATAATCTTTTCTAATACTATATTGACTACCGTGACTGAAACCTTTGTCTTGAAAGTATTCGACACGTATTGCATTTACGAAGGACCCGATTAAATTCCAAAGAGAGAAATCTAATAGGCCTGTAACTTTATGAGTTCTCGGAGACATTTTAAAAATAATAATTATTTGGGTTAGTTAAAATTACCACAAATAACCCCATCATTCAGAAAAAAATCGAAATGAATGATTTCTAAAAGAAAGAGAACATCTAATTATTAATCTAAGATAGGCATAGGTGGTGAACCTCTTTGAGTATGCGTGCCAATACCGAGTAAATACTTTGTAAAACTACCTCTGGGTTCAATTTGCGATGTTGAAGAAAATTTTATTTTTGAAGTTTCAGGTGACAGTTTGATTTCTAACAAATTATTTCCAGATATATCGATGACCATAATAAAATGTATTTTATCAAGGCTAAACCTCAAGAGATATCATATATTTTGGATTTGAATTCGTTAAAGAATCACTGAGCTTCGCGTCTCGCAAAAATTACAGGCCTTGATATAACCCCACTACTCATGCTGTAGATTAATATGGAAATAGCTAGTATTGTTACCACTAGCATTACTCAAAAGCTTATCTTTACTTACTAACTTGTTTTAGAGATCTACACTGCTAGATTTCCTTCTCCCGTCCTTTCTTCGTTCCCTTGAAATCAATCTAGTTTCACAATATTGAAACGAGTCATATTTTCTGCTTCAGCCCTGTTATTTCCACTGATTGAGTTGCCAAATGTCACCTTTCATTTATTTTCCTGCTACTTAAGTTCAGGAATTTTTATCTCTATATAACGATTGTTTCCGTTATATCTTTATCTCTTGCACTTGTGTGGATTCCCTTAATAAATAATGTTTTTGCCACTCACCATATTGCTAAACTCCTTTTCACTCCTCTCATTGCAGATGACACTCAACAACAAAAGACATATTGTGTTTCCTTCGGACCTATACTTGCAAACTATTCTCACAAACTCAAATCAGTTTCTCTCCACAATTTCATTAATACCAGATCAAATGTTCGACTCATTTTTTTTTTTGATAAATGCCCAGAAACTCCTGCCTTCCTCACTCTTCATTTACACTCATGCTATATTTTCTCTGCACCTGCCCTCCTAATATACAAGGTAAACGGGTAGATTTGGATATAAAATAAATACAGCAAAGGAGTGTATTATTACTGATCGTGAGACTAACGATAATGACTAAAACAACACATCCGGTCTCTCATGAGTCTCGTGTGGGCAGTCCGAGCAAGTCAGGCCCAAGGCGTTCGCTCGTTTCATTAACGACTAAATTATCTGCGGTAAAATAGAAAGTGCCAATGAATGAGAATTAAAGCCATAATGAGAAACGTAATGACTTGTTCCCACCAATTACTTGGCTTACAAATAGAAGTAACCGTTGCATCTCTTCATGTGCTCTAGGGGTCATTAACAGTTTGTACCCACTCTCCGAGTATACTAGGTATGCCAGCCTAATTTCTATTGGTTTCTTGTAATAAAGCCTTTAGTAGGAAAATAACATATAGTTAAATTCTGGAACGTCTTATAATGATAACAGCAAAGTTTGATTTATTAATCTGTATATATGTCTATGGGTGGATCTCGTTTCTCGTAAAAAGTAATTCCAGTTTGCAATGTTAACAAATGACTTTGAGGCGATTTTTTCTGGATAATTTCATTCCATTATCAAAACATCAATTTAGCACGATAGCATTTGTTATCACTCTCTTTTTCATCTTTTGCTTTAAGCGTTACCTATCATTAATTTCCGTGTGTTTATCTTCTCCTCATTCTTTGGCACGAGCCAACCTTCTCTCAATTAATTACATAAACATCTTTTTATAATAAATAAAGTTGTCCAGTTAAGCAAATGAGTGTGTAACCGATGATGTTCTCGTCCTGTTATCTGTTTTGCCCAAATCTCCTCATCCCTTTTTGTATTCTCTATTCGCATACTAATTTACTTTTCATACCCTTACATCCTCACTTTTTGGTTAAAGTTTGCTTTGGGGTGAATAGAGGTAAAAAAAATATATAGTGTTTGGTGACTAGTTAAAATATTTTAACTGCCCAACCACAAATACTGGTATGTACCTGGAGATGACATTACAAGTTAACTAAATATATTTGGATCAGCAGCCATCTATATAAAAGAAAAGAAGTGCCAAATAACCAATTTATTCACATAAAATATCACAATAAAATATTAAAATAAATATTTCCCCTTACTCATTCTGTTGGTCAATATTTTCTTCATGGGTTTTGGAGCATGTTAAACTTTAGCCTTCTCACTATAATCCACCTTCATAGTTTTAAATGGTAGATTTAAAAGTTTTTCCAGAATAATTTGGTATGCTCAGCAGGAACAATATTTTAATTAATATCAAAATATTCCGCATTTCTCTAAGAGCTACCTCAAAGCAATACGTGTAAACAGGCGGGGTCCACGGTGCTGTGTGGGCTATTTCCTAAAGGCCCATTATTTGCTGAGTTCAACACTAGTTGGTGCAAAAGATCTTAAGGGAGAAAACTAACGGGTGTCAAACTACATGGGACAATCTTTATTGCACAGGTGTAGCGGTATTTCGGTAATGTGACTGGGTTAAATCAACGAAATTTCGCCAGGCAGTAGTGTTTTCAGTACAGGGGAAAAAGGGAATCCAATTTTTTTGGAGTCTTTTAATTAAGTTCTTGGCAAAACTTCTAAAATACTTTATAATACTCGAAAGATCTGATCTTAATAATTTATAATTTTACAAGGAAATGTATAAACATGAAGAATCAAAATTAAATTCGCAATAATCATTTTCCAGACGTTGTACTAACATGAACTAGTGACCAAGAATCATAATGTTTCCAGGAGAATTGATTTTCGAAAATAATGCTGGGTACGGTTACTTATTTTCTACCTATACTTTCATATTTATCAGAACGGATCTAAGGGCAGTGCTTATTAATTATGCTGAATTTACATTTTTTTCTCAAAGTCTTTACATTTCTGAAGTAGGAAAAAATGAAAAAGACAATGTCGCCTCACCGCTTGTTTCGAAGTAAGATTGTCGTTCTCTTTTATTAAAATAAACTTTGCTATATGTATATCGTGGTATAAAGGCCTAGTTGGCGTACGTAGGTTTGTTACGTACTTTAATAACTGCGTTATTTCGTTTTCTCTAAGGGTGCTTATATTACTTTACTTTATTTAATATTTTGCTTTACTGCTTTAATCAAGGAGGAATTCTATAGCCATGTGCAGCGTTTCGAGGATTGAGTTAAACACTTCTAACCAAAAATATATCTTTAATTGCAACATAAAAAAATGAAATACTAAAATCAAACTTCATCTCCATAAATAAAAGAGTCTACTTGAAAATTACTACTTTAAAAATTAATATTAAGTAATGGTCGACACCAAGCTCACTTTAATAATGTGCGTTAATTGACACACAAAAATATATGAATTTCTTTACCTTTAAAAAAATAACACAAGTGAATCCGCTGTGGGATGACCTTGCCTTTGGATCTTATGAAGTCGGGAAAGTGGTTTGCGGTTCGACGCATGGGTGTGGTCGCAGATACCCCGGTTACTTATTTTCTACCTATACTTTAATATTTATCTGAAACGGATAAATATGATTTCGGTGAGAGAGGTGGTTGGCGTTAGGCATGTTGTCTTAGTCAGCTGATTTAAGCAACGGGACCGTGCAGGTAGGCATTTTCCAATCTTCAGGTTAATCTTGAGATGCTTCGCACTGACGAGCGATGATCAAAAGTAAATCCTTTGACGAATGGAGGGGGTGGGGGTTGAGGGAGTTCACTTTGAGTATTCCTCAATGGTTAGGACTATCTATGTTTTTTTGCCGAAAACCAAGATAGGGGGTTTCTCTGACGAGAGATGTATGAGAGTGATTCTCAATACTCTCTGTTGTGACCACCAGGAAGTGACTCTTGATAAACTTCTTCTTAGGTTCTGTTCGATTTCCTTTGTGCAGAGCCCTGCCGCCGGACTTTGTCGTTTCGATGTCTAACTCGATCTCCACAATGGTGAGGGATATCTCTTGTTTTATTGGAAAACTGAGAGAGGGGGTTTCTCTGACGAGAGATGTATGAGAGTGATTCTTAATACTCTTTAGTGTGACCACCAGGAACTAACTCTTAATGAACTTCTTTTTAGGTTCTATTTGATTCCCTTTGTGCCGGGCCCTGCCGCCGGACTTTGTTGTTTCGATGTCTAACTTTATCTCCTCGTTCTTATCCAGTTATTCGCATATATACTTCACCGACCCACTGGGGGTAGGAGAAGGGGGGGATAAGGGCTTATGTATTAAGCCTTTCTCCTATAACAAAACTTTTCCAAGCGTCTTCACTTAGCCATAAAGGCATCTTCTGTCTTTCGTCGCAGCTCCTATAATTTCGTCTATTATGCGAAACTCGATCACAAATCTTAGGGGAAATTGTGAGCCTGTTTAAACATTGTTATTACACTTACTCTCCTCCCCTTCGTATTATTTATGCAGACTGGGACAGAAATATGTTGATTCGTACTTCTTGGAGTTGAATGTCGCGTCTGGTGGCCAGCGGGTTAAGGAAGGAGAGGGGAAGTTAAAGAATCGGGTTACACCACCTAGCGTCGGGACGCTGCGGTAGCCGAACAGGGCCTCTGTTTTTAGGGTGGGATATCGACTTCCCCACAATGTATATGTAAACATATATAAAAAAAAATCGTTGATGTACCCTAAATGCATAGAATATTGACCGACCGGTAATTTAATTTGTATTTATGCGACTAAAACGATATTGTATCTTTCGATTACGCAATCAATAACTTCCTTAGATTTTTTTGCACTTGTCTTTGAGCTAAGAGAGACCTTGCAATGGTAACCACGTAGACAAGTCTTCCCGTAATTATAGTAATAGTAGGACAGAAAAAAATAAATAAACATCCGTTTTTAATAATACACAACTTTAATGAGTGTGTAGGTATTAGCCTCCTTGTTCTAAGTTTAGACCAGCCATTTTCCTTACGGCTATGTGAGGGATAGTTTACTTGATCTCGTCTAATAAAAAGTGTTCCATAAAGTGCGCCGAATCTGAATTGGAGACACTTGTGTATTTTTTAGTTTGAAGTCATGCTTTAATTATGTTTGCTATTTCTTTTTATTCTTATTAATAGTGTTTTGTTTGTTTTTCCAAATACTTGTTTGGAATGCCTTATGGAGCACTTTACAACTGAGCATACGCGTACAAAATTCAAATTATGCAGCATCTTCAGCCACTTGAACACGGGAGGCGGAAGCAATTTACTGACTGGGTTGTGGAGAGACTTGCGGCGGACAAAAATTTGGCAAAGAAAATTAACTTGAGTGACGAGGCACTCTTATACTTGAATGAATTTATCAATAAACAAAAATGCCGGATTTGGGGAAATGAAAATCCTCGAATAATGCAAGAGCGTCAAATGCATCCACTGGAAGCGACTCTGTTGTGTGTTTTTAGGGCAGTTGGATTGCTTGGGCCGTTCTTATTTAAAGATGATTAGGGAAATACAGTTACCATTAATGGAGAACGTTACCGAGACATGATATCTACTTAGTTATGGCTGAACTTAAAAGATACGAAGATTGACAAACTCTAGTTCAGTCAGATGGAGCGAGCTGAAAACTTCACGCAAAATGCTTGTATTTATCGACGAAAATTTTCCACAATGAGTGATATTCTTGCATGGTGACCAGGAATGGCCACTAAGGTCCCACGATCTTACCCTTGTATTCCATACCTATATAAGAGACATAACTCATTATAAATATGTAGAATATAACCATATTTATAAATATTCCTTTTAATTACTCAGCTTTCAAATTTGGTGCCCTTAATGGAACACCCTTTAGTAACCGGGCTGGCCTTGAGAGGATCCTATGTTCTTTGCTAGTCCTTGTTCTGTAGCTCTCAATTTAAAGTTTTCTTTTACCCAATGTCACCAGATTGGACATTAGCTATTTTAACTTAAAATCTTTACAATCTGCAACAAACTAATTAATTGAGACATTTTAGCGATCTCGAAGCGCAAAAACAGAGGCTACCATCTACGCTAGAGTAGTTAGAACCGATTTTCAAGAAAGAGAGATTAAATAAACTGGTAATGTGTGAAATGTATGTGCCCTAGGTTGGTCAAAACTTGTCCTTTATACACATTTTGAATGACTTTTAGAGCCATTCTCTGATTTCCCACCCACAATGGCACTGCTCTGATAATATATTTAATGAAATCGAGTTCGTTCTAGGATAAAATATGTTGTTAAATTTAGGACAAGTGAAATGTTTAAGATTAAAAAAGGCTATAGGGAAAAGAGAAGCACTGAAAGTATTAATGAACTTCACACACCATTGTGGTAGCGCCATTATTTCTTTACTGGTCATTAGTTACGCCAACAACAGAGCTAATCGTCATGGCCAAGCTGAAAGATGCGTCTTCACTAAATAGCAACATTTTTTTCCATTTGAACATGCAGTGGCTCCACAAGCTTAAAAATAACTTATCTGGCCGCTACTTTAACATTGATGGCACAGCCAGATTTGTGTGGTGAGACAAAGCGTTTGCGATTTAGTAACACCACTATATTTTTCCGTGTAAAGTAATAGAACTATTGACATAAAGAGCGACTTTCAATGTAGCGTGGATTAAAATAAGCTTTGTTTGTAACGTAAATAGTGGTCTGAAAAAGTTTAAGGCACCAAAAAGTACCTGCTGGCACCACGTGCTGCCGTCGTGTGAATGTCACCTAGGCACTTTCTTTGTCGAAAGTGCCTAGAATATACTTTAGTGTAGCAGGCAAAACGAAGAATATAATTCGTAAAAAAGATGATATTCCTGTATCATGACTGTTCTTAACAGTAATAAGAGAAATTATAAATAATATACTCATTTTCTCGGCAACTTGCCTAAGTTTACCAACAACTATCACTCGTTAGCCAAAAGAGTGGAAAGTGGAAACTCTAACAAAGTGCTGTTTTCGCAATTGTGGAAGATGTTTCTCGAAACTAGTGCCTTTAGAGCTGTATTTTGCAATTAGCTTATTAGACCCGTAAAGTGGTGTCCCTTTGCATAACTCCAACACCGTGGCATTCCTTTAGTCAAGTAGGAGATGACATCTCATTCATTAGTGGAACTAGTTGGTCGTGCCAACAGAGGAAAGAAACTCCTGGAATAATCATTCCTTCGAACCATTCTTGGTTTGCTTCAAATTCAGAATGATTTCTCCTCCAAACGCTCAATGGCTCTCTATCTTGCTTGACATCTTCATTCCAATCCCATATGTTTTTATTGCTTCTGATATCATACTTTAATTTTCTTTTCAATCCTTTTTTTCTTACAGAACTAGAGCCTTCGATGATTGTCATTGCTTCCAAAACTGTCAAACTATAACATATCCTTCCAAACTACTCCGTAATAGGAACGAATATCCAATTTGTTGAACAGGAATGTATGTATCTATTTTCATTACACAGCTTCCTTATTAACAAATACTTCGTACAGCGTAACATATTTAATCGTAAACGACCCACTTCATTTTGAAATTCTTCTTGTTTTTCCCATTAGGAAAATATTGATATTAATACCTATATTATTTCCTAGTCAGATTAATTAACTTTTGAACTGTATGCTACACTTATCATTAATTCATATTTTTATCGTTACATTAGATTCTGATTAAGAGCAAGTTTAAATTGGCTCTACCTATATTTCTCCTTGTAATTAAATCGCGGGAATCTTTTTGGCTTTCCTTTTGTTACAAATGAAGCGAATTTCATCATTACATTTGAGATCACCC
The DNA here is from genome assembly GCA_963969495.1 of Ceratothoa steindachneri. Classification (NCBI taxonomy): domain Eukaryota; kingdom Metazoa; phylum Arthropoda; class Malacostraca; order Isopoda; family Cymothoidae; genus Ceratothoa; species Ceratothoa steindachneri. Next base: position 149,464,444 of record OZ018318.1, read on the forward strand.
ATAAATTTGATTGAAATTATAAACAGCATTTTGGTTCCTATTCACAACTTCATAGTAATTTATATCATTTTAGTTAGTGCGAAATGGTGGAGATATGTGTACTTGGTATTTGTTCAAATTTAGATGTTGGAACGAAGGAAAATATTTATTTTTTTTAAATTCTCTGAAAATGTAATTATTGGGCTGAATAAACGGAATAGAGTATGAAAATCGCATTCTTTGGCTATTAAAGTTTCAACGAAAATAGTAAACAGGCTTGTAAAAAAAGATCATTAAAACTATTTAATTAAAAATGCAAAATAGCGAAATTTATGGTACTCTTGTTAAAGTAAAACACTGCCGTTATTTTGCCTGGAACTAATACTCACTATCCAATCACCGTATGTCTCCATTTAATCAAATGCCATACTCTCGCATGAAAGACGCTTGGGCTACCACTGAGCCATATTGAACTAAAGACGAAATCTAATATATTTAAAAGTACCGATGAAAAAAGTACCAAATTACTAGCCAAATGTCTTCTTACATTCTGACATATTAATTAAAATTCTAATTTGAAGTTTTCATTGTACTATTAAAGTACAAGATGAGTTAAATAAGCCTTAAAAACGTACCGAGCGAAAGATTAAAAAGGCATCTACCTCCGCCTCATATAATGACAATTAATTGAGTTTTAATATGAGTTTATGTCAGCCTTTTATGTCAGCTATTTTCCTACTCTGATTTAAAATTAAAAATCTTATACGGTTCAAGCATCGTAATTTCACGAAAAGTTTATGAACATTTTTATTTCAGATACATTTAGTAGTGTAATAAGCACAATTTACAAGATACAGTCAACCATATTTATCACGGATATTGCATATTGTATATACAATTTTCTGAAATATGGTTACAAGGGACGTTCAGACATCATATAGATGAAGAATATTTTGATCAAAACAGCCAGCAAAAATGAAGGTTTCCTAAGAAGGGAAGAATTATATCGTAAAAGAAATTGGTGAAGGAAAGACTCAATTAAAGATCATCGTAATGTGAAGAAAGTTGTAGAGAATGGCATTCGGCCAAGAAAGAAAAGGGTGTAACCAGAACATTGAGCTGTTGCTATAGTGTAGGAAATTAATATATCCCACTCTACAAGTTAACATAGCGCTAAATACAATTATATGGTGGTGGTTTAAGGAGAAAAGAGGAGCTGAATCGTGTAACTTTGTGTTTACAGGATGAATGGGCTAAATATGTACAGATCTTTGTATTAAATGATATTTACACTGCTTATACCTAAGTATATGTAGGTACACTTTGCGTTAAGTTAATATTACACACAACACATCATGAATAGAAACAATCTCTGAAAATGGAAAATAATTAAGATCACAAGAACTAAATAAATAGACTCAACAAATAAAATATTGTAGGTAGCATATAGCTAACGCAAAAACAAACGAATGAAACAAAATTAGCTCATCGAAGTTTTCAAAATACTTCGAGGGTTTGACAATGTTGACTATCGGGATATTTTCACACTGAGTGAGAACAGAACGCGCAATCACGGCTTCAAACTTGAACTGAAGCGTTACAACCGCAATCTGTGTGGAAATTTTTTCACTTACAGTATCTGCGGTATGTGGAACGCACTTCCAGTGGAAGTTGTCAACAGTGAATCTGTTGACCAGTTCAAGTCAAGACTAGACAAAGTCTTGAAAAGTGGCCGTTTAGGGACGCAAAACAATTGAGCAGCCTTGTGCCCGCTCAATTGCTAGTCCAAAGGTACCCTCTTTGAATGGACCGTAAGGTCTCCTAGGGTACCTTCTTTTCTTGTTGTTACTCCTTGTTGTTGACTTCTGAATTCTTACTCTTTTGTCCCGTAACGGTTGTTTTGTCCTTGCGAATACAAAGAGAGTTAATCAAATTTTCGCATAAATTTACACCATAGAGAGAGCTCTGTCAAATCAAAAGGGAAGTGGCTAAAATCCTCATGCTAGCAGCAAAGCCATCTTTCAAACAGCTCTGGCCACTTTCATCTCGAAAGAACAAAGTTTAACGCTCTCGGGAAAATATTTATATTAAGAATATGACCAAAAATTTCATCCTAATAAAAAAGGTCTGTTGTCGCCCTTGACATATATATGAAAACTTATTTTTACAAGGTTATCTTCACGGAGGAATTAAATGCTAGTGGAGGTGCCCAGTGGTTGAAAATGACGCTTGGTTGTCAATTGACGTCAATTTAAGCAGTTCATGTTGTGAAAACAAGGAGGAGGAAGATTGATGATTTGGGATGCAATTGGTGAAGACAAGCTAATAAAACATTTCAAAGTGATGGCGTCAGAATGGATTTGGAGGCATACTGCGAGTTGTTGGGTAAAAACCTTTGACTTTAATCTAAGAGACATCCAGTGAAGATGAAGAAGATATTTGTCCTCATGCAGGTAATGCTCTTAATCATGATTTCAAGTTCTTGCTAAATTGGCTATAGTCGAAAGGATTTATAGGAGACTCAATCATGGAATGGCTTCCAAACAGTTGCGATCTAAATTCAATAGACGTTTAAGAAGATTAAAGTAAATTTATCTACAATAATTACCATTAGGAAGTATTCCAAGAAGCTGCAGAGATGGGTTCTTATGATTTCATCAAAACTGTGACTTCATCAGTAGACAAAAGACTGTTAGGAGGTGTTCATAAGAAGAGTTCATTAGTTTTATAACTCTTGAATAGTTATAATTTAAAATTTTTCATCTACTTTCCCGTCATTGTATTTCTTACAATTTTGTGCTTGATATAAGTTTTTAAATGTGTTATACTTTGGAATTATATGATCTGTAAATTAAAAATCTACGAATGATTTATTGAGATCAATATAGCCAATCCAACAACACTTTGACATATTTTCCTCACAGATGACATTAAGATTTCATATATTCACATTATATTATTTGCTCTTGGTTGTTTAACTCCATGGATAACTTTACAAACTTGCGCCCTTTTTAATAGAGCCTTGGCTATTTTCAATATTTGCATGTAATCTCTAGACAAACTTTACAAAACTAAGCTTAATACCGCATTAAGCGACGACTTTCGGATTTCTTTGTTTTATTCTGATACTTATAAGCTTCTAATTAAAATACAAAATTCATAATATTTTAGGAACTGTTAAATAACGTAATATGTTGTTTGAAATGTATATTTATACTTTTAAGGTGCTCTATTTTCGGCATCATTTATGATTACTTAAAGTTAATAAACCTAATATACATATTTGACATTTCTTACCTTGATGAGGGTCTTCTTCCTCACCAGTCACTGTTGTAGCCCCTAACCAGAACAGCAAAGAAAAATGACAACAAGTAGAGGCGATATGGTTGGCTAATAATAGACAGAATGAGAAAGGCCATTAAATTTCAAAAGGAGAATCACCAAGGAAGACAGTCAATTTACTTTTAAAAGACTGCAAGAAAAAAGCAGATACTAACTCTTCAGGAAGAGTGTTCCAGAGATTTATGATCCTAACTGAAAAGAAACGAGCTCTAATGTCCGTGAAATACCTAGGTACGAAGACTGTCAGTATATGCAAACAAGTGTTCAAGATGGGGGCAATGGCCATTCAAAATTTTCCACACCATAATCAAATCAGATCGCAGCAATCTACCCTTGATAGAGAACAAATTTAGATTTGTTAAACGCTCGATATAAGGCAAATTTATGAATCCTTCAAAATTTTTGGTCCATCTTCTTTGTACAGATTCTAGGAGTTTCAAATCACCGACATAACCAGTATTCCAAAGTACACTTGCAAAATAAATAATGGGACGAACATGAGAAATAAAAAATCAGGAGACCGGCAAACTGTGCCCCTAAGAATATCATTGGCAACTCCACTTGCTTTGCTGAACACTTCTCTGATATGCAAATGAAATTTAAGAGAGGAATCCACCAAAACATAAGATCTCTGAAGGAGGAATAGGACAATTCCCAATAAAATAATCAAAAATAGGTATAGTGTTGGGCCTACAAAAGCAAACTCGAGCACACTTATTTACAGATAATTTCAGACCCCATGACTGACTTGTGCGGTAGAGCAAGGATATGTCATTTTGAAGCGTCTCACTGAAACCAAGAGCCCCAGTAACACCAAGTGGTGAAGCCAGATACAAATTAAGGTCGTTTGCAACAAGGTAAAGTTGCATCTAAGACCAGCAGCAACATTATTTACATATACAAGAAATAATACGTCGAATTACAGAGCCCTAAGGAACCCTACTTGATATATCGACTTCACGACTAGAAGAGCCCTGAACCACAAACTTCACTTTCCTACTACGCAGGAAATCTCTTATCCATCCTAGCAGTGGGTCACCTGTGCCTATCAGAGAGAGCTTTAATAGAAGCAACTGATGGTTAACCACATCAAAGACCTTGCTATTGTCAAACAATAGTACATCAACAGCTTAGCTAAAGTCCACTTAATTGCTGATATAATTATAAGTGCTTAAAAGCTGGCCAGACACAGATAAGCCTGCATGAAAGCCAAATTGGTGAGGCAAAATGATGTTAGTGGCTTGACAAAATATATTAATATGGAAAACAATAATTCTTTCAAGAGACTTACAACAGACTAAAGTCAGGCTGATTGTTCTATAGTTCAAAGTGACTGAATGTATACCACCCTTAAACAATGACATAATATTGCAAGGTTTCCATTCAGTTGGTACCTTTATCGATGTAATGCTCTTGTTAAAGATAAGATAAAGCGGATAAGAAAGAGCTAATGCACATTTCTTAAAGATGATGGAAAGAAAGACATCAGGTCCACAACCAGCTGATAGCACTAATCTTTGAAGAGACTTTAATATTTCCTCTACAGTGGCTTCATTAAGGATCATACGAGCTGCATATATTTGGTGTGGATATGTATTAGGAAAGTTTCCGACAACAAATACGGACACGAATTGGTAGGCCAATAGATTAGCCATTGGTTCACAGTCGCTGTTCTACCTGCCATCTACTCTTAAAGGACCAACTGACGGACGATCAACCTTAGGGTTCTGGTCGTCAATCAAGGATTTTTCATAGAAAGAGACAGCATTATACACATCAAGCATGAAACAGATATTCGCATTCCTGAATTCTAACCATGCTTGAACAGTACTCAAAGAATTTAGCCCATAATAAAATCTTAGAGTCTTGAAATGAATCCCAGCACATTTCTTTTGAGATTGAAGAGCTCGAGAAACTTTTTTAACCCAAGGTGGACATGAGGGACTTTGTGATTTACTAGGTACATATAACTTTAAAGCATTATGCAATATACTAGCAAATTTAGAGTAGCTTTCATGTATATCACAACCAAAAAGTATGTTATCCCAGTCAATCGAGCAAATAATCATTAAGTAAATTGAAATTGCAATGAAACCAGCCAAGGCATAACTTAGAATCGGGCTTGGGTGTCGTTGAGAGAGAACAAACTGAGCAAGTGAATAAAATACCAACATGGCCACATCCAGGGAGAAGTTCTCTGCTAGTTAACTGTAAAACACGGTCATGACTAGAGGTGAAAACTAAATCCAATATATTTCCAGAGGTAACAAAAGTAGGAAAATTCACCTACTGAATAAGGCCTAGCGATAGAAATAAATCCAAGAAGGAGCGACCAACTAGTGTAAAAGCCTGTGGAGCAGGCAGCATCTAGTCAATATCTGTTAGGTTGAAGTTTCCTAGCAGAATGACCTCTCTGGAGGAACAAAGCGAGTCGATATAAGAAAAAGGACAACTATTCTCATCTGAACTATAACTTGGAGGCCTGTATACAACTAAAATATAAATAGTAAATGATTGGAAGAAGGCTCCAAGAGTATTAGGAAATTCATTAAACACATTATTTTACCTAAAAGAGTTTCTAATATACAGACCAACTCCATGCTTACGAAAATCTGAAGGGGAGTCATTCCAAAGAAAGGTATAACCATAAATGTGAACAGATAAAGAAACTGAGGAAGAGAGCCCAGATTCTGTAAGGGCTACAATATCTACACCCACAGAAAAACAAAACAAAGAAACAAGATTAACTTTATTGACAAGGGAATTCAAATTAACATACCAAACAACTACACAAGAATTTAAAAAATTATCTAGTTTTTTTTAAAATTAGTTATTTGAGTTCTAACTGGATTACCCGGGGTCGAATAGGACTGCTCTATAGATCTAACTAGAGTAATGCATTCAGCCGCAGCAGGGACTGGAAGAGAGGCACCCAATGGACGGGCATTTAACCTAAAGAGCGTAGGAATACCACCTGACTGACTACTTGGAGCAGTTATCCCTCTCCTACTCCTCCTCTCCATTCTGTTCTTATAAGTAAGGTCTTTATTAATGAATATGTTGAAATGTTGAGTGTCAGCCAAATTCTTAGAATTAGTCAGAATAGTCAAACGATGCTGTGTGTTGGCTACCTTTGCCCTTATCAGATTAGGCTTAAGGGATAACACATCATTAACAATTACTCAACTAAGGCTAGGGCCAATCAACGACACAACCTCGTTGAATCTTTGCGGAAAATTTTCAAGAGAATAATGCTGTCACGCCTTTTGTCTCACTCATGAAGTGAAGTTCCCTTAATTCATCTTTAAAACGTTGTTGCATTTATGGCTGCTCCAGAGCCTTCTTTAATGATAAATGGGAAGAAGCAGCTCCAGAGGCAAGAGAATCTTTAAGGTCTCTAAGCTCACTGGTAACGGCAGTCACCTGGGCACTTAGGGTAGACACAGTGTCAGCCAACTTAGACACCATCACACCCAGAGACTTAACAAAGTCGCCACAAGATCATGTCTGAGCTTGAGGGGAAATGTCACAATCGACACAGTTAGGGCAAGCAAATTTGACACCCTTACCTTTATTAGCCACGATCATATTAAGGAAAGCAGACGAAATTCCCCAGCAGACCTCGGTACCATGACACCAGCTGGTACACAAATCACACTGGATTCATGTATCACCGTCATCCACTGACTTACTACAAGTGACACAAGGGTAACACGCTGTAGCGTCCTGGGTGCCTCTAACACGTTGTGAGGTTTTGCTTTTAGCCCCACGGCCAACCATAATTAAATGAATTAAGAAAAATGTTAATACAAAAAACTAAAAACTGTAAACACGGAAACAAATTAAAGATGGCGCCCTTCCGAACAAAGCACTTACAAAAAGCGCAATAAAGAATATTCACAAAAAAGAAAAGGACTATATAAAGAAAAGATTATATACAAAAGAAAAACACAAAAAAACTAAATAAATACAAATATATAAATAAATACCGAATTAGGAAAAGAAAACAAATCTTAGAACAGGATAAACTACCTGTTACTCGGTAACACCGACACACACAAAAAAAATCCATAAGAAAAACCAAACTATACAAAAAGTTCTGTCGAAAATATAATATATACAATAAATACCTATTGATCAAGAACTAGAGTTGTAAAATAAATATACAGCACCAATAATCAAAAATAAAAACGAAGGGAGACAAGAGAGTACAGAGCAACACAACCTATCGCCAACCTCCTCACAGACTGAGATCGTATTACCTGGAATGAATATACTATTAAGGATTCTTTTTTGTTTGAAGACTTTATCGAATTACTTTATATTGGCTGTCAATATTGAATCGCATTTTGCGCAAATATTCCTGTTTGCAAACTTTTGACATTGTAGGTGATTAGTTTTTTCTGTTAATAGTTTGAATAATTAAATTAACCAATTAATTTGACATAATTATTAAATTGGAGTGTTTGTGGCTATATTTATAGTTTAAAATAGTGCTTCTAGACATACATATATATGGCATTACAATTGGATCAGCTATATGCCCTTGATTTGTTAGATCAAGGACAAAACGACCATGCGCCTCGCTGGTGAGGTGGAGTCTTATATAGTCATTCCAGGCACCCGCCTCAGCCAGGCTAAATTAACTTGGCTGAAGGCTCTTAAGGCGCTGTGCGCCGGATTGCGTCGACTTCAAATTTAGGCAAAATTGAGAGATGCCCACCTAAGGCATCTGGAGAGTACTGAGCGGAGATTGTCGATGCAGTTGCATAAGATTGAGGGGGGTAGATTCCCACGCAGGGTATTCCAAATCACCGGAATGTTGTCGCAGAACAGTTTGGCATGAGGGTGAAGAATTACTGCGATCCAAAGGGCAATGGTTTCGCTCTCGAAGATCGAGCCCAAGGCAGAAGTATTCACCGGCCAGGCGGCTGCATGCTCGTGCGAGGTGAGAGCGATGCCCGTTGGGTTGTCATCCGCGAAAATTTGTACGGGACCAACCTTAGAGGAAAGGATACTGAACTATTTGTTAGTAACAAGCGGGAGGAGGGGAAGAAATCCTTAGGGCGGGGTTTTGAAAGTTGTTTCAAACAGATCTGAAGCCCAAAGAAAGGTAGGCGGATGAAAGGTCTTATGAAGTTCAAAAGCCCCGCCATTCGCAACCAGGCATTGTCTGAGCTGCGCAAAGTGGAGGTGAATCTGATTGCCTGTCCTGTTTTGTTCTACATAAGGTGGAAGAGAGCCACCTGTTTGCGACGCAGGTCAATATGTATCCCGATATACATCAGGGAAGTGCATGGCTGGAGAATTCTTTTGTCCTTATTGATACTGACGTTCCTGCGGCTGCCGATCAAGAGAACGTCGTCCAAGTACGTGTCGTCCAAGTACCATGGTGTCGGGCGTATTTATTCATAGTTGCCGCTAATGCCATCTGCATCAGGTAAGGTCTCCCGGGGAAGCCCATTGGAAACCTTTTAAATCTGAATTTCTCCGAGCCGACCACAAGGCCGAAGATGTGGCGAGCCTTAGGATGTATCAACAGGTGATAAAAGCCATCCTTTAAGTCTAGTTTGACAGCCACGTCCCTGGGCCCGGCACTGAGAAGGACCTTCTTAACATTGGGCAGTTTGAAGGGGGGGTATAATATTCACTGCTAAGGGCACTCATTGGCGGAGGTCCTGGTCATTAGTGATGAGCCTGAATAAATGAAATAGTTTGTAAGATTGGTTCAACGGATCATCATGGAGATGGACAATTAATAAAACTCTTATAAGAAGACATTTCTCTCAATCGTGTGAAAATTTTCAACGTTTAGTTATAAAGAACTCATGCCAAAAAAAAAGAAAGTGGTAATTGAAAGTGAGACATAACGCAAACTATGCCATCAAGTACAAAACGGCTGACACTTAGATTACTACGAAATACTGCTGGTTCATCAATGACTTAACAAAAGATTCTTTTTTACGAAGTTCAGAATTCCTCATCACAACAATTCCAGCTGAAAACTGCTAAACTCCGCCGTCAATCACAAAGAAATTAGTGGTACCTGTAGCTAAACAACACGAAACTACTGCAGCAAAATTGACAGCAAAATCAAATAAACATATAAACGGCTGTCTCTATAAGAACTGTGCGGCAGGTAAATTACAAAACAAATATTTATGGAATGAGAGTAAGTTCGTAATCGCAGGTAATAGAAACAATGCCAAATTCCGAAAGAAATGGCGTCACTATCATAAATCATGAATAACTGATAGCTGAAATAATATACTACTAGCATAGGTACTCGGTGTTGCCCCAAATAAAATGTCCTGTCCCAAATAAATAGATCTGTATATTTTTGGAAATTTTTATATTGTGAGACAAAAATATCTTTACTTCCTGATCATTATTATAATTATTTGTGGAGTCGAGGCTTTTTGGGAGTGTCGTAGGTTCATGTTAGATCCCAACCTTTTCCAAATTCCCCAGCTCAAGAGAGGCCTATGAACGGATTAGTCCGCTATGAGCGTGGGTGAAATTATAAATACAAATCAGAGTGCAATTAAGGTTCAGAGTGCAATGTAGGTTGGCCAATGCTTAGCTATCTTGGAATGTTCTAGAGTAATAGAAACGAAGTACAAAATATACTTTACTACTATGAAAATAATATACTTACACAAGTAAAAGGGGTTTAAAGTAGGGTATATAAACATAAGAGACGTACACGAGTTTCGGCTTCAAAGAGCGACCTGGGCGGTGTCGACCACCATACATACGAACGGAAAATGGCAGATGGGAGGCTCAAATGACATTGGGCGCCCAAGAAGCCCAGATAACGGTGGTTTCAAAGGGAAGGGTAGTTTGAACAGGAGAGTTGCGCGTTACGGTTACCTCGAAGATTTACTCCGAGGGAGTAATCCTGCATCGTTAGAAACGGCATAGAGTAATAAATAATGGCCTTTTGACGAACGACTATTAAAGGAGATAAATTCAGATCTTGCCTTCGGGTTTAGAATACCGAATCGAGAATTTAACTCGTCGCGTTCGAGTAACGGGTACCAACAAGTACGGAGTTGACTCTTGCGAGATCTAAGAGAATACATGGAGCTTGACGGGTTCTGCAAGAGCTCACGAGGAATTAACGGGGACGGGAAGATGGCAGATACTTGCGGATACTCGTTGACAAAGGCAGATACTGCTGTCCAAGTCTGACGTAAGACGTTTTATAGGGGTGAGACGGAGGGGCTTTTCTCCTCGCCTGAAGGAGAGGGTTCCAGTTGACAGACACTTCGCCAAGCGAGGTGGCCTTTGCCCAATTCATGCCATCGCAGCATAATCCAAGGCGTGACCCTTCGTGTTCTTAAGCGCATCTCAGGCTTCCGTGAAGTCGGGCGTTCAGCCCATCAAGGCCTTCACGATTTTTCGCCTTCTTTATCGTAGATTAAAAAGAGTCGTCTAGATGTGTCTTCTCTCTCTCTCCTTGAAAAAGGCGACCACGCGCGTCTTCTTTTTTTTCTCTCTCTCTGACATTTGTCCATCTCCAGATGGAACTTCGGGGAGGAAGTGACATCGGAAAATAATATATAGGGAATTGTACCTTATAGTTACGTGACAATAGCGGTTAAGGTTGAAGATGCTTGGAACAAATTTTCAAACGTATCAAAGATACAAAATAGTGGAACTATAGTCGACGCAGCGAGAAATGGACGTTTAGGTGTGGCCGAATCGTGAACACGTGTCCCCACACTGTTGCCAAATCTCTACAGATCAGCGGCTCTCCTTCCTTTCTACACTGTTTCCCTACCTTATTCAAACTATTTCCACTGTTAGGAACAAATTTGTTCTTGCTTGCGTTGGACTTGGGAGATCGAGGTTCTGACTTCTTCTCTTATTTCAGATAGCAGTTGTGGCTAGCCACGCAGACATCTGCCTCATCGATGTATTCCTTGAGAGTATGGCACTTCCGGTCCTTGCCTCTGAAGGAAGGGAGATAAAAATATCCCTGAGTTGGGAACTCAGCAGGAAAAATAATTGTTCTGCGCCGTCCGTCTCGATGTCCAGATGACTCACATTGAAGATCTTCTCGAAGTGGGTGAGATAAGACCTGAAGTCTTCTCCTTCTTTAAATACTTGGAGTTTTATGGTCGCTGACTGCAATGCGTCTAGAGTAAAGCTTGCAGATTTTATTCAGAGCGTCTCGTTCCGAGCCCTGCACATCTCTAATTCGTGGAAGCGAACCTCTTCTCTTTCTTTGCGTTTTCTTTCTCTTTCGTCGGCCCATTCTATTCTCTCTCCAGCTTGGATGTAGCCTAATAAGTCTTTTCCGTTGAGTGCGAGGGACTCACCATGAGCCTTAAAATTCCAAACCAAGACATGTTACCGGTTTTACGCGAGGAAAGTGACAACAAGAAATAAATTAACCTAAGACAATGAATGTGACGGGATTTCTAGTAACGCACGGACAGAAGTGCAACCGGAATTTGTTTCACCCTACGAAATTAAGAACAACAAAAAAGGGAAAAACACTTGCGGAAAATAATGCAATTACTTCGCATGGTGCAAATCCTATCCGTATGATCACTCGGGAAAACCTTTGAGGACGAGATTTTACCTAAATCCCTCGCAGTGATTGAGACGACGGTTACAGCACGTCTAGTGACTATACATGGAACAATGCAATTTCTAAATGAACCTTCAATTTACGGCACACAAAATGAGGCCTTGAAAGACAACAATTGAATTCAGTGGAGGAATAAAATAATGGTGATGCACGGTTACGCAAGATAAATTCACACCCCAAAAAATGGTAACAGGAAAAATACAATTGTGTAAATAGTAATTCCTCACTTTTTTATCTCTAGAACCAAGATTAGCCAACAATTTAACAATTTAACCAAGCTTTACCAATTAATTAACCAAGATTAACCCCAATAAACCTTACACCATTTTAATATAATATAGATATTACTATATATCGTAGGTTGATCTTAGACCCCAACCTTTTCCAAATTCTTCAGCCCAAGAGAGAAAGGCTTTTGAACGGATTAGTCCCCTATGAGCGTGAGTAAAATTATAAATACAAATCAGAGTGCAGTTAAGGTTCAGAGTGCAGTTTAGGTTGGCCAATGCTTAGCTAACTTGGAAGGTTCTGAGGTAATAGATACGGAGTACAAAAATATACTTTACTACTATGGAAATAATATATTTACAAAAGTAAAAGATGTTTTAAGTAAGGTATATATACATATGACACGTGCACGAGTCTCGGCTTCAAAGAGCGACCTGGGCGGTGTCGACCACCATACACACGAACGGACAATGAGAGATGGGACAATAAATGACATTGAGCACACGCGAGGCCTAGATGACGGAGGCATAAAAGGAGGGGCGCCCCGAAGGACAGCTTACCAGGAGCGTTGCGTGTTGCGGTTACTTCGAAGATTTGGCTCGAGGGGATAATCCTACCTTATTAGAGACAGGCGTAGAGTCCAAAATAATAGCCTCTTGACGAACGACTATTATAGGAGATGAATTCAGAACTTGCCTTCGAGTTTAGAATACCGAATCGAGAATTTAACTCGTCGCGTTCGAGTAACGGGTACCAACAAGTACGGAGTTGACTCTTGCGAGATCTAAGAGAATACATGGAGCTTGACGGGTTCTGCAAGAGCTCACGAGGAATTAACGGGGACGGGAAGATGGCAGATACTTGCGGATACTCGTTGACAAAGGCAGATACTGCTGTCCAAGTCTGACGTAAGACGTTTTATAGGGGTGAGACGGAGGGGCTTTTCTCCTCGCCTGAAGGAGAGGGTTCCAGTTGACAGACACTTCGCCAAGCGAGGTGGCCTTTGCCCAATTCATGCCATCGCAGCATAATCCAAGGCGTGACCCTTCGTGTTCTTAAGCGCATCTCAGGCTTCCGTGAAGTCGGGCGTTCAGCCCATCAAGGCCTTCACGATTTTTCCAAAATAATAGCCTCTTGACGAACGACTATTATAGGAGATGAATTCAGAACTTGCCTTCGAATTTAGAATGCAAATCGAGAATTTGACGCGTGGCGTTCGGGTAACGGGTACCAACGTGTACGGGTTTGACTCTCGCGAGTTCTAGAAGAATACATGGAGCTTAACAGATTCGGCAAGGGTTCGCGCGGAACCAACAGGGATGGGAAGATGATAGATACTCGCGGATATTCGTGGACACAGGCGGTTACTGCTTTCTACGCATGGCTTCGGACGTTTTATAGGGGTGCGCAGGCTTTTTCCTGCGCACAAATGGGGAGAGTTTCAGTTGACATACGCTTCGCTGGGCGAGGTGGACTTTGCCCGATTCACGCCATCACAAGATAATCCCCGACGGGACCCTTCATGCTCTTAAGCACATCTCAGGCTTCCGCGAAGTCGGGCATTTAGTCCATTAAGGCATTCACGATTTTTTGCCTTCGTTAGCGTGGATTAAAAGGGGTCACCCAGGTGTGTATTCTCTCTCCTTGAAAGGGGCGACCGCACGCGTCTTTTTTGTTCTCTCTCTCTTTCTCTCTCTGAAAGGGAGAGTTACGCACTCTTTATATAATATAATTAAAAATTCTAAAATATATTTATAGCATATAATATACTTACAATGAGTAAACGTTAACCGCACGCCCTAAAGTTTACGCTCACGCGCGAAGGACCGTTAGGTATGAGCGAACAATGTTGTGACCGCAGGAACAGATCCTAATAAATACAAATAGGCCAATGAGGGTCATTTGGAGTAATTTCTAAAGGAATTTTAAAATCTAGACTACAATCCGGCGGATGCGTAATGGCTTAGGCAGCTATATTCTGGTATTCAGGATATCCCATCATTACCATCAAGGTTCGGGTTACTTTCAACGAATATCTAGACATTCTTAAGGACCTCGTTCTTACAATGACTAGCGTAGTCTTTGCAGGCCACAGTTTTTCAAGATGAAAATACACCTGTACACACAACTAACAATGTTTAGTTTTAGTTTGAGGAGATCGGAATTAAATCTGACATCTTTTACAATCAGGAGAGTTACTTGATTTAAACATCATCCAAACATTGTGAACAGTTATATAGCAGAGAGGACCAAGTAAATTTTCACTTCCGTTTAACTGAAGCAAGGGGAAGAGGTTTGAAAGAATAATGGGACAATATTCGGCTGCAAACCATACAGTGGATATATGATTATATTCCACAAAGGATTGCAGCTGTACGAAAAACTATAGGGACTGAGTAAGGTATTCTCTCTTGTGGTTTCGTAGGCTAGGTTAAGTAATCAACCGCTTCCTTATGGGATGGAGGGAAAAAAATAAAATAAAATATATATATATATGGATTCTCTATTAATAGGCAAATAGCTGGAATAAGCTTCAAAATGGCGAACAGTAATGACAACTTTTCTTCTTGAATAATAATAACTTTTCTGACTTACTTTTCAACAAAAGTACACTTATATAAATAATCATTTTATCTACTCATAATACTACAAAAATTCAACCAATCAGGATTGATATACATTTAATCGTCATACTTATGTTTATTTTTGGAATACAGCCTTAGCGTTAACCAATTGACCAATCAGATTTTAGACATAAGCGCTGTAATAATTTTCCAATTAGCGCCATTATATATTTAAAAGGTTTTGACGGCTCAGTTCATTTGAAAACTCACAGCGGTCTAGGCACTGCTAAGTTACATCAATGTTTTGAATTGAAATAACTTTGCGAAGAAAGCATTGTCTATGTACGTTTAAGTATATACCAAAGAGAAGAAAGAAGAAATATATGCGCGAATCGGACTGATTGGAGAGACCCCTGTTTTTGATTCGCGGGGAATCACTCCAAAGCGAAGATCTCCTTAAATTTTTCTATCTTAAACTATACCTTTTTATATCTGAAACTCTCCTACTTTATTTCCATCTACCACAGTATAACTTGACCCCCAGCAAGGTGTCAGAATCAATCAATAGTAGGGTGTAGTACACTCCCGAAGGAGACCCCGCTAGGGGGCCGGAGAAGAAGCCCGGTTATCGGTGACGAGCCCGAATCTGACTGCAGGACCGCTTATAGGGCTAGGCACAATTACGTAGGGTGGT
Source organism: Ceratothoa steindachneri (assembly GCA_963969495.1). Classification (NCBI taxonomy): domain Eukaryota; kingdom Metazoa; phylum Arthropoda; class Malacostraca; order Isopoda; family Cymothoidae; genus Ceratothoa; species Ceratothoa steindachneri. The sequence goes on from OZ018318.1 coordinate 149,479,853, forward strand.
CAGGGAATGGGCACTCCAAAGCAGGCAGGCGAGATAGTATTAGTAACAAATAGGGGGCTTCTCCCACTAGTAGAGTGGAGTAAATAATCTACTAACTTATTTTTACAGAAAACCCCCTCCCAAAGGGGGTGGGGGGAATTGAACATAGACCAACAGGACTTGACCAAAAGGCTCTCACTAGGGAGAATTCAGAACGGGATAAAACGAAGACCACAGGATGTAGCACAAAGCATTTTCAAGGATTTACAAATCGCCCTGATCAAATGCATAGAAATGGCAAATGGATTTGTTGTCATTTGTGCGGAAAACAACGATGTCGAACAGCTACTTTTATCGGCAGGAACCATCACTTTAAGGAAAATAGACTTAGAGGCTAAAGTACCACCCCAGATTATTGCCAACCGAAGCATCGTATGCCGTAAGGTAGAGTCATGGGTGGAAGGAACACTCCCCAGACGAAATAAAACATGAAATAATAGAACAAGAACCCTGGATGAAGACACACGACATAAAGAATTTAAGGAACACACACATGTGATCAAAATAGTGTGCGAGTTAACCGAGATTGCAACAAAGGCAATACAGAAGGGAATCCTTGCATACATTATTAGAATCCTAACTTGTAACATTCAAAGGGGCCAGCATCACAATATACAAATCTGTTTTGGATGCTACAAAATGGAAGACCACATCACCGCAAACTGCCCAAGAAAGGAGGGAGAAATATGTTGAGAATGCAGTGGCCCACATTCTTGGAGGAGCTGCACAAACTCCACGAAAAAGTGTGTTAATTGCGGAGGGAGCCACAGAAAAATGGCAATGACATGTCCGAAGCGAAAAGAAATAATAAAGAGAAAAGAAATTGAAACACAAAAAGAAAAGAATGAACAAGAAACACCTCATAGGCGGCAGCAGCAGCAACGAAAAACTATGGACAAGCACTCAAATAACGCTTGGCGGGACCCTGAACGTAAAAATACTGGCATGCATTCTACATTCACACATCTTAAACATTACCCAACCAGAAACACATGCCACCACGTTGAACTCCATGCTCAAGGAAAATGGGCTGGAGACAATAAAATTCCCTTAAAATAATGATTCATCGGCTATATTTAAAATAAAAATTTCAGAAGATAAAAATAAGAAACTCTTGGAAGAAACACAAAAAAATGAAAACAAATCTGAACAAGAGGAAGACACAGAAAGCGAGGAAACAGAATCTGAGAGCAGCACCGACGAGAATAATAAGAAAAACGTAAAAAGAAACACACGCCAAAACAAAACACAGAGAAGAAAATCGACTAGGGACACCTCGCCATGCGACCAAAGACCGGAAATACGAACCGTGAAATGTGAAACGGATAAGAGTCAGAACTCAGCAAGGACAGAGATGAAGGACAGAAATACCAGGAAAAGATACAAATAAATTTACGTAATATCACCACTCTCCCATAAAGAAGAACTGCTTAAGAACATAAAAACAAGATGTATAATAGTAAATTAAGAATAAAAACAGATAAATACGAATGGCTGGAAGGATAAAGAAAACTCATACGGAAATATCTATAGAGAAATAGATCCCGACATCATTTTAATTTCAGGTCACGTGATTAACCTTGAGACTCACAAACTCAAAATATGGAACTACGACGTAATAGCGAATAATCACCCAAATGAAGCACACGACGGAGCAGCAATAGCAATAAAGAAAAAAATAGAGTACACAACAAAGCAAGACTAACTGAATCTTACCTCGCAATTGAGGTCAAAATGGAATTAACCAATATAGTAATCGCTAAGGGATACCAACCACCGCGACGAGCTGAACTCTCAATAAATGACTTTGTGAGAATATTTAACAATAGACTTCCAACTTTGTTTTGGGGAGACCTGAACGCAAGATGCACGTAAACAGGGTATAGGAACAGAAACCAAACAGGAAAAGACCTACAAGCTCTAATAGACATACGGATAATAAGAAGACTAGGACCAGAGTACCCAACGCTAATTAAAGACAGAACAACGACAACTCCAGACATTTGCCTAGCAAACAATAGCATTCCTTTTAATTACCACATGAAACCTGTAGATGTTTCTGCACCTAGCACACAGCAACACTACTAACCGTGAATTAGCAACCAATACAAATACCCGTTAAAAAGTAAAAGGCATATCATAGAGAAGACTGGGAAAAATTCAAACAAGAATTCGATGACTACGCAGCAAACAGACTAAATGAAGCTACTTTAGAAGAAATCGACGGCGAGCTGGGAAAGATAAGGACGCGAATATAAACAGCTGATACGATTGCAATACCCAGAAACACGTACAAAACAGTTAAATACTTTATATGGACAGACGAAATGAAAGCTAAGAATGCAGAAATAACAGCGATAAACGAGGACATAATAATAAACAGAACGTCAAGTTAAAAATACCGCAATCTGAGAACGAAGAAGAGAGAACTACTAAGCGCAATAACAGACAAACAAAGAGAATACTGGGACATAACCCTTCAGAATATTGACAACAAGCTATTGCCCCGAGAATTTTGGAAAAGGATATTCAGAATGGAAAATGCTAAAGGCAAAGAAAAAATAAAGATTAAGGACAGAAACGGGAAATTAATCGAAGATGAACACGAGATTGAAAAAATTTTCAGGGAACACTGGAAATGAGTGTTCAACATTGGCGAAGAGGAAAACGAAAACTACGATATAGACTTCGAAAACCAAATAATTGACGAACTAAATGAACGGATTGAGAGGACTTTCCCATATCACTACGTAGAAGATGAACAGTATGCGAACGATGGATTTAACGCCAAAATCACAATCGAGGAATTAAAGAATACCATTTCAAATTTTAAACAAAAGGACCCTGGGAAATCGAGCCTCCCCCTCAAAAATCTATATATATATAACCACCGGATAATATACTAGAACGGATAAACGAACGGATATACTCGAACGCCTGTGTAAACACGGATACTTTCCTGATGAGTTAAAGATAGCCAAAATGATATTCATACCGAAGCCGGGAAAACGACCTTCGAAGGTCGAAAATTTCTGACCTATATCTCTTCTCGACTTCACCGGGAAGGTGTTTAAAAAGACTCCTGAACACAAGATTAAATCAATATCTAACAGAAAACAATCTCTGGAACAATCAACAATTCGGCTTCAGAAAGAACAGAAATACAGAGATGGCCTTCAGCCTCATTACAGAAAAAATAAGCAAAGTTAAAGGAGAGAAATGCAGTATGGACAATGTATGCCCAAACGTATCGAAAGCATTTGATAAAGTCTGGCAAAGAGGCATACAACCAAATTCCTAATCTGGAAATGAAAAACTATTTGGAAAGAATTTTATGCGAATACGTCATCGAAAGATATGCATACATAGATACGGGGAATTGCCAAGGTGAAAGATTCAAGCTTAATGCGGGCCTCGCTCAGGGAGGGTGTTTAAGTCCTTCGCTATACTCAGTGTATACCTAGGAAATTCTCCCACCCAGGAACGAGGGCTGTGTGAACATACAATACGCAGATGATTTCACTCAATTAATTCCCTGTATTTATTCGAACCCTCAGATGCAGGCCAGACTAACGGCAACAGAAATAGAAAATCTAAACGAGTATGAACGCAAATGTAAAATTAAAACGAATAAAGATAATTTTAAAATTATACCTATGTATCGCAAAAAACTATTCAACGTTTATGTAGATGGAAGGCGATACATGTATAATGGTGAAGGCAAGATTTTAGGCCTAACTATTACCAAAAATGGTTACAAGAAACACGTGACCGAAATAATAAACAAAGCACGAGGCATGCAAACTTTACTCTACAGATTAAGAAATCTAAACATGAAAAATAAGAAAAAGATCTACCAGGCCATGATGAAGCCTACCTTGATATATACAACAATTGCCATGTATATGGTTTCGCGAAGCAATCTAATAAGAATGCAACGTATAAAGAATAAGGCAGTGTGCATAATTACAAACACGCGATGATTATAGTGGAAAATACAAAGGAACTTACACATCGAAGCGAAAATAAAACTATTAAACAAAATAATTGAAAAAAGAGCCCCAAAAAATCATAGAAAAAACACAAGAAGAAATAGGAGAAGAACTAAATAATCAAATAACACAAGGGGCAGGATGGAGACAACATATGCTGTTTCCTAGTGCTAAAAACCAATCGGGCCAAAGGGAAGAGGATGAGATTTACGTGTAAACCAAATAAGGAAACCCGATTGTGACAAAAAATTCCCGAATAATAACAAACTTACCGGATTGTACTTGATACCCACAATGAATGACAAAACTAATCAAAAGGTGCAAATGAACGAAAAAGGAAAAACAACATGAATAAAGAAGATAATTAAATAAATAATTAACCAAAGGACATGAGCCCACACAACATATACAGATACGAGAATTATCCTACAAAAATCAGAGAAACTCGAGTTATTAACATAGCAGGAAAACAAATAACGCTAAGAAAGGTTCGAACGCCTATCTCATACATACATAACATAATAACAAAACAACTACATAAATAAACAAACAGACACACTTTCACACACTTATTTCGAACTTAACTGTAAAATTAGTTTATAGTACAGAAATTAGCGTGATTTCCACGCAACTTGCACCTCACTGCAAACCGCTAACTTCCTTCCACTTTATTCATCTTCCTCATTTACCGCTATCCAAAGATGGGCCAAACATTTAACACCAGGGACAGGTACAGCAAATTGTAACGATTAAAACCTAGAACAACATAAAAATATCGTGGTCCGGGTCCCACGTTAAGCAGGTCCACAGGACAACTTGGTGAACTTTCAAGCATTTGACTTTATTTCTGTCTGTCCTATCCTTTCTTCTTTCCTCTTCCCCTCCCTCTCTCTACCTTTCCGGAGCTCTTTTTTCCTAGGTGCCTTCAGGCGCAGAGGTAGGAGGGCGCCGGGGAAACTCGGGAGAACCAGGCTTCGCCCCCTCCCCCCGACCGGGTTCCTCCTTTGGGAGGGACTGGTTGAGGGGTGGGGGAGGGGCACGGGGATCTAAAACTTTTTCTCCCACATTCCCTTTCATTTCATTTCCGAATTTTTAAGCGCTCAATCAGAGCTCGGATCTAGCACACGATACTAAATGTGTATTCTCGGCAAAGGAGGTAAAGTTTGGTGGAAGCGAACATGATGGCGTGAACTTTTCCCTACGAGGTCTTACAAGGAGAATAACAGAAGCTCCCAAGTAGCATCGACTCAACAATGTCGCTCTCTGTCTGTGAGTCGCACGATTTGTGCTCCAAAAATTTCCATCACATTTTCCTTTACCTCACTACCCAGCACAGGAGGCAACGGTTTCAGAAGGCTCCTTCACCGACGGAGTACACTGCGATTTTCGTTCCTTTATTTACAAGATATAGTACTGCATACTGGGGAGTTTAACTTCCATTTACAAAAAAGAATACTAGGCAGGAAGTCCATCTTCCTATTTACGAAAGAGAATTACTACAAAACGGGAAGTTTGTCTTCCCATTTATAAGGTTCAATGTGTGAACCGTTCAAAATTTTCAAACGAATGTTTACTTGGTTCAACCCCCACAAGGCAAATGATGATCTAACACTTTATTAATAACCAAATATAGTGCATCTGTCAAATGTTCATATTTCTTTGTCCAACTCCTGTGAAGAATTAAGTAAAAAACGTAGACATACCAACACACTTCAGGGAAACAAAGGAGAAATTCGTGTACACCGTAATTCACATAAAACATGATTGTGGAGAAGTAGGAATTATGAAACAAATTCTTAATTCATATCTTTTCTTCCTTTACTTATCCTAAATCTTTGACTTCTTAAAGCATCGAGGAGATCTTAGGATTTGAGCTGGTCGTAAATTTATAGAATATTCTACAATTAATTTCGTTTTATTTGTTTGCAAATCACTTCATTAGAAGGAAATGTTCTTCAATCAAAGGCATGTGGCCTTTTAAGTGAAAACTAAATGAGGTGTATAAAAGTATTCTTGGACGTCAATTTTATTCTATTCAACAAGGTTGATCGATATTTTCTCGCTTGCTCTTCTCGAAGCTTCTTGGTATGTTTATTTTTTTTAATTTTTGTTCATTTGATGCATTCCTTTCCACTAATTTGTTTTAGTTTTATATATACCGAAACTTGTGTGCCATTACATGCAGACATTTTTTTCGGTATTTTCGCACTCGTATTCTCTATATAAGGAACGGATATTTTTATACGAGTTTCCCATTTACCTAAAGAAAATGAAAAGCATAAGGGCAGCCTTTAAAATTTTGATAATATTTTTGCTGCTGTATGGACCAAAATGTTTAAAGTGGCGTCGGAAAGCATTGATATTTTTATAATGTAAATTTAATGCGAAAACCAACGAAAACATCTTCCACTAAATTTTCAAAGAGAGTAGTGAAGATAGAGAAGTAAAAATGTGCGGAAGATATATAACCACAGATTACACTGGGAAACAATGTATTTGGTGAATTGACACAAGTACATTTTCCTACCTATTTCGAGCATACTGAATTCAAATCTGAAATCAGATTCTCTCTAAATACTAAAGATTTTTCGTAATAGCAATAACTAATATTATACAATAATCTTAAGTTTATCACGCCTATCATTATGCCCTGAAGTAATTTCGAATCATCCTTTTACGGTATTTATAGTAAAGCAAGTTTTTTTTTGCACAAACATTTTATTTCATATGATAAGAAACTTGAATTACACATTAGGATTACAAATACTGCAATCAAATAGATGTTAATTTATTAATGACCGTACTTCAGGCTGGAGGACCTCTTCTTGATTTCAATCGGACAAAAATTTATGTTTGTAACTGTTTCTCTTGTAAGTCTTCTCTGGCTGATCTCTTTTAATCGTCCAGCAGTAGTCCGACATCATGTGTCTATCCCAGTGACCTTGGTAGCACTCTTCCATCGTCATAAAATACTGATGAAAGCGTTTTCCTTGTTCGTCGCTCACTGCCCCCAGATTCTCTGGGAATCGGTTAGGGTGACTAATTAGGACATGCAGCTTCACACTCATGTTGCATCCCAGATCACGATATGCTGAAAGCATATTAGCAACCAGATCCTCGGAGTTATGCCCTCTTTTGTTTCCCAAGAAGTTACGAACAACGGCAGAAAATAAAAGCCAGGCTACCTTCTCTTTTTCATTCATGGTGTTCACGAATCTAGAATCACTCATAAGTCTTCGGATTTGGAGACCATCAAATACTCATGCTTTTATTTTTTCGTATGACAAAGCAGGAAACGCTGATACTATGTACTGAAAACAATCATTGTCAGTGTTTAACATCTTAACATACTGCTTCATCAACCCCAGTTTGAGATCAAATGGAGGGAAAACGATCTTGTCTCGAATTACGATTGGCTCATTAACAATGTTTGGCATTCCTGCTTCCAAAGTTTCCCGAACTGGCCAATCTTTTGGGGACCAGTGTTTGTCACGGGTTCGACTGTCCCACATGCAGATATAGCCTGAAAACTTTGTATATCCCTTCTGCTGGGCAAGGAGGAGGTTGACCATCTTAAGGTCTACACATATGATCCAATTGTGTTCATGGTACTTAAGTAAATCCATGACAATTCTTATGTCATGGTGAGTTCCTCGCAGATAGACACAGTGACCGAGAGGAACTGCACCAAAGCCATTGCCATTAAGCAAAAGGACACACTTGAGGCTACGCTTGGAACTATCCAAAAACAGTCTCCACTCAGCAGGGCTATAGGTGCTAAGTCCCAACTCGGTTTACAGATCTGGAACATCGTGTCAGTATACAAATTGTTTGTCCTCAGAGAAATACTTAACAAATGTACTCTCCCCTGTTCGGTAATATGATACCCGTACTAATCTGTCAAGCATATGTCTTTCACTTGACCTGAAGGCTAAAAGTTCTCCAGCTTTCTTGCACAACGCCAAATCACGTATCAAGTCATTCAAATCCTCTTGATTCAAATAGTGAGGAGCTAATAACTGTTCAGCATCTGATAATGAATCTGCAGACTCTGAATCCATTCCGGGGAAGTCCATATCAGGTACATCATTTTCATCCTCAAAAGAAGCATATCCACTAAAAATCGGAACTGGTAAAGACTCAGAATGAGGTACTGGCCAGATCGCCTAGGGAATGTTGGGGTAGTCGATCTTGTGCCGATTTTTCTTGCCAATCCATTTAGTATTCACCAGACAGAATTAATAGTCCGCTACATAATCCTTTGGCTCTCGCAACACCATGTGGATTCCAAAAGGAAGACCATTTCTCTTTCCTTTCGTCCACTCACGAAGATGTTCTACACAACTATGGCAAACAGCATGTGGGGCCCACTTCTTATCTTGATCGCCAAGAGGATCATCAAAATATGCCTTATAAGTGCGGATCACAAAGTTTGATATATTGCGCCTTTGACGAACTAGCATGTAACAGCCACATATGTAGCAGAAGGTGTCTGGATCATTAACGCAATTTCCCCTTGACGAAGCCATCACTCTAACATGAGCCGAGAAAAAGAAACAATAATGTCAATATTTTGCACAATAACATTTATTATTATTTTACTACTATGAACTGTGAAGTATTTGCTTTCTACAAGCACCCTCTCTGTCCTTCCGGAGGGTAGTTTTCGGGGAAACGAAAAAATAGAAATTACAGAATAAATATAGCATGTAGGTAAAAGCGAATTATATATTTGAAATCAGCATGAAAAAAAGAATTAAAATTGGTAGATAAATCTAAGTCACAAGAAAATGTGATTAAAATTGTTCTTCTCTGTTATCTGCGTATGTTGAACCTGAGAGGATATGCAATAAATACTATAGATGTCAGCTGTGGCCTGTTTTCCCATGCTACACCCTATAGTTCTATGAATGGTCCGGATTGACGACGGAGTTGTACACATGCCACTCCATCCTTGCCCTTGCGAGTGAGCGCAAGATAAACTATGTATACAAACACAAATATTAACTTTCTATCCTAACTCAAACATTTCTCGTTGTTTCCTCCTACCATATATTATTAATATTTATTCGACTTTATTATTTCCGCCTTTTTCACTTCTATACCACGTCACTATTAGAGACCGCTTTTTTGAATCTTTGGGGGATGCTCTATTCTTCCTGGCTTCTACATGGATGGAGATATCTACTGCTACGCTTACTTTTGGTGATCGGCGCCTCAGAGAAAGGATGGATAGGGTTCTGATTTGCCTATTTTTTATGGAGGTCATATCTGGCGCTGTTCTAACGAAATTTATTATGGCATATTTGTTAGGCTATACTACAAACAACAAGATAAAGCAGAAAAAAACTGAACTAGGATATGTAAAAAACCTGCCCCGAAACGCAGGGAGTCCGCCTACCTCCAGGGCTAAGCATTCATCCAAAACCAATCTGTTGTGAAAGAACACCTATAGAGTGTAAATGATAAGCGATAGCAGACTCGATCTCCCAGTACTGGGACATATAACATGAATGAGCCGGCCAATATGAAGGACCCCATATTCGTCACAGTAAGGTTCAGCGGAACGCCCCCCAAATGGTGCTGCTTCTCACGAGTGTAGTGCTCGATATGGAGGTGACAAAGCCATCGTGGCATTAGGAAAAGACGTGACACAATGGCACTTTTTTAGATTCCTATCGACCATCTAAATCTTGTTTGCTATGGAGCCGAATATAAACAGGAATAAAACTATACCTCCTATCTAAGTGTAACTCCACTGCCACTGGGTTAAAATAGGCAGTTAATACATAAAGAGAGCGTTGACATCAAGTCGGGTGTAACTATCACATCCCCTTTTTCGCGGCCATCTTGTGGTGGTGGGTTTCAGAAATCCTGAAAGGTAGATAGGGAAAAAGCACCGAAGATAACCTAGAGAAGACAAATAACTAGAAAGGAAAGGTAATAGACAAGCCAACACATTTTCTTTCAGCTAGACTTTTAATCAAGACTAATTGCTTCCGGACCTAGCCCGGAGAAGTTGCGGATTCCCTCGCCTTAGTGAAGACCCTCTTTTTCCACTATCTCGAAAGATTTGGGGAGCAGAGTAGCTTTGAGGGTGGGGATTATAGTCTTTTGAAATGTCGCAATTTTCTAAGGCACTCCTTCCAGCTTTGGACATAGTTCAGGGGCCGATCCTTCCTTATTACTCACCTCATTTCGGTCAGCAGACTGAGGTTCCGGAGATGGTCTCATGACCGCCTTCCAGGGGTTTTCTCCTGAGAGTCTAACCTCTTGGTGAAGTCACTGGCAGTTTGATCTTTGTGAAGTGGTCGCGTGGTAGGGAGTAGGGTCTTAGTTTTCGTTGGTGAGCTGAGCGAGCACGTGCTGCCTCCTGCTTTGCAGAAGTTTCGCCCGGAAGAAGTAGAGTACGCAGAAAAGTTCCGAATGGCCGCGTTGGCCATCGTTGTCTTTAGATGTAAGATCAGATAAGGGGCTGTTTTTCAGTGAGAATCATAGGAAGTTTCAGTTTGCACAGGGCGGGACAAAAACAAAAGTTCAGTCCACATCCTCAACGGCAAGGCACACTTTCTTTAGGAAAACAGGGTGCGGCTCGCCTCAATTCACATACTTAACCTTACACAATACAGGTTTATTATGTAGGGCCTCAGAGCAATTTTTGCAGATGTAGGGTTGACAACACTTAGCACTTCTGTACGTTCTATTTTTAACACAAAAGCGGTAGCAGTCGCAGTACCTCTGCAGCATTGGTACATAAGCTATGATGCTGTAGTGATAACAATTTGCTCACGCCAAATCCGGGAGCTTATCTCTATCAAGTTAGAATTTGAATGATCCCTGGTTATCCACATTTGTTAGACTGACCCGTCAAAGATACAAGCAACCTTTGGTTCTCTACCGAGAATCCTGACAAGTGCCTGACGCTGATAGATCATGTTTCCTTCAGACAACATACTAGCATCAGTTGAACAGGAATAAGGAAGCGTTTGTAGCCAGTAGGCTCGAAAATGCCGCATGACCTGTTGGTGAGGGGCCCCTAAGGGGTTAAACCATACTCTCCTCACCCGAAGGTGTCCTGAGGATTGATTTAGCCTTGGGCGATTGGCTGGGTACCTGTGTGTCTTCGGAACATGCTGAAATGAGTTTAATCCCTAGCCATTTTTTCTTGTTTTTGTTTTATTAGAAGAGGAAGTTGGGAATGCAGCCTCTTGTTTTCTCGCTTTGAAGGGCGACCTTATCGTCCAGACTAGCCTCAGCTCGACGTTTCTCAGAAATAGGAAAAGATCTGGCTTTCTATAGGCCTTCTCAAGGATTAGAAAGCCTTCATCCCTTTTTGACTCGTCAAAGGTCTATGTTACCCAGGACGATATTTTCATGGAGAATAGTTAAGCTGAAGTGTGTCCCACAGTCACTTTTCGCTTCAGACGAAGACCTTGCTATCTGGAGAGGAGGTGCATTCACGTATGTGTCCTTTCTCGTGAGTCAGGCCTTCTTTTGACGCCCCTTTCCGTCATGTTATTGTTGCTGCGCATCCAGGACCCAAGAAGTTGTTCAGCTCCTCCATGTTTTGTGTGAAAATCTTCACTATTTATTTTTTTAGTAGGAGGGGCTCTACATCACTAGCTCGTATTCTATGTTACCATAGATTTCACCTCTCAAGCCAGCAATGTTAATTTTTTAGTGATATGTGGGAGTCCATGTATTTTCTGTACCCTCAGTATAAATCTTCCCTAATATAACGTATCTTCACCTTCTCATTTTTCTACTTCCTGTTTATTCGAATACAGATGCACTTATAATCTTGAACTCCCTATCATTGTTTTAAAAAAGTTAGCGGTATATCTCAAATATATCATCAAACAAAATCACTTCGGGAACTTACAATAGAACTAAGCAAAACAATCCGTCAAGATACATTGTTTCTTCTCTCTGGTTATATCCTTACACCATATCTTTCAAGATGAATGGATTTTAAAGATAATTACTTACCTACAGCTTCTCACCTACCAAAACACAGCTCCTTTCCCTCCTACGAACCACGCCCTACAATTAATGCTCATCGACTCTCTTTGCAAGCTCTTTTAATTGTCCCAGCCTGACATGTTAAAGAAATGAACTTCAACTGTGACATCATCCCCTCTGAGAAGTTTCCAATTTTGCCTCAGGAGAATTATGTTTAGACGTAAAAAAAAAACCAATTCCTTGGTCCGCTTTTTGTTTGGCATTTTTGTTCTACTTCTTTGATATTCTTATGCATAGAGTGGTCTTTTATTACATTTCCTTTTTGAAGAGACACGCATCTTTCTCGCCTATTCCCCAGCCTCGTTTACTGAAAACCGCATAAAACTAATATCCGCTTATAATATCATAACTGAATGGCTCTCGAACAACTTCTTAAATTCAACCAGGACAAAACTAAGTTAGCATTTGTAGGCAGTATGCAGGCGTGGCTCACTACAAACCTTTTTCTCCCTATCTTAAATTTGCCTCTTACAAATCTTGGATTTGCAGCACTGGGAGGACAGCGCTAGAGGGGACGCTTTTATCAATATCCCTTTCACTTACACAAAGAAAAAAGATAAAATAAGGGATGAGGTAGAAGAATAGTAACAGGGACATAAGTTCAATCTTTCTTTCTTTGATTACAGCCTGTTGTTAGATTATTCTTTTCTGTCACAATGGACAAATCGATTGCTGTCAAAAATCATATAGGGGTTATGGAGGCAATGCCGTTTTAGCCAATGAAGCATGAAAAATATTGCCTGTTGCTGTTTACATGTTGTTGCTTTGCTTTTTTTATTGCTTTGTTATAAATTAGCTGACGATAAGAAAAAAAAAATGAATCAATCAATATTGGCATAAAACGGGTGTGCTCTTATTTGCCTTATATCTAGATTGAGATATCACCTTGCTAGCAGTATTTAAGAGCTTATCCCGCAAAGTAGGGGTGAGTCCTGCCTTTTGCCCTCAAACTAGAGCATTTAATAATAAAGCTATTTGTTTCCTCATTTTAGACATAGATAAGAGACATCTTTTGGACTTAGTTGTAGCTTTAAATCAATGTGTGAAAATAATATACTCAGGAGCTGAGGAGGGTGCGAAACCGATTGCTTCAGTCTTGGCGAATTTGTTGGATTTTAATTTTTGTTTGTGTTTATAAATGTTTAGTTGGTTGCAAATCAAATTAGCAGTAAGGCAAAAAATAGCATTTAATGTCATAGAAATAAAATAAGGACGAGAGGTTTGCTAATGCAATTCAAAGTTTGAACCAGCTGCTCGTTAAAGAGAGCCATCAAATCACGCCAAAGAATATATTACCGCGTATTTTGGCCGAAACTTTATTTCCTGTTTGCGCCAAATATCATGCTTAATGAATATGGTGGGCTTAGCAGAATAACAAGATTTTCACCTTGCGGTCCATCAGAGCAGTAGGAGTGAAGCTTTTGCACCCGACTCAAAATATATAAAATATTCCAAAGAATACATCAGTTAATATAAAATATATTTCTAAAGGAACAACCTCTGCCCCCCCCCCCGGCAATTTATCGGAAACTACGTGCTATTGTATCACGCCATGGAAGACGTCATTTCCTGTTCGAACATTCTCGAATTTTCGACTCCTGAGTACGTGGGAAAATATTTCCCAATCATTAGACTCGTCCCAAGCATCACCCTCCCCCTCCACGGTGATGAGGCGCAAAAGAACCGCTATGTCTCGCCCTTGCTGCTAAATGATGAATCGACTCCGCCTACAGATTAAGCTGTCTGGAGCTTGTGATTCCTTTCTCAAAACTGCCCCTTCTCCCTCAGAATCGGGCATACAAATACTCGAGTTATTCTGTAGTTCAAAGAGTCAAGCCCGCACGTCACGTCAGCGTTCGCCAGACAGCACGCCTTCTTTAACCGTGATTATATCCTAGTCAATTGGTAGCTTTTGTGAACGGCAAGCCTTTAAATTTGCACAACAGTTTCCCTTCGTTTAATCGAAAAGATTCATCTTTCGGTTGGAATTACGAGAATTCCCACATTGCCCGTCGAACGTTATCTTTGAAGTTTGACTATCTTCATCGGCAGGTTAGTTCGAATCGTGCCCCACCTGCCTCATTAGGATTGTGCCCCACTTGCCTCATCAGATCATTCCCCACTCGCCTCATCGCAAGAAGGCCCTTCCTCGAAGTCATCGACCCGTAAGACTGAAACCCCCTCCATTATTACTATTGTCAAGTTCCCCCTTTTTGATTTGAGCCTAGTTATATTAATCAATTAATTCCATTTGAGTATCTATCCTCTTAATAATTAACAAGTGACTATCTCAATTTAAATAATTCCCTTTTGTATATTATTATTCTTATTTTGATCAGTGTAAATAAAATTAGATTTTTGTTTTTTCATTTTTAGCTAAGCTTGAACGATACTCTCGGCCTATTCAAGTAAACCTCGCCAACCATTTATGCACTCTGTTTGATTATTAAGGATTTGAAACCCAACGCATCAAGTGTGACCTCCTAGTCGGTCGTTAATCCTTGCGAATGGTCCTTCAACGGTTCGCGTTGCAGTAGGTGATTAAGTGGTGGTTGTACCAGACAATATTAAATTACATAGAGAATAAAAATAAAATAACATCTGTATTTAAAAAAAATATATAAAGCAAATGAATTTAACAGTGAATCGTAAGTCTTCTAGATTTCATCAAATTTGCTACAATACCGACCACCTCACATTGCTTTCCCAAGCTTCAGAGGCATTCTACAGCATGAGGCAAAAGAAGATTTTGTCTGTTTCGTTTTAAGTAAAAAAATAGGAAACAAAATAATTCTCAATAAACAATTACTATTTATAGTGAAACATTTGCGTCACATGATATCATTTTGCATTAACCAGAAACAACTTACATCATGCTGTAGCACTCTGCATCACCTTTTATAACTCCACATTACTTTGCATCATTCTGTCTCACCCTGTATAGCACTGCTCCCACTGTTTCACCCTTAATTACACAGTATCACTTTCTATCAACCTGTTTAACACCATCATCCTGAATCACCTTGTTACACCCTTCCTTACTCTATCTAATTCATGCAGAGCAGCGAGAGGATTTAAAATCTTTGAAACGTAATCATTTAATACTCGCCCGAATTAGAATTGCTTTCACGTGCGTGAACGCTGTGCATATCGTATCACGGTTGCCCCAGGATGGCCCGCCCAAACTTCATTTCCGCCTTTTCTTCTACGTTCGGGATACCTTCGCTTGTTTTCGACTTATTTAAAATATAACTAAATATTGATTGACTATAATAAACAGGAAGCATGGGGTAATACAACGAGGACACAACACCTGTAGGGAACGTGGGGTGATAGGATAGTCGATGAAAATGAAATGGTAGAGGAAGGGCAAAAATAATTATATTTGTTACTATTATTATTAGTATTAGCAGGAGTCATTATAAATCACCCGAAAGTAAGCCACCCTACCTTCCGGTAGACGTTTCATCCTCTCAACGAAGCTCAGGTAAGGTAAAATTAACCTAATCAAACCATAGCCAATGTTTAGGGTGGGCGCGTTCTATATTAGGTACAAAAAATAACCATAATCCATTAAACGTTAAAAATTAACACAATTCCTAGGCCTCAATACAACATGCCCTGGTTCATCATCTATTAAAAGGCAACCTCTCAAACAACATAAAAAAGCTGAGACCAACTATTTTGGGGAGATCTGTCATTATTATTTTCTAAGTTACATCTCAAACTATTTCTAATTTGAGTTACCATTTTACTAAAAGCTTAAAGTAAAGAATAAGCAGAATCATAATATAATAATAATGATTTTAGATCGAAGAGGAAAAAGTAAACGCTATTTACTGGAGTGAAGAAGGAGGATTTTTGACTCTGAGGAAATGTTCCCACAAAAACTGAAGTTGTAAACCTATATAATGGAAAAAAACAAAATAGCTTATAATGATCTGGATAGGAAAAGAAAGTAAAAAATAATTATTTCAATTATGATCAACCTTAATAGGAAGAGAATATAGAATGAAATTCCCCATCGGAGAAAAATATACTCCTATTCTTCATCTCAAAGACCATCGCCATCCCCCTTATGATTGTTAGCTATTCTTCCCTCAAGCCCGAAATAGACTTCCATTTAATTAGGCTTCGATTTCCATATTTATTCACTAGACAAGTGCCACTTACCCGTTCGTTTATCAAACTCTCCCTCTCTTCCATTCCCATCGCTCTTACTCTTCCTCCTTTTCATTTTCAGAGCCTCTCCTTTAC
Source organism: Ceratothoa steindachneri (assembly GCA_963969495.1). Lineage (NCBI taxonomy): Eukaryota > Metazoa > Arthropoda > Malacostraca > Isopoda > Cymothoidae > Ceratothoa > Ceratothoa steindachneri. The sequence continues at coordinate 149,496,163 of OZ018318.1, forward strand.
CCTTTCCCTCCTTTGGAAACTAATTTCCGAGCCAAGGGCGCGTGAAATTAGGGCTACGAAACTTTTAATGAAAGCTTCTTAGAACGAAACTTTGCCCTAAATTTCCGGAACGGGAGCAAAAATCGTTTCGGGTTTTATCAAAAACTCTTTCTTCTTCACTTCCTCTTTGAATATTGTATGTATGCGCGCATTCTATTGTACTCCTTTCCACATATACAGACTGAGAATATTTTAATGTACTCTTCCTTCTCTTTCCATACCTCAAGAATTAAAGCTTGTTTTTTTCTAGTGCTAAATTTAGAATCCTCTGAAACTGCTTAGAAGTGATCATGATTTTGTAAGGCTCCATAATATTGCCTCTTCCTCTTCCTATTCGTCGTTTTGTATCTGATAGATGTACCACATCTGAAAAGGAGAGGAAAAAGCGACAGAGGACAACTGAATATATAGGCATATATATCTCTACCAGACCCACAAATAGCACGTGGGTAGAAAAAATCACACGAAAACCTCCTGAAAAAAGGTCTTTGATAATAAAGACGAAAGCGCTTTGAATCATTTTTCATTTTGAATAGGGTTTTTTTTGTGATATATATATATATATATATATATATATATATATATATATATATATATATATATATATATATATATATATATATATATGATAGTGAAACCACTGTATATGAGCCATTGAGTTCTTTTACTTATATATATATATGCAAAAATCAACCTGAGGAAAAATAAAAGCAGCCAGATAAACTACAAACTATGAACGAAAGAAGAAAAAATAAATAAAAATTCCATATACGATATTTTGAGAACAAGTATATGCAAAATCCAAACGACCAAAGTTCGAAGGTACAATCACTTAAATAACATGAGCCCCAGTCTCTTAGTTTTTGATCCAATCTCTATGTATAGAACCAAAGTGAAAAAAGAAAAAAAAATATTTACTTAATATTCCCATTTTCCGCCCATCGGGCTTCAAGTGGATCCCTCTCCCATATAAACTAGACCAAAACGCCTCTTTTTTCATTTCTAGAACAAGATGTGAAATCAGATCTACTAATCAAAACGGGCCAATGACTGCTCCTCTCTATATTGTCTCGCTCAATCTTATTACCAGTCATTGGATGCCAATATATTCCTAATTTATGTTCAATAGATCATATATTGCTACAATAGTAGGATACTACCCAACTTTAGACTTTATCAGCCAAAAAAAGACTATAAAATAAGATACTCATGTCATTTGAAGGATACATATGGTACCAAGGTAGGAATTTAGGACAATTTCTCTTACATAATTTGACGGAATTTATGATGCCGTGATTTGCGGAGGGTTTTTTAGAACGAGAATGGCGATGAAAAAACAAAGAGTGCCAATGAAAAGATACTTTGCTCAAATACTATGAGGATTATCTTTCAGCGATTCTCTTGTAGGAAATACTGAAACACTTGGATACCTAATATCCTGAAGTATATTCTGCGCAGTCAAAACGGGTAAACCCTTCGACGCTTTGAGAAGAATATAAGTAGGGATCAGTCTCGGATGCTTGTCTCTAAACACATTAACACAAAGAAACAGTCATAGAGACAAACAAATACATAAAAAACGAATAAATGGACATGCAAATGAACCGAATAAATATGTGTTGAATGTAACTTTGCGAATAAATAGCTCGAAGGATTCCTAAAGTATCAAGTGACAGTGCAAAAATATGAATTAAGACCCTTTAATAATATGCAACAAGGTTTATTTAGCAAATTGTGCACAAACAGAAGTCAACTTGCACCAAATGCTATATACTATTAACAAGCTCCCTTTGGGCGGACTCTCCCCCTGCGGGGCCACTATGCTGCGGGACCACTGCAGCATAGTACTTGAAACTTAAATCGTTGATTTACGGAAAATCAGAGGCGAGAGACGGACATCTAGATAAAGCCATCGATGGATCTTCACACGAACACCTCGAAAGGACACCTGCTTTCCTCGCATTATATAAAGAAGTCAGATTCAAGAAACATTTGCATCCATCCATGCCTAAACTCTCCCAGGTAGTCTGCTTTTCTTTCTGGCAATTCTGGTTACATATGCAAGTCATTGCAAATGTATAGGTAACAAGAAGGAATACATAATCTGGAAAAAGCTTTTAAAGAATATTCTTGCCTCAACTACACCATCGAAGAAAGCCATAACAACCAATTACTGTTCTTAGATATCCTCACTACCAATATCAATGAAACAATAAGAACTAAAGTTTATGTTAAACCCATCAACTCGGGATTTTTCATGAATGGGAACGGCAAATGTCTAAAGTACGACCAAACAAGGGTGATATCGTCATACATCAATCGTGCTTTTACCCACTGCACCACATGGAAGGACACACACAATGAACTCGAGAGAGCCACTCAGGCACTCGTAAATAACGGATTCTCCAATAAAGAAATACAAACAGCCATAAGAATTAAAATGGATAGATGGTAGCTCTCAGAACCCCAGAAAAACACAAATACGGATAATGAAGATATTATAAAACTGTTCTACAAGAATACTATGAGCACAGAACACCAATCAGAGGAAAAAGCCATCAAGGGTATTATAGACCGAGGAATGAAACCCATAAACTCCGAGAAAAAGATCGCACTAATCATCCATTATCAAAATAGGCGCATGTGGGGGAATCCCACGTGAAATTTCTTTTCCAGCACGGAAGTTCCATGCACTGGGGAAGGTTCTGTTAGGCTTAAATTGGTAAGCCTAACCCCCACTTCCATAAGCGGTACCCTCAAACCGCGTCCACCACGGTCCACCTCTACACTGGTTAGAATCGCCTCAACAAGAAGTTTCAAGACCATTCGAGAGTAGAGCAGTTTCTCACTCACCCTTGCATAGAGAGCCTCGGACATATATAGTGCTCGTCCTTCATGACACAGAGTTGAGAAGTCTCGCCCGGACCCAAGAAGATTCCCCTAGTTCCAAGTCAGGTGCTAACAACGAAGCAAAATGACGGCTGAACTATTAGTGTGTCGGAATTAGTAGCCCCAGCCAGTGAGGTAATTCCATTTAACGATCGCTACCGGGTGATTTTTCCGACTTCACTCATCAACTCCTGTCGAAGCCCTCCTCGTTTACAGGTGGCTGAAATACTCCCCCCTGGACCCGACGTTACCGCCTCCCTCCTTTTTGGAGAACCGTCATCACTTTAATTTCCTGCTCAGAAGCTCTGAGCGCCCTCGCCTCACTTGCAGAAGACATCCGTGAAGCCTTACCCCGACGTCTCACCCGGAATCCTCCGTAAGACAACCCCTCTCCCCTTCAGTAACCCATTTGAGTTACTTCACCCCCCCCCCATTTGAATAGTCTCCTCCTGTAATACATTAAATTTTAACTTCATAGTCTGATGCATAACTACAATACCCCCCTCGTTTACCGATGTAATTTTGCACATTAATTCTCTGATGTAATTTTGCCCAGTAATTTTCTGATGTAATTTTGCCTATCAATTCTCTCATTTTTATGTGAATAAAATTATATTTTTGTACATGCCTCTTTAAATAACCTTGAGCATTGCCATTGCCCATATTTTACCTGAACTCGTTGCACTCTTTTCTCGCTATTCCGCCCGTCGAAACTCATGATGTTCCGTCCCTTTGTCGGTTCGCCTTTAAGTTATTGGTCCCTCCCCCATAGATATAATATGGTATTGATGTAATGTAATGTCATACCACGACAACGTACTTCAACCCTCTTCATGAAAAATAACCCCAAACCCCGCTACAACCCAAACAAAGCACACATCTGATATACGAGTAGAAATGTAAACTAGGAGATTGTGAGCTCCTTACCTTGCTCGTATATCGGCATAACCGAAACCACTCTCTCAAGAAGAATGTCATACCATCTGAACAACGGTGCACCTAAAAACATACACAGGAAGTACATGGAACATGCCTCAACTGAAAAATAATGGAAGAAAACATCAAAATTTCAGACTATGCTCCCAACAGGCGTCAACTGCTCTTCCTTGAAGCCATATATATCCAAGAGGAGCAACCGAATTTAAACATACAGTCTAACTCCAATGAAATCCCGCCCAGCGCAATAAAAGCAAACAGGGAGACAGGTGTACTCAGAGCTGCCCCTAGCCAATAATCCCTTCTGGCAAGCAGCTTAACTCCCACCCTCTCTGGCTACCTACTTCTCTGACCTAAAAAACCTAGATCCAACCTGCAATGTATGTCCAGCCTCCTGTTCATTCCTTGAAAAGGTATTTAAGAATAAAGACGAAAGCGCCTCAAATCGTTTTTTACTTTTCCTTTGTGGGTGTATCTGCATATATATAGCAACTTTCTCTTCTTATTTCTATCTTTTTTTATTCCATCTTGTAGATGGTGGATCACTTGTCCTGTATTCATCTTTTTTAAATGAATGTGTTCGGTAAAAAACAAACTAAATTGCTGAGCTTTCGATCTTATTCAATCATCTTCGGAGCGTTTGGATATGTTCTTGCCTCCTTTACCAATGTAATGAGTGGAGTGAGGATCTGACAGAATGAAAGAAATGAAACGAAATAAAATGAAAGGGAAAGTAGGGAGAAAAAGTTTTAGATGGCCGTGCCCCTTTCCCACCCTCAACCAGTCTCTCCGGAAGGAGGGAACCAGTAGGGGGGGCGAGGCCCGGTTTCCCCGAGTTTCCCCGGCGCCCTCCTTCCTCTCGGCCTGAAAGCACTGCGGGAAACGAGCTTAGGAGAGAGGGAGGGGAAGAAGAAATAAGTAAGGATAGGACAGACAGAAATAAAGTCGAAGGCTTGAAAGTTGACCAAGTTGGCCTGTGGACCTGCATAACGTGGGACCTGGACCACGGTGTTTTTATGTTTTCTTAGCTTTTAATTGTTACGATTTGCTGTATCTTTCCCTAGTGTTAGTGTTTAGGCTCATCTTTGGATATGGGTAAAGGAAGAAATTGATTTAAGTGGAAGGGTGGGTGTTAGAGGTTTGAAAATAGGTGCAAGTTGCGTGGAGGTCACGCAACTAAAGAAAGTTCTTTAGAAGAAATTAACGGCGAGCTGGAAAAAATAAGGACACCAATACAAACAGCTGATGAGATTGCAATACCCAGAAACCCACAAAACAGTTGAATACTTTATATAGATAGACGAAATTAAAGCTAAGAATGCAGAAATACCAGCGATAAACGAGGACATAATAATAAACAGAACGTCAAGTTAAAAATACCGCAATCTGAGAACGAAAAAGAGAGAACTACTAAGCACAATAACGGACAAACAAAGAGAATAATGGGACATAGCCGTTCAGAGACAACGAGCTATTGCCCCGAGAATTTTGGAAAAAGATATCCAGAATGGAATATGCTAAAGGTAAATAAAAAATAAAAATTAAGAACAGAAACGGGAAATTAATCGAAAATGAACACGAGATTGAAAAAAATGTTCAGGGAACACTGGAAATGAGTGTTCAACCTCAGCGAATAGGAAAACGAAAAATACGATATAGACTTCGAAAACCCAATAATTGACGAACTAAATGAACGGATTGAGAGGACTTTCCCATATTACTACGTAGAAGAGGAACGGTATGCGAACGATGGATTAAACGCCAAAATCACCATGGAGGAATTAAAGAATACGATTTCAAATTTTAAACAAAAGGCCACGAGTCCGAAATTCTGTGGGGACGCTTCTTAGCTTTGTCCTATTTAGGTAGGGTCGTCGTGAAGGGCTAAAATAAATAAGTAAATAGGCAACCATAGGGAACATTTTTCACTGTCCTTTTTTTACAGATTTAGAGAGGAAGGAAGAAAACAAACATAGGCTTCGGAGGAAGGAACGAAGAAAAGAGTGCCTAGGCGCTTGACTAGCAAAATGATGGGGAATCATTCCCCCTCTAGAGAAAAGAGGCAGCCTGGAGTGCCTACGATTACCTCTACGAACAATTGACCAGGAGATAAAACCGGACAAAGCAAAACTCTGTGAGACATTATTTAGACAGAGAAAAGTAGCAATGGCATGCCCCAAAAGAAAGGAGATAATTGAACAAAAGGAAAGAGAATCGAGAAATGAAGAAGAAACTACAAGAAATAAGACATACACAGGAGTAGCTAAAGCAACTGTGATCAAATGCAGGAAGCACATACCCATCTAACTGTGCCACAAGGGGCATCAGCAGAAGTGCTCACATGCATACTCTATGCCCATGTGATAAATATTGGGAAAACGGGCACCTTCGCTACGACACTAAATACAATGCTAGAAAAAAAAATGGAATGAAGAAGATGTAGTTCACTGACAACTCCCCCTCATCTGAAGTCCCTAAAATCAACATCGCCTCAGCGTCGGCACCAATGAGCAATGAGAAACACACTACTGAAGAGAACGCAATTTCAAACATGTCACTGCAAAGTAATGAGGGAGACAAAATAGTACGCATGGAAGCACAGGAATTAAAACTTGAAGTCTACAGCGATGAATGCTTTCCCCTCCCGAGAGGCAAGAAACAGGAAGACATCATTAAGGCAATTAAAGAAGGAAAATGCAAATGGGCATTCGAAGGAAGGACAGGAGAAGAAGACGAAGAAGAAGTACAAAAACTCTTAATGGAGGATAAAATTCGAATCTACCCTGGCAACTGCGTTACTTTCTGCCATTCTACATTTCAAAGTATGAAGAATGGTAGGTTTAAAGGAAACGAAGCAGAACCCAACAAGATATCGACCCGCCAAAAGTCTAGAGATGTCTAGACGAGCAAACTTAATAAACAATGGAATCAGAAAGGATAAGAAAGCTCAGCATTTTGCAAATCAACACTCAAGGATGGATCGGTAAAACATCGGCATTAGGAAACAACTTTAGAGAGATCGATCCAGACATAATATTAATATCAGAAGACGGAGTGAATCCAGAAGAAAAAAAATGAAATTGTTCGATTACACCGTCATAAATGCGAACGATTCAGGCGAGTGACATGACGGGGCAGCCATAGCAATAAGAAGAGGGCTGAAGTTAAAAGAAGTTAATAATTTGGATGAGGCATACTTGGCCGTAAAAATTGAAACGGAATTAACGCGAATAATAGTAGACACGGGATACTAAGCACCAAGAAAAAATTATCTTCTCCTGCACAACCTATTTAAAATCTTTAGCACATGTTTCTCAACCATCTTTGGGAGACCTCAATGCCAGGTGTTTTACAAAGGGATATCACTCCAGAAACAACAGATGAGCCAACTTAGAAATGATGGTGGAAAGAAACATTTTCAAGAGAATAGGGCCAGACTTTCCAACATATATCACAGCCAATGCAACTACAAAACCAGACGTCGTGCTAAGTAGCTTCAATATGCCATACAACATCCAAATGCAATCAGTTACCTTTGCATATAGCGACCATGTTGGAACACATTTGCTCATGAATCAATACCCGATACAGGTACTGGTACAGGCGAGGAAGGATTACAAGAGAGCAATCTGGGCAGGTTACACACAAGATCTTAGTAACTTCGTCCCAAAGTATCTCACTGATGCCAGCCTGGAAGATATTGATGAGGAGAAGTCAAGATTAACAAGAACGAACATTAAGGCGGGCTAAAGATATATACTAAAGACAAGATACCGTACTCTTCCACATCCTCGATGGACAGAGGAAATGAAGAGAAAGAATAGGCAACTAAGAGGAATTCTAGACCAAATAATCCATGGACCAAATAGAGAGCGATAAGAATAAATCAGAAAACGGAGAGAAGAACTGAGGCATGTCATAGAAGAACAGCAAAGCCACATATGGCATAGTCTAATGGAGAAAATAGACGAAGAATGAAAACCAAAAGAGAATTGGAGACAAATAAATAGACTTAAAGGCAGATCTCAGAGAGAAAAAAATAACAATTAAGAATGAACGGGGAGAAAAGATCCAAGAAGAAAGGATCACAGAAGAACTTTTTCTTAATCACTGGAAATCAGTGTTCTCCATAACACCAGAGGAGGACGAAGACTTCAATCCAGAGATAGAAGAAATGGTCCACACAGTCTTCCGAGAAAATATAAACAAGATCACTCCAGCACCAAGTGTAGAGCGAGAACGGGAGGAAATTCGGGGTACAGGGACCTACCTAACAACAGAAGAGATCAAAGACGTAGTATAATCATTCAAACAGAAAGCGCCAGTCCACTCAGGAATAACCAGAATTAATCTTACCAAGGCACCTAACATAATCATCAGAACATTAAAGAATATTTGTAACGCATGCTTAAACACCGGTTACTTTCCTGATAGCTATAAACTAACGGAAATTATATTCTTCCCAAAGCCAGGAAAACAACCAAACAACCTCAGCAGTTACCGGCCAATATCGCTATTGTCCTTCATTGGCAGGGTCTTCGAGAAAATCCTTAACAGAAGACTAAAAGAATAATTTGAAGAAAATGACCTTTATAATGATTTACAGGTTGGATTCAGAAGAGGCAGAGACACCACAATGGCACTTGTCATAATAACAGAGAATATAGCAAAGGCAAAAGCAAAAAATAACTACATAGATTTGGTCCTGAGAGATGTAGAAAAAGCATTCGACAAAGTCTGGGTCAGAGGAATGCAATATAAGATCTTAAATCTCCAGATGAATAGCAATCTGGAGATAATTTTCTGCGATTATGTCAGACATAATCAATGGTTATTCATGATCAGAATTGTAATTGGAAGCTGGACTCGGGCAGAGGGGCTGTCACAGCCCCACGCTGTATTCAATATACACAGCAGACCTGCTACCACCAATAATGCGTGGTTACCTAAACATACAGTTCGCGGACGACATAAGCAAACTCGTCGTCACTCCGTACAGGAACGTTTGGTTTCAGGCAGGGACAACAGCTTTAGAAATCAGCAACATCAACAACTACGAAAGAGCTTGGAAGATAAGGACTAACAGGAGGAAATTTACAACAATTCCAATCTCCATGAACAAAACAGCTGAAATTGTAGTTGAAGATCAAAACTACAGATATTATAGTGAGGGCAAAGTGCTAAGGCTCAGAATAACAAAAAGAGGCTACAAACAACATATAACAGAGAGGAAGAACAAGGCGATTCCGATGCTTAACCTGCCATACAATCTAAGAGGGTTAGGCATGAAAAATATTAGAAAAATATATCTTGCACTAGGAAGAGAGGTAGTACTATAGCCGCCATGCCCTATCAACGGTGAAACAAGGACCAAAAAATTAGAACTCTAGCGAATACAAAATAAAGCTCTCTACCTAATCACCAACGCATGTAGAAGATAGAGGAGAAGACTACGGGATCCACACCAAGAACCAGGATTAGAAAGGCTCAACATCAACATCAGGAACAGAGCGGAGAAAATATAGAGGAAGAGAGACGATCTACCTCTGATATATTCAGAGCACACGAACACCAGAGCTGGTGTCCCCTTTAATACTCGATTTCCCAGCGGCAGAAAACACATGAGAATCGAGTAGATACACATGTTTACTTAAGTAGAAATTCAAAAAGAGAGAAGGAACGAGCATAACGACTATATACAAACCCAACCAACGAAATAACCAACCAACACATCATATTGATACCATAATAAGAAAACCGAATTTAAACAACCTAAATAGGAAGAAACAACCGACTAAGAAGACAACACAGATCAAAAGTGTAAACAGAAATAATGCGAACAAAATGAACTAAAAGTGTAATAAGTGAACTATATTAAAAAGTTGAAAAAAATATGATAGTGAATTAAAAATTGACAGTAAAACAGAAATAAAATGAACATGTAAACTAAAAGTGTAATAAGTGAACTATAGTATTAAAAAGTTAAAAAAATAATAATAGTGAAGTGAAAGTTAATAGTAAAACAAGTGAACAAAGTGAAACTAAAGTGAAAAAGTGATAACAACAAGAGAAAATGCAACAAAGTAAGGAAAGTAAAAACAAGTAACATAACAATACACAAACAAAGCTCAGAGCTAAGATAACTCAAAATGGCATGAATGCTACAATAAACATATGAATGAAAATGAAAAGAATAAGGGAACAGAGATTGGGTGGTCCTCCCGCTTCTGTATGAGGAACATAGGGGCTAAAAGTGTTAGAAATGAAGTAAGAATAATTATTGATGAGAAGATGCATGACGGTGGTTCGGAATCCACGTTAATCAGCAGGTCCTCGGGCAAGGGTATTCCACCCTTTCCACATTTAACTACAGAGGTTGCTCAATTTGCCTCCTCACCAATCTGTCCTCTTTTAAGTCAAAACTTTCCGTCTCCCACACCTATAAACCCCCTTCTAAAGCTTGTTCCGACCTTCCACTTAAGCACTTCACTATCTGTTCACTTGAAATGAGAGTCAGAATTGTGGGGAGTTTCTCCAGGAGCAAGTCGCCCGCGGGCCTCCTCCTCTTGTGTCCCCCCCCCCCCCGATCATGGGAGAGGTACAGAATGGAGGAGTAACCGCGAGCCGTACCTTCCCCCCCCCTAAAAAAAAGTCTGACTATTTGAAAGACTGCTCTGCTTGCCGGTGCTAGTATGCTTTTCCTGCTGTGCCCAATTTTCATAATTTTTACAAAGTGTATATCAGTGAAGGTGAATTTGTTCGACTCGCTTAGAGAAGTGACGATAAAAACTGGTAAAGTGATAAAGCGCGATTACGTTCAAAAGGTGGACCAATAACTTTTCGATTTGGGAAAGTGAAGGGTAAAATCTTCGCTCCTTTGCTAGACATAAAGACCGGAGCCTCATCTGGCCCACCCACAAGCTCTAAGGAAGTATAAGGTAAAGTGGTATACAATTACTTGGACTTAGGTCCTCATTCTCCCATTCCCCCCCCCCCCCTCCTTCTCTTTTCTAAACTTTTCTCAGTATATATATATATATATATATATATATATATATATATATATATATATATATATATATATATCTCTCAAAGTAGCGCGAGAGAATGATGAAGATGAATGCAATAAACCACATTGAAAAAGAAAACAGAATAAATTTTTCTTACAGTAATATTTTTATTACCTTTTTTCGAAAAAGTCCGTGCAGGGAAGCGATTCGAACCAGGCACACTGAGGCAGCGAGCACCGCTTTGATCACAGTTAAAAGTATGCCGTTAGTACACTATGCTGTAAGAAAAATTTATTCCGTTTTCTCTTTCAATGTGGTTTATTGCATTCATCTTCATCATTTTCTCGCGCTACTTTGAGATATTATATACATTTGTTTATTTATCACGCGTTTAAATATTCCACATTTATTTTTTGAATTCCCAATTAATTTTCTATTTGTTTCATAGTCCTCGTTAGAACTTGCGAAAAGTGGTGTGATAAAACGAGTTAATTTCAACTCCTATCCCATATTATTAAAAACCACGATGCTGCCCACGTGCATCTTCGATTCGAGGCTTGGAGTCTTATCACCGCTACCGGATGCCAATGTTTAAACAAGGAGGTTATCGTCCCCCCGTTCGCCCCATACGCCGACCTCGCCAGATCGAGTTAGGCTTATGAACAGATAAGGCATTGTTCCCCGGCCCGGCTGTGCGTTCCCTCCAAGCTTTCACTCCATTTTCCCCCACGCCAAGGAGATGTCCTGGCTATTTATATGGAAACTTTACCACTAAGATCAGATTGGAGATCCAGATTTTCGTCGCGAAACATCACCACGACCCTCTCTCCCTTTGTGCGCCAAGGGACCTCGGCCTCGAGATTCACCATCACTTGTCCAGAAGGAGGACAATATTCCTTGAGTGCCAAAGGTTCGAGCCTTTTCCGACGCCAAGTCCCCAAGGCTTCCCCCCCCTGTTGTTCAAGGAGAACAGCATTAGAACAGCCATTGTTCGTTTTGAGCCCTTCGCCAAGAAACGGTTCTCATCCCCCCCTGTTGTTCAAGGAGAACAGCATTAGAACAGCCATTGTTCGTTTTGAGCCCTTCGCCAAGAAACGGTTCTCATCCCCCCCTGTTGTTCAAGGAGAACAGCATTAGAACAGCCATTGTTCTTTTTGAGCCCTTCGCCAAGAAACGGTTCTCATCCCCCCCCCCTGTTGTTCAAGGAGAACAGCATTAGAACAGCCATTGTTCGTTTTGAGCCCTTCGCCAAGAAACGGTTCTCACCCCCCCCCCCTGTTGTTCAGAGGAGAACAACATTAGAACAGCCATTGTTCTTGAGCCCGTAGACAAGAGACGGTTCTCATCCCCCCCCTTTGTTCAGAAGAGAACAACCTAGAACAGCCATTGTTCGTTTTGAGCCCTTCGCCAAGAAACGGTTCTCACCCCCCCTGTTGTTCAAGGAGAACAACATTAGAACAGCCATTGTTCTTGAGCCCGTAAACAAGAGACGGTTCTCATCTCCCCCCTTTGTTCAGAAGAGAACAACCTAGAACAGCCATTGTTCTTCAAGCCGTTCGTCGAGAAACGTTTCTCCTTCCCAAGACGCCTCGTCAGGATCCTTTTATCCCCCCCCCTTCGGATGGAACTCGCCAGCGGACCGAAACTCCTTTGCGCCACCTTCCTCTGCATTACTAGTGCCAAAGTTACGTAAGCCAAACTTCACCTTTGAGTATTGATCCCTTTCGTCAATTCTATCCTGTGCTTTAAATTGTTTATCGAACCATCCCATCTCTTTAACTCTATATTTGTTTTACCTTTTTTAATCCCTTAAATCCTTGGATTAGCCCGAGTCTCCACGACCCTTTCCATTCTGTTTATGTCAATATTTTCCGTTTTTTTGTGTATTGTTTATAGTTATTATTAATAAAACTCTATTTTATTAATGATAGCAATATTATTATCCTTGAGCTCAGTTCCACTTCTTAAGCATATCGAAGATACATAATATCGGCCGCCAGACAGTAAACGCACTCTAAAGATAATTAAGGAAGTTCCCTCTTCGAATAGATATATATGGTATCGTCGGGAGTTATTCTACGACATATATATATATACTATTTAAATTTGGTATCAGGTGTGTAAGGTTTAACGCTATATCTTTGCAAACACTGGTCTCAGTCGAGTAAAGCATAGTGTTATTCGTTATAATAATAGAATATAGTAGTTCCCTTTTGTTTTAACGATTGCTATCCCCTTTTTTGGGGAAACTTAAGAAGCTGGAGTAGCTCAAGGAACTGTTATAATAATTTGTTTGTGTTTTTTTTTGTGATTTTAGTCAGTGGTTATTTAGATTGAGAAACCAAGTACGAATAGTTCAGTGCCCATATTTAGGTAGGCTAATTCTATAGAGGCATAATTCTTGTTGCGAGGAATTTTAGTTGGTTGACTAGTGCGCCCCCAAGTGCAAAGATGACTCAGTTTGAAATCTTTAAAGCGCAAGGAGAGTCCTGTGGACTTTCCGGAAAAGAACTAACTGAGTACATTCAAGAGGAGCAAAGAAAAGAGGAAGAAAGAGAAATACAAAGAAAAAAGGAAGAAAGAGAAATACAACGAGAAGAAAAAGAAAGAGAGGAACGGATAAGACAAGCTGAGCTTCAGATTGAATTAGCTCGGATTAAAGCAGAAGTTCAAAGAAAAAAGGTAGAAAAAGAAAGAGAAAGAGAGGAACGGGAAAGAGTAATCCAACGAGAAGAACGAGTAGGAAAAATACAACGAGAAGAACGAGAAAAAGAAATCCAACGAGAAGAAAGAAGGACGGACTCGCGCTCCTTCCCAGGAAAGCTGACAAAGTTTCCGAGCCCCGTAAAACCCCAAAACTTCTTTCCCCAAAACCAACAACGGGACTCCAAACCTCCCGTTAAGACTTCTCCTCCATCTCTCTTCCCGAAGCGACCAACCATATGCTTCACCTGTGGTGTAGAAAACCACATGAGCTGGAATTGCCCCCAAAATTCTAGGCTTAAAAGCGAACCAGCCCACCAAGTTCACCAGATTAATGCAACCCCGGCTTCCCCGGTGGTGCAGACCCAAGCAGAAACTTCTCCCCCTCCGTCAGGCCACCAGGTAAATTTTGTTTTTGGTAAAAGTTCATCGGGAACTTTGAAATATGAGGAGGGCAGCGTGGACAGCTGCCGAGTATTGACTCTCGTCAGGGACACAGGATGTACGTGTTTCATCGTGTCCGACGAACTCCTCCCAGTGGCCTCTAACCACGAAAAATTTGCGGTGGTACATGACCAACTTGGGCGGGCGAACCGATTCCCCGTCGCTAGATGTTACATGCAGTGTCAATATTATAATGGCTGGGCTGAAGTCATTGTAGCACCCATAAAATTCTGTTCCGTACTTATAGGACAGAGCCCCCAAGTAAGTTTCGACCCTGTGTTTCAGGCCGCCCTTCCTCAAGGCCGAGATAAGAAAGAAGCCCAGGAGCCCGTCCCCATCAGAACCCCGATACCGTCCGATTTCTCGGAGACCCCTAACCAGGACTTTAGGACGGCAAAAGAGGAGTGTGAATCACTAGCACCCTTAGGTGATAAGGCCCCAGACAAGGACACGGAGACTGTCCCTGGACCCCAAGAAAAACAGAACCCCCAACGCGCCCATGGAGATACCTTCGTAGAACTGGACGAAGCATCGGCGCTTGAAGAAGATTGCCCCGCGGAGTCCCTTAACGTAATCCAGACAGTGTGCATCCAACCTGATGCCGATTACCCTCCTCCTTCCCTACCAGGCGAGTCTTTAGAACCCTCTGACCTGGATTGTGACGCGCAGCTGACACCACGTCCGAAGAGTCAGCTACAAGAACTAATTAAATGGAATCACCATTTACCCGCCCTATTAGCTCTTTTTGAGCGACTGCGTAAAAATGGCCTCAGCATTGGCCCCAGCAAATGCCATTTTGCTCACGAAACCATCAAATATTTGGGTTTCAAAATAGGACAAAGCAAGTTAGGTCCCCACGAGAACAAGATTAAGGCAATCGCCGACATGCCCCTCCCGATTACAAAAAAAGCCATTAAGATCGATCTTAGGATCAGCTTTTCCCTATCAGCGATTTGTTCCGAATTTCGCTGCAATTTCGGCCCCCCTATGCCCCCTTCAGGAAAAGAATTTCTCCGATCGTTTACGTTGGAATGATGTCGCTGTTTCCCATTTTAATCAGCTCAAAAGTAAGTTCATTTCTGCCCCCATTTTTAAGTTGCCCAACCCGGAAAAATCCTTTGGGGTTAAGACCGACGTGATCAACGAGGGCATTGGAGGTGTACTCCTTCAATACGTGGATGACAGAACGAGTCATCCAGTTGCATATGCTAATCGTCAATTATTACCACGCGAAAAGAGATATGCCACTAGAGAAAAGATAGCTCTATCAATTATCTGGGTCATAGACAAATTCAAGCTGTACTTGATATGTAAAGAATTTCGAATAGGAACCGACCACCGTCCGTTAGCCTATATTAGGAATTTGAGACACTCAAACGGCCGCATCATGCGCTGGAGTTTACTCTTGCAAGAGTATCAGTTTAAAATAAATTAGATAAAAGGTTTCGATAACCAGGTCGCTGACGCACTCAGTAGGAATGCGTTACCGAATAGCGTAGAATAATTGTATTCATAGGATTAGTATCTCCATGTAGGTATATACCGTCTTGTACGACTTAATTTAAGATTCTTTTGTAATATAATTAATTAATGTATATGTCTGAATTTTGTAACGCTCAATGTCTAATTTTTTGTATGTCTATTTATTTGTTCTTATTAATTTACGTATAAATTATTTTGTCCCGTATGTACTAAGTTTATATCATTTCATTGTTCCATGCCTTTTTTTTTTCTTTGATTAAGTTGTATTAAAGGTTATTTTCCCCTGTAATCTAAAGATCAAAATATTCATATGTATTGAGGTAATACTAGTTAGGTGCAGGAAGGTACGGTTGGTACAAGAAAACGAGTTTCCCACAACGGAGCTCTATCGTTGTCCCTTCTCTCTTTTTTTTTCGAAGTGACAACTTCCCCTGGAATGGAGGGGTGTGATAGAACGAGTTAATTTCAACTCCTATCCCATATTATTAAAAACCACGATGCTGCCCACGTGCATCTTCGATTCGAGGCTTGGAGTCTTATCACCGCTACCGGATGCCAATGTTTAAACAAGGAGGTTATCGTCCCCCCGTTCGCCCCATACGCCGACCTCGCCAGATCGAGTTAGGCTTATGAACAGATAAGGCATTGTTCCCCGGCCCGGCTGTGCGTTCCCTCCAAGCTTTCACTCCATTTTCCCCCACGCCAAGGAGATGTCCTGGCTATTTATATGGAAACTTTACCACTAAGATCAGATTGGAGATCCAGATTTTCGTCGCGAAACATCACCACGACCCTCTCTCCCTTTGTGCGCCAAGGGACCTCGGCCTCGAGATTCACCATCACTTGTCCAGAAGGAGGACAATATTCCTTGAGTGCCAAAGGTTCGAGCCTTTTCCGACGCCAAGTCCCCAAGGCTTCCCCCCCTGTTGTTCAAGGAGAACAGCATTAGAACAGCCATTGTTCGTTTTGAGCCCTTCGCCAAGAAACGGTTCTCATCCCCCCCTGTTGTTCAAGGAGAACAGCATTAGAACAGCCATTGTTCGTTTTGAGCCCTTCGCCAAGAAACGGTTCTCATCCCTCCCCTGTTGTTCAAGGAGAACAGCATTAGAACAGCCATTGTTCGTTTTGAGCCCTTCGCCAAGAAACGGTTCTCATCCCCCCCTGTTGTTCAAGGAGAACAGCATTAGAACAGCCATTGTTCGTTTTGAGCCCTTCGCCAAAAAACGGTTCTCATCCCTCCCCTGTTGTTCAAGGAGAACAGCATTAGAACAGCCATTGTTCGTTTTGAGCCCTTCGCCAAGAAACGGTTCTCACCCCCCCCCCCCCTGTTGTTCAGAGGAGAACAACATTAGAACAGCCATTGTTCTTGAGCCCGTAGACAAGAGACGGTTCTCATCCCCCCCCTTTGTTCAGAAGAGAACAACCTAGAACAGCCATTGTTCGTTTTGAGCCCTTCGCCAAGAAACGGTTCTCACCCCCCCTGTTGTTCAAGGAGAACAACATTAGAACAGCCATTGTTCTTGAGCCCGTAGACAAGAGACGGTTCTCATCCCCCCCTTTGTTCAGAAGAGAACAACCTAGAACAGCCATTGTTCTTCAAGCCGTTCGTCGAGAAACGGTTCTCCTTCCCAAGACGCCTCGTCAGGATCCTTTTATCCCCCCCCCCCTTCGGCTGGAACTCGCCAGCGGACCGAAACTCCTTTGCGCCACCTTCCTCTGCACCACTAGTGCCAAAGTTACGTAAGCCAAACTTCACCTTTGAGTATTGATCCCTTTCGTCAATTCTATCCTGTGCTTTAAATTGTTTATCGAACCATCCCATCTCTTTAACTCTATATTTGTTTTACCTTTTTTAATCCCTTAAATCCTTGGATTAGCCCGAGTCTCCACGACCCTTTCCATTCTGTTTATGTCAATATTTTCCGTTTTTTTGTGTATTGTTTATAGTTATTATTAATAAAACTCTATTTTATTAATGATAGCAATATTATTATCCTTGAGCTCAGTTCCACTTCTTAAGCATATCGAAGATACATAATATCGGCCGCCAGACAGTAAACGCACTCTAAAGATAATTAAGGAAGTTCCCTCAACGAATAGATATATATGGTATCGTCAGGAGTCATTCTACGACAGTGTTCCTTAAAAGCTATTCTATTCAGAGATTTTTTTTGGTTCTCTGCGTAGCTAGTGTACTGACGGCATACTTTTAAATGTGATCAAAGCGGTGCTCGCTGCCTCAGTGTCCATGGTTCGAATCGCTTCCCTGCACGGATTTTTTCGACAAAAGGTAATAAATATTACTGTAAGAAAAATTTATTTCGTTTTCTCTTTCAATGTGGTTTATTGCATTTATATATATATATATATATATATATATATATATATATATATATATATATATATATATATATATATATATATATATATATATACTCGCGATAGGATGCAGGAGAAATGAGAGAGACCCCCCGCATCACTCTCTGGGTCTTTTCGGAGGGCCCAAAACCAGATCCGAAAAAGTTTTTGGATCCCTGAGCATTGCTTTGGTTAGACTGATAGACATTCAAAATGGTTACTCGGCCATTTGCGCGAGGGAGGCTGACTGCGAAGCCTTGACCTCAAACAAGACTGTTGAATGCCTTAAGACAATTAACTTAAAACTAACCACATCTCTACAAATTAGAACACACCGTAGCTTAGTCTGCAGGCACCACGAGACGTGGGTCTGGTGCCACTCGGCAAATGAGATTAAAGACAAAATTGAAAGGAACCACCCATGGGAAAATGTAGAGGAGGTAATTAAATTTAAACACTAACCGCACGTTTTATAGTTGTTTTTGAGGACACAGCTATGGCTCAAAAGGCTAAAGAAAACGGTTTACTTCTCTTCAACATAGGAGTCTGCTCAGAGCAGATGGAAGGTAAGGTGCTTGTCGACTTACAAATGTGCTTTCGGTGCTATAAGTACGGCAAGCATACTACGTCCAACTGCCCGGAAAAGACCGTACAGTGTGTTCCATCTCCGCTGGCCGTGACCATTTTTGGCGCGACTGCAAGAGTAACTCCCCCAAATGCTTAAACTGTGAAGGCCCCCACCGGACTATGTCTATGGCATGTCCGGTTACAAAGCTGGAAATCCAAAAGCAAACAAAAATTAAACGCGATTTTGAAGATAAAAAGGCAAACTCAACTTATGCTAAAGTAGCCGAAGCCGTTATTTACGAGAACAACAACCAGAAAACATACCTCCACATTGAAAATGTTGTTTCCGAACAACCCATCCTCAGAGAAAGTAATGAGAATTAGCATAGATCTTCAGTGCCAAGAAGTAAAAAAAAAGTTCCCACGCCCCCAAACAGAGCCAATACACGCGATCCGCATCTTAATAAACTTGCAGTCACGCAAACAACAAAACAGGCGCCAGCTTCACCCAGGAAAAACACCATCACTACAATCAACACACAAACACACTCACCCAACAAGGAAGTAGTGCGACCCAAGGAGGCCGGGTCTCCACGATCAATAAAAACCTCCAAAACCCGCCGCCCAAGGTCAATCTCCTCCTCATCGCTGGGGAGAGAGCATCAACTCAAATACCACGCCAGAGGATTCAGTCTCAAAATATTTGCCCCCGAATCAGCTCCCTTCCCAAACAAGCTCGATTCCCGCGAAGTAACTGAAGGTCTTAGGACCGAAAGGTACAAGTGGGAATGCTCAGATGAAGCTCCTGAGTGGCAGATTGAAGATGCTCTTCCTCAAAACATGATAAAATTGCCCCCGGACTGCTTCCTCACGATCACGGACACAGAAGACATAAAAAAATAAACGGCAGAGAGTGCACCCCACCCAGTACACCTCATGGGGCTAAAGTAGAACGCAAATAAACGTCTATTTTAATCCCACACACTGGAGAACCAACACTACACAAAATGACACACTTATATATATGAATGTCAATGGGTGGGACGAAAAAGGTTCCATGTATGGCAATATTTTGCAACAGAGTGACCCTGACATAATACTTATCTCTGAACACGGACTGACCGCGCAAAAACACTTAAAATTATTTCAATACGACGTTATTAGCAAAAATCATAGTGAGGAACGGTATGACGGCTACGTAATAGCCGTCAAAAAAGAACTAAAATACAGGATCCTGGAGGACTTAGATGAATCCTACCTTGCCATTGAAGTAGGTACTGCCCTAGGGGTACTGGTCGTGTCCACGGGGTACAAACCCGCAAGATGCGGCTATGTGCCCGTGCACAACCTCTTTCAGATATTTAGCCTAAAGAAAAATGTTATCTTCGGCGGAAATCTAAATGCAAGGTGCGCTGCGACAGGATATACTTCCTACAACAATGCAGGTAGAAACATCGAACTACTACTCGACAGACAATACATGACAAGGATCGGACCAGAATTCCCGACGTACATATCGGAAAAAGCAGCCACGAAACCCGATATAGTCCTATCTAGTATCAGGTTTTATTACAATTACTAGATTGAACCGGGCCCAATCATTCCGAGCGATTACCAGGCTATCAAAATTACAGTAGGAGTAAATCCCATTCAAATTGAAATCCCAGAACGCAAAAACTACAATCAAGTGAACTGAGAAAATGATAGAAATTACCTCTTAAATTATATCCCTGACCCTACATTTGATGCTAATTTAGAAGAAATAGATGAGGAGCTAGATAAAATCAATGACTTTCTAATCAAAGCCGATCAAAATTGTATTCCCCGTATTAATTATAAAGCCCTTCCAGCTCCCTCCTGGACTCCTCTCATGAGAGCCCTGGCCCAAGAATATAGGGACCTGTCCAATGTAGTAGCGCTGATAGGCCCCAACCACAATGCCCACAGAATACCCAAGACATATTAAAGACGAACTCCAGACACTAATTACTCATACACGTTCTGGCAGACGGTTAAACGACTTAAAGGAAAACCTCCACAAACAAAAATGACAATTACTCACAATTGCCAAAAAATTACTGAGACTAAAAATATTGAAGAAATGTTTAGGATTTTCTGGTCTTCAATTTTCAAAATTATCCCAGAAGAAAATGACAATTACGACCTCGAATTCTAAACTGACGTAATCCAACAGCTACACACATAACTACACGAAATCTCTCCTCACCACTGTGTGTCGCAGGAAAGATTGATGAATGGCTATGGCAGTAAAATAACTGCCCTAAAACTCTCCGCTACTCTAAAATCCTTTCGTCAAAGAGCCCCGGGTACTACGGGGCTGACCCGCGAAAATTTCATCCAGGCCGCGCCTAACGTTTGGAGTGGCCTTCTCAACATCATGACCGCAGCTCTGATCACGGACTATTTCTCTGACCAGTGGAAAGTGGCCAAAATGAGTTTCATCCCCAAACCGTGGAAACCCCCGGGCTGCCCTGCTAGCTTTCGCCCAATATTTCTCCTAGAATTTGCTGGCAAAGTGTTCGAGAAGATATTGGCTAACAGAGTCAACTCTTTCCTCGATGAAGCCAACTTGCATAACGAGCAGCAACACGGCTTCAGAAGGAAAAAGAGGGACTGGCACAGCACTAGCCGTCGTCACCGAAAAGCTTGCAAAGATCAAAGCAGACAAAAGGCATGCCGACCTGGTGCTCCGCGATGTCAAAAAAGCTTCTGATATGATCCTCAAAGTGGGCCTCAACCCCATTCTTGAGAGGATTTTATATGACTACATAATGGATAGGAAAGCATACATACAAATCAGAGGACATAAAGGCCCCGAATTCGAACTCGAAGCAGGGGTCCCTCAAGGGACCCCTTTTATACGACATTTATACACGCGACCTACCACAATCTCTCTCTGAGGGTACGATATACGTATAGTTCGCTGACGATATATCGCAAATTTGTACAGCCGTTTATGTTCACAGGGAATTTATGGCGAGGAATACGCCTAGGGAAATAACTACCATCAAGTCTTTCGAGAGGAGATGGAAGATATCAACTAATGCCCCAAAATTCAAAATAATTCCCATGTTTCGCAAGACCTTCAACGATATACGTGACGAAGGGAAGCAAATCCTCTACTGGCTGTAAAGGACGGTTCTGAGGCTCAAAGTCACCACCATGGGCTACACCAGTCATATCGAGCGAATAGTTGCGAATGGCAAGAGAGATTTGAGGGAATTTTATAGGTTCCGTGACATAAATCCCTCAAATAAACTCAAGATATTCAATACGTGCATCCGCTCGAGACTCCTGTATCCCCCGGTGCCGCTGAACGCGAGCGCCAAGACCCACATTGCAAAACTACAAACGATCCAGAACAAAGCGGTACTTATCATCACAAACACCCGAAGAAGAGACCACAAACGACAGGGGGAGCTCTACGACCCGGTTGGATTATCTCCAATCAACGTGGCGCTCCACGAGAGGGCTAAGAGGATCTAGCAAGCCATTGGGCACCCGCTTGTCTCCGGAGTTCTCTCGTACACTCCTAAACATCGAGGTCGACCGACAAATAAGACCATTTAAAAGCAGTAAGTAAGATTAAGTCTGACGGCGACGTGACTCCAAAATACACATGGCAATATCGACAAATCACAAAAAACGACTAGTGTAATACTCAGGTTTCTTTAGTAGAAATTCATAAACCATCACTAAGATTTACCCGTTTTTCAAAACTTTGCAAAAATATCAAAAGCAAATATTTTACTAGAAAAGCTTTTTCAAAAACCCACAGCGGGAACAATAAACCCCGTCTCAAATAAAGGATTTAATGCTATTTAAATCGTATATAAAAAATAAGAATTGCATTAACATGTAAAATTTAATTGAATAAACTATAATTTTTATAGTTTATTACCGCCCCCCCCAAAAAAAACAACAACAACAAAATACATCCAAAAAACAAAAACAAACAAAACTTAAATGGAGCTATCCTTTCACCAGGGACCTATTTATTCTGTCTTCCACACAACCTCTATTCTTTAAACTCATCCTATTTCACCACTTTCCTCTTTCACTATCTTTCTCTTACGCTCCTTAAATTTCACCACTTTTTATGTCCAAGTCCAAGTCCAAGTCTGACTATTTGAAGCAGAATATTCGCTTCATACGCTCTGCTGACTACCTACGGATAAAGCACTTTTACTTGCTTAGTAACGGACTTTGAGCACCGCCTACATAGAAAAGAGCCTATTCTGGAAGTCTTTTGGCGAATTTCGCTTCATCCTTCAAAAAGAGATAATACTATTTTTCACCAAGGATTCATAATTCAATGAGAGCTTAAGCAACTCACTGCTCCAGTCCATTTTCCTGCGTAGAAACCTGCTCGGATGTCTGCCATTCATTGATTTCGTCTTAATTATGCCGACCCCTTGGACTGGCATAATTAAGGGCTTATGTGAAAACTGGTTTGAGGACTAGCCCACAGCGCAAGTATAAGTCAGAAATTATCTTGAAACTGGAGCATAACTGCAAGTCCTGGGTGGAGGAGAGATCCCCCTCGCATGGGGGACCCTAACAGCATCATAGAGGGAAGTAAGTTGGGTGCAGTTATGGCGCAAGTACCTAAGAGGGGGTGGCAAAACTTTAGCAGCCGTTGATTCGACCGCTGCTGCATCAAGTCTACCATAATTCACCCCTCTTGAGATTCCCATTCGAGATCCATCTCATCCATCCATCAACCATCATCTGGCAGCAACCGAGCAGGGAACCAACTGGAAAATGGACGGGGGTATTTTTTCACCATTTTTTTTTATTTATTCACCAACCTACCTTCAATAACCGCTACCTCCTTTACCACCTCATAACTTCTTTTTCCACTCCAAACATCATAATTACACTTTCGCTTCAGAAAAGAAGACACCGCAAGAGGACTTAGTAGAAGGACGCGGAAGACTATGGAGACCTTCACTAGGAGGGTTGCCCTAAGGACCATCCTTGGAATGAAGAATCCCGAAAAAAAATCGCTATAAATCCCTCTACTTCGAATTAAAGGTAGCACTGGTGAAACCAATTGAAGTTTCATCTGGGTTCATCGCCTTGTGTGCCAAGACAAAGGATGTAGACCAGCTCCTATTGGAAGAGGGGCGAGAGGCCTCAAGAACACCGGACTCGAAGCCAAAACCCGCCCACAAGTGTCAGCCAACTGAAGCGTGATCTGCCGCAGAGTAGAAAGTTGGGTGGGTGAGCATACGCCCGAGGAGCTCAAGAATTTCGCGAACCCACCCACTTGTTTAAGATCACCTTGGCTACCACCGAAATGGCCAAGAAGTCAACATAGAACGGAATACTGCTATTTAACATGAGAATACCAGGCGACAAAATCCAACAAGAAAAATTCAGTTAAATCCAGATGTGTTTATCATGCTACAAATTAGAAGATCACACTACCACGACCTGTCCGGACAAGAACAAACTGTGGTACAGTAAATGCGCCAGAGAAGGACATCGGTTTGACAACTGTGAGAGCACTAAGAAGAGATGATGCCTTAACTGTAAAGGGGAACACAGGAGCATGGCTCGAACTGCTCAAAGCACAGTATGGCTTCCAGCTGAAGTTGCACGTTAATTGCCGGTTCTTCATTTGAATAATGGCCCCTTTGGCCATCCGCAATCTTCGGCGGTTTTGGAGTCTCAGGATGATGGAGGTGTCCTTATTCAGTTATTCACAGGTTAGGGTAGTGCCATGAGAGTGGGCGTGGTTTTTAATCGCGCTATCTTGAAGGTGAGCTGTCAGGTGCCTTGACACGGTTATGGAGATTACGCTGATGTACTTTGAATTGCGGTGTTCACAGTCACCGACTTCGCACGAATATTTGTACACGACGTTAGTCTCTCTCCATGTTACGATTAAAAATGACTTTGAGAGCCTTTTAGTCTTCACGATAGCCGGTGTTCATATTGGCAATGTAATAAAGGTCTATATTATTTTTCTTCGGAGTAGACCTACCACCAGAACCAGCAGCCAAGTTCATTTTCAATTTCATGGTGGCGTCGATGGATTCTTGTGGGTAGCCGTTGTTAACGAAAACTCGGAAAACCCTCTTAAGTTCAAGATCAACAGCCGTTCACGAGGTTGAATAAGAAATTGCTCTGTTAACTAAGGCATTGACGACTGATTTATTGTAACGTTCAGGACACTCAGAGGAACCGTTTAAGCAGAAGCCCAAGATCGTGGCCTTAACGTATACTTGGGTCACAAATTTGGACTCCTGGGCAATTATCAGGATATCAAGGAAGGGAAGGGATCTTTCATCTTACATTTCGTGGGTGAAATTCAGGAACAAGTTGTTCTTGAATGTTCATCTAGGTCGTTCAATTGTTCTAAGTTATTTGTATTCAGAATTATGTCATCTATATAGCGCGCGTAGATGAGAGGCTTGGGCGCTATATTGCTTTTGAAAATCTTGTTCTCAACTGAGCCCATGTAAAATTTGGCAAAGAGGACGCCAAGGGGTGACCCCATCGCGACGCCATCGATTTGCACGTACATTTTCCCTTTGGGACCGTAGAACGAGGCATCTTTTGTGCATGCATTGAGGAGCTGTCGGTTGTTTTTTTTAGGTGACTTCCCACTTAGGCATAAGTCGCCGTAAACAAACAGCCTAGTTCTAAACTACTTTAAAAAATTTGAAAAGAAAAAAACAATAAAAAGAAATAACAATTAGGAAGCAATAACAATAACAACAACAAAACAATAACAAAAACAACAACTAAACCTAGTTAAATGAAAAGGAGAAGGCCGGCCTACCACCAAAAGTCAAAAAGTCCACCAATCAATGTGCACGCACTCGTCCCGAGTTAGAAGGACAGGCAGTAGCGACCCCGCAGATCCCGGTACCGGGACAGGTAACGTGCGCGAAGATCACCCAGACTGTGACATTCGACAGGAATGTGCCGAACAGTCTGGGGGAGGACGCAGCCGTCGCAATAGAGCGCTCCATCAAATAGCGATGCGTCACACGAGTGTGTCCGATCGGAGACGACAGAAAGCGACCTGAAGCCGTCGCGGCATTCGGAGATAGGTCCATGGAAACAGTCGCGGCGCAATGACACGCAACTTTAAGTTCCCTTCGACCGTCTCCCATCTTCTTTGCCAAGCAGTCCGAAGAGCTGCCCGTATTCCTGCCGTGTAGTCGGTGTGAGGAAGAGCGAAACGCTGGTCCGGTGGACAAGTTCTCGCGGCCTCTTGGACGCCCTCATCGTAGCGCGCTCATTCCCCGCAATTCCTACATGTCCAGAAACCCAGCAGAAGATAATATCGACATCTGCCCGGCTGGCCAAAACCGTGGCGTCACAGATATCGCGAACCAGGGGATGCGGAGATTCCAATGCCCCGAGAGCACCCAGGGTGCTTTGTGAGTCGCTATAGATCACAATCCGTTCTCCCAAAAAGATTCATGGCCCTAAACCCAAAGGGCTTAGGGTATAACTAGCGTCTCTCAGTGGCATAGGCACCATCGAGATCAGCTGCGGATGCAGTGAAAGCTGTTGGCGACTGAGGGAGGCGCCGGGCTCGCGCGTACAGGCGAGTGATGCACTGCACGCAGCGGTAAGCCAGTGTCATCTCCCCAGCATCGACCAACAGGCTCTTAATGGGGAAAGTGCGGAAGGCACCGGTCGAAATGCGAAAGCCGGTGTGGTGGATCGAATCCACCTTTCACAATAAACGCTTGGCTGCGGATGCAGAAAACTCGCATCCGTAGTCGAGCTTCGAACGAACAAAGGATCGATAAAAAAGTAGGGCAGTAGCCTTATCAGCGCCCCAAGTGCTAAACGTCACGGAACGGAGAATATCCATGGCGCGGGTACAAGAGACCCTAAGGCTGCAAATATGCGCCTCTCAGGTGAGGCGTCGGTCGAATACAAGATCAAGAAAACGGTGCGACTCAACCACATCCAGGCGCACCCCATAAATAAACAAATCTGGGTCGGGGTGGATCCGTGGATGGCAGCAGAAGTGCACCACCTTAGTCTTGGCCAAAGAAAACTGAAACCAGTGCGCTTCGGCATAGCTAGAGACGCGGTTCAATGCTTATTGAAGACGACGCTCCAGAGTTGTCATCTGGGCCTTACCAAAAGAGATCGAAAGGTCGTCCACGTACAGCGTAGCGAAAACATCTTCTGGCAGCACCGAAGTGATGCCGTTGATGCTCTGGGCAAAGAGTGTGACACTGAGGACACTTCCCTGCATGACACCCTCTTCCTACTCCTTTGGGCCGGAGAGGGCTCCCTCCACCCGTACGCAGAATCGAAGATCTCGCAAAAATTCAGATATAAAGACTGGAAAGCGTCCCTTCATCCCCATCGTGTAGAGAGTCTCCATGATACCGTATCGCCATGCGGTATCATAGGCCTTCTTCAGATCGAAAAACACCGTGGCGTAGTGCTGTCTACGATGGAAAGCCTCGCAGACGGCATTTTCCATTCGGAGCAGAGCATCCAACTTTGAGTGGAACTTGCAGAATACATATGGCCTCTGCTGTCCAGGAAAAAGGCTAGTCTAACATTTACCAATTTCTACATCAACTTGCACACGCAAGAGGTTAGAAAAATTGGGCGAAAACCAGTCGGAATAGAGTGATCTCTCTCCGGCTTGCAAGAGGCGAGCACAGTAGCAATTCGCCAGGAATCTTTTAGAAGACCCTCCACCCAGATTCTGTTGAGCAAATCCAACACAAATGACATGCCTCGCTCACCCAGGTGTCGAAGCATGGCGTACGGGACATCGTCCGGACCATGGGCAGTGTCCGCGCACGATACGAGACCGGAGCGCAACTGCCTCACAGTAAACCTGTCGTTTAAGGGTTCTCCGCCTCTAGGGGGAAAGTCCAGCCAGCAGCCTTCCGCGACATGACAATGTGCATTGAATGCTGGCGGAGTAGCATCGCGGCTAGAGAATGCTGAAAAAGTGGTCGCGAAGGATTCCGCCCCGGACGCGGGGTCCGAGTTTGCGGTCCCATTTTCCTGGAGAACCGGAGGGGGGTCATGCGGGAACTTGCCCTGAATCCTTTTGACTCGCCTCCACACCTCTGCTAAAGGACCCTTGCCGTTAAGTGAAGACACGTATGCCCACCAAGAAGAGCAGCGGGCGTGCTTCGAAATATACCGGAACCTAGCCTTAGCCCGACGAAATTCAGACATTCTAGGAATAGAAGTCAGGCCCGCGGTGATGAGGTTGGCGGAGAAGAACTCAACAGCCTCATCTACCGACCTAAACTCCTCGACTGAGATAGAGAATTCAGTCATTTCCTGAAATGCAGGCCACCACGCTCGCGCCAAGCACCACGAAGGTGTGCTCTCAGGCGGCAGTTGCCCTGAAAATGATATTTAAATGGGAAAGTGATCACTACCATGGAGGTCATCGGCGCCTCCTCCAATCAAAATCAGGCTGTGTATCCGAAAAGCACAAAGATAGGTCAAGGCAAGAAAATGAAGTAGTTCTCGGACAGTGATGCGTAAACTCATCCAAGTTTACGAAACCCATCTCAAGCTCTTGGATCAGAAGGGCAAGGACTTGTCCCCTGGGATTTATTGAGTACTCCCTCCAGAGAGGATTCCTGCCGTTCAGATCTCCGACAAGAGAAAGGGTCTCGGCAACCGTGCCACGACGCGGCGGAAGTCCCCCGCGTCGAAGTCAGCTGACCGTGGAATGTACGCAGAAATTATAGTATACCTCCTATCTAGGTGCAGCTGCACAGCCACTGCCTAAAAGGAGGTATCTAAAGAGAAAGGAAGAACGGAGACATCATACCGGGTGTAAACCGTACTTCCCCCAGCCAGGCCATCCCGTGGTGCTAGGGCCGCAAGACCCTTCTACCCCATGAGGGCGGGCAGGGGGCACGTGCCTAGCATGGTCTCTTGCAGAAAAATAGCTAACGGGGAACGGGACGAGACGAGCCTCCGCAGCTCCTCCCAGTTGGCCCTGAGTCCACGGCAATTCCATTGAAGGAATATGCCATCCAGGCCTAGCTCGAGGAGACGCGGGGGATATCTTAGAACAGAAGACCCTCACGGGAATGGTCATACCATTCCCAGTGGCAGAACCCCAGGCGCTGTTGGCCGGACAAAGCGCTGAAGGCGCTGTCGCCTTCGAGGACTTATTGGGGGAGGTTGGGCTCGCCATGCGAGTCTTTTCCTCCCTCCACCTTGAAACCTTAGGCATGCGTTGTGGCATGCGTTCGGGTTTAGGAACCCCGGAAGATGGCCTGTGCGTCTAACGACTCGGTAGAGGCGCGTGGCCGTTTTGCCTTACCGAAAACGGTCACGCTGAAGGAAGAGGGGGAAGCCCTGATTTTATCCGGGGCTGGGTATGAACCCTTTTTGCCGCCAGCTTTACCAGGGAAGCTTCCGGGTTGAGTAGAGCCCTTAGAAGGGCTCCGAATTTTCGCGGAAACAACCGTGCTCGTTGGCCTGGATAGGCCAGGGGTAGAGGGTGCCTTTCTAACTATTGAGGCATATGACGTCCCAGGCAGAGCCGGGCGCGCCAGGACCAAGTCCTTAGCCTCGCGGAATGAGAATCGATGCTTGGCCTGAACGGCCACGATTTCTTTTTCAAGGAGATATGCACCACATTGCTTCGAAAAGCGGGGTGCGGCTCCCCGCAATTGACAGACTTGCCCCCCCTTCCCCGATTTAGACTTATCATGTGAGGCCTTGGAGCAATTTACACAGACTTCGGGTGACCCCGTCTTTGCACGTCTACAAGAACGATTCGTATGGCCCAAGTGGTGACAGTAATAGCACCGCCGCGGCAGTGGCACGAATGCCTTCACGCGGTAGCGGGAGCAACCGCCACGCACCGACTCAGGGAGCTTGTCACAGTCGAACGGGACGAAGAGTGTAGGGGTAGGTCTCGAGGCCCCTCCCTGTTTTCTCATCACACGTTCGACCTTGACCACCACATAGTCGGCCAGCTCTAAGGGAATTTCCTTAATGGAGTAGTCAATGAGTTTCCTCGCATAAACTATTTCTTTCACAAAGTTCATGGTAGAGTGCAGCGTCACACTCACCGGGGTGCCATTAAGTGTTCGAAGAGCACATATCTTGGCTGCCTCGGCGGGATTCGCCGCATTCGCCAGGAGGCTCTGGCCTGAGAAACGGGTCACCTTCAGCTCTCTACCAATTACACTAGCTAATCCTCTCCTTTGATGGATCATGTTGCCATTGGCCAACATGCTGCCCTCAGTGGAGCGAATGACGAGGAAGCGTTTGAAGCCAGCGGGCTCGAAAACGCGAGGTAACTTCTGAATCAGGGCCCCGATGTTATCGAGGCTCCGCCCTGCGCACTTTTGGTCTTTGTCATAGTCGATGGCTCCACACCCAGTGGGGCAGAGGGGCCGGATGTGCCGATCTTGGCTTGGTCGCTTGCCAAAGTGGCAGCAGACCCATCCGTCCCCGCAGCCACCGCAGATGGAGAGGAGCCCCGAATCTTCTTAGTCTTTTTTGTCTTAGTCTTTTTCTTTTTTAGAGAGGAGGGCTGGAAATGAACCCGCTTCTCACCTCTGCCGGCAGAAGCCCCCAGGCCAGATGGACCGGCCTTAGACAGATCTTTTTCCAAAATGGAGAAGGTCCGGGTAGTTGTAGGGGCACCTGTCGGAGTAGAAACCCTAGCCATTTGAGAAGGACCTTGCATACTGGCGGATTCCGGTTCGGTGTTTGGCGCCGAGCCCGTATTCCCCCCCCCCAAGGAAGGCTCTACCGTCTGAGGCTGGGTTTCCTCAAGGACCATGTCTATCACAGGAGGGGCCCTCAGTTGGCCATCCCCTCTCAGGACATCGCAGGTTTCCTTGGCAGTGTCACCAGTCTTGCGTGGGGAGGCACAGGCCTTGACCCCGGAAAGGTTTAATTTTATTGCCAGCAGGTCTTTTGAGGAAAGCGACCGAAGGGGCCTGGCTTCCCTCTCCCTTCGAAGGGGGTTTGCCCTACAGAGCCGCTTCGATATGGAGCGGCTGGCTATGGGCTGCCTGCTGGCTTTCTTGGCAGTCCCCTTGGAAAAAAAAGAGGGGACTGCAGATGGAAAAAGGGAGGTTCCCAAAAGCATCTCAAGAGAAGGGGGTGGGGGGGAGTCCCCTGCCCCAGTAGGCGAAGGAGAGGAGTAAGCCTCCTCTCCGGTTAGAGAAATATGGAGGGTCCCCTGCGCAAGCACAGTAGGGGGACACCTCCATTTTTCCGCTGGAGCTGCCTGAGGGCGGCTCCGTCTTTGTTTCAGGGGGAGTTAAAGGGCTTTGGTTTTTTGACTTATCCATGGGCATGGTGACCCTATTTTTAACACGGGACGCAATAGCTCATCACCTCTCGCAGTTGCCCGCACTTCAAGGCGTGCTTACAGGCCTGGCAAGGCCAGGCGCCGCCATTTGGGACCACCCCTCCCGCCTGGTTGCCTGGCAGTCCATCGGCATGGCGGCTCCACCATGGACACGGCGCAGAACTGAGTGTGAAGAGGAAAGGAAAGGGAATGTGAGAAAGCTATGGTTGGGGATATAGCAGGTTGTTAAAAAAAACCCATCCCGAACCGGAGCTGAGGGGTTAGGGAACGTTTTTCCCTCCCCCCTCAGCCCCGATCCGGGACGTTTGGCTAAAAAGAAGGTTAGCATCTACCCTGTGAAATTAGAGGCTGACCATAGAAAGTTAAGGGAGAGGTTGTATTAAAAGCGACCGAGTAGGGGAGAAATACAGGCTATCTGAAGGAAGGAAGAGAGGCTAACCTGGAGCCGGACGGAGCGCTGGATCCCGTCAGCACGGCGGCCAGGATAGCAAATCGTCGCGCCCCTTACGGGGAGGAGCTTTCCCAATATTTCTTCGGGAATGGTTTGGGGTGTAGAGCCTTCAGTATGGTAAATGGCAATGGTTATCAATTCGATGGTTTCATCAACGGGAACATTTGTGAATAGAGATTCTACACATGTAATTATAAATATATTGAAATATTAAAATTAGGCGAGGAATGAATGAATGCACATTCGACAATATTTCTTTTAATATAGTCATCAGATTTGTGAATAAATTTAGCTGAATTCCAATTTATAGGGTGACTATTTTCAGATAAACGCCCTTTGATTTACTAAATTAGATATGTTTATTTTGTTTATTTCAATGTATTTATAATTGCATGTGTATGTATGTACTCATAGCTTGGTGAGCTAAATGTCTACATTATTTTCTCATAGTTGGAACTTCGGGAAGTAGACTTTATCTATTTTGCCTTTACCCTTCATATCCGTAATTTAATTCCCTTTTTGATAATATTTCTCTATTCTGTGTCCTTCCGTTGTACATAGGTGGGGCACCACTCTGTTAAGTAATTCGTTATTCCTTGAGAATGAACTGAACAAGTTCGAAAGTACTTGGAATCCGCCCTTCATTTTTCTGTGGGATTTTTTACATCTTTTGATATATATATATATATATATATATATATATATATATATATATATATATATATATATATATATATATATATATATATATATATATATATACATTTGGTTATTCCACGTAGGGAATAAGAAAAATTGATCGGAGCTAGTACTTTCGTTATCTTAATATTTTCAAATCTTTCTTTTTCCCTACGTGGTATAACCAAATATTTATACTTATTCACGTGTTACCTCTCGTGATTTTTACCCATATATATATATATATATATATATATATATATATATATATATATATATATATATATATATATATATATATATATATATATATATATATATGGGACGATATGAAGCAATTAGATAAAATATCGAATATAATGAACTTAATCAATTCATTATTAAATAATAAACTTGGGCATGATACTATAACATTGAATAAAACATTCAATAAAATAAAACGATGAAAATTAAACAACAAATAGCAATTAAGATTATGCAAACACGAAAAATAAAAGGGTAAGCATAGGAATAAATTTACACTGATATTCTTTCTTAATTTATTAATAGGTTGCCTTCAAAGCGATGTCATTGGTTCTCTTCATTTTACAATTTTCTTCTAAGACCTTTTCGCACGAGATGACCTCATAGACCAACTGCTTCAAGCGCAAGTTTATTCCCTACCCTAACCTACAAATATATGGGCTACAAACACCTACATTTTGTAATTATTTATGCCTTTAATTGGTTTTTGCTTAGAAATAAATAGTAAAATCTCTGAGGGAATTATATATATATATATATATATATATATATATATATATATATATATATATATATATATATATATTAGATGTTGCCATGATCTTTGGATGACTTTGTTTTATATATATATGACAATTATTCCAACTTGATTTAGATAAAAGGAGAGCCCTAGTCTTACAATTATCAGTATTACTCATTTGAGATGAAATAAAAGCAAAACTTAAGACGTGAATAAAGTTTTTCTCTAACTCTCTCTCGCTCCCTCTTTATCTGAAACCCCGATTTTTCCTCTCTCACTCCTACATCTAGAAATCCAAGCGAGAAGGAGAGAATATACGGCCGAAGTTTGCCGAAGCGAGGGTTTGTGAAAGCCATTTTTCTTGTTGATTTGTCTTTTTTTTGTTGCTTCTTCTTATCCAAAGCTCCATTTGCTTTCAAATGGATGGAATATACGTCGTATAATAACCCTCTGAGCCCCCTCCCCTCTAGCTGGGAAATTAAGATGGAGCCCAAAACCCCACTTTTGAATTTTACTAAAGGAGGATGGGGTATGGTCAAGTTTTTCCTGAATAGACTATAACCGTTATGGGAATTGTTCAATGACGCCCCATTCCAAGGTACCCATGGTTAGGAGGACTTAGTATTTATAACGATTCCCATCCAAACCCGGGAAAAAAAAACAAAATTTGGTAAAGCAAATAATCCCTGCATAAATATATTCAATGTATCCTAATGTGGAATTTGTTTAATATTGATCAGCATGGCAGAAGCTTCGGCCAGTTATGTTTCAGGACTTTTGTGAAGGTCATTTCGGGCCTTCAATTTCTATCCTAGGTTAGGCCAATTATCCAAATAAAAGATATTATGTTTCCAAATTGGTTTTTTCCTTTTATGATTTTTACACGTAAAATTACCCTGAATATTTTTTCAGCCGATCTACATATCCTATTCTGTTACTGTTTGCTATGTTTTAGCATTCTTTAATTTAAGGGAATCATGCTAAGCGAGCTCTTAGATAAAGACCTCTCAAGAAAAATACCTTTTAGCCTTTTGAAAAAATATGAGCTCCAATTCGTCTGTTTATGTCTCTTTAATGAAAGTCTTTTAATAGCTTCACTTATATTTGTGCATTCTTACTTTGGCTCTATCTTGTTCACACAGTGTAAAATTGTATGTGATATATTTGAATTGCAGTTTCGTAGTTGGAATGTTCCTAATGGAACATTAAGTTCTTTAAATTTGTTTCTTCGTGTAATTTATAAGGCATTTATTCTATTTTTTCGTTAAGTTTCAGAGGGTTTGATCGCTTGGTCATGAGTTAATTGTTCTCTTATTTTAGAACAATTTTGATCTTGCACCTGTGCAATTTGTTCTCGCCTTATCCGACAAAAAATCTATTAATATCTCTGTCCTGAGTAAAGTTTTCGTATTTGAAAAGTAGGTAATCGATTTAACTTTAACGCTACATTTGATCCAATTTGTCATTTTGATGCTTTGTTTATTTGAAAGGATGATAATCTAACCTTTACTCCTTTAAATCCATATACTGCTCGCTACATTCAATCCACTGATTTGCTGCGAATTTCCCTAAAACAACTTAACCATTGTAAAACGATGGTTTCTCAGTTTGTCCGGGCCAAAATTATACCTCCAATTCAGGATCAATGTAAAAAAGACAACTAATTTCAACAAGATGGAGCCCTTCCTCCTTATGAATGTGATGCTAGTGGGTAACTTAATGAAGCCTAACCTAAATATTTGATAAGATGAACACGAAGCAGTGAGTATCCTCCACTTTCACCTGACTCGAATCTACTTAAGTTTTAGTTGTAGGATTACCTCAAGGATGCATTTATTTTACAAGACCAGAAAGAATCAAAGACCTAACAAAACTTTTTTGGGGGCGTTAGCTTTATTTATAGGTATTTGAGTGTCATAAACAATAGTATAAACTCTTCTAGAGCATGTTCTTTTTATTCCTACGAAGTTACATGCTTTACACTTCCCTTTAAAAAATGTTCTACTAAAAAGAAAAAAACTAACAAAATATAAGGATAGTTTGATTTAAAATTTTTTGCCATTTTTTTACTCCAAAAATTAAGCAATCTTCACCTAAGCTGGTTAATTTTTAATTGTATTCAAAGAACGGCTCAATCTGGGCAAATATTCCAATGGTAGCAACATTAATTTTCCTTAAGTTAGTAAGGCAGCTAAGCTAATAAGGCCATTCAGCAGCCTCTAGATCTCAAGGCGTTAACCACTCCTTCACTTTGAGGGCCTAAATAAAAGTGTGGATGCCCAAAACATGTAGTCATTTGGAAAAAATATTAGAGTGGAATACAATGTTAAGGTGATTGCTTGAAAAGTTACACTCTGGAAATCATGTTGAGACAACAATTCTAAAATAATGGCTTCATAAAGATTTCTTCATAATTTCGTCCTTCTCATTAATGTTACTTTCCTCTAACCAACTAATTGGTCCACAAGAAAGAAACACAAGAAATATGGTGCACTGCGGTAAAATGCTTACAGCCTTGCACATATTTACAACTAGTACATCCTTCATCTAACATTATTCCATAATTTTTTTTTACTAAACAATTTATTTTCCTCTTATTCTAATGCTCCCATCCACTCTCACTCTGTTCATTCTTATCCTAATTATTAAAATTCTCCAAGTAATTTAAACTGAAACTGCAAGTGATCAATGGGTCTATCACCTTTTCAGGTTGATCTACCATTTCGTATTTACAACAAACTTTGTGTTTTTTTATGTCTACTTGACACTGGTGCTCAATGTAGTGTTAGCCTAACCTCTCTGGACAATAAAGCTTGTACCTCTTTTAAACTTGTCCTTAGAGCCACTAATTCCTCGGATATAAGGACCTATGGAAAGAGTATCCCTCAGTTTTCTCTCAGCCTCAGTCGATTTCCGATTGACGTTCAGCATTCCCGAGGTTAACGTTGGTATTTTGTGCCTCAATCTTCTCTTTACTCACACATTGATTGATTCTTGCAACCGCAAGCTTGTTGGTTGCACTACTTTGCTCACAGTTTCGGGTTCATTTTCTCATTGTCATAGTTCTCTCTTAACTGTCCGGTTTCCTTCAGCCAATCTACATTTCCAGTGCCTTCTACAGGAATTTCCTGATCTAAGTTTCTCATATTCAAAAGACCGGCCTATTAAAAACAGTGTGGTTCACCGAATAGAAACAGGAGTAGGGCCTATATTCTCCCGTTCCCGTCGTCTAGCACCTGATAAACTCCCATTGATGAAGTAATAGTTCACCTTCATGGTGAAAGCTAGCAGAGATAGCCATTCTAAATATCCTTGGGCCTCTTTCATTCATATCTTATCCAAATCCACTCCAGGTGAGTACAGAGCTGTGGGTGATTATAGGTGGCGCCTAAATCCCTGTACCATCCCAGATAGATTCATATCATCTCCTCTATCTGTTTGGCTTCAACTCTGCTCTCTTCGGTTGTTCAATCTTTTCTCAATCTCATCTGGTTCGTGCTTTCGACAGGCGTGCGAATCTTTTTCTCCCACCAAAGAGGCTACGGCCTCCGGTGTTTCACTGGCGCATCCTTGCCTTGGGGCCTCTATACGCATTGCCTTTAGATGCGTCAGACACCCATGTAGGTGTATCCTTACTACAAAAAGGTTTGTGACTCATGGCAACCTTTCGCTTTCTTTTTAAAATCCTTAACTCATTCTCAAAAGAGATCAAGAAACTTTTCATTGGATATTCTTGGAATATTTCTCCCACTCCGCCACTTCTGATAATATTTGGAAAGACGTGAATTTACTGTTTTAACTGACTACGAGCCATTGGTTTGTGCACTGTCCAATCATAACATTTCTTACGGTCAACCTGAAGTCGATTCTCGTCATCTAGATTTGATCTTGCGGGTTACCACTGGTATCTAATAAGTTGTTGACTCTTAAAATGTCGTACCAGACACGCTTTCTCGCATTTCTGCAATATCGGGCACGCAACTTTCCGATGTGTCCATTGACCATGCCACAAGACATGCAAACACTGCTTCACTCTTCTCAACCCTTCTTTCGTGAGCTCGACTTACCAGACAGTCCTTCAAGGCGCATCCTAGTCTAATTTTATTTAGCCTGACTGTGTTCCTCCCCTTATTCCTCTCGCTTACAGTAGGCACATATTTGACCAAGCTAACCGTCTTTTTCCTGTTATTCGAGCTACTCGCAAGATCATTGCACAACGTTATGTGCGGCTAGGTATGAACGCTGGCGTGGCCAAATGGTACCGCTCATATTTTAGGCGTTCTAGGTTCCAGTACTACACAATGACATGTCTGGTTCTTTTTTTACTGGCTTCATCCCTTTTCAGCGCCATTTATGTCGATCTTGTAGGTCATCTGGCTTATGGCTTAAGCGCGTGGTTGTACCTATCATTTCATCGACGTCGACCGCTTCACTCGTTTGGCAGAGGCTGTCACCATTCCAGACATGCGCTCCTACACCACCAGCAATGACATAGTCGGGAGAAGGGGGCATTGCTTGATAAAATTCTCCCAGAATTTTAATGTGGCTTTAGAACCGACAGTAATATCATAGACTTGGTGTTTATTTGCTCTCAGGTGCTGGATAAATCAAAGGAACAACATCAACCATTCAGCGCAGCTTTTGTTGATCTTACAAAAGCTTTTGATGCAGTGAATTGGGACCTACTGTATCAAATCCATAGTAGATTCCGATGTTCACCCACATTTGTAGAGATTGTTTGCCAATTACACGAAGGCACGCAAGCAAGAGTGATCTCGGGTGGCGATTTTTCCGAGTACTTCCCAGTTCAGGTTAGAATAAAGCAGGGATGTATGATGGCCCCTGTTCTCTTTAATATCTACCTCGTGGCAGTCACACATACATTTGCCAATCATGCAGCATAGGAAAATGGCATTACCATTAAATACAGGACAGACGGGGGACTATTTATCATGAGAAAATTTAGTGCAAGGACAAAAACTATGCTAGCCTCAATCCAAGAACTCTAGTACGTAAACGACGCAGCCTCATTTGCTTACTACCTTAGAGAGCTACAGAGCCAGCTTTCAGCTCTTAATGATCTTACGAGGAAGCTACACTAAGAGTTAATATAAGAAAAACTGAGGTCAGGCTAAATCCTGCATAGCAAGAACATGAGCCGCCAGAACATATAATTATCCGCCAAGCGAGACTCAATGAAGCTGAGCACTTTACTTATCTTGGCAGCATTATTTCTAAGCACCGCACTCTTGAAAGGAAGATTGTAAACCAGATTCAGGTTGCTTCAGTAGCTTTTGGGCCATTAAAAGACAGGGTTTCCTTAAACCACGATTGAAGCTCGCTACAAAGGTAGCCATGTGACAGGCTGTGTGTGTCTCAACGCTGTTGTACGGGGCTGAGTCTTGGACTCTTTACAGAAGACATACAAAAATGCTGGAATCTTTTAAAATCCTTAGCCTCCAAAGAATCATCCGAATAACGTGGAGAGATAAGATACCACACAATGAAATGTTGTGTAGAACCAACTGGGATAGTATTAAAGCGCTTGTCTCTAGACACACACTAAGATGGGTGAAGCACGTGATAAGGATGTCAGACGAACTACTGCATAAACAACCCATTTACAGCGAACTCAGGAAAGGTGCCCGTCGTGCTGGCTGACAGAAATAAACGCTATTAAGACCATATAAAAAGAACGTTAAAAGCCTGAAACATAAACCCAACCCAGCTTGAAGAATTAGTAGAGGACAGACCAACTTGGCGGCGTACTATGACGAAGGAGGTACAACGCCTGGAAACAAATAAACGAAAGAGAAGGGACCAGTCCCGAGCTGCAAGACACTAGTGGCATCTAATCATCCCAGAGGCGGACCACACTGCCATGAATGTGGAAGGGGCTTCCTGACAAGATCAGGTCTGCTTAGCCACATGCGTGCCGATGACACGAGAGATGGAATAGGTCGTCGTCGTGCCGACGGACACTTATAACAACAACATAACTCAGATCTTTATCTCTTGCGGGGTTACTCGTTTTGTTATCCCTACCATAATAATGACTAACTGCGGTAGTCAATTTGAATCCCACCAATGGGAAGTACTCATGGAATTTATTGGTCCTTTTCGACTTCATGCCACAGGTTGCCATCCTGAAAGCAACGCCGCATTCGAACTTTTGAATCGGATGCTAAACTCAAGCTTACGCTACACCGATCCATATATCACTTAGGTGGACCAGCTACCTTTGATCCTTTTGGTTTTATGTTCGTCCTTGAAAGATGATTTGGTAAACTCTACAGCGAAACTTGTTTATCGCACCAAAGTCCGTCTTCCTGGTCAATTCTCTTCCTCTACTCACCACAATCTCCTTTCTTATCTCGATTTTGCTTTATATTTACACAATTTGGTACGAATGATTGACAAAATTAGGCCAACATCCCCAAGAGTGCCTGATAACCAGAAACCTTGGTGGCGAAAGAGATGTCAACTCGTTCCCACGTTTTGTCCATCGCGTATCAACTCGGTCTTCATTACAATACGTTTAGGATGGATACTTTCTCGTCATCTTTAGGAAGCCGAAATTCTTTGCACTAGAGCTTGGCATCACAGTTTCTCGGAATCAGTTGAAACCGCCTTTATTAATGCTATTCAGCATGAACAGCCTGCGTCTTTGTCTCCTTACACTATCTCGTAAAGTGGCACAATTATTCCTTTAACTCACCACTACCTGACCTCTCCACTAAATCACTCTCTCTCATATATCTCTTCTCCGACCGGTTCCGCCTACTCTTTTGTTGCAGAAAACTCCATCGAGAGAGCTGAACATTCCGGGGACCATCTCTCCACCTCCACCGCTAGTCACACTGCATTCAGCAAGCCAGACGCAAAACGTCTTAGTATCACCAGGCGCCAGCTCAGAGAGGACAGCCAAATCGATTCGTCTATCTTTGCTAGTGACAGTGCCTCGTGTGTATCTTGTGGCACTGCCAGCAATTTGGGTCCCAACAATCGTTGTCAGCCAACCGGCGTCATCACACGGTCCAGTTACGTTGTTAGAAGACATCGGAGATATCCGGACTAATATAAATGTTTTGTAAGGAGGTGGGTAACTTTCTTAGAGGTAAGTATTGTAGCAGCTGTCTTCTTAGGCAGCCCCTACAAAAGTTCATAAAATTCCTTGGCATTGTCCCCGTTTAAGAAGTTACACATCTTGCACTAATTTCCATCATGACATTCATGAACTCTAAATACGACATGCTCTTCTTGTTTACTTCACTACGATGCATACGATTTCTTTTAACCAATCACAAACCATGTCTGACGCATTTTAATTCAACCATTGAGTTAATAGATCCTTTTTTATTTCATATTGTTTTATTCCCCAAGCGATTCATGCATTCCTCACCAGCCAGATATGGTCAGTCACCAAAAGTGCTCTTAATAATCAGGTTATTCGATTGTGTAAGTGTTCACAGCGTAATTTCTTTTTTCTCTTTATTTTTCTAGTCCTCCTTAATGTTACAATCCGGTATGCATTTTCTTGTTGATACAACATTTATTTTACTAATTGTTTCTGTTTTTATAACTCGTATTCATTAGCCGTCTGTCAATATTCAATACACTCAATTATATTATTTGAATCCATTTCATTTATATTAAATTTTAATTTGAACTGCTATTTTCAACTGTGTATGTCCGATATTCTCTTTTGTTCTTAATTATATCTATTAACCTCTATCTGGGCAAACTTTCGCAGGTATATAATTTATTTTTATATAAAAGAAAAATATATTTTATAACACTCCCAATTATTTAATTCCCCAAATAATTACAGGTTCTATCGTCTAACGCCTCTTGTTTTCTGTTATTTAGAATCGTTCCCTCTCGTAACGCCCCCTTTTTAGCAAACACAATCTCTTCAATTGATGATAGTTAATAATAGTTATATAGGTTGACTTCATCAATAATCAAACTCCGCTTCACTACTTACTCTTCGAACGAGGAATCATAGTACTACTTAAACTCCCTATACTTGACTCTTTTAGAGATATCATCGGCGGAGATGTTATTTTGGGTGAGTTGTGTTGTTGTGCAGTGCAAAAACCAGATTGATATTTTTGTGTCCAATGTATTTTCAGAGCTCGTTGTTTTATTGCGGTTAGCAGCTTTTGCATTCCCCTACTTCTCTTATTCAGTAAGCCTCAGTCGAGTACTGGATTTCGCCATGACCTGTTTTTCCTTCATTTCTTCTGCCTCTGCAACCTTGTCATTCTTTATTTAAGATAGATATTGCTTAAGCTAGCTCCTCAGAAAGAGGGTTATCGGTGAACTTGATCTGCTATAGCCAATTCACACATGCTGCCTATGACGTGTTGGCAGCGCCGCTATCTCCTTTACATTTTCTATTAATCTGTTTTTGGTTGATTGAGCTGGCACGCTCAGCGTTTGCTGTGACCAGCACAGTTGAGACCCTTCTTTTTGGGGAGAAGAAGTCAGTCCATCGAGTTGTGGCTGGATTTTCCACACTCTAATCATAGGTTGGGCCTATGGTATGGAGATTTCTCCTCTTCTACTACAAAAATTATGTCAGAGATGGTAAAACTACTCGCTCGTGATCTGTGCTGAGAGATCTATTATACTGAAAAGTTTTAGTCGGATGAATTTCGACTTCTATACCGTGTGCAATTCTTCGAAGCCAATCTTGAAGACAGGGGTGTAGTTCTTGAATTTGATGACTAACTATTTTATCTAAATCTTGGTTTGTCTCTGAATCAGCATTGATCATTTCTCTGAACCTCTCACCGTCCCACGACAAGTTTTACCTAGGTACCGTATGAATATAAAATAAACTATTTTCAGGATTCTCGATCATAAATGGCTAAAATAACTTATTAAAGTTAAGAATAAAATTATATAAAGATAAACAAGCATTTAATGCATATATTTGCGAATCGCGGGCTTAAAAATCGGAAATTGTATTTCAATCGGTGCGAATAACAGTTAGGTTGGCTGCTCTGAATATTATCATCGGGAACCAATGCAAGGCCAAAAATATTGGCGAATCTTTTTCCTTTACATTTTTATCTACGTCTATATACAGTAATTTTTTCCCTTTATTGCAAGCACGGAAAAAATATTTATAACGTAAGCCACACTCATATTTTTAATGGCATAACACCCTCTCTACCTTTTCCTTATCAACGATCCGAAAGGCGGGTGAGCAAAAATTGGCACTCTTATGCCGGCTAATTGATCACACGAGGAAGTGACGCAAAGGCTCTAAGGCAGACTTAAATTCGTCGTATTTAGTCTCTTTAGCTCCACCAAAGGCTATGTGGGTATAGCCTAAAATCAGGCTAAAGACGGACATATGATGATTGAACTCTAAACGATCGACCTGGAGCAAACAGCCGCCCTGAGATCGGAGCAAATAGATCTACCTTCTGCAGCCATTCGAACTCTGGGATAGGAGGCAACAATTCTTTAGAACGAAACGAGTGGGGTATATTGGAATGGGCAAAATGATTAACTCGTGAAATGAAAAAAAATGACACTTGACCAACGTAAATCTTTCCCTGAAATAGCAAGACAAGCAATGGCAGAAATGATGAGACAAGCAAAAAAAAAATAAACTGCTGCCTTTTAACCTAAAGATCTCACTGCAGAGGGAGGAAAATGGATACGGTATAAATCATATATGAACAAGTTGCTATGGTATGGACGACCATATTAAGCAAGACCAGTAGTAATTAAACACGTACATGTTACAAGTGTTGACTTAAAGGAAACCTCTGGTCCAATTTCACGAGTCCAGAGAAAAAAACAACAAACTGCAAATGTGCCCACAACGTGCTCCTGATGAATTTTTTCAAACGAAAAGGAAACAGCAAGAAAGAAAAATAAGAGACCATACAGGAAAAAACAAGAGACGTTTGCCAATATTACAGCAAACAAAAACGCCAGCTTCAACTGACTCCCTCTTACCAGAAGTTGCTGACCTCCGCATGGGGATTATAGAATACTTAATACCCGCTCACTTCTTAAATATGGCGAAACTGGGTTTCTTCGCTATAGAATATAATTGACTGCCAAAGGAGAGTCGGAAGAAGACTGTGGTTATCAGATAACCAAAATAATGAATATAAAAGTGTCGAAAGCAATCAGAATGTCAAAGAAGAAAGAAGAAGAGGAGAAAACGAAAGCAGAACAAAATAGGGCTGAGGAAAAGAAGGAACAGAAAACAGGAAAAGAGAGACATAACATGCCAGAGATGATACTCAAAAGCGCTGTGGAAAACTCTGTAGATAAAGGTAACAGGACCAAAAAATAAGAAGCCGGAGGCGACGCAATCTCTACTGAAAATGAAGCAGTGGTATCACAAAAGAGTAATGAAAACGAAGGAATGTGTGACAGATAAAAAGAAGAAAGAAAATAACAATACCCCTCTGACCATAT
The DNA here is from genome assembly GCA_963969495.1 of Ceratothoa steindachneri. Lineage (NCBI taxonomy): Eukaryota > Metazoa > Arthropoda > Malacostraca > Isopoda > Cymothoidae > Ceratothoa > Ceratothoa steindachneri. The sequence continues at coordinate 149,539,266 of OZ018318.1, forward strand.
GGATCACTGGTTCAAGGCAAGCTCCTGCGTCGGGGGGAGGTACTCCCGGGGCCGGGGCGTGCAACCTATACGGATAAAAAACAAAAGCAAAAAAGAACCAAAAACAAAACAACCTGGTTAAATAATAGGGAGAAGGCCGGCCTCCCACAAAAAGTCTAAAAGTCCACCTGTCAATTTGCACACACTCGTCTCGAGTACAAGGGAGAGGCGAGAGCAACCCAACTCATTCCGGTACCGGGGCAGGTAACGTGCGCGAAGATTACATAGACTGGGACATTCTACAAGAATGTTCCAAACAGTCTGGGGAAGGACGCAGTCGTCACAATAGGGTGCAGGCGAGCGCTCCTTCAAATAGCGATGCGTCACACGAGTGTGTCCGATTCAAAAACGACAAAAAGCGACCGGAAGCCGTCGCGGCATTGAGAAATAGGTCCATAAGAACAGTCGCGGCACTATGGCACGCAACTTTAAGTTCTCTTCGACCGTCTCCCATCTTCTTTGCCAAGCAGTCCGAAGAGCTGCCCGTATTCCTGCCATGTAGTCGGTGTGAGGAAGAGCGAAATGCTGGTCCAGTCGCAGAGTCTTCACGGACTCTTTGGCGCCCTCATTCCCCGCAATTCCTACATGTCCAGGAATCCAGCAGAAGATAATCTACATATCTGCCCGGCTCGCTAAAACCGTGGCGTCACGGATATCGCAAACCAGGGGATGCGAAGATTCCAATGCCCCGCGGGCACTCAGGGCGCTTTGTGAGTCGCTATAGATCACAATCCAGTCTCCGAAGCGTGATCTCCCGTACCAAGTCGTGCATTAACACCAGCTCGAAGGTTAAGAAAGACGCAGCGCCTGGCAGAGCCCCTCTGACTTCAAACAGAGGGGATACGGCGTGGAAGCCGACCCTGTCTTAAAATATGGGGCCATCCGTATACACTAGCACGGTTACAGCGTGACACGAGGTGTGCTCCAAAAATGTCGAACGCAATATACCGGAGCCGTACAAGGAAGCAGGGGCGCCACCGTCCCGAGAGCTATATATAGCTCTAAAAGGAGTTTCCTGGCCCTAAACCCAAAGGGCTTAGGGTATGACTGGCGTCTCTCGGCGGCATAGGCACCGTAAAGATCAGTTGCGGATGCAGTGGAAGCTGAAGGCGACTGAAGGAGGTGCCGTGCTCGCGCGTACAGGCAAGTGATGCACTGCACGCGGCGCAGACCGAGTGGCATCATCCCAGCATCAACCAACAAGCTCTCAATGCGAGAAGTCCGGAAGGCATAGGTCGCAAGGCGGAGGCCGGTGTGGTGGATCGAATCCACCTTCCGCAATAAACGCTCGGCTGCAGATGCAGAAAACTCGCATCCGTAGTCGAGCTTCAAATGAACAAAGGATCGATAAAAAAGAAAGGCAGTAGCCCTATCAGCGCCCCAAGCGCGGAACTAACGGAACGAAGAATATCCATGGTGCGGGTACAAAAGACCCTAAGGCTGCGAATATGAGCATCTCAGGTGAGGCGTCGGTTGAATACAAGAACAAGGAAATGGTGCGACTCAACCACACCAAGGCGCACCCCTTTAAGAAACAATTCTGGGTCGGGGTGGAGCCGTGGATAACGGCAGAAGTGCGCCACCTTAGTCTTGGCCAAAGAAAACCGAAACCTGTGCGCTTCGGCATAGGAAGAGACGCGGTTCAATGCCTATTGGAGTCGAAGCTCCAGAATTGGCATCTGGTCCGCGCGAAAAGAGATCGAATGGTCGTTCACGTAGAGCGTAGCGAGAACATCTTCTGGCAGCACCGAGGTGATGCCGTTGATGCTCATGGCAAAGAGTGTGACACTGAGGACACTTCCCTGCGGGACACCATCTTCCTGCTTCTTTGGGCCGGAGAGAGCTCCCACCACCCGGACGCGAAATCGACGATCACGCAAAAATTCAGATATAAAAACTGGGAGACGTCCCCTCGCCTCCATCGTGTGGATAGTTTCCATGATACTGTATCGCCATGCGGTATCATAGGCCTTCTCCAGATCAAAAAACACCGTGGCGTAGTGCTGTCTACGAAGCAAAGCCTCGCAGACGGCATTTTCCAGTCGGAACCTGCGGAAGCCGCACTGTGCAGAAGACAGAGGGCCTCTGCTGTCCAGGGAAAAGGCTAGTCTAACATTTACCAATTTCTCCATTAACTTGCACACGCAAGAGTTTAGAGAGATTGTGCGGAAACCGAGTGGAGTAGAGTGATCTCTTCCTGGTTTGCGAAAGGCGAGCACAGTAGCGATTCGCAAAGAATCTGGGAGAAGATCCTCTACCGAGATCCTGTTGAACATATCTAACAGAAAGGCTATTCCTCGCTCACCTAGGTGTCGAAGCATGGCGTACGGGACATCCGCCTTTGGAGGTAAAGTCCAGCTGGCGGCCTTCCGCGACATGACGACGTGAATTAAATGCTGGCGGAGCAGCATCCCGGCTAGCGAATGCGGCAAAAGCGGTCGCGGAGGATTCCGCTACGGACGCGGGGTCCAAGATTGCGGTCCCATTCTCCTGGAGAACCCGAGGGGTTCCTACGAGAACTTGCCCCGAATCCTTCTGACTCGCCTGCACACCTCTGCTATAGGGGTCTTCCTGTTGGGTGAAGACACGTTTGCCCACCAAGAAGAACGGCGGGTGTGCTTCGAAATATACCGGAACCTAGCCCTAGCTCGACGAAATTCAGCGACATTGAAATCGTTTGGGCGGCGCTTTTAGCGTATGTAGGCATAACGCTTCTGTTTGAGGACCGTCTCACACTCAGGCGACCACCATGGGAACAGTACGCAGGCAAAACGGCCAGACGTTCTAGGAATAGTAGTCAGGCCTGCGGCGATGAGGTTGCCGGAGAAGAACTCAACGGCCTCATCTAACGACCTAAACTTCTCGACTGAGATAGAGAATTCCGTCATTTCCTGAAATGCAGGCCACCGCGCCCGCGCCAAGCACCATTGAGGTGGGCTCTCAGGCGGCAGTTGCCCTGAAAATGATATTTGAATGGAAAAGTGATCACTACCATGGAGGTCATCGCCCACGCTCCAATCAAAATCAGGCTGTGCATCCGAAAAGCACAAAGATAGGTCAAGTCAAGAAAATGAAGCGGTTCTCGGACAGTGATGTGTAAACTCATCCACGTTTAGGACACATATCTTAAGCTCTTCGATCAGATCGGCAAGGACTTGTCCCCTGGGATTTATGTAGTAACCTCCCCAGAGAGGATGCCTGCTGTTCAGATCTCCACGCAAGAGAAAGGGCCTTAGCAAGCGTGCCACGACGCGGTGGAAGTCCGCCGCGTCGAAGTCAGCTGAAGGTGGAATGGAATGTACGCAGAAATGATAGTATTACTCCTATCCAGGTGCAGCTGCACAGCCACTGCCTGAAAGGAGGTATCTAAGGAGAAAGGAAGAACGGAGACCTCATGCCGATTGTAAACCGCGCAACTCCTAGCTCGGCCATATAGCGGTAGTGGGGTCGCGAGACACTTATACCCCGGGAGGGCGGGCAGGGGGCACGTGCCTAGCATCGTCTCCTGATAAAAGATAGCTAACGGGGAACGGGACGAGACGAGCCTCCGCAGCTCCTCCCAGTTGTCTCGGAGTCTACGGCAATTCCATTGAAGGAATATGACCTCCAGGCCTTGCTCGGAGGAGACGCGGGGACACGCCTCATACAGAAGACCCTCACGGGAATGGCCGTACGCTTCCTGGGGGCAGAACCCCGGCGCTGTTGGCCAGGCAAAGCGCTGAAGCCACTGTCGCCTTCGAGGACTTATTAGGGGAGGTTGGGCTCGCCATGCCAGTCTTTTCCTCCCTTCGCCTCGAAAGCTTAGGCGGGCGTTGCGGCTTCGAAGGCAGGGGGCCCTCTTTACGAGGAACCACCGTCTCCGAGCCACTCCCTCCAACACTCGGCGTGAGCGAAGGAGCCGAAGCTCCTGTGCTGCTTTCATCCTGTTAGGGGACAGCTTGAGGAACCTCGGAAGATGGTCTAGCGACAAACTTTAGGGATGTTGCCTCTTGTGAGTCTAACGACTCGGCGGAGGCGCGTGGCCGTTTCCCTTTACGTGAAACGGTCACGCTGGGGGAAGAGGGGGGAGCCCTGGTTTTAGCCGGGGCTAAGTATGAACCCTTTCGGCCACTAGCTTTACCAGGGAAGCGCCCGGGTTGGGTTAAGCCCGCAGAAGGGCTCTGAATGGGCGCGGAAACAACCGTGCTCGTTGGCCTGGATGGGCCCGGAACAGAGGCTGCCTTTCTAACTATTGAGGCATATGACGTCCCAGGCAGAGCCGGGCGCGCCAGGACCAGGTCCTTAGCCTCACGGAATGAGAGTCGACCCTGAGCCTGAACGGCCAGAATTTCTTTCTTAAGGAGATATGCACCACATTGCTTCGAAGAAGCAGGGTGCGGCTTTCCGTAATTGACACACTTGGCCACACACGATTTGGACAAACCGTGTGCGACCTTAGAGCAATTTACACATACTTCGAGGGACCCCGAATTTGCACGTCTACATGAGCGATTCGTATGGCCGAAGCGATGACTTCTGCTAGCGAAGGTGAAAATCGATTCAATTCCCGGCGCGGCAGTGGCACGAATGCTTGCACGCGGTAGCGGTACCAACCAGCACGCACTGACTCAGGGAGCTTTTCACAGTCGAACGTGACGAAGAGTGTAGGGGTGGGTCTTGAAGCCCCTCCCTGTTTTTTTCATCACACTTTCGACCTTGACCGCCCCATGGTCGGCCAGCTCTAAAGTATTGTCCTCAATGGAGTAGTCAACGAGTTCCCTCGCATAAACTACTTCTTTCACAAAGTTCAATAGAGAGTGCGGCGTCACACTCACCGGGGTGCCATGAAGTGTCCGAAGAGCACTTATCTTGGCCACCTCGGCGGGATTCGCCGCATTCGCCAGAAGGCTCCCGTCCGAGAAACGGGTTACCTTCGGCTCTCTACCAATTGCACTAGCTAATCCTCTCCTCTGATGGATCATGTTGCCCTTAGACAACATGGTGCCATCAGTGGAGCGAATAACGAGGAAGCGTTTGAAGCCAGTGGGCTCGAAAACGCCAGGTAACCTCTGAATCAGGGGCCCCGATGTCATCGAGGCTCCGCCCTGTGCACTCTTGGTCTTAGTCTTAGTCAGGGGCTCCGCACAGGGGGGGGGAGCAGAGGGGCCGGATGTCCCGATCTTGGCTTGGTCGCCTACCAAAGTTTGCAGCAGACCCATACGTCCCCGGAGCCCCCGCAGATGGAGAGGAGCCCCGAGTCTTCTTGGTCTTTTTAGTCTTTTCTTTTTCTTTTTTGGAGAGGAGGGCGGGGAATGAACCCGATTTTCACCTCCGCTGGCAGAAGTCCCCAGGCCAGATAGACCGGCCTCAGCCAGGTCCTTCTCCGAAATGAAGAAGGTCATGCTAGTCGTAGGGGCACCTGTCGGAGGAGATCCCTTTCCCCCTTGTACTGCCTCAGAGGCCCTAGCCGTTTGAAGAGGACCTTGCATAGGGGTGGATTCGGGTTAAAAGTTTGGCACCAAGCCTGGATTCTCCCCATGGAAGGCCCTACTGTCTTTAGCTGAGTTTCCTTAATGACCATGTGTGTCGCAGGAGGGGCCTCTAGTTGGCCATCCCCTCCCAAGACATCTCAGGTCCCGTTGGCTGTATTATCACTAGTCTTGTGTGGGGAGGCACAGGCCTTGACCCCGGCAAGGTTTAATATTCTTGCCTAGCAGGTCTTTTGAGGGAAGCGACCAAAGGGGCCTGGCTTCCCTCTCCCCCTTAAAGTGGTTTGCTCTACCGAGCCGCTTACACGAGGCGCGGTCGGCAATGGGCTGCCTGCTGGCTTTCCCTTGGTAAGAAAAGAGGGGACTGTTGCTGGAAAAAGGGAGGTGCCCGAAAGCACCTCAAGAGAAGGGGGTGAGAGGGAGTCCCCTGCACTCGTAGGCGAAGGAGAGAAATGAGCTTCCTCTCCGGTTATAGAAATATGGAGGGTCCCCTGCGCAAGCACAGGGGGGGCAGGACCTCCATTTTTTCGTTGGAGCTGCCCGAGGGTGGCTCCATCGTTGTTATAGCTGGAATTGAGGGGAGATGTATTATTTTTGCATCATTGGGCATGGTGACTCTTTTTGTTTTACGGGACGCAATCGCTCACTACCTCTAGCAGTAGCCCGCACTGCAAGAGGTGCTTACAGGCCAGGCAGAGCTAGGCACCGCCATTTGGGACCATCCCTCCCGCATGGTGGTTTTGCAGTGTATCGGCATAGCGGCTCCACCTTGAACACGGCGTAAAAAAGATAGATTTTGAAGACGAGAGGAAAAGGGACTTGAGGAAGGTATGGGTGGGGATGAAGCAGGTTGTTAAAAACCAACCACTCCAGACCGGAGCTCAGCGGTTAGGGGTTAGGGAACATTGTCCCCTCCCCCTATAGCCCCGATCCGAGAAGGTTGGCTGAGAAGAAGGTCAGAATCTACCCTGGGAAATTAGAGGCTGACCAGAGAAAGCTGTGGGAGAGGTTGTTTGAAAAGTGACAAAGTAGGGGAGAAATACAGGCTATCGGAACGAAGGAAGAGTGGCTAAGCTAGGGCCGGGCGGAGGGCTGGATGCCGTTAGCACGGCGGCCAGGATGGCAAATCGCCACGCCCCTTACGGGATAAACGGCCACGATTTCTTTCTCAAGGAGATATGCACCACATTGCTTCTAAGAAGCGTGGTGCGGCTCTCCGCAATTGACACACTTGGCCACACACGATTTTGACTTATCGTGCACGGCCTTGGAGCAATTTACACAGACTTCGGGTGACCCCGTCTTTGCACGTCTACAAGAATGATTCGTATGGACGAAGCGGTGACAGTAATAGCACCACCGCGGCAGTGGCACAAATGCCTTCACGAGGTAGCGGTACCAACCGGTACGCACCGACTCCGGGAGCTTGTCACAGTCGAACGTGACGAAGAGTGTAGGGGTGGGTCTCGAGGCCCCTCCCTGTTTTTTTATCACACGTTCGACCTTGACCACCCCATGGTCGGCCAGCTCTAAGGTGTTGTGCTTAATGGATTAGTCAACGAGTTCCCTCTCATAAACTACTCCTTTCACAAAGTTCATGGTAGAGTGCGGTGTCAAACTCACCGGGGTGCCATGAAGTGTCCGAAGAGCACTTATCTTGGCCACCTCGGCGGGATTCGCGGCATTCGCCAGAAAGCTCCCGTCCGAGAAACGGGTCACCCTCGGCTCTCTACCAATTGCACTAGCTAATCCTCTCCTCTGATGGATCATGTTGCCCTTGGGGGGGCAGAAGGGCCGGGGGGTGTGCCGATCTTGGCTTGGTCTCTTGCCAAAGTGGCAGCAGATCCATACGTCCCCGCAACCCCGGCGGATGGAGAGGAGCCTCGAGTCTTCTTAGTTTTTTTTTGTTTTTTTTCGTTTTAGGAGAGGAGGGCGGGGAATGAACACGCTTCTTCCCTCCGCCAAATGAAGCCCCCAGCCCAGATGGACTGGCTTCAGCCAGGTCCTTCTCCGAAATAGAGAAGGTCCAGGTAGTCACAGGGGAACCAGGTGGAGGAGATCCCTCCCCTCCTTGTACTGTCTCGGAGACCGCAGCCATTGGAGAAGGACCCTGTATATGGGTGGATTCGAGTTTGGTGCCTGGCGCCGAGCCCGGATTCCTGCCCATGGAAGGCCCTATCCTCTAAAGCTGGAATGCCTCAAGGACCATGTCTATCTCGCAGTAGCCCGCACTGCAAGAGGTGCTTTCAGGCCCGGTAGAGCCAGGTGCCGCCATTCAGGACCAGCCCTCCCGCCTGGTGGCCTGACAGTCACTCGGCATGGCGGCTCCAGCTCAGACATTACTAGAGTGTGAAGAGCAAAGGAAATGGGATGTGAGGAAGGTTTGGGTTGGGATGAAGCAGGTTGTAAAAAAAAACATCCCGGCCTTGAGCTCAGGGGTTAGGGAACATTGCTCCTCCCCTCTCAGCCCCGATCCGGGACGGTTGGCTGAGAAGGTCAGCATCTACCCTGTGAAATTAGAGGCTGACCAGAGAAGTTGTGGGAGAGGTTGTATGAAAAGCGAGGAAACTAATGTTTTGAAGGAAAGAGAAGAGGCTAAGCTGGGGTCGGACTGGGTACTAATTCCCGTCAGCACTGCGGCCAGGATGGCAAATCGCCGCGCCCCTTACGGCCAAAACAATCAGTACATAACACAAGAGATTAAAGTTTAGGATAGATTTACTGACACCTATGGGACACTGCAAATCCTAAGCTTTATTCCATTTTTCACTCTACGTTACATTTTCCATTATATTCACCACACTAAAAGTGAATACAATTTTCTTGCAAATTATCCAAGGAGATTACTGTTAAAATTAAATACAGGTACAATTTCCTTAAGTAGAACAGTGTGTAAAAGCATACTACACTTAAAACCATCATCGGACGAGGTCAATTTTTTAATTTCTCTTATTAGAATAGATTATAGGTATTTTTATTCGTTTTTTTTCACAATGAATAATTGAGATTTGTTTTATCAGGAGAAATATAGTTGCTTCATCTGTCATTGGAGACACCACATTGGATATTTTTTCTCTAGTAAACTCATGCAATTTTTGTTTACATAGAGACGTCGTGTGGCATTTTTCCTGTTTTACCAACGTAGAACTTATGACATACAGGACCTTTAATCAAATGGATTAATTTGTCTTGTTCTTAAATTATATTGTTCGAGGAAATGGTTCGTTTAATTTTCAGTGCTTGGTAAAGTTTAAAATACTAGCGGGGATTAACCTTTTCAAAACCACAAACTTTTTTCTATACTTTACTCGAAAACCTTTCACCTTAATTTTTCCCCCAAAACCTGCAGTGCTGCGATTTAACCTTCTTTTATAGAGTTGAAGAGGTGACTGACACTTACGAAAAGATTTTGCTAAAAAAATCGAAGAATCAGTTAGGACCGCAAACAAAAGCAGACGTTACCCATTAGAATTATAAATCATGCGTCTACCTTTGTTGGGATTGGTTTTAGAATAAAATTATTATTAGAATGTTATATTTAAGCTTCAAAAGTGTGGTACATAAAAATATTATCCGATTTTTAAAAAAGATAAAGCAATTTTAGTACCAACTTAATAAAAATAAGTGTATGAGTAATGATTACAAAAGATTTCTATTTTAATTTGTAACCTAGAAAATAAAACAGCTTAGTGTGTTCTTATTTATTTGACACTAAGAAGTGAAAACTAAAGAGGGAATTCCCGGCAGAAAGTTTCAGACGAGGGGTTTGTAGAGAAAGTGCTAATATTAAGGTAAGTGAAAAAACGTGCACGACATATGGCCGATAGTATACTAAAAAGGAGAAGAATTGGGGCGCCCGAACGTTCGAAAGTGAACAACACTCCAGACCGTGCCTAATTTGAAAGAAAATTAGAGCAGATACCACTGGGGGCCTTGGAGCTAACAGATCACGTAATCCTCCAATGGCTCCTGCAACCTGGTTTACTTATGCTAGGCCTCAGACAATTTGTGGTGATGAGTCGACGATAACCTTTGGATGCGTCTCCGATGGGTAGTTGCTATATCTTTTACGAGCCAGTATCATCGGCGAAACTTTGTTTGTTCTTTTATCACATGGGGTATCTCGTCCACGGGAGATCTCATCCAAGATGGGAGGGATGAATACCGCAAATTGGCTGTGGTAAATGGGCTAAAACTCCATTTTATTTCACGATAATTCATAGGATATTTTTTCAGCTTCCCTCAGATTTAGCCCCATCTCTTTATGTTGGAAAATCTATGCTATTCAATGATAGATTTGAAGCTTTTTATATTTTTTAAAGTTTTACATTTTAATTTTTTATAGTTTTAAGAGTTTATAGTTGATAACAGGTATATAAAAAATGCGGCCTGCGGGCTACATGCGGCTCTTTGCACCTACACGTTTGATGTAGGTGCGTTATAGAGACAAACTAGAAAAGGGCATAGACCGTGTAATCATCCGTAATGTGTAGCGATGATGCGTGTCTCGCATCATTTGACTGGCTGACTGCCCATCAATCAATATCTCCCCGTTTTCTTGTACAAATTTTGTTCTTCCTTATTATCATGTGAGTGGAATCGTTTCCTTTGCAATATGATGAAAACTGCTGTTTATATTTCAAAAGTTAGCCTTTCAATCTGTCGTAGAATGGACTCTCGACGGTATACCATATATAACTATTCGTTGAGGGAACTATTCAATTATATTTAGAGTAGTTGGTTATCTGGTTGACCGATGTTATTTATCTTCAATATGCTTAAGAAGTGGAACTGAGCTCAAGGATAATAATATGGCCATTATTAATAAAATAGAGTTTTATTAATAAAACTATCAAGAACACACAAAACGGAAAATGTTGACATAAACAGAGAATGGAAAGGGTCGTGGGGACTCGAGCTAATCAGAGGATTAAGATTTGGGAGAGATTTAAAAAGGTAAAACAAATAAAAATCAAAGTGATGGGATGGTTCGCTAAACCATTTAAAGCACAGGATAGGGTTGACAAAAAGGTTAAATACTCTTAGGTAATGTTCAGCTTACGTAATTAAAGGTTGTTGTGCAGAGGAAGGCGACGCGAAGGAATCTTCGGTCCGCTGGCGAGTTCCAGCCGAAAGGGAGGGGGATTAAATGATCCTGACGTGGCGTCTCGGGAATGAGAACCGTTTCTTGAAGAACGGGCTTGAAGAACAATGGCTGTTCTACGTTGTTCTCTTCTAAACAACAGGAAGGTGAGAACCGTCTCTTGTCTACAGGCTCCACGAACAATGGCTGTTCTAAAGTTGTTCTCTTCTGAACAACAAGGGGGTGAGAACCGTCTCTTGTCTACGGGCTCAAAGAAAAATGGCTGTTCTAACGTTGTTCTCTTTCTGAACAACAGGGGAGGGAGAGTGAGAACCGTTTCTTGTCAACGGGGTCAAAGAATAATGGCTGTTCTAATGTTGTTCTCTTTCTGAACAACAGGGGGGAGGGGTAGAACTGTTTCTTGTCAACGGGTTCAAAGAACAAAGGCTGTTCTAATGTTATTCTCTTTCTGAACAACAAGGGGGAGGGTGAGAACCGTCTCTTGTCAACGGGCTCAAAGAACAATGGCTGTTCTAAAGTTGTTCTCTTTCTTAATAACAGGGGGGGCCTTGTGGACTTGGCGTCTTGAAGGCTCGAACCTTGGCACTCAAGGGATATTGTCCTCTTCTGGACAATGATGGTGCATCTCGAGGTAGAGGGCCCTGGTGCACAAGGTGAGACCGGATCGGCGGGATGTCTCGCGAGGATAATCTGGATATGAATTTGCTCTTATTGGTAAAGTTTCATATAAATAGTTGAGCCATCCCCTTGGCATAGGGGACAATGGAGTGGGGGCTTCGAGGGAATGCCCAGCCGCGCGATGAGAACATACCTTATCTACCCATAAGCCTAACTCAATCTGGCGAGGTCGCCGCATTGAACGAAACGGGGGGGGGATGAACCTCCTTGGTTAAATATTGACTCAGGTAGGGCGATAACGCGCCCGGCTTCAAGGCGAAGATGCACGTGGGTAGCAACGTGTTTCTAAACAACATGTGATAGCGGTTGAAATTAAGCGGCCTCAAACCGTTCTATCACACACTCCTAACTGTAGTTGTTGTGAATATACTTTGTCAATTTTGCATAGATTTTTGTAGACTTGATCTTATTCAACGCCAAAGTAGTTTCTTTCAGGAAATGTATAACACTCCCCATGTTTTTATAATTATTTATATGGTCAATGTTTAAGAAATCACACACAAAAACGTTATTCAATATGAACTACCAAACCAATGGAGTTGGATACTTACTTGTTATGCATATTTGATAGTGGAATTTTTTGTTTCCTAATAATTGTTTATTCATCCTATATTGACTATTTATCATTATAAGTTATGTGTTCACTAATTTTTATCATAGCAACGCACTACACGTCTTTGTTTGATATAATAAATTACGTTAAGTGAAGTTTGGGAAAAGATAGATCGAAAAATTCTAGAAATCACATTAGCAGGCCAAAGTTTCGTTTCATTTTTTTAACCGGTAATTGTATTTTGAATTTTTTTTTTTTATTTTTCAGATACCTGCCATCTTTAAAATGCCTAGTGATGTTTCAGCTAATAGAAAAAGGAAACTGAATGAAGGAAGACGAGTGTTTCAGGTAAAAATGAGAATTACAGTATTTTTCCACAACGGTGAATGGAAAGATTCATTGCTTAATTTATAAAAACAAGAGGGAAAGTCGTTCCAAGGACCTGCGGCGTTTTCTGATAAGATGATAAATGGTTATTGCATTGATGGTATCCCAGGGTTCAAATAGCCTACAAGTGCCTTTGAATTGTCAAATTGCTAAATGAAATCTCCACGGTAAATAACCATATGTCCCATGGTCACATAGGTTCTTTTATTGCTCTAAATGGCTACAATTGAACTTTACTCCTTCTGAAAAAAAAATGAAACCTTGACCTGGCACTTTGCCGCAGGTAACAATATCGCTACGCCAATGAGTACAACTTGAAAAGACATTATGAAACGAACCATTGATCCTACGATATATATGAAGGCCCGAATGCGTGTCTCAAGACTTAAAAAAATGAAGGCAAAGTTGAAACAGTAACAGACCTGTTTTTTGAAAATTGAAAAAGGAAATTTCGCTTCCGTTACTGCAAGCTATGAATACACCCGAATGATCGCCATGAGTGTGAAATCTTACAAAAGAGATTTTGTTGTTTTTCTTGTAAAAAAGGCTCAACTTGTGTTTCCAGAGAAATCGCACTTATTTAAAGATATTTCATTAATCAGAGGACTGTGTTTGAACGGATTGGTAAAATGTCAGATGATTTGAAAAAACAAACAGTTGAAGGCCGCACCATCAAGATTTAAACATTTTTTATTGCTATTAATGAGACCATTGACATCCCTAGAGTAGCACAACTTACGGTCTTCATCAGGGCCAGTGACATTGATTTTAAAATTTAGGAAGACCCGATTGAACTGATCCCCATGCATGAAAATACAACAAGCCAGGATATCTTCGAGAAGGTAGAGCAGGTTCTGCATGACTATGGTTTGGAGTTGTGTAAACTTGCATGCTTATTTACCGACGGTGCTGCGAATCTGGTTACCAGAATCGAAAACCCCGATCCAGATTCATTATTTGAACATTTTCACTGCATTACTAATGAGCAAATTCGTGCTGACAGATTTTAAAATTGGATCATGGGAACATTATCAGAGGCCTTACACGTGACTACCTTCAATTTAGCCAGTTGTTGGATGATATAGATAATAAGTTTACCGATGTTCTATTATACACAGAATCTGCTTGCTGGTTGTCATGTTACAAAGTGCTGAAAAGATTTTATTTGTTGAGACAAGAAAGAATTGTTTTTGGAGATGAAAGGTCAAAACACAAATGAAATAAAAACTAGAATTTGGCTTCAGGATCTCGCGTTAGCTTTGGATAATACTACTCAATTTACTAATCTTAATTTGAAATTACGAGGTAAAAACCAACTTTTCATCACTCACTCGTATGATGATAGGAAGTGCTTTATGAAATAATTAAGCTTATGTAAGTCACAATGGTCAAAGGAAAATATATTTATTTTCCTATGGGCAAGGATCTGAAAAACACTGCCTCTCTCTATTCTATTTAACCTATAATTGTTGTTAAAGGAAGTTCATGATAGATTTTCTGATTTATCATCGTTTTGAACACCATTTTGCATTTTCTCATCACCATTCACCTTTGATGCTGCCAAGGCAGAAGAAATCCTGCAGATGGAATATTAGAAATGCAGTCGGATTTTACACTCAGAGCAAAGTATCTTGAAGTGGCGATACCAAGTTTCTTTTCATATCTTTAATAATTTTAGAAAGTTGGCCACAAAGATTATGGCAATGCTTGTTTCTAGCAATGTGTATGAGCAGTTATTTTTCCTAAAGAATTCAACAAATCTTTGAGGACAACAAACCTGACTGATCAAAACTTGTCATCACTGATAAAAGTCGGAACTGCACTGACATTATTTCCAGGCATAGAAAAAATTGTCATTAAAAAGAAATATCAACCCTTAAGACAAAACACTAAATAAATGTTCATTTTAAACTTTTCTAATTACTTTTAATGTATTTGTTGCGGTTGCATACTAGTCTATGTTGCCGTTTAAAATTTTATTTGTTTTCTTTTCTAAAACTAATTCGTTACTTTGCATTCATGAATTCCCATTGTATGTTTCTAAGTTTAAATAATAAAAATATTGAGTCAAAACATTTATTAAATAACTTCAATTAGTTGTCGTGGGCAGCCCTGGTTTATAGTATATAGTTTAAAGTTTATCGTGTATGGTTTATATTTTTATTGTTTTTGTTCATAGATTGTAGAATATAAATTATAGTTTATGTTTTATAGATTATGGTTTATAGATTATGGGTTATGGTTTAAAGTTTATAGTTTATAGATAAAAGCTCATACCTTATACTTTATACTTTTAAATTATAATTTATAAGTTATAGTTATATTTATAGGTTATAGTTATAGCGTATAAGATATAGTGTATACGATATAATGTATAAGATATACTGTATGTTATAGCGTATCAGCTATAGTGTATATTGTATAGTTTTAGTAATAAATTAAATATATATATATATAACAAACTTCCAACTTAAAAGGCCAAATTTCTTTGTTTTAATGTAAAGGCCATCGTCGCGAGTGACCTCTTGGGTTTATTATGTCGTCTTAAAAAAAAATGAAGTCAACCGACATTCCCCTCTGATTTGTACCCATCCATCTATGTGCTCCCAAAAGGTTTAAGGAAATATTGGCACACCTGAAAAAGCTTTAGTGTGTTATTTTCGGCAGAATTGGAGGCACTAGCACCTCGAAAGTTATTTCAGCTCTCAAGGGAGTTTTCTAAACCTAAACTCGTAAAGTTCAAGGTATCCTTGGCGTCTTTTGGTGGGAAAGACACTGCCAAGATCGACGGTAGATGAACCGAGAAACGTTGCTAATTGAGTAAAGCAACCTGCCATGCGTATAAACGCATAATGCACTGTATATGGTGCAAAAGTTAGCAACATCTGCACAACATCGACAATAATGCAATCAATAAAGCGAATTGCTGTCAACAAATCAAGAATTCGAACATAACAGTTTTCAGTTGGGACAGAAAATCGGACGTGAAATTTAACTTGAGGAAGCCGTGCAGAAAAAGGCTATCATTACATTTAACAATTCTTCCATCAAATTGAATACGCTGTAAACTGTACGTGATTCGGCAAAGGGATTTTTGCCGTGTTTGCAAAAAGAAAGAAGAATATTGATTTGCAAGGAATCTTGGAGCATAAAAACATTCCAGATCATGTCAAATAAATCTAATATGTCCAGGAACCCAGCAGAAGATAATCTCGACATCTGCCCGGCTCTCCATAACCGTGGTGTCACGGATATCATGAACCAGGGGATGAGGAGATTTCAATGCCCCGAGAGCACTGAGGGCGCTTTGTGAGTCGCTATAGATCACAATCTGGTCTCCGAACCGGGTAAGTCGCGTAATCTCCCATACCGAGTGGAGTATTGCCACCAGCTCGTCCGTGAAGACAGACGCAGCGCCTGGTGGAGCCCCGCTGAATTCAAACAAAGGGGATACGGCGTGGAAGCCGACCCCCTTTTGGGAATTGGAGCCATCCGTATACACTGGCCCGGTTCCAGCGTGACACGAGGTGTGCTCAAAAAAGTTCGAACGCAATACTCCCGGCGCTGTACAAGCTTTGGAAGCAGAGGCGTGGTGACAAATAGCTAAATGTGGTTCCCTCCAGGGTTGCGTCCTGGGCAAAACCAGGGGCGCCACCAGCCCGAGAGCTATATCTAGCTCTCGAAGGAGTTTCCTGTCCCTAAACCCAAAGGGTAAGGTTATCACTGGCGTCTTTCGGCGGCAAAGGCACCGTCGACATCAGCTGCATATGCAGTGAGAGCTGAGGGCGACTGAGGGAGGCAGCGGGCTCGCGCGTACAGACGAATGAAGCACTGCACGCGGCGCAGAGCGAGTGGCATCTCCCCAGCTTCAACCAACAGGCTCTTAATAGAGAAGTGCGGAAGGCACTGTTCTCCAAGCGAAGGCCGGTGTGGTGGATCAGGTCCACCTTCCGCAATACACGCTCGGCTGCGGATGCATAAAACTCGCATCCTTAGTCGAGGTTCAAACGAAGAAAGGATCGGTAGATCCAAGCGCTGAACGCCACGATACGGACAATGTCCATGGCGCATGTACAAGAGACCCTAAGGCTGCGAATATAAGCCTCCCAGGTGAGGCGTCGGTCGAATAAAAGACCAAGGAAACGGTGAGATTCCACCGCATCCAGGCGCACCCCATTAAGAAACAAATCTGGGTCGGGGTAAGACCGTGGATGGCGGCAAAAGTGCACCACCTTAGTCTTGGCCAAAGAAAACCGAAACCTGTGCGCTTTGGCATAGCGAGAGACACGGTTCAATGCCTGTTGGATTTGACGCTCTAGAGTTGGCATCTGGGCCGCACCAAAAGAGATCGAAAGATCGTCCACGTAGAACGTAGCAAGAACATCTTCTGGCAGCACCGAGGTGATCCCGTTGATGATCAGGGCAAAGAGTGTAACACTGAGGACATTTCTCTGCGGAACACCCTCTTCTTGCCTATTTGGGCCGGAGAGAGCTCCCCCTACCCGTACGCGGTATCGACAATCTCGCAAAAATTCAGATATAAAGACTGGGAGGCGTCCCCTCGCCCCCATTGTGTAGAAAGGCTCCAAGAAACCGTATCGCAATCCGTGGCGTAGTGCTGTCTACGAAGAAAAGCCTCGCAGACGGCATTTTCCAGTCGGAGCAGAGCATCCGACGTGGAGTGGAAATTGCGGAAGCCGCACTGTGCAGAAGACAGATGGCCTCCCTTGTTCAAAAAAAAGGCTAATCTAACATTTACCAATTTCTCTATAAACTTTTACACGCAAGAGGTAAGAGAGATTGGGCGGAAACCGGTAGGAGTAGAGTGATCTCTCCCCGGTTTGCGAAAGGCGAGCACAGTAGCGATTTGCCAGGAGTCTAGGAAAAGAACCTCCACCCAGATCCTGTTGAATAAATCTAACAGAAAGGCCATGACTTGCTCACCCAGGTGTCGAAGCATGGCGTACGGGACATCGTCCGGACCATGGGCGGTGTCCGCGCACGAAGCGAGACCGAAGCGCAACTCACTCACAGTAAACTTGTCGTTGAAGGGTTCTCCGCCTCTGTAGGTAAAGTCAGGCCGGCGGCATTCCGTGACATAAGACCTGCATTGAATGCTGGCTGAGCAGTATTCCGGCTAGAGAATGCGGAAAAAGCGGTCGCTAAGGATTTTTCCACGGACGCGGGGTCCGAGATTGCGGTCCCATTCTCCTGGAAAACGGGAGGGGGGTCATGCGAGAACTTGCCCTAAATCTTTTTTGACTTGCTTTCACACATATGCTTAAGGTGTCTTTCCGTTAAGTGAAGACACGTATGCCTGCCAAGAAGAGCGGCGGACGAACTTCGAAATATACCGGAACCTAGCCCTACCCGACGAAATTCACCGAGAGTGAAATCGTTTGGGTGTAGCTTATAGCGCATGTAGGCATAACGCTTTTGTTTGAGGGCCGTCTCACACTCGGCCGACTACAATGGGAGCGGTTGGCGTGCAAAACGGCCAGACTTCCTAGGAATAGTAGTCAAGCCTACGGCGATGAGGTTGCCGGAGAAGAACTTAACGGCCTCATTTATCGGCCTAAACTCCTCGACTGAGATAGAGACTTCAGTTATTTCCTGAAATGCAGGCCATCGCGCCAAGCACAAAGCACCACTAAAGAAAGAACAGCGGGGACTGCCGCTGGAAAGAGGAAGGTGCCCGAAAGCACTTCCAGAGAAGGGGGTCAGGGGAATTCCCCTATACCCGTAGGCGAAGGAGAGGAGTGAGCCTTCTCTCTGGTTAGAGAGATATGGAGGGTCCCCTGCGCAAGCACAGGGGGGAGGACCTCAATTTTTTTATGGGGATCTGCCCGAGGGCGGCTCCTTCGCTGATTCAGGGGGAGTTAAAGGGGGTTTGGTTTTTTAAAAATTCATCCATGGACATGGTGGCCCTATTTGTGCCACGGGAAACAATAGCTCATCACCTGCTGCAGTTGCCCGCACTGCAAGAGGTGCTTACAGGCCAAGCAGAGCCAGGCGCCGCCATTTGGGACCACCCCTCCCGCCTGGTGGCCTGGCAGTCCATCGGCATGGCGGCTCAACCTTGAACACGGCGTAAAATTGATAGAATCTGAAGAGCAGATGAAAAGGGATGTGAAGTTGGTATGGGTGGGGATGAAGCAGGTTGTTAAAAACCAGCCACCCCAGACCGGAGCTCAGGGGTTAGGTAACATTGTCCCTTCCCCCCTTAGCCCCAAACCGGGACGGTTGGCTGAGAAGAAGGTCAGCATCTACCCTGTGAAATTAGAGGCTAACCCGAGAAAGTTGTGGGTGAGGTTGTATTAAAAGCAAGGAAACAAGTGTTTTGAAGGAAGGATAAAGGCTAATCTGGGATCGGATGGGCTGCTGAGTCCCGTCAGCACGGCGGCTAGGATGTCATATCGCCACGTTCCTTACGGTAGGCTTGAGAAGAAGGTCAGCATCTGCCCTGTGAAATTAGAGGGCTGACCAGAGAAAGTTTTGGGTGATGTTGTATGAAAAGCGACGAAGTAGGGGAGAAATACAGGCTATCTTAAGGAAGGAAGAGAGGCTAAGCTTGGGCCGGATGGAGCGCTGGATCCCGTCAGCACGGCGGCCATGATGGCAAATCGCCGCGCCCCTTACGGTCACCGGTTGGAGGAGATCCCTCCCCTCCTTTTACTGCCTCAGAGACCCCAGCCGTTTGAGGAGGACCTTGCATAGGGGCGGATTCGGGTTAGGGGCTTGGCGCAGAGCCTGGATTCCCCCCTAGGGAAGGCCCTACCGTCTGAGGTTGGGTTGCCGCAAGGACCATGTGTACCTCAAGGTGGGCCTCTAGTTAGCCCCCCCAAGACATCGCAGGTCCCGTTGGCAGTATTGGTATTATCTCAGCTGGTGTGGGGAGGCACAGGCCTCGACCCCGGCAAGGTTCAATATTCTTGCCACCAGGTCTTTTGAGAGGAGCGACCAAAGGGGCCTTGCTTCTCTCTCCCCCCTAAGGGTATTTTCCCTACCGAGCCGCTTTAATCAGGGGCGGTCGGCAATGGGCTGCCTGCTGACTTTCTTGCCAGTCCCCTTAGAAAGAAAAGGAGTGACTGCCGCTGGAAATAGGAAGGTGCCCGAAAGCACCTCCAGAGAAGGGGGTGAAGGGGAGTCCGCTACACCCGTAGGCGTAAGAAAGGAGTAAGCCTCCTCTCCGTTTAGAGAAATATGGAGGGTCCCCTGCGAAAGCACAGGGGGGGAGGCCTCCATTTTTTTGTGCAGCTTCCCGAGGGCAGCTCCGTCGATGGTACAGGGGGAATGAAAGGGGGAGGTTGAATCATCATTGGGCATGGTGCCCCTCTTTTTATTATGGGATGCAATAGCACATCCCCCTGCCTCGTAGTAGCCCACTCTGCAAAGTGTGCTTACAGGCCTGGCAGAGCCAAGTACCGCTATTTAAGGCCAGCCCTCCAACCCTGGTGACCTGGCAGCCCTTCAGTATGGCAGCTTCACCTTGGGTACGGCGTAAAATTAAGGATAAATGGTGAAGTGAGAAGGAAAAGGGATGTGAGGAAGGTATAGGTGGGGATGAAGCAGGTTGTTAAAAACCAACCACTCCAGACCGGAGCTCAGCGGTTAGGGGTTAGGGAACATTGTCCCCTCCCCCTATAGCCCTGATTCAGGACGGTTGGCTGAGAAGGAGGTCAGCATCTACCCTGTGAAATTAGAGGCTGACCCAAGAAAGTTGTGGGAGAGCTTGTATGAAAAGCGACGAAAAACAAGTGTTTCGAAAAGGAAGAAGAGGCTAAGCTGGGATCGGACGGGGTGCCAAGTCCCGTCAGCCCGCGGCCCAGATGGCAAATCGCCGCGCCCGTTACGGGATAAGTTGCCTCTAAGACTAGTTCTTCGTCTAAAGTGACCACATTACTAACGCACGCGCGTCGGTGTGACCTTTTTAACAGGTTGGCGTGGTACACTTTATCACCCGAGGGGTTCTGAATTAAGTAGTCGACCGGGCCTCGGGGTTCTACTACTTAAAAAGGTCTTTTTCTCTGAGATAAGAGCGTTTTAGAGTCAGTGGGCAACAGAAGTAGTACTTCGTTGCCTGCTTTGAATTTCTGTGCTTTGGATTTGATCATTTCGACATGATCATGGCCTAATTTTCTCTCGTGCTGTCGTATTTGTTCTTTCTCTTCTGCTTCTCTGTCTTTCTTCTGCCTCTCCCCACGCTTGTTATTTCCTTTCTTCTGCTTTTTTCTGTGCTTTTTTCCCCTTCTTCTGCTTCTATCTGTGCCTTCCTTTCTGCTCGTTCGTTTAGTTCTTCCTCTTGAACATAAGCGATTAAATCCTTTCCTGATATTTCTAGGATCTGTTACTGCTTTTGAAAACGATCGAACGAAGACATCCTGAATATGCTGCGGTCGTCTTTCAGCACAGAACAAGTGAGGCTCTTCCTAACAAATTTAACGAGGAAGCTTAACTCAGGACCGAGTCTTCTGGTAATTTTACCACAGCAAAACGAAATTTGCCGTCTATTCTTGCCGTTTAATTAGTGGTATCTTGACTCTCGTAAATACGCTCAGCTACAAAAAAAATATAATTGCCTATTAACAAAAAAAAAAATTGTCCTATGATTTTTGTATCAATATTCTTGACACTTGCAACTGTATAGAGTGGAAATAATGATCTTTTAGCAAATAGCAAAAGATCAGGTAGGATGGAATCTATTACAAACCTAATAATCTGAGGCCAGTTTTAAGTATCAGACCCCACACCTGAAAACCAGTTTTACCCAACACCTGACACCAGTTTTATGTCGTTTTATGTCGTTGTATGACCGATGTACGCCGTTATACGCACACAGGACTACTGGCTGGCCCAAATTAAGGCTCCACCTGGGGATGGTTCTAAGAGTGCTTTACATACACAATTGTTAGACCAAGGAATACTCAAACACGGCTACAAAAAAATACTTTAATAGGACTAAAGCTTACATATACATATAGGGCAAGTTAAATGACAATGCAATTAAATATTGACGGTTCCCTGCTAGGATGATTAATACTATCAATCAAGTTTGAACCGAGGAATATTTAAATAAGTTATGATTTTACAATTATGCAAGTTCTAGAGCAAAGGGGATTCTTGAGGTTCGGCGCAGTAAAGTTTCCAGCCATTTTATCGCAGTTAGAAACAAAGAAACTAGAGTAGTATCATTCCCTAAGTAGTCCTTCTCAACTAAAAGTCAGAAACTACTTGTGCATATGTTAAGCCTACACACTTAATTAGTTAAATTACTTAGTTAATTCCTTGCTTTCTGCTTTCTAGTCTAAGCTGGAGACATATACTTAATAGAACAAGTAGAGCGCTGATCAACAGAAATGAAAATGGAGGATAGATTTCTTAATTACAAGGAAAGACAAAATAAATTAAATATATTTAAAATAGATTACAGAAAAAATGGGGAAAACAAATAAACTTTAAATTATTTTTTAGATGCACTTGATACTGTAGAAAATCTCATTTTTCAAAACAGCGACAAAAGAATACAATAAGATGATTAAGAAGTAAAAACAAGATGCCTCAATGGAGAAATCTTTATCGCAAGGATTATAATTTATAAGCGCTCGGACTAATGACATCTTCCAACGTTGATTGCACGAATTTTGAATAAAAAGCAACCAACTATTTCCAAGAATAGAAAGCTTACATTTTGTAAAGTTTGTATGAAGATTATCATGTATGAATTTTGTGCCAATAAACTGAATTTTTTATTAATATCTATGTCCAAATGCACAAGTCAGGGTGTGCTTTTGAAAAATCAGCTAATTTTGATGGAATCAAATCTTTGATATTAATATATAGCTCCTTCATGTAGCCATACTCTTTCCATCGAGATGATACTTCAATACTCGAAATATGTAAAAATCAAATGGTAAAAGGATTTGTGGAATGAGTGAACCCTTCCACATCTATCATTTCTTTGTTCTTACTCCTCTTCCCTGGGCAAGCATTGCCACTGAGATGCAATCTTGTTCCTGGTATCACACATAAAAGGTTAGACCAATGTTAAATTTAAAATTACTCCATCTATTAACTAGACTTTCATAGCAAGAGTATATAACAGTAATTGAAAATTTTACAATATACTTGAAATCTATAATAGGCAAAAATTCAGGTCTATTTTCATTTTATTTCTTAGGGGAAGGAGGAACGGGGCTATGAATGCCAAACTTATAATATTTGAGGATACAAAAACAGTATCGAATGAACCCGTTGCTTTCTGCATTGCTACCACGCTACACGAAAATAAATGTAGATTAAAAGTCTTAAGTGGTTAGCAAAGTAGGTGAATATTTTGGCATCTTAAATTAATTGTTTGAGGTGAATCATTAGAAACTACCTTGCGTTTTAAATGATAACCATCACTCTGCTGTATATTACCAGAGAATTTTAAATAATACTTCTTATGGCTCTTCTCATACGCTTACCTCTTTACTCGTTCATTTGCTGGCAAATTTGATTCCCAATTTCCTAATTTATGCTTTTTGAAATTTGATTTACCTTTATATTCATTTGAAGAACCAAAATAGAGTTTGAGCCATATTTATCTCGCAAGCTCTGTAGCTCCAGAAATAGTAGAAAGATTTGAGACAATTTTCGGTGCTATCAACTCAGTGGAATTAGTTCAAGGATTTTAGTTAGTAAGCAAAATGAAACGGAATAATAGTTCATTTGGAAAATTATTTGAAAAATTTACTATGAGATAAGACAATGCCTAACTTCTCGCCAATATGAAATAACAGGATTAAGACAAATCTCAGAATAACCTAAAAAAGTGAGATAAAATATTGAAATATTCGAAGAATTTCCTTAAGAAATTTTTCACGTATATAAAAAAAATAAAATAGCAATAATATCCGAAGTATATGGTGTAAAAATTGGTACTGAGTTAGGAAGAATCATCTCTGACCGACTTGGTATCTGGTTTACAAAGTAATTGATTAAGGTAAAAGAAGTTACCAATGAAATGGTCCAAATTATGTTTTCCTTTCCATCTGATCTGCCAGCACTACCCTTTTCATTTTTGAGTTACTTAAACGTAAATAAATATGTTTAAACTTCAACATACCTAGAGAGTCCTCAATCTGGAAGAGCAAAAACGTTGCACTATCTAGGTGCACCTTTCCAGGATGCCATCAACGAGAAAGTTAAAACAATATTCAAGATAGAAAATTATAAAAGTATGATTAAAATTATCATCATTTTTCATATATTTTTCAATCCTCTCCTCATCTCATCCATACAGGTTTATCCCCAAATCATAAAGACGTTACCAGTATAAGTTCGTAATGTGCGTCTAGCAAAAAATAAATCATACTTTTATAAAGAGAGCCATCAAATAAGATTTACTTTTGCCAGAGAATACAAAGATTTAACTCCTGAAAAATGTGGAAAAGTACCGCTATTACGAATGGATGAGTCAAAATTCAAAATTTAGGAAAAATATGGTAATGTGTTGAAAAAAACTTGTATAAAACTTGCAATCAAACATTGTGTGCGTGTGTGGAAGATATAGAAACATCGCCTGCAGCTCCTCCTGCCGCCTTCCGTTCGTGGAGCAGGAGGGAAGAAGACCCTCTGTCACCCCCTCTCCTTTCTTCCCTTGATCTCCTTCCTCAGATCCCAGCATGTTAGTGGAGCGGATGGAGAAGGAAGGGCGGAGGACAAAAAGGGAGGAGAGGAGAAGTAGTGAAATGGGTGAAAATTCAAAAATCAGTAAGTGAGGAGTTGATCTGAATCGACCTTCTTTCTGAGCAAATGGGGATGGCTTAGTAGACAAGAATGGAATATTTCCATCATTTAGACCTAATGATTAACGGGGAATCCGAACCATAAGTACCTACATACTTTACTTATCTGTCACTTTTTTCTTTTGTCCAATCCAGTTGCTCAGCGCAATCTATCCATAATTGGCAGGATAGTCACCTATTTCCATTGTAACGCTCTCTGTAGCTTATGCTCTCTTATTGCGATCGTTTTAACATGGCGGGAGGTTCCTCTAATCTCTGTAGTCATTAAACCACTTTCATCCTAGTGTGTTTTATAGCATTCATTCCGTTTTTTTAATGTAGGTCTGTCGAGTTTATATTTATTTTTTTATATATTTATATATATATTTTTTATATATTTATATATATATATATATATATATATATATATATATATATATATATATAATATTTATGGGATTGTTGTAGGCAATATATCGTCAGCTATCTCCAGTTTCCAAATCCAATTATTGGGATTTAGTCAATAAAAGATAAAGTATCCGGTGAGAAAATGTGGGGCTGCCACCGCCTCGAAAACGGAGGTACAGCAAATTCTTTTTCCGATATCGTCAGCGGCGGTAGTTGGGGGATGGCGAAGAACAGTCCTCCCTTAGTCTCCTTATCCCCTTTCCTATACTATGATAAGTGGTTCCCTTAGGTTAGAATAGCACCTCCGCCCCTTCGCCACATTATCGATAATCGGCATTTGCTACTGGCGCCGGTGCCGTTGTTGATGAGCTTTGTTGGCGTCCCATTCTGCAGGGTTGGTTTAGTTCGGGTAGCAATCCCTTATTCTCATTGAGAGCTTCGGGGTTTCATTATTTCGGGGTTGTCGATACAGGCGATACTAATGAGGACAATTGTTGATATAGATGAATTTACGTACAAATATGAGTTATTCATTTTATTTCCAGTCACTTAAGAGTGATTACTACTTAAGGTTAAAATAACAAGCTTTGTGTATCTTTGAGCAGATTTGAATTTAACCCCAAGCGCGTTTCTCTAGTGGAATGCCATCAGCAGGAGGACCAAGATAGAGCCTTTATTGCCGGAGATGGCCAAGAATTTCAGGTTAACTCTCTAATCAATTCTCCGTAATGAGACCTGACATCATTCCAGACGAAAGAAAGAATTGGGAGAGTTGTGTCCCCTACCAATCCCTAACGATCAAGGTAAACTTGGTGTTTATAATTGCAAATATTTTTACTCCCGGCTATTTGGTTTTACTTTATTGTTTTGCAATAAAGACAACCCGCCTGATAACCTTAACTATTAAAACGGCCTTATTGTAAGGAAAACTTCTATGAGGAAAGTAGAATTTACTACATGTCTAAATGTCCCTCGATCCGAAAAAATATTATACACCATTGAGCTAAGAGTCAGTGTTGCAATTTTCGCTATTTATTCTCAAATTGTGCAAATCCGGCAATTTTCGAAGGCATCTAAGAATATATTTTATTTTTTGCCAATATTTAAGTTTGGCGCAGACATTCGCCCTTTATTTCTTCATACATTTATTTGGCATCTATATTATTATTCAGGAAATGAAGCTTATCCAATATATACGGAATCTTACATCAAAGAGCCACGCGGAAGGAGAGACTGTTCAAATCATGTCAACAACATGCAATTATAACAAATGGGATTGATGACTAGAAGAAGCGACATCCTTCACTTCTTTCAGATCTGCCGTGGATTTATATAGTAGTTGGTGCATTAAGAAATTTGGAGTCTATAAAGGTTTTAATATGTTGCCATTATAGGAGAGCTTGATTTATAATACACAAATTCACAGTGGTGCAAGTGGAATGCTGAAACCATATTGGCAACTAGTTGACAGGGTTGTAAGAATGTGATATGGAAAGTTATGATTGGGTTTTGAAGAAAGATGCCTAAGAGAATCATAGTATATAACTGAAGTGTTTTCTTTAGAACGGATTTGAGCTGTATGAATCTTGTATTTGTATAAAAACAGTAAGCAGTATAGCAAGCTTTAAGAAGATGTAGAATGATTACTAAACTGTAAGACGAAGTAAAAATATTTATATTAAAATTTAAATTAATTCGTAAGGTCGAGTGAAGATGGTAGTAGTGAGTGGTTTATTATATATAGAGATTAAATGAATGCTTGTGCAATATCACTATGGTACTTTAATATCTGTATGCATGGAGTGTTGAGAGAAGTAGGAATGAGAATCAGGGAAATAGGGGTGAAATTGATGAGAAATAGTATAAAAAAATAAAATATTTTGTGGTATGATGTGATATTTTTTTTGGTATGAACTGATATTAGTGCCGGTGTATAAAATGGATTTGTATATGTTCATCAGAGGGTTTTGCAGATGATGTGTTTGGTTAGTCGGCTGAAAGAGTAAATGGAGTAAAATAAAAGATGATGGTGGGGAATGATACAAGAGTACATGGTGTTGGTGTAGAACAAGTGTCACTTTTCAAGTAAGGACATATCTTCAATGATATTGGTATGGAGAGGAAGATTCCAATGACAAGGCTTCAAATGGCTCGAAAGTCTCAAGAAAAATCATAATGTTCAGCCATGCTAAGGGTTTGAGGGTGCGATGCGCCATAAATTTGTATGTAATTATTCTGGTGCTAATGTTAGTGTATGGGAGTAAGATTGTGGTAAAATAAAAGGGGAAGAAAAGATCAAAATTAATAATGATCCAAATGGACAATTTGAGAGAAATCTGCGGGTTAAAAAAGAAGATAGAGCGAAGAACGAGATATTAAGTGGTATTTCTAGCTTTAAAAAGGAGGTTGAACAAGTGAGTAAGTTTTGAGGGTGTATTGGTGTGTAAGCAGAATGTATGGAAATTGATTAGTGAATAGAATAGAGAAGAAACGTTCAGAGTGTACGAACGGTTATGTGAATAAGTATTTTACAAACCAATGTGTAACCGAATGACCATTGGATAACGGTATTATAGTTTTATGTGATAAGTGTGAGAACGTATGCAAAAATATATAGCACTCGATTGCTAAGACTTGAAATTTGGTATGAAAAATAGGATTAGAGGCTTTTTAAGTGATAGGGAATTAATACGGGGGTTGGAAGTAAGTTTTTTATACTGGAATTGGTGCACTAATTCCAATTTGAGGGAAAACTGTTACTGTTAAAAACTTTATAAATTTCCTTTTCCACGACTGTCAAGGCCTTATGGACTTCTTTATGGACTTCCAGTTACAAGTTCAACATTCCAAGTTTTATGCCTCATCAAACTCTAAGATGTTCACTTCTATGGATACGAAGTTTTTAGTTTATTAGAGCAAAAGGTTTTTTAAAAATATTCTTCAATATAAACACTAAGGGGAAATCTGTACGATCTGGAGAAATGGGGAAAGGTTTTGAGACTAATATATATTTTTATCCTTTTCATTCGCTTGCAAAATTTACGTGATAGGACTAATTATTCAGATATTAAAATTATTACAGCTTTATTAAAAAATCAGCTTAAAAAATAATATGAATAAACATTGCATTATTTTACTGAATCCAAAATCGCTCTTTAACCTTGTTCTTGAAGGAAGTGAGTTTCTCACCCTGGATCTTTGCTATTCGATCTAAAGGGTCAAATAAATGAGTATAGGAATGATTTTGTGTAATTATAATTTATTTTGAAATATCTTTGCAAAAATAATAAATGTTAGAATATTCACTTTGGATTATAACTGGAGGTCTGAAGAGGGATGTTAAGAAATAAATCGGCTGGCGTGAATTTGAAAGTAATAAAATATTTTAAAAGTAGTTCATAGTGTGTGGAAGTGTAGATTTTTATTTTGGAGAACCCAGTCGTTGTTTTCCTACTTTTGAAGACGTTCCCAGGTGTTTCATAACCCCTAAAAAATATTCCCGTTCCTAATTGCTCCAGGGCTAGGAATTATTTGGAAACAATGTCATGATTGTCTAAAAACTAAAATGAGCAATATGGATTTGACATTGCGACGAGCTTGAAGCGTTTTTTCGGCTCAACTGAAGTTGAAGAGATCCAGTGGGACGACTTTGATTTGTAGCTTGCTCCTAACCATAGCCCCTCATTTATTACCAATTATGATCCCATGGAAGATGAAGTCATGGCAATCGCTAACCACTTTGAATAGTCTCAAGTATTATTGGCCAAAATTGCAAATGTGACTCTTAGCCCAACTCGCTCAGGTCTGGTCCCTTTAAGGACCTGCAAAAGGAAATTGTACCATTAGCCAGAGTGAATTGAAGGGAGACAAGCATCATTGTGGAGCCGTGAAACAGACCCTAGGCTGAGAGACTTAAAGAATCAAAATTGCTCTCGCTTGAAGGTAGACGCGGCTTCGCACTCAGATTCTAGATGCCTTCAAGATTCGGAAAGGTTTGTAATAAAAAAATTTGTCTATTTTCACGGACAGAAAACATTACGCGAACAAAGTCTTAAAAGTAAATAAAATACTTAGGAAATGAATATCGTCGAAAAGATATGCTCACTTATAAAATCATTTTAACTTGGAATGCTTCTCAGCTAATGTAATTAAAATTATATACAACAAACATTTAAAAATATTTAAATTTAACCAGAAAAGTTTTAATTATTAAAACACCAATATTAACGTACTATATGCTTTTTACTATAATGATCTTCTACCTCGTTATCTTCACTTTTGTTGGGATAAGCTATAAATCGGATCTAAGGGTCGTCGCTACTCTTTATTTTCTATATGATATTTTAGTTCCCAAAAAACGATATTCCTTTTTTTCTAAATGACGTAGAAAGTGAAAGAGGTGGAAAAATAGCACTCTTTTAGCCAGAGAATAGTAAAAAAATTTGATGGTCACTTAATTTTTCAAGAAACGGCAAATTCACTGATTAATTATAAAAAATTCATATCAGCGATATCCAATACTTATAATTTTTTAGAACCGTACATTTTCGCAAAAAGGAGCTTTCCACTCATAATTAATAGATCCTTGACTTAAAATTTTACAAACACAAAGAAAATATTTCATTAATGTTCTTTCTTCATTCACTTCAACCAAAACCACGAAGAAGTAAAAATATCCTTCTTGATGGTTCATATAATTCGCCTAAACTCATTTGAAGTGAATAGAAAAATGCACTCCTTCTTATAACTTCATTTCTACTTAATTCCTTTTTTTATTTTTCATAACACAAAAAATTGGCTATGATAAGTTCAAATATCGAGAGAATTCAACGGTATTCTTTTTTGAGGAATAATAAACTCTTTTAAAAAACGATAAATAGCGTCGAAATGCACATTTTATTACGACTCTTGTGACAGAACCGCATAAGAGTGAATAATAGCTATTTTGATTACTTGGATATGGCGATTTGGTATTGTCAAATAAATGTTATTTACGTAAATATACTATAAGAAAATAAGAAACTATTATTTCGAATTTAAATAGGAAGATTTCAAAGGAAAACTTTAGATTATTTCGTCTCAAACATTCCGAAATTTGGTTTGAGAGGATCTGCTTATGCTAATCTCGACGAAAATGCCTATACTTTGTATAATGCTTGATGAATAGCACGAACGGCGGAATTTGGCACAGAGTGCTGTAATTCAGGGATAAATAAGATAAATGAAGATAAAGGAGATAGACCAAGGGAAATGAACATAACGAGCTGGCAGAAAGTTGGCAGACGACAGAACAAGATTTGGGAATAGAGATAAATGTTCCAAGCTAAATATAGATTACGCGAGCATACTATATATATATATATATATATATATATATATATATATATATATATATATATATATATATATATATATGAGCAATAAAATTCACAAAGATAAAGAAAAGAAGGTTTATTTCATAATGTGTGTTGGGTAGATTAAGAAATTTGGGGCATAATACTGAGAAAATTGAACACGTACTCGTATGAATAAGTGGTGGAAAGTAAGACTAAGACGCGATAACAAGTAGCACTAATACTGGATCAGAAGCAAGTTCATCTTTAAAATTTAGCTTAACTGACTCTTATGGATGAGATTAATCAAATACATTATTTACTAAATAGGTAATCTGTATTTAGATCAAGAGAAATTAAGCTATCTTAAAGGTTTTTAACTCATTTAACTCATGAAAGCGAACCTATCGTCAGAAAATACGAAAGCTCACATTTTAATGAGGGTGAAGCCCTTGAGCTGGGCGAAGGTTGTGTATGTAATAAAGGAAGTGTTCATTTGCTTAAGATAGAATCAGCATAGAGCAAAGAACAGAAAAATGAAAAGTGAAATAGATGGGAGGAGCAAATTGGTAGTATTAAACGGCCAGGAAAGATTTCGTACAAATGAGCACTCGGCACCGATCAAGAGCTCTATTTGTAGGAATGAAATAAAATATATATTAATATATTAAATAGAATATTGACAAAAACAAACCTATGGCTAGCAGCCACTTATCGCTCGTTTCTTTTGTTTATTCTCAGCATCTTCAGTAGACGGGTGTCGTCCATCACATTATTTTCCGAAACTCTATCAAGGCACTTGATCAAATGTAAATATGATTTTTTTCTTTATCGGAAAGTTGCAAGTGATGATGATCTTTATGTTTATCAGCGACTTGCATTTCCTTTCAACGTTCTTTTCCCTGTAATAAATTTGGAGCGAAAGTTTTGTTAAATGGAGAGATCGAAACCTTACCACGCTCATTTCTAACATAGCAAACAAGAAATTCATTCGCTTAAACATTTTGAAAGTTGATAATAGATTTATAATTATTTATAGTGAATTAGGGCTACTCAGCTAGGTAGTGTTCTCGGGTAGATAATGTTGATTAAAAACAAGGTCTGCAGATCAAAAAATCGCGTAATCTTACTTATTCTGATTTATGACCTTAGAACCTTGAAAACTTTCAATAATTCTCGGAATATCCTTGGGATGACCTTGGCAATTCTATCACTCGAAAGCGAATGTAAAACAACATATTGGTTACAAATTTCGTTGGAATCAGCCGAAAAAAATATTTAAAGCCCAAAAAAAATAATTCCCGGGCAAACTTTGGGGGGACTTTGGCAATTATATTATTAAAACAGAGCATATAAAACAATATAAGTGTTTCAAATTTCGTTAGAATCAGCCGAATAGTTATGTTGTTATTGGCAAAACTAAATAAGTCCCAGGGTAACCTCGAAAGGACTGTGGCAATTATATCATTCGAAAGAGAATACAAAACAAAATAAGAGATTCAAATTTTGATCGAATCGGCCTAATAGTTATGATGTTATTGCCAAAAATAATAATACACAGACTAAACTTGTGATTTTTTTTTTAAGGGCTATTCGCGACTGCCCACTTGTGCATAAGTCGCCGCAATCGAACAGACTAGCTCTAGGCTACTTGAAAATAAAAATTTGAAAATAAAACATCGATAAAAAAGGAAGATGACAACAATTAAGGAAGCAAGTTACGGCGTCGGGAGAGTTCCCCCTTCCTTCGGCGCAGGAGCGTGCGACCAACAAAGAAAAAACAATAACAAACAAAGCCAAGTTAAATAAAAGGGAAAAGGCCAGCCTCCCCCCAAAAGTCTATCAGTCCACCAGTCAACGAGCACGCACTCGTCCCGAGTACAAGGGACAGGCGGTAGCGAGCCCGCCCATCCCGATACCGGGACAGATAACGTGCGCGAAGATCGCAAAGACTAGGACATTCAACAAGAATGTGCCGAATAGTCTGAAGGACAACGCAGTCTTTGCAGTAGAGCGCTGGTGGTGCGTCACGCGAGTGTGCCCAATTCGGAGACGACAGAAAGGAACCTGAAGCCTTCGCGGCATTGGGGGATAGGTCCATGGGAACAGTCGCGGCACAATGGCACGCAACTTTAAATTCCCTTCGACCGTCTGCCATGTTCTTTGCCAAGCAGCCTGAAGAGCTGCCCGTATTTCTGCCATGTAGTTGGTGTTAGGAAAGCGAAACGCTGATCCAGTCGCAGAGTCCTCGGGGACTCTT
The DNA here is from genome assembly GCA_963969495.1 of Ceratothoa steindachneri. Classification (NCBI taxonomy): domain Eukaryota; kingdom Metazoa; phylum Arthropoda; class Malacostraca; order Isopoda; family Cymothoidae; genus Ceratothoa; species Ceratothoa steindachneri. The sequence goes on from OZ018318.1 coordinate 149,571,264, forward strand.
TGGCGCCCTCATCAGCGCGCTCATTCTCCGCAATTCCTACATGTCCAGGAACCCAGCAGAAGATAATCTCGACATCCGCCCGGCTCGCCAAAACCATGGCGTCACGGATATCGCGAACCAGGAAATGCGAAGATTCCAATTCCCCGAGAGAACTCAGGGCGCTTTATGAGTCGCTATAGATCACAATCAAGTTAACGAACCGGGCACGTTGCGTGATTTTCAAAACCGAGTTGTGTATTGCCACCAGCTCGGCCGTGAAGACAGACGCAGCACGTGGGAGAGCCCCGCTGACTTCAAACAGAGGGAATACGGCGTGGAAGCCAACCCCATCTTGGGACTTGGAGCCATCCGTATACACTAGCACGGTTCCAGCGTGACACGAGGTGTGATCCGAAAAGGTCGAACGCAATACTCCCGGCGCTGTACAAGCTTTAGGAGCAGAGGCGTAGCGACAAATAGCCAAATATGGTACCCTCCAGGGTGGCGTCCTTGGCAGAATCAGGGAAGCAACCGGCCCCAAAGATATACCTATCTCTGAAAGGAGTTTCCTGGCCGTAAACTCGAAGGGTTTAAGGTATGACTGGCCTCTCTCAGCGGCATAGGCACAGTTGAGAACAACTGGGGATGCAGTGCTGTTTGTTGGAGACTGAGGGAGGCGCCGGGCTCGCGCGTACAGGCGAGTAATGCACTGCAGGCGGCGTAGAGCGACTGGCATCTTCCGTGCATCGACCAACAGGCTCTCAATGGGGAAAGTGCGGGATACACGGATCGCACGCGAAGGCAAGTGTGGTTGATCGGGTCCATCTTCTGCAACAAACGCTCGGCTGCGGATGCAGAAAACTCGCATCTGTAGTCTAGCTTCGAACAAACAATGGATCGATAAAAAAGTAGGGCAGTAGCCCTATCAGCGCCTAAGCGCTGAACATCACGGAACGGAGAATATCCATGGCGCGGGTACATGAGACCCTAAGGCTTTCAATATGAGCCTCCCAGGTGAGGCGTCGGTCAAATACAGGACCAAGGAAACGGTGCGATTGCACCACATCCAGGCGCACCCGATTAGGAAACTAATCTTGGTCGGGATAGAGCCGTGGATGGTGGCAGAAGTGCAACACCTTAGTCTTGGCTAAAAAAACCTAAACCTGTGCGCTTCGGCATAGTGAGAGACGTGGTTCAATACCTATTGGAGTCGACCCTCCAGAGTTGGCATCTGAGCCGCTCCAAAGGTGATCGAAGGGTCGTCCACGTCGAGCGTAGCGAGAACATCTTCCGGCAGCAGCGAGGTGATGCCTTTGATGCTCAGGGTAACGAGTGTGACACTGAATACAATTCCCTACGGGACACACTCTTCGTGCTCCTGTGGGCCAGAGAGGGCTCCCGCCACAGGTACGTGGAATCAAAGATTTCGCAAAAATTCAGATATAAACTTTGGAAGGCGTCCCCTCGCACCGATCGTGTGGAGAGTCTCCATCATACTGTATCGCTATGCGGTTTAATAGGCCTTCTCCAGATCCAAAAACACCGTGGCGTAGTGCTGTCTACGAAGGAAGGCCTTAGAGACGGCATTTTCCAGTCGGAGCAGAGCATCCGACGTTGATTGGAACTTGCGGAAACCCACTGTGTACAAGACAGATGACCTCCCCTATCCAGCAAAAAGGCTAATCTAACATTTTTCAATTTTTCCATCAACTTGCACAAGAAAGAGGTTAGAGAGATTGGGCGGAAACCGGTCGGAGTAGAGTGATCTCTCCCCGGTTTTCGATACGCGAGCACAGTAGCGATTCGCCATGAATCTGGGAGGAGACCATCCACCTAGATCCTGTTGAAAAAATCTAACAGAAAGGCCATGCCTAGCTCACAAAGGTGTCGAAGCATGGCGTACGGGACATCGTCTGGACCATGGGCGGTGTCCGCGCACGAAGCAAGAGCGTAACGCCATTCACTCACAGTAAACCTGTCGTTGACGGGTTCTCCGCCTCTGGAGGTAAAGTCCAGCCGGCGGCCTTCCGCGACATCACGACGTGCATTAAATGCTGGCGAAACAGCATCCCGGCTAGAGAATGCGGAAAAAGCGGTTGCAAGGGATTCCACCACGAACGCGGGTTAACGGATTGCGGTCCCATTCTCCTGGAGAACGGGAGGGAGATCCTGCGAGAACTTGCACCAAATCCTTCTGACTCGCTTCCACACATCTGCTAAAGTGGTCTTGCCGTTAAGTGAAGACAATTATGCCCGCCAAGAAGAGCGGTGGGCGTGCTTCGAAATATACCGGAACCTAGCCCTAGCCCGACGAAATTCAGCGACAGTGAAATCGTTTGGGCGGCGCTTATAGCGCATGCAGTCATAACGCTTCTGTTTGAGGGTCGTCTCACACGGCCAGACGTTCTGGGAATAGTAGTCAGGCCCGCAGCGATGATGTTGCCGGAGAAGAACTCAACGGCCTCGTCTACTGACCTAAACTCTTCGACTGAGATGGAGAATTCAATCATTTCCTAAAATGCAGGCCACCGCGCCCGCGCCAAGTACCACGGAGTTGGGCGTTTCAGGCGGCAGCTACCCTGAAAATGATATTTAAATGGGAAAGTGATCCCTACCATGGAGGTCATTGACCACCCCCAACCAAAATCAGGTTGTGCATCCAAAGAGCACAAAGATAGATCAAGGCAAGAAAATGAAGCGGTTCTCGGGCAGTGATGCGTAAACTCATTTAAATTTAGGACACCTCTCTCAAGCTTATCGATCAGATCGGCAAGGACTTGTCCCCTGGGATTTATTGAATAATCCCCCCAGAGAGGATATCTGCCGTTCGATCTCCAAGCAAGAGAAAGGGCCTCGGCAACCGTGCCACGACGCGGCGGAAGTCCCCAACGTCGAAGTTAGCTGACGGTGGAATGTACGCAGAAATGATAGTATACCTCCTATCCAGGTGCAGCTTCACAGCCACTGCCTGAAAGGAGGTATCTAAAGTGAAAGGAAGAACGGAGACATCATGCCAGGTGTAAACGCACATCCCCCAGCCCTGCCATACCATGGTGGTGGTGTCGCGAACATCATCTTAAAGGCGGACCGTATTTCCCTTCTTTGCAACGTTCATACCAAGTATGGTATCGTCGGCAAATTAAGAAATCTTAGCAACCATCTCACCGTCCATGTTATTGACGTAGATGATGAATAGTAGTGGTCCCAGGACATAACCTTAAGGCACTCAGCTAGTAACGAGGCCCCCACTCAGAAGCCTGTCCATTCACCACCACCCGTTACCATCTGCCACTTAGCCAGTTCTCTATCCAGTCTGCTACTTTTTTGTTTATGCCCAGCGATCGCACTTTCCGGGAAAGGCGGCGGTCTGGTACCTTATCAAAAGCTTTCTGGGAGTCTAAGCAGACCACAGCCACCGCCTTGTCCTGATCGTGCTCACTGAAGACGAAGTGGAAGAATTCCACAAGGTTCGTCAGGCATGACCGTTGCCTTTGGAAGCCGTGCTGGGAACTCCTCAAACTTTCACCTTAAGACTCCTTTTATACTGGTTCCCATCCGATCCGAACGAATTCAATTTTATTTTGTCACTTAAATCCCTCATTTGAACTTTTCAGCAACTCAAAGGATATGTTCAATAGCGAAGGTCTAGATAGTTCTTTATTATTTTTTTTAGGTTTGGCTCCTTATCAGGGGAACGTGTTATGAGATTTTCCTTCTCATTTGATGTGAGACAGTCTGCCCAGACACTAAGGTTAAAGTTCTCGTCAACTTGACCGGAAATAATATCTGCTCTCTCAAATCAACCCTTCATCAACATCTGTTGCATCCCTTGTTCTTACTTGAAAGTGGTTTATTAAGGGTTACCAGGTTTTTTCATCAATTTGCATTAACAAGTACCTTCATGGAGCTTTATTAATCATGTAATCACACTTTTTGACCGATTATAATGTCTCAAAATGTCGCCGTCATTCTTTCACAAACCAGACATGCAGCTTCCCGAAGAATTGTCACCTTAAATAGGCTCGCCATCTATTTTCCATTTCCAAAATCTATACCTATTTCAACTTTGGTCAAGGCTTTGATGTCGACACTGGTCCGTGCTAGGTAACATCAACTTAATAAATGGGGAGCAATTCCTTCACCCAGTAACAAAATTATTTCTTCAACTTCGAATTATATCATAGGTAGAAAAATTGAAGCTCCTCAATTTACTGTTGCTATATGATTTCTATCTACTCGGCAAACTTATTGAATTCTTTTAATAGGTTGACTGTAATAAATGATGAATCAATATTCTAACTAGATAACCAAGCATCAAATCAAAGTAACAGTTTCAAGCTAGTAATCAAAATATTTTACACCGCTATAGCACAATTTATTTTCTTATAAAGTAACAAACTTGACTTCCGAGGAAGGGCGTTGAAAGTACGACGGTAAATATATTTAAAAAATAAAATTGATAAATATCACTTTAAAATTAGACATTATAGATATTAGTCTTGTTTCTATCTCTTTAGCCATAACCACTCTTCCTTTAACCCTTCTATACACCTCTGCTTCCAACCTTTTCATTCTTTTTTAAACTAGTCTCGAGTGATTCCTCTGGCCACTAGTGGTCCCTCATGTTCTAAGTCTTCTCTGCCGTTTGAATATGACGAGCATAGAGTCGTTCTCGGTGGAGATCAGACGCCAGTTATTTCGTTTTAAAATAAGCACCTGATCAAGTTGTTCTCTACTTTCCTACTTGATTAATTAAATCATACTACCACCCTAGGAGTCTGATCACAAACGTTGGGTAGAAGAATGGATGAGACCTATAGATTTAAACAGAAAAAGAGTACGAGAAAAAAGAAACGCCTTTCAAGTCATTGAAGTTAACGGAACACAAACCAAATACCCAATTATTCATTCTGAACCTCTTATATACTTTAAAAATATAAAAAGCCTTTAAAATTCTCAGCTCAAAATTAAACATAGCGATTAATAATCGCAGTCGATTTTCCTTGCACATGATTGAGTAAAACAATAAACCAACCATGAAAAGGGCGAGAAACGGCAAGGAAAACAATAATATGATTAAAAAAACGCTAATAATAACTTCACAGAAAAATAAACAATCCAACCACCTAATCTTTAATAATAAAATAATAAACTAAAAATAACACAAGAATTCCTTCAGAAGCCCTGCTGTCATGTAAGTCATCCCTCATCTTTAATCTTAGCAGCTTCCGACGTCGTTCAATCCGGATACACCGAATTACAGACTAAAATCAGGCCTACCTCTTAGACGTGCTCTTGACAACAAACACAACTGGGTCGCCCGACCCTAAATCTACCTGCGTTTTCAAATTCCTCTCTTATTCTATCTCGCCACCAACTTAGTCTTGGATAAAATGGAAAGAAATGAGTAGGAAAAGCAAAGAAGTTGTGGAGACAGTGCGTTGTGGTGTTAGGGATATGAGTAGACGGAAGGCTGGGTTACGCTGAAGTTACAGAGGAGTGAAGCAAATGTGTGTTGATCATAATGTTTGGCAAGATTAGCAAAGATGCAAGAATTGGGGAATAAATATTATGGGGGTGTTGCTTTATATGGATGGCAAAGTGTATCGTTCTTTGCCGTTTGTGGTCTGGTACTTTTAATGTAGGAAATTTCGAGATTGAGACATACTAGTACAAGCATTTTTTCGAAGAGATAGAGGTATAGGTGTAGCAATTCTGAATCGTTGGATGTAAAATGGCAAGTGGTAATGAGATATTCATTTAATCTTTACTTTTATTTTAAACTTCCAAATATCCCTCTCAACTTACTAATGCAGTCTTGCTTGAGAAACACGAAGACAAACAAATAAAGCACACGGTTTTTACTTTACAAATTTTAGTGAAAACTTCCTCCTCGTTAACAAGATATTAATTAATTTTGTAGAGCTTTTGGACCTTCTCCCTAATTAAAATCGTCCGCGGACCTAGGTCGTATTTAGTTAAGATTTAAGTTTTCTCTGCTTATTAGGTCCTCCAAATAACGTACTAAGATTTGGTAGAGAATATCAGGTTGTTTCTTTGCGTTGTCTTTCAAAGGAGGAAAAAAGTAGCGTGCATTTGATGAGATATATTCATCCGAAGAAATGGATGTAATTAAATAAAGTAGAGAAAGAGAGTGAAAAAGAAACAAAGGGCATATTTATTTTGTTAATGAAAACTAAATTGTTTTGCAAAACGATCCTAAGAATACAATGGGTAAAATCTTGATTATCATCGTCTGAAACCTTAAAGCTACCCACCGTTTAAAACCTCCCGAAATTTTCTATTTCTTAGAAAGTTTTATTATGCTTTTTAATTAAATTCCTTTATTCGCAAACAAATTATTTGTCTCATTTCTTTAATTAAACACTTTTCAGGATAAAATCAAAGAATTTTTTTAGAAAGTGGCTTTGTCCTGTATAAAGTTAAATCTTTGTGAATAAAGTCAATATGAAATCATATTTAGACAGTGCAAGTGTTGGGAGAAAATATTTGCTTTGTTTACACTCGTAATCGACGTCAAATTCCCTAACAATACTCTAAGAATAACTACCAAGCTTACCACTAGTAACAAAAATATGGCTGACAGCCAAGTTTCTGGATCCATGTGATAGAATCAGATGCTCTTTTCATCATTCACTTAGACGATATAACCATTTTATCTTTGTCCAAAGAAAGCAGCCATGTTTGGCGGCTTTTTCCGTTGGCTTAATTCATTTAAACGATAGAGAGATCTATGTATAATAAATTCCTTTATAGATATGCACAAAGGAAATCCTTAAATGATAAGATAATGATAGTCATTTACACTAAATCACAAAGGGAAAATTGTGTACATCTGTATTTTGGCCTGGTCAAGGACTTTCTTTTCATGAAATCTTTTCTTGTTTTTTTTTATCGTGAATGTGGGAGAGATGCACTAGAAGGATGTTCACTATTAGAAATTGTGTCTTCATCTTAGGAAGAAAATTGAAACAAAGTCAGCATTTTCTCAATTTAGTTAATGTCTCGGTGGCAGATTTTGAGAGGGGAGCTCCCTTTATTAGCCAACAGGGAAAAACAGAGGAAGGGGGATGGCTGTTTGTGGGGATGTTAGGACAAGTTATGACAAGTTAGGACCTGCAGCCGCACGCTCCTGCCTCTTCTATTTAAAAAGCCTTAGTTGATCACAGATCGTCAGTGACATATTTTTCAACAATGGAAAAGGTTGAGCACCGCGCAATTATCAAATTTTGGACCAAGGAAGGCAAAATGCAAAAAGAGATCCATGAACGCATGGTTGCAGTGTACACTGACACCGCCCCTTCTTATGCAACCATTGGTTGCTGGAATAGGGAGCTCCGCCATGGTCGTGAGTTCCTTGAAGATGAACCACGTCCAGAACGTCCATCAGACGTGACCAACGAGGACAATGTGGCCCGTGTGGAGAGGGTGATCCTCGAAAATCGACGGGTGAAGGTCGAAGAAATCGAGCAGTAACTTGGAATATCACATGGAAGTGTTATCAACATCATCCACGACAATTTGGCCATGACCAAGGTCTCTCTCTGCCCGTTGGATCCCTAGAAACCTCACACCCCATGATCCACTTCAACGTCGTCAAAGTCCACAAGGCCAGAGTTGCACAAGCTGCCCTACGCGAGTGCGGATTCGAGGACCTCAACCATTCTCCCTACAGTCCGGTTCTGGCCCCTAGCGATTACTTTTTATTCCCCCAGCTCAAGGCTGTACTGCGTGGATGCCGGTTTGGGGACGATGAAGATGTCCATCTCTCCGCCGTTCAGGATTGGCTTGAACAGCAGTCGGAAGATTTCTGGTTGTCGGGAATTCGAAGCCCCAGGGACAAGTGGCGCAAGTGCATTGAAGTCGAGGGTAGTTATATTGAAAAATAATAAAAGACTTTTCCTCATATCTCTTTTCCTTATATCCAAATTGTAAAACTTATTGCCTGCCCTTGTAACCATATCAAAAACTATCAAATGAGTATAAAGTTTTTGATTTGTTGATAAAATGAATCCTAGTTTTATACATAAAAAATACATTTCAGATTTTCTGAATCTCGTGCAAGAAAGATAAAGAAGTCCCCTGTTATCTTCGGCAGTAATGTAAAGAAAAGAAACTAAATGTTAAAAAAAATAATATCCTCAAAATAAGAAAATATGAATGGTAGATTCCTACAAAAAAATTTTACATCTTCACAGTGAGAGACAATAATTTTCTAAGATTAGAAGCAATTCCTATGTCCAGGCCCTTCACAACAAAGAAATGTATAATTCTCACCACCTTGCCACAAAGATTTAACTCGCAGAGAAAAAGAAATCACTAGGAACAATCATGTTTAAGAAACCCTAAAATGGAACTCTAAGACTTAGTTCATATGGGAACAAATTTCTAGCTCTTGCTTTAAATGTACATAGTTGTATTTCAAACTGTTGGACCTGAATCTTCCTAAACTCATGGATGTATTGCTAAAAGATAAATAAGTTTTAAAAATGAAAAATAATGCTTAAATAAAGAAGAGGTAAAAACTAGGAAAGTTTTCAGAGCAGTCAAAGCAGATAAAAGTATTAATGATCATTACATGAAGGAATCGTGAAGCTAGACATAAATAATCGCAGATACATGCAAAACATTCTAACTAGTAATATAAGATTGCTACCTATGTTGAAAGAATTGCGAACCGATATATCATTAATGAAATTTCCCACGTTCAAGAGCATGCAATAAATATTAATTTGGGGGCATTTTCTTTATAATTATATGCAAATTACCGGCAGAAAAATGAAAATATGATTCCGCATGCTTTCGCCTTTATTAGACAGAGCTCATTCGATGAATGAATACATGCTCGAGGCAAAAAGCTTATATTGGTGAGAAATGAGAACGGAGAAAGACTATTATAGTGTGTTTTTGCTATTTAGAGATTTAATGAGTTACTAGCAAAGTAGTCAAGATACATGCCAAATATTCTGACTTTCGTTTTACGGAACTTCGGAAATATTAAATTAAAAGCTTCCAATCTCTTATAATTTAAAAGAACTTCGTCATTTGATTATACACTAGACTTATTTTTCTGACAATATTGGTTGGATCTGCTTATGATATTCTTGATGTTGGTGAAATTACATGATTATAACGGATTGACATAATAAAATTTAAAAATTGCATTTCTTACCGAAGACTAACCACGACCAGGAATGAATTTTGTGAGACTAAATGTATAGAATTTTTGGCACAAGGATCTTCAAAGTCTAAGAGAAACCCTACGCTCATCTGAAGCAGAAAAGGCTTTATGAGTTACCTATAGACAGCTTCCAATTGTGAGGAGTGTAGGTGATCAAGATAGAAACATTTTCCATCCGTTTCATCTTCCTGAATATTTAAACCAAAATCTCCTTAAGGGGATACGACATTCATTTTTTGAATTTTATACTACGTTAGATAAGCATATAGGAAATTAAAGCTCATTAAAGTACATAGTTTCCAACTGTTTCTCTGTTGGAAAAGGAAGTGTCCGGTGAATAGTAGTGGTGTTCTGAATGCCCTCAAATCTAGTTCAATCTCCATTAGAACGATGCTAAAAATATTAACCAGTTCTCAGGCGCCGGTTTTTTTAGCAAATATTCAAAATCGCACGGTATATATATATATATATATATATATATATATATATATATATATATATATATATTGGTGATGGAGTCGTTCCTTGGGAACGTTATTCGTAGGAGGAATATCTATATCTTTAAATAAATATCTTTATCTATATAAATCTCATTATCTATATAAATATCTCTATCTATATAAATATCTCTACTTATATAAATATCTTTATCTATATAAATATCATTATCTATATAAATATCTATATAAATATCTATATAAAGAAAGGGAAGGGAAAGTGGAAGGGAAAGGGGATGATGGAGAAGGAGAAAGAGATGGAGATGGAGATGGAGATGAAGGGCATGGGGATGGAGGAGAGGGAGAAGGAGAATGAGAAGAAGGAGAAGGAGAAAGAGAAAGAAAAGAAGAAGAGCCTATCTGGCAACTGCCCACTTAGGCATAAGTCGCAGGAATCACGACAGCCTAATACTAGGCTACTAGAAAAATACAAACACGAAAACACAACAACGACAAAAAGTGAATATCGCAAAAATTAGGAAGCAATCTCCGGCGTCGAGGGGAGCTCCACCTTCCCCCGGCGTTGGAGCGTGCAACCTAAAAAGAAAACAACATAACAAATATAACAAAAACAAAACGCAACAACAAAATCTAGTTAAATAGAATAGAGAAGGCCGGCCTCTCCCCAAAAGACTACCAGTCCACCAGTCAGAGAGCACGCACTCCTCCCGAGTACATGGGACAGGAGGTAGCGACCAGGCCCAGCCCAGTACCTAGATAGGTAACGTGCGCGAAGATCGCCAAGACTGGGACATTCAACAAGAATGTGCCGAACAGTCTGGGGGACGACGCATCATCAAAGTAGGGCTCTGGCGAGCGCTCCATCAAATGGTGGTGCATCCCTCGAGTATGCCAAATTCGGAGATGACAGCAAGCAACCTGAAGTCTTTGCGGCATTAGGGGGTAGGTCCATGGAAGCAGTCGCGGCGCAATGGCACGCAACTTTAAATTCCCTTCGACCGTCTGCCATGTTCTTTGCCAAGCAGCCCAAAGAGCTGCCCATATTCATGCCATTTAGTCGGAGTGAGGAAAGCGAAACGCTGGTCCAGTCGCAGAGTCCTCGCCGACTCTTTGGCGGCCACATCGGCGCGCTTATGCTCCGCAATTCCTACATGTCCAGGAACCCAGCAGAAGATAATCTCGACATCCACCCGGCTCGCCAAAACCGTGGTGTCACGGATATCGCGAACCAGGGGATGCGGAGATTCCAATGCCCAGAGAGCACTCAGGGCGCTTTTTGAGTCGCTATAGATCACAATCCGGTCTCCCAACCGGGTACATCACGTAATCTGCCGTACCGAGTGGTGCATTGCCACTAGCTCTGCTGTGAAAACAGACGCAACGCCTGGCAGAGCCCCGCTAAATTCAAAAAGAGGGGATAAGGGGTGGAAGCCCACCCCATATTCGGACTTGGAGCCATCTGTATACACTGGCACGGTTCCAGCGTGATACGAGGTGTGCTCCAAAAAGTTCGAATGCAATACTCCCGGCGCTGTAGAGGCTTTGGGAGCAAAGGCGTGGCGACAAATAGCCAAATGTGGTACTCTGCAGGGTGGCGTCCTGGTCAGAACCAGGGGTGCCACTGGCCCGAGAGCAAAACCTAGCTCTCGAAGGAGTTTTCTGGCCCTAAACCCAAAGGGCTTAGGGTATGACTAAGCGTCTCTCGCCGGCATAGGCAGCGTCGAAATCAGCTACGAATGCTGTTAGAGCTGTTGGCGACTGAAGGAGTTGCCGGGCTCGCGCGTACAAGCAATTGATGCACTGTACACGTCGTAGCTCAAGTGGCATCTCCCCAGAATCGACTAAAAGGCTCTCAATGGGGGAAGTGCAGAGGCACCGGTCGCAAGGCGAAGGCCGGTGTCGTGGATCGAGTCCACCTTCCGCAATAAACGCGTGCTGCGGATGCATAAAACTCGCATCCGTAATCGAGCTTCGAACGAACAAAATATCGATAAAAAAGCAAGGCAGTAGCTCTATAAGCCCTTTTAAGAGCTGAACGTCACGGAACTGAGAATTTCCATGGCGCGGGTACAAGAGACAATAAGGCTGCGAATATGAGCCTCCCAGGTGAGGCGTCGCAAAATACAATACCCAGAAAACTGTGCGATCCAAACACTTCCAGGCTCACCCCAATAAGAAACAAATCTACGTCGGGGTGAAGCCGTGGATGGCAGCAGAAGTACAACACCTTAGTCTTGGCCAAGGAAAACTGAAATCTGTGCGCTTCGGCATAGCGAGAGACACGGTTCAATGCCTGTTGGAGTTAACGCTTTAGAGTTGGCGTCTGGGCCGCACCAAAAGAGATCGAAAAGTCGTCCACGTATAGCGTAGCGAGAACATCTCCCGGCAGCAGCGAGGTGATGCCGTTAATGCTTAATGCAAAGAGTAAGACACTGAGGATACTTCCCTGCGGGACATCCTCTTCCTGCTCTGTCGTAGAATAGGCTTTCGACGATATACCATATATAACTATTCGTTGAGGGAATTATCCTAATATTTCAAGTGCGTGGTAATCTGATTGACCGAGGGTAGTCTAAAAGGGGGGGGGGCCTGGAGAGGCTTATTTATCTTCAATATGCTTAAGAAGTGGAATGGAGCACAAGAATATATAATATGCTTATCATTAATAAAATAGAGTTTTATTAATTAAACTATCAACAACACACCAAAAAAATGTTTACATAAACGGAGAATGGAAAGGGTCGTGGGAATATCTGACTAACTCGAGGATTAAGATTTGGAGACATTTAAAAAGGTAAACAAATAAAAATTAAAGGGGCGGAATGGTTCGCTAAACCATTTAAAACACAGGGTAGCGTTGACATGATTAAAGGTAATGCTCAGCTTACGTAATTACAAAGTCGGGGGGTTTTCCTTAACGAAGGGGAAGAACTGTATTCGAAGAGTGAGAGCGAAGTGGGGCTTGGAAGTACGAGCGATCTTTGTGACAGCAAATCGGGGATGTGCTAGATGAACAATGGAGGTTATTGTTGAAACCAAGCGTTCTCTTGAAGCACGTTAAAAAGGGGGAATTAAATTATCCTGCCGTGATGTCTTGCGAACGAGAACCGTTTCTTGACGAACAGGCTTAAAGAACAATGGCTGTTCTAACATTGTTCTCTTTTTGAACAACAGAGGGGGAGGGGGTGAGAACCGTCTCTTGTCAAACGGGCTCAAAGAAAAATGGCTGTTCCTGCGTTGTTCTTTTTTTGAACAACAGGGGGGCCTTGTTGACTTGGCGTTTTAAAGCACGAACCTTGGCACTCAAGAAATACTGTCCCTTCTGGAAAATAAAGGGGTTCTCGAGGTAGAGAGTTCCTAGGTGCACAAGGGAGACCGGATCGGCGTGATGCCTCGCGAAGTTAATTCGGATCTGCTTCAATTTGGAAAAGCTCTTGTATAAATACCCGGAGCCAACTCCATGGAGTAGGGGATAATTGAGTAGGGGACTTTGGGGAAATGCCCCGCTCGCGCCTGGGAAAATACCTTATCTGCCCATAAGCCTAACTCAATCTGGCGAGATTCGCGTATGGAGGCGAAACGGGGGAATGAACCTCCTTGATTAAATATTTGCTATGGTGGGCTATAACGCGCTCGGCTTCCTCTCGCAGATGCACGTGGGTAGCATGTGTTTGTTTCTAATATGTGATAGCGGCTGAAATTAAGCGGCCGCAAAGGGCTCCCGCCACCCGTACCCAGAATCGACGATCTCAAAAAAATTTAGATATAAACATTGGGAGGCGTCCCCTCACCCCCATCGTGTGGAGAGGCTACATGATACCGTATCGCCATGCGATATCATAGGCCTTTTCTAGATCGAAAAACACCTTGGCGTAGTGCTGTCTAGAAAGGAAGGCCTCGCAGACGGCATTTTCCAGTCGGAGCAGAGCGTCCGACGTGGACTGGAGCTTGCGGAAACCGCACTGTGCACAAGACAGATGGCCTTTTCTGTCCAGGAAAAAGGCTAATCTACTCGTAACATTTACCAATTTCTTTATCAACTTGCACACGCAAGAGGTTAGAAAGATAGGGCGGACACCGGCTGGAGTTTGCGAAAGGCGAGCACAGTATTGATTCGCCCGGGATCTGGGACGAGACCCTCGAACCGAATTCTGTAGAAGAAATCTAACAGAAAGGCCATGCCTTGCTCACCCAGGTGTCGAAACATGGCATAGGGATATTGTCCAGGCCATGGGCGGTGTCCGCGCAAGAAACGAGAGCGGAACCGAACTCACTCACAGTAAACCTGATATTGAAGGGTTCTCAACCTCTAGGGGTCAAATCAATCCGGACGGCTGCCTTCTACCACATGATGACGTGCATTGAATGCTGGCAGAGCAGCATCCCGACTAGAGAATGCGGAGAAAGCGGGCGCGAAGGATTCTGCCACGGACGCGGGGTCCAAGATTGCGGTCCCATTCTCTTGGACAACGGGAGGTGCGTCCTGCGAGAACTTTCCCCGAATCACTCTAACTTGGCACCACACCTCTGCTAGAGGCGTCTTCCCGTTGAGTGAAGACACGTATGCCTGCCAAGAAGAGCGGCGGGCGTGCTTCGAAATATACCGGAACCTAGCACTAGTTCGACGAAATTCACTGACAGTGAAATCGTTCGGGCGGCGCTTATAGCGCATGCAGTCATAACGCTTCTGTTTGAGGGTCGTCTCACACTCCGCCGACCACCATGAGAGTGGTTGGCGTGCAAAACGGCCTAGACGTTCTGGGAATAGTAGTCAGGCCCGCGGCAATGAGGTTACCGGAGAAGAACTCAACGGCCTCATCTACCGACCTAAACTCCTCAACTGAGATAGAAAATTCCGTCCTTTCCTGAAATGCAGGCCATCGCGCACGCGCCAAGCACCACCTAGATGGGCTCTAAGGTGGCACTTGCCCTAAAAATGATATTTGAATGGGAAAGTGATCACTACTATGGAGGTCATCGACCACCCCCAATCAAAATCAGGCTGTGCATCTGAAGAGCACAAAGATATATCAAGACAAGAAACTGAAGCGGTTCTCGGGCAGTGATTCGTAAACTCATCTATATTTAGCACACCAATCTCAAGCTCTTCGATCAGATCGGCAAGGACTTGTCCCCTAGGAATTTAGTTAGTAATCCTCCAAGAGAGAATATCTGTCGTTCAGATCTCCAAGCAAGAGAAATGGCCTCGGTCACAATGCAATGACGCAGCGAAAGTCCCCCGCGTCGAAATAAGCTGACAGTGGAATGTACGCAGAGAGGAAAGTATACCTCATATCCAAGTGAAGATGCACAGCCCCTGCCTTTAAGGAGGTATCTAAAGTGAAAGGATGAACGGAGACATCGTGTCGGGTTTAAACGGCGCATCCCCCCGGGCGGCCATCTCGTGGTGGTGGGGTCGTAAAACCCTTATACCCCGGGAGGGCGAACAAGGGGCACGCGCCTAGCATGTTCTCCTGCAGAATAATGGCTAAGGGATAACGGGACGAGAAGAGCCTCTGCAGCTCCTGCCAGTTTGCCCGGAGTCCACGGAGATTCCATTGAAGGAATAGGCCCTCGAGGCCGACCCCCATGGAAATGGGCGTACGGTTCCAGGGGCAGAACCCCGGCGCTGTTGGCTAGACAATGCGCTGGAGGCGCTGTCGCAGACTTATTACGGGAGGTTGGGCTCGCCATGCGAGTCTTTTCCTTCCTCCGCCCCGAAACCTTAGACGGGCTTTGCGGATTTCTAGGCGGGGTGCCTTATTTCGAGGATCCACCATCTTCGAGCCACTCAGCCCACCACTAGGCGTTGGCGAAGGAGCCGAAGCTCCTTTGTTGCCGTCTTCCTTTCGGGAAGCAGCTTTAGGAACCCCGGAAGATAGCCTGGTGACCAACTTCAGGGATGTTGCCTCCTGTTAGTCTAACGACTCTGGAGGCACGTGGCCTTTTCCTCTTACGGGAAACGGTCTCGCTGGGGGAAGGAGGGTAGCCCTGGTTTAGCCGGGGCTAGGTGGGAACCCTTTTTTGCCCGCAGCCTTACCAGGGGAGCACCCGGGTTGAGTACAGCCCGCAGAAGGGCTCCGACTGGCCGCGGAAACAACCTTGCTCGTTGGTCTGTATGAGCAAGGAGCAGACGGTGTCTTCGTAACCATTGGGTCATAAGACGTCCCAGGCAGAGCCGGGCGCGCCAGGACCTAGTCCTTAGCCCCCCGGAATGAGAGTCAATCCTGGGCATGAACGGCCAGGATTTCTTTGTCAAGGAGGTATGCACCATATTGCTTCGAACAAGCGGAGTGTGGCTCTCCGCATTTGCCACACTTGGCCACACACGATTTGGACTTATCGTGTGCGGCTTTGGAGCAATTCACACTTACTACGGGTGACCCCGACTTTGCACGACTACATGAGCAATTTGTATCACCGAAGCAGTGACAGTAATAGCACGCCGCGGCAGGGGCACGAATGCCTTCACGCAGTAGCGGTACCAACCGGCACGCACCGACTCAGGGAGCTTGTCACAGTCGAACGTGACGAAGAGTGTAGGATTGAGTCTCGAGGCCCCTCCCTGTTTTCTCATCACACGGTCGACCTTGACCGCCCCGTGGTCAGCTGCTCTAGAGTGATAGTAGAGTGCGGCGTGACACTCACCGGGGTGCCATCAAGTGTCTGAAGAGCACTTATATTGGCCACCTCGGAGCAATCTGCTGTCTTCGCCAGAATGCTTCCGTCCGAGAAATGGGTCACCCAAGGAGTTCTTCGGCTATTTAAAAAGCCGTAAACCAATCCATCGTAGGATTGGGCCCTTAGTAAACGAGGAGGGTGCATTAACTCAATCAGATGCAGAAAATGCTAACCTTCTCAATGACTACTTCTCCTCAGTGTTTACTAAAGAGTGTGGTCCCATCCCCCAGCCCACGTATTCCTACTCGGGGAAAAAGCTGGAGGCAATGGACTTCACCGAGGGAGAAATAAAGAAAAAGAACGCTAACCTAAGGACGAATAAGTCCCCTGGACCGGATGGGTTTCTACCCAAGGTGTTAAAGGAAATGTGCGATGAAGTATCACGACATCTGTGCGCTATCTTGAACATGTCAATCCGGACCGGATGCGTTCCTAGAGACAAGCGTGAGGCGGAGGTGACTCCGATCTTCAAGAAAGGAGACCCCAGCCATCCGTGAAACTACCGACCTATCAGTCTGACTTTGATAGTCGGTAAACTCATGGAAAGCATCATGGTGGACAAAATGACGTTGTATTTAGAGTCAAACCTGCTACTAAGGAGTTCTCAGCACGGCTTCCAAGGCAACGGTCATGCCTGACGAACCTTGTGGAATTCTTCCACTTCGTGTTCAGTAAGCACGATCGGGACAAGGCGGTGGGTTTGGGTTACTTAGACTTTCAGAAAGCCTTTGATAAGGTACCACACCGCCGCCTTCTCCGGAAAGGGCGAGCGCTGGGCATAGACGGAAAAGTAGCCGGCTGGATCGAGAACTGGCTAAGTGGCAGACGGCAATGGGTGGTGGTAAATGGACAGGCTTCTGAGTGGGTGCCCGTTACTAGCGGGGTGCCTTTAAGGTTCTGTCCTGGGACCACTACTATGCATCATCTACGTCAACGACATGGACGGTGACATGGTTGCCAAGATTTCCAAATTTGCGGACGATACCAAGCTTGGTATGAACGTTGCAAAGGATGGAAATACTGCCCGCCTGCAGGAACATCTTGTGAAGATTAGGGAGTGGTCGGACACGTGGCAAATGCCTTTTAACGTGAACAATTCCTTAAGGGCACTGCTCTTGAATCGAGTGACACTGAGAAGGACTTGGGTGTTACTATCACTAGCGACTTCAAGTTCTCGAAACAGTGCAGCGAGGCAGAAAAGAAAGCCCAAAGGATTTTAGGCTACATAAAGCGCCAGTTTGGATACCGTAACAAGGAGATAGTACTTTGTCTGTACAACTTCCTGGTTCGGCCCCACCTGGAGTATGCCGTACAATTTTGGAGTCCTTCGTTTCGAAAGAACATCGCAAGGTTGGAACGTGTACAATCTAGGGCAACCAAACTGATTCCCTCTATCCGACATAAAAGTTATGAGGATAGACTAGGGGAATTAGTAGATCTGTTCTCGCTGGAAACCCGTAGACTGCGTGGTCAGCTCATCGAAGTTTTCAAAATGCTTCGAGGGTTCGACAATGTTGAATACCGGGATATTTTCACAGTGAGTGAGAACAGAACGCGCAATTCACTGTTGACCAGTTCAAGTCAAGACTAGACAAAGTCTTGAAAAGTGGCCGTTTAGGGACGCAAAATAATTGAGCAGTCTTGTGCTTGCTCGATTGATAGTCCAAAGGTACCCTCTTTGAATGGACCGTAAGGTCTCCTAGGGTACTTACTTTCCTTGTTACTCCTTGTTACTCTCTACCAATTATACTAGTTAGTGCTCATTTCTAATGGATCATTTTGCCCTTGGCCAACACGCTGCCATCAGTGGACCGGATAACGAGGAAGCGTTTAAAGCCAGTGGGCTTGAAAACGCCGAGTAAGCTCTTAATGAGGGGCCTTGATGTCATAGAGGCTCCGCCCTGCACCCTTTTTTTCTTAGTCAGGGGCTCTGCACCCGGGGAGGAAGATAGGCCGGATGTGCCAATCCTGGCTTGGTCGCTTACCGAAGCAGCAGACCCATCTGTCCCCGCAGGCCCCGCGGATGGAGAGCTTCCCCCCCCCCCCCCGAGTCTTGAGTTTTTTTTTGTTTTTTTCTTTTTTAGGAGAGGAGGATGAGGACTGAACCTGCTTCTCTCCTCCGCCGGCGGGCGCCCCAGGTTAGATGTCTGAGATCAAAGTGAGAGAGAGAGACAACAGACACCTGATCGACCCTTTTGTCTGCGCTAATGGTAGTGTGAAATCATAAGACGCCGTGGTGGCCTGGAAGCTCGCCATCGTGGAAACCCACGCCAAGTTTGAGAGCCTAAAAGGTCCCATCTGGAGTCGTACACAGTTTCGCCTCGCAGACTTAGGAACCTTCTCGCAATCGTGCTAAAAGGGTGAGACTATTCTGGGCTGCCGATGCCTTTGATCCCGGAACCCTCCCCTTCAGACAGAGGGAGAAAAACCCCATTCGACCCCATTATAAATCCTCCGGCGCCAGAGTTGGGAAGGCAATATCCGCCGCCTGTCCACCACATCAGTATCATCTGCCCAGTACCCGCTATTCGCGTTCCGTTGGACTCCGAGTACTCTCGATTAATTCGCTTGAGTCTACCCCGTACTCAATATACCCGCTACCCTTGTTCTAACTTGAAAGCAAGATCTAATCTCATCCCATAATAGTCATTGTCCAGGGATTATTATTTGAACTTTGCCGCAAGGCAAGGATTACTCCCTCGTTCCAAATCTCCGAGGTAACAGCAAGCGTAACTCTCTTTTGCGAGTGTTCTCTCTACTACCCTCTCCCCTCCCTAAGTTTAAACCTCCATCGTCATCTTCGTATACGCTCAAGGTCATTCAAGCGACCCTCGGCTAATATTGTTCGTTTGTTTGTACGGCGACCGTCCCCATCAAGTCAATTTCCTTTTAGCCGCTGAGACTTGTGTACGTCTAATGTGTACATATATAGCTTGTTTTAAAACCTCTTTTAACATTGTAAAAGAATATTAATTTGCATGTTAGTAAAATTATTTTTGTACCTGTTTTTCCATTGTCCTGGAACCTCCAAGATAGTCGACTATTTGGCCAACTTACATCCAGTTAATCTGTACTCTGCTTGTATTATAAATCTCCCCACGCACATAGCCGTCGTTAAACTCGGCTTAGAAATGCAGAAGGGGTTAACTTAAACCTATTCTACGACAGGGGTTGTTGCTTTGGGTGAGTAGTCTTGTTACCAAGAGTGGTTTGTTACTGAGATTTTGTTACCACTCTTTGGTAGCCAGATATGGTTCTTGGCTCGGTTTGGTGGCTACCGAATCAATTCTTCGAGACTGTCTTTTGCGTGAGTCATTGGCTCCAGGAGGAGAGTTATCTTATTTCTTGATTGCAGGCCAGGTAAAGGTGATCATGGTAAAGAAATCTTCGGGCCTGGACTCAGTATTCTTTTTGGAGCGAATTTCGAAAATCTTGAGGTGTTACGATCTCCATCTTGAAACACTTTTAAATTTCCCATTTATGTCAATGGATCGTACACCGCGTGGCAAACATGAATTATAGAATGGAATTAATATTTTTTTATATTAAAAAAAATTTCAAATAATATAAAATTTGAACATCCATATTAAATTAATTTTTCTCAATATTTTACATTATTATTCAATCTTAAAATTGTTATTTTATTATAAACAAGTATTTAATAAAGTAGTTTTTCTTAGTGTTCCATTAATAAAATCAGTTCATAATTAGAACGTAAAATAGCTTTAAATAAAGGTTTGGGAATTTATTTAAAGATATATTCATTTTAGCAGACATGAAGTTATCTCAATCCAAACCACATGGTAGCTAGTTTGTTTTGAGTATAAACTTGAAGGTTTACGGTATCAGGGTGAGCCCGCCAAAACGGGCCTGCACACACTTTTTGTGATATATCCTTTATTCATTCAATAGTCACCCTTACTTTGTAGGATATGGCAGAAGCAACGCCTGTGAACATAACTAGATCTCATTGGGAGCTCCAGCAAAAAATATGATGCAGGACACTTTCGTGCATCTGTTCGAATGTGAAAAAGCCTCCTGCAAGAGCGGAATTCTGGACTAAAGGGACCACATCAAGAACTATGGGACAGTGGAGAACCTCACTGCAGCCAGTTACAACCGCCCAAGCCATTCAAGACACCCCAGCAAACTTAAAGCTGAGCTTGTCGACAGCGTGAGAAAGTAAGTTCAGCAGAGTCCAAAACGCTCTGTGCTCAAGCGAAGTTAGTCCATCGGTATATCCCGTGAAACTTCGGGAGAGTGATAACAATTGATGTAAAGGACTACGCATACATAATGCAGTCAAAGCATACCCTTACAGCCTCAGACAAGGAGCAGAGAAAGGCTATAGGAGTTAAGATACTGGAGAAGATTCAGGAGACCCCACCTTTTCTTGACTTCCTTTAGACCTCAGATGAAGCTCACTTTCATCTTGAAGGAAAGGTAAACTCGAAGACAAATGTCTTCGGGGGACCTCCAGACCAAATGAAGTAGCCACCAAGCCCCTACACTCCCCTAAGTGCACGGTATGGACTACAATCTCAGCTAGAGGCATCATCGGACCATTCTTCTTCGAGGAGTCTGGCGCGACAGTGACAGTCACCAAGGATCGGTATGTTTAGGTCCTCAAAACCTTCAAAAGAGAGCTACAGACCCTGTTCCCGTCGCTTATGAGGAAGTTCTGGATCTAGCAAGATGGATCAAGCTCTCACACTTCAAACCTATCCTGAGATTGGCTGAAAGAGAACTTTAGTGGCCTTGTGATCAGTCTCAAGACTGATTTTGAGTAAGCAACTCACAGCCAGACCTTACCCCCTCAGATTTATTTCTCTGGGTCTACCTTAAAGACATAGTGTACTCAAAAAGACCCAAGACCATCATGAAACTCAAGAAAGCCATCAGGGAGGAGATCAGAACCATTAGTCGGTCGGTTTGTAAGGACGTCATGGACAACTTTGTGCTGCGCCTCAAGAAATGCACAGAGCTAAATGGAGGTCATCTCGAACACGTGCTCTAGAATAAAGAAGAAAAGTTCAAAGACTCTGATGTTTTGATATAATGTTTTTAAAAACAATAAACTAGTTATCACCAAAGTTTAATTCACTTCTTGCAGAAAATTAAGAAATGAGGCCTATGGAAAGTTGGGGCCCGTTTTGGGGGGGTCACTCTGTGCCATCCGATATCAGCGGTCCTGAAGTTTGGTGTCCTCTTTTGGCGGTTTTATAGGCCTCTGAGAATGTTAGCTTTCAACGGGTAATTTTCTTCTTATTTTGGGTTGTATTGTGCTGATCAATAAAGTGTGATTTGATTCCGCCTTCTTGGAGGGGCATTGTTAAGTGTCGGCTGAGGATAAACCTGGTCATAGCAATGTAGTGGTTGTAAGGGTGAAGACTAAAGGCCTCATTGTCATCTTGAACCTTTGGGTCCCTCTATCAGCACAATCCTGCGCTTCGCAAAGACGTCCTCAATTTTTCATTTATTTGAGATGTGTAAGATGTTATGAATGCCTATTACATATTGTAACTAGAAAGAACTCACAATGAGTATCTATCAACTATAACCATTGTTACTTAAACTCTATCAATCTTTAAATAGTGACCATAACATCCAAGCCAGATGTATATAATAGTGTTAGGCATAGAGTTTAACTTTAAAATTATTATCTTTTATTACTCTTCCACAATATTCTACTTTTAGGAATGAACAAAAGAGCACATTCTAATGCAATCGCTATAGAGCACCATGTAATAAAATGTCTTTCCTACTTTTTTTATCGTACCATAACCATTGTCAGATAGGCATAACTATCGCGAGAATAGTGATTTGAATTTAGTGAAAGAGACAGTGGCTCTAAGTTTAAATCCATACCGATGTATGAATGTAGTATCAAAGCTTATGAAAATAAGTAAAATATGGTAGATTATATCAGAATCTACAATAAATAAACTATGTTTATAAAAATTAGTTAAGTTAAAAGTTTTTAATTAGAAGTAAACTAGTTTCGGAAGTATCCTGCTTCTATAAGAAACTTAATATGGTTGATATTTTCCATTGAGATTTAGATCTATCATATGTATGAGAAAGTCACTAAAATTTCAAACATCTCCATCCCTTTATTTTTTAAAAGTGAAATAAAAGATTTCCTGGATCGGATTTCTAATACTTCGCTAATCCTCAAGGGATGCTAATATATGTATACCATATTCAAGATCTGCCTTAGACAGAAATTAAGTGGCATCATCTAATTCCTCGACCCTGTTTTATCGTATCCCTACCAGTTGGAATCATATCTTTATCATTACATATTACCGGGTTTTGTAAAAGTTCCGTTACACTGTGTTTTTTTTTATCTTTCGAGAAGTTTTCTTTGCGATATAAAAAGTTCCATCAAACAAACTTAATGTTTTAGTATTCCAGCCCGTATCATTATTTGCAGGTGTTTTGAAATCAAAGCGAAAAGAATCGAAATATCGGCTCTCCAGCGCGCGGGCCACAACATGTTTAACATCACTAGGCATCACAACGCGGAGAGGATAAAAAATGAGAGAGACCTCAATGATCGATTTAGTTCGGGCAGACCTAATGTTGTCAACTGTTTGGCTGTAGAAAGGACTTTGAAAATGCCCCGAAGCTCAAAATGAATGCGCTTGCTAAGAAAAAGAACACCTTGGTTGTCATGGTGTCCAGGGGTGTCAAGGAGAAGGGCCTAAAGAGTTAGAGTTGCGTGTAAAGTCCTCTGCTTACCAATCGTATGCGAGAACAACGTCGGGAGCACTGTTGTCGCCTTCTCAACGACTTGAAGTGCCATGGCAATCGAATTCTCTTTTTTACTGAATAAAAAACCTTCAAGGTCGATCCGATAATCATAAAACAGAGCTACCCCATGGTAAACTTCGACAAGAACGTTTTCCAGGTCCGCTACTAGTCCACAACTAAGCACCTGGCCTGCGTGATGAAGCTCTGCGTCGTTGCTTTAAAAGGCGAGAAGATGCCAGCGGTTTGGTTCACGGCCTGTTACAGTTACAGGCTCAATGCGGATGATTACAGGGACATCTGGGTCACAAGAGTCCTGCTCTGGATGATAAAGATCACGAAGAAGGCGGACTCCGTCTTTCATCAGGACAGTGCGCTTGCCCACACGGTCAAGACCGTGCAATAGTGGTTGAGGTCAAACATGAAATTCTTGTCGAAGGAATTTTGGCGGCCGCAGTCGCCTGATCTTAATCACCTTGACTACCTCGTGTTGGATGATGTTGAGGCCAACCAAGGACAGGAAGTTCCGCCACAGCAACTTCGACGAGCTGAAATTCGTCAACCGCGTGGGGCCAGCATGATGAATGACTTGGTGCGCAACATGTGCGTTGCCTTCACGTCTCGCCTGGAGCGCGTGCTCGCCGCTGAGGGCGGTCATATTGATTAATATTACAATTTAAACACACATTAATATTTTAGAACAATAAAAATTTGTCTAGCTGCATTAAAACTATTATTGTGTCGTTTGTTGAGAGCGTTCTAACGAGTGTAACAGGATTTTTGAAATAACTGGTAGTTTGTGAGTTATCAACAAAATTATGATTTCTTGTAATGACAAAATGGATCCGAATTTTTATTTCAGATCAACCATACGCCAAATTAAGTAACACGATATAATTCCTTCACCCTGGAAACCTACCAGTTGCAGTAGGAATCATGTATTTATATTCGAACGTTTGTGAATTATTAACAAAAAGCTGATTTTCTATAAATGCAGATAAGTCTTGATAAAACTTTTTAGACACAATCGGCTCGGAGTTTTCCTCTATCTACATAATCCCAGCTACACTTTGGAGGCCTTTTTATGTTTCTAGCCCAACTAAATTACTGTAGTGACTCGGTAATTATTAACCCTTGAAATAGCTTGTTAGAGAAAGTTAGGATTTCGCGGTTCTCGGTGAATCAATTTTGATGAAACTTTTCCCAGCTGGTCTGCTCAATATGGCAACACTAATGTTATTTTTTTCATTATGCTCTGTTACGTTCTTCAATTTTTATCTCAACACATCATAATCAAAACATAATTTTAGTGTTGCAATATTACGAGACCAGCTGGGAAAATTTCATCAAGATTGATTCACCGAGAACCGAGAAATCCTTTCCCTTCCATGCTATTAGCGTGGTTCAGGGTGTAATAAGAAACCAATCCTTTCTTTACGGTAACTTAGGAGGATTACAAGAGGATCCAATTCATACCGAAAACCTACAACACTGCAAGAGTTTAGGGGTGTATTGTTATTATGATTAAGGAAGTACCTCGGAGAAAGATCGAAATTATAGACACGATGAAGCGAACTCAAATCCGACTGTTTTATAATGTGGAAATGTGGCAAGGTATTTAGAGTGTAAGGATCACCATACTTGAACATAGTGCAAAAATACTTTCGGAGTATCTATCAAACCATTAGGTAAACATTGATAAAATCGTTGATGACACCGCTTAGGTTATACTCATTTAAAATGCTGATAGTGATGAATTAAATAACTAAAGGCTAATTGATATCCATTAAAACATAGAAAATATATATAAAATTCAAATGCTACAAAAAAGAAATACTTAATGGCTATGATTCATCAGTGTACGCATGTTTGAGAGATAACTATAGTGCATACGATTATGGGCAGGTAATTCAAAAGGTACTGGAGTGAACTACAGAATGCGAAATACTGGCATTCGTAGATTGTGAAGGATCCTTTGAAAACATCAATTAGTGCGTCCTGTATCCCCAAAATCCCTAAAATGTTTAGCTAAGTAACATTCATATAACAGCTTATATCCATGTTTTAGGAGATTGGGTGAATCTCTTTCGAGCCTTTTGAATAATACGTTGGATTTCACGCCAAGACACAGGATTCAATTCCCCCTGGAGCAAAGATAATAATTCGTCTTTCGTCGGAAACCACTTTCCACTCTTTCTTCCAACGACCTCCCCATTGAATTTTCATAGATATTTTTTCTGACGTCAAATGGATGCACATCATTTTGGCTATAAAAATTGGTTTCCTCTTTATTGGGATGTGGGAAAACAGTTACAAGGAGTAACAAGGAAAGTAAGTACCCTAGGAGACCTTACGGTCCATTCAAAGAGGGTACCTTTGGACTAGCAATTGAGCGGGCGCATGGCTGCTCAATTGTTTTGCGTCCCTAAACGGCCACTTTTCAAGACTTTGTCTAGTCTTGACTTGAACTGGTCAACAGATTCACTGTTGACAACTTCCACTGGAAGTGCGTTCCACATACCGCAGATACTGTAAGTGAAAAAATTTCCACACAGATTGCGGTTGTAACGCTTCAGTTCAAGTTTGAAGCCGTGATTGCGCGTTCTGTTCTCACTCAGTGTGAAAATATCCTGGTAGTCAACATTGTCGAACCCTCGAAGTATTTTGAAAACTTCGATGAGCTGACCACGCTGTCTACGGGTTTCCAGCGAGAACAGATCTAATTCCCTTAGTCTATCCTCATAACTTCTATGTCGGATAGAGGGAAT
Organism: Ceratothoa steindachneri; assembly: GCA_963969495.1. Classification (NCBI taxonomy): domain Eukaryota; kingdom Metazoa; phylum Arthropoda; class Malacostraca; order Isopoda; family Cymothoidae; genus Ceratothoa; species Ceratothoa steindachneri. The sequence goes on from OZ018318.1 coordinate 149,597,105, forward strand.
CAGCTTGGTTGCCCTGGCTTGTACGCGTTCCAATCTCGCGATGTCCTTTCGCAATGAAGGACTCCAAAATTGTACGGCATACTCCAGGTGCGGTCGGACAAGTGAGTTGTACAGGCACAGTACAATCTCCTGGTTCCGATAACCAAACTGGCGCTTAATATAGCCTAGCATCCTTTGGGCCTTTTTCTCCGCCTCAATGCACTGTTTCGAGAACTTGAGGTCACTAGTGATTGTTACACCCAAGTCCTTCTCAGTGTCGGTGGATTCCATAGCAGTGCCCTTAAGGATATACTGAGATTGGGGGTTTCTGTGGCCGATATGCATCACTTTGCATTTGCCCACGTTAAAAGGCATTTGCCACGTGTCCGACCACTCCCCAATCTTCCCAAGATCTTCCTGCAGGCGGGCAGTATTTCCATCCTTTGCAACGTTTATACCAAGCTTGGTATCGTCGGCAAATTTGGAAATCTTGGCAACCATGTCACCGTCCATGTCGTTGACGTAGATGATGAATAGTAGTGGTCCCAGGACAGAACCTTGAGGCACCCCGCTAGTAACGGGCACCCACTCAGAAGACTGTCCATTTACCACCACCCGTTGCCGTCTGCCACTTAGCCAGTTCTCGATCCAGCCGGCTACCTTTCCGTCTATGCCAAGCGCTCGCACTTTCCGGAGAAGGCGGCGGTGTGGTACCTTATCAAAGGCTTTCTGAAAGTCTAGGTAGACCACATCCACCGCCTTGTCCCGATCGTGCTCACTGAAAACGAAGTGGAAGAATTCTACATACAAGGTTCGTCAGGCATGACCGTTGCCTTCGGAAGCCGTGCTGGGAACTCCTCAGTAGCAGGTTTGACTCTAAATACGACGTCACTTTGTCCACCATGATGCTTTCCATGAGTTTACCGACTATCGAAGTCAGACTGATAGGTCGGTAGTTCGACGGTTGGTTACGGTCTCCTTTCTTGAAGATAGGAGTCACCTCCGCCTCACGCCAGTCTCTAGGAACGCATTTGGTCCGGATTGACATGTTAAAGATAGCGCACAGATGTCGTGATACTTCATCGCACACTTCTTTCAACACTTTAGGTAGAAACCCGTCCGGTCCAGGGGACTTATTCGTCTTTAGGTCAGCGATCTTTTTCTTTATTTCTCCTTCGGTGAAGTCCATTGCCTCCAGCTTTTCCCCCGAGTAGGAATCCGTCGGCTGGGGAATGGGACCACACTCTTCAGTAGACACTGAAGAGAAGTAGTCATTAAGGAGGTTGGCATTTTCTGCATCTGAATGCTTTAATGTCCCCTCCCCGTTCCTCAAGGGGCCAATCGTTCGACGGATTGGTTTACGGCTGTTTACATATCCAAAAAACTCCTTGGGATTCTCTTTACAGAGTCTCGCCACTCGGAGTTCCTCAGACCGCTTAGCCGCCCTTATGCTGGACTTCACTCTCCTGGCTAGCCTCCGCTATTCGTCAAAGTCACCCGAGATCTTCGATTGCCGGTACACATTTCTCTTCTCCCTAAGCAGTTGCCCGATTTCTCGATTAAACCACTTTGGTTGAACAGAAGACCGACGGGGGCATTTCAGAGGGATAAAACGCGATTGAAGACTCATGAATGTGGTTTTGAAACTGTTCCAAGAGTCTTCAACAGCATCGCACTCCTCTAGCCTCGCGTCAGTCAGTCCCGCGCGTAGACCTGCAAAGTCTGCTCTTCTCAAATCGCGTTTCCTTGATTTACTAGTTGCAGGCTCTGCCTTGGGGACTTTGACTATCCCTCTTTTCTAATAAAGGCAAGTGCATTACACAGATTTGACAGCAACTGTCATTTTTAACTTAATGTGAATTTCATTAGCGTTCGGGAGACGTCTTCAAAGATTAATAAAAGAGTTATGGACATCAAACAAATAACTAAGCTATAGTAAACTTAGAAAGTGGAATAAAAAGAAAACGAAATCAATTGGAAATATTCCGGCCAACTTGACTTTGTTGACACGATTGTATTTTTCCTCTTCAAATAAAGAAGAGTTATAATTAAAGAACCGACATTATAAGAAGCGAGTCCCAAAGTTAGACTAATCAGGACCTCAACCAAGAAGAAAACTACATAGAGAGTTCTGTAGAAAATGCAGCAATGTGAATTAATGATCCCATTATGAATCGGGTACACAAATTTCTTTACTTCTGGAAACTTATGATATTGGACAGCAGCATGTAGAAGGAAGATAAGCAGAAAAAGGAAGCTATCTCTTTAGAAGCAACACGCCACTCCACTTAAAGGAGATTTGACTCCGTATGTAGAAGGAAGGGGATGTGTCTTTCTACTTGGAACGTAAAGAATATAATCAATATGGAAGTGATAATTAGGCACCATAAAACAACTCATAGAAACTGAGGACAAATGAAAAACCCGACCCGCAGGACCCATAAAAGGAATATTGGATGAAAACACAAACACGGTTCATGGATAAATAAGAACAAAAGTTCTCAGGTGAAACGACAGCGGTAGCCAAAAGAAATGATTATTTGTCCACACGAGACGACATCTTGGACGGTGGCGAGATGAAATTTCCTCATTAGCAGGAATAAATTGGAAAACTCAGGCGCTAACCCGTGATTAGTGGGAACAAAATTATTGGAGGAGGGCTTCGGAATCCATTTTGATGACACAGACTCATGCTGATGATATATATATATATATATATATATATATATATCGAAACTGGTTTACTATTGCTCTTTTTGGAAGTACAGCAGCGAAATTTAGCAATAATATTTACTATACTAAAATTCTGTTTACCATTGTTCTCAAAAATCATCATTGTATTTCCAGATATTGGTTTTCTGAACCAAATCTTTAAACAGAAAATAACCAATATTTTGTTTAAAATTATTGTTCGAACAAATTTTTTAATATTTTTTTTTAAATATACTACAATATTTTAACTAGAAGGACAGAATTTCACACGAGAAGAAATAATGAGTAATTTACGAGTATAAATTTAATTGCCCCGGATGTAATCAGGGAAGGTACATTGTCAGTACGTGCGCTTGCTTGGGGCAAGATTTTGCTCCCACATGGAAAATAGCAACAGGACCGCGATGATTGTTTCCAACCAAGAGTTTAGTCCAATTCAGCCTTATTCAATATTGCAAAGTCGAGTCCTCCCTAAACAAGTATAAAATTTTGAAAACTATTTACGATCCGGTTTCATTAAAATTATATGAATCCAGGTATATCAAATTATATTCCCCCTTCTTTTAATTCGGACGTATCTTCTCATCACCGACTTCTGCTGTAAATTCAACGCCAACTATTCAATTCTTCATATACTAATTATCCCTTTCACGCCTAACCTTTACAAATATCAGATATAGTTAGAGTCCGCTCCATGATTTGGGGGGGTTTTACCAAGTTTTACATACCACATTTTCCAAATTCTAAATTATTTACTTTCCAATCAGGATTTCTTACAAAACTAACGTCTAGCCATAGTCCATTTTAATCTTTTATAATCTCACTCCCTCCCCCCCTTTATTCGTAATTTCAGATTGTTTCTTAGTATCTTGTTCGTTTAAAGATTATTCTGTATTAAATTGTACGTTCCACTACTAGAAGATTGTTAAAATAACAACCCGAAATGCTGTACAAATCAAATGAATCTCTTCTTCCACGTCTTTTCGTTTATTCTGAATATATATATATATATATATATATATATATATATATATATATATATATATATATATATATATATATATATATATATATATATATATATATATATATATATATGAAATGAATAACTCACAAAGTAGCACGTGAGGTTCGCAAAGGAATGCAATGTCCCGCAGGAAAAAATGTAAAGGTGCTTCCAAGTACTTCCGAGCTTTATTGAGTTCATTCTCAAGAATAACTACAAGAGAAAGTAGTAAAAGATGAAAGATTGCCTCTTAGCCAAAATTCACCAATGAGGAAGTAGGAGAGGGATGGGTAAATTCACATTATGATTTAACTATAACAGTTAGCAAGGTCAAACCGAGAGGCAAGAGAGAGTTAACAACAGAGCCAAAAGGGTTAAAACGATTAATGGATAAAGAGATAGTCTAAAGAGGGAGATTAGGAGAGACACGAGAGGTAAATTGAAACGAAGAGGAGAGGGACAAGGAGAGAGGAAGAGAAACAAAATAATGTTAATACAAACGAATGCAATAATTAAATTGAGAAAATTATGAACATAAGTCAAAGCTAATTTCGTTAAGAATGAGTTTTTCATAACAACATCAATTTTAAAAAGGCCAGGTTAAATGTTAAAATTATTAAATTTACTTATACATGAACATTCAACAAGGTTTCTTTGAATTGAATCATTTGAGCGAAAAATAAATTTTGCTTAATTCCAATTAATTAAGTGGTTATTTAAGAACGTATGCACAAAAACGCATTATTATTTACAGCTCTCCTGACATTGTATTTATGCAGATTAATACGGACTGATAATTGCTTTCCTATCTGTCCAAAATATTTAGTTAGATAAACAAAACATTCGACCGAATAGACTTCCCCAATATTATTACAATATTGTGAACTAGAATTTTTTTTTTATAATTGACTCGTATTTGAAAGCAACTGAAATGCTAAAGTATTTTAAAAGACGGGTAAGGTCAATGAAACAAACAGAGAAGGGTAAAACCAAAATGTTTTTAACATTAAAACGGATAGCAGGACATGTATTATAGATCATCATTTTTGCAGAGGAAAGACAGTTTAGAAGAAAGGAATAAGGGTAGCATATTTTATGGCCAATTTCAAAGATATTGGAGAATTCAGAATCCAAATATTCAGGACTAACAACTGGTAAAGCCTGTAAAAACATAGAGGGAAAAACGGAACGTTTGACTTTGGGACATTGCTCAGAGAAAGACTGAATATAAGAGTTCGAATTGGTAGGTTTACGATAGATGGAGTATTTAAAACCAGTCGGTGTTCTATGAATAAAAATATCAAGAAAGGAAAAGGTTCTATTATTTTCAACCTCATGGGTAATTTAATGGAAGATATGAGTGAATTAAGTTTGGTAAGAAAGCTATTAACATATTTAGAATTTGGTCACAGGCAAATGACATTATCAATATATCTGTACCAAACAAGACTCCTTCCTACTATCTTGACTTCCGTATTCTAAATATGTTAATAGTTTCCTTACCAAAAAAGACGATCTATAATACAGCTCCTGCTATCCCTTCTAATGTTAAAAACATTCTCGTTTTACCCATCTCTGTTTGTTTCATTGACCTTCCCCGTCTTTTAAATAACTTTAATATTTCAGTTGCTTTCAAATACAAGTGAACTATAAAAAAACATTCTAGTTCACAATATTTGTAGTAATATTGGGGAATCTATTCGGTCGAATGTTCTGTTTATCCAAGTAAATATTTTGAACAGACAGGAAAGCAATTATCTGTCCGTATTAATCAGCATAAATACAATGTTAGGATAGCTGTGCAGATGTCCGAAAATAACCACTTCATTAATTGAAATTCAGCAAAGTTTATTTTTCGCTCAAATGACTCAATTAAAATAAACTTTGTTGAATGTTCTTGTATAAGCCAATTTAATAACTTTAACATTTCATCTGGCATTTTTAAAATTGATGTTAGTATGAAAAAACTCATTCATAAAGATATTAGCTTTGACCTATTTTCCTAATTTCTTTTGCAATTTTCATTTTTATGGGAAGCCAATTTGTCATATTTAATTATTGCATTGATTTTGTATTAACATTATTTTATTTCTCTTTTCATGTCTCTCCTAATATTCCTTTTTAGACTATTGCTTTATCCGTTAATCGTTTTAACCCTTTTGGCTCTGTTCTTGACTCTTTCTTGCCTCTCGGTTTGACCTTGCTACCTGTTATAGCTAAATCATAATATGAATTTACCCATCCCTCTCCTACTTCTTCATTGGTAATTTCTCGTTTTAGAGGCAGTCCTTTATCTTTTACTAGCTTATATATACCCTTATTATATTATTTACTCTTGTAATAGGTTGAGGAATAAGTTCTTGCGGTTTTATAAAATTTATTCATAACCATTAACAATTTTAGGAAAACTTCATTTTTAATTGATAACAATATGCAATTTAATCAATAATGTATTCTTTGTTGTAATTTACTACTTCTTCCCAACGTTCAACTAGTTTTTCGATGCCTCTGCAATAAAAATCTCTGGATTTTGACTCGAAGAATTCGTCTAACCAGGTTCTTAATTCCACATCAGTATTAAACAGAGCGCCATGCAAATTGTTGGAGAGCAATCGTAAGAGTTGGAAATCCGATGAAGCCAAGTCTGGCGAATATAGAGGATGCGGCAGGATTTCTCAATTAAGCATTTGGATGGCGCCTTTCGTCATATTGGCAATGTGAGGACAAGCATTGTCGTGTTGCAGAAGGACTCCATAACGTGCATGAGGTCGCTCTTCACGAATAGCTTCGATGAGTCGATACATTTGTTGAACGTAGAGTTATGCATTGACAATCTCGTTGTTCGCAAGGAGCTCATAAAGAATGATACCTTCCCAATCCCACCACACACACAGCATCGTCTTTCGTGGATGAAGTCCTTGCTTTAGTCGCGGAAGTGGCTTTTTATTGGGGCTAAGCCATTGTTTTCGATGGTTCATGTTGACATAAACACACCACTTTTCGTTGCCAGTGATAATGCGGTGAAGAATTCTGTCCTTATATCTACGAGTAGCCTTGTGACGAGCAAGCAAACCTGCGGTAATCGTGGAGCGTTGAAGTTTGTTGCTTACGCTCAAAGCGTGCGGAACCCATGCACCTAGTTTTTTTTTAACTTTCCCCATCGAATGAAGGTGATTTACTACAGTTTTCTGATCACATGCCAATTGTATAGCCAATTCTCTAGTCAATTGACGAACATTTTCATGAAGAAGGTCGTTCAATCGATCTTCATCCAACTTATTGGGCCGACCAGAACGTTATTTGTCATTAAGATTGAAAGACCGTTTTTGAAACGTTAAAACCACCATTGAGATGTGCTTTCTGATAAAGCATTTTCTCCGTACACATCAAAAATATCGCGACGAGCTTTGGCTGCGTTTGCATTGTTCCCGTCTCGATTGAAAATGAATAACAACAAGTGTCGAAAATGCGCCTTTCTTTCAACTTGACATTCCATTTTGAGGGTACAGAACAAAAATTAAATTAGCACAACTTTTAAATAAACCGCAATGACTTATTACTCAACTTCAAGACGTAGCCTAAGCAAAAGCCTAATAGTCTACGCTGTTAAGAGACGTAGCCTAACCTTTGCAAATTTGCTCTCATTATTTATTATTGTTTCTTAATATGTGTAAAAATCACGTCAACAAAACTTAAATCAACACAATATTAAAAAAACGCAAAAACTTATTCCTCAACCTAATAGTTATCCTTGAGAATAAACTCAATAAATTTACAAAGTACTTGGAAGCACCTTTTCATTTTTCCTGAGGGACATTGCATTCATATATATATATATATATATATATATATATATATATATATATATATATATATATTAGGAATATGAAGACCCAGGTGATTACACTAATCATTTATTAGCCGGACATTTTGGACCTTCACTAGGACCATCTTCAGCAACTGTGTCGACTAACGATAACAGTTAAAAGAATGCATTAAACAATGGCTAAAAAACGGATGAAGACAAGTTAAAATAATAAAATTGACAATTATTGAGATTAAATTAAAAACACAAGTAACAATATATAGAATTAATTAATACTATCCAGTGTAATTTTGAAAAATAATAGAAAAAAGTAAAGTTATAACATAAACTGACTTGAATCTAAAAAAATACCGGTAACTGGAGTAAACAATAAAATAACCTATTATATTAAATTATAAAAAAAAAAACAAAAAACGAAAACAAATTAGAATGAATTAAACAGAGGGACTAACCTTTATCCTGGGAGATATTTTATGGTTTACTCCAGTTACCTGTATTTTTTTATATTGACCTAATGTGACGCATTTCCATCTCTAAATGATGACTTCCTTGGGTAGGTTGATTCATTGTCCTTTAAAATTCCATATCCTCATCAGAGTCAAGCGTATGCTTGAATCATTTCTAAATAAAACGTAATTAAAGTATTAATTACTAATATATCTCACATCCACATAGACATTTAATGATATGGGATATTTTGGGGTGCATAAGAAATCTTACACTACCAGGGTACGTGTGTCATTTTGTATTCAGAAGAGAACATGCGAATGTCGTTTCAATTGCAGCCTTCGTGTTCATTTTCGTTTACCTCGCTTAACACAAGGATCTCCCATTCTATCGTATCTAATTTTTGTTCAGTTACTTGAGCTTAGTGACATTTGATAGTGCCAGAATGTTGTACCGAGCTAGAATATTCAACCTTAGACAGGCTCTTTGCCTATTGCCTATATCCTGGGATTCTCAGTTTCTTCTGCTTGCGAACTTACGTATTGGGTTTCATTTACCTTCTGGGAATTGGGTTCCGATCTTAATACTGGATGATTGTTTTAGATATGTACCTGATGTTAATTTATAAAATCCATTTGTATTATTAAAGAAATTCACACAAATATTGTAATAAATGAAAATTGCATGTCAACAGAAATAATAAGTTTTGAAGAGGTAATTAAATAGTTCAAAACAATATATTGCCTCAGATTTGATTTCATTTCTAATAGAATATCTACTCACTGACTGTTATATCAATTTTAAATTATACTAATTAAAATGATTTACAAGTTGTCCCACTAAATCAACTCAAGTGCTAGAAACAGGATAGAAAAGGTAAGTTCTTAGTGCTTATAATAAAGGATGACACGCTATTGCCATTCGTCCATTGCTCTCTTAAAGTTACCTTTAAATTATTATAAGAATAACATTTTAAATCTATCCTTTAACCTCAAATATTCGAGACATTTAGGTAAGCATCTAATATTCTACCAAAACATTTATAAGTTATCTTAAATGCAATCTGTGTGGCCCTAGAAATTATACTAATTTAACAAATATAAGACCGTTTAAACCTATAAATAGAAGCTTGAAAAATATTAAATCTAGGCGTCAACTTTTCCTGACATTTTGAAAAGCATTTTCAACCTATTTCTCCCAAGAGCTCCTCTTATGGGAACAAATTCGAAAAAACAAAATTATTGCAGCTGAGTTCCAAACTTTAGGAGGAAAATACTTCGGACTAAAGTTAAAATATATAAAAGATTGCTGAACTATCAGCATTAAATTATATTTTAGAATGAAATTTTCTCCCCTATATTCACAGATTTCTAAAAATAAACATTTGTGTAGCTTTAATTTTGTGGGAATCTATTCATATAAGGATGCTATGGAATTTTTCCAAGAGTCTCCAGTGCGCACTCGAAATCCCGGATTTTTCTAAATTACTGCAGGAGTTAATTACAAGAATACAAGCTAAACTTTAATTTTGAATACCAAAGAAATATGCACAAACTAGAATATAATTTCATAAATAGGAATTGGAACTGTACTCTGCAAATTGGTGCACTGATGCTTTTAGGAAGATCAGAAAGCGAATAGAATATAATTGGTGGCAATTTTGCTAGAAAGAAACATTTTGATTTGGGGTAAGAAAATAAATGAGATATTATTTATCATTGTGTTTATTATTATTGATTGACATGTTTATTCTGGTCAGATATAATTCTGGATATCATTGAGTATTTTACTGTAATAAAGAGTTGGTAAGTGACAAGATCCTCTAAGGCCACACTTTAAAACAAAAATATTGATAATATTTAATCTCAAGAACTGTCCGAATGTACGGACATTTTCTTTCTACTTTAGGTTCATTTTCGTAATTTCTAGCCCCCGCAATCCTTGCACATACTTGTACAACTTACAGTTAATAATATTCCCTCTAACCTCAACATTTACTTTTAAGGTTTTCTATTGCATTGCACGCACACAATATTCCTGATTTTCTTATTTATAAACATCTACCTCTCGTATCTATCGCTCTTTTCATTTACACCTGTGTTAAGATCTCATCGAAGCTTACGCCAGTCTTATTCCCTCTCCGAATTACCAAACAAATATTCAAATAAAATCTTATTATTATAGTTTTGTTTTCTTTATGATATCCTCGGATAACAAATTAAATTACGATAATGGGAATTAGGAAACATCCTTCGAATACATATCTAAATAGTTCCAAAATTATCGATTTCCAAATGATGGAAATACTGGTTTAAATTGAATTGCATTCTTCTCAAAATACGGATTACGATCTTATATATCCAGTGATGCCTGAGTTAATGCTATATGAATTAGATACATGTTTCGTCAGGATTTTGAGTTCATTTGTAGGAATGAAGGAAATGACGCATAGCATATAAGAACAAATGTGTGTTTAAATGAAAATTAGTAAAAATAATCCTGAGCATCTCTATAACACGCATATTCAATGAATCCACCATTAACCTCAATGACTGCTTAATTTGAGGTCTGAAGCCTTGACATACCTGAATGAGATGATCTTTATAAATTTTCGGACATATTGTTTGTTATAGCGGAATTGAGAAGTTGAATGGTTATGGGGTGTTAAATGACCTATCTCTAGACAACGTACCTTACATATTAATTAGTCCACTGAATTGATGCTGGGTGAGATAAGAGGCTATGTGTCTGGGAGAATTGGTCATGAAAAATGCACGCTTCCAAGCTTGGGTTGTTCTAGCCTTATGAGATGGTATATAAGTCTTGTTATAGGATTTAATGTCTTTCGTTGGTTTTATGCCTATCCCGGGCCTCAAAAAATTCTCATAAACCTCTGTATTGCAGCAGCATCAACTCCTAAGTACTATTAAAAAAAGTGAGGGGGAATTTTATCTCCCTCAGTGCTAACGACTCCAAGAATCATCATTTGCTGGAAACCTGGTATGTATTATAGTTAGAACTTCGCTTGGCACTCAGCATAACTATTTTAATTGCTTGGGTTTACCTTTTGGTCCTGGTCGAAGTTTTTCTCATCAGAGAAAACCCAAAGCATTCCAGCTTCTTAAGGTTTCAACATGGAGATCAAACGATTTTCTTTCGTCTTACCTGATATGAACTGACCTCGTCGCATCATTTACGGCTTGTAACGGATATCTTCATGCACAACTCTACCGATGGTGTATTCTAAAATTTGAAATACGTGAGAAGACTTCTGATTGACTTTCAGTTTGTTTGTGTTTTTTTTAATTTTTGGACGAATTCTTAGGTGTTTTGCGTTTTGATGCTAAGGTTGGATCCCTATCATCAGCTTCCAGGTGTTTTCTAACTTTGACAACAAAACGATCGGGCAACTTCGGAAAGCGAGCAATTTCTCTATCATTATGCTAAGCTTTTATTGCAAGGTTTACAGCGTGCATTTACATTTGCTTTGTCACTTTAATGTTATTGATTATAATTATTAATCTGAAAATTAAACTTAAAAAAAATAGTTTAAAGGAAGTTAGAGCTGTTCAAATGCATGTTCTCAAAATACTGACGCAGCCTGTATATGAAAAACTTTTAAATACGCGAAATCTCAATTAACATCCATTATTTTTACTATGCAATTTCGAAGTCGGCAATTTGGTTTTATGGTTAAGCTTTGACGTATTTCATATTCATTACTTCGCTGCAATAACTGTAGAGCAGATGGCCAAATGCAATATATTTTTATTTTAAACCCATCTGTTTATGGTGGCTCTCTCAAATCAACTATTTTCGGCATTCTCTTGATTACGTTTTGAATAATCTCTTTAATGTGGTCGATTGGAATGAGATTGGGTTCCATTTTTTAAATTCCTCGGTGTTTTCATATTTTTTCTGGAGGAAAAAGAACGCATGAGAACATATCGGTGTCATCATCTATTTTTATTAATATGTTTCAAAATGTTATGAAATATTTGAGATGGATGAAGGAAAATTTAGTCCGAAGGCTAAAATTCGGACTAGACGTTTGTCTTCCCATTTTTAAGTCTTCCTATTTTCGCGACTTTCGCAGTGTTGAGAGGTTTCTTGACATTCCTATGAAGTTACGTCAAACCCTTAGTTTTATGTTTTAAATGACAAAAGACAGTCTTTAGCGCTCAAATATTTCTGCAATTTTAGTCCATTAAAATTTTTTTCGCCCTAATTTTCAAATCTGATTTCTCATTGTAAAAGAAAATAGCCTGTGTAAATCCCTCGTTATTGGCAAACTTAACAAAGATCGTGGTGTAGATGTATCTCACCAAAATTTATTATATGGTTTTAGATTCTATTAAATTGTTTTCGCAAGAATATAAATAATTCTACCGTCCTTCTTCATGAAGACTATGCCACTTTGTTTTAATTCTGGATCTTCACTTTTGGATTTTATGGTCTTCTTAAGACCAATAAAACTGAGGTACCTATAAGGCCTATTTTTTGCAACATATAAGACTCCTCTACTTTTCACTTGGCAAGGTTATAGCCCATGTTTTATTTCCTGTATCTTCTAAAGAGTTTACTTTTAATAATTCGCATTTCCTGATTTCCATAAATACTTTAAGGTTTGACGATGGAGATAACTTAATTTAGATTGTCTTACAGTAATGTGACCTCTTTGATTTTGTATATGACGATGACAAAGATGAAAAGACAACGAAGACATTATGACGGCGAAGACACGACGAGGGAGAATACGAGCTAAAGTTTCAACAGCGGCCACACATGACAACTCCGAAGACCTCGAACGAAAAGAGGACGATAGAATCCCGAGCAATCCAACGACGACGATGGCAGCGGCAACGCGCACCTCTCCATCTTTGACCGCAACGATCAAATTGAGCAGGCGAAATATCGAGAATAAGGAGTGAATACCAACGAGATGAGGCATCTGATGACAACGAGCTTTGACACGAACCAATGACGTGATTATGAATGTCACAGATGTAGAATGTCACATATTTGCATTAAATTTTAGAAATCTCTTAGAAATTAATATTATTAAGATAACTAACGCATTTTCTAAAATTATTGGACATATCTGAACTTTATTTAAGTAATACTTCTATTCACCTTTATTAAAGTCTGATTTATTCACCATGTAATTTCCAAGATTATTCTTAAAAGTGCTTAAGTTCTGAGCATTGACCACTGATTCAGGAAGACTATTCCACCTATCTATTATTCATTCTGTTAAGAAATGTTTACGTTAATTAGAATGAGAGTAAAGCTTATACACCTTGTAATTATGACCCCTTCTACTTAAACTGTTAAACTTAATAAGATTATTTTCTTTACCCGAATCTATTTTAGGACATGGGTAAATAGGTGGAATACTTTTCAGGAGTGATTAACAAAATAATTGGTTTTAATTTACTCTACAAGACTACAAGTTTTTTTTAATTCATATAAAAGGGACATTCAAAAGGGATCTTCCAAATCACAATCATGATTCTGCCAATCTCTGTATATATATATATATATATATATATATATATATATATATATATATATATATATATATATATATATATATATATACATATATATATATATATATATATATATATATATATATATATATATATATATATATATATATATATATATATAACGAACAGAAACCAGCCTGATCCACATAAATTTACTAGACCTACCCCCAAGGAATGGAATATCATGTTGGGCTTTCAGTACTATATTACATAAGCAACTATGTGATAGAACGAGTTCAGAGCTGCATTCATTTCAACTTCTATCACATTTTATTTAAAACCATGAGGCTACCCACGTGCATCTTCGATTCGAGGCTTGGAGTCTTATCAACAGCTACCGGACGCCAATGTTTAAACAAGGAGGTTATCGTCCCCCCCGTTCGCCCCCATACGCCGACCTCGCCAGATCGAGTTAGGCTTATGGGCAGATAAGGCATTGTTCCCCGGCTCGGCTGTGCGTTCCCTCGAAGCTTCCACCCCATTCTCCCCCACGCCAAGGAGATGTCCTGGCTATTTATATGGAAACTTTACCACTAAGATCAGATTGGAGATCCAGATTTTCGTCGCGAAACATCACCACGACCCTCTCTCCCTTTGTGCGCCAAGGGACCTCGACCTCGAGATTCACCATCACTTGTCCAGAAGGAGGACAATATTCCTTGAGTGCCAAAGGTTCGAGCCTTTAGTGACGCCAAGTCCCCAAGGCATCTCCCCCCTGTTGTTCAAGGAGAGCAGCATTAGAACAGCCATTGTTCGTTTTGAGCCCTTCGCCAAGAAACGGTTCTCATCCCCCCCCCCTGTTGTTCAAGGAGAACAGCATTAGAACAGCCATTGTTCGTTTTGAGCCCTTCGCCAAGAAACGGTTCTCATCCCCCCCCCCCTGTTGTCCAAGGAGAACAGCATTAGAACAGCCATTGTTCGTTTTGAGCCCTTCGCCAAGAAACGGTTCTCATCCCCCCCCTGTTGTTCAAGGAGAACAGCATTAGAACAGCCATTGTTCGTTTTGAGCCCTTCGCCAAGAAACGGTTCTCATCTCCCCCCTGTTGTTCAAGGAGAACAGCATTAGAACAGCCATTGTTCGTTTTGAGCCCTTCGCCAAGAAACGGTTCTCATCCCCCCCTGTTGTTCAAGGAGAACAACATTAGAACAGCCATTGTTCGTTTTGAGCCCTTCGCCAAGAAACGGTTCTCACCCCCCCTGTTGTTCAAAGGAGAACAACATTAGAACAGCCATTGTTCTTGAGCCCGTAGACAAGAGACGGTTCTCATCCCCCCCCTTTGTTCAGAAGAGAACAACCTAGAACAGCCATTGTTCTTCAAGCCGTTCGTCGAGTAACGGTTCTCCTTTCCAAGACGCCTCGTCAGGATCCTTTTATCCCCCCCCCCCTTCGGCTGGAACTCGCCAGCGGACCGAATATTCCTTCAAGTACCTTCCACTGCACCCTAATGAAAAGTTACGTAAGCCAAACGTCACCTTTTGAGTATTGATCCCTTTTTGTCAATTCTATCCTGTGCTTTAAATTGTTTATCGAACCATCCCATCTCTTTAACTCTATATTTGTTTTACCTTTTTTAATCCCTTAAATCCTTGGATTAGCCCGAGTCTCTACGACCCTTTCCATTCTGTTTATGTCAATATTTTCCGTTTTTGTGTTTTGTTTATAGTTATTATTAATAAAACTCTATTTTATTAATGATAGCAATATTATTATCCTTGAGCTCAGTTCCACTTCTTAAGCATATCGAAGATACATAATATCGGCCGACAGACAAAAACGCACTCTAGAGATAATTAAGGAAGTTCCCTCAACGAATAGTGTTATATATAGTATCGTCGGGAGTCATTCTACGACATATATATATATATACTATTTAAATTTGGTATCAGGTGTGTAAGGTTTAACGCTATATCTTTGCAAACACTGGTCTCAGTCGAGTAAAGCATAGTGTTATTCGTTACAATAATAGAATATAGCAGTTCCCTTTTGTTTTAACGATTGCTATCCCCTTTTTTTTGAAACTTAAGAAGCTGGAGTAGCTCAAGGAACGGTTATAATAATTTCTTTGTGTTTTTTTTTGTGATTTTAGTCAGTGGTTATTTAGATTGAGAAACCAAGTACGAATAGTTCAGTGCCCATATTTAGGTAGGCTAATTCTATAGAGGCATAATTCTTGTTGCGAGGAATTTTAGTTGGTTGACTAGTGCGCCCCCAAGTGCAAAGATGACTCAGTTTGAAATCTTTAAAGCGCAAGGAGAGTCCTGTGGACTTTCCGGAAAAGAACTAATTGAGTACATTCAAGAAGAACGAGAAAGAGAAAAACAACGAGAGGAACGAAAAAGAGAAATACAACGAGAAGAACGTGAAAGAGAAAGAGAGGAACGGATAAGACAAGCTGAGCTTCAGATTGAATTAGCTCGGATTAAAGCAGAAGTTCAAAGAAAAAAGGTAGAAAGAGAAAGGGAAAAAGTAATCCGACAAGAGGAACGGGAAAGAGTAATCCAACGAGAAGAACGAGAAGGAAAAATACAACGAGAAGAACGAGAAAAAGAAATCCAACGAGAAGAAAGAAGGACGGACTCGCGCTCCTTCCCAGGGAAGCTGACAAAGTTTCCGAGCCCCGTAAAACCCCAAAACTTCTTTCCCCAAAACCAACAACGGGACTCCAAACCTCCCGTTAAGACTTCTCCTCCATCTCTCTTCCCGAAGCGACCAACCATATGCTTCACCTGTGGTGTAGAAAACCACATGAGCTGGAATTGCCCCCAAAATTCTAGGCTTAAAAGCGGACCAGCCCACCAAGTTCACCAGATTAATGCGACCCCGGCTCCCCCGGTGGTGCAGACCCAAGCAGAAACTTCTCCCCCTCCGTCAGGCCACCAGGTAAATTTTGTTTTTGGTAAAAGTTCATCGGGAACTTTGAAATATGAGGAGGGCAGCGTGGACAGCTGTCGAGTATTGACTCTCGTCAGGGACACAGGATGTACGTGCTTCATCGTGTCCGACGAACTCCTCCCAGTGGCCTCTAACCACGAAAAATTTGCGGTGGTACATGACCAACTTGGGCGGGCGAACCGATTCCCCGTCGCTAGATGTTACCTGCAGTGTCAATATTATAATGGCTGGGCTGAAGTCATTGTAGCACCCATACAATTCTGTTCCGTACGTATAGGACAGAGCCCCCAAGTAAGTTTCGACCCTGTGTTTCAGGCCGCCCTTCCTCAAGGCCGAGATAAGAAAGAAGCCCAGGAGCCCGTCCCCATCAGAACCCCGATACCGTCCGATTTCTCGGAGACCCCTAACCAGGACTTTAGGACGACAAAAGAGGAGTGTGAATCACTAAAACACTTAGGTGATAAGGCCCCAGAGAAGGACACGGAGACTGTCCCTGGACCCCAAGAAAAAAAGAACCCCCAACGCGCCCATGGAGATACCTTCGTAGAACTGGACGAAGCATCGGCGCTTGAAGAGGATTGCCCCGCGGAATACCTTAATGTAATCCAGACAGTGTGCATCCAACCTGATGCCGATTACCCTCCTCCTTTTCTACCAGGCGAGTCTTTGGAACCCTCTGACCTGAATAGTGACGCGCAGCTGACACCACGTCAGAAGAGTCAGCTACAAGAACTAATTAAATGGAGTCACCATTTACCCACCCTATTAGCTCTTTTCGAGCGACTGCGCGAAAATGGCCTCAACATTGGCCCCCGCAAATGCCATTTTGCTCACGAACCCATTAAATATTCGGGTTTCAAAATAGGACAAAGCAAGTTAGGTCCCCACGAGAACAAGATTAAGGCAATCGCCCACATGCCCCTCCCGATTACAAAGAAGCCATTAAGATCGTTCCTAAGATCAGCTTCTCCCTATCAGCGATTTGTTCCGAATTTCGCTGCAATTTTGGCCCCCCTATGGCCCCTTCAGGAAAAGAATTTCCCCGATCGTTTACGTTGGAATGATGTCGCTGTTTCCCATTTTAATCAGCTCAAAAGTAAGTTCATTTCTGCCCCCATTTTTAAGTTGCCCAACCCGGAAAAATCCTTTGGGGTTAAGACCGACGTGATCAACGAGGACATTGGAGGTGTACTCCTTCAATACGTGGATGACAGAACGAGTCATCCAGTTGCATATGCTAGTCGTCAATTATTACCACGCGGAAAGAGATATGCCACTAGAGAAAAGATAGCTCTATCAATTATCTGGGTTATAGACAAATTCAAGATGTACTTGATAGGTAAAGAATTTCAAATAGGAACCGACCACCGTCCGTTAGCCTATATTAGGAATGTGCGACACTCAAACGGCCGCATCATGCGCTGGAGTTTACTCTTGCAAGAGTATCAGTTTAAAATAAATTAGATAAAAGGTTTCGATAACCAGGTCGCTGACGCACTCAGTAGGAATGCGTTACCGAATAGCGTAGAATAATTGTATTCATAGGATTAGTATCTCCATGTAGGTATATACCGTCTTGTACGACTTAATTTAAGATTCTTTTGTAATATAATTAATTAATGTATATGTCTGAATTTTGTAACGCTCAATGTCTAATTTTTTTGATGTATATATATTTGTTCTTATTAATTTACGTATAAATTATTTTGTCCCGTATGTACTAAGTTTATATCATTTCATTGTTCCATGCCTTTTTTTTTTATTAAGTTGTATTAAAGGTTATTTTCCCCTGTAATCTAAAGATCAAAATAATCATGTATTGAGGTAATAATAGTTAGGTGCAGGAAGATACGGTTGGTACAAGAAAACGAGTTCCCTACAACGGAGCTCTATCGTTTTCCCTTCTCTCTTTTTTTTTCGAAGTGACAACTTCCCCTGGAATGGAGGGGTGTGATAGAACGAGTTCAGAGCTGCATTCATTTCAACTTCTATCACATTTTATTTAAAACCATGAGGCTACCCACGTGCATCTTCGATTCGAGGCTTGGAGTCTTATCAACAGCTACCGGACGCCAATGTTTAAACAAGGAGGTTATCGTCCCCCCCGTTCGCCCCCATACGCCGACCTCGCCAGATCGAGTTAGGCTTATGGGCAGATAAGGCATTGTTCCCCGGCTCGGCTGTGCGTTCCCTCGAAGCTTCCACCCCATTCTCCCCCACGCCAAGGAGATGTCCTGGCTATTTATATGGAAACTTTACCACTAAGATCAGATTGGAGATCCAGATTTTCGTCGCGAAACATCACCACGACCCTCTCTCCCTTTGTGCGCCAAGGGACCTCGACCTCGAGATTCACCATCACTTGTCCAGAAGGAGGACAATATTTCTTGAGTGCCAAAGGTTCGAGCCTTTAGTGACGCCAAGTCCCCAAGGCATCTCCCCCCTGTTGTTCAAGGCAAGGAGAACAGCATTAGAACAGCCATTGTTCGTTTTGAGCCCTTCGCCAAGAAACGGTTCTCATCCCCCCCCCTGTTGTTCAAGGAGAACAGCATTAGAACAGCCATTGTTCGTTTTGAGCCCTTCGCCAAGAAACGGTTCTCATCCCCCCCCCTGTTGTCCAAGGAGAACAGCATTAGAACAGCCATTGTTCGTTTTGAGCCCTTCGCCAAGAAACGGTTCTCATCCCCCCCCTGTTGTTCAAGGAGAACAGCATTAGAACAGCCATTGTTCGTTTTGAGCCCTTCGCCAAGAAACGGTTCTCATCCCCCCCCCTGTTGTTCAAGGAGAACAGCATTAGAACAGCCATTGTTCGTTTTGAGCCCTTCGCCAAGAAACGGTTCTCATCCCCCCCTGTTGTTCAAGGAGAACAACATTAGAACAGCCATTGTTCGTTTTGAGCCCTTCGCCAAGAAACGGTTCTCACCCCCCCTGTTGTTCAAAGGAGAACAACATTAGAACAGCCATTGTTCTTGAGCCCGTAGACAAGAGACGGTTCTCATCCCCCCCCTTTGTTCAGAAGAGAACAACCTAGAACAGCCATTGTTCTTCAAGCCGTTCGTCGAGTAACGGTTCTCCTTTCCAAGACGCCTCGTCAGGATCCTTTTATCCCCCCCCTTCGGCTGGAACTCGCCAGCGGACCGAATATTCCTTCAAGTACCTTCCACTGCACCCTAATGAAAAGTTACGTAAGCCAAACGTCACCTTTTGAGTATTGATCCCTTTTTGTCAATTCTATCCTGTGCTTTAAATTGTTTATCGAACCATCCCATCTCTTTAACTCTATATTTGTTTTACCTTTTTTAATCCCTTAAATCCTTGGATTAGCCCGAGTCTCTACGACCCTTTCCATTCTGTTTATGTCAATACATATTTTCCGTTTTTGTGTTTTGTTTATAGTTATTATTAATAAAACTCTATTTTATTAATGATAGCAATATTATTATCCTTGAGCTCAGTTTCACTTCTTAAGCATATCGAAGATACATAATATCGGCCGACAGACAAAAACGCACTCTAGAGATAATTAAGGAAGTTCCCTCAACGAATAGTGTTATATATAGTATCGTCGGGAGTCATTCTACGACAAACTACATATGTAACAAAAGATTCATTCCTTTTGTTCTAATTATAGGTTTAGGAATAATTATGCACACATAGCTTCATGCACACGACAGCTTCATGTAAGCTTAGCTCTGTTACTCAAGGTTTTTGCATCCGATCCAACGATGTTTTTATGTCATAAGAAAGAAAAGTCAATAAGGGGTAAAAGGCTATGTAAGAAAAAGAAAGAACGAAAGGATTTTTGACAAAATTATGCACATCTTTTCTGAGGGAAATATTCACTGACATCTTTTTTCCATTTTCTGTAGGTTTTTTTTAGAAAAAATAATCAAATGTAACAAACAAAGACATGTTCGCTTCAATGCTACTACGGATTATTTGCTTCTATTGTTTACTCCTCTTAAGTTTCTCCCCCCCCCCCCGACCGCTGCCCCAAGACGTGGAAAGTTTAAGCCACGAATCGTGGATCAGAGACATGAAGTCATTTTTTGGAAGACAAACCTCGCCTTCCATCGCGTTTTCCCGAGGCTTCGACTCATAAATTGGGCTCAGCTTTCAGATTTCAACTTTTAGGTGGTCTTTTAATGCCAGATAACTTATTAGGTTGCTTAATCCGACATATTTATAGGAACCATAAATACCTTTGCATTATTTCTGTTTAAATTTCTCATTGGTGAATTTGTGGTTCATGTCCTCCAAGAGGATTGGCGAAGAGTGCGGAGTAGCAATCTCGTATCGTTAAATCCCGCCCGTGTGAGCCTTTGAGCATTATTAGAACACGTCTCCAATGGAAATAGATGGCTTCGTTTGCATTGTAAGGCAGATTTGACTGTCAGTTCATCGTCTGGGTATAACCTCCTGGTCATTTGCATTGAGGTTTTGAGGTTGGTTTTACCACCTAGTTGCTTGGATAGGGAAATTAGTAATAGCAAACTTCTCATTATAAGATGCGGGATAAAGAATCTAGTAAATAATATAATCAGTCAAAAGACCAAATCAGCAGAGAAAGGAGAAAATTGTGCGTAAATAGATGAAATTAAATAAATAAACATAGTTATATGTATATACATGAATAAAAAAAATTGGTTGTAAGAGACATGGGAAAATAACTGTAATCAAATTTAATTCAAGAAGATTAGGGATAGATATCTTTAAGGGGTTCGCAGAGATAAGAAAGCTACGCCACATCATGACTTGAATCTAAGAACATTGGATTTTTTGTTGGGCAGCATTTAAGGGTGTCATAACTTAACACTTTTTATTGCGGTGGTATTGGCTATGTTTTTCTGGTAATAAAGCACCTTTATTACCTCACTGATAAAGTCATCTTGAAAAATTACTGGGTTACGCATTGGGTGAGTACAACATCACTTTGCACCATGATCGATACTAAATCACATTAGGATATAGTCAGTTTCCAGATAAGACGACAGATAAGGGCAGCTTTTCGGTTGTTCCCTCTTGTTATGGTAACCAGGGATTCGGAAACAACATTAAACACGAATACTTTCAATTCCCTTCTTCTCTTTCACCTATATCGGTTTCACAGATTTGAATTCATATCTCTACGTTCTTTTTTATGCTCAATAATATAATAAAATTTATTTAATTTCTCCCTTGCCACCTCTGGACCTCAGTTGAAGGAGGGAATTTGACTCTAGCGATTTATCGATTTTCTCCTCGTCGCAAAATTCGATCTAAGATTTGGAACACTAAAAAAATAACGAAAAGAATAACAAAATGGATAATCACGAAAAAATATTAATGGAAGAAAGAGTGACAAAAAATATTGAGAAAATGAAGGGGAGGATACAGACAAAAAAGAAATATAGCGAACAGGTGATAACAGAAAACGTAGTAAGGATTAGAAGTACAAAAGTGATCTTTAACTTTACATAGTTGTTGGGCAGAAGAAGTGGAGCATATGATATTTAGTAACAAATTTGTTACACACCAAAATAAAGAACCTTCTTCCCGAAGGTTGATTATTATTAAGGATATTATCCCACTGAGAAAGTGAGCCGGAAATGGACCATACCCATATAATCAGAGAATTGGTAATAAAATATATATATATATATATATATATATATATATATATATATATATATATATATATATACATATATATATATATATATATTTTGCTACGTACCCTTAGAATGTAAATTTCATTATATATAAAGTTACCTTAAAATAGATATAATCTGAACATAGTGAGAGTTTAGATAAGCTTTCGCAGTGGAAATTTCGTCCCTATTTGCAATGTTTAAGGAAACAACTTTTCTATAATCCTTGAAAATAAGAGAAATAAGGATAAACCTAACAAGAATAGTGTACATTTTTTTTAGTTTTACGATAAAAAAAATGATAGTATTAGATATACAAACACTATTATTTTAAGTTAGATACCCGGAATTTTTTTTATAAGTGCAAATGTGATTAAACACGATTTCAGTTTGGCTTTTTTCGCCCCTCTGGCGATTGCCTATAAGGTCATAAATCGACGTAATTATCTCATATCCTAATTTTAGGCAAGATTAAAAACAAACACAAAACCAAAGGCAAAAAAAAAAAATAAAACAAAAAGCAAAGAGGGAAGAAGAAAGAGGAAGCACGCTCCGGAATCCGGAAAGGCCTGCTTCCCAGGCACGGTGCATGCGACCAACACCAAAGAGAGTCGAATATAATGGAGGAGGCATAAATAACACGCGTACACATAACACTACAGAAATAAAAAGTAATACGATAAGACTATTATTTAAATATACAAATACAAGGGGCGGTCAATAAGTTTTGCGAATCGGTTGGGCAAAACAGAGGAAGGGGGATGGCTGTTTGTGGGGGTTTTAGCACAAGTTATGACAAGTCAGGATCAGCAGCCGCACGCTCCTACTTACTCTATTTAAGAAGCAGTAGCTGATCGCAGATCGTCAGTCACAAATTTTTCAACAATGGAGAAGGTTAAGCACCGCGCAGTGATAAGATTTTTTACTAAGGAAGGCAAGAATGCAAAAGAGATCCATGAACGCATGGTTGCAGTGTACACCGACACCGCCCCTTACTATGCAACCATTACTCGCTGAAATAGGGAGTTCCGCCATGGTCGTGAGTCCCTTGATGATGAACCCCGTCCAGGACGCCCGTCAGACGTGACCAACGAGGACAATGCGGCCCGTGTGGAGAGGATGATCCTCGAACATCGACGGGTGAAGATCGAAGAAATCAAGCGAGAATTTGGAATATCCTATGGAAGTGTTATAAACATCATCCACGACAATTTGACCATGATCAAGGTCTCTGCCCGTTTGGTCCCTAGAAACCTCACACTCCATGATCGACTTCAACGTCGTCAAAGTCCACAAGGCCAGAGTTGCACAAGCTGCTCTGCACGAGTGCGGATTCGAGGAGCTCAACCATGACCCCTGCAGCCCAGATCTGGCCCCTAGCGACTACTTTTTATTCCGCGAGCTCAAGACTGCACTGCGTGGACGCCGGTTTGGGGACGATGGAGATGTCAAGCTCGCCGTCCAGGAGTGGATTGAACAGCAGTCGGGAGATTTCTGGTTGTCGGGAATTCGAAGCCTCAGGGACAAGTGGCACAAGTGCATTGAAGTCGAGGGTATTTATATTGAAAAGTAATAAAACACTTTTCCTCATATCTCGTTTCCCTATATCCGAATTGCAAAACTTATTGACCGCTCCTCGTATAATAAATTAATATCCTTTACTATTAGGAGACAAGGCGATGTTTATTATATAGTTGCTCTACCCAACAAAGTTAATTCTTTCAAGCAACGGTAGCCAGCAGTTCCGGTTTGCCAGTTCTAACTCCGGTGCTTATGAAGTACTGGTATACCAAAATATTGGGGGCATGGTCCATGCCAAAAATAGTAGGATATATTTATATAAACTGCCTAAATAAAATCTATTTATAAGCATAAGAGTTTATTTAAAATTATAAAAAATTACATTAATACTTTCCTATTAATAATACATCAAGATCTGACTAAGCCTAAATACGGTAGTATTCAACAAAGTGTCACGAAACATGGGACTATCCACACCCCATCCCCGCCCTCTCTCCACCATTCCCCTGTTTATAGACCTATGTAGTGAAACTGCTGCTCTTCAACCACACGATTCTTCCGAAGTCATTTTAGCAGTAGCAATTCAACTGAGTAAAGATTTTTAACATTGAATGATGAGGAATTTTTACTCAACCATATATAGTCGTATTTAGTATTCAGGTTATAGAGTATAAATTTCTGTTTTTTGCCTAAAATTATTTTTTAAGAATTTTAAGAACTTAGCATGTGGCTTTCGAACAGCGAGGAGATTGCTCTATGAGGCTTCTTTGACGTGTGGACCAGCCCAACCCCACAAGAGAACAATGAAACCTTGGAGAAAAGGGATTATATGAATACCAATATGCTCGAAATCTTTTGGGTAGAAGTTCTTTTAAATTTACCTAATGCCACGTTTATAACAGGTATAAGGGCTTGTTTATTCTAAACACTGAATCTAGAAGAATGACTTGTAGTAATCTTGCCCGCAAACACCATCACACAGTATAGGCCACTTCAGATGCACATTCTCTACTGTGGATCAAAAGGATTGTAAAACATATTGGAGCAAACAAGTAATAAAATTGACTTAGTGCTTAAACTGGTGAGTGCATCTAAACATAAAATGTGGACACTTAATACTACTATTACAACTGAAAATAACTATAATAATAAAAATATATTTTTTTACTTTAATTTTATGTGACAAAATAAATGTTTCTGTTAACTTATTAAGCGTTAAAAGGTGTGTTTATAAAAACACTGCACGTACATATGTCATAATTATTAATATTTGTGACATTTCGTTTCTGCACATGTAAAGCTCTTCGCAACTCTCGTATAATTGAACTAAAATTATTCACAGAATTCAGTTTTTGCAGAGAATTTTTTTATAAAAAATATTTCTAAAACACAAAAAATGAAACTAAAACATTTCATGAACTGGAAGTTAAATAAAAATTTCCTTATAATAATTATAATAAAACTAAAATAATGCTTACTAACACATGAAAGCAGAAACACGTACATTCATTCACATATTCATTCATTTAAAAAAAAGGATGAAGGCGGAATTGTAGCAACGATTTTCCTTTATTCTTCTACAGCCATTTAGCAGTTTGCCAATATTTCACCGTACTCTTGCCAAATTAGAATTTAATGTTTGTTCGGCTATATGATGTTTCCTTTAATATTAGGCTTGTTTTATGTATACTTTGTTGATTATTGGTTTGTTCTGAATGTTTGTTGACCAAGTTTTATTGTATTTTTTATTTATTTTTTTGAAGAAATAGCAAATAAAAATATTATCTTTTTTTAATGATATAGATTAGGGGCGGGCAACCTTTTCTGAGTGAGGGGAGGGCAAGATGAGACTTTCTGGAGCAGGCCGCGGGCCGGAGTGACAAACGAAATTCTCAAAGTGACTATATATATATATATATATATATATATATATATATATATATATACACTAGAATACATTATACAAGAATTTTATTGAAAAACATACAATTCCGTGATACGGCTGGTGAGCTTGCCATGGAGAAGTGTTTCAATGTCCGGCTCAATGGATGAGGTAGACAACAGAAGAGACAACGGTTCGAGAGTTGGGAGCGAAGGTAAGACCGTGTACTTCATTTTGGAGAAGAGTTGTTTGCAACATTAGGTGCTGCCAAACATGGCCACGATTGGTTGAACATGCGCATTGTATTTCTGAAAATTGATAGAAGAGAGGACGAGGTCGCAGAAGAAGGACAACAGACAAGAGGTGCAAAACTTCGCCTTTAATTCATCATTGCACTGCAGCTCCACCAACTCCATCTGCAGGGTGGCAGGGGCGTCGTCCACGGGGAAGTCAAAGGGGGCGGTGAAAAGCTTGAAGTCAGCAGCTAGCGGCCTGTCTCCTGCGAAACGGGAAGAAAATTCCTCCTGCAGCGAGGCGACGACCCTAACACAAGTGTCCAGGTCCACGTCGTCAGGGGCACAAATAGCAAGGAGAGGAAAATGCACACACTGGCCAATAGCCAACTGAGCCACCTACAAGCGCAGCTTAACCTCGAAGGCGGTGATTTGCGCGTGCATGTCTGTCACGAGAATGTCTTTGTATTGCAACTTCCCTTTGAAGGCGTTCAGGTTCGTAGTGATGGCCGTGAGCAGGACCAGGCGAGCAAGCCATCGCCGGTCGGAGAAGTGATCAGGGTGGTGAAGGTTCTTCTAATGAAGGAATGTGGTGATATCTTGCTGCAGGTAGCATGTCCCAACGACTCAGCCAACAGACCTCACAGAAGTAGAACAGGTCATTGTAGTGCAAGTTCACCTCGTCCATCAGTACCTAGAACTGACGGTGGCTAAAGCTGCAAAAGAGGAAGGAGTGGACGACCTTCACCACGACACACTCAACATCAATGAGGTTGGCAGACTTGGCGCACAGGGACTCTTGGTGAGTGATGCAGTGCACCTTGTGGATGGGCTGAGTGTTTCCGGTGGCCTCATGGTGGCGCACTAGCAGTGAAGGACGCCCTTCTCTCCAATCTTCGGCGGGGTACGGTCGGTCGTTACGCATACAAGACGAGAGAGTTTCAGGGTGTGCTGATCCACACACTGAAGCACGGGGTCAAAGATGTCTTGCCCAATGGTGGTGCCGCACAGCAGGACAAGCTGTAGGAATTCCTCACACACCTGGAGGTAAACAGTGACCCCACGGATGAAAACAGCCAGCTGGGCCGTGTCCTTCGTGTCAGTGCTTTCATCAAGAGCGAGGCAGAAGGCAACGAGGGTTGAGCTGAGGGTTTTGAGTGAGTCGTTCATATCGTCCACCATCTCCTCGACGACGAACAGTGCGGGACGAAAGCCTCACGCTCTCAAAGGCAGAACGCTGCTCTGGACAAACGGAGTCCACCACAGCGACAAGGCACTTCTTGATGAAGTCCCCATCCACGAATGGCTTCATCCGGCACGCAAAGAGGCGGGAGACCTCATAAGTGGCGCGAAGTTGTTTTCTGCAGGCTGCCTGCCAGTCTAACGATAGTTTCCTTCCTCTCGGCGGCAGATATCGACGCAAAGTTTGATGATCTGTGCTCTGTCTCTCAGTGGAGGCGCACGTTGTGTTCTTTAAGGACATCCTTAGTCTTGAAGCATATAAGGCACTGGACCTGTCCAAATCGCTTGATGAAGAAGTACTTGTCCCACTCAGGGTTGAAGACCTGCCGCTCAAGGTGCCCTTTCCTCTTCTTAACAGACATGATGAGCTGAAAAGAAAGGAAATTACCATAATGACATGATAACATAATAACGGATTGGAATTTTTTCTAGGCATTTTTGCTTACTAGTGTCAGTTTATTTTACAAACTGTACTGACCACAACGCATAACTAACCTCAATACGAGAGTCCAACGGACACTGGCGACTGGCGTCTGGTAGGATCGCAGAGTGAGGGGCAGAGTTGACAAACAGTATCTGTCGGTGTAGCAGCACAGAATGGTATGCTCGCACTCATATGTCAGTAAAGATTCATCCCAGCGGAAAAAAGTCATAAGCATCATTTGTTTAGAATTGACACCTCTAAAACTTTGGTATCAATGAAATATTTCGTACCTATGAGGGAAATGCATTTTCTTCTCAATTTTTTATCATTTTCACTACCAGACGTGAGACTCATTCCTCTTTCTCTCTACGAGTCAACTGAGACAGATCGTGTTGGTCAGATATTTTTTTTTTGGAGGGGCGGAGGTTGCTCGCCCCTGACATAGATTATTTTCATCCAGTTCCGTTTGATGATTCCTTTAATTTCTTCAACATTTATTAATTTGTCTTGGCTTTATCAAATTCCATATCATATCATTGTCGGTCCTACAAAGTGTCTTCTAGTCTCTGGTACTTTAAATCCAAAATATCAGCGACGGTTAACATTGATATACCTCCGCGATTCCCGGAAGGTAACCAACCTTGGTAGGTGAATGGCAGCAGGGGCATAAGCGTAACGCACTCATGGGGCTCCGGTTAATGATGCTAAAGCAAGTAACTCTCCCAGATTTGTTTTTTTTCTAACTTCGCTAACAATTTTAACATTTTACACAAATTTAGGATCGTCTACATATATTCCCCTGAATAACCATCCTAATTTCTCAAATTTAAAACTATTCCTTCAATTTTATCAAATTTCACACTATTTTGGTCAATACAAGACTATATAACTATCTTATAGTATTTAGTAACCATTCATGCTGTTATTATAGAAATGGAGTATCCTAGATCTTGACACTGAATCGAGCAAGACTTGGGAACGCTTTTCATCTACGTCAAGCAAGTGACTGTATCCAAGAGATCAATCTAAATTGTTTGGCATGTAAGAAGAGGGTCTCCAAGTGTATCCAATGCAGTGTGAAAGTATCTTCTTATCGTTATACTAATTGCATACCATCACAGTGAACAATGCAGCTTACCTTACCTCCATACAATTTTGCATAAATACAAGAAAAAGAGTAACAAAATAGATCATTACAAACAAAATATTCGTGGAGGAAATAGTGGCACGAAGGGTGAGAGAATAAAGGGCGGGATAAGAAGAAAGCAATATAGTGAACAAAGCAATAAGAGTAAAGCGCATTAATGATCAGCAGTAAAAAAGAGCTCCTAAACCTTAAATAGATATTGGGAACAGGAGGAGCATATGATCATTCAGTAATAAATTTGGTACAAACCAAAATAAGTATCCTTCTTTCCCGAGGTGTGATTATTATTAAAGATATTATACAACTGAGAAAGTGAGACGGAAATTTATATATATTAAAAATGATTAAATAATAAGTGCAAATACGGCTTAATTTCAAACAAATACCTATTTCTACCTCTAGATTTGGTCTCCAACAATAGCTCTCTCTGCTGAGGATGGGAAATGAGTATTTCATTAAGAATTCATCAACAATAGAAAAAAAACAGTTACGGCAGACCTCCCTTTGTTCAACAATTGCCACGTTAATGAAATCTATAGGGCTACTAGTTAGGGGAGTTCCCGGCTTATATGAATGGGGAATTAACTATCTGACTCCAAAGATGAATTCTTCCCAATGTTCTTATTTAGGCTAGGCTTACCGAAGGCTTAGGGTAATCGAAGTAAAGAAGGACGTTACAAAATATATATTTTATTCTAAAATTGGCCCATAACGAGGCAAGCGGCACGTCACGAAGTTAATCTGCGGGCGACTAGCATTCTATATATACTAAAGCGAAGTATTAAATTCTGGATCGACAAGACTTGGTCAATTTAAAATGGGTTCTGTAAACGCTAATACGGCTATGACAATACTTAATGACAATTGTAGTGCTTAATTCTTAACACTCTATTGCTCTCATTGCTCGCCTATACATAGTTTCATTTCCAAAGGAGCGTGGCCTAAATTCGACTCCGCGACAAATCTGTCGTCGGGGCTCATTAGTTCCACCCCCTTAGGGTGAGGATTGTACGGCTATCTATCACAATTTGCTTACATCCTCTAGCTAATCTAGCTATTCTATTACCTGATTTTACAGACTTTGCGTTTACTCAGGTGTCCGTAAACTTCCGTCTCCTGATAGTTTTATCCCGAGACGTCAATTGTTTTCTTATTCTTTTCCTCTTGTTGACTTTGGTATCTTGACCTTTTATCCCTTTTCTCGCGTTCGCCCTTTTTATATTTTTCCTGCGCATTAGAAGTTAATGAAACCACCACGCGTCCATTTTGTACAGATTCTTGCTGGGCCTATTGAATCCTGCGACTTGGTGCCAGTAGCCTGCCTATTACATCACCTAATTACCACAGTACTGCCCTGCCAGTAATGGAGTGGGTTAGAAAACAGCGTATAATATTACATGAAATACATATGAAATACATATTTTTTGTACACTTAATATCTGACAGCATTTACAACATACGCACAGTGCATTGACATTTACATAAGTGTATGCCTGTACTAAACAGGCCTATTTATTACATTATCTGCCATATAATACAATAATAGTAAAAACAAATACATATATGTACAATTTATCCACAAATTTGTCATATCCTTTATCAGATTTCTACATAATATATTACGGCACTCTACAAAAACATAATAAGGCATGTAATAAAGCGTTTATATATTTATGCCTCTTCCTCTTTCAATAAATGCGTAGCTACAATAATCTCTATACAAGGATTAATAATACATGAACGAACGAAGTATTCCTGGCAAACGAATTGTTGTTTTCGGAGCAATTACAAGGCTTTATAGAATTCGCATGACGCTTATATGTGAGGGTTCAACAAGGAGCCTATCCTGCCTTGCAACGCACATTTTTTATAACTTATGTGCATGGACAAAAACTAAACAATAATACTTTTCAGAGATATATAATATTACTATTTAACATCACTATTTATATGAGTATATTGTGTACATATATATTATTCACGCAAAGAGTTATTTTTATTTAAGAACACCTATATATCTTTCATTTTAGATTATTCGTATACGCGTAACAATTACAAGCCTTGACAGAATTCACAAACCATCATCTGTGAGGCTTCATACTGAATCTATTTGGCCTTGCAATGGACGCTACGAGGCTTGCGCGTGCGTACCAGAATACCTCATTTTTAGCTGTACTGGACTTAAGCATACTGAGTTAAACTTTAAATTAATGCATACATGGACTATGTAAACCAACATGAGTTAACTTTATATTAACAATTAACCGACTTTGTACATTATTTAATTCCTCGGACGGATTCTTCTCACACCAATGGACATATAGAAAATACTGAATTTGGGCAGTTGCATTGATCATCACTGGAACACAGCACTTTCTACGGTTGTCATTAATAAGTTTACAAAACTGTATCCGAGCGAATGGCGTGAGTTTCGTCTGATATCATCTCGTTCCAGTGTTGATTGCAGTAATTCGGCATGTAGAAATGCGCCCCGTCACCATCCTTACTGCAGTTCCTTCGAAAGGGTAGGCCAACGATGATGGAGATAGCCAGGTCCTCTTCTTCTTGGGTTTAGAGTGGCCTTGGAGTCGGTGTCCTTGTCGGTGACTCCCGTATCCCTTCGTCCTGCTTGGCGTCGGTCCGATGTAATGGCCGCTGGAAGTCGCTCGATGGTCTAAGAAGGAAATGAAGCCAATACGTCGAACAGTTTATTCTCCTCTTCTCTTATTTCGGAGATGTGGAATTGGGCCTCCACAATTCTGAACCAACCTATGACTGCTGTTTCATTAAAGATTAGCTGTTTGATACTGACAGCGTTCACGAAGTCCCCTTCACCTTGTCTTGCCTGACGATGTCTCGTTGCATCCATTTCTTCTATACCTTTACTATTCGGTCAAAAAAGAGAGGTCACCAGTTATAGGGGTACGAGTTATGGGGTTTACCGGTTTATATGAATAGGAAATTAACTATCTAACTACAAAGATAAATTCTTACCAATGTTCTTATTTTGTTGATCTTACCGAAAGTTTAGGGTAATCGAGGTAAAGAAGGACGGTACAAAATATATTTTTTATTCTAAAATTGGCCCATAATGGGGCAAGCGGCACGTCACGAAGTTACTCTGCGGGTGACTAGCATTCTATATATACTGAAGCGAAGTATTAAATTCTGGATCGACAAGACTTGGTCAATTTAAAATGGGTTCTGTAAACGCTAATACGGCTATGACAATACTTAATGACAATTGTAGTGCTTAATTCTTAACACTCTATTGCTCTCATTGCTCGCCTATACATAGTTTCATTTCCAAAGGAGCGTGGCCTAAATTCGACTCCGGGACAAATTTGTATCACAATTTGCTAACATCCTCCAGCTAATCTAGCTAATCTATTATCTGATTTTACTGAACTGTGTTAAAATTTCCTTTGGTTGGACGTCAATTGTTTATTCATTCGTTTCCTTTTGTTGAGTTAGATATCTTTACATTTTATCCCTTTTCTCGCGTTCGTCCTTTTTTTGTATTTCTCACGCGTTAGAATTTAATGAGACCACCGCGCGTCCATTTTTTGGAGTTTCTTGCTGGGCTTATTGAATCCTGCAACTTAGTACCAGTATCCTGCCTATTACATCAACTGATCACCATAAATCCTTGAATACAACATCCTTCGCTTGTCAACGTTGGTTGTTTTCCTCGTCCATGTCATTGACAGCCATGTGTAGCATGTTTGGCACAAAAAAATAATGAATTATGTTATGAAGTTTTCCTATTCCTCCACATGCTCGGACCTTGGAAAAATGGATTTTACCATTTATTTTCGTCATTGCAATATCACGTAACTGAAAAATTTCTTTCTGATATAGAAGATGTGAAAAAGGATTATAAATAGCATATTTTATCAAGTTGAGGTATATTATATTTATTATATAGGTCTATAATGATGAAAAATACTTTGCTAACTAAAGGTTTATGTATCTGAAAATGATTTCAATAAAGATGCACACTATAAGGATGGAAACAAAGCTCTCACACAACGTTTATTGATAATGATTTACAACGAAACAATGCAGCAAAGGGAACATATCAATAAAAAATGTAATCACGGTTATTTTCGAGCACCTGCTTCTAACTATATTTTAAAATTCAACTGGTTTGCTATCAAACATGTATCAAACTACAGTTTTTTTCAGATTTTCATCATTTGCGAACATTTTACCATTAAAGAAGTTCTGCAGTGCCTAGAATAGATGTTAGTTTGATGGCGCCAAGTTTGACGAGTAGAGTGAGTGTGGGAGAAGTTCCCACCTCAGTTCCAGGAGTTTATCACGGGTATGATTTGCAACGTGTGGTTGGTCGATATCATGAAGAAACATGACATCAGTGAATTCTGGTCGTTCCTGCGCAATTACAAATGCCACCTGTTGCATTGAGCGTCCATAGACTGAGTGCGTTAAAACGAATCACAGTAAATTACTCCCTTCACATCGCACCAGACACAAACCATAAGCTTCTTTTGATCTCAGTCAACCCTTGGCTGAAGTTGTGAATGTACACCTTTCTCTGTCCAGCTTCTTTTGCGAGCCATGTTCGAGTGTAGACACCATATCTCATCTGACGTAAACACTTTTTTCAGTTAAATAAAACGACGTTTTGATTGGCGTCGCTGACGGTTGAAGTGGGTCAGTTTACGTGAATTTATATCTCTACTTTGCTGACCTTGCCAAATTTCATCTAAATGATGAAAAATGGCGGTATAACTGAAACTAACTTTTCATCCAGGTCGCGAGATGTCAGCTGTGGATCAGCTTTGACACAGGCTGAAAATCGGTCATTATCAATAGATGGTGGTCGACCAGTTCTTGCATAATATTGTAGATTGAATTAACCACAGAAAAACTTCTTAAATCAATCTTAGGCTGTGCGACGACTTATTGTGTCTTCTCCAAATGTTAGATGGATACGATGTTGGAATTCGCAGCTTTTAAGCTGGACTTATTAATCATACAATAAAAGAGTACGTCGTTTTTCACAGGAAACAGTTATTTAATGGGTAACTTTTGAAAGTTTATATATCATATGGGGGTCAGACTAATTAGTCTCTAGTGGCCTAGGCTTTCCTATCTCTCGATTGAAAGTACATAGTGACCTAGTCTCCCTAGTCGTACATCATATATAAATCGATAAATAAATATACTTTTTAATAAAATTATGAATATAAATCTATAAATAAATAAACTTTTAAATTTTTTTGTGCGGGAACATTATTTCCAACCTAATACTTTGCTGAATAAATGTTTAAGTATATTAAAAATTATTTCAACAATAACCTAAACTATTTTAGTCATATCAATAATGAAGTAAACTACTTTGCTGAATTTTTTTTTTTATTTACTCATTTCAATATTGATGTAAACCACGTTTTTTAATAAATGTTTTATGTATTATAAAATAATTTCCTTTAAGATGTTAACTACTTTGCTCAATAATTTTTTTATTTATTTTATTAATTTTAATATTGATGTAACTACTTTGCTGAATTAATCTTTATGTATTTTAAAAATTACATAAGAACACAACTAAAGAAACAAGGAACAGAAAAGACCCTAAGGTCCGCTTACACAGACGGTGTTATACTACCACCATCTAATGTTAAATTATCATGCTTTTATTTTTTTGACATGCTGTTTGTTTTTTGTTTTTTTATTATTTCAATTCTATGGTACACACTTATCTAAATGTATTTTAAAGGCCCAAAGAAATGAAAACTGGCAACACAGCCCGGAAAAACGCTAAGGAAATTAGTATTACGTGTACCAGTAAAGATTAAGAAAGAAAATAGGAGATGTAGTAACAGAAAAAACAGGGCAAACTATTTTACGCTTTATAAGAAAATGAATAAAGGGGTTGAGGATGGTAGCTCTGGTAATGAGCGTCGTGGTTATTTTAGCGAAGAGCGCTTAATGACAGAGGTTCAAATCCAACTTCTTTTATTCATTTTCTTATAATGGTTAAAATAGTTTTCCCCTGTTTCTTCTCTGACTATATCTCCCATTTTCTTTCTTAAGCTTTAATGGTACACGTAATACTAATTTACTTAGCGTTTTGGGGGAATGTGTTGCCAGTTTTCCTTTCTTTGGGCCTTTAAAATACATCTATTATATATCACGTGTCATGTGATTTTCAATTATTACTTATCTACATGTGTACCCTTTGATATGCAGGCTAGGTCATTCCTCTAATAAACCTACACGCTCCTTCGAACGAGGACTGATAGGAGAGTAATCTCTTTTCAAGCTGGCAGTGCCTGCTAGTAATGAAAAAATAAGTATTAGGCAGAGAGAAAATGAAAATGAATTCACATTCAATCCATGCCATGCAGGGGAACGTCGGAGGCATCCATTTGTTTCTCACTACATTTTATTCCTTATCTCATTAATACGAGTATGTATGATGTTTTCATCTATGCTCCAGAAGAGGACTATTCAACTACTCATCAAGTCTGTTTTTGAACATATTTACTAACGTGCTTTCTACTACACGGTGATCTTAAAAGTGAAGTAATTCTCAGCTATAGTAGAGTTAGAGCGCTTATTTACTAATTTGAAACCGTTTTGGCGCGTATTGACCCTTATGTCCATCTTGAACAATAGTCTGTAATCAATATTAATCAATCCTCTTTAAGATTTTTAATATCTCGATCAACTATCCACGTAATCGTCTACTTTCAAGGGATAGTAGTGTGATAGAACGGTCTGAGGCCGCTTAAATTCAGCCGCTATCACATGGTTAGAAACATTGCTACCCACGTTCATCTTCGAGAGCAAGCAGGGCGCGTTATCGCCACCTGAGTCAATATTTAACCACGGAGGTCATTCCCCCCCCCCCACCCATTTCGCCTACATTTGTCGATCTCGCCAGATTGAGTTAGGCTTACGGGCAGATAAGGTATTTTCCCAGGCGCGACCGGAGCATTCCCCCGAGCCTCCCACTCAATTGTCCCCTACGCCAAGGAGATGGCTCCGGGTACTTATACAAGAGCATTTCCCAATGAGATCAGTTCAGATCCAGATTATCTTCGCGAGACATCACGCCGATCCGGTCTCACCTTGTGCACCCCTGGGAGCTCTCTACCTCGAGAACCACCTTATTATCCAGAAGAGGACAATATCCCTTGAGTGCCAAGGTTCGTGCCTTCGAGATGCTAAGTCAATAAGGCCCCTCCTGTTTTTCAGAAAGAGAACAACGTTAGAACAGCCATTGTTCTTTGAGCCCGTTGACAAGAAACGGTTCTGACCCTCCCCCCCCTGTTGTTCAGAAAGAGAACAACGTTAGAACCCTGATTGTTCTTTGAGCCCGTCGACAAGAGACGGTTCTCACCCCCCCCCCCTCCCCTCCTGTTGTTGAGAAAGAGAACAACGTTATAACAGCCATTGTTCTTCAAGCCCGTTCGTCAAGAAACGGTTCTCATTCCCAAGACATCACGTCAGGATAATTTGATTTCTCCTTTTTCACGTTCTTCAAGAGAACAATTGGTTTCAACGATAACCTCCATTGTTCATCTAGAACATCCCCCATTTGCTGTCACAAAGATCGCTCGTATCTCCGAGTCCGACTTCGCTCTCACTCTTCGAAGACAGTCCTTCCCCTTCGCTAAGGACAACCCCCGAAGAACCCTTCTACTGGAATTCGCCAGTGGACCGAATATTCCTTCGCATCGCCTTCCTCTGCACAACAACTTTGTAATTACGTAAGCTGAGCATTACCTTTAATTATCTAACCTTTTGTCAACACTACCCTGTGCTTTAAATGGTTTAGCGAACAATTTCCCCCCCTTAATTTTTATTTGTTTACCTTTTTAAATCTCTCCAAATCTTAATCCTCGGATTAGTCAGATATTCCCACGACCCTTTCCATTCTCCATTATGTAAACATTTTCTTTTTGTGTGTTGTTGATAGTTTAATTAATAAAACTCTATTTTATTAATGATTGCCATATTATTATCCTTGAGCTCAGTTCCACTTCTTAAGCATATTGAAGATAAATAACCTCGGTCAATCAGATTACCACGCACTCGAAATATTAGAATAATTCCCTCAACGAATAGTTATATATGGTATATCGTCGAGAGTCTATTCTACGACATATATATATATATATATATATATATATATATACTATTTAAATTTGCTATCAAGTGTGTAAGGTTTAACGCTATATCTTTGCAAACACTGGTCTCAGTCGAGTGAAGCATAGTGTTATTCGTTATAAGAATAGAGTATAGTAGTTCCCTTTTGTTTTAACGATTGCTATCCCTTTTTTTAAACTTAAGAAGCTGGAGTAGCTCAAGGAACTGTTATAATAATTTGTTTGTATTTTGGGGGGGTTATTTTAGTAATTATATATCTAGGTCGAGAAACCAATTACGAATAGGTCAGTGCCCATATTTTAGGTAGGCTAATTCTATAGAAGGCCATATTCTTATTGCAAGGAATTTAGTTGGTTGACTATTGCGCCCCCAAGTGCAAATATGACTCAGTTCGAAATCTTCAAAGCGCAAGGAGAATCCTTGGGACTTTCCGGAAGAGAATTGATTGAGTACGTTCAAGAGGAGCAACGAACGGAAAGAAAAAATTTAAGTGAAGAATTGCAAAGTGAAGTTCAACGAGAAGATCGAGAAAGAGAAATCCAACGAGAAGAAAGAGAAAAAGAAATCCAACGAGAAGAAACAGAAAGAGAAATCCAACAAGAAGAAAAAGATAGAGAGGAACGGAAAAGACAAGCTGAGCTTTACCATCAGCTTGAAATGGCTAAAGTACAGGTCGAAATACAATCAGTCAGTTCACATTCAGAAGCCCTGCCCAATCTCCCACTTAAGCTCCCCAATTTCAGGGATGGAGAGGATTTCTGAGCATTTTTACCACCCTTCGAAAAGATCCTGGAGATCAATAACGTCGATTTGGAGGCTGAAGGTGTAGTAAGATTACTTCCACTGTAAATTGCACGACATTTTCGTATCTTTACCATCTGAATGTACAATTGACTACATCACCTTAAAAGCTGAGTTATTGGCCGCTCATAATATGACTCCCAATTTCTACTGACAAGAATTTCGAGGAGTTCGTATTAAACCCGGACAGACGTTCCGTCAATTCGGATACATTCTTCAGAGGAATTTTAAATTCTGGTTAGATTCCTCAAAGGTTGATCCTAACTACGAGTCCTTAACAGACTTCGTGTTGCGGGATCAATTTTTAGCGTCTCTCCCGACGGAGAGCCGCGCGTTCGTCAAGGATCGTCAATGCCAGACCTTTAAAGAGTGTACCGAAGAAGCGGATGTCTATGCCGCAAGCCATAATTTCTACCACAAGGAGAATCGAACTTCTCACCAATCCCCCTGCCAGGAAAGAAAGAAGGATTCGCGCCCCTTCCCAGGAAAGCCGACGAAGTTTCCGGGCCCCGCAAAACCCCAAAACTTCTTTCCCCCAAACCAACAACGGGACACCAAACCTCCCGTTAAGATTTCTCCTCCGTCACTCTTCCCGAAGCGACGAATCATATGCTTCACCTGCGGTGTAGAAAACCACATGAGCTGGAATTGCCCCCAAATTCTACGCTTAAAAGTGGACCAGCCCACCAAGTTCACCAGATTAATGCCATCCCGGCTTCCCCAGTGGTGCAGACCCAAGCAGCAACTTCTCCCCCTCCGTCAGGCCACCAGGTAAATTTTATCTTTGACAAAAGTTTACCGGGAACTTTGAAATTTGAGGAGGGCAGCGTGAACGGCTGCCGTGTATCGACTCTCGTCAGGGACACAGGGTGTACGTGTTTCATCGTGTCCAACGAGCTCCTCCCCCCAGTGGACCCTAACCACGAAAAATTTGCGGTGGTACATGACTACCTTGGGCGGGCGAACCAATTCCTCGTCGTTAGATGTTACCTGCAGTGTCAGTATTATGATGGCTGGGCTGAAGTCATTTCAGCACCCATAGAGTTCTGTTCCGTACTTATATGACAGAGCCCTCAAGTAAGTTCCGACCCTGTGTCCCAGGCTGCCCTTCCTCGAGGCCGAGCTAAGAAAGAAGCACAGTAGCCCGTCCCCCTCAGAACCCCGACACCGTCCGAATTCTCGGAGATCCTTAACCAGGAACTTAGGTCGGCACAAAAGTAGTGTGAAGTACTAACACCCTTATGGGATAAGGCCCAAAACAAGGACACGGAGACTGCCCGTGGACCCAAAGACAAAAAGTACCACCGACGCGCCCATGGAGATACGTTCGTAGTACTGGACGAAACATCGGCGCTTGAAAAGAATTACCCTGCCAAGTCCCTTAATGTCATACAGACAGTGTGCATCCAACCTGATGCCGATTACCCTCTTCCTTCCCTGCCAGGCGAGTCTTTTGAACCCTCTGACCTGGATATCGACGCGCAGCTGACACCACATCAAAAGAGTCAGCTACAAGAATTATTATGTCAGTTTGACGACGTTATTTCAGAGAAGCCTGGATGCGCTATTAGTTTCGAGCATGATATTAAATTAACGACCTTAGAACCCGTCCGTTCAAAACCCTATCCCATGCCGATTCATTTACGCCAAGCTTTTAACGCCGAAGTTGATAATTTGATTAGTTTAGACATAATAGAACCTTCCACCTCTATTTATTGTTCCCCAATCGTCATGGTCAAGAAACCTGATGGCTCTTATCGGATGTGCATCGACTTCCGGAAGTTAAATTCAGTAACTGTGTTCGACGCCGAGCCCATCCCGTTGGTAGATCAAAACCTCCACCTTTTTGAAAAGGCCAAGTTCATCTCAGAACTTGATTTGTGCAAGGCGTATTATCAAATTCCCCTCCGTACGATGTGAAAGCATATATTGCCTTTGAAACTGAGAAAGGCTTAATGCAATTTAAGCGCCTTTCTTTTGGCCTCGTGACCGCTTGTATTAACTATAACCGTCTCATGAGAAGGTTGTTAGATGGAATTTCGAATGTCTCGTTTTACTTCGATAACGTCTACGTCGCTACTCGTGAATGGAGTCATCATTTAACCACCCTATTAGCTCTCTTCGAGCGACTGCGTGAAAATGACCTCACCATTAGCCCCATCAAATGCCATTTTGCCCACGAAACCATAAAATACTTGGGTTTTAAAATAGGACAAAGCCAGTTAGGTCCACAGGAGGACAAGATTTAGGCAATCACCGACATGCCCCTCCCGAATACTAAGAAGCAATTAAGATCATTCCTAGGATCAGCTTCTTACTATCGGCGATTCGTTCCGAATTTCGCTGCACTCTCGGTGCCCCTCAGCACCCGATTAAAAAAAATTGCCCCGATCGTCTACGTTGGATTGATGTCGCTGTTTCCCATTTTAATCAGCTCAAGAGTAAGCTCATTCCTGCCCCCATTTTAAAGTTGCCCAACCCGGAAAAATCCTTTGGGATTAAGACCGACGTGAGCAACGAGGGCATTGGAGGTGTACTCCTTTAATATGAGGATGACGGAACGAGTCATCCAGTTGCATATGCTAGTCGCCAGTTATTACCACGCGAAAAGAGATATGCCACTATAGAGAAGGAAGCTCTAGCAATTATATGGGTTATTGACAAGTTTAAAATGTACTTGATAGGAAAAGAATTTCAGATCGGAACTGACCACCGCCCGTTGGCCTATATTCGGAATGTACGACACTCCAACGGCCGAATTATGTGCTGGAGTCTACTCTTGCAAAAGTACCAATTTAAGATAAATTATATAAAAGGTTCCGATAACCAGGTCGCTGACGCACTCAGTAGGAATGCGTTACCAAATAGTGTAGATTAATTTGAAATTCGTTGGATTAGGATCTCCATGTATGTATATACCGTCTTGTACGACTTAAATTAGATTCTCTTGTAATATAATTAGTTAATGTATATGTCTGAATTTTGTGGCTCAATGTCTATTTTTTTCTCGTATGTATATATATATATTTGTACCCATTAAATTACGTATGAATTATTTTGTCCCATATGTACTAATTTTATATTATTTCATTGTTCCATGTCTCTTGTATGGTTAAGTTTGTATTAAAGGTTAGTTTTCCTTATAATCTGAAGTTCAACATAATCATATGTATTGAGGTGATACTAGCAAGGTGCATGAAGGTACGGTGTGTGCAAGAAAGCGAGTCCTTTACAACGGAGGTTGCCCCTTCTCTCTTTTTTTCGAAGTGACAACTTCCCTTGGAATAGAAAGGTGTGATAGAACGCTTAAATTCAGCCGCTATCACATGGTTAGAAACATTGCCCCCCACGTGCATCTTCGAGAGCAAGCAGGCCACGTTATCGCCACCTGAGTTAATATTTAACCAAGGAACTCATTCCCGCCCCCCGTTTCGCCTCCATTCGTCGATCTCGCCAGATTGAGTTAGGCTTATGGGCAGATAAGGTATTTTCCCAGGCGCGACCGGAGCATTCCCCCGAGCCTCCCACTCAATTGTCCCCTACGCCAAGAAGATGGCTCCGGGTACTTATACAAGAGCATTTCCCAATGAGATCAGATCAGATCCAGATTATCTTCGCGAGACATCACGCCGATCCGGTCTCACCTTATGCACCCCTGGGAGCTCTCTAACTCGAGAACCACCTTATTATCCAGAAGAGGACAATATCGCTTGAGTGCCAAGGTTCGTGCCTTCAAGACGCCAAGTCAATAAGGCCTCCCGCCTGTTGTTCAGAAAAAAAACAACGTTAAAACAGCCATTGTTCTTTGAGCCCGTTGACAAGAAACGGTTCTGACCCTCCCCTCCTGTTGTTCAGAAAGAGAACAACGTTAGAACCCTGATTGTTCTTTGAGCCCGTCGACAAGAGACGGTTCTCACCCCCCCCCTCCCCTCCTGTTGTTGAGAAAGAGAACAACGTTATAACAGCCATTGTTCTTCAAGCCCGTTCGTCAAGAAACGGTTCTCATTCCCAAGACATCACGTCAGGATAATTTGATTTCTCCTTTTTCACGTTCTTCAAGAGAACAATTGGTTTCAACGATAACCTCCATTGTTCATCTAGAACATCCCCCATTTGCTGTCACAAAGATCGCTCGTATCTCCGAGTCCGACTTCGCTCTCACTCTTCGAAGACAGTCCTTCCCCTTCGCTAAGGACAACCCCCGAAGAACCCTTCTACTGGAACTCGCCAGTGGACCGAATATTCCTTCGCATCGCCTTCCTCTTCACAACAACTTTGTAATTACGTAAGCTGAGCATTACCTTTAATTATCTAACCTTTTGTCAACACTACCCTGTGCTTTAAATGGTTTAGCGAACAATTTCCCCCCCTTAATTTTTATTTGTTTACCTTTTTAAATCTCTCCAAATCTTAATCCTCGGATTAGTCAGATATTCCCACGACCCTTTCCATTCTCCGTTATGTAAACATTTTCTTTTTGTGTGTTGTTGATAGTTTAATTAATAAAACTCTATTTTATTAATGATTGCCATATTATTATCCTTGAGCTCATTTCCACTTCTTAAGCATATTGAAGATAAAAAAACCTCGGTCAATCAGATTACCACGCACTCGAAATATTAGAATGATTCCCTCAACGAATAGT
Source organism: Ceratothoa steindachneri (assembly GCA_963969495.1). Taxonomy (NCBI): domain Eukaryota; kingdom Metazoa; phylum Arthropoda; class Malacostraca; order Isopoda; family Cymothoidae; genus Ceratothoa; species Ceratothoa steindachneri. Next base: position 149,639,190 of record OZ018318.1, read on the forward strand.
TATATATGGTATATCGTCGAGAGTCTATTTTACGACAAGTAGATTTAATGAGCTGAGTCTCTCTTCGTAAGGTTTGTTTTGAAATCTAGGAACTAGTTTAGTAGGCCTCCGTTGCACTATTTCAACCCCGCTCTATCCTTGTTTATGGACGGAGCACAAAATTGAACCGCTTATTCGAGGTGTGGGCGCACGAGCGCTTTGTATAGGGGCAGGATTATATCTTCCGATTTGAAACTGAAATGCCGAGTGATATATCCTAGCATTTGGTTTGCTTTCAATAATGATTTAAACTACTTTGATGAATTGGTGTTTTTTTATTTTAACTACTTCAATAATGAAGTAAACTGCTTGGCGGAATAATTGTTTGGGATATTTTAGTCATTTTAATAATCATGTAAAATACTTTAATAAATAATATTTTTAAGTATATTAAGAACGCCTTCAATAATGATGTATACTACTTTCCTGAGTAAATATTTTACGCATGTTAACTGATTTATGCATATTAAAAATTATTTTAATAATAAAAATACTTTGCTGAATAAATTTTTTAGGTATATCAAAAATGATTTCAATATTAAAATTATTTTAGCTTACATATTTTAAAAAAACAACCTTAATTTTTTGACAACTTGATATTATCTCAGTGAAATTCGCTAAATTTCTAATAAGAATCTTGGTGATATAATTAATAATTTATTAATATAAAAAAATGTTTAAACCAGAATTAATCGAAACTTAATTAAAAAACTTTCGATAGCAATTTGAATATGTTCTTTATCAATGCCCTGAACAGATTTGAAGAGAGTCATTTTCTCGCGACATTTGTTAATTAAAAATCGATTTTTTAAACTATTAAAATTTACTTGTTTTAACATAAAACTTAACCATTCATCAAATCGTCGAATCTATTTTTCACAAATATTTCACTGTAAAACGGTGTAGCGTTTCTCTGCGAAAAGAACCTCAAGCAGTTCTTCGCTCACGTGAGTTGCTGAAAGCATGAACCACAGCGTTCAAGCCCGTAATAAGAACTAGTAGCGTGGTATGTGATTCGGATCTTGGAATTATCAATTACTTTTTTTCGATTTTTACGAGAGAACATAACGGTGAAATAACTACACCAAGCGTGAGATGTGGGTGAGCTGAAGAAGTAGAGGAAGTTAGGATGCGCGAGAATGTGGTAATAAGACAGCTGGGACAGTTAAAATGGTACAAATTGCCTAATCCTAAATGTTTTTTAGCAAAACTAACCTGAGAGGTAAGTAAACAATGTGTTACGAGAGAGTTGCGGGCTTTAGATAGACTAGCGGATGGCTGATGTCACTCCAATCCATAAAAGGTAGGACCAAAGCTTTGCTGGTAGCTTACTGGCCCATAGGCCTGATTTGAGCAGTGAAAATACTGTTAGAGGGGCTAAGTGCAGATACGATCGCGGAGTTTTTGTTTTACGTGATGTATCAGGGCTTCCCATTATGAATTCCGTAGGAAATAATTGTGTGTAACTAATTTATAGCTATTTTCCATGACATGGTAGAAAAGTACCACCGTTAGTGGCAGTGATGATAATTTATCTGGAATTCAATAAAGCGTTCAATAAAGGAGCATACCAGAAGTTTTCAACTAAGGCCTGAACGAGAGCTATTAAGGAAAAGATTGGGGAATGGATTGAGAACTGGTTGGTTTGGAGGTGACCAAGTGTTTTGATCAATAGCCTGGCCACCTCCCTCAGGGTTTCTGATATCCTTCAGGAATATGACCAATGCAGACGATCAATTACACAGGCTTGCGTTTGAAAAAAAATATTATGTTCCTCAGGATTTCTTGGTGGTTTCTTAATGAAACAAACCTCCTGAGCTCATGAATGAATGTATTTTTGTTCAATCAGGTCAGCTTTTCTCACTACAGCATACACCATTTTCATTGAGATTACCTCATTTTTCCTGAAAAATCATTTCAAAAACCTTTCTCTATCTAATAATGCATTATTATTATTATATCATAGAAACAGGAATAAACGGATGTAAACTATAATCCTTTTAATAAAACTAAATATTAAAGAATGCAACATAATAAAGAAAATAATTTTAATTTTAAAGAAAAGACGCCCTTGACTATTTTCGTTTGTGCCTCTCATCACTCTTCAAACACCAACAGTAGTCAGCAAGCATGTTTACGTACCATTTACCCTGGTTCCTGGATTCCATTGTTTTTATATCCTGGTGGAATCTTTCTCCCTGTTCTTCACTGCAATCCCCGCGGTTTTCGGGAAAATAATCCAGATGGGACTGGAAAAAGTGTTTCTTTATAGACATTCGAGCTCCCAAATGTTTGAGACTTGTTAGGAGCTGATTGACCAGGGCGACATATCCTGGGCTTCTTTTATTGCCTAGAAAGTTGTTAACTAGATTTTTGAAAGCTTTCTAGGTATTTTTTTCTATGTCCGTCATTGATGCCTCAAACTGCTGATCTCTCATCAAGTTCTTGATCTGAGGTCCATCAAAAATTCCCGCATTGAGCTTAGCATCACTGATTTGTGGAAATTTTTGAAGAAGAAATTTAAAAGCTTGACCTTCTTAATTAAGGGTTTTTTTCATGATCTTTCATTATGCCAAGCTTTATATGCAGTGGAGAAAGTAGTATTTTGTGAGGAGGCCAAACCTTCCTCTCATAGTGCATACTATCTGTACGACTGTCCTATAAACATAGGAAACAAGGATGTTTCGTGTAGCCTGTTTGCATCCCAAATATAAGAGACACTACCTGAAAAGAAATTTAGCAGGGTATGTAAATTCAAAGTGTAATATTTCTTAAATAATAAGAATATGATTATGTACTGAAAAATTCTGTATGTCGATGCATTAAATCATTTTATTGGAACTAATTGGATATATGTACATCTTACTTTGAGTTTATTGAGTTATGTTGTATATCTTCTCAGTTAGGATAAGTTCCCATTAACCCAGAAGGATGTATTAACCTATAGGGACACGCTTTAACAAAAAGATATAACTCGAAAATGACTCATGATTTCCAGATTTGCATTTTTGTAAAATGTAAGTTGACCAAAAGGTGGATACAAGTCTAAACACTTAAAAATGAAAATGTCAATATCAAAGAGCTTAGAAAAGCAAAGTGTAAAATTATCTTACCCTTTAAGTCACCACATATCCTCCAATTGTGGGAAGAGTAATTTATTGCATCCAGCATTTTTTTAATATTTTCATAATTTTCAGTAAGTTGGAATGAATGTGTCATAATCTTGATCCACTTCTTCTTATTTATATCTGCGGAAAATATAATTGCATATTACATATAGGAGGCAATGGACTTCACCGAAGGAGATATAAAGAAAAAGATCGCTGACCTAAAGACGAATAAGTCCCCTGGACCGGATGGGTTTCTACCCAAGGTGTTGAAGGAAGTGTGCGATGAAGTATCACGACATCTGTGCGCTATCTTTAACATGTCAATACGGACCGGATGCGTTCTTAGAGAGTGGCGCAAGGCGGAGGTGACTCCGATCTTCAAGAAAGGAGACTCCAGCCATCCGTCAAACTACCGACCTATCAGTCTGACTTCGATAGTGGGTAAACTCATGGAAAGCATCATGGTGGACCAAATGACGTTGTATTTAGAGTCAAACCTGCTACTGAGGAGTTCCCAGCACGGCTTCCGAAGGCAACGGTCATGCCTGACGAACCTTGTGGAATTCTTCCACTTCATGTTCAGTGAGCACGATCGGGACAAGGGGGTGGATGTGGTGTACTTAGACTTTCAGAAAGCCTTTGATAAGGTACCACACCGCCGCCTTCTCCGGAAAGGGCGAGCGCTGGGCATAGATGGAAAAGTAGCCGGCTGGATCGAGAACTGGCTAAGTGGCAGACTGCAACGGGTGGTAGTAAATGGACAGGCATCTAAGTGGGTGCCCGTTACTAGCAGGGTGCCTCAAGGTTCTGTCCTGGGACCAATACTATTCATCATCTACGCCAACGACATGGACGGTGACATGGTTGCCAAGATTTCTAAATTTGCCGACGATACCAAGCTTGGTATGAACGTTGCAAAGAATGGAAATACTGCCCGCCTGCAGGAAGAACTTGGAAAGATTGGGGAGTGGTCGGACACTTGGCAAATGCCTTTTGACGTGGGGAAATGCAAAGTAATGCATTTCGGCCACAGAAACCACCAATCTCAGTATATCCTTAAGGGCACTGCTCTTAAATCGAGTGACACTGAGAAGGACTTGGGTGTAACTATCACTAGCGACCTCAAGTTCTCGAAACAGTGCATCGAGGCAGAGAAGAAATTCCTAAGGATGTTAGGCTACATAAAGCGCAGTTTGGATACCTTAACAAGGAGATAGGACTTTGTCTGTACAACTCCCTCGTTCGGTTGCACCTGGAGTATGCCGTTGAATTTTGGAGTCCTTCGTTTCGAAAGGACATCGCAAGGTTGGAACGCGTACAAGCTAGGGCAACCAAACTGATTCCCTCTATCCGACATAAAAGTTATGAGGATAGACTAAGGGAATTAGATCTGTTCTCGCTGGAAACCCGTAGACTGCGTGGTCAGCTCATTGAAGTTTTCAAAATACTTCGAGGGTTCGACAATGTTGACTACTTGGATATTTTCACACTGAGTGAGAACAGAACGCGCAATCACGGCTTTAAACTTGAACTGAAGCGTTACAACCGCAATCTGTGTGGAAATTTTTTCACTTACAGTATCTGCGGTAAGTGGAACGCACTTCCAGTGGAAGTTGTCAACAGTGAATCAGTTGACCAGTTCCAGTCAAGACTAGACAAAGTCTTGAAAAGTGGCCGTTTAGGGACGCAAAACAATTGAGCAGCTATGTGCCCGCTCGATTGGTAGTCCAAAGGTACCCTCTTTGAATGGACCGTAAGGTCTCCTAGGGTACTTACTTTCCTTGTAGATCCTTGTAACTGTTTAGTAAAAGATATGTTCATGCTGAAGTGAATTATGTAAGTATTTAATTTTATGCTAAGTCTATGCATAATAATGACATTTTCAGGAACCAGTATAATAAAGAAAGCTTAAATACTTGATACAATGCTTACTTTTAAGATTTTTTATGCAAAATTAGCAGTCCGTAGTGTGGTACTTGCCCTCTGTCCACTCCATGGGAACACCAAAAGAGAGGGACTTCTGTTCGCCCTGACTCCAGCGTCTTAAACTTACGTAGCATCCCTTGCAGCAGATATGTCGTGCAAAGCTTTTATCTTGATCTCGTAGCCTTACTCCAACATATGCATGATACAAAGATTTAATTACAGGAGAGATTGTACAGTGCTGCTGGGAAAAAGTCACTTTGCCGCAAACAGCAAAATCTGTCGGAGCTATTTTACATTTGCTGTTCATTTATAACGCAACCACTATTATTATTATTCTTCTTCTTATTATTATAATGCTAAGCAATTTCTTACCTGCAAAAATATAAAATTATTAACATAATTACTTGAAATGTACACAAATTTTACTGCAAATACAGTAGTGCAAAAACTATTGAAATTGTTATGTAATATAGGACATGTATTTACTATAAAATTATTATCATTCCCTGTATCGCAAAAACTGAACCTGATAGAGAAAAACGGATGCCAGATTCAGATTTAGGAGGTCAATTTTATGAAGAAACAATACAGACAACCTAAGGTACATTTTTGACGCAGACCAGTGTTATTTAACTAAATAATCAAGTTTTCAGGCCACAATAATTAGGTAAGAATAAAGTGTCAGAATTAAGCGTCAGAATGTTGAAGACTGACCTACCCCGGATAGGAAAATACGTGATCCGTGCCAGATGCCTATCAACTAAGAAAAATGTAGTATAATTCCTATTTGATATGTAAACCCTAGTCTGACTTCTATCTACACTTTCAGGGTCTAAGGGTCATGGGATTGAGTAAGAAGTATGCTGATTAGCAGCCCCTTGAAGTTTACAAATAATACGTTGATGCAGAGAAAATGGCTCAACCAATGTTAAGTTACATTAAAAGGAATTTTCTGTTTCAAAACAAGGAAATTGTATTATCATTCTAGAACTCGATGGTGCTACTTCATTTGTTTTACGTGGTTTAGCTTTGGTCCTCTAACCTTTAAAATAGCATTGCACGACTGGAACAGGTGAAAGACTGCCAAGAAACTGATCCCATCAATTACATTTTGAGACTATTAGAAGAGACTGCAAGAGCTCGGTCTATTCTGATTAGAGTTTCAGAGACTATATGGACAGCTGATAAAGATGTTCATAATGCTTCTAGGTTTTGAGAATGTTAATTGATATGATTTATTTATACTTATCCAGAATATAACTAGGAAATACATTTGGAAGCTTGAACTTCTATGTTTTAAGATTACTTTGGATTGCAACTAGTTCACCTATTGTAGACGAGACATGGAACGAGCTATCTGCAGAGGTTACAGCGTTGATAAATTTAAGAATATAATTAGTAGAATATTTTTAGTACGAAATAAGTTATATATGCCTAGTAGGGTGGTCCAAGACACTGAAAAATATATTTCTTTCTCTCCACAGGGTAATTTTATTACACTTCGTCTCCTTATCTCATCATTTAGGGGTCGCCCCACTTTTCACTTTTTCTTCATCAAGTTGGTCTTTGAAGGTGTCGAGATGGCCATTTGGTGTTCGTGAATGAGGCGGAAGATGAATTGCTTCTGATCCTCATCCTGCGTCAGCATCGGGAATCAACAGGCTTCCCGAGAAGTTAACACTCGGTCGAACGAGTACTGATTGCCACAACCTGAAAATAAGAAGAAAAAAGAAAGGATTAAAAGTGGGGCAACATTAAAATATCATTGTATTGTGATTAAATTCTGCACAAAGAGATAGGAATGCAACACATAAAAGCAGTGGTGTGCAAAAGGATGAGTGCACTTTGAAATTTTGCCCCTGATATTTTAACCATCCTAATGCATAGATTAATATTTTCCCCAAGTATGGATTAACTGGCCAAATTCATGGCTGCCTTTTTGTTGAGCACCTTCAGGTATCTTTCCCTCATTTTATGCCTAGAAAGAGGGGTCAGAAAATCCATCATCTGCACTTTTCACCAGCTGTATGTTAAGCTTCCCGTAAATATTATCGCCTCGTTACGGATAGCAATGTATTTTTAAATAATCCTATTACTTGCTTCTTTACACCTACCTTCTCTTTACCCCAAATTCCTCGTCGCCTCGCAATTTCATCTTTCATTTGCGAATAAACCAATTAATCTTTGTTAATAGCATTTATCTTCCAACTTATGTCCTCGCAAATGAGGCCCAAAATTGCATTCATCATGAATACTTCCGAGTCCGATTTCGCGCAGCTCGTTTGTAAAGGCTGACATATCCGCCTTGGCTCTCTTCCCTAAGGATTTACAATCTCTCTTCGTACGATATTTCCTTTATCTCTTTACTCTATTCACTTTTCATTCGAAGCTTTACTACGTTGGCATCTTTATAAGCGAGTAGTGATGTTTCGCATTACTTTGCGAATAATCGCATTGTAAAACTATTAACTAAATCAACCACTTAGACGGTAATGAAAGATCTCTCGTTTAATTCTTGAAATTTATTTAGGAGCAGAAGCGAGAGTTGGGTTGGGAGGCTGCCATAACAGCGAGGCTCATAATTACATCTCCACTCTCATATACTACCAATGCATATCATTAGCGCAGGCTAGAGCGAGAAAAAGAGAGAGGGAAAGGGAGAGAGTAGAGAAAGAGAGAAAGTTAGAAATAGTGATTAAGTAATTTAGCTAAAGTAGGTCATTTTACGCTACTTTAAAATCAAGGGATGGAACTAGACAACTCCACAGGTAAACAGGAGCGCTCTATGAGCATGTTGTTTGGGGGAGACAAATTTGAAAGAGAATTTCTAAAGTTGATTTGAACATTGGGTTCGAGTTATATATATGAGAAAATACCCTCTATCTATAAATTAATGCTTTGATATATATATATATATGCAGATACACCCACAAAGAAAAGGTCAAAAACAAATCCGAGTGCTTTCGTCTTTATTCTAAAAGAGCTTTTCAAGGAATGAACAGGAGGCTGGACATACATTGCCTTAAATAGTGGAAGGGAAGATTAGACTACCCACCTCTGAACCCTAATTAGGGGGTAAAAAATCCAGAAATTTTATTATGTAGTGATAATGGGGTCTAGCATGAACAAACCAGGGCTAAGGTTGAAATTTAGGAACGCGTCGATGGAGATACATTCTAATATATTTCTCGAAATATACTTACTGCATTTTATGACTAGTTTGGCACTGTTTTATTTAATGCTATGGTTAAGGTTGTACTAATGTATAAAACGCGCAGATTGTTCACTATGATTACGTACATTGGCTTGATGTTGCTCAACCTGGACATCTAATTCTTTCCCGGTTTGTCCATATTAACATTCTTGGTAGCTGTTGCAGCCAATCGAATATACAATGTCAGGTCGGGAAGGGGGTGAATTTTTGACAAGGATGAGATAAATTGTAGTCTCATACTTAAAAATAACATTTATGTTCAGACGCCTAATAAACGAGGTAATTTAATGAAGATATGGTTATAGGGTAAAATTAATAAGTTTTTAACCTGAAATTTAGGGATATTAACATTAGTTTAATAATAGGAACGCTTGGCGAACTTATAATATTTTTAGAGAAAGTACAGAGGATAGCAAAAGTTTATCCCTATTTTCTATATTCTATCGACTTCTTTGTTTATATATTCTGGTGAGACAATTCTAAGGGCACGCAAAAACATAGAGGAGAAAACACTTTTGTTTGATGTTATTATGGTGGTTAGAATACAAGTGTATATAAGAGTCTACGGCTGTGGGTTTTCTATATATTTCATATTTGAAACAATGGTTTGTTCTATGAATTACAATATCTAGGAAGGGAAGTGTGCGATCTTTTTCAACTTCTAAAGTAAATTTAATCGAGGTCACTAAGGTGTTAATTTTAGTGACAAATTTATTAATATTTAAATTAATAGGCCAAAGGCAAAGTATGTCATCAACATATGTCATCCAAGCTATAGGAGTTTCATTAATTTAGGGAAGTATTCTAGATTCGAAGAATTCCAAGTATAGGTTGGCGAGTACAGGGGAAAAACAATTCGCCATTGCCATTCAAAAGATTTGGCTATAAAATTTTCATTTAAAGATAAATTTTCAATTGTCGATGCAAAGAGCAATGAGTTTAATAAGAGGAAACAAACATCGAAACTAACCAGACTAAAATTACTAGGGTGGGGGAGCTCATTAAGTATACTAATGAGGTGCATATTATTGATAATATGTGAATTGGAAATAGTCCCAACCAGAGGGCTCAGTAGAGAGGCAAACCATTTTGATAGGGTATAGGAAACACACCCAACTGAGCTAATGATGGGGCGCATTGGGTTATCAGGTTTATGGGTTTTAATAACACCATAAAGGTAGGGAAGGGAAGCATTTGAAGATTTGAATTTGCTAATGAGATCAGGGGATCCTTTAAGTAGACAGCGAATAGTTAAGTGAAATTCTTTGTTTACTTAGTCATTAGGATTCCTTGTAAGGGTCTCACAGGTGGAGGTATCAGGAAGTAAGATATTCATTATATCTTTACTTAGGAATTTGTCAATTAGTACAACGGAGGCAGATTTATCGGCCTTACAAACACGAATGTTCTTATTATTACTAAGGAAACCTATCGCTTTTTGAAACCCAACAGGATAATTATTGTTCACATGGCTTAAGTAATTAAAAATATAACCTTTAACAATGGAAATTTTATTATAAGACACGTCACTAAAATTTCTAACTAGACAAATGCGTTGGCAATTTTTACACCATTCGGGGGAGACGGGAGAGACAATTTTAACCCCAAACCTAATGCATTGTACGTATCAGTATCAAACTCTTGAGTCGAAAGGTTAATAACATAGTTAGGAGAGATATTTTTTGTCCATTTACTGTTTGCAATTAGACTTTGTAACTTGGCGGTGTGTCTATTTTTTTCATTTAGGCAGCTTATCCTTTACTTGTAAAGAATTTTAATATCCCTAAGTTTCAGTCCAAAAACTTATAAATTTTACCCTATAACCATATTTTCATAAAATTACCTCGTTTACTTAAGCCTTTGAACCTAAATGTTATTTTTATGTACCAGACTACAATTTATCGCATCCTTGTCAAAAATGTTATTTGGACAAACCGGGAAAGAACTAGATGTCCAGGTTAAGCAACATCAAGCCAATGTACATGATCACAGTGAATAATCTGCCCTTTTTCTACATATGTACAATCTAAACCATAGCATTAACTGGAACAATGCTAAACTAGTCATAAAATGCAGTAATTCTATTTCTAGAAATATATTAGAATGTATCTCCATCAACGCGTTCCCAAATTTTAACCTTAGCCCTGGTTTGTTCATGCTAGACCCCATTATCACTATATATGTATATAAAATCTCAAATAAAGTTGTTTCTGGATTTTTTACCCCCTAATTAGGGTTCAGAGGTGGGTAGTCTAATCTTCCCTTCCACTATTTAAGGCAATGTATGTCCAGCCTCCTGTTCATGACTGCGCTTAGCTTCAAGAGCTTTCAATACTCGCCTGAAGAGAGTAAAAGTCCTGCTTCATCCTTTCGTCTGCATTTCTGCTAGAAATAGTAGGTGAAGAAATTTACGCGCTTCTCAAGACCGCTGACGACCAACGTCCCTGGCCCCTTGAAGAAGCAGCGGAGGCGCGCGCGCGCGCGCGTGTCTACCGGGGAAGCCCCCACCGAACCCCACCTTTGGACCTGCGCTTTGTTCCTCCACCAGCAGCACATCTCGAGTCCTGATAACTTCTCTGCCACTTAAGACCTGTAGAGACCACCGGTACCTGACGTGTCCGAACCCCGGAAGGAAGCCCTACAGGGGGCGCGAAGAAGGGGGCCCCATTAGGGGGCGGAGTGGTCAGTACCGGCAGGTGGGTCCTTATAGACAATTTATTATAGGTAGGGCAGAGAAGGTGGTCCGAGCTTATAATAGGGACACATCTAGTAGGAGCCTGGTTGACCCCAGGTGAAGACTCCCCCTAGCGGGCCGTCATGGACGACCCCAGGGGACAAAGAAGAATCCCCCTCTGGGTCAAAGAGAGATGCCCGAAGCCTACGAGGGAAGCGGTTTTTTCAACCATCTTTAGCTCGATCGGAGTTGCTCTATGCCGTCTGGTCGACCAAACGTACGGCTACTTGGCGATCTGTGATACGGACCTGGACGTAGATAAACTCCTCAGCGAAGATGCTCGAGCAAAACTCAACGGACTTGGTTTGGCCCCGAAAATCCCCCCCCACGTCTCTGCTCAGAGATCCATAATTTGCCGACGCCTAGACCCATGGGTTGGATCCCATACTATCGAGGAGATAAGAGACGAGATCGAGGCAGGCCAAACTTGGGCGAAGGTCGAAGAGATATATAAATTCAAGAACCGTGAAGGGGGTGACTATTCCCATCTTTTTAAGGCCACTTTTCAGACCACTGAGATGGCCGCTAAAGCTGCTGAATCCGGTCTTGTCCTATTTTACACCAAGATCTCCCCATCATGTATAGAAAGAGAAACATTCGTATCGGTCCAGGTGTGTTTCTCTTGCTATGCCCTAGAACAACATGCCACCAAAGACTGCACCTTCCGAGGGAAGGTTTGTAGCGAATGTGCCGGAGACGGGCACACCTGGCGTGAGTGCACCAGCGGGTCTACCAAAAAGTGCCTTAATTGCAGCGGCCCACACCGTACCCTCTCAATGTCGTGTCCAATGAAGAAGACATTAGTCACAGACAAAAAGAAGAACATGCAGGAGGAAAAACACCGCAGGGCAACGACCTCCTACGCTCAGGCAGCCCAGACCCAGGAAAAAGAAAAGACCCTTCTACAACTTGACCCTTCTATGAACTTAGACCTAGTGATGTGCGTCATACACGCTCATTTTGTGAATATTGCTCAGCCGGGAAGTTACGCTACTGAGTTGAATCGTATGCTAACTCAGAACGGAATGAAACCTATGTGGTTTCCGGATAATCCCCCCTCAACCGAGCTGTACCAGACTCAGACGGGAATCAGACCAACCGCTGAGGCAAGGAGACGCTCCAAATCCCGAGATCCCAGACTTAATAAGCCAACTTCGTCGGACTCCCCCACGATCATGGAAACCGAACAACCCACTCAAGAGATCGCTGATACCCAGAGGACGACTCAAAGAAATAGGAGCCCCAAGAAAACCAAGCAGACCTCCCTAGTATACAAGTCGACTGACATCAACCTTCGTGTTTACGCATCCCCATCTGCCCCCCTCCCAAGAACGGCTAAGGTCAAAGATATTGTTGACGGAATGATCAAAGGAAAATTTAAATGGGACTACGACTTTGATATTAGCGAAGAAGAAATGATTTCGGCTCTCAAACAAGGCAGAATTGAGATATGTGGTGAGTCATGTCTCAATCTTTCCCATGACCAATTTAAAAAAAAGAGATCTGCTCGAGTGAGGTCGCCCGCACAGGCGGAGCCAGCGAAAGTATCTAACCTTCACGGGGAATAATATGGAAAGTACGATCAGATATATTAACAAACTTAAGATCTTCTCCCTTAACGTTAATGGCTGGACGGGTAAGAAATACGTATACAGCAATATAATCCGTGAGGTAGACCCTGACATCGTCCTCATCTCTGAGCACGGACTTAACCCAGAAACAGACCCAATCAAATTATACAACTTTACCACCATCACGGCTAATCACTCTAATGAGAGATACGATGGCGTCGCCCTTGCAGTCCGTAAGGGCATCAAGTTTAAAGAAATTAGTAATCTAGAAGAGTCGTACTTAGCGGTTAAAATTTGCACGCTAGTCGATGATTTGATTGTTGCTGTTGGGTACCAGCCACCAAGGAGATCGTACTTGCCCATTCCCAACTTCCTCCGCCTCTTCAGAAGAAATAGCTCCGTAATACTCATCGGTGACCTGAACGCTCGTTGCAGGGACGCAGGTTACACCACCGGCTTCAATGGGGCGGGCAACTCCTTGAGACTATTAATAGAACGCGGCGTGGTGAACAGAGCGGGTCCAGACTTCGCCACCTACTTGACGAGGAGGTCGTCAACTACTCCCGACATAGTGCTGACGAACGACGGATTCGCGTTAAACCATTTTACCGTCCCTGGCCCTTATTCTCCCTCTGACCACCTCAGCATGATTACCACCGTCTCGATCTCCCCTATCCAGGTCAAGATCCCCTCCCGTAGATGTCTACCCAAAGCTGACTGGCTCGGGTACAAGAGAGTCCTCCAAGACTTTCGCATAGAACACCTGGACGGATCTACCCTCGAGGACTTAGATCAACACCTCGAGGACCTCACCACCAAGATCACGGAAGCTGATAGATTAGCTATCCCGAGGGTCGAGTATAAAACTCTCCCTGCTCCACGTTGGAATTTCCAGATTACAGCAAGGAAGGACCGACTGGAGGAACTTATTGCGGAGATAAATGAAAGTGGTAACACGGCGGCGCGATACCGTGAATTTCGGGATCTGCGCATGGAGATTAGACATTTCATCCGTGAAGAGTCCAAGACAATCTGGGATGGTATGATCGACAAGATGGACCTGGAAACCAACCCCAGAAAATTTTGGTCAGAAATTAAGAGACTGAGTGGCACTCAGCAGACCAAATCCAGTATAACCATCGCAGCTGAGGGGAGAACCATCACCGAGGACCGAGAAATTGAATCCCTCTTCAGAGAACACTGGATGAGGAAGTTCAATATAACCGAGGAGGAGAATGAAGACTTCGATGAGGAGTACGAGGAAGAAATTCTGACGAACCTGGAGGAACGAGGACCATCTACAACACCGTACCACTTCGTCGATCACACCCGACGAGCGGAAAACGAGGGTGAACCGTTCTCCCACGAGGAGTTCGAGTCGGCCCTAAAAAGTTTCAAGCAGAGGGCCCCTGGCATATCTGGCATTACTAAGGCGCATTTAGTGAACGCCCCACCCAACATCAACGAAGCCCTGCTCAGTCTTTTCAATGCCTGTCTGAACGTTGGCTACTTTCCGGATTCACTAAAGAGAGCCAGAATGGTCTTTATCTTGAAACCGGGGAAGCCAAAGAAAGAAGTCAAGAGTTACAGACCCATCTCCCTACTAGAGTTCATCGGGAAATTATTGGAGAAGCTTATCAACAATAGGCTGAGGAACCTCTTAGAGACTGAGGGCGCGTACAATAGCCAACAACATGGCTTCCGTAGCCATCTCGGTACAGAGACTGCCCTCGCTCTCATGACTGAGTACATCGCGAACGCGAAGGCCCAAAATAAGAGGGTGGACGTCGTGCTCAGAGACGTGGCCTCCGCTTTTGACAAGGTTTGGGTGCCTGGGCTAAAGTTCAAACTGTGTAACCTCGAGATGGAGTCAAATTTCACCAGGATCCTCTGTGACTACTTAGAGGACAGAGAGGCATCCATCAAAATTAACAACTACGAGGGACAACCTTTTTCGCTAAACACAGGAGTGCCTCAAGGGGGGTGCCTGTCCCCGACGCTCTACACCATCTATACGAGCGACCTCCCTCTTCCTACTCAGGATTATGCCGTGTATGTGCAATTAGCCGATGATATTACACAGATAATCACAAGCGATTATCAGGCCCCTATAGACGTCGCGAATAGGTCGGCTGGGGAAATAAGTAACCTCAACCTCTACGAAAAGAGGAACAAAATTCGTACTAACATGGATAAATTTAACATCCTCCCGATCGGACGTGTCACTACGGCAGACATCATAGCCGATGGTGAATTCTATCCCTACACGCGAGAGGCCCGTGTTCTGGGGCTACAGATAACCTCTAATGGGTACAACAACCACATCAAGGAGAAAGTCTCACAAGCCAAGGCCAGACTTGGCCAACTCTACAGATTCAGGAGACTCTCTTTCCGCAATAAGAGGAAGCTATATTTGGCCTTGGTAAGACCGATCTTACTGTACCCAGCTGTTCCCTTGCACTTAGCGAGTAAGACACAAATTCGTTCGGCACAGTCGGTGCAAAATCAAGCACTGAGGTTCATTCTGGATTTCACCCTCCTAGATATGGTCCCTTCGACAAGGCTGCACGAACTAACAGATATTGACCCCCTGAACGTGACATTGCACACAAGAGCTATGAAGATATGGAGAAGCATGCACACCTATCTACCAGCAAGAGTCATGCATGACTTGATTATTCCTGAAGATGACTACCCGGAAAGACGCTTCAAACTGGGATTCGCCAGCAGCCAACAGCGGTTGCGCGAAAACCTGATACCAATTTATAAATAACTATTTCTCACCGGAAAGACAACTAAAATAATCTACCTAATGATTGGATGATTAAACGAAAATTAAAAAGATAAAAAGATCCGTAGTGGACAAAAAAAAAAAAAAAAAAAAAAAAAAAAAAAGATCCGTAGTGGACAAATTGTCAACAAGGCACAAAAACTCTCAGTTAAGGACAATCTGTACAGAGTAAATTAAGCTATCGTTGAGTAACGAAAGCTCTCGCCTCAAAAAAGCAAGAGCACGAAAACAAAGGCTCGAATGCTTGATAAAAACTACTAATGAAGCATCGTACAGGCACATGGAAAGCCATAGCCAGACGTACTGGCACATCATTCTTCTACTAAAATAACACTTTTTCTATCTTTACCTCTCTTACTATCACACCCCATTTTCTATCTTTTAAGATCCTTGAATCCTTGAATCCTCCTGTTCATTCCTTGAAAAGCTCTTTAAGAATAAAGACGAAAGCGCTCGGAATCGTTTTTCACTTTTCTTTTTGGGTGTATCTGCATAACTTTGACTCAGGTGCACTTTTTGAGATATATATATATATATATTAAAAAGAGTGATGAAGTTTCAGATCGAAACGTCAGTAATAAAGAAATAAAGAACCCTGTACCATTTATGGTTTCTTTTATCCTCCCTCTCTCTCTCTCCCCCTCTCTCTCTCTCTCTCTCTCTCTCTCTCTCCCCCCCCTCTCTCTCTCTCTCTCTCTCTCTCTCTCTCTCTCTCTCTCTCTCTCTCTCTATATATATATATATATATATATATATATATATATATATATATATATATATATTTATATATATATATATATATATATATATATATATATATATATATATATATATATATATAAGGGTTCCAATGTTCCTTCAGTCACGGAAACAATATTTTATTAATGGATGTCTTTCACTACTTGAAACCCTACAGCTTCCGAGAAAACTTATAATTCTATGAATTTGGTTGGGGAAAACTAACGAAAAGTAATATGATATAAACTACATGAAATCTTATAATTAGTTAAAAATCTAAACTAAGTAATAAAATTAATAGTAAATTTCAACTTGCATCTATTTAGGATGATTGCTGCTGCTTGTTAATTGTTCCCTGCGTCGTTTCCTCATTGGGAGGCTGCTGCTTTTTCCCCTCGAGAAAACTCTCTTTTTGTTCACTCTCAAAAATCTCCTGTGTAACTGTTTATGGAAAAGCTGAATCAAGTTTCTTAATATAATAAATAGACCTCTGTCCTTTCATATACTATACAGTAACTGAGGAAGATGAGAGGCTTACCTAAATTTAAGGAACCTTTAACTTTCTTCCCATAGTGAGCTCAGTAGTAATTTTCTATAGAACTACTGAGTAAATTAAAAGGTTTTTCTACATGCTCTTCCCTTATGTGCAAAGGCCATTTCCATATAAACCCATTTATGGTTTCATGGACCTAAATCAGAGGAATCTTAAATTGAGTCAACGATATCTTAGTTTTACTTACAGTTTTATTATAAGTTAAATGAGCCATATGGAAAAAGAAATTGGCTTCCAGATGCTTAATATAAATGAGATCGTAGAGTTATTCTGTAAATATTAAGGGTTCTACAAATCTAGAGCGTCACAAATATATGGTACATATCACTAACTTCAAGAGCAGCTAACTTAGAGTATTTGTGTTGGAAGAGTAGAGTCGCTTCTTAGTCACAAGCGGAAGGCCCTTAGTGTTTCACATACTCATACATAATATTTCCCTTTTATTAAATTAGAGGAAGAGAGCTAATTGATCTCTTTCTCGATATGCTGCGATAATCTTAGACGAAAGGCCTCGCTTAGGATGCATTTGTGTGTTTGAAACAGATCCCCCGTTGGAGAAAGAAGGAAAAACAAAAGGTGGTGAGGGAGATTTATAAGAATAACACGAGCCATACTTCGTAAGTCACATGTCACAATGCTAGTGAGTTTAATATAAAACTATCACTAATTAAGATACATATTAGATTTATTTTTGTCCTGTCATTAGATGTTTTCTCTTGAACAAATATGATAAAGCTTCAATAATAATTCTATTATACTAAATGGTCGGTTACAATTGTAGGCCCCATTTGGGCATTTCTAATTGGGCTGGTAGCTCCTAAACCGTTATAGGAAAATCATGACAAACCCATAATACCCAATGGTTAATTAGAACTCCATTTTCTCCCATATGAATGAGGAATTGCAATAACACTTTCAGTTATAGTAATCATATAGATGGAGAGGGAGTTTATAGCCCTGTAGACCTTTTCCTACAGTAGCTTTGTTTAAGGATACTAATATATCGCTTACAATGAACTCTAAATTCTATAAGCATTCATATTTATTGTGAAGTTGTGAAAGAGTATAGCCTGATTTCCATGAGTGTAAGCATCCATCATTTCTGCGGCCTGTTACTGACGATAATAAATGAGTCCTCTCGACCTTAGCATCAAGAAAGCGTCAAAAATTCGCTGGTAGTAATAATTCTGAATGAAAGTCGGACGACAATGCATTATCATACTTTCGGCCCTTTATTGTTCAAAGGTCTCAAAATAGTTAAAGGGAGTGATTTATACGCCGGTCTAAGATTTATTTTGACAGCGTTTCTTATTGGAAAAGTGGGACTGGTTTTTAGTTTCTTCAACTTTTTACAGATTTCCATTCACAAATGGACCCTTCACGCAGGCTTATTATTCAATTTCCCTCTATTTTATTTTATTCTAAATCCAACCCATTCTAGTATTAATGTTATTATCATTTTAAAAAGAGTACTTGTAGTAATAGAATAATGCAGTGAGAGTTAAATAATTTGATATGCAATACTGAAAAGCTGATAGGAAAGACTAGAGATGGAGTTGGGTGAGCGAAGAAAGTTGTATTCGTCTAATAATCACTAAAAAGTGTCGAAAAAACATGAAAGATTACTAGAGCTAGATAATGGTCCTGGAGTAATAAAAGTGCAGTGGGAGTTAAATAATAAGAGGACAGAAGAGAGGTGCATTAGAACGGGGTTAAAAATAGAAAGATTATGAGTAACGGAAAATAGGGAGACTTTTCTTCATTCGTCATCATTATCATCATCATCACTTCATCATCACTAACTCTATAATTTAAGAAGGGATTTTTTTAGATTATTTGAATAATAATTTGATCTTAGGTTGGTTATGACTTATTTTTTTTTTAGCAAATTTATTTCTAATGATTCATTTATAATATCAAAAAACAAAATGGTGAAGTTCAGAAATAAATATAAGTATCAAAATTTTGTGAATTCTTTAAAACCCAAAGAGTTACAATGATGAAGTTCAGAAAATTTATTTTTATATATCCTCTATAACTTTATATTTTAGCAAGGGAGGGAAGTTAGTTTAGAGTTCCTTTTTAAAATTATTATAATTGGCGAAGTTCCGAAAATTTATAAAAATTTAACCATGGTTGCTTTTTAATCTTAGTAGCGAGGCGCAAGCTCGCCCGTGGAGTGGCGAAGCCATTGCCCGGTATCTTCATAAATTTAATTGCAGATGTTGTTCAAATATCTATGAGACTCTACTCCAAATATTAGAAATATTCAAATATTAGATGCAGAATATTTCAATTAATGAATCATCATAAGCTCAGTCATGCAAGCAGAAAATACGAAAATAATCGCTCTCCTTTGTAACAATTGTCTTTACTTAAATTGTCAGTAGCATCTTTTCAGAAGATACATCATAAATTAATCACTAAATACCATAGACAAATTATTTTGTACAGTCTGGAAATCTCTCGCAAACTTACGAGTTCTTAAACATATTTATATAAATTTCACCATAACTCTATCCTCCAAAGACTGGGCCTTGAGAGAGTTCAGTGCACTTTTATAAATTTAATGCTCGCGTACAATTTAACTTATTGTCTCCAAAGAAAACAATTTAACTTAATTCTGTAATATTAAAATACTGTACAATAACCTGTAAGATGTACCTAAACTTAACTTATTTGACACTTCCAACACTATCTTGTTAGTAGATGCAATTAAAGCAAACAATTTAAAATATTGCTTTCAATATTTTTTTAAAATATTTGACGTGAAATATTTTTAAAAAAATATTCCAAAAATCACATATTATACCTTCTTTCTGGACTTAGGAATCCATAATTTCTCTTGATCCTGGAACATTTTTCTCAAGAATGATGATATTTTTTCTTCTAAACCTCCACTTTTTAGGCCATTGGGGGCCATTTTCTGGATTCTCTTAAATCCTTCTTTGGGAAAATCTTTCTAGAAGTGACTGAGATGGTCGTTATTTTCTAAAAAGGATTTTGGAAGCATGTGTAGAGAGGAATTTCAGTTCTTATGTTAAGCATTAAATTAGGTAACCATCAATCTACTCTTGTAAACATTCTCATGTTTATATTTGATATTTTTAGAAGTTGACTCAATTCTTCATGCGATGTTTGCACTTATGTAAAAAAATAATGTTCTTTTGTCATATGTTTCCATAACGCAATTTTTTCTCCTGCCCTGAAGTCAATTTGCCTCAACTATAATATTATATATAGGTTCCAAGCGACTATCTCTAACCAATACTTTACTTTATAACCTTTAATTTTTAGTTCCTTATAAAATATTACTATTACCTATATCTTCCCCTTATGCTTAAGGAAATATGCAGAGGATGCTGCTTTCATCGGAGTTGTAGAAATATCACATTTTTTTTTTTGTCCTTTGAGCTTCAGCTCCTTCACCTACTCCATTATTACCAGTCCAACTTGATGACCTCCACGAGCACTCAAGTGTAAGTTTTACATTACGATCAGTAAGATATTTTCTCTTCTGAATGCTACAGAGGATGGGTCATGGAACTACTTCTAGCAAACGGTTCAATCTTTAAAGATCATCTATAAGATTACATATATGATCAATAACCCGGAAAAGAAGGCTATATGGACGAGTTTACGGAATGAAATAAAGCCTAAAAAATCGCTATCTTTACATTCGCACTAGAAGTTTGAGTACATGCGAAGTCTGCCAAAAGGTTGCACTTTACCTGTGTATGATCAGTTGCAGGTTATTTTTGCCCTTATGCAAATAAATGTGTAGTTATTGTCGAAGCAAATTAAATCAAGAATATTTAGAAAAATTAAACTTTGTTACAAAAAAATATTTTTAAGTCGTCTTAGTTTTTTGAACTGATATAGGACAATTTACACCGCTAAATCCGAAAATGACATTCATTTCCTTCGATCAAGTAAGGTTTTCGTGCTAAGTTGATTTTAAAAAAAATCCGATCTTATAACTAAATCGATTACATTTTTGTGTCATTTTCGCTTGATTTTTGTTAACATTTCTCATCCGAAATAGGCTTTTAAGATAAAAAACATTGTTTTCCAACACATTTTATTAATTAAAGGTTACAAAAATTGATTCGTATGCATTGTATTATAGACTGAGATAAAGAGAAGTACATGTAAGTTGGATATTATTAGGTTGAGGAATAAGTTCATGCGTTTTTTTAATGTTGTGTTGATTTACGTTTTGTTGGCGTGATTTGTGCACATACTAATAAACAATAATAAATAATGAGAGCAAAATTTGCAAAGGTTAGGCTACGTCTCTTAACAGCATAGACTATTAGGCTTTTGCTTAGGCTACATCTTGAAGTTGAGTAATAAGTCATTGCGGTTTATTTAAAAGTTGTGTTAATTTAATTTTTGTTCTGTACCCTCAAAATGGAATGTCAAGTTGAAAGAAAGGCGCATTTTCGACACTTGTTGTTATTCATTTTCAATCGAGACGGGAACAATGCAAACACAGCCAAAGCTCTTCGTGATATTTGTCTTGTGTGCGGAGAAAATTCTTTATCAGAAAGAACAGCTCAATGTTGGTTTTCACGTTTCGAAAACGGTCATTTCAATCTTAATGACGATGAACGTTCTGGTCGCCCCATTAAGTAGGATGAAGATCGATTGAACGACCTTCCTCATGAAAATCCTCTTCAATCGAATAGAGAATTGGCTGTACAATTAACGTGTAATCAGAAAACTATAGTGAATCACCTTCAATCGATGGGGAAAGTTCAAAAACTCGGTGCATGGGTTCCTCACGCTTAGAGCGAAAGCAACAAACTTCAAAGCTCCACGATTGCCGCAGGTTTGCTTGCTCGTCACAAGGATACTCGTCGATATAAGGACAGATTTCTTCCCTGCATCATTACTGGCGACGAAAAGTGGTGTGTTTATGTCAACATGAACCATCGAAAACAATAGCTTAGCCCTAATAAAAAGCCACTTCCGCGACCAAAGCAAGGACTTCATCCACGAAAGACGATGCTGTCTGTGTAGGGGTAATGTGAAGGCATCATTCTTTATGAGCTCTTTGCGAACAACGAGATTGTCAATGCAGAGCTCTCCGTTCAACAAATGTATCGACTCGCAGAAGCTATTCGTGAAAAGCGACCTCATGCAGGTTATGGAGTCCTTCTGCAACACGACAATGCTCGTCCTCACATTGTCAATATGACGATAGACGCCATCCAAACGACAATTGGGAAATCCTGCCGCATATTCCATATTCGCCAGACTTGGCTCCATTGGATTTCCATCTCTTACGATCACTCTCCAACAATTTGCGCGGCTTTTGGTTCAATACTGGTGTGGAATTAAGAACCTGGTTAGACGAATTCTTCGAGTCAAAATCCAGAGATTTTTATTGCAGAGGCATCGAAAAACTAGTTGAGTTTGGAAGAAGTCGTATATAACAACGGAGAATACACTATTGATTAAATAAAAAATAAGGGAGTGGTATTTGACGATGATGCTCTACATCTTTTTTCCTAAATGCGATAAATGATCTAGTTCACGATCTCAGTTTGTCAAAGTCCTCTGCCGTACTGTTAGCATAAAGATTGAAGAAAAAAACGTCCTCTCTGACAGTCTTTGTATCACCTCCTACCACAACAGACATAAATAATACCTTCGTCTTTTCTCTGAAGAGAAGGATTTGGTGTAGTGCACAGATATTGAGAAACTTCTGCACAAGATTGGAGTGTCACAGTACCAACTAGAAGATTGGAGACGGTTCATTGTTTGCAGAAAACAATCGCTGAAATATGTTCTGCTTCACGCGGCATCCGATTTGCCTCTGTATCCCTCATTCACTCGACTACACTGAAACAGAAGTATAAGAGGTGACGTTTGCTGCGGAGAAATTCGTTATGGTGAGCATGCATGAGTAGTGGATTTGTGTTGACATGAAGATATTGAACTTTTTGTTGGGATAACAGTTCGGGTTCACCAATTACCCTTGCTTTATGTGCATGTGAGATAATAGGTACAGAGTTCAGTATTACATGGAAAAAGACGGGCCTGTAAGGAGGGGAATTGGTGCCTTGCAGAGCAAGAAACCTAATAATCAACTCTCTGGTGGACAGAAACAGGATATTCTTCACACCGCTGCACATTGAGCTCGGCTTGATCAAAAAGTTCACCCAAGCTCTTGGCGAGGATGGTGGCTGTTTCACTTACTTTTGCCACGCTGTTCGTGGTTTAACTATGGAGGAGTTAAATGCTGGCAACTGTGAAGGTCCTTAACTCTGTCAGCACATCACAAATCTGAAGTTTGGAAGCTCGATAAACGAAGTGGAACTGGAAGCGTGGAAGGCATTTGATTAGGCGTGAAGAACTTTCTTGGCAATGAGAAGGCTAGAAACTAACAGAACATGACATCAATATGCTGTCTGCTTTCAGAAAACTAGGATGCATCATGAGCATCAAAAGCAATTACTTATTCTCACATTTGGATCGGTTTCCTGAGAATGTGAGATCAATGAGCGACGAGTATGGAGAGATTCCATCAGGACATGTAAAAATGGAGACTAGATATCAAGGACGCTAAGATGCAGTCCTGATGGCTAATTAGTATTGGACTCTGAAGAGAGACATCCCTACAGGTGTGCATTCTAGGGTTCGAAGAACCCATTAACAATTTTAGAAAACTTAATTTTTAATTGATAACAATATGCAATTTAACATTGAAGGAATCTTCGTTACTAAAGTCAGGAGCTTTTCCCAATACAGGTTTCAGAATTTCATCACGAGATGATTGAAGATCAGGTTGCTTCTGGCTGCTCTGGTTCTTTCTGTTGATTCCAGTCAAATCAATAACGCAGAAGTAGCAGTTAGTGTCAGTGTTTGACAGCTCGCTCCATTCCACGGGAATTCCAAATTTCAGAGAATTCTTCTTGACCTTGTTCCAACAATGCTGATACTCGGTGTATGTCCTTCATACCATTTGTGATGCCCAAGCTTCATCCTGGCACCAAGTTTTATACCAAAATAAGCATGGTGAGCACGCTATATGAAACTTGTGACTCGATTCCTGATATGAACAAGGGTGTATTCAACGCAGTTGTAGCAGAATACATCAGTCTTGTTTTTGCAAGGTCTTCTGGCCAAATCCACTTCATTCACTTGCAAAAGAAAAGGATCATTTATTAAAAAAATACCCTATGCAAATTGTCCAAAATTTATTTATTTAAAGCAATCATAAAGATTTTTGTATCATATAAATAAAAAAAACATACATATGTAAAAAAACGGAAGAAATATGTGGCGATAAATACAAAGTTTGACTTGATTAAGCAAAATCTATATGTTTGTTGGCTTTAGCACATCAAAATTGTCCAAGATCAGCTACAAAAACTTAGACAATAAAAATGGTGTTGGCCAGTGTTATGATTAGCATATAATTCTGTAGGAGGGTGCAGAGTTAACATCTTTTGGGGATAACTTATAGGAATAAGAATGCTCAACCTACAAAACATAATCTCTATTTTCCTTTATTATCTAATGGCGGATATAACTTTAATTTACCTGGGGTTTAGTTACTCATGAAAGCTTATTTGTAAAGCCTAAAATAAAATGGGAAATCATTCCTTATTTTCAATCTAGGTGTTAAATCAATGTCAATGCAATGGGACCTGTTTTCGCTTAAATTATCTTTTCGAATATTAAAAATCGTGCTGCCATTCTGTAACTCAAAGAGTGTGTAAACGACGATGCTAATAAGGATTTAAAGATGCATAATAATAATATTTGATTTGCAATGAAAATCAGATGTGTATTATTTGAAGAAACTGCTAAGCTATTTTTCTTTTCCATTTGCACTTAGTAAACATAATTTAATCAGAACCGGAATATAATGCAGTCTGATCTTGCCTTGCCTCCATAGATTTAAAAATTCTCTCTTTTTAATTTGTAGTTTTGAAAAAAACTGCAAACGGGGGGAATTTTAAAATTTCCAAACAATGAATTTTAAAACGAGTGAATACCAATTTAATTATAATTTTGGATGAAAAAAATATAAAATCGACCCTTATTTTTAACATTGTTGTAAAAATGAAAGTAGGTTATATGTGTAGTAATAGGAGAATTTTCAAGCCAATTTAGAGATATTTAATGGAAAAAGAATATTTGCCTATTTTTCGAGAGCTATGTATATTTTTCTATCTATATTCGAGTTAATTATTTTAATGAAAATTGCTTAAGAATAAAACTTCCTCATTAGCTGGGGATATTTACCATATCCTTGACCCTTTCGTTTACTAGGGGTGTTAGAGCAAAGGAGCATAATTGAATGGAGGTTGTGCCGTTCCCGAAAGGCAAAATTTCTGTCTGAAGGGGTTCTAACTTTGGTGATGGAAGGCCATTTGGCAGCTGTGAAGATTTTAGGAAGGAACCAAGAAGGAAAGAAAGAAAAGCAAACTTTCTCTTAAGGTAGCGGCTCAAGAGACCTCGAAGAGAATTGATACTTTGTTATTTATAACAAATAAGAAGCCATTTAGATTTAGATTTTGTCTTGGGGAAAAAGTGGTTTTTATCAACCACTTTCCCCCAAGACAAACTATAACTTTACAGAAAAACGTATGCCCTCGGGAAGGCAAAAAAAAGTAAAAATATTCTAACTACTTTTAATATTGAAATCTTAATTATTAAGTACAAGAGAATTTCACTAAAATATATATTTATAACAAAAAGATAAACAATAAATAAACACACGAATTCCTATTAGCTTACTACACTTCGATGACACCACAACTAAAACAGAAAATACGTTTTCACTCACAACTTATCACAGATGCCAACGACAAGCAAATTGAAGTGACAGATAAATTAGTCAATGAACCGATTTTTATCTTCCTTATGGTTGCTAAGTTGACATTAGGCAGAATAAAAAAAAACACAATTTAACAAAACTAAAAAAATTTTTTTTGTTTTTTGTTATTTTTTGAGAGGATAGTCTTTTAATTATATATATTAATCTCTCTCTCTCTCTCTCTCTCTCTCTCTCTATATATATATATATATATATATATATATATATATATATATATATTTGTTTAGTTGAGAAGTTTGTATGTTTGATTTTCAGTAAGTAGAATGAATATCAACAACAATTGTTAAACAAAATTAACCTCTCCAATTATGAAAATAATATCCGGTCTATCTCTATTTGTAACCCCCTAGTGGGAGCCGCCTTTATGTAGTGTGGGGGATTGCGTGTCCCCATGATATAACGAGCCATGCTAGGGGGGATGCAAGCTTCCCACGCTACTCATTATTGGGATGGGTCGCCAAGAAACTGGCGAGCAATGCTAGGGGAAGCTGAGTCCTCTACTCCACCCTTCTTGTGGAAGAGAGTTACCCATACTAGACGGATCGTCGGCTCTAATGTAGGCTTCCAGTACGGGTCAACAGCGCCGCTTGCCGGAGGGATCACTCTTTAGAGTCGTCCTGTGCTGAATGGTTGGGTGTCCGGGCTAAGGATACGTGTGGGGCTCCGGTGCGGACAAACTTTCGCATCACGGGGCCTGCTTTTTCAAACGAGCAGTCTCCCTGGGGACGAGGTACCCTGTCCTCGTCGGCTAGCGTCCAGTGTCTGCACAGACCCAAAGAGGAAATTAACACGCATATAGGTGTAAAAGAATTTTTGGTCTTCGGGAGGTGATCTATTAGGCGCCCAAGGCATCATCTACTTGCTGTTGTGCTGCTGAAGAGAAACAGATAGGAGCACTTCCCAATCCTTCAGAAATACAAAATGGGAAAATTAGTAACAGGATAACTGCTGGGTCTCCTACATCATAACAAAATGGAGACACACTTATGATGACTGATATCCTACAAAGCCTCACATTTAACACAATACATGCTATCATGAAGAAGTTGGGTACAGTAGCGAAAATCAGAATCATTTACGAGAATATTGATATCACCAAAATGTGTTATGTGGTCTTCCTCACAAAGGAGGACACTAAGGCAACCCTTGAACATGCAACCTCCTTACCCATATGTGACATACTCGTAAGATAAAATAATCAGGAAGGGAAAGAGCAGGACGACTGTGGGAACGTATTTGAAGAGTATCTGGCAAAGAAGGCAACAAGGACGCAAAACGCACTCACTCCATACTGGTTCGTTGCCTACTACAAAGAGGGCAAGGGCAATTTCATCCGAGCCGCCCGGTATCTGGAGAGAGAGATAGGACTTATCACCGAAGCTTATCTAAAAAAAGTATGGGAAGGGAGTCTTCATACACGCCAAAGATGTCACCCAGGTAAAGATACTGCCCATTTGATGGCATATTTGAAACCATTAAGCCTCACAAGACCTTTAACTTCAGCAAGGGGTGCATATTCAGCTATGACTTCTTTGACTTCACCGAAGAGGAGATAGTTGAAATGTGCCATAAGAATGTGAGCCATGTCCCAAAAATGAAGGAGTAAAAAACCCTAAAAATCTTGGTTTTCTTCGGATACTTTGCACCCGATAAGACTAAAATTGGCCTCCAATCAATCAAACTGAAACCATTAACAGAAAGGCCCCTCGTATGCTACTGGTGCTTAAATTATGGGCCTTGGAGGAAGCACTGTAAAGATGCACCACGATACGGCAACTGCTTTTCCCTAGATAACTATACCACGGCAGAATGCAGTTTAGAGGCTTACCGCTTTCACAGCAGGAAAGATCTTCCTGTAAACTCCTGGCAATGCAAAACCCCATAAATTCTAGCAGGACATCCGACATCTGGCCAACTCACAGAAAATTATTCTGGAGAGTGCTAGGAGAGAGCTGATATTTCGGCAGGGAAAAGAGTCAGGAGTAAAGACCTTCTCCTCCACAGTGGCTAGCCACCCTGCCAAAGAAACACAAGTTGCTATCCCAAAACAGAATGCCACAGTCGTGCCCCAGAGGTGCATCTGTTGCGACTGCAGTTAGAAAAAGAGTTGGTGCCATAGAAAACGAGACTAAGTCGATACATGTCAACTCAAATGACTCACCACCGGTCGACTTAAATCAGGCTCCAGCTCCCTACAAAATTATTCCTGGACTCGGTGGAGGCGCCACCACCGGCTAAAATCATCTTGGCAACGAAGGCAGTACGTGCTGCCTCCATAAATTAAGAACCCAGCTGACAAAGACTAAGACACCGACATGTCAAGTAACGGCGACTTGGATAAGCAGGAGAGCAACACGGCCACCAGCTCCAATCAAAAGCTCCGATTGGCATCCAATGAAGAGGATGACGTCTTATCGGGCCCTGGGAAGGTAGAATCCCTTAAGAATTCTATAAGGATACATATAGATGACATGCAGCCACCAATGAATTCCCTTACCAAGGGGACCACTAAGGCTGCACAAAAAAACATCAAGATCCCTATAAAAACAGTGATAAAAAGATAAAAAATATTTCCAACCCTCACCCCCACCCCTAACTTCACCTCAGGGGAAGGTTAAAAAAGGGTTAAGTTCCACTGCATGAACATTTGACAAAAAGACAGGCCTAATGGTTCTTTAACCTCGATCGAAATAAACATGAACATGATCCTGCACTGGAACATTCGTCGTCTAAGAGCAAACTGAGGGAAACTTTCCACCCTAGTTGCAGATTCTTTCCTGCTCCTTGTCCCTGCTCCTTGGAATATGAAGTGCTGCAAACCTCTAACCTCGGTGGTGGAGGACATCCAGGCGGCTGTTGTTAATACCACTGTCATGATGTCCCCTCCTAAGAAATAAAATTAAAATCTGCCCCCCACCTGCAAGCTGTGGCAGGACGCGTCCACCTAGGGGCAAGCTACACAGTCTGCTCCATTTATCTACTACTAAGTACCAACATTGTAGCCCAGCACCTAACAAACATTGTGGGAAAGCTCCCTCCCCATTGTAACTGCTCGTAGACTTCAAGTTTCGTCATTTCTTGTGGGGAGATTCAATAGGCATTGGCATGGGTGATTCCCTCCTTATCTTTATTGACGGGCATGACTTAGTTATCTTCAACACTGATAGGCCCACCCATTTCCATACTCAGACGGGCACATTCATTGCCATAGATATCTCGCTATGCAGCTCAATTATAGCAACGGATTTAACTTGGATGATGGACGAAGATCTACGTGTAAATGACCACTATCCTAAAATTATAAGGAGCGTGGTATCCCTTCCCAGAGTGGTCTCTTCTCCGTGCAGATTGACTGAAGTTTGTGGAATCCTACAACTTTGATAGCCGTGCAGAAGACTTTGTCAGTGTTGATGCGGCTGTGGAATACATCACATCCCGCCTCCACTTCGCCGTATCAGTGAGCATCCCCCGCATATCTGAGAATTTCCCACGGCGTCCGGTTCCCTGGTGCAACAAGGACTGTGAAACTGCCAGAAGGGCCTCTCAGATAGAGGAGAGGAGCTATACATCTCAGCCTAACTTGCAAGCCCGTAAGATTGCCTTCCACAGAGCTATGGCTTCCTATCGCTTGAGGATGAAGTCAGCTTGATGCTCTTCCTGGAAGTCCTATGAGAGCTCTATCTCGCCGTCCACACCAATTTAAAAAATATGGTAACTAGTCCGTAAAATGAATTGGAAGTACGTTCCCCCATCATGTCCCCTCCTTTCGATGAATGGAAACACCGTGGCTGCACCGCCAATGTGGCAGAGGCATTTGGCACCTTTATCGCTGCAGTAGCCCAGTGCGACAGGACTTCCCCTTCAGCTATACGACGACTCCGAGAGGAACAGAAGTACATTGACTCCACATCCAGAGGTGGAGACTCGTATAATGTGCTCTTCACCATACGTGAATTAAGAAAGGCCTTAACAATCTGTAAGGACAGCTCCCCAACACACAACAATGTCTCCTATACAATGCTTTGACTTCTTCCGCAAGAGGGGATGTATTTTCTGCCTGGCCGCTTAATCCC
Source organism: Ceratothoa steindachneri (assembly GCA_963969495.1). Classification (NCBI taxonomy): domain Eukaryota; kingdom Metazoa; phylum Arthropoda; class Malacostraca; order Isopoda; family Cymothoidae; genus Ceratothoa; species Ceratothoa steindachneri. Next base: position 149,668,796 of record OZ018318.1, read on the forward strand.
AATCTGGACGGAGGGAGCATTCCAGAGCAACTAGAGCGTGACGGTGGTGATTCCGATCCCAAAGCCAGGAATAGTTTATTCGCAGCCTACTAACTTCCCTCCAAACTCACTCACACCGTGCATGTACAAGCTGCTTTAGAAGATGTTCGATGCCCGACTCTTGTAGATCCTGGAACGGGAAAAGTTCTTCGTAAGCTGCCAGTTAGGGTTCCGCAAGTTTCATTCCTCATCAGACGCTCTTCTGACACTGGAGTCGTCAATCTGCAGGGTGATCGCAATAGCATCACATTACAGTTTTTTTGGAATTGGAGAAAGCTAATGACACCCCCTGGATACACGGCATTTTCCAAACACTCCACGGATCTGGTCTAAGCGGGAGATTGTCGTGTTTCTTAAAGGCCTTCATGGTCAATAGGATTGTCCAGGTTCGGGCCGGATTAGTCCTCTCCTTCTCCTATCAACTGAAAGGTGTTGTTACACAAGGCAGTGCCTTAAGCGTAACTCCTTTTGCTGTTGCGATTAATGACATAGTGCATGTGCTCCCAAATGGAGTGATCAACATCTTATATGTGGACGACCTGTCAATATCATTTGCAGCCTCACGGATGTCAGCGGCCGAAATACGGGTCCAGCTTGCTATAGAGAAAGTCTGTGAGTAGGCTACCCTTAAGTGTTTCTACTTTTTGAAGAATCATTATTGTATATCTTTGCCACCCATAAAACATGCACAAGCTACATAAAAAGGTTTAGCTGGTGGCAATAACCTAGTGGTTACGCCACTTAAAACCAACCAATCAATGAATCTCTATTTGTTTTTTGTTTTTGTTATAGCTGTCCTTCGGATACGAAGACGACTCAAGCTTTACTCGATGAAAATGGAGATGAATTTATGGGAATGATGATAAAGGGTTAATGAAGGGATGAGTGTGTAAATGGGATGATTGAATGAAAGAGAGAGTGATATGAGAAAAGAAAAAGATGAGTGAAGCTGTGCTTGCGCAGTGAGTGGATTAATGTAGAGAAGAGCTTGCGCTGGGCTTATACCCACAGCTTGGCCTCACACAGAATTGATGGTGGCAAGAATTAATCAGGACGACCATCGACTGTGAGAGATTGCAGAGGTCTACCAGACATCATGTTTGTCGAAACCCGTCCAATGTGGGACTCCACCCACAGATTTTTCACTCGCGGTTGTGCTCCCGTAGACCTATCCCAATCAAGGGTAACCCACAAGTCGGGTGGGGTTATTCTCGCTAAGGAAAAAAACTGTTCAAGAGCACCTGAACAATGGAACCCTTCTGAATAATTTTAAAAATCTGCTGTCTACTGATAATGTCAAAATAGGTATGCAATTATAAGAATGACACATAATCCAATTTTTACGTGTAATATCTTTGTCTTTTCCATTTCTAGTTTGACTTTCATTCAGGCTAATTGCTAAGTGATTGGGATTGGTCGATATGAGGCATCATAAGAACTTGCCCAGATGACATCAACAACATATTCATGAGCATTAGAGTAGAGAGGTGGAAAGTGCCTATTAAAGAGTAGATTTGATTATAGATGCGGAAGTATTATGACGACATTGGCTGGAAAAATCTTAAGTCTTCCACTCTGGTTTAAGGAAAAGATAACTTGTCTGATTGTAAGATAGCATAAACAAATAAGTTATCTTAAATATAAATCATATTCATATTAACAAAACACAGATTTATCACTGGGAATCGTCAACAGGTAGTGTTTTCAGAGTCTTTATATTTGGGTTCTACTGGTTCTTCAAAAACAAAGATGTAAGGATGATATTTTATTTAGGAAGAAATCAAAACGAACTGGTTATCTCATAGTTGACATTTGCCAAATATATGACTGATCGGATGCATTATAAGGCTAAAGATATGTAGTAAGATGAATTCAAATGGAAGCCAATTAAATCCTCTAGAGATGAAATGTTTCGAATTATTCTTCCTCAGCAACTTGAGTTTGATTGCAAAGACTTCAAGTGACAAATAATCTTCCTTTATTATGTCTTTTCCTATAAAATGTTTTGATGAAGATAAAGTAAGGTCAACAATATAACAATAGATTTTGCAATACAAAACCGCCAATAGCATAAGTCTATTCGAATGTTCCGTCGTTGTTTCCAATTTTCCTCCCGGCTTCTCAAAGTATTCCGTCCTACCGGAATTGTTTTCTAAGATTTTATATTATATTGATGATTTGTATAAAAAACCCAATTTCAACCAATTATCATTTATTTCATATTCAGTTACTTTTTAAAAACACGATAATTTGGGAATAAGATAAAAATAATAAGATGGTAGATGTTAAAACGTTGCATACCATTTCGCATATTGTTAAACGCAATAGCGCTCCCTTTCAGCATCTAAATTAGTTTTGAAGCTGAGGTCCAAAATATTTCTGTCCTAGATCTAGTCATATACAGGCCTTGGGAGTATTACGTAAAGCGTTGTCTAGTAGTTCGCATAAGTACAGTAAAGACAGACATGTAAATGGTTGTTATATCGGGTTATTATCCTATCCTTTGCATAAAGCCAAGAAAGTTCATCTTTGATGCCATTTTAATGTAACAACTTTATTTGTTGGTTATATCATTTCTTTAAGGAAAGGATATTTATTATAATTCAAATTACCAGGTTATACATTTGATTCTGACACCCAACTGCTCCTAAACCATAACCAATCTATCACAATTCTTTCATTGTCGATCGTGGTGAGAGAAAATATCTAGTTGTTCCTACGAGAACTTAACCAGGTTGTGAGGTGGATACCAAAGTTTTTTTTAGCTCTAAGGTCATTGGTTTTTTCTTTACTTACCGCGCGTGAACAGAGTGAGGGAGGTAATGCAGTTAGAAACAAACCAATGTTAAGAGATAGACAAAGTGAGAGAGCGTGTGCAGGTTAGTAATACTTACGTGCGCAAGGAAGAATCATGGATGCATTGAGGAAAGGCCTTCATGACTGGTTCTTGCAAATAATTTATAAACATCTTCATTTGCATTTCATTTTATTCCATACCATGATTGCCATTGATGACTCGACAGATTGACCACTTTCAATTGGCTTGTAATCTTAATTACAGAAAATCAACAGATGCCTGCTAAAAAATTCAATAATATCTTGGCTGCATCCTATCATACTTTGGCGCCCCAAACTGCAGTCGAATGTAAACTATCCCCTTTAATCTTCTTGGCGCGTTGATATTTTAAGCTGTTTGTTTAGGAATCCGTGCGATTGAAGCTGCCTTTAGGTGAGAAACGGGGTGCAAATTTAGGAGATTTACGGGTGTTCAACGTGTCTTCCATATATTTTTCTTCCAAATCTTCTCATCAAACTCTTCCTTCTGTACGAACACACTCTCAAAACTTTGTTGATTATTTCTGGTTGGTTTTATGTTTATTTATATACTAATTAATATTCTGTAAGAATTACGTTCAAACCAAAAGAGCAAAATGGTGAAAATAATAGGTAGAATATAAAACTGAATCAACATAACGAATAGAATTGTTCTGAAAGGTCAATAATACAAGAGGCTCAAAAAAAGACTTAATTAATTTACTACAGAAAAGAGATACATTAAATTAAGAATTTCGTAAATGACTTATAGTATGAATGAACTCGCTTTCTGACTCACCGGCAAAGAAGAGTGTTATTAATAAAGAACAGGGGAAACTTTCCTTTTCTCTCAAAAACTTTGGGAAGATTTTACCTTAATAAATAACAAAAAAATAATAAATATTTTATTACTTTTGTTTAATTCCTTTCTCTCTTTCTCTTTTAAGGAAATTTAATAGAAAATGGATTATAATGAATTCGTGTTCCCTAGAGGAGAGAAGTTGATCATTGATTACATACTTCTTATTTCACAAATTTGTATCATGCATGTAATGAAAGAAGAGTTAGAGACATGGGATCATTATAATGATATTTTATTAATTTTTTATATGCGGACAATTAATTCTTTTTTGTGTATGTGTGTGTATGTGTGTATCTGTGAGGAAGCGTTAGCTTATTGCAATCATGGACATCATAAAGGCAGGAGGGTCTATGATAAAACCTTTTGTCAAGTACCTCACTTAATGACCACTACTATATGAAGTGGAAAGAATAAAACCATCTTCTACTTCCTAGTCTTATTGTTATGAATTTCCTGGTAATTACTTCTCTTTTATTTCACTTTTCATTCACATCCTACTTAATTTTCTCTTCTCTTTCGGTATTTTTTTTACCGACATGTGAGTTGTCAATGATGGTAAATTTCGGAATTTAAATTAACAAATGATTTAATGGTAAAACATATTTTTGAAGCGATTATTTTATTACACATATTTCTACTCTTTCTTCAATAACACTTCGTAGATATACCTAGCACGGAATTTCAGGGGGAGGTCTTCAACGAGTATCGAACAATTTTTAGCAACTCTGCGAGCCGCGCATTAAGTATGTCTGGGACAGAGAACCTCCAGCCAAATTGGGTTTCTTTCTCTCTGTCGATTGTTAAAAAACAAGTGTAACTATTTAATTCCTGATTTACTCTAACAGCTCTTTTTCCATCTTTCTTTCTTTCACCACATTTCCTCTCTCTTCTCAGGGAGGGGCTCGATTCCTTAGTACATCTGTTTATTAGCTTGCATTTTCAAAACCTTATTTTAGTTTATGCATTGCATCTTGTGAATCACTACCAATGTTAGAATTATTTATATGCTTAGCAGGGCAAATTTATGAGCTAGATGTTTCGTTGCTAACAATTTTGTAATTATCTACTTCATATAAGGACTAAATATAAATGGAACATCCGATGTTGTGAACAAAACAAACTTTTACTTTTCACTATAATAAACGGTATACACCCTTGCATACACCTCTGGTCAGTAGTATTGAAGGGTAGACCCAGAGTCTACGCACACACTCATGAGTACATTTAAACACGTACACACATACACATACACGACCTTGCATCGCGAGTCTACCCCCTCCCCTCCCCCCTTAATTTTTGTCACCAAATATGTTCCCAGTCCCCCCCCCCCCCCAAGTCAGTGACCTTTTTGGGAGTAAATCGACGGGGTTTCTTTGAGGCGTTGGGAATTTTCATGTATTTTCTCGTATTAGCTTATCAGTGGATTGGCCATAAAATCTTTTAATTGGTCCGTCTAGTTGCCATCTCTTTAATCAGTTGTCACTAAACCTCTCTGTGTGTCACAAGTTCGAAGATGATCCTCCAGACTTAGTAAATATTTTGCAACCGAATATGTATGTGGATAGATGATAAATTTAGCCTAGACTATTCATCTAGGGTTGATTTCTTCAATTCTCTTCGTCGAATTATTCATGAACACCCAATTTATCGGTTTGAATTTCTGTAGAGTGTGTCAGTCCAACCAATAACGAATAAGAATTTCTTAAACTTCTCCAGTTTATGGATTTAGAAGATTTAATCATTGGTGAAAAATTAAAAAACGAGATTATAGATCAGTTTTTCGTTGTAGGAGGTCTATCCAATCGTCACAGTGCATGGGTGCCTAAGTTTTTCTGCACTTTACATTCTAATATGGTGAATGATGGTGAGAAAGTAGTGAACATCGCGATATTTGACACAAACCCCTGTTATTTTGTTTTCTCTCATGGTATTACCACCAGCTCACTGATATGATGAAAACCAAGATTGAAATGGCAAGGATGAAAGAATTCTTCTTCTAACAAGATCAAGAGAATTTAATGAGTAGTTTTGTAGAAAAATAAAACATTGGTAGTATAACGCGTATTATTTCATCTTTATTTTATTCATATTAATATTATAAATGATTAAAAAATGTATAGATAAAGAGTTAAAAATAGCTGACAGGGATTCAATGTATAGTAACTTTTTTAAATGTCATGTAAGATCCCTTTGAAAGCGAAGGGTATGGTTCGATAACTCCCTTGGAGTTTAACACGTTTACGAAATGTCTTTCTCCACACCTTTTCCCCTATCACTTCCTTCACTCCACCGTGTTCCTTGGCTCTGAAACCCATAAATGGTACAGGGATATGACTATCAGCATTCTCTCAATCATCATCGGCTCCAACTAGGCGTTTCATAATATCGTAGGTTATTATATCCTTCGTGTGAGTGTTAATGGTTAATCCTTTAGCACGAAGTATATACTTCACTCCACTCGTCTTTTGGATACGTACCGACTAGGATTTGGTACCTGTAGAGCAGAATGAATCTCCATACGCATCAGAACCGTACACATCTTTGATACCATCGGTGAGATCACCTTGGAATTCTCCAAGTCGAGGTTGTGGGTCATCTTTCCTAGCCATGAAGGTGGCACTGTCTATTTTACAGTACAACAACCGTTCACTCAACGAGTTAATGAGGCCATAGAGCTTAATTCAAGCTTAGGCAGTTGTGAATTCTGTAATTGGTAGATTCGTTACAATGTAATTTTCGTTTTTGATCTAGTCGATTACATCATGGTCGGAACCACAGATAACCGTTTTCATACCACGAATCCTCTGAGCAAACCTTCCCCAGAGACTGTAAAGGAAGAAAATATGATCAGGATTAATGGCCTGTTTTATTATTATTATTATTTTTTATTATTATTATCGCCTTCAAGTTTTAGAAATTGTTTACTTCATATTCGTTGTACATGTGTTAATACTTATAAAAATAACATTTTAAATGTAATATATCAATGCAAAAAAAAAGTAATAGCAGGAAGAAATACTTACCTGTTTAGAGAGATCTTTGCTCTAAAACACGTTCCATCCATTGTCTCCTTCTTTCCATCAACTCCTCACGGGAATCCAGAAGCGTCTATTTTTTCTTCTAAAAAGGTTTTTATGTACTCTGCGAACACCCCATCCCTCATTTTAAACTCCTGAAACTCATAAATTTTCTTGATCCTATACATCTGTTCCAGTGCAAGTTTCAGCTCCGGCGTTGTGTACACTCCGCAAATCATACGTTGCTTTTCAGAGTGATCGCACTCGCGCGTGTGTTATGCTGGGCACATGTGATGCGATGTGTGAAAGTAAGTTTGCCACCTATTGATCGAGGTAGAACTAGAATATACAGATCATTAAGAGGGAGAACATCAACTTCCACGATACCGAACATATTATTTAGTCACACCGTCGGTGAATTCTTGAATAGACGGAATTTCTCGCACAGATACACAACCTTGAGGTGATCCTACGTGATAGGGATTGTTTTTCATGCAGTACGGATAAAAAGCAAAATGTTTCACGTCGTCCTGCAATGGTTTGCATCATGGTTTCAAATTCACACTTCCAGAAAATGATAGCCTTGTATTTGCTACCCAGAATTGGATTACTTTCTATTGTTTGGTAGTGGCCGTACAAAGACCCACGTCCACCAATGACAACATCTTGTTTGAGACTACAGTCTTCTTTCTGACACCCATGCTAATAGCATCCATGACCGAAAAACATGCTTCCTACTCCTGATGGTGAAAACCTGTCAGGAAAAAATACTCTCCCACCAACAGAAATGCTTCGCTCACCACCGTTTCTTACATTAAAAATCTGGATTCCTCTAGAATTTTTTTTCCTGTCAATGATTGCAATCAAATTTTCTGGTAAGAAGACATCCTTATACACCTTGTAACACAATAAGGGTATTGTGATGCAAGACTGCATAGGATCAATGTTAAATATTTTGATGAAGGAACACCTAAACTTCTCAAAACACAGGTGAAGGATAGAAACATCTTGAATGCAATACTTAATACACTCTGTATGAATATTATATTCTTCCTCCTGGAAAATCGGGTAAAAATTACTCTCAAAGTATACTTTTTCCTCATTGTTCATTTTATCATAGCTAAAATACCTTTATTTAGGAGCCGGACCAATAAAGTTCAAGGTTTCCTCTGAAAGAAAATCGTAAAGAAAATAACCTTTTAACATTTCGGGGATTCACATTGTTTTGGCAGTTTTTTAAGCGATAAGGGTATGAATAGGCATGTATCTTTAAAGGTTATGTCCTGAACGAGCTCTAACTTAAAGATTTTTTGTCCCTGCTTCATTAGATTTGAAGTGAAGAGATTAGGATTAAAATATTGAAGCAGCTCGTCATAAATGAATTGGACATCGAGTTTGGCATTGTCATGTGCCATCACATATGTTTTCACATTTTCTCTCGATCTTCTTATTCGTAGTAACTCTTATATAAGTGTTTACAAGCGGAGTTTTTACCATCTCTTTCAAAAATCTTTGTTTGTGGACCACAGTTCTAACATTTATCATAAATTTCATTCTCATTATCAAAACAGAGTTCACAGATAACCAATATATAATGAAAAAGTATGAATGATCCCACTTTTAAATCGGTTTCAATTTCATAATACACGGCATTCCATTACTTAACCATTGACTTCTTCGACCTCTTCATCTAGCCCTTATGCTCTGCTCCATCCGCTATATAGTACGTATAACATTTAGAAAAGAACAACTTCTCCTACTCATGTCATCTCATCTAGTTTGTACGCTGTATGATTATACGATTACATCTACGAGACCTACAAATCTTCACACAAATATGAAGCTTCTTATGCGCGTTAAAACACAATCAATTGTAGAATGATCGATTGCACTCATTACATTAAATCCCTCGATTTCATTCTCCTCACAATTCCCAGGACACTGATTGCACACCTCTTGGTAATCCCTTAGTTGAGCCATTACATTGTCATGGAACGTATAACAAGAAAAACACATACTGTGATTAAAGGGAAGTATCTTGTTCTTAATATATGTATCACTACTGTTTCGAATTGGATAGTAGGTTTCACCTTCAAGACCAATGAATAGGAGTGGGGCTGATTTTTCAGGATATGTTGGTCGATGGAGTAATTTGAATTTTCGTTCATCTCCTGTTGCTGTAAACCAGGGTATCGTGCATCTCTACTCGCGTTTTATCAAGGAGAACTGATTTACAGTGATAGCCTCTTCGTACGCAAGATTACATTTTCTTGCCAACTCCTGAGATTGTTTTATTATTGTTTGAAGCCAGAATTTCTTTTCGCGAGAACTGAGGAAACAAATGCACAGCCTGCATAATTTATATGTCCCCTATATATTTTATTTAGATCAAATGAAACATTAGATAGTATAATTACATGGCATTCAAGAATCCCATAGATACCAACTACGAGATTGAAGGTTCCAAACTCACTTGTATCCACAGATTGGAATGCTGTCTCGAATCGTCACATGTTATAATTGAATAGTGTCGATTCACGCAGTTGAACGAATGAAATGTGTAAATAGATCGCATCACCAATTGCATACGCAATTTCAAAACTTATATGTACACGATAAAAGCCCTCCTGAAGCCATTTCAGATTTAATATATGCCGTAAAAGCTCACGTACTACTCGAACAAGACCAGCTACTTCTGGTTTCTCTACATTTACACGGTATCAAATGATAAGAAGGTTTCCATGTATGTTTTTTCTTAAGGGTATAGTTTTCAGGAGAATGATATTCTCTTTGTTGTAAAGGATATTTTTATGTATGAGGGTGCGAAGTTCTACATCCGAAATATGTTTGAACGTTCACCTTCTATTGTGAGTTCTACATTCACCGTCGCCGCTCAATGTAATGACATCGTAAGTAATTTCCGAACATCAGGTATTCTTTGTCGATGAAAAAGTTTATCTTTCTCACCATCATTACAATCGTCGTCGTCTTCATTAGGCATATTAGTTAGAGCAAAATTAGCTGGGTGTAAAATTTGCCCGACGACGCCGTCACACGATGAGGGGTTGATAAAGAGGTAGAGGTTGGTTTGTTTTAGTAGATTCGCTTTCGTTTGGCAGGAAGATTAAATATCTCTTTTGATGATCTAATAAGAGAGAAAAAGATTTAGTATATAGTTATCTGAAAGAAGCTGGCTCATTCATTATACAAAGGGAAAGCATGAATAAAGGATTTATATAAAAGAAAATTTGTAGAGAAAATATTTTGTATTTAGTTATCTGAAAGAAGTTGCCTCATTCATTATACAAAAGGAAAGCATGAGTAAAAAATTAATCAAATATCATAAAGTCTAGACGATATTTAATATATCTGGCAAAAGAGTTAAATTAAAAATACACATTGATCATTTTTATCCGTTGCATATCGAATACCGTTTTTCTGACCGGATTAACCCAGCTCTTTTGATTCAGAGAATCAGTAAATGCGTACATACTAATAAGGTTGCGGACATTCATAAAATTTTAATTGAAGTTCTAAATTTTATCCTAGATTTAAATTAAAATTGGATTTTAAGATAAGATGTCTTATTGAATAGTTATATATGAGTATGAATGTAAACGAATCAGATATTCAGTTAAAAATGAACCACCGATTGTTACGCTTATATACATCCCCGAATCTGCCAACATCTTTTGGTGGGGTAAATCGGCTATTCAAATCTGTTAAAAAGATTGCTAAAAGATCTGATGTGGAAAGGTTTCTCTCAGGTTTGGATAGCTATATACTACACAAGCCCATGTGAAAAAGATTTAAGACAAAACACGCAAAAGCACAAAGTTCCAACCAGATTTGGCTGCTATATCTAACTATGAGGTACAAATTTGAAAGTTTTAATTATGGTGCACGCTACTTACTCTTTGTAATTGACGTATATTTGGATATACTCGTATTATCTCTAGTTAATCCATTTAAAGGAGAAGACGGATCAGGTAGTGATAAATGTTATACAAAATCTCATGGAAGAAACCGGATGTATCCCAGGTTATATATGTTCTGATGATGGAGGCAACTTTAAAGGAAAGAAGATGAAAGGTTTATTGATCGAATATAATATCAGCGTATATCAGGTTCACTCACTAAACAAAGCTAAAAGCTAGTCTTTTAGAGCGTGTAAAAAGAACAATAAAGGAAATACTTTTCAGATATTTTACCTTTAGTAATACGTGAAAATAGATCGACGTGTTAGATGAGTTTGCAAGTGCTTATAATAATTCTAGACATAGGATGATTGGGAACACACCGTTCAAAGTTATACATAATATTGCCATACCAAATCAGAGAGTTAAAGGTAAATAAAGAGATTTCTATATAAGATCGGCGGTGATTGTGTTCGAATCTCACGCGTGTCCAGTAATTTTCAAAAGGATACGAGGTAGGGTGGAGTGAGAAAATCTACAAGATATATAGAAATTCAAATATATTGAAGGGAGAACATATTTAAAGTGGGGTTTATGAAAAAGCGCTACAGAAAGTAAAGTTTGAGTTCCGTAAGAAATATGAGGTGGAGAGGATAGGCCATGGAAAAAGTAAGTTATATTTAGTAAAATAGCCAGGGTATCCTAAGTCGTTCAACTCATACGTCAAGGCATGTGATATTATCTACAAATCTTGAGCACATACATTCGTGAAATTAGGAAGATTTTTTATCAGTTGTGTAAATAGAGTCAAAGAGTTTTTATGCCACCCTTCCTTCCTCATCATCTCTGGATATTTACTCTCAAAATACCATGTCTGACTATAGAATTCAATTGCACAAATCCATTATAAACAGACCATAGTCAGTATGAAGTAGTGCTTTGTGAGTTTCAATTTACACATGCATTCACAGTCTATCGGAAAATCATGGAAATAAATAATTATGCATTAAATAATATATTGCCAAGAGGAAAGAAAACAAAAATAAAAGGAATTGACTATGCTTAAGATGAGACATGGATACACGCCGGATATTATAAAAAATGAAAAATCACTCTTAGAGAAAATCAATCCGAAATGAGAGAAATTATCCTCTCAAGATTTACTGTTTCAATCAGACAAAACGAAACGAAAAATGTTTACTGAATATGTATTAATGCTCACTTCAAGTTCATTGTTCAATGTGAAAAGGAAAGAAAATCTATTATTTCATCTGCCAGAGGAATTTTCAGGTATAATGAAAAGATCTTTCAGAGATGATATCCCTAAATTAAATCATTGTATAGCATTTAATATAGATTTTCCTGCTCTTATAGCTCATCCGAGATATAATAATAATCTTATCAGTTAGTAAGCTGGACACATTCAAGGGTGATAATAATTATTCACCTTCCTTTCAATGATGGTTCATTTAGTGTATATCTTGATAATCCACACTATGTGAGCCTAAGCTCTGCGGACTTTAGATCAATTTATATCTATATAAGACCTGTTGAAGGTAAAAAAATGACATTCTTTCTTGGTCATTTGATGATAAAAGTATACATTAGGAGAAGACATTAAAAAATAGTTAAAATGTTGAATGACCATGTCTTTAGAGAGGACATGGTCTTGGATTCCTATTCTCCTCCCTATTCCGAAATGCGGCGCCCTATCTAAAGAGTGGTGCTCGCTATTTAGAAAAGAAGGCCATTTCCTCTGGTTTCGATACTATTCAGGATATTATGCAAGGAAAGACCGGAAAGCAAGCTTTGAAAGATCACCTGGGATGGACGAAAAATACTATTACTAAAGATACTAGACCATATATTAGAAGTAATAATGAAAGGAAATCCAAAAAAATGGGTGTAATTAATAGGCGAAAATGGATGAATAAGATGTTGAAGAATATAAAAAAGTTGAAAATAGATGATGGAGATGTTTTTTCTCATAATATAAATAAGCACACATTTCATAGATGTTCTCATAAAGTTATCATCGGCTGTAAATCATACACTTGTAAAAAAGAATGCTCTTCATCCAACAAATTATATCAGTTCAAAGACAGAAAATGATTTGTTTACCATTCCACCGACCCAAACTTCCATTGTTGAGAGCAATTATCAGTCTTACTCTTGACTTAGCAATATCTCATAAGGTTTCACCCCGGTTGAATATTATATATCTGGTATAGGACAGTATTATATAAACCCGAGTAACTTTTATCTTTATATTAAAGCAAGAATTGTGAAGGCAAACGGAAGCAAACTTAAGGATGGGAAGAATATTTTTCCGGAAAATAATATTCTTCACACTTGGTTCAGCAATGATGATATATATTTAAATGAAAAATCTGTAAATTCCATGGGAAATAATTACTCTTATCGTGCATATTTAGAGACCCTGTTGAACTATACTGAACAAGAAAAATTTACATTTCTTTTCATTGCAGGATATTACTCTAGTAAAGAAAGTATAGAAAAAGAAATATAGCAGATCAAAGAAAAAACTAATTGATGTATATGGAAAACTAAATGTCGATTTCTTCTCGCACCATAAACTGTTGATGAATGGAGTCTCACTAAAGATAAAATTATCCAGGGCACCACATTGATTTACACTATTTAGAAAAATCCGCTTTTCAGCATAAACTCATCTAGAGGTGGAAAATAGGTTACTTACATCAAATCCTAAGTACCGTATAATGCAAGTTCGTATGCCAAATTCTACAATTGTGAGTAGAATATCAATAATGAGAATACCAACGCGGATGCTGATTGGTATGGTTGACTATCTGGCATTTTCTGATAGCTATGATGCATCAGATTTTAAATTCTAACATTATAATGTGAATCGCATCACTATCTATATAAACGGGAATAAAGTTGAAAGACCATTCGAATTAGACTATTCGGACGATGCAGATCCAGTTGCTCAAAGGGCTTTTTACTCGTTATATAACGCAATAGGGTGTATTGGATGTTGGCAGAATATTGGAATTACGTATGAACTATTTTCTAAAAAATAAAAAAATATTTATTGTATTAACCTAAATCAGGACAAAAGTACTACTTATGTTGGAGAATGTTCCTATCCTAAACAACAATGCACATTATCAATACAGTTACAGTTTAGATTTCCCAAAATTGACCCGGTCTCCCTTTTTATAAATGCAGAGTTTCAGTCTTTTATAGAAAGATAAGTCTAGAAACGTCGTAGTTTATTTTTAATAAAATGAATGCCATAGAAATCGAAGAGCTATTGTATCGAAATAAAACTACAGATCGAATTTTTTAAGGTTGTTTTGCGAGAGACACTCACAGCTATGTCCACTTTTAATACTACCAGCAGCTTATATCATTAATCTGGATAGCAGCCATCGACCTGGATCGCATTGGATAGCTTTTTTTGTTGACAAAACTTTGTGTATATTTTGATAGCCTATGTCTAGGGTTCCAGAAGGATGTTTATATTCGTAGAAACCTAGTAAAAATGAACAAAATTATTATCATCAATCCATTAGGATTTCAGAGTTACTTTTCCGACTCATGCGGCTTGTTTTGTGTCTATTTCATTCAGCAGATGACAATCGGTAAATCATATCGAGCTTTTATTGAACAATTTGATTCCTATAATGATCAAAGAAACGAAGAAATCGTCATAGGAATTTTGTAGTAGAATGCACAGAAAAATTGATATTGCACACTCAATAAATATTAATTGTTAGTTGGGAAATATGTAATTGTGTGGCCTATCTACTATATAAATTATAGATATTATATGCCATTATATAATCTGGTTAGTTTCAATTAATTTATTTTTTCGATTTATTAATCTGTAGAAAATGTATGCATATTTGAATTTAAATGTAAAATAAATGATTATAACAAACTTGACTTTTTTTCAAAACAAGTTACAAAAAAAGAAAATGACTTACTCCGTAAACGTATCTCTGAATTGTGAAACGGTGAAATGTTCGAGAAAATCACATCTCGCTACATGAACTCCATTCATCTTCTGTTAATGGCTCCATATTCTTATATTTACTTAAAAACTTCAAGTTCGATCAGCAGAACAAACAGGAAAAAAAAGTCTTTTTCCCAACAAAGCTATGAATTATAATGCTAAACGAGGAAGGTTTCGAATGGGTTTTTATATTTCTACCGATGCGGGGGAGACATTTTGTTGTCAAACCAATGAGGGGGAAATAAGGGATCAAAAATATTTTTTTGAGTATTTTCACTTAAAAAAAATGTAGATACCAAATATGTTAAATATGGTCTAGACATTATAATATTTTTGATTAATCTTCCAATATATACTAATGTCATATGTGGTGCAGACGGCAGTAAACATTGATTGAAGAAATGTGACTAAAATGTTTGAATAGCGATATCCATCTCTTTGCCTGATTAACCTCCCCTAATTATTTTCAAGTCTTTACTAAATATGGAATAAAACGAGAAAATACTTGAAAAGTTCACTGATCTAGAGAGAGGGGGGGGGACACTTTTGTCGACAAACCAAATAGGGGGAGGAAGAGAGTTGGAGGAGAGTAGACTCGGTGTGCAAGGTGGTGTGTGTGTATGTATGCTCGTGTATTCGTGTATGTGTTTGAATGTGCTCATGACTGTGTGCGTATGTGTAGACTCGGAGTCCACCCCTCAATACTACTACTCTGGTCATGATACTTCCAGGGCTATCTGCATGTAAGCACGTATAAGAAAGTTTATTATTTTCTAACGTTACGGAAGCCTATTTTGTCTCAAAGGAACCTAAGAAGAAAATGGGTTACCTTATGTATACCATACTAATCTCTGGAAATAGTTATCCTTCATCAAGAACAGACGAAAAAAAAGGAATATTATAATTATAAATGAAAATGGAGAGAATACATTTGGGGAGAAAAACCATTTGCCGGAACAAAAACGCCCCAATGGTATTTTTACTTCTTATAAGATTTTCCTTTAATTACTGTTTTCTGAACTACGAGTGTCTGATATGTAGGTACTATGGCAACCTTAAAGTTTCTTAAGTTACCTCAAGACAAGATATTACTGGCTTAACATCGCAAAGTATCCTCTCAGACATTTTTTGCTCTATGGACACTTATTTTGAGTAAACTATAGTAGAATTTTAATTGTATCCAAATGAAAGAATAAATTTACTAGATATACTTTTGGTTGAACCTAAACATAATATTATTTAATTCATTTTATATGTCCCAATTTCGTATTAATGAATTAATTATTTGTGTTTAATAGAAACTCCGTTTGAACTCGACGACTTATCTACAGACATTCTGAGCTCATTACTTCTAGCGTGATTTGGAGTCAATTTTGAGGTCTATTTCATGACTCACGGCGTATAATTATTATTAGCGTTCTAATTTGCAAGTTATTGATTCAGACTGGATTTATTTTTACTTGTGCTCCGTTGCTATTATTACGACTCACTATTTGTTCATTGCATTCTTTTACACTCAGATTGGTGGAGTTTAATTAGAATCTGTATCAAAATCTGGTTTGACTCCTTAATTCATTCTTAATTTGTTTTCACTAAATTTTCTTCTATCATTTCTAGCTCCTAAATAAAATGTCACCCCACATATTCTCCCTATCCCAGGGATACACAGAGTCAACAGGCCACTAATTTAACAAGTAATAGACATGGTTATCTCTTCAACAAACTCTAAAATTCTCCTCCATAAATTGCCTTCCTATCTAAACCATAACTAAGAATTGCACGTTTCCACCTTTTCTGTCCCATCAGGCTATCAATCTACACCAACTACTTTCTCTCTCTGTATCTACATATCTCTTTCTACCCTAGATCTGTGCAGAGGAACAGACAACTACAGAGAATAATCTGGTGCATTGATGTTTAATAAAAAGTTCTAGCGCGAGTGGAGGAGAAAGGAGGGAGATTAATTGATGGAGTAGTTCTTGAAAGGAGAAATAAGAGCGTTTGTCATGAATGAACAAACATAGCACGAATTCGATTTGAAGTGAAATTCGGAAAGGACAACTTCAACAAAGTCTTGTTTGTATAGAGTCCTTTCTCTATATGCAATTCCTAGAGTTAAGAAATTTGAAACTCTATAATATATATATATATATATATATATATATATATATATATATATATATATATATATATATATATACTGTATATATAATATATATTTATATATATATATATATATATATGAGGAAATAAACCACATTCTCCGAAGACAATTCAATTCAGAACAGTTTCGGTGTATCTCACACCCTTTTTCAACTGACACTGGATAGAAAATATAAGAAAAGTGCATAAAAGCGTAACACAAGGTCAGGTCGTGAAAGATCCCCTCTTTTTCCCCAATCCCCTACTTGTGGCTAATCTGGAAGGCGGGGGGGTTAGGCCTAAACATATTGAAGGGCTGACCTTTTACTATTTTGTTTATTTTTATTTGCTTTCTTATTACAGGATTAAAAGAAAATTGACCCTCAGTTAGATTTATATCTATCTGAGGGTCAATTTTCTTTTAATCCTGTAATAAGAAAGCAAATAAACAAAATAGTAAAATGTCAGCCCTTCAATATGTTTAGGCCTAACCCCCCCCCCCAAGATTAGCTACAAGTAGGGGATTGGGGAAAAAAGAGGGGATCTTTCACGACCTGACCTTGTGTTACGCTTGTATGCACTTTTCTTATATTTTCTATCCAGTGTCAGTTGAAAAAGGGTGTGAGATACACCGAAACTGTTCTGAATTAAATTGTCTTCGGAGAATGTGGTTTATTTCCTCATCTTTTCTTGCGATATTGCATTAATTTTCATCATATATATATATATATATATATATATATATATATATATATATATATATATATATATATATATATATATATATATATATATATATATATATACATACTGGGAGGGTCCGTACGATTTTCAAAGAAATAATTGCAATAATACTGCGAGTATAAATAAAATTCTATGACTTATTTTTTAATTCCTATATTTTATCACCCTTTCTCTAACTTGTGCAATACTGATGTAGTTTTATACCAATAAATAAGAGCATGATGATTTCCACAAAATTATTAAAATATTGTACGGTTGCTTCCGAGGAGGCGGGTGGTCCTGTACATTCAGATGGGAGGGTCCGTCCATATGTAACATTCTAATTTTAGAAGACCTAATGTTTTACTTAGAAGGAAATAATAACTGGTGCTCAGGCAGAAATGTTTATTGCCATTAAACATAAGAAAATATATATTTTTCACATTTATATTAAGTAAAAAAAAAGGAAAGAATCTTTTTCCACATTCATGTTGCAATTTCAGGACAGAAACATTAGGCTAACCTTATAGTATAATTTTGAAATGAAATGATAAATTTATATAAACCAGAAGATCTTGTAGTTTTCTGAACACGAGGAGTTGGAAGCTCTCTCAAAATGTGTTGCTTATTTACCACAGACTCGTTCCGAATATCAGGATATCTGAATGTGTTTCCTGTGCCACAGTTTTGAGATAGTCGTAGATACGCTACATTGAAATCCTCGTTATCATCTTCACTACTTCGCAGTTTTCCTACATAACAAACATTCACTTTCTCCTTTGTCTCCAACTCAATCAAGACAAAATCATCTTTCCAAGGTGATTTTTCAACAAACTGGCTCACGACTGTAGAGCTTTCAAATTCATCACCGAATTCTTCTTCATCTGAAGAAAAAAAACATATATTACATTTCGGAACACTAATTTTAAGTGCATCGGCTAGTATAAATATAGAGACTCAGTGCAATAGCATTTACTTTTATCTTTATTTAATGCAAAGCATACATTTTTTTAATTTTATTAGTATCAGGAGGATCCGGATACAACTGGACGAATCCTCCCTCATCTACATGTTTCATGAAAATTATCAATGACTCATTTCCAAAGTATATTATAATTATGCTGCATGCGATATATTTCCTATGAATTGATCAATTGATAACTAAAGAATCAGAAAAAATGCATTAAATATGAAAAAATGGTGAAGCTACACCTTACACAAGATCCACCAGAAGTTACATCGTAAATGTTAAAAAAATGAAATTCTCACCTGCAGAAAATTTTGCCACAAAACATTCGTCAAAGTCTGAGCATCGACTGATAAGATGATTTCCACCTTTCAAAAGCAAGAGTCAACGCTTGAGTCATATTTATTATTGAGTGAATGGAGCTGTCCGAATCCTCCCACCGTATGGACCCTCCCGGTTCTCCCCTATATCTATATATATATATATATATATATATATATATTCTTTAAGAAGGATAAAACGAAGGAGGCGGGTACCATCTTTAATTCCAACGTTTCGAGTTATTACAAAACCTATCTTCAGGAGCTAAAAACAAATGCTAAATGAGTAATCTAAGCCTAAAAACATAAATAACCACACAATCTCTAAGTTAAAAACCACAGATCAGAGAGAATCACAAAAACGTTGTTAAAAATATAACTTAACCAAGCTGTATTTATTCCTTGAATTCCTCCCTGTTTTCACTCGTCATTGGGATCCGACCATGTAAGGTAATGTTTCAGTGTCTATATTTTAGTTTACCTTTTGTTTGTATCCAATTCTCTATTTTTCCATTTCAATTGTTTAATTTTGCAATATTACGTTTACTTTGTTTTTCCTTAATTGATAGTATCTCTTTACAAATATTTTGCAGTTCTCACTATTTTGTTTGTTCATTAACGTAACGGTCATTTTATATTTTTAACGTCGTTTTTGTGATTTTCTCTGATCTGTGGTTTTTAACTTTGAACTTGTGCGGTTATTTATGTTTTTAGGCTTAGATTACTCATTTAGAATTTGTTTTTAGTTCCTAAAGATGGGTTTTGTAATAACCCGAAACGTTGGAATTAAAGATGGGACCCGCCTTCTTCGTTTTGTTCTTCTTACTGAATATAAGACTCAAGCTTTGTACAAGAAATCTAGGTCAATACATATATATATATATATATATATATATATATATATATATATATATATGATGTTTTATAATACATGCGAAAAAAGTAAACATGAAGCAAAATTTTGTACACAAAACGTGAACTAAATATGCTTGTTGATGGCTTAATATATTTAGAGGAAGAGATAAGTAGTTAATATTCAAAGAGGGTTGTAAGTTTTTTATTTTAATTGTCTCTAGCAGGTGAGGGGCTTCGAGAAATTCTTTTTCAATTTTTTTCTTATTTCATCTCTCTTCTCTCGTGGTTTTCCTCTCCTCCACACTCTTTTTTTCAAATTTAAGCTTCGTGTTTCACAAATATATTTGAATATATATATATATATATATATATATATATATATATATATATATATATATATATATATATATATATATATATATATATATATATATATATTTATATATATATATATGTGTGTGTGTGTGTATAGGTAGGTATTTATTAGAGTGTGCAGTAAAATATTAGGTTTCTGTTTGTATAGAAAATATGCAGCCCTACTTTTAACTTCTTCACCAGAATACGTTGAATATATATCCAAATAATCAGTAAAAAAATAAAAAAGATCCATTGAAGGTATGTTGATGAGGTCAAAATTATCGAAGGTTTTATGGTTTGCAGCGACGAATTAAATGCATTTTCCTACGTTAATTTTGTATGAGGAATTTAGAGAGCATGTTTACAGCCATGTCTCGCAGAGAACAACTGCACTTAAAGAAATTATGCAGTGAAATAATTAATTTATCATAACAATATTCCAAATAATTCGTTTCTATCATAGCAAATCTGAGCTTCAATTATAAGTGTAAAAGGGCGTAAGCTCTGCGAATCGGCTCCCCACGAAAAGATTTAGAATGTATTAAATGGTTCCTTTGAAAAATACAAATATCCTCATTGTCACCGTTTCTAGAGATTAAAATACAAGGTTTAAATCTTAGCTTTTGACATCTTGTAGGGGAACTTTTAATGGGCTTTACAATGTTCTCTCCTAGAACTATCATTTGTGATTCAAGGGGTTTGCTATTCTTTTCATCCTGATCGTTAATCTCATCATTATTTTTAGTCGTATGCTCTAAGTCTCATAGATTTCTCTTCCTTTCCTTCTTAACTGCAAAGGAATAGAATCGGCTAAGAAATAAAGGGGATTATTTCTTTAGAAAATTCTTTTTAAAGTTATTTTGTGTTACATTACAATTTCTATTAATTCATTTGTCGTTCTCTCTTAGACTTCTGTTCTCACTATTGGTCCAAGTAGGGTCTGCTACATTTTACACATTCTCTTACATCCCTAACTTTACTATACAAGTACTCGTATTATTATTTACCTAAAACTAAGGAACTAAAAAACAGAATAACTTACCCGCCTGGCCTTAACGGTCTCAGAGAGATTTTGTTTGTTTTTAGATATTAGGTGGTTTAATGCGAGATCTATGACCTTATACTCTCAAGCTCTCCAATTAGTCTCCTCCTTTCCATACATTTTTACTTTCAGAAAGCTTACTCTCATCTCTAACCTCTTCTTACAAGGCTAATGCTAGATATGACCTCGTTGGACTTGGGTTCATTATTTCAAGGTAAACTAAGCAGAAACTTCTTTAGTTTCATTGCTAACATCTCAAACATCATATGGTGAAAGTGCATTCTTTGTTTTTCAATATTTTTAAATGAATTCTTTTAGTATTTTTTTAATTTTGAAAATCTTAGCAACTTTTAGTACATTTTGAAAATTTTGCATCAGGTTTTAGTGAATTCTCATTTTTATTGATTTTTAATAAGGTTAATAAGTTTTTGTGAACTTTAAAATTTTCATCAGTTTTAGTTAATTGTGAAGCTTTTTATCAACTGTTAGCGATTTTTTCATTTTTTCGCATCTTTCAGTGATTTTATCAAATTCAGCTCTTGTTGATTTTTATATTTTTATCAGCTTTTATATTGAACTTAGAACATTTTTATCATCTCCATGTAAACATTGAAAATATTCTTTATCTTTAAGTTAATTTGGATAAATATTAGTAGTATTTTGGAAGTCTAAAGAGTGTTAGGTTTAATAAAGTAATTTTGGGGGGCAACTTTTAAGGAATTTTGTACCCTTTTTCGCCAGTTAAAAAAAAATACTAAAATATTTTTTTTAGTATTTTAAATAGTATTCAAGATAAAATTAGACACTTTTATGCAAAATTATGCATTTTTAACAACATCAATATTGTAAAAGCCCAATGAAAACAAGAAAAAAAAGGATTTGGTAATCGATGAAAAATCTTTAAAAATTCACTCTCTTTTCCTCGTTTTACTTTCTTGCGTATCTAGAATTTTATTTCTCTTTTCTCTTTTTTGTCAGTTTATAAGGTGTTTTTGGAAATATATTTTTGTGGGTGTTCCTGAAATAGCATTCGAAAGACTGCAAACCTATTGTAAAACTGAAGTAACTCTTATCCTAAGCTTATTAGTGAAAAAGGTGCGTTCATCACTCACTTAACCATGTAAAAAATGCAAGGGATCGAAAAGAATGACCTAGAGAAGGAGGAAAAGAGAAGATAAAAGAGAAAACGTGAGGGCATGGGAGGAAGGGCTATCAAAGTCAAGACAAAGCAATAGAGTTTAAATGCAAAGGAAGGCTGCAGAAAGTTCGACATGCTACATGTATCAGATAGACGAAAATATAACCTTATTTGTCCTTTCTAAATTGAAGCGTGAAGTGGATTTAGATCAAATGGGGATTTGAACTTTCTTAAATGTTAGGATGGAAAAGTTAGGCTGGTGTTCAATCACATTTTAGCTACATTCTTCCTTGGAAGGACGCAAAGTTAGATATTTTAGCTACAATCGCGATATCAAACTTCTTTGCGTGGCTCGGGATTTTATATTAAGGATTCATTCCGGCAAAGATTTCTTTCTCTTTATATTTTTTTAGATACTTAAATTGCAATAGAATAATCTAATTTAGAGTTTTTGAGCTATTATTTTTTAGACTTCATCGAATGAACTTGCTTTTAAAGGTTTTGTTATCTATTGTCCTCCTAGCCTTTTAAAAATTGAGAAGTAATTATTTTTTTGTAGTAATTCATCTTTCAATTTGTAGCATTCCACTATTTTTCTATTTATTTACCATTCAAAGACACTTGGTCTAATTTCATAATTGAGGTGGTTTTATAGATTTGTTACTGTCGTTCTTTGCTCTAGCTCTCCAATTTGTGTGTTAGTTTAATTTACCTTCCACATCTTTTCAACTTTCTCTAACCTCACCACATTCTTCATGAACCTTTATTTCAAAAGATTTAGTGTAGTTGCTCCGTTTGTAATTGTTTTATTTACATTGCCTTATATTTTGCCTATGGCGTGATGTTCGACTGATTAACAAAATATATTCTTTCACACAGGCTAAGCTTTTAAGAAGGCAAAAATCGATATAACGGTTTTTACTTTTAACTTTTAATTCCAAGATAATTCGTGAAAGTGTGAAATTGTGTAATAGTTTTTTCTCGCCAGACTCAAAATAACATGATCAAAACATTGGTACTGTGTGCTGATTGAGCGATTTTTAAACTCAAGTACTTCCTTAAGGAAGTACCTCGAGCATTTAAGGCACAGAATCATTGTTGTTACTTAAAACTAACAAAGTTAAAAACAACTGTGGCATCTCAGCAGAAAGTTTGTAAAACGATGTATTTGAAGAACTTGATGAAGATTTACGAAGGAAAAATGTGGGAAAGATATACAGTCACAAATCCACAAGCGGGAGTTGGGGCCATGAGAACAAGGAAGCCACCAGCTGCACTATGATTTCCCATGATATACCTGAGAACATCTTATGGGAGACAGAAAATAATTACATTCTATCTCTGCTTGGCTTTCTATTCTCATTTCATTTTTTTATATGGAAGCAAAAGCATTTACTACCCATACTTAATTCCACTCCTGTTAATTTTTAAAAAATCGCCAATGTGCACCAGGAACGCTTGGGTATAAACAGCAGCTATCTCAAATTTGAGCGTAGAAACTACGTCAGACGCTAGCTTCTAGCACACATAACATAAATGATTACCTATTTGTGTCAAGGCTTTGCATTCATTCCTTTTCAATTATCTGAAGATATTAGGTTGCCACTGGAAAATATCTACGCTTTTTGCGGTCGTTCAAGATGTCCACTTGAACTAACACTTTCCAGCTGTGTGAAAATAATCTTTCATAATTAATGCCCTAGAGACCCTATATTGGAAGAGAACGTATCTCTGACAGTGTTCATTTAAGACTCTGGCAAAAGGATTACTCAATGGAATTGATCTAAATCCCTGCCAAACACCTCTGTGGGTTTTAGTCGGATTACTCTACAATTTTCAGGAATTTTATTTTTGACCGCACGTATGCAGTTGTTTACAACCACGGCTTCTGAAACCACTACTCGTAATCATGGAAAAGTTTGGAAAATCATGACCCAGCGTAGCAGCTGTGTACCGGTACATTTTTTTTTTCTGCCAAATAAATTTTATTTTCTATTAGATATTTTACGAGTGAAAATAAATTTATAAAAACCCCATTTTGGTCGGTATTTATAGGTTATATTCACATTTAAAATAATTAACATTTATTTACGTATCTCATGCGACACTTAAAGTTAAGGCTATTAATTCAGTTCTTTCACTCTTGGTATGGAGATGATGGACATAAAGTATTTCCAATTAAAAAGCTTTGGAAATCCAATGCTCTTTGATTCTGTCTATACAATCAGTTATCTTACACAAAATATTTGGATTGTAATCTCTGTAATCCTTTTCTTTGTTTGCTATGGTTCGCTTTCATTGTACTCCTACATTTATGTAAATAATTTCCCCCAGTTTTGCTCTCTCCCATTGAAAGTATTTCTCTAATTCAAGACAAAACAAGAAAGTCATTTCCCATTTGCTATAGCGGAAGAGCAAGTTCCATCCACGGACAGAGAGTTGAATTCATTCCTTCAATTTTTTTTTCCTTTCAAACTCATTAGATTAATTTCTTTTCAAATATTTATAGGTGGTTTTTACCTCCTTTCAGAGACGAGAGTGAGGAAACTTTGAAGATTTGTGGAAGAAGTGAATTCTGAGTGGTTGTTGGATTGTAAAGATGGAGCATACTTTTGTTCCTCAAGATAAACATAATATTAAGGTATTTGACCGACTGCTTATCTCATTCCTTCAGGTTTTATATACATATATGAGAGCAAAATCTTTTAGTGAACAACTCGTTATTTTAATTGGTAAAAATTGGATCCTGCTAGAAACAGGTAAGTACGTCAGTAATTACTTCCCATCTGATTTGAAATATACAGTATCGCGTAAAACTATACAAAAAAAATTCCGAATCTTAATTTTCTTGAAAATAATTGTTTACTTTCTTTTGAAATTGCAAAAAGGATTCTTTTAAATTTGTCCATGATAGTGTTCAAGTTTTATTTAATAGAACAGCGGATAAAGTGTTATAAGAAAAGTAATGTCTTTGAAAAAAGTATACTTCCTAAACTATAAAACATCCATATATAACTTTCAATTTACTCGTAAATATTCGTAATGTACTCGTATCTATGACAGCGCTGTCCTACGTAAATTGTAGTTCGCCTCTGAAGGTATTACTCAATTATCAAGTTGGTTACAAGAGTTAAGTTATAAAAATCCTTCAGAAACTAAGTTTGCCAATGGAAGAGTAAAGGAATAATAGTCTGACATTTCGAGGTATTGTAATCGGTGAAAAAGGGGGAGGTTCACCAAAGAGAATATCAGGTCCTGTGATTTGACAAGAAATACGGGTCGGTCTCTAAAATCAACTTCCAGGGAAGACCGCACGTTACAACTGATGTCGATGAAGTACCAATTTGAAGATCTATAGCAAAGATTTGAGAAGTCCTGCGTCCGAAAGTGTCCTCAAATCATTCAAAATAAGGCCTTGCATAATTCTTATTAATACGTTGTTTAATTCTCTATGAGATAATTGTTATTTTTTAGTTACGTCTGCATATATACTTATCGTTCTCTAGTTAAGGATGAATCATTTCTTCAAACACATTACTTTCTTTCTTTATTTTTTGGTCGCTTATCTGTGAAATTGAACTTTGACACTATCGAAGGCAATTTTCAAAGAATATTCTGTACACTTGAAATTAAACGACTATTTCGTTTAAAATTTACATTTACGTAATTTCTCACTAGTTCTGGATGGTGAAGTATATAAAAAGTGACTAAGAAGAGATAAAGAGGCTGTTAAGCATACAGAACATTCCTGGAAGCGATAATCCGAAGCAAAGAGTGACCGTTGATTCAACTTCTTAAGCAGAACTGCGTCCTTCATTTCCCTCACCAGATAAAATATTAGCACTTCCATTAAGGCTCTTTCCCTGAATCATAGTTTCTTTGTTGATTAGGTAATCAATATTACTCTAACAAATGGTTTAATAATCAAGGATAATTAAAAGTGACATCTATAAAATACTTCTAAACAAAAAAAGTGTTGAAGCCGTTGTATCCTGTTTTGCTATATACTTCAGGAGACATTCTCCAATTCTATTTAATTTACGCTTAATTTTTTAATCTGAATAGAAAAACAACGCTTGTATTTCACGTATAAATTTTGTAAAGAAAGATCTCTAAAGGATGTGGTGAATATAGAGGTAAAAATGTTTTAAAGCTAGACTGTTCCTCTTCATTTCATTAGTGCAGGGAAAGAAAACTGTGGCTGTTGTGGCGGGAGTGGACACAATTATCCAGATGTCAGCTGCAGTAAGGTTACCCATAATACATATGAGATTCCCTATAGGGTAATTTTTGCTTAACAAATAATACTAATTTTCATCCGCGTAAAACCCATTACTCCCACCAAAACTAACACCCCACCACTACTAACACCACGGTAATCTAATTCTTAGCTTCATCGGCCTCCGCCAAAATCACTCTCATCACCTCTCACACCAAGAGCATCAAGGCAGAAATCCCCATTTGCGAATTGGTGCAAGGAAAATGGGAATTATGAAATGGAAAATACAGCGTCGTGTGGCGTTCGGCGCGCGATTGGAAGTTGGGTGAAATTGACGGTTGAAACGTATGGTCGACCTCTGGCTCTTCTTTTATGGTTTACTTCGCCACCATTTACTTCTTATTACGTGGGAATCTCCTTGTTACTGGCTCCTTCTCTTGGGTGGGGACCCTAGGGTAATTTCATCTCACTAAATGTTGCAAGTGCAGATGAATGAACTTAAAAAAACAAATATTGGTACGGTTGTGAGAGAAGAGAAGCCACAGTACTAGAATGCAGTAATTATTTAATCAATCGATTAAAATACAGTTGTAGTGTGAGCAAAGGTTTGGTATAAAACAGATAATCTGAAATAAAACCACCCCAAAGGACCAAGAAAAATAATAGCACGAATGATAATAACAAAAGTGGAATCAAATATAAAATATAAAAGAAAGCAGTGGATAAGATAAAAGACTACAATGATTCAGACACAAAACTCTTTCTGCCTAAATAGCTTGGAGACGTATAAGGTATATTTTACTGGACTACTGGGAACAGCTCAAAATTAAGACCAAAAAGAATAGCACATCAACACTGAGGCTTTTTTATTATTCTTTGCACTGCTGAAAACTCTTCGCTAACCTCTCCGTATGCATCTTTTAACTCAAATCTATTAATTACCTAAGCGATTGAATAAAAGGGTGGAGTTTCATGTATTTGATGTACAAAATTCTCTTCCCTTAGATTTTGTAGTTTTATAAAATTTTCTTTTTTTAAATTCTTGTGATCTTGTTTAGGAATCTGAGAAAGGCAAGATTCAATAAAGGAACATTAATTTGCCCTTTTTCTGTTGATCTGTGCAATTTGTCATTATTTTGGTGTTTATGTTTGTTTTTATCATTCTTCTCGTTTTGGTCTTCTTGTTTGTTTATTAATTGAAATTTTAAATTAGCCCTCAATTGGGCTATGGAGTAAAAAGATATACCAAAAAGTCATACTCCGATATCCAAGAAAAATTGTAAGGTTTAAGAAATTGCCATAGGCATGAAGTCGATGCGTTGATATTCCTTTCTCAAATAAAAAAAATGGGCTAAACTTGTTTGACACTTTAAAAGCACTTTTAGCGTTTTCGGCGGGTATACCAAAATTGAATTCAGGATGGAATTGAAAGGAAGATGATCCTATAAGCTAGAATATTTCAGAATAAGGGTGTTAGGACTACATTTATTTGATATTGTGCTCTTATTGCACCATCTTCTGCTAAAATATTTTGGGGAGCGTTCATCCGGTCAAGGAAGAAATTATTTCCCTTGGCATCTATGCGAAACTAGATTTAAGCCTCACTATTTTTAGTTGTAAATGACGTCTAATATCAGCATCGTATTTTCAACATATACATATATAGAGTGACCAAAATCTCACAATACATAGCTAATAGCTTCAACAAGAGAAACAGCAATTTCCTGCTTAGATTGTTTGTCTATATGCTCTCATGTTATATTGAAAGATCGATGACCACTTAATTTATACGTGTAGAGATTACTAAGAGATCATGGGAGCCACTAAATCTATTTCTATTTATAATGAATTCAGGATACTGAATCATTTCTATTAATTACTTTATCTACGTTAAGCATTTGCATTTAACCATTTAATTTTGTAGTTAACGTCAAGAAATTTGTTGGACATGAATAATTTAGATTTGGATTCATTTAATTCTCTCCCTCAAGAATTACAGAGGCTTATTACTTAAAGCGACAAATTGAGAAACACCTGCCATTAAAAAATATATAATACATTATTTTGAAAATAAATAAGATGTGTAAATGTAAACTACAAAGTGTCTATACTGCTGAAAGTGTGTATGGTAAAGTAACTAAATAAAATAGGATATATGATAGGCGAAAGAGTATTTTCAGTAGAATTATAACTTTAATGGAAGTAAGATAAGATTGAAGCAAATGTAAAAATAGTTGTCTTTGTAAAGTGCTGAAAGAGAAAATGACCAGAGTGGTTGACCTATTTGCATAGAGGAAAGAAAATGTCTGGTGTGGATGGAGGTAGAATTGAAATGATACTGGAATTTTGTAGGTAGTTTATGGTGTAAGTAGTCATTTTACAACGCCAATGCAGACAATGGTAAAAAAAATTCTCAGGATTAATGAACAGGTGTGTTTACCTCGATATACCTGAGCAGGTCGGAAAAGATCAAGAGTTAGACACATGATGAGAAAGATCTGTCTTCTTAGTAGTGGTAGGGAAGATTATGGGGGAAAACTAGTAAACGTGCAATTCTACAATATATATGCATTTATTAAAAGATAGCATTGGATCTTGAGAAAAAACAACAAAACACAAAAAAGAGACAATATATATATATATATATATATATATGCATATATATATATATATATATATATATATATATATATATATATATTGCATGAAAGACTCGACGTATAGGTGAGAATGGATGGGGAGAAAGAAAAGTCCAGACACTACACAGAGCTCTTTATTGACGTTTCGCCTCTTGGCTTCCTCAGAATGGAACTGACAAGAGAGATGGAAGATCGCCGCTCGACCATTCGTAGAGTTAGTCTGGGTCGCGGTCAATTGCTCTCCCCCGGACGTTTCCCCCTCGTCTCGACCCTTTCGCCTCTTCATTAATGAGCCTTGCCGCACCTGTCGCCAGCTTGAAGAAACCGTCCTGGTGATTTGTCGACCTATAGGAGAGAATATATGTAGCTTCAATAATCCTACGCTCACGTTTTGATAAACCTTTTTGAACTATACTCACCCCATCCCATTTAGGTAAATGCCCACATTCATCTATATGCACAACTAACGAGTTTGAAGTTCTATGTGCCCGGACGTCCCTCTTGTGCTCACTAAGTCTAGTTTTAATGTCCCTACCAGTCTCTCCGTAATAACTCTTGTCGCACCCTTCACACGGAATCTGATAGATTATGCCCCTATCCGTTTGGGCCCTAAACTTTTTGTGCGAAACCAATTCCTTGATCTTCGTTTCAGCATGATCGGCAACTAGCAAACCCATTTTCCTGAGGGCCACATTTATGCTCTGCGCAGCCTTGCAGTAAGGCGCTGAAAGGTACCTGACCCCATCCAATGTGCCTGTCAAGACCTCATTATCCACGGTCCCATTTGTCGTGCTACTCATTTTGCCTCTTTCCGATATCCCGACCGCTTTATACCTCAACTTTATTAAGAGACCCTCCAGATATTTTAGTTTCATAAAAGCATTCTTAATGTAGTTATACTCATCAGTTAAAAACTGTTGGCTACAAATCCGGATGGCCCTGAGGTAGAATCCTATCACTACCCCAGTCTTCGTTCTATCGCTGTGTCCCGATAAATAATGGATGAAGTCATCCTTATTAGTGGGTTTACTGTATCCGGAAAACTCAGTTACACTCCTAACCCTATGTATCAGTGTGTCCAGAAAAGGAATCCTGTTATTAACTTCTTCCTCTACAGTAAACTGTATGCTACCGTTTATCTCATTCAACCGCTCTAATTTCTCATTGACGTCAGTATTTTCAGGAATTATGGCCAGAACATCGTCTACATATCTCAACCACAAGGAGTCACCCTCCCCGAATACCCTCATCAATTTCTCTGTTTCAAGGACTTCCATGAATAGGCATGCCATGACAGCGCTAAGTGGAGATCCCATCGCCAGTCCCCTGTATTGTAGAAATTCTTCCCCTTCAAAGGTGAACGCACCAAAGCTCACGCATAGCGAAACTCACTTTATATAGTCCCTTTTACTAACGGGCAGGTCAGCGTCATTCAAGACGAGTAACAATTTTGCCACTGCCTCCAAAGCACCGTCAACAGGGACATTGGTGAACAGCGATTTTACATCAAAGCTTACCATTTTCTTTCCCTGTAAGTTGACCCCATTTAACCTGTCCTTTAAATCGGTCGAATTCTTCAAATGCGCTTTGCTAATTTTTCCTAGTTCCTGAGACAATGGTCTGGCCAGTGCCTTTGCAATTCTGTGGGGAGCGCTTCCCACTCCCGATGTGATAGGTCTAAGAGGAACCCCTTGTTTGTGGGGTTTTGGGAGCCCCCTCATTTTGGGGGGTCTGGGGATTTCATCAATGAGGTGGGTCATTTTCTTACCCCTTTCCGTTCTCCTGAGTATTTTTCGCACCTGTTGTTCTAAAGCTGCGGCCTCTTTTGCCGCGCTTCCATGGGGAACTTTCTCATACGTATCCCCATCTTTAAGCAAATCATTCATTTTGTTAATGTAGGTTACTTTATCTAATATTACCACCCCTTCCCCCTTGTCCGCTTGTGTTATAATAATGTCCTCACACTGAACTAGCTGCTCTAACGCGTGCTTAAATCTTTTCGGTAGGGAAACCTCACGTTCCTTGGCCAAGGCATTGTAACAAAAGAGGACCCCCTGGATGAAACCCTTGTCAACATCACTGTCACCATGCCTATAGTTTTTGGATATATGATTCAAATAACCTCGTTTACCTACACCTATGTCAAATTTTAAGCCCAATGAAAGAGCAATGGTCTCATTATGCGAAAGTTCTCTGCTTGACAAATTATTAACCAGCCCTGAGGTTCCCATTTCGTTCCACATGCTATTGTCACAAAGTGTTTTCAATTGCTTTTCATGGTCCATCCTTTGTTTGAAGCTTGCCTCCAGTAACTCAGTGATCACGAGCCTTGGCAATGATACTGGCTTCTCAGTCTCATCTATTTACACGTCTATCTCATTAGTCAAAACCTGACAACTCTCTATTAAATATTTCCTAGCACAATCACTAAAAGGTTTATCTTGGATACTTAGCTGTTTGGGGGACGATCTAGGTAGAATCTGCTCCTCCAAGCACTCCCGGAGAAACCATCTACGAGAGGTACGGCTAGCGATCTTCATCCTCCTGCGGAATTCCGCTTGCACAGGGTCTAGTCCTCCTCCACCATCCGACATATTGCATGAAAGACTCGACGTATAGGTGAGTATGAATGGGGAGAAAGAAAAGTCCAGACACTACACAGAGCTCTTTGTTGACGTTTCGCCTCTTGGCTTCCTCAGAATGGAACTGAAAAGAGAGATGGGAGATCGCCGCTCAACCATTCGTAGAGTTAGTCTGGGTCGCGGTCAATTGCTCTCCAGCGGCAAAAGAGGCCGCAGCTTTCGAACAACAGGTGCGAAAAATACTCAGGAGAACGGAAAGGGGTAAGAAAATGACCCACCTCATTGAGGAAATCCCCAGACCCCCCAAAATGAGGGGGCTCCCAAAAACCCACAAACAAGGGGTTCCTCTTAGACCTATCACATCGGGAGTGGGAAGCGCTCCCCACAGAATTGCAAAGGCACTGGCCAGACCATTGTCTCAGGGACTGAGAAAAATTAGCAAAGCGCATTTGAAGAATTCGACCGATTTAAAGGACAGGTTAAATGGGGTCAACTTACAGGGAAAGAAAATGGTAAGCTTTGATGTAAAATCGCTGTTCACCAATGTCCCTGTTGACGGTGCTTTGGAGGCAGTGGAAAAATTCTTACTCGTCTTGAATGACGCTGACCTACCCGTTAGTAAAAGGGACTATATAAAGTTAGTTTCGCTATGCGTGAGCTTTGGTGCGTTCACCTTTGAAGGGAAAGAATTTCGACAATACAGGGGACTGGCGATGGGATCTCCACTTAGCGCTGTCATGGCATGCCTATTCATGGAGGTCCTTGAAACAGAGAAATTGATGAGGGTATTCAGGGAGGGTGACTCCTTGTGGTTGAGATATGTAGACGATGTTCTGGCCATAATTCCTGAAAATACTGACGTCAATGAGAAATTAGAGCGGTTGAATGAGATAAACGGTAGCATACAGTTTACTGTAGAGGAAGAAGTTAATAACAGGATTCCTTTTCTGGACACACTAATACATAGGGTTGGAAGTGTAACTGAGTTTTCCATTTACAGGAAACCCACTAATAAGGATGACTTCATCCATTATTTATCGGAACACAGCGGTAGAACGAAGACTGGGGTAGTGATAGGATTCTACCTCAGGGCCATCCGGATTTGTAGCCAACAGTTTCCAACTGATGAGTATAACTACATTAAGAATGCTTTTATGAAACTAAAATATCTGGAGGGTCTCTTAATAAAGTTGAGGTATAAAGCGGTTGGGATATCGGAAAGAGGCAAATGAGTGGCACGACAAATGGGACCGCGGATAATGAGGTCTTGACAGGCATATTGGATGGGGTCAGGTACCTTTCAGCGCCTTACTGCAAGGCTGCGCAGAGCATAAATGTGGCCCTCAGGAAGACGGGTTTGCTAGTTGCCGATCATGCTGAAACGAAGATCAAGGAATTGGTTTCGCACAAAAAGTTTAGGGCCCAAACGGATAGGGGCATAATCTATCAGATTCCGTGTGAAGGGTGCGACAAGAGTTATTACGGAGAGACTGGTAGGGACATTAAAACTAGACTTAGTGAGCACAAGAGGGACGTCCGGGCACATAGAACTTCAAACTCGTTAGTGGTGCATATAGATGAATGTGAGCATTTACCCAAATGGAATGGGGTGAGTATAGTTCAAAAAGGTTTATCAAAACGTGAGCGTAGGATTATTGAAGCTACATATATTCTCTCCTATAGGTCGACAAATCACCAGGACGGTTTCTTCAAGCTGGCGACAGGTGCGGCAAGGCTCATTAATGAAGAGGCGAAAGGGTCGAGACGAGGGGGAAACGGCCGGGGGAGAGCAATTGACCGCGACCCAGACTAACTCTACGAATGGTCGAGCGGCGATCTTCCATCTCTCTTGTCAGTTCCATTCTGAGGAAGCCAAGAGGCGAAACGTCAATAAAGAGCTCTGTGTAGTGTCTGGACTTTTCTTTTTCCCCATCCATTCTCACACATATATATATATATATATATATATATATATATATATATATATATATATATATATATATATATATATATATATATATATATATATATATATATTTATATATATATATATTTTATATATATATATATATATTTATATATATATATATATATATATATATATATATATATATATATATATACATATATATATATATATATATATATATATATATATATATATGAACAAAAACAATAGCGGCGGTTATGTAGGGCCGGCATTCCTGACGCCCGTCGTGAAAGAACTCCAGGCGACGTTTTTAGCAAATTAACTAAGTTATACCATTGCCCGTACCTAACCATATATATATATATATATATATATATATATATATATATATATATATATATATATATATATATATATATATATATCCGCTATCCCAATATTGAGTGCGTATCCCGATGAAATTGCAAATTTTTATGAAAACTTCTCGTTGAATTATGTTCATCATGATTAAATTGTGCTCTGCACAAAATTGTAGTGTTCCATGTACAGGGTGTCCCCAAATTTTAATTTGTTTTTCCATTCTTTTCATAATCACTTCTTAATGGATATTAAAAAGAAAAAGTATTCCTGTTTATTTTTCCGGCTAAATTATGATCGTAAAAGAGGCTTTTTCATAAGTGTTGAACGCAAGACAGTGTACTGTTGTCTTGGGTATATAAAGTCTCTGACTGGCCTTCCTCACCGAGCTTCTTGGTCGATTTTCACACAATTGTCTAATTTATTTCAATTTTGTTGGGATCAATCTTTTTCCGTCTTTTAAATTAGTTCACAACTGAGCGGATCGAGTTGTCTGTAGGTCCAGGTTTTCTAAACGATTTTGGACATTTTCTCGTACTTCATTAAATTTCGCTCCTTTGATACGAGCTATCACAACAAAAGTCTGCTCTTCTGTATTCATTTTTAAAGAGTTCTGAAAAGGATCGAATACATATACATATATGATCTTTATTATATTGTAGTTATATGGATTGAATGAATATGCGTATTGAAACTGGAAGACTGACTGTGGATGACCTGGAAGATTATATTTATATGCTAAGGACCCTTTCGTTCTCATTCTAATAATGAAAGAAATGTGTGGCATTTGACGGCATTGTGGCTTTTGATAGTTAATATGATAAAGATGTATAATAATGCAGTGGGAATGTGTGGACAAATATGGAGGGAAGTTTGTTTATAGCAGTCAACATGAATACTGAAAGTTATTATTACTCTTATTTTTAGCAGAGACGCAAATATCAAACATTTGAATATAAAGATTTATTTTTCTTAGGTATATCTTTTAAGGATGTTAAAGCGTAAGTACTACCTAGTCTGCTAAATATACATGATGAAGTACTTATTACTTTACAATCATCAGAGAGTTAAGTAGGTAATTATAGTAAAACGGGGAAAAAAACAAAAACTCTACACTGATGTCTGTTGATCAGTGTAATAGAATTGCCTAAGGCGGCCGCGCCTCGCTTCTATCAAATATTGAAACTCATGCTTCCCACGTGGATCCTGCGAGAGAAAAAAGAATGGCGTCTTTATCGCCCAACATTCTCGAGTATCATCTTCCTCCGCTTCAAGTTTAATCAAGGAGGTTAAATCCCCTGTTTGCCTCCAGGTGTCGATCGGCCAGATTGAATTAGGCTTATGGCGGGAAGATAAGATTTTTCCAAGCACTACCGAGACATTCCATGGAAGTTCCTCATTGTTCTCTACCCCCAAGGGGGTGGCTCCGGCTATTCATGCGATAGAATTTTGCGTTTGAAGCAGATCCTGATTATCTTCGCGAGGCATCACGCCGACCCGGTCTCCCTTGTGCACCTTGAAACTCTACCCCGAGAGGACAATATCTTTGAGTGCCAAAGTTCGTGCCCCTCGAGACGCCAAGTCAACAGGGGCCTCCTGTTGTTCAGAAGAGAACAACTTTAGAACAGTCATTGTTTTTTGAGCCCGTTCGACAAAAAACGGTTCTCGTTCCCCTGATATCACGCCAGTAGTAAATTAATTCCACCCTTTTAACGTTCTTCAAAAGAACGCTTGGTTACACCAATAACCTCAACTGTTCTTCCAGAACATCTCCGATATCCTGTCTCAAGGATTGCTAGTACTTCAAAGCCCCACTTTGCTCTCACTCCTCAAAGTCAGTCCTTCCCCCATCGTTAAGGACAACCCCCCTATAAACCCCTCCTCATTGAAAAGAAATCACCAGTCGGACCGAAGATTCCTTCAAAACGCCTTCCTCTGCACGACGACCTTATAAATACGTAAGCTATGAATTGCATTTAACTATTTAACTTTGTGCCAACGTATCTCTGTGCTTTAACACGGATTTAGCCAACCCTTTTCCTTCTTGTTTGTTTTGTCTTTTCAAATCCCTCCAAATCTTAATCCTCTGCTTAGTCAGATTTATACCATGACCGTTTCATTTTATGTGTATCTCCTATTTTAATCCCCAGGCATGTAAATATTTTCCATGTGATTTTTTGTTAGATTAATTAATAAAATTCTATTTAATTAATGTTTGCAATATTATTTTTCCTTATGCTCCGTTCCACTTATTAAGTATATTGAAGATAAATAAGCCCTGTCCAGGCCTATTTATTAACGTAGAGTCATTCTCGGCCATCTGCCTTACCCAGCACTCGAAAATAGAATAATCCCCACAAAGAATAGATATATAGTATATCGTCGGGAGCCTATTCTACGACATATATATATATATATATATATATATATATATTATTTAAATTTGGTGTCAAGTGTGTAAGGTGTAACGCTATATCTTGGCAAACACTGGTCTCAGTCGAGTGAAGCATAGTGTGATACGTTATAAGAATAGAGTATATTAATTCCCTTTCTTTAACGATTGCTATCCCCTTTTGAAAACTTAAGAAGCTGGAGTAGCTCAAGGAAGTGGTATAATAATTTGTTCTTAAGTTTTTTTGTGTTTTTTTTTAGTCCTTGGTTATCTAGGTCGAGAAACCAATTTGGAATAAGTCAGTGCCCATATTTAGGTAGGCAAATTCTCTAGAAGGCATACTTCTTACCGCAAAGGAATTTAGTTGGTTGACTACTGCCTACCAAGAGCAAATATGACTCAGTTTGAAATCTTCAAAGCGCAAGAAGAATTCTTGGGACTTTCCGGAAGAGAATTGATTAAGTACATCCAAGAGGAGCAACGAACAGAAATAGAAAAGTTAAGAGAAGAAAGGCAAAGAGAAAGAGAAGAGAAAGAAAGAGAAGAGAAAGAAAGAGA
Organism: Ceratothoa steindachneri; assembly: GCA_963969495.1. Taxonomy (NCBI): domain Eukaryota; kingdom Metazoa; phylum Arthropoda; class Malacostraca; order Isopoda; family Cymothoidae; genus Ceratothoa; species Ceratothoa steindachneri. The sequence continues at coordinate 149,705,669 of OZ018318.1, forward strand.
AGAGAGAGAGAAAGAGAAAGAGAGGAACGAAGAAGGCAAGCTGAGCTTCACCATCAGCTTGAAATGGCACGCGTACAAGCTGAAACACAATCAGTGAGTGCACCTTCATCAGTCCCGTCCAATCCCCCACTTAAGCTGCCCAATTTCAGCGATAGAGATGATTTCGGGGCATTTTTATAGCACTTCGAAAAGATCCTTAAAATCAACAATCTGGACTTGGAAGCCGAAGGCGACATCTTCATTTCCTTACCATCAGAGTGTACAATTGACTACAGTACATTAAAACCTGAGTTATTGGCCGCTCATAATATGACTCCCGATTTCTAAAGACAGGAATTTTGAGGAGGTCGTATTAAACTCGGACAGATGTTCCGTCAATTCGGATACATTCTCCAGAAGAATTTTAAATACTGGTTAGTATCCTCAAAAGTTGCTCCTGACTACGAGTCCTTAACAGATTTCGTGTTGCGGGATCAATTTTTGGCGTCTCTCCCGACGGAGATCCGCGCATTCGTCAAGGATCCTCGGTGCCAGTCCTTTAAAGAATGTACCGAAGAAGAGGATGTCTATGTTGCCAGCCATAATTTGTACCCAAAGGAAAATAGAAATTCTCATCAATCTCCCTACCAGGAAAGAAGGAAGATTTTGTGCCCCTTCACAAGAAAGCCAACGAAGTTTCCGGGCCCCGTAAAACCCCAAACTTCTTCCCCCCAAACCAACAACGGGACATCAAACCTCCCATTAAGATTTCTCCACCATCACTCTTCCCGAAGCGACCGATCATATGCTTCACCTGCTTCATATGCTTAAAAATGGACCAGCCCATCAAGTACACCAGATTAAGGCCACACCGGCTTACCCGGTGGTGCAGACCCAAGGATCAACTTCTCCGCCTCCGTCAGGGCGCCAAGTAAATTTTATTTTTGATAAAATTCCCTGGGAACTATAAACTTTGAGGAGGGCAGCGTGAACGGCTGCCGAGTATCTACCCTCGTCAGGGACACAGGGTGCACTTGTTTCATCGTGTCTGACGAGCTCCTCCCCCCAGTGAACCCTAACCACGAAAGATTTGCGGTAGTATATGACTACCTTGGTCGGGCGAACCGATTCCACGTCGTTAAATGTTACCTGCAATGTCAGTTGTTTGATGGCTCGGCAGAAGTCATTTCGGCACCTATAAAGATTTGTTCAGTACTTATAGGGCAGGGCCCTTAAGTAAGCTCCGACCCTGTGTCCCAGGACGCCCTTCCTCTAGCCCGAGCGAAGAAGGAAGCCCAGGAGCCCATCCCCTTCAGAACCCCGATACCATCCGAATTCTCGGAGATCCTTAACCAAGATTTTAGGTCCTCACAAAAGGAGTGTGAGACACTAACACCCTTATGGGATAAGGCCCAAAACAATGACAAGGAGACTGTCCGTGGACCTCAAATAATAAGGTATCTGGAGCAAGGTAGTCTACTCTACCGATCCGCCGAGGACAGTAATACCGCCGTTACAACCGCCTTATGCCTTCTACGATCGCATGTACCTATAGTGCTAAAAAATAGCCCATGACAGCATCTTTTCCGGTCACTTCAGTCATACCAAAACGGGTCAGCGTATCTTTAAATATTTTTATTGGCCGAGTGCTGCAGCTGACATCTCAAAGCATTGTCAATCATGCGATGTGTGTCAAAAGACGTCCACTAAATGGCTGGTCAAACCTGCTCCCCTACAAAGGGGACCAGTCATCACTGAACCCTTCTCTAGAGTGGTCATCGACCTGGTTGGCCCTATCCACACCCCTTTGAGCGAAGGGCACATCTACATTTTTACTTTGGTTGATTTTGCTACCCGTTTCCTCGAGGCAGTCCCCCCTCGCCGAATTGATAGTATTTCTTTCGCCGAGGTCCTCATTTCGATCTTTTCAAGGGTAGTCGTTCCCAAGGAAATACTCTCAGAAAGAGGACGGCAATTCACCTCCGAGTTGATGGAGTACGTAGGAAAGCTGCTGATGGTGAAGCCCCTTTTTACCACCCCCTTCCGCCCACAGACAAACGGAATGTGTCAAAAATTAAACGGAAATCTAAAATCAATTATTAAGAAGACTTGTGCCGAGCAGCCCCGCGAATGGCACTGATATCTCCTGGTTGCCCTATTCGCCTATCGAGAAATTCCTCATCGCACATTAGGCTTCGCACCGTTGGAACTCCTTTATGGACGTAATGTACGCGGACCACTCAGCATTTTAAAGAAGTTGCTAACCAAGCCCCAACTGGACCAAGAACTACAGTCATCGTACGCCTATGTCTTAGATCTACACAAGAGGTTCGAGAAATGCGCGAACATCGCCTACGAAAATGCTGACGTCAATTTGGACAAATATAAAACCTATTTTGATGTCAGGTCGGAAGATAGGAAATTTAAGCCCGGTGATGAGGTACTCCTGCTCCTTCCCACCGCGAGTAATAAATTACTGAGACAATGGAAAGGTCCGTACTCGGTCCGCGAGGTACGAGGACCAGCAGGCGATAAACTCTACTACGTTAACTTATTAAAGAAATACCACCGACGCACCCTTGGAGATACGTTCGTAGCACTGGACAAAAAAATCGGCGCTTGAAGAGAATTACCCCGCGGAGTCCCTTAATGTCATTCAGACAGTGTGCATTCAACCTGATTCCGATTACCCTCTTCCTTCCCTGCCAGGCGAGTCTTTTGAACCCTCTGACCTGGATATCGGCTGAGGCTGACAGCACATCAAAAGAGTCAGCTACTCCAATTAATATCTCAGTTTGACGACGTTATTTCGGAAAAGCCTGGATGCACTACTAGATTCGAGCATGACATTAAATTGACGACCTTGGAACCTGTCCTTTCAAAACCCTATCCCATGCCGATTTATTTACGCCAAGCTTTTAACGCCAAAGTAGATAATTTGATTAGTTTAGATATAATAGAACCTAATCGTCATGGTCAAGAAACCTGATGGCAATTATCGGATGTGCATCGACTTCAGGAAGTTAAATTCGGTAACTTTGTTTGACGCCGATCCCATCCCATTGGTAGATCAAAACCTCCACCTTTTTGAAGACGCTAATTTCATCTCAGAACTTGATTTGTGCAAGGCATGTTACCAAGTTCCCCTCCGATGTGAAAGCATATACCGCCTTTGCAACTGAGAAAGGCTTAATGCAATTTAAGCTCCTTCCTTTTGGCCTCGTCACTGCTTGTAGCAACTATAACTGTCTCATGAGAAGGTTGTTAGATGGACTTCCGAATGTCTTTTTTTACTTTGATAACGTCTCCGTCGCTACTCGTGAATGCAGTCAACATTTAACTACCCTACTAGCTCTCTTCGAGCGATTACGCGAAAATGGCCTCACCATTGGCCCCAGCAAATGCCATTTTGCCCACGAACCATAAAATACTTGGGTTTTAAAATAGGACAAAGCCAGCTAGGTCCACAGGAGGACAAGATTAAGGCAATCACCGACATGTGCCTTCCGAATACTTAGAAACAATTAAGATCATTTCTAAGATCAGCTTCTTACTATCGGCGATTTGTCCCAAATTTCGCTGCAATCTCGGCGCCCCTTAGCACCCTCTTAAAAAAGAATTCCCCCGATCGACTACGTTGGATTAATGTCGCTATTTCGCATTTTAACCAGCTCAAGAGTAAGCTCATTTCTGCCCCCATTTTGAAGCTGCCCAACCCGGAAAAATCCTTAGGGATTAGGACCGACGCGAGCAACGAGGGCATTGAGGGTGTACTCCTCCAATGTGAGGATGACGGAACGAGTCATCCAGTTGCATACGCTAGTTGCCAGCTATTACCCCGCGAAAAGAGACATGCCACTATAGAGAAGGAAGCTCTAGCTATTATTTGGGTTATTGAGAAATTTTAAATGTATTTAATAGGAAAACAACTTTGGATAGGAACTGGCCATCGCCCGCTGGCCTATATTCGGAATGTACGACACTCCAACGGCCGAATTATGCGCTGGAGTCTATTCTTGCAAGAGTATCAATTTAAAATAAATTATATAAAAGTTTCCGAAAATCAGGTCGCTGACGCACTCAGTAGGAATGCTTCACCGAATAGTGCCGATTAATTTATAATTCGTAGGATTAGGATTTCCAGTATGTATGTATATACCGTCTTGTACGACTTAATTGGATTCTCATGTAATATAATTAGTTTAATTGAATGTAAATGTTAGAATTTGGTGGCTCAATGTCTATTTTTTTCTTTCTTATGTTCGTACATTTGTACCCATTACTCTACTCAAGAATTATTTTGTCTCATATGTACTTTTTGGGGGTATTAACCTTTTTGTAAACGCTCGAAATTAGAAATCTTCCCATTTTTTTATTTCATGTGATTATTACGCCATGTATGAATTTTATATTATTCTATTGTTCCCCCATGTCTCTTTTATGACTAAGATTGTATTAAGGGTTAGTTTCCCTTATTGTCAAATAATCGACATAATCCTAGGTATTGATGTAAATGGTAGCTGGGTGCATGGAAGGTCGGTCGATGCAAGAATGTGAGTTCCCGAAAAAGGAGCTCTATGGTTATCCCTTCTCTCTCGTTTCAAAGTGACAATTTCCCCCCCGAATAGAGGGGTGTGATAGAATTGCCTAAGGCGGCCGCGCCTCGCTTCTAACACATATTGAAACTCATGCTTTCCCCTTGAATCCTGTGAGAGAGAGAAGAATGGCTTCCTTATCGCCCACCATTCCCGAGTATCATCTTCCTCCGCTTCAAGTTTAAACAAGGAGGTTCAATCCCCCGTTTGCCTCTAGGTGTCGATCTGGCCAGATTGAATTAGCCTTATGGTGGGAAGATAAGATTTTTCCAAGCGCTACCGGGACATTCCATGGAAGTCCCCCATTGTTCCCTACCACGAGGGGCTGGCTCCGGCTATTTATGCGATAGAGTTTCGCGTTTGAAGCAGATCCTGATTATCTTCGCGAGGCATCACGCCAATCCGGTCTCCCTTGTCCACCTAGGAACTCTACCACTAGAACCCCCTTATTGTCCAGAAGAGGACAATATCCTTGAGTGCCTAGGTTCGTGCCCCCCGAGACGCCAAGTCAACAGGGGCCCCCTTTTGTTCAGAAGAGAACAACTTTAGAACAGTCATTGTTCTTTGAGCCAGTTTGACAAGAAACGGTTCTCGTTCCCCTGATATCCCGCAAGTAGTAATTTAATTCCCCCCTTTTAACGTTCTTCAAGAGAACGCTTGGTTATACCAATAACCTCAACTGTTCTTCCAGAACATCTCCGATATCCTGCCTGAAGGATCGCTCGAACGTTACGAGCCCCACTTCGCTCTCACTCCTCAAAGTCAGTCCTTCCCCCATCGTTAAGAGCAACCCCCCTAAAACCCCTCCTCATGGGAAAGAAATCGCCAGTTAGACCGAAGATTCCTTCAAAACACCTCCCTCTGCACGACGACCTTATAAATACGTAAGCTATGAATTGCAATTAACTATTTTTCTTTGTGCCAACGTATCTCTGTGCTTTAACACGGATTTAGCCAACCCTTTCCCTTCTTGTTTGTTTTGTCATTTTAAATCCCTCCAAATCTTAATCCTCCGCTTAGTCAGATTTATACCAAGACCGTTTCATTTTATGTGTATCTCCCATTTTAATTCTCGGTCATGTAAATATTTTCCATGTGCTGTTTTGTTAAATTAATTAATAAAATTCTATTTTATTAATTTTTGCAATATTATTTTTCCTTATTCTCCGTTTCACTTCTTAAGTATATTGAAGATAAATAAGCCCTCTCCAGGCCTATTCGTTAACGTAGAGTCATTCTTGGCCATCTGATTTACCCCGCTTTCGATTATAGAATAATCCCCACAAAGAATAGATATATAGTATATCGTCGGGGGCCTTTTCTACGACAATCAGCATCATGGCAAAAGGAATCAAGCTAAGACAAACTAAGATCATCTTAAATTTCTCCCTTCTCCTCTAAATAGGTGTCAAGTGCAACATAGGAATACATGCTGCAACTGACATCTGCATAATGTAATACGCCATCCCCCCTACCCCCATTCATAACGTACGCTCAAGGGATCTTCTTAAATTGCGGAATAAGAGAAGTTGAGAAATATATGAAGGAAATTGTCTGTCCTAACCATCGGAATTAATTTCTCTTTACAATAATCGGACTATAATTTATACCTACCACCTATTTTCATTTTTAATAACTTTTTTTATGAGTTTCCTCAGAATTTTATGCTGAAGATTCAATTGTTGGTTATCGCTACGTAGCTTTAAACAACTGCTTTCATTTCCTAACAATCGTGTATTTCTTCCTTATCGAAACACAGTGTCATGGACGATGAGAAGTAAAGGACATTTTTTTAGACGCTGGTCGTATCTTAAACGAATAAAGAACTTGAACTTAATCATGAAATCTTGTTGGATGAGACTAACTAACAATATTAACATCCTTTGTTTACGCACTATTTTGAGTTGATTATATACAATTGTTTCATGTTATATCCGATTTGTCCTCTTACAATAAATATCCTTTAGCAAGCTAATTATTTGTCCAATGTTGCCTAGTCCGATTGTTGTTAAGTTAGTTAAACTTGCTTGTTAACGTAGTTATGGAATCTCATAATTTACTCCGAATATCCATTGGCAGAGTATTTGTTTGGGAGGGGGAGTTATTTTGGCTTTCTTTTTTATTATCTATTTTGGCTTTCTTTTGAATAGGATCTATTTGCGACAACCTCTCTGTGCGTTTGACTTTTGAATGAAACAGGAATAAGTGATAGGAGGTCAATGAATTCTTTTCTGCTGAAGAGTATTCATATAATAGAACTCCCTTTTGGCCTATTTATGATAAACTTATTTTTCTTATTTTTTTAGCTTGTTCCAAGGAGATATAAATGGATAGGTAATTTATTTTGCTGATTGACGAATTTCTATCTAAATTTCCTAAAGATCGACCATCGTGTTTTTATTCTACAATTTTACATGGAATTTTCCCATAATTATCATCATCGAATGTAGCTTTTTGTGTGCATTCCTAAATGTCAAATAAAAGTATAGAACGTTTTCATTTGATTGAAAGAGTGTGGGGGGAGGGGTAGATATTGAATTACTGATCTTTCCAAATAAGACCAGTGCTACCTTGTTATATGTTATTATAAAAATTCAGCTATTTCTATACTTAAATATAAAATGCCATGTGCTTCTCAATCCAATGAAAGACATTGTAAAAAACTTTATTTAATTTACATATTATAAAAACCAAAGTACTTGTTGGAGATCTATTACCTTAAGCTCTTATTATTATCTTTCGACCATTGACAAATTTATAACTATTATCTTTTTCACCCCCTTCCTTCCTAAATCAGCCCATTCCACACCAACTCCCAAGTTTCCTCTGCCACCTATAACAGAACGAATTTGACACACACTGTGCAACAGCTTTTCCCCCTCGAGATGCAATTTAATCCCCCAGCAGGAGGATTATTGTTGGCTTTTGATTGTAGCACCAAGAGGAGGCTTCTTATTTGTCCTTTCTCAAAGAGTTTTCCTTGCCAGAATTAAGTTACCTGATTACTCCTATATCTTTCTTTCAATAAGCGGAAGAACAAAACTCAGAAAAATTAATTACCTAAAACTAGATAAGGATTTTGTGCTATACATATCACATCTTTCCCCTCTTTACAAATTAATGCTATTATATATTTGGTTAGTTATACCAAATAAAATCATGAGAAATCCGATCATCTATGAATTTATAAATTTTAAATCCTTGTGCTTTTATTTTTAGAGTTTTGTGAAAGGGTAAAAAAAAGGAAAGAAACAAGTAAAATAAATTTATTTTAATAGTTTTATTTATATTTAAAAGTTCAAAACTTTTTCCAATTTTGATTGTTAGATTTTCACTAATTGTTTTGAGTCGTCAAAAGAAGCTTAATGGTAATACAACTTTCCTTATAATGTTTCACTTTATTTTCCTGTTGTAACAGAACTAAATATACCATGAAATGAAAAATGTTTTATTCTATTTCACCACCTGAGTTTTTATTATCCGACGTTATTTAAGGAAATTTTTTTTTTTAATTGATGTTGTTTATAGACACAAAGCTAAGTCTAAGTGGGTTGTTTCAAACAGCGGATTAAATGCGAAAAAAATATAACGCAATGGGTAAAGTTCAGATAAAATGTTATATTGCTGAAAAGACAGAACTTTGTTGTGAATATTTGTGATTTCAAACGATTTATTCTTTGGCATCGAATACTCAAAAAGGGCAAATGAACAGTAAAACCAAATTATTAGTGAACTATATTTCCGAACTCTTTGTGTTTTCTGGTAATGATTAAGTAACGATATAATGAATTTAACATTATCGAAAATATGCGTCTTTAGCTCTAAAATATCTCAACCGATTAAGCTGCTAAAAAATTCCCTCAAGGTTGGGATCGATGGAATCAACTGGTACGAGTATATCTACCTTCCGCCCTGACTCATTTGGAATAAAAACCATAATATTCATAAAACTTTAATAAAATATATAATATATGTATCTGGAATTCAATATTCTTTATCGCCAATTGGTGTTTCTATCCAGTGTCTTCAATCTGTTTTATTATCTCAAACTTTGCAGAGTCTTAATATGCAGCCTTAGAGTGACCGATTTTCGAAGATCTTTTGCTTCTCACGATGTATATTGCAAAAACGGTAGTTTAAGTCGCCATAATAATTTATTGTGGCGGTTTTACTTTAACACATTTTTTACTAAAATGCAACAGTGTAAAAAACAAGAATTTTAAAATGTAATTGCAGGGCTGATAAGGCTACATGTTTTGCATATCGCCTAGACAACCCTTTACTCCTCCACTACGGTGGTATTACTCTAGTTACTACACACAATCTAGATATTCATCTCCTTAGCTTGCTGTCCATGTTAAAAACTACTATTAGACTGAATAAAATTGAGTTTGTCGATCAATCTCAGATTTAAATTTCATCCTCGATTTCTTTGATAAAGCTAAGACGACCTACATCATTTCTAATTTCCAACAAACTTCCAGGCTGGAAAATAGAGTAAATAGGCAAGCTTTGTTAGGGGACAGCAAAATATGGTCAAACCAACCTATAAACGGAAAATACTGAATCATTGTGTCAACTCTAATTAATTAGGAGCGTCAACTTTACACTTCAAATCTAAACCTCTTAAAAATGCATATTTAATGGACAAATGCGAATCGGTAGGAAAATTTAAAGTAGATACAAAAAAGGTGCGTAGAAATGGATTTGGCTATTAGTATAAAAACATATATTATGTATGTTCTTTCTTAAAAAAGAAGCAAAGCGGAAGTTAGTTAGGAAATAGAAAAATAAACATATCACGATTACAAAAGCTTTGACACGGTAAGCAATTTATTCCAGACACAACAGTTATCAAGTTCTAGTAAAGGATAAATCATTTAAAAACTACTAGTTGGCCAGCAACCCCAAGCAACCCATATAATTACAACTAAAATAGGAGACTGAGTTAAAGTCACAAAAATAGCATAAAAATAAACAAGACCAAATATAGTGATCTCAACATTGTTAGTAAATAACACCTTCTGTAATATTAGTAACACTAGAAAAAAGCTCTTGTAAAAATGAACTATTGAAAACTATAATGCGACTGGTGTTAAAAGAGGTTATAAAACTAACAGCGCATATTTTTGCCGAACTCTTTTCTATTCTCTATATAAAAATTTTCAACATAAAGAATATTCTAAAGTTATTCTGTAACCCTTCGGTTGTATTTATTATCCGTAAAAATGATGAAGAACATAATTCAAGAGCTACAGATCAATACCCTATAAAACGCAAGCGTTTGATGAATCTAAATCTGTGGAACAGTTTTAAAAACATTTATAACTTATTTTTACATTTGCAACTCGAAAATTAATACTCCATTGCAGTGGTTACCAACCGTTTTATGATAGTGGCCCCCTATTTGCTATGTAGAAGGAGCCGCGGCACACCAATTTAATAAAACTTACGTCTAAATACATAATTACATGGAAAGCACTTCAAAATTAACTACGAGTGGCATTTAACCTAGTTTAATCGAAATAAGACAGTTTCAAAAGTTTACTGGGAAATTTAAGCTTGATGAGTATCATATAATTCTTTACTATTGAGAAGTATAGATGGAATGGCAACTCTCATTTCTTCATTCACTGCCTGCTCCATTGAATATAAAAAAGAGCATTAATTGAAAAATGCCAATATATTTTAAGACCGTTACATAAAAAAAGTAGAGAGTAATAAGTAAATTTATTTCATAAATAGTCACACATATTCTTTGCTAACTTGCTTTACGTATAGATAGGTGTACAAATATAAAAATGAAATAAAAACGGTTGATCCACCGAATACTCATTTGATTAATAATTTAGGAATTTAGGCCACTTCGCATTGTAAGTGAGGTAGATTATAATAAATAGGAGATTTACTCAAATCCAATCAATAACATCCAATGATAGCAAGCCTGCGGAAAGAAATTTTCAGAATAGGTTTGGAAAAACTTTTAAAACGAAATAAGTAAAATTGGGTGTGCCAGAAATTGGACGAACGGAATCGAGGGAGAACCTTTTGAGAATTTTCAGATATATATTTCTTTTGCAAAAGCTTGTAGACTCCTAATAGTATTTTGAAAACTAAAAAAAAAAAGGAAAATTTAATTATACTTATAACATTATACTTATTATATCAAATTGAAATGAAACTTTGTCATTTAAATACAAATTTGTCAGAAATCGAGGCCAACTAAATTCCTAAACGTGAGTAAAAGCATGATAAAATCATATTGAAATTGTAAAGTAAGTTTGGAAATGGAAATTGACAAACAATTTACAAATGTTCAGAGAAAGAAATTCTAAACTAACAGTTTGCTAAAAAACATCAAGCTAGCTTAACCTATATTTTGGAGGTAAATTATTCTGTTGGATCGTTGTTCTTCCTTAAATACCCTAAAAGTAGGATATTATATGCTCTCCATCTTATTATGCCCCCCAAATTCACAGAATTGTGTTATGTAACTTGTCTCACCAGAGCAGTAAACCCATTCATCTTTTTTGTCAATCTTTATGTATCACGTTCGCAGTTCTGATTGAACCTTGTTGTTTTTTTACTATTTTTAACTATACTTACTAAAAGAATGATATTTTCCTTTTCCGACATTGAATAAACTAATGCAAGTTAGTTTATTTACTAACTCATTTACTCTTAGTGAAAAACCTACAGTATTTTCGCCAACTATTGACTATGTACAAAGTATTGTTCATTTTATTTTTAACCTCTAAGTAATTGTTCATAGAATAATTTTTAAAGCTCTTTGTTATAATCAAAACCTAAGAAAATAAACTAAATTAATGCGCGTATGCAAGTGAAGTGTTTGATATAATTTCATTTCTTTCATTACTGCCTTCGTAAGATAAAAATTATCAATAGCTTGTGAATAAATTATATATATATATGTGTATATATATATATATATATATATATATATATATATATATATATATATATATATATATATATATATATATATATATTTATTATTCTTTTGAAATACTAAATATCCTTTATGATAATTTCTATCAATATCAATGAAAAATTGAGAATAACATGAAACGAAAATGATATATATATTCCAACACTTTGCAAGCAAATCAACTTGAATTCTTATATAATATGTAAATTTGCTTGTTGCACTCCATGTTAACTTTAATATCTCATTAAACCTGTGCATTCAAAGTTAATATCATCTCCAACATATCGAATTAAAGATATAACGAGACTGGAACAATGAAATAATCGTTAGTTTTACTGTAGAACTTTCACACTGCCGCGCATAACATCTCAAAATTTCACACTTCCTCAATATTTTATTATAAATAGAAGCTATCGTGGCCAAGTATGCAAAGGAATCATTTTTTCCCTATCAAGTTTGGCGAAAGTAAGTTAGACGAGGACAGAAATGGGTTGTAAAGGCTGATTTTCGACGTTGCTTTATTCTATCAGCTCAAAGTCAATAAAGCATATGATAGCATAGATATGAATGTTCCACTTTATATATGCGCACAATGTTAGTAATTCACCCGAAGAGTCGGTGCAATTAGCTAAATAAATGAGCAACAAATATGAGGAAAGGTATTTATAGTTTAATTAAATGATGCATAGCTGATAATATCAGACAACAAAATTTTGCTACAGAGGATCAAAGATGTGTTTTTAGGTAATTTTGATACGCTCATTACAACTCTGTAAATAGAGTTTTCTATCACGTCTAGATATTGAGCACTAACAAAAATACGTAATTTATAATGTCATTTACTTAAGCTATATTAATCAAAGGTTGGATATCAGCTAATTGGCAACTCGATGATCCAACTGAAGAAATGTATCAGTAGTGCTACAGCTAACAGAAGTGAACACATATCCTAATTGTTGGAATTAATTGGGAATGGCATCAAATAAACGTACAGCCGCGGCTAAAAATGTTCAAGCAATTGGAATTTTTATGATTTCTTCGTCATGTTTATGTATATGTTAGTGTAATTTGGCATATGCCGATATGCAATTCATTTGGTAAGCAATGAATATATATAAAATGCCGAATCTATAGAAATGTATCAAATCCTGCTATTAGTATGCGGTACGTTACAGTCAATTGTATTCATATAAAACAGCAATTTTGATAATATTTAACTGCCTGCATCTTCTATAAGCAAGTTTGGAAATATTATCTTGTGAGCATTTGCCCTCAACATCTTTGATAATGTTCTGCTTGATGAATTTGCCATAAGTAATTTGATAATATAGTGTGCTAGCATTTGGCGTAAATAATTTTGATAATGTTGAATTTTTGGTATGGGGCATAACAACTTTGATACTATTCGGGTGCAATCAATACCAGGATTTGACATACTAACTTTGATTATATAGGAATAACAGCGTTCGCTATAAGCATCGTTGAAAATATAAGGATGGCTGCCAGCATTTGCTATAAATCACTTTGATAATGTTGAATTTTCGACAATAGACGTAACTTTAAAAATTTTGATTTTTGGCATAATCAATTTTGAAAATATTGCTATGGCATTATTTGCGACAAGTAATTTAGATAATATTGTTTTGTCAAAATTGCAACAAGAAACTTTGATAAACTAGGGCTGCCATGATTTGGCACAAGCATCTGTTAAAATTTTGAGTTACCAGCATTAGGCATAGATAACTTTCATAATATTGAGTTGAAAAGAATTTCCATAAGAATCTTTGATAATGTCGAATTCTCCGCATTTGCCTAAGCCATTTTGATTATATTAATCTACCAGAATTGGTTAAAAACAACTTCGATAATATTGGAGTGCTAGCATTTCCCACAAGGAGTTTTGACATTATTCCACTCAAAATATTTTCCATGAACAACTTTGATATTATTGGTTTCACATTGGTTACTTTCATTTTGCTGGGCGGTCCGATCTTTACAGTACAAAGAGCTTTGATAATACTAAATTGTCATGATTTGCCCTAAGAAAATTTTATAATGTTGAACTTTTGGAATTTGCCACAAGCAACCTTGATAGTCTTTTTGAAAACATTAGCAATATACAACTTTGATAGAGTTGAGTTACCAGTATCTGCTACAAGCAACTTTGATGATATTGGAGTGCAATCATTTGCTCAAACAACTTTGATAATATTCAATTGCAAGCATTTGCCATACTCAACTTTGAAACTATTTGGTTCCCAGGATTTGCTATACACAACTTTGAAAACATTGGGTAACTTTGAAAATATTGGCTATAATCATTTGGTATAAAAACCTTTGATCGGGTTGAATTTTCCAGAATTGACGAAAGCAACTTTTATAATATCAGGCTAACAGCATTTGCCACAATCAGTTGTGATAATATTGTGTTGGCAGCATTTTTGCATAGATAAATTTGATAATCTTGAATTTTCAGCAAATGGCATAGGCAACTTTGATAATATTTTTTTGCCAGCATTTATAAAAAGAAACTTTGATAATGTTGAATTATTAGGATTTAGCATAATCAACTTAAAAAATATTCGACTGGAATCATTTACGATAACTAACTTTAATAATATTAGGTGGTCAGAAGATAATTTGACCATTTGGAGCTGCTATCATTTGCCACAAGCAACTATGATAATGTTGTGTTTCCTGCATTTAGCATAGGTAACTTTGAGAAAGTGGGTTTCCGTAATTTGGGACAATAAACTTTGATAATTACCAATTTTTCGCATTTAGCATAAGCTACTTTAATCATATTGGTCTACCAAGATTGACTAGAAAGAACTTAATTCAAGAAACATTGATAATATTGAATTGCCAGCATTTGCTAAGCGCAACTTTGATAATATTGGGTTACCAGCATTTTTTACCCATCTATAGGAGTTATATTCGTCCCTTGTCAGAATTTTCAGTTTGTGTTTGGGCTAATGGATATGTAAATGATTTAAACCTATTAGAAAGTGTACAGAGGAGATGGACGAGGAATATTGATGCTATGACTTAACTTATACTCTGTTAAAAGTCTTCCACTTAGAACAGATCTAATAAAATGTTGCAAAATTTTCATGGTGAGTGTGCATTGTCTCCTAATGAAATTTTTAACTTTGCTTCTATGCTAGTTACTTGTGGTCATCAATTAAAATTGTCTCCCAGACACATAAGTCTCGAATGTAGAAAGATTTTTTTCAGTGAAAGATGTATCTCTAATTGGAATAGTTTGCCTAACCATGTTGTCGCTAGTTCAAACTTGGACACTTTCAAAATGTTTATCCACAAAAACTGCAGTGACATATTATATGAATTTGATTCAACTGTTTTTTAGTACCAAAACTACATTGATTTAAATCTGTTCTATAAAATGGAACAGCACACAAATAAAAATCTCCAGCTTTTTCATAACATTTGTTCTCAATACTGATCTTGGCTTTGTTCTCAATACTGATCTTGGCTTTGTTCTCAATACTGATCTTGGTTTTGTTCTCAATACTGATCTTGGCTTTGTTCTGGAAGGTTGTCTTACAGGAAGCTATTGGAGATACTAAGATTTGGTACAGGCCACTTTGATAATTTTGGTTTGCCATCATTTGCAACAAGCACCTGCGATAAATTTGAGTTACCAGTCTTTGGCATAGATAAATTTAATAATATTGGGTTACCAGGATTTGCCACAAGCAACTTTTATAAGGTGGAATTTTTAGCAGTTGGTATAAGCCACATTAATCAAATTATTCCCCCATCACTAGTTATAAGAACTTTGATATTAATGGTCTGTCAGCATTTGCCACAAGCAAAGTTGATAGAATTGGGCTGCAAGCATTTGCTATTAGTAACTGTGAAAATATTGGGTTGCCACATTTGAAATAAGTAACTTTGATAATATTGAGCTGCTAGTATTTGCTACAAGTAAATTTAATAATATTGAGTTGAAAGTATTCGCCATAAACAGCTTTGATAATGTTGAATTTTCAGCAATTGCTACAAGCTTTTTAATATTTCCTTGCGAGCATTTTCTATGCGCAACTTTGATAATATAGGATTAACGATATTTGCTACAAGAAATTTGATAATATAGGGGTGCAATCATATACTTTACTAACTTTAATAATAATGAATTCCCAGCATTTGCTCTACACAACTTGGATAATGGGTTGCTAGCATTTGCCATAAGCATATTTAATAACATTGGGTACCTAGCACTTGTCATACGTAACTGCCAGCATTTGCTATAAATAACTTTGATAAGGTTGAACTTTAGACAATTTGCATAAGCACCTATATAATATTGGGTTGCCAGAAATTGGTATGTTGTAACTTTGATAATACTGGCTGTAGGTATTTACTACAAGCAACTTTGATAATATTGGGGGCAATTACTTGCCATAAGCAACTTTGATAATATTTTGGCCAGTATTTTTTCTAAGGCAACTTTGATAATGTTGGGTTGCTAGTATTTGCTACAAATTTTGATGATATTGAATTGCCAGCATTGGCCTACGTAAATTGATAAGATTGGCTTGCCAGCATTTGCTATAAGCATCTTTGGTAATATTGGGCTGCCAGCATTTTCAAAAGTAATTTTTATATATTGGCTGACAAAATTGCTATAATTAACTTTGATAAGGTTGAATTTTGGACAATTGTCTAAGCAACTTTGATAATATTAGGCTGCCAGTATTTGCCAAGAGCACCTGTGATAATGCTGATAGGCCAGCCAGCATTTGCCATATGCAACCTTAATAAGATTGAAAGACAGCCTTTGCCACAAGTAACTTTGATAAGGTTTCATTTACATCATTTTGCAAAAGCAGCTTTAGTCATAACTAACTTTGATCATATAGGGTTTCCGATCCTTTGCTTCATGCATCTCTGCTAATGTTGAGTTCAGGCATTTGTCATATTCAATTTTGCTAATGTCGAATATTACGCATTTCGCATAAGCATTTTATATAATATAGTGCAACTAAGATTTTCAACAATGTGCCGGCATAATGTGTTTTGGGTAGCATATGGAATAGGCAAATTTGATAATATTGGATTGTCATCATTTGCCACAAGCATTTTTGATAATGTTGAATTTTAAACATTTGGCCTGAACAACTATGATAATATTCGACTGCCAGTTTTTCGGGCAAGGAGCTGAAAAATCTAGCAGAGGAAACTTTGATGATATTGATTAGCCAGCATTTGCCGAGGCAACTTTGAAGATGTTGAAATTTTTGCGTTTGGCATAAGAATGTTTAATAATGTTGGGTTGCCAGTATTTTCCACAAACACTTTTGATAAAATTACTTTAAAGCATTTGCCACAAGTAGCGGTGATAATGTTGAGTTGCCAGCAATTGCAATGTGGAAAATTTAATAATATTGGGTTCCCATCATTTGCCACAATTAACTCTGATGATATTGGTCTGCCACCAATTAACGAAAACAGCTGTGATAATGTTGTCTTGCCAGCATTTGAGACAAATAACTTTGATAATATTAGTTTACAGCTTTTTGCAGAAGCAAATTTTATAATATTCAGATACCAACATTTCTAAAAACTTTCATAATTTTGAATTTTCAGTATTTCGTATAAGAAACTTTAATTTTTTTATTTGATTGCACACATTAGCCATAAGCTACTTTGATAATATTGATTTGCAAGCCTTTTAGGCATTTTCGGCATTTAGCATAAGCTACTTTGATAATATTTGGCTGATAGCATTTGCACACACAACTGTGATAATATTGACTTCCAAAGATATGACACCATCAACTTTGATAATATTGGGTTGACATTATTTGCTCTAAATCATTCTGATATTATTGATCTGCCAGCATTTGCCACAAGCTGTTGAGATAATTTGGAGTATCCAGCCTTTGCCACAAGCAACTTTATAATGATGGACTTTTGCTACTATTGGATAGTCAGCATTTGCCACGCGCAACTTATATAATTTTGAATTTTCAATTTTTGCCACAAGCACCTTCGATAGAATTAGGTTGTCTACATTTACTAACTAACAGTACTACAAGTGTTGAGTTTATTGCATTTAGCATAGGCAATATTAATATTATTAAAGTGCCATGATTTTCCACAAACATCTTTGATAAGATATTTGCCACAAGTAACTTTGATAATATTTGGTTGTCATCGTTTGCCATAAGTAACTTTGATAATATTTGATTGCCATCATTTGCCACAAGGAGCTGTTATAATGTTTAGTTGACACCATTTGGCATAGGCAACTTTGATTATTTTGAGTTGCAAGCCTTTGTTACACGCAACTTTCATAATGTTTAAGTTACCACATTATCATTTAGCAACTTTGATAATGTTGAGTTGCCAGCATTTGCCACAAACTTTTGTATATTTGGAGGTTGCCATCATTTACCACCATCAACTATGATGTAGTGTAGTTTCCCTCATTATCCACAATCAACTTTAATAAAATTGTTCTGCCAACATTTACCACAAGCGACCTTGATATTATTTTGTTTACCAGAATTTGCCGCAAGGAGCACTAATAATAAAGGGATGCGACCATTTGGCACAAACCATTGTGATAATGTTCAGTTGCTAGGATTTGATTATATTGCGTTCCTAGCATCCGCACCAGCAACCGAAATAATATTGGGTTCCCAGTATTTGCTACATGCAGCTTTGATATTGTCTAGTTGTGAGAATGTGCCATACCCAACTTTGATAATGTTCGATTACCAGCATTTTTCCTAAGAAAATCGGATAATATTTTTGTTTTCATCATTTGTGCTGAGCAACTTTGATATCTTTGGTTGCCAGAGTTTTCCATATGTAACTTTGATAATATTGAACCATTAGTATGTGCTTTAAGCACCGCTGTTAATGTTGAGTTACCAGTGTTTGCCATAAACAATTTTGATAATATTGAGTTGCCAGCATTTTTCATGCGTAACTATGATAATATTGGGCTGCAGCATTTGACCCATACAACTGTGTTAATGATGTGATTCCAGCATTTGCTATAAATAACTTTGATAATAATGAGCTGTTAGCATTTGTCACAAGCAACTTTGATCATATTGGAATGCAAGAATTTGCCATACGCAATTTCGATAATGTCCATTTTTTTGGCATTTGCCACAAATAACTTGAATAATATTGAATTAAAATAATTTTCTATATACAACTTTGATAGTGCTGAATATTTGTCCTTTCCTTTGGTTTTCTGCATTTGTCATAAGTATCTTGGATAATATTAGGTTGCCAACATTTGCCAATAGCAACATTGATAATATTGGGTTCAGAGCATTTACCACAAGCAGCCGTGATGATGTTGAGTTGCCAGTATTTGCCATACCCATCTTTGATAATATTGGGTTGCCAGTATTGGGTACAAGATGCTTTCATAATGTTTAGTTACATGATCAGTCATATTACTCTTCATAAAAGTATAATCGATGATACAGCCGTCAGACCTACACCCCTCTTTCCTAGAATCAATCGCTTCAGAAAGCGGACAATATAAACAGCATACATAAGCCGCTCGCTGACTATGATACGCGGCGTATTGGCTCTTCCAGAGACCTGTCTTTGAGCATACAACCTATCACTCTTCCATCCTGAAACCTATCAAGGTATTTGAATAGTTACAGACCCCTGCCATAAAACTGGTGACTGTTCATTGGACCGTAAAAGATTCCGCTCAATGGTAGTTATCAAATCCCAATTCTAAAGCTCTTCCTGGACCTTCTCTTCCAGGAGGTACTGGCTCCTGGGAGCATCGAGCTCACCATCAAGTGCAATACTGATTTTAATGTTAATTTGAAAATCTGGAGGTTCCTTGTGGTAAAAAGCCCAATGGTGCTCCATACTAACGCGTTGTTGTCGAATTATAAATTAATGCTCTTTTATTGCTTATATTTATTTTATTTCGTGTTATTCTATTTGCCTCTATGTCTTTAACTTTTAACTAAGAAACTTAATAAAATTAACGTAGCCACAATGGAATATCTTTTTGCTATGCACTTTTTCTTTTATTTTTATATTTTCTTTTAATTTCCTCTCTATCTTTTAAAGGTTATTTTTATTTTTAACGGTAAAGTAAGGGGAAGTGAGAAGAAGTGGAAGTTACATAGCTTTAGATCCACCTGTGCCGGAGCGTTGGAGCAGATGTCAACTATAGCATGGGTTCCTCGTTTGCGCCTGTCTTTACCTCGCGGTGCAAGAGAATAAAATATATGTAGGCGAACGAAGGGGAAAAGAATTTGGGGAAAGGGATAGGAATGCCAAGTATTTAATAAAAAATTTCGTAAAACCAATAGGATGTAAAAGGTTCCGTATAATGAGTCCACATACTCACATATCAGAAAATATGTATACATGCCTTGAGAGAGAGAGGCAAATGGCACAAAGATCTGCGGATAATTTTTTTGTTTCAATTAAAAATCATCTAACCCTAAGAAAGCCGATTATGCCTTAATAGACTTAAATAAATTCTTTACATTAATTTACTTATTAAAAATGCTCTTCTTATAAGATGAGTAATGCTAATCTACCTAAGTTAAACCATTTACGATCATTCCTATGTGGTATGTGATAAGACTATGCATGTCACAAACGTACTCTCTTTTCGTCAAAGAAGAGATAAATATATAATTGTGTAATGTTAATTGATCTATATAAAGAAAATTAAAATGGAGGCAATTCTGGTTTTAACAGAGAAAGTGTTTTCATTCAAATTCGTTTTGGGGCGGTGTAAAGAGAGCCGTTTTAAACGGCTCCGAGATCACATCAAACCGACTGTGGAATTCGTAGCTCTTCCTCCTGTTGCTTGCTTATGCGAGCAACTAGCGAGTGAGCTAGAGTACAATTTTATTTATAATTCTGTCAACATCATAAATCACATTGTCTAATGCAAACACGAATAGTGCAGTACGTGCTCACCCACGACAGTTTCGTGAAGAATTAACAAGTCTGTCACAGCAGTTAAGCGTTAGTTTCGTTGCAGATTCAACATTTCCCGAAATCAGGCTGTTGCCACTCGTAACTCAATCTTACGTTGTATATATGCACTTCGTAAACGAAGTACATTAATGAATAAGAAACGTTACGTACTAGAGAAAATGTGCTATATATGACTGTTTTTAAATTTAAATATTGGTGTGTACTCAAGACACTAGGTCACTCAGGATTTTAGAATCGTTATATCTTAATCAATACAATCCTTCTCTTAATAGCAACCTATTTTTCTTCCCATTTTTAATCACATAATCTCAAACAAGAATTATTTGACCCACACCGTAAACCAACCTTACTTCTTTGCTATTTCTCTTCACCTTTTCAGTCTTTGACTCTTCCTTCCGCAAGGTGAGCTTTTGTGCATGAAACTTAATTATTGTGTTCTAAACGGGTTTTTTTGTGGTTCTAATTTATATACTGAACTTTAGTTTTTGAACTTTTATTTCTTATTCCCTGTTTAATGTTTCTTTTTTCCTTTTCTTTTTTTTATAGCACCCGAGGATGTGTGTTTAGAGCCCAAAACATCGCAATATATGAATCCTCAATTACTAGCATTTACTTTCATTCTGACCTTGAGGAACCGCCTCAAACGGAGCAACCCTGCACGATATAATATATATATATATATATATATATATATATATATATATATATATATATATATATATACAAACATAAATTTTTTTTAGATAAGTTATCAAATATTAATAAATTAATTATATGGGAAATGGGAAGCAGCAGAGGTGGTAATATTCAAATTATAAAAATGCAGGGCTTTTAACTATTAGGGAATAGGAAATATGTTTTTGTTTTTAAATAAAACTGAGATTAATTAGTTTTGGGTGTCTTCATTTTAAAAAGGGGGAGATAATAGAAATATTCGAAAGATAGGGGTTGTTTTGGGGGGATCGATTTGACGTATGTGATTATAGTTGTAGTAAAAGTAGAAATGAGCTTGTGTCAGAGTTTAAAGTTGGGTTTTTAAATCTAATATAAAGAGATTCCAGTCTGCGTAGTTAGTTTTCGTTGTTTGCTGTATCTTTAACTGAAAAATTATTTAAGTTTGGTTTATGGTGTGGATGTCTGTTTTCGTAGTGTATTCGGATAGGGCAGAATTCGGAAGTAGTTCTATTGTTGATGCCTAAATGTGCGCAAATAGGGGTATGTAGTGTGCGCTGTATCGATCCTAAATACACCTCGAAATTACATCTCGAGCAGTTGAATTTATATATGATAGAGGATCGAAGCAGCGTGAGTATTTTGTCTGTAATGTTGAAAAGATGTACTTTGCGTGTGTTTGGAAAAATTGGTATCGCCCCTTTCCGTTCTAAAAGTTCATCTGATAAATTCCTAGAGTACATAAACCAGTTACATCCAAATATTAAATTCACCCAAGAAAAGGATGACAACGACTCCATTCCTTTCTTAGACCTACAAATAACACGCACAACCGACGGTTTCTCCACTTTCATTCACCGAAAACCTACACATAGGGGCTCTGGACTGCATTTTCTTAGTCATTGTTCCAACAAAATCAAATTAAACTCTATCCAAACCTTACTTTCTCGCGCTTGAAATCTCTCCACATCATACCTCAATTTCCACAACGAGATCGCTTTCATCACTAACTCTTTCCAACAAAACGGATCTCCTTCAAACTTATAAGACCGAACTCTTCGAAATTTGATCAATAAAATATTTACCCCGAAAGATCTCTCATACAACGTCCCTAAAGAAAATATTTTTGTACCTCTCCCATATATAAGACCCCTCAATTCACTTCTCTGGGCCAAACTCTCACCATTTCTTAAGAATTCATTTCCTGCAACACATTTTATACCAATTTTTCCAAACACACGCAAAGTACAACATCTTTTCAACATTATAGACAAAATACCCACGCTGCTTCGATCCTCTATCATATATAAATTCAACTGCTCGAGATGTAATTTCGAGGTGTATTTAGGATCGATACAGCGCACACTACATACCCCTATTTGCGCACATTTAGGCATCAACAATAGAACTACTTCCGAATTCTGCCCTATCCGAATACACTACGAAAACAGACATCCACACCATAAACCAAACTTAAATAATTTTTCAATTAAAGACACAGCAAACAACGAAAACCAACTACGCAGACTGGAATCTCTTTATATTAGATTTAAAAACCCAACTTTAAACTCTGACACAAGCTCATTTCCACTTTTACTACAACTATAATCACCCACGAATTACACATACCAAATCCACTCCTCCCCAAGACAACCCCTATCTTTCAAATACTTCTATTATCTCCCCCATTTTACAATAAAGACACCCAAAACTAATTAATCTCAGTTTTATTTTAAAAACAAAAACATATTTCTTATTCCGTAATAGTTAATAGCCCTGCATTTTTGTAATTTGAATATTACCACCTCTGCTGCTTCCTATTTGCCATATAATATATATATATATATATATATATATATATATATATATATATATATATATATATATATATATATATATATATATATATATATATAGATATATAAATATATATATATATATATATATATATATATATATATATATATATATATATATATATATATATATATATATATATATATATATATATATATTTATATAGGTAAAGTTCACGTGAGGTAACACGTGAATAAGTATAAATATTTAGTTGTACCACGTAGGAAAAAAGAAAGATTGATTGGAGCAAGCACTTTCGCTATCTTAATAACATTTTGAAACACAATGGTTTAGGAAATAGAGAGACACTGTATTTATGCAGTTTTCCTATGAAATCACATGGTCAGATTTTTTTATGACCTCTGATAAGTTTGATTTGAGGATGAAAGATAGGACTGGATCTAAAGAAGCAAACAGCGGCTAATCTTTACATTTCTCTCCTTTGTGCAGGAGATTACGATCGATTCAAAGATATTTCTGCTAATAAAATCATTTATATGCTTTTGACCCGTTAATCTGGTGACGCATCTTAAGCCTGTAGCCAGCCAAAGCATTATTTGTATATCCCTTAGATACTGCATTTTGATGTTGCTTAATTCTAACAGAGATATTTTTAGAAGTTTGACCTACATAGGATAAATTAAAATCCAAAAACAAGGTATACTTTTTTTTCGGTACGTGCTACAACCAAATATATATATTATATATAAATGCGTAATTATATATTTTCTTGTGTACAGTTCTAAAATGATTTCTTATTCTTCAATAGCCTTCTATTTTCTCTATAAAAAAGGTAAATTAGTAAGAAAATATTTTTTGCTCTTAATTTCACGTATATTTTGCGTGACAGTACAAAGCAAAATCATAAAATATCGCCCCCCTATTTGATTAGAAAACCAGACTAGTGGTAATATCTGTTATGTATTATTTATAATTAGAAACTTTGTTCAGCTAATGAGTGCGAAATTTAATTCATCGCCAAATTCTAGGATGCTGTGCAGACTGGTTGCGAGAGGTGCTTAGCGAAGTTTAATCAATGTATACTGGAGCTGTTTCTATGGCAACCGGGTTCATGCAACACAGTAGGAAAGGATTTACAATTGCAAATTTCCGTTTTCTCGATCAACTTGAGGTTAGAGAGCATGATTGGTAATTTGAGAAATATAAATTATTAAATGCAGTAATTCTTATTCAATATTATATCAGCAAAGTGAATTTGAAGCACAAAACAGACGAATTCTGTAGCTCGATTTGAGAGTTTAAATTGTGTTGCAAGAACGGCTTGGTCCCTGGAGTTTTGAGATGAAGGGACGGAATATCACAAACTATGAATGTTTTCTATCATTTGCCAAATATTCACATGCAACTGAAATCTTTGTTTTCAGAATAAGTAATTTAAATTTTTTAATGACAGCACTTTTGTCTCCTCCCCCAATTAATATATATATATATATATATATATATATATATATATATATATATATATATATATATATATATATATATATATATATATATATATATATACATACATATATATATATATATATATATATATATATATATATATATATATATATATATATATATATATATATATATATATATATATATATATATATATATGTGCATATGGCACAATTCGCAATATACTCCATCCGACGACTAGCTAAAGCCAGTATGGCTTAATTTTGCTTATATCGCTTCCATATATACACAAAACACCGGTTGTGATGGTGTAAAAAAATTTTAAAATGAACTTTGGACCCAACTGATCAAGGTGGCCTATTTGCTCAACTCAAAATAGGCTCCGCAATTTTCGGCGTTTGAGAAGAGGAAAGAAGAATGAGCGCGGGAGGAAAATAGGCAAACCCTTGAATAATTTAATGGCACTTCGGAGATGTATTCCTTTCTTTCTCCACCACGCATACACGCATATGTCTATGAATATGTGCGTGTCTGTATTTACTGTATACATTGGTGGAAAGATCATATGTGTAATAATAGTTCTATTTTGTTCCAGATCGACGGGTTATCATTTAAGCTTCTCTTTTACCCCCTATCGTTACCATTAAGTCACTGACGTGGGCGGCGACCTCAGAGGCGCTTTTGTCCATTAAAGGAGCACATCTGAAGATGGGCAAATATGCTGCTGATGGGGATCTGAAGATGGGCAAATATGCTGCTGATGGGGATCTGAAGATGGGCAAGTGTGCCACTAATGGGGATCTGAAAATGAGCAAATATGCTGCTGATGGGGATCTGAAGATGGGCAAATGTGCCACCGATGGTGATCTGAAGATCGGCAAATGTGCTGCTGATGGGGATCTAAAGATCGGCAAATGTGCTGCTGATGAGGATCTGAAGATGGGCAAATGTGCTCCTAATGGGGATCTGAAGATGGACAAACATGCTGCTGATCGGGATCTGAAGATGGGCAAATGTGCTGCTGATCGGGATCTGAAGATGGGCAAATGTGCCACTGATGGGGATCTAAAGATGGACAAATGTTCTGCTAAAGGGGATCTGAAGAGGGGCAAATGTGCTCCTAATGGGGATCTTAAGATCGGCAAATGTGCTGCTGATGAGGATCTGAAGATGTGCAAATATGCTGCCTATGGGGATCTGAAGTTGAGCAAATGTGCTACTGATGGGGATCTGAAGATGGGCAAATATGCTGCTGATGGGGATCTGAAGATGAGCAAATGTGCTGCTGATGGGGATCTGATGATGGGCAAATGTTCCACTGATAGGGACCTGAAGATGGGCAAATGTGCTGCTGATGGGGATCTGAAGATGGGCAAATGTGCTGCTAATTGGGATCTGAAGATGGGCAAATGTTCCACTGATAGGGACCTGAAGATGGGCAAATGTGCTGCTGATGGGGATCTGAAGATGGGCAAATGTGCTCCTAATGGGGATCTAAAGATCGGCAAATGTGCTGCTGATGAGGATCTGAAGATGGGCAAATATGCTGCTGATGGGGATCTAAAGTTGAGCAAATATGCTACTGATGGGAATCTGAAGATGTGCAAATATGCTGCTGATGGGGATCTGAAGATGAGCAAATGTTCTGCTGATGGGGATCTGATGATGGGCAAATATGCTCCTGATGGGGATCTGAAGATAAGTTAATAGGCTGCTGATGGTGATCTGAAGATGGGCAAATATGCTGCTGATCGGGATCTGAAGATGGGCAAATGTGCTGCTGACCAGGATCTGAAGATGGGCAAATGTGCTGCTGATGGGGATCTGAAGATGGGCAAATATGCTGCTGATGGGGATCTAAAGATGAGCAAATGTGCTGCTGATGGGGATCTGAAGATGGGCAAACATGCTGATGATGGGGATCTGAAGATGAGTAAATATGCTGGTGATGGGGATCTGAAGATGGGCAAATATGCTGCTGATCGGGATCTGAAGATGAGGAAATGTGCTGCTGATGGGGATCTCAAGATGGGCAAATGTGCCACTGATGGTAATCTGAAGATAGGCAAATTTGCTGCTCATGGGGATCTAAAGATGGGCAAATGTGCTCCTAATGGGGATCTGAAGATGGGCAAATGTGCTGCTGATGGGGATCTGAAGATGGGCAAATGTGCCAATGATGGGGATCTGAAGATGGGCAAATGTGCTGCTGATGGGGATCTAAAGATGGGCAAATGTGCTCCTAATGGGGAGCCGAAGATGGGCTAATGTGCTCTGATGAGGATCTGAAGATGTGCAAATATGCTGCTGATGGGGATCTGAAGATGGGCAAATGTTCTGCTGATGGGGATCTGAAGATGGGCAAATATGCTGTTGATGGGGATCTGAAGATGAGCAAATGTCCTGCTAATGGGGATCTGAAGATGGGCATACATGCTGCTGATGGGGATCTGAAGATGAGTAAATATGCTGCTGATGGGGATCTGAAGATGAGCAAATATGCTGCTGATGGGGATCTGAAGATGGGCAAAGGTGCTGCTGATGGGGATCTGAAGATGGGCAAATGTGCTGCTGATGGGGTTCTGAAGGATTTCGTGTTCTTCCCTACGCTTGCAGTTTGCCCTTCCGGCCCCATTGCTTGCAGGGGGATATGTGGTTTTGTATAACACCCCATATGTTCACTTTCTCCCTACCTTCGCTAAGAGTTGCTCATCCCTGAGCGTGGTTGGGTCGGATGGGGGAGAAAATAGTGTTTCCCCCCTCCCTCTTTGTTCCTTTTTGGAAAGTGTGTCCTAACTTGAATACCTAATTCCTATTACTTTCCTTCTCCTCTCTCATCCTTCATTTCCTTTTTCTCTACTTTCTATCCCTCACAAAGGGGATGTCCTATCTAGCGTGGGAGACCTTTTGTGGCAGCTAACATATGGAAAATTGTGAAGTCTAAGACCTTCAGGAAGATCTGGGGTTACAAGACTTCCGCGCAATTCCACTAGCCCATCTTGGCCACTTCCTCTGCATATCTCTCCTTGCAAAGGCTGTAGCGGAGATGCCCTCGTTGGTTTCCCTTTAAATTCTTGCTTTCCGAAATATATCCAAAGATTGATTATCAGAGCAAAATTGCCTGATTGGGTAAATGCTGAGAGAAATGAGCCGGAGTAAAATTAGTGGTAATTAATGTCAATGTGAGGCAGACAATTGTGGTATTTTCGCTCATTTATGATGGGTATCAGTCAGAGAAGTTACCTTGACTTTGAATGACAGCGGGGAATTTCTATTCTCGTAGATTTATTATCAAATGTGGTCCTTTCGTTTCGTTTCAGTTCCCCAACCTTCCATTATCCAGGAGGATGCCCGATCGGATAATGAAATAGACATAAGGGTCAGTATGACAATTGTTGGTGAGCCCAAGGGCACCAAGGGCCGGTCCGATTTGAGGAGGGGTGCCAGGAAGTATTGTTTTTGACACCAACAGCGGCAGAGGTACCTGTTCAGCGTCAGAGGTATGTGGATATAGATACCCATCAGCATGATTCCTTGGAACAGAGAGTGTGTGTGTTCGTTGTGCTGCGAAGACGGGAGGGGAAAGAAAGCAATGCTGTAATTGGCTATGTGTGAGGTGAGAGGTGTAAGATATAGCCACCCGAAAACGGGGTGAGCACAGCGCGTCCACCAATCGGTAGCCAGACCTCGACGTGCCCTAATGTTTGTGTCCGCTCATGCCGGGATTCGGGATCGAACCCGGTACCGCGATGTTGGGAGACCAACGCCGTATCCATTCGGTTATCAGGAGCTTTCAAATAGGGTCTAATACATATAAATATATTACAATATATTTATTTAATGCTATTGACGCTAAAGATGAAACAATATTGGTCCGAAACGTTAGATTTGAAAAAAAAATAATGATTTAAGAATAATATTTGAGAGAAATAAATATATATATATATATATATATATATATATATATATATATATATATATATATATATATATATATATATATATATATATATATATATATATATAAAATGATAGGGGTTTAACCATCGATTTGTACTCATTTAAGCTCACTTTATCTTTAAATGGAGACCTAATGATTAAGGGATAATACGGATAGAGGCCGCTGGGGGTTTACCCGAATCAGAACTCAATCCGGCGAACCCCGATTTGACTTTACTTCGCTAAAATGGTAGCACTTTTTTCATCCGGCTAAGCTGTTGTTCATATATATATATATATATATATATATATATATATATATATATATATATATATATATATATATAGATATAGATGTGAACATAAAAAAGTCAGTCTCTTTGGCTCCCCTCCTCCAGCACTCTAATTGTGAGCTGCCAACAAAACAAAATGTTGGAAGATATATGAAGTATCTAAAAGACAATAAATACAAGAGGAACGAGGATTTTATTCCTGAAGAATCGGAGGCCCTTACTGAAATTTGGAAAAAAGCCATTATTCCAGTTCAGCCGAGCAAGAATGTTAAAACCAAATTGCTCCTATTGTTGGAAGAAACGTCGTGGTATCGAACCAAAGAATGAATGCCACTGAGATTAAGAAGTTAATCTCATCCCTGGGTTAACTTTTTGATATATCAGGCTGCCAATGTGATGGGCTATTGGATTGCAAGTGTGAAAAGAACATGAAAGTGTCACGTCGAGAGCATTAACTTCTTATTGAAAATAAGAACTGGGCGTCACATGAAAATTGGAGAACTGGATGTAAAAACAAGTCAAATGATTAAAAAGTGGAAAATCAGAGAAGATCGTGTTCAGAAAAGAAGAGTCACAAAAGGACGAAGCCTTGGATGAAGAAACCTCCTCTTTTGACATTTCTGATGATGAATGGAAATATTATTTGCGAAAACAGAAAACATCATACCAATACCAACAATTGCCATTGAAGCAGATCGGTATTCTGTCTTAAATTGAGCTGCTGAGGCGGCTGCTGCTGCTGCCATTAATAGTACAGCCATATTCGACTATGATATTATAAATCCAGAAGATCGCCCCCATGTAATTGACCACCACAAAGTCCGTAGTGCACGACAGAAGTTAAGAAGGAATTTGACTGAATCTGAATATTTGGGAGATAATAAAATTACTGCTTTGATTTTGATGGGAGGAGAGAAACAACACTAACTAAAAACAAGAAAGGGACGAAATGGTATGGAGAAAAAGAAATTAAACATTACTATGTGCTTGTAGGAAAACCTGGTACTGTCTATTTAGATTATTTAACTATTGAACGAGGAACAGATGCAAGGATTGCAGATGAAATGATGCAATGACTTGTTGAAAATGGTATTAAAGATGAGAGAATAGCAGTGTGAGCTGACAACACGGCAACTAATACTGGCTACAAGAATGGAGTCATAAGAGGGCTGGAATATCAATTACATCGTCCTTTACAGTGGATCATTTGCAGCTTGCATCTAAATGAGCTTCGTCTCAGGTACCCCTGCATAAAGTATATTGGCCCAACGGAAAATGAAACTTAATGGAAAGGACCACTTAACCAGCTGTGAAACTCTACCAGTATCAAAAAATGGCTTTCAATGTATTGCTAAAGGAGCTCTTCTTTAAGATATAGATGTGAATAAGCTTAGTCGGGACCAAGCTTATCTATACAGAATTATCAGTGCTAATAGAAGTGGTGTAATTGACGATGATCTCCGACATATGAAACCAGGGCAAGTATCTCATGCAAGATGACTCACCACTTCCAACAAAATATGACAACAGCAAAAACCTAATAATGACTTATATATCCTCACAGTGTTTGTCGCGTGCCATTATGGGCACATCTAGTTTCACATTAAATTATCTCCGAATGCAAGAAGGGATCTAAATATCTCTTGGAACAGTGAGGCCATAGCAATCGAAACAATCCAAAACGAATTCCTACTGGCCCATCCTGAGAATGTCATTTTGGCAATGCTGGCAGACGTTGATCAGCAGCACAAGTAATTAGCTATTGACAGAATCAAGAAGATCCAAGAAGTTACTGTATATTAGGAAGAGATACGTGATTTCATGCCACCGAGAATAGATAAGACTGCTAAGAAGCTAACAGATCTACCTCCCCCTGAAGAGGAGTTCAGGTTTGAGCCACCACGTACAATGCATCTATCTAATGTGGACCTGCAAAATATTGTCACGAGCCATTCTCTATTGACATTCCATGCCATACTCAAGGTGTGGAGCTGTGTGTGTGAATGTTAACGGTGTTTCTGGCGAAGTTTATGGAAAAGAAGCAAGAGATGGCTACAATCGGGCGCTAATAAAATCCTATGACTTCATGCCATTGTTTAAGACAAAACATGATTTTAATGTATTAATTGATAAATAATAAGTATCATTTAGATAATAAAAGTTGAACTTCTCACTGGCTTGTCATTATTATTCAGTTCAAACTCAACTCAAATGTATTTAGAAGCACTTATAACAACATACCAACAACTCTTGATGGTGTATATCTTTCTGGCTCGAAAATTAAAACAAAAATGAAATTTTGAGCTCAAAAAGGGATGTTTCAAATATTTTCAAAAAAAGGTTTCCACCTAAAATATGTATACTCAAGTGTATAAAACCTGAAATGTGCATCATGCTGATTTACTGAAATTTGTTTATCGATGCTACGGCCTAATATATATATATATATATATATATATATATATATATATATATATATATATATATATATATATATATATATATATATATATATATATATATATATATATATATATATATATATATATATATATTCAGGCAAAACCATCAGTTATAAAATATACAAAAATAGGAGGAAGATGAGGTGATCACATCCCCATCTAAATCCTTTACAGCAGTGTCGGAGGAGATCTAAAGCGTTTTATTAAGGGAATAAAAGGAAAACTTATGATTCTCTTTTGTTCTCTAAATTATAACTAATGGGGGATAGCTAAGTTTGCTGTGATTTTCTGATGACGAATTTATTACTAACTTCAAATCCGGAAGAATTAAAAACAATGATAATACAATTGTGAGGAGCTAGTC
Source organism: Ceratothoa steindachneri (assembly GCA_963969495.1). Classification (NCBI taxonomy): domain Eukaryota; kingdom Metazoa; phylum Arthropoda; class Malacostraca; order Isopoda; family Cymothoidae; genus Ceratothoa; species Ceratothoa steindachneri. The sequence continues at coordinate 149,737,183 of OZ018318.1, forward strand.
TCTTGGTTGAACTTAAAAAAAAACATTGCAATGAAGAAAATAATGATTAATTAATGTACAGAATATTTCTTTCACTAACTGTATAAAAGATAAATATCAAGTAGTGTACTGGAAATAATGATCACTAAGGAAACAAAATATAATGATAAATCCAGGATGAACCCCCCAAAACGGGCCTGCAAGCACTTTTTTTTATATATCCTTCATTCATTCACTAATCACCCTTACTTTTCAGGACATGACAGAAGCAACGCCTGTGAACAGAACTAGATCTGAATGGGAGCTCCAGCAAAGAATATACAACGTCAAACATTACTACAAGATAAGCTCGTTTAAGAAAGTACAGGACACTTTCGTGCATCAGTTCGAATATGAAAAAGCCCCCTCCAAGAGCAGAATTCAGAACTGGGTAGACCACTTTGAGAACTACGGGACAGTGGAGAACCTCAATCCAGCCGGTAACAACCGTCCAACCCATTCATGAGGCCCCAGGAACCGTACAGTTGAGCTGGTTGAGAGTGTGAGAGAGTCAGTTTAGCAGAGTCGAAAATGCTATATGCGCAAACGAAGTCAGTCCCTAGGTATATCCTGTGAGACTTGCAGGAGAGTGCTAGTAAATGAAGTAAAGGCCTACACATACGGAATACAGAGGAAGCAGACCCTTAAAGCCTCAAACAAGGAGCAGATAAAGGCTATGGCAGTCAAGATACTGGAAAAGATTCAGGACACCCCAACTTTCCTTAACCTCCTTTGGACCTCAGATGAAGCTTACTTCCATCTTGAAGGAAAGGTAAACTCGAAGAATAATATCTTCTGGGGGACCTCCAGACCAAATGAGGTAGAGACCAAGCCCCTACACTTGCCTAAGTACAAGTATGGACTGCAATCTCAGCCAGAGGCATCATCAGACCATTCTTCTTCGCGGAATCTTTCGCGACAGTGAGAGTCACCAAGGAGCGGTATGTTGAGTTTTTCAAAACCTTCAATAGGGAGGTGCAGACCCTGTTCCCGTCGCTTGTGGAGAAGTTCTGGTTCCAGCATGATGGAATAATCTCTCACACCTCAAAGCTGTCCCGAGATTGGCTGAAAGAGACCTTTGGTAGCCGTGTGAACAGTCTCAAGACTGATTTCGAGTGGGCACCTGACAGCCCAGACCTTAGCTCACCATATTTCTTTCTTTGGGGCTATCTTAAAGACAGAGTGTACCCAAGGAGACTCAGAGCCTTCACGGAACTCAAGGAAGCCATCAGGGAGGAGATCAGATCCATTAGTCGCTTGGTTTGTAAGGACGTCAAGGACAACTTTGTGATGCACCTCAAGAAATGCACAGAGCTAAAGGGAGGTCATCTCGAAGACGTGTTCTAGAATACAGAAGAAAGGTTCAAAGACTCTTATGTTTTGATATGATGTTTTTAAACACAATAAACTAGTTATCACCAAAGTTTCATTTAATCCTTACAGAAACTTAAGAAATGAGACCTATTGAAATTTGCGTCCTGTTTTGGGGCGGTCACCCTGTAATTGTGAAAAAGTGAATGATCTAAAAGTGCCCAGAAGATAATGATCAATAAAACTGAAGAAAAAACTGATCAATAAGTATGTAGAAGATAGTTATCAATAAGTGTGAAGAACATAGTGATCAATAAGCTGGAGAATATAATGATCAATAAATGTGAAGAAGAAAATTATCATCATGTGCGCAGAAGATAATGATCAATAAGCTATAGAAAATAATAATCAATATAGGTATAGAGAAGATTTATCCATAAGTGATTAGTAGATGATGATTAATTAGTGCACAAAAGATAATGATCAATGTCAGAGAGAGAGAGAGAAAAAAAAAGACTTGCACTGTCGTCCCATCCAAGGAGAGAGAGAGAGAGAGAGAGAGAGAAGACACACCTGGTCGACCCCTTTTAATCCACGCTAACGAGGCGCAAAATCGCGAAGGCCATGATAGGCTGGAGGCCCGACTTCGCGGAAGCCCGAGAGGTGATTAAGAACAAGAAGGGACCAGCCGGGGATTATCATGCGATGGCGTGAATTGGGCAAACTCCACCTCGCCCGGCGAGGCGTCTGTCAACTGGAACCCTCCCACTTCGGGCGCGGGGAAAAGCCCGTCCGTCTCACCTCTATAAATAGTCCGACAGCAGACTTGGGCAGCACTAAGTGACCGCCTGTGTCACGAGTATCCGTGAGTATCTACCATCTTCCCGTCCCCGTAAGTTAGGCGTGAACCCTTGCAGAACCTGTCAAGTTCTGTGTTTTCCCCTAGATCTCGCGAGAGTCAACCCCGTACTCGTTGGTATTCTCGATTCGGTATTCTAAACACGAAGGCAGGATCGGAGTTCATCTCGCATAATAGTCGTTTGTCAAGAAGCTATTATTCTGGACTCTACGCCGTCTCTAACAATGCAGGATTACTCCCTCGGACCAAATCTTCGATGTAACCGCAACGCGCAACTCTCCTGTGCAAGTTCTTCCCCACTCCTTTTTAAGCCTCCGTCATCTGGGCTTCGCTTGCGCTCAAGGTCATTTGAGCGTTCCATCTGTCATTGTCCGTTCGTGTGTATGGTGGTCGACACCGCCCAGGTCACTCTTTGAAGCCGAGACTCGTGTACGACTCCTATGTTTATATACCTTACTTAAAACCCCTTTTATTTTTGTAAATATAATATTTTCATAGTAGTAAATTATATTTTGTACTCCGTTTCTATTACCCCAGAACCTTCCAAGGTTGCTAGGCATTTGCCAACCTAAACTGCACTCTGAACCTTAACTGCACTCTGATTTGTATTTATAATTTCACCCACGCTCATAGCGGACTAATACGTTCATAGGTTTTCCTTTCTCGGGCTGAGGAATTTGTAAAGGTTGAGATCTAACATCAACCTACGACAATCAATAAATACGCAGAATATAATGATCAATAATCCTGAATAAGAATGCTCAATAAATATGAACAAGATAATGATAAATGAATATGCTGAATATAATGATCAATAAATATGCATAATGTAATGATCTATAAATGTGCAGAAAATAATGATCAGTAAGTATGATGAAGATAATAATCAATAGGTGTCTGAAAATAATGACAATAAGTGTGTAGAAGATAATGGGCAATAACTGTTCATAAAAGATTGATCAATCAGTGTGCAGAAGATAATGATCAAAGGTTCCCAGAAAATGATGATCAATAATGTACAGAATATAATGATCAGTAAGTATGATGAAGATAATAATCAATAAGTGTCTGAAAATAATGACAATAAGTGTGTAGAAGATAATGGGCAATAACTGTTCATAAAATATTGATCAATCAGTGTGCAGAAGATAATGATCAAAGGTTGCCAGAAAATGATGATCAATAATGTACAGAATATAATGATCAAATAGTGTGCGGACGGAAGAGAATGATCAATAAGTGGGAATAAGATAGTCATCAACAATAAGTGTGCATAAGATAATCATCAATAAAAGTGAAAACGTTAATGATCAATAAGTGTACAGATTATAGTGATCATTAAGTGTGCATATTATAATGATCTATAAGTATACAGATGACAATGATCAATAACTGTATAGATGATAATTATAAATAAGTTTGCAGAAGATAATGAATAATAAATGCGAGGATATAATGATTAATAAGTGTTCAAAAGATAATGTTCAATAATTGTGAAGATAATAATGGTAATTGTGCAGAAAATAATGATCAATAAGTTAGAAGAAGATAAGGATTAATAAGTGTGCAGAAGATAATAAGCAATAAGTGTGCACAAGCTAATGAATGATTAATATGTGTGAACATGATAATGATTAATAAGTCGAAAGTAATTTGGAGCAAGTATCAAATTTTGGCCCTTACAAGAACACCTCTACTTCTGGGAACTTCTGCTTCCTTGTGAGAGGAAAGAGAGGAAGTAAATGGATGTAAGATCAAAGTCAGGCTGAGGAGCAACACGAGAGCTTAGCTCCACCTAAGATAGCGACATGTCCCTCAGCTTAAAGTGCAAATTATGTCACCAATGTATTTTACTACATACAAATTATGACGATGAAACCATAACACTAAAAATTAAAATATGAGAGAAATAGAACTTATAGGTTAGGAATAACCCGAATTGACCTTCATCAAAGACAAATGAATAAGAATACAAACAATAGTTGACGGATGTGGTAAAAAAAGGATAAGTGTTCGTAGTTAAAAAATGGCAAGACACATTGCTAGAAGACAAGGTCCATGACGCCCTAAATATGACACATCACAAAATTAGCACTTTTATATATAAAGAGCGCCATAAGTTGACCTGAGAGAATGTGTGAGAATTAAATTTGTTTAAAGGCAGGAGTAATATGCAAGCCAAGGATTGTGATCCATGGAAGCTTCTTCAAGAGTACGTTGAACCAAATTTTGCCACATCGGGTATGGTTAGTCGTTGAGTGGATTTCCGCCTAACTCCATATATCTTTTATCTATTCATCTATTTGATCTAGTATCTATTAGCGAAATGGTTCGCAACCTATGCCATTGTGCCATATACAGAGTTTTTCAGCTTTTTTAAGGTAGTTCAAATAAAGTGATTTTCATTCTGTTTTTTTAAGTAATTTTCTTTCATTTCTTATCATTTTTTTCTTTTACTTCTAGTTTACTCATCCTATGTGAATGGCAATTCTTTTAGGTTGTTCATACGTGAGCAAAAATTCCCTTGGTGAATGACAATTTTTCGTCATATTTTTCGGTGGTACATAATTCCTATTCCAACTCCGTTTCTGAATGGTGATTCCCTTGACCTGCTTCCTCAGTAAGTGGCAATTCCTTTTCGTGCTTCGTAAGTAAGTGGCAATTCCATCTCGCCTCAATTTGTGACTAGCAATTCTTTTTTAAAGCTTGGGTGGAGTGTGAGTGTAAATTCCTTTACTTCTTTCCTTATTGGATATTCGATTTTTAGTCTCTTATGTGCATGGAAATATCATTTTACCTGTTTGTAATTTGTAACTCTCTCAAACATCAAGGTATCTCCCCGAGGATAAACTCTGCCCTGCAATAATTTTGCGTTCCTAATTTAGAGTACGTGAACGTGACTACTTTGACAGACATTCTCTATCAATTCATTATAATCTTTCAAGATTACCCATAATTAAATTGAAAAACTTTTATTAGACAATTTTTGTCAGTTTTTTAACATTGTTCAGTAGTATTCTTTTTTAAAGTGACTTTGATGGTTGCAGAACTTTACTTCATTTCACTGATTCATTATTTCCTCCTCGTTCTGGTTTTCCTGGTGTTGTTAATCCTCTCCTGTGACAAGCGGATTCAACGGACTTGTCAGAGTTTTCAGCAGAGGATATTCTTCTGTCTGCCCCTGGGTTGTCTGTGGCTGATCGATTGTCTAGGTCTATGGGTCCTTGGGTCATGTATTAAATTTCAAGGTTTGTCCATGTTCAGACACCTCGCTATGTGGCCTTCATCCAATGTATCTCATAAACACACTGAAATCTATCCTATACGCTCACGGAGATGTGTCCTATTCACACATGGAGATGAGTCTCATTCTCACACAAATATGTATCTCAAGGGCGATGAGGTATAACTTATTCACACAAGAATACGAATCTCCTACACACATGGAACTGTGTCTGAGACACAAACAAATGTATTTAACCCTTTAGTCAACGGTCTTAGTTCCCATGGTCATAATTGATTAAAATTTGACTAAGAAAGTCTTGTTGTTTCCACAATTAATATGATATTGTCAATACCATGAAAAAATTATTTACAGTAGGTTTTGAACTTGTTCCCAAAATGGGAAAGTTGGACACTTCAGGGGTACTTTTTAGGGGGAAAAGGTTTAAAAAAAGAATAATTGTTTTTTATATATATTTAATTCCATTCAAAACTATTTTCACATTTTTATAATATATATGCGGCTATCATATATATATATATATATATATATATATATATATATATATATATATAATATTGAGGATAAATCCCAGAGCCACGAGAAACGGATGTAGCATCTTTTAATTTTTCACTACGTTTCGAAAACTACAAGTTTTCATCTTCAGGCTAGAATAAGTTTACAAAGTTAATATGTATGAAGAAAACTTGAAAAGGCCAACAAGACATTATTTTACAGGTGACCAATTACAGAATATCAGTAGAAAGTACTACCAGTTAAATTAAATATGACTTGGCAACGGTTAAATTTGCTTTAAGACTGACTCAAAAATTAGTTCATAAATTTAAAGATTATTGCAGAAGTTAATTACAAACTAAGAGAAATTGACCTGGCATTATTTAAAGATAATAAATTTAAACTTTTTTTTTTTTAATTTTGTAAAGACTGTAGGAGTTAAAAACATTTAATATAAAAACGGAAAATTTGGGTACTTACTAAAGCGGATCCATCCTAGAGAGTGAATGGTAGGTTTAACAAAGGGGCTAGTATATATAGGTTACATTGACGGTTGGTTTATTAAAAGGCAAACCAACTAACAAACTGTAGTTAAAATTAGTTAATTAATAATGATATTGCACTTAAATCTTCATTGAGTGTAGGTTTGTAGTGTTTTATATATAGAGATTCGAGGGTTCTTAGGCAATGTTTGTTGTTGTTAAAGGCTAATACTTTAAAATTCTCAATAGAAATGTTAGTTTTACAGCTTATGGTGTGTTCCCTAATAGATGACTTTTCCTTTCTATTTAATATTTTGCTTGTACGCCAACTAATCCCCATATGAGCAGAGAACCTAGCTCCAAGAGACCTAACAGTGCTACCAATGTAAGAGGCTCCAGTACAACTGGGACATTTAAATAAATAGACATTATCACTGCGGAACTCCAAAGAGATAGGATCTTTACTGTTAAAGAAACTTTCCTCATTCTGTAAAAAATACAAACCGTATAAATGTACGAGTCCAGAGCTCAGTGGGTAAGCATTTTATTGCTGCATTGACAGAAATTGAAGTTTGAGATAATTATGTACTTTAGTGAATATTGACATGTTGTGCACGGGATCTTCACTTTTAGATATGCAAATACACATATGTGTGTGTAGACATATGTGCATACACACAAGCCTATAGACACGTGTCCACACACAAGCATGCATCCGGACAGGCATTAATTTACTGCATTAATATATTAGTATTTTTTTTTTACACTTAGTTGGATATCTATATAATAATAATCAATTCTTCCTATAAACACAAAGTAAATGGAGTAAAACTAACGAAATGTAGAATCCATGAAGAGAGGGCGCACTAAACGCGTTTACTCAATGTATTCAGAGTTTCAAATGACTAAGATCACATCCAACCTGTGGATTGCACCAAAATGCAGATTTGAACGTGTCATAATCAGTGCATCGTGATCGAAATATAGGGGAAAAAAGGATCCAGTAATGTCCAACGTTCCCATTTTGGGAACATTATATTCAGACCTATTTTTTTATATACAAGATTACCCGTGGATCTTAGAAATTTTAATAATTATTTGTAAAATCTTATTCTAAATTATAATATCAAATAATAGAAGGTATTAAAAATTTTAACATTGTTTTTTTATTATATTTATAATATTAAGTGATAATTGTAATTTTTGTATATATCTGAAAATCCTTAATATGGTTATTAAAATTTTATTTTATACAAATATAGAATTTTTTTAGAATAAAACCTAGTTTTACATTTTGGGATCCTCAATTACTGAATTAGGCTGAACATTGCACTTAAAAGTCCTTTAGAAGTTATGTTCCCAAAATGGGAACGTTGGATACTAAAGGGTTAATCACCAAACTGGGCTGTATAACATGCATACACGCAGGAAGATGTATATCATACACACACAGAGATGTATCTTAATCGTACACGTGGTCAATCTCATAATCCATTTTAGGCATTGCTTCTTTCATCCATAACCACTTTGGTGATTCCATGTGAATTGATATTACCTAGAACAAGCGGTCATTAGTTATTTCCTGAATCAGCTACACTCATTTTAGAATTACATCTTCCTCTCATCTTTAATTATATAGCATCATTATCCTTTAGAATTACACACTCGCCTTTAATTCTAGCACTTTACTACCGCTTGACAGGCAAAAATGTCCTTATTATATAATGCTGTATTTTTTTGCCATTAAAGCTTGAATGTAGAAATCGTCGTCGATTTGGTGCCAATAATATAAATTCGACTCTTCATTAGTGATTGACGGGGCTTATTCAAACGGTTAATAGAATTAAACCTCACAGAAAATATGACACATTTTTCAAAAGTTTTTCATTTATTGCGAAGATTTATTGAGCACATAAGGAAGTCCAGTGGCTTTCAAAAGGCAACTGCTTGGCAAGATTTATAAGCATATTTGATACCTTTGTTCACTTCCTGGAAAATGTAGGGGAGAGAAAGGGAGAAAGATTTGGCACAAGAAATAAGAAACAACAAAATTGGCATCCATATTTTTTCAAAAGTTTAGTAAAGTTTCACTCCAGCTTCAATATAAATTATGCATGTTGCTAGATTGCAACCGTATTCTGAAAGCTTTTACTGCAAATTTAAGATTGTTTCAAATCAATATAAAGATAAGAATTTAAATAGCATGCCCGAGGTAACATGAGTAATTGGAGATCTTTCAGACGAAACTATTAAAAAATACGCAGGAGATTTATTCGCATTCGAAGTTTAGCCATGGATGGTGTATCCTTTCGGTTGTGATATGGAATCCGTCAGTGAAAAGATGCAAGAAGAGTGAATTGCACTAACATGCAATGATGAAAACAAGTAAAAATTTAAAGAGATGGATTATTAAATTATGGCTGTCAAAAACAGCTAAACAGCTGTATCCGAACATGTCGCAAATTTTGTGCAGTCAATAAAATGGTGATAAAAGAAATAAGTAGAATTGATATTCGTCTCCAGATATTAGTAAACTTGCACCAAAGCATCAATCGCATGGATCATTCTTAGATTAAATAAACAACGCAAATAAAACATTCTTTTAATAATTTTAGAAAAAGATGACTCTTCAAACCAATTTTCAGCTTAAGTATGCCTAAAATTGAGTACAGTATTGGGCGATTGTTTTAAAAATATGTAAGAAGGGAGCGATGATAAGAAAAAGGTAGAGAAACGCTAATGTAAACTAGGAATAATACTGGGCCGAAAACAAAACCTTGAAAAGTCTGCTCGCCCAGCTTTTACTACGTTGTCAAGTAATGCATATACTAATGAATCAGACTTACTGACCCATAGTTATTAGAAGCATCTTTCCATCCCATTTTGAAGTTTGAAAGCACATTATCTATCTATCAGTCATTTGGTATCTCTCCAAATCAAAGAGATCTAACAAATATCTTCTCAATAGCAAGTGAAACAATTTTCTCTTCGTCATTAAGAATCCTAAAATTAATATTATCATGAGTTATATCTTTATTGACATCTAATCCATTTATAAGCACCCTAGTAAATTCTGTATTAACATTAATACTCTAAAATATTTTCATGTGTCATATCATTATTAGGATTTAAAATGACATGATCATCAATATTAAACACATAAAATCGTCATCCTTTCCTTTAATGTTCCTCTCCCATTTAAAAAGTCTCTTCTCTATTTTTATTGACTTTATTATATATTTTATACATAATGATTATAAAACTTTATTTGATCCTTTTACTATTCTGCGCTAACCTAAATTCAGACCATATTTTAATCTTTTTGACCGTCTTGTTCAACTCACTCCTACTTCTTCTATAGCTGTTTAGGTTATGTACGGTATTTTCTTGTAATTCTTTTAAACCCCCCCTCCCGAGTAAAATTGTTCGGCTTTCTCGCTATTAGTTCGCAAGGAGAGCATCTGGCATTTGTCGCCCATGTCCTTTCAACCACTTCTTCTCCAGGGACTGATATCAAAATAATTGGTAATGATAGTGTATTGATGACCCGATGGCTGTTCATTACAAGCCGTTCACCCTAATTAAGGGAGAGAGATGGGCTTTTCCTATTCTTGAGTTATTGTCATCGTATCTCTAAATGAAAGGTAAGCGTACGCGATCAAACAAACGAACAATTTATCGTTCCCTACAGGGAGCAATATAAGGCCATACATACATGATAGGCCCAAGTGTTGCCATCTCTATTGCTATAGAGAAGAGAGAAAGATGAGAAATATAAATAGTTTTTCCTTAGCACATTGCAGTGTCTCAAAAATGTAAAGATGGCCTTTCAAATCTATCTGAGTTCCCACCTAATTATTACTACTAGAACCGGGAGATCTATCTCATAATAATTGGCATTGCAAACATTTACATATGATCATTCAATACAAATGCATGACAAAAAGTACAAGCGCTTTCGTTACCCAATAATTTCACTTATGCTTTCACCCTTGACAGCCCATTATATTGTTTATCCGTATCATGTTTAATTTTGTTTCCTCCATTTCCCCATTTTTCACCTTTGGAAGATTTATATAGCGAGATTTGTCTCTAAATGAGCAATTTACCATCAGTCCTTGGTCTTCATAAATAAAGCTTTCAAAGCAACTTAGTTTAATTTCCTGATTTTCTCTTCGTACTTTTAATATATAATTAGAAAAGTAACGTTCTTTCTATTATTCCACTGTGATCTATATTTGAGGCTGAATTAGGCTTCCTCCTCTTTTGAGCATCTACATTTTATTGGGATTCAAATGAGTAAATAAGATATTGAGCGTATTTTTTGTCACTCTCCAACTCTTCCGAGTATTTTTGCACTTTTTATTTGCATTTCATGAAAAAATGAAACGCATTTCCACGTTTAAAATCCATTCAGAAGAGTAGTTTCGGAAGTGACTGGCTTCCATGTACAGGTCGAAGGAGTAGGCTCTATAAAAGGGCAGATTAAAAAAAATCAAGGCTTTGAATTATTAAGGCAATTAATTCATTATAAGATCGGATTAGATCTCCTCTTTTGCGGACCGATATCATACTTCCTTTATCACCAAATATTTCCGTGTGCGCAACGATCGAATCCACTAAAATAGGCTTCACACATTAAAAGAGATTAAGCTACATCAAGTATAGTTATTCACCGGATGGGACTACCTATTCGCTTGCGCTATATATGATTTAGACTAATTTCAGAAGCCTAATTTCGGCTCTAACATAGCACTAATAGACGCCTCTGAAGGTGTAACTTGGAGTGAATTCCACATAAAAACCCCTGACCTTAATCTTTTGGAAGAATCTCTGACGGAATCTTTAAAGGGAAAGGCAATAATAGTTGAATAAAAAAGTGTGAGAGCGATATAACCAGCGTAAATTAAGATAGATAGGTAGGTAGGTAGGTAGAGAGAGAAAGATAGGAGAGTGAAAGATATGGAGGTATGAAGATAGATAGATAGGTAAGTAGATAGGGAGAAAAGTAGGTAGGTATGTAGATAAAGTAAATATATATATATATATATATACGTGTATGTTTCTGGTTCTAGCAAACCGGATCTTCAGCAGTAAAAGGAGAGCAAGTACTGAATCTAACATATATTTCCATTTCATGGATCTCTCCGTAAAAGAAAACTCTGTTGTTCGATCTCATTCCTATTCATGTAAAATGCCTATTGATTATAAACAATTTAAAATATTATTTGCATCAAAATCTAAATCTGACCTTCTCATAAATGAGTCCCTTTTAATTAAATATAATCAGCTTAGTCACTATGAATTAATTACCCCTTAAACAACCAACTAGCTAACATTTTGTTGTTGTTTTCGACCAAAGAACTACATAGATCAGAGAACCAAGTAATACTAAATCACATCATCCTGGTAGTATAATTTTTAAATTTCATTCATTCAGTTCACAGTTTTCTCCGAATCAGGTAACAAATTTTAGTGTATTTATTCACGTTTTCCTTTTCTTCTAATTGTAACCTTATTAATTTCGTTTGAATTTATTTATTTTTTAACTTAATATACAGATTTTTGTCCTTTATATTGCATTTTGAGATTTTTTGTTTTGCATCCTAGTACATTTTTAGCCTAAACCCATTAAATATAATTGTTCTCATAATTGTTAAGCAATTGTTCTTATATAAATCTTTAATATTCTAGCCTAGAAGATGGGTCCAGAACCCGAAACGTTGGCAATATATGTTATATTCAGTACTTGCTCTCCTTTTCCTGCTGCCATATAAATATATAAATCTTTTATGAACGCGAAAGAATGATTAAATGCATCTAACAAACCGCAGGAAACAAAACTACAGGATATTTTTTCTTCGGAAATGTGCACGGTTCGAATCACTGCATGGAATTTTTGTGAATTAGCAAATAACATTTCCGAAGAAAAATGATCCTGTTTTTCTGTTTCTTGCGCTTTGCTTGATTCATTTTATCATTCTTTCGCGTTCATGAAATATTTATACATACATATATATATATATATATCTATATATATATATATATATATATATATATATATATATATATATATATATATATATATATATATATATATATATATATATATATATATATATATATATATATATATATATATATATATATATATATATATATGAGCAATTGTTAAATCCAATGACAGATTTCAAATATGTAAATAAATCCACTGTGGAGGAGTGTAGTGTTTATTATCTCGAGACCAGTTTCAGCATGGAGTTTGTCATGCCAGCCTCAGTCGAACACTAAGAATACAAGCAGTCAAACTAAGCGTACAATATATATATATATATATATATATATATATATATATATATATATATATATATATATATATATATATAATATAGTTTCCAGAGATCCAATTGGAGTTCCTAATTAAGGGGTGTAAATTTAAGTTCATTAAGGATATCTTTTAAGATTCGATCTTTGACCTAGGGGCTGCATTTAAATTGCCCAACCGAAAGGTTAAAGTTTGTGATTTCATCTATAAGGATGGATTCAATGACCTTTCTTTTGCAGAAGTGCTTACACGGGTAAATTAGGACTTCCGCAAAAGAAAGGTAGTTGAATCCACCCTTATAGATGAAATCCGAAACTTAAACCTCTCGGTTTGGCAATTTAAATGCAGCCGCTACGTCAAAGATCTAATCTTAAAAGATATCCTTAATGTACTTAAATTCACACCCCTTGATTAGGAACTCCAATTGGATCTCTGTAAAATATATTAATATATATATATATATATATATATATATATTGTACGCTTGTTGTGACTGCTTGTATTCTTAGTGTTTGACTGAGGCTGGGATGACAAACTCCATGCCGAAACTTGTCTCGAGATAATAAACACTACACTCCTCCACAGTGGTTTTATTTACACATATATATATATATATATATATATATATATATATATATATATATATATAGAGAGAGAGAGAGAGAGAGAGAGAGAGAGAGAGAGAGAGAGAGAGAGAAAAAAAAATACATAGGTAGGTAGATAAGTTGTGATATAATAAGATAATTAAAAATTTAGGTAAATAGATATATAGATAGCTATGGAAGTAGGTAGATATAAATATTGGTAGTTATTTAGATTGATTAAGGCGTGGGCAACTAGATTAATAAAAACATAGGAAAGTAGGTCAATAGAGAGAAAATACAGAGCAAGATAGATAGAAAAATAGGTAGGTAGGTAGATATGTCGAGATATAATAAAATGTGTAAGAATATAGGTAGGTAGTTAGAAATATAGATAGCTGCTATACAATTAAGGTATATATAAATATAGATAGTTATGTATATAGACTAAGGGGTAGGCATTAAGATTAATAGAGCCATAGGAATGAAGATAATAATTATCATTATTTTTATACAAATACAGAAGTTTCCAATGGAAAGGACAAGCCTACAAGGACAAGGGTGGTTCCAAAAGAAACAAACTGCAAGAAAAGAAAAAGAGAAAAAAGAAAAGAAACCATATTGAAACTATTTAAAAACAAAGTCATTTATTAAACAATAAATCTATTTACTTTAGATTTAAACGATGTAATATCAGATGCTGATACACATTCTTGTGGCAGTTCCTTCCATTCCTTACAAATATTAGGAACGAAACAGCGAAGTAAATTGAGTTGTATTACATCTAACAACAGAAAACGCTTTGCCGTTCCTATTAATAATGTTATTAGATTGATGTTTGAATCGAGCTGCTGTAAAAGGCTCAGGCAGAGCATGATGGGGTGGATGTTCATTATTATTTAAAATCTATTGAGCAATCTAAGATAGCAATCCGTAGCCGACATCCAGACAGTAGAACAATATTTAAATTTAGGCAAAATAAAAACAAAGATATAAATCTAGATATAAATAAACAAAGAAAGGTAGATAAAATATATGTATGTAGATAAAGATTAAACTAAGGAGGTTTGTAAGTAGATATTTAAAACATAGATAGTTATGCAAGTAGTTAGATATAACTATAGGTAGCCATTTAGCTAGATTAATCACTAGGCATGTAGATAAATAGAAGAATAGTAAGATAGATAAATATATAGAGAGAAAGAGAACAAAATAGATGCAAAATGCCTAGTTGGGTAGATAAAGACTAAGATATGTAGCTATTTATGTAGATAGTGTGAAATCTAGATAGCTATGTACGTAGGTAAATAGAAATATAACTAATTAGGTTGGCAAATTAGGGCGTAGCCATGTAGATAAATAGGAAGGTACATAGACGAAAAGACAAATAGAAAGCTAAGTAGATAGAATGATATGTAGGTAGATACGTAGGTCGATTTATAAAGACTAAGATATGAGGCTGTGGGAAGAAAGATAGAAAGCATGTACGCTGATTGATCGAAAAATAGATAGTTGTGTAGGTAGAGTGTAAGATCGGCATGTAAATATGTAGTTAGTAAAATAAAAACTATGCAAGTATCGAGATATGAATAATAGTAGTTATATCGGTATATTAAAGGATAGGCATGTAGATTTATCTACCAAGTAATCTAGAAATATTGAGAGAGAGAATAATAGTTAAGCAGTTAGTATATAAATAGCTAGATAGATAGGTAGGTAGGCATATCTAAAGTAAGAAAGGCAGCTATACTGATAGATAGATAGATATCTAGGTAGCTACCCAGGTAGATAGATATAAATATAGATAGTTATGTAAGTTAGAGGAGCCTAGGCATGTAGATAAATGGAGAACTAAAAATGTACTTATATGGAGAATTAAGTAGATAGAAAGATACGTATCTAGATCAATAAATTAGTAGATAGATAGTAAAACAGCTAGGTGTGCAGGCAGATAGACATAAATATAAATAGGTATTGTGCTAGGTAGATAGAAATAGGGGTACTTTTTATCGACAGGAAATTGAGTGAGAGGATAATTTCTAAATTCCTTGTTTATTAACAAGGATATAAACTCCAAGGACACTGTTAAGATTCCTTCTTCCTTAACAAGGAAATCAAGTCCAAAGACAATGTCTAAATTCTTTTTTAATTAACAAAGAAATCAATTGCAAAGTCAATGTCCAAGTTCATTTTCAATCTTAAGGAAAACCAATTCACGGAAAATGTCTAAATTTCAGGTTGGTTAATAAGGAAATAACGTGCAAGGGCAATGTATAAATGCCTTGTTAGAAAAAGGAAATCAAGTTTAAGAACAAGGTCTAAATTCCTTTTACACTAAGAAGGAAATGAAGTGCAAAGCTAATGTCTAAAAAACTTTTTTATTAACAGAGAAATGCTGTACAAGGACAATATCTAAATTTGTTTTTGAGTACAAAGAAAATCTAGTTCAATGACGATTTCTAAATTCCTTTTTCATAAAAAATAGATATCAAGTGAAATGAGAATATCTAAAATCCATCTTGATAAACAAGGGAAGCAAGTTCAATTTCAATGTTTCAATTCCTTGTTCATTAACAAGGAAATAAAGCGGACGGCGAATGACTAGATTTCCTTTTGGACTAACAAAGAAATTTACTAGTGCAAAGAAAATGTCTATATTCTTTCCTTAATAAGAAAGAAATCAAGTGCAAGGATAAAGGCTAAATTGCTTCTTCTTTAACAAGCAAATCAAATAAGACAACTTCAAATTCCTTCTTCATTAGAAAGGAAATTATTTGCAACGAAAATGCCTGAATTACTTGTTAATTAAGAAGGAAAGAAAATACAAGGACAAGCTCGCAGTTTCATTTTCATTAAAAGGACAATGGTTAAATTCCAAGTGATTAAACTGGAAGGCAAATTCAAAGAAAATATTAACATTACCTATTCATTACCACGAAAATTAAGTGCAAGGGCAGCTTAAACTACTTAGCATTAACAGTGAAATGCGAGGTTATTGACTACATATCTTTTTCATTAACAAGTTTATCAAGTGCAATATTCATATCCAAATTCCTTGTTTATTAAGGGGGGAAATCAAGTGCAACGTCTGAGACTAAATTCTATGTACATTAACAAGGAAATGAATGGCACCGGCATTTTTTTAATTCCTTGTTTACAAACAAGTAAA
Source organism: Ceratothoa steindachneri (assembly GCA_963969495.1). Taxonomy (NCBI): domain Eukaryota; kingdom Metazoa; phylum Arthropoda; class Malacostraca; order Isopoda; family Cymothoidae; genus Ceratothoa; species Ceratothoa steindachneri. The sequence continues at coordinate 149,753,667 of OZ018318.1, forward strand.
TCAAGGGAAATGACGATGTTTTAAATCCTTCATTATTAACAATAAATTCAAGAGCAAAATCAATGTATAAATTGCTTGTGCATTAAATGGGAAACTAAGTGAAATGCCAATATCCAAATTCTTTGTTTAATAACAAAGAATATTTTTGCAAGAAAATTGTCAAAATTCCATGATCCTTAAAAAAGAAATCAAGAATAAAGATCAGTCTAAATTCCATGATGATTAAGAAAAAAAATCAAATGAGAGGACAATTAATGAATTCCTTGTTCATTACAAAAGAAATCAAGTGCAAGGAAAATGTCTAAATTCATGGAGAATTTCTAAATTAATTTTTCACTCACATGGAAATCAATTGCAATGGAAAGCGGCAAATTCCCTCCAAATAAAAAAGAAATCAATTGCAAGATCAATGACCAAATTCCTTGTTGAATACAAAGCAAAGCGCGCACAACGAAAATGTCTACACCTTTATTATTAACAAGAGCTTCAAAGAATATAGAACAATGTTTATATTCATTCTTCAGAAACCGTCAAATGAATTCTAAAAATAATGTCTCAATTCCTTGTTCATTAAAAATGAATAGCAATAGCAATATCTAACTCCTTTGTTAATTAACAAAGGATAATATTTACCTTAATTGTCAATTCCAAGAAAAATTAATGCAAAGTAAATGTCAAATTACTTTTCCCACAAGCATTTTAATGGCCAGGAAAATATCTAAATTTATTTGTGATTAACAAGGAGGTCAAGTGCAACAAGAATGCCATTAACAAAGAAATAAAGTAAAAGGTCATTTTTAAATATCTTGCGTATTAATGAGGAAAAAACTGCAAGTATACTTTCTAACTTTCTTGTTCATTAATAAGATTCAAGTGCAAGGACAGTGTTAAAATTCTCGATAACAAGGAAATAAAGTGTAAGGGTAATCTCAGACCTCCATGTTCATTTAAAAGCAACTCAAGTGCAAGGAGAATGTATAAAGTCTTTTTTCATTAAAAAGGAAATCATGTGCAAGTATAATGTCTATATCTTTTTTATTAAAAAGAAATCATGTGATAGGATAATATCTAAATTCCTAGTTCATTAACAAATAAATCAAATTCTAGTTAAAAATTTAAATTCTCTGTTTATAATTAAAGAAATCATGTGCAAAGTCAATGTTTAAATTCCTTATTAACTAATAAGAAAATAAAGCGGATGGAGAATTTCTAAATTCCTAGTTCATTATCGGAAAAATCCAGTGCAAGGGCACTCTAAACTCCTTATTAATTAAAAAGGAAATTAAAAACAAGGACCATGTCTAAAATTATTGTATATGAATCATCTGCAAAGCAATGTCTAAACAAAGAAAGAAAGTGCAATTTGAATGTCTAAATTCCTTGAACTTTAACGAGGAATTAAATTGAAAGAGCAATGTCTAAATTACTTTTGAATTAACAAAGATATCAATTAAATGCTCAAATCTTAATTTCTTGTTCATAAACAAGGAATTCAAGTGTAACGACAATGGGTAAATTCCTTGTTCATTAAGGGGGAAATAAAGTACAAAGAAAATAACTAAACGAGGATATCAAGTACAAGGATAACTTCTAAAGTCCTTGTGTATTAATAAGAAATTAAGTATTAGGATAATGTCTAAATTTTCTTTGCATTAACATGTAAATTAATTGCAAGAACAATGACTAAACATCTTGTACATTTCATTCAAAAACAAAGCAAGTGCAATGTCAATGGCTAAATTCTTTGTGCATTAAAAAACAAATCAAGTTCAAGTAGAATATCACAGTCCTCGTTTCTTCTTCCTGAATTTCCCGCAGGAAAACTGATTCTCCTCTTGCCAATATGTGTTCAGCAGGGGCTGTCCACCGACACAGTGGTCACCATCATTAAAGACATCATACAGAAAGCACGACATAAAAAGTCTCTCTATCAGTAAAGACGTCGAGAATGCCTTCGATAAAGTGTGGCAGGAAGAGCTTCGTTGGAAACTCGCCAACAACACGGGGCTACCTTTCTGTACCAAAAGGCTGCTTTCGCACTACCTCTGATACAATAACAGTATCACAATCATTTACAACACGCGTTGGCCTACCCCAAGGAAGTGTGCTGGCGCCTACCCTCTTCATCATGAATACTAATGATACATAATGCCCACAAGAAAACTACACACACACACACTCTAGCGTATGCAAACGACGATGCTAACCTCGTCTCCCGTCCGTGCCCTGAAACTATCGCGCACCGGCCACAATACATAATCAACAGGAAGACGGAATATGAGGATATTTGGCTCATAACCACCAATTCCCAGAAGACAAAGGTGACACCATACGAGGCGATTGACAACTACATGCACAACATACAAATTTACGAACAATCCCCACCCCACAGCTCACAATGCCCAGCCCCCACAAGACATATAAAACTGCCAATAAATACTTGCACTTTCAGACACACTAAAACAGCATACATTCCAAAGCCAAACACACAAACAACATGCCGAGGAGATTCGAACCCAGTAGTAAAAAAAATGCAGTTACACTTATACAAAACTACTAATCACATACACTCCAAACACATAACGGCCGCAAGCCCACAGGGCAGAGGATCGCACAATGCATTCAGAACTCTCCTCTGAAGTGCGCCTGTTGCTATCTCCTGTACACGAGAATGACTACACTACCGACTCAAATAAACTTACGCCACTAAACCCATAACTTAGCACACTTAATACGCCAACTAGGGAAACTCGAGAGAGACCCCACATACGACCACAAAATCCACAAAATCCAACATGCTGCTTGGGCACAGAAATAGCCAGCAGATCTCAACTACCATATACTTACACCAATCTGCACGTAAGTAGCAGAATCGCGTAACAATTACATAATTCATGCCCACACCACGCCGCCTGCACCTCGGCGTTCCAGCTACCTCACCGATTGGCCAGAGTCCTCCGTGCCTTGCCGACCCTTCAGCCTCGCCAATCAAACACCCGATCAAACACAGCTACCAAGCACATAGCAACTTACACGCCACTACAGCAATGCCTCCACCTTTCTTTGATTTTAATCTCCTCTTCCTTGTTCATTTACAAGCAAAACAAGTTCAATTACAATGTATAAATCCATTAATCTTTAACAAGGAAATCATCTTCAAGTATAATATCAAAATTCCTTATTCATTATTGAAAAAATCAAGTGAAAGGACAATGACTAAATTCTCTATGAATTACCAAGTAAATCAAGTGCAGATCAAGGTATATATTCCTTGTTCAATAACAAAAAAATCAAGTACAATAACAATGTCTAAACCTATTGGTCTTTAATATGAAAAGCATATTAAAGGATAATATCAAAATTTCTTGTTCATTACACTGGTCAACACACTTTTTGCTGACTCATGTTTTGTGGTTGTTCTTAACTAATATTGACGTGCTGATTTCAAATATGGCATCCATATTTTTGTAACACATCAGGTTTTCATTCTACAGCATATTCCTATTTTACGACGTACTGCATGTATTTACTCGGTAAGGATAGTTTCCTAAGTGTTATAGCTACAAACCATAACTTAAAATGTCAACAGAATTTGAAAGGATAAATGCATCGTAAGATAACATCACCTATTACTAAATACGTACGGGTTATTTTTCTAATATAATGGAGAAAACACAAGCAATCGTACACATACCTATACATTTAAGGAAGAAATTTTCGCTTGCGACTGTCTGAAATGTTTGATGTCTACACAGTATCGTTGAATACTCCAAAAGTAGTCTACAATCATGTTTGTGTTCCATCTGCCTTGATATTTCTCCTCCATAATCTTTATATCTTGACGAAAACGCTCCTCGTGTTCATCACTTACGTTGCCAAGATTAGCAGGAAATTCATCAAGATGGCTCTTGAGGAAATGAACCTTTATGCTCATGTTGCTTCCAAGAAATCCTTTCAAAACAGGCACAAATGAATCCCATGCTCCTTTATCTATGTCAGTTGTCGTAAAATTTTTTCTAATAAAAACCCTACTAACCTGACACCACTTTTATAATAGTGTCGTAGAATGCATCCCCTTTTTGTTCTAAGAGTGCTACGAGTGCTAATATATTGATATCTGAATATCTTAAAGAACAGAGCTGTTCCGAAACACGTAAGGATATAAGAAAAAGGCACAATAATGCAAAAATAAACTTATATTTTAACTTTAACCATTGAATACACAACATCTAAACATTAACTACAGCAATACTCTGAATATTATCATAAACCAGAATTAATTAAATTAGTTTGACCCTCAAAAATTGGTTAATTTCTCTACACACAACAATAATATAAGAATTAGGCTTACGGACTCATCTGAAGTTTAAAAGGCCTCAGGAATATTATTAACTCTCGACGCGTGCCGCCGGCCAGATGTAGGTAGGCGAGATCACGAGGTCGTTTTGGCGAGGGTAAAAGCTGGGAAGTCCATGGGGGAATTCTGGGAGGGATGGGTTCTTCACGGACGAGAACAATTACGATGCTTTATGCAGCACCCAGGTCGTCGTGGTCTCTCTGGCGAGAGGGAGTCGAACTTGGTTCTTAAACCAAGTTAACTTGGAGTGCGGTGTGACCACCGAGTAACGAGCTCGAGGGGGAGCTTTTCTCCTTCGTTACTTAATTCCTCATAGACGAGGACTGAACTCGGGGAGGGTCTTCTTCAAGGGCGACGATCGATGAGGGGGGTTTCTCTGACGAGAATAAGTTACTTAAAGTTCGGTTTGGTAACCGGGAACTAGCTCGAGGATGAGCTCCTTCTTAGTTCTAGTCTTACTCGAGGGCGATTATAACGGAAGTGGGTTTCTCTGACGAGAACAAGTTGAACTTGGTTCCTTACGAAGTTAACTTATGAATTCGGTGTGGCCACTGAGTAACGGGCTCGAGGAGGAGCCTTTTCCTTCTTCTTTTCTTAATTCCTCAAGGACGAGGAATACCTCTGGTGTTTAAGGTGCACCAGGATATGAAGAGTCTCTCTGGCGAGAGTAAGTTGAACTTTACAAAGTGAACTTATCGTTTGGTTTGATAACCAGGGACTAGCTGGAGGATGAGCTTCTTCTTAGCCCCTTAAGGTAGGTAGCCCTGCCTCTCTTGCAAAGTACTTATTGGTCTGGTGACCCAAGTAATCTACCTCTCCAGTCTCGGTAGCTCGGTTTGATCCGAGGACTTCGTCACCTAGAGACTGACGTATACTACCCCGATTTTCCTCAGTGTTCCTTATTTATACCTCTTCACCCCACTGGGGGAGTGGTAAGGGGGGGGGGCTTGAGGATGGCCCCAGGAGAGTTCTTTTGGCCAACAGTTTTTTCCACGAAGTCAAACATCGGCTCCTTGTTAGCCTTCGAGATTGGGAGAAACACGTTTCCAATTTCTTATTTGACGTGAAACTGGATCTCACTCTCCTGGGGGAGATCTTACATTTTGACCTTTGGGGTCTTTCATGGCACCGAGTTGTGCCACGCTGCGGTTACGCTTTTGACTTGCCGATGCCTGGGCCGGATGTCTTTGCGGTAACCGCCTTGGGACTCCACCAAGAGAGAACGGGGGGGGGGGGGGAAGTGACGATTCCCCTACATCAGTCATCGAACTCCAGAAGTTTGGGTTTTCCATTAACTTTCTAATTTGTGCCCCATCAAAAATTCCAGCCTTTATTTGATCATAACTTAAGCCAAGAAATATTGTACATATGAATTTTAAACAGTCACCCTCCACATTAAGAGCTTTCACGAATAGTTTCATTAGCCTTAGTTTAATACGAAGGAGTGGAAAGATGATTTTCTCTTGCTAAACAAGTGGTTGGTTGATAATATTCTTCTTCTCAACAGTCAAACTTTCTCTAAATTGCCAGTTTCTGTTTCCAAAGTTTGTTGTCCTTGGTTCGGCTGTCCCATAGACACAAGAAACACGGATATTTTGTATAGCCTCCTTTTTTGGCCAAGTAAAACTTTGCCATTTTTAGATCCACACATATGATCCATTTGTATTCATCATATCTGAGGAAATCTAATACACAGAGTGATAAATAGGAATCCAACCGAACAAGTTTCTATTAGGGAGTTACATACATTTTAGATTTTAGATTTTTATCAAAATTCTTGTTCATTACACTGGTCAACACACTTTTTGCTGACTCATGTTTTGTGGTTGTTCTTAACTAATATTGACGTGCTGATTTCAAATATGGCATCCATATTTTTGTAACACATCAGGTTTTCATTCTACAGCATATTCCTATTTTACGACGTACTGCATGTATTTACTCGGTAAGGATAGTTTCCTAAGTGTTATAGCTACAAACCATAACTTAAAATGTCAACAGAATTTGAAAGGATAAATGCATCGTAAGATAACATCACCTATTACTAAATACGTACGGGTTATTTTTCTAATATAATGGAGAAAACACAAGCAATCGTACACATACCTATACATTTAAGGAAGAAATTTTCGCTTGCGACTGTCTGAAATGTTTGATGTCTACACAGTATCGTTGAATACTCCAAAAGTAGTCTACAATCATGTTTGTGTTCCATCTGCCTTGATATTTCTCCTCCATAATCTTTATATCTTGACGAAAACGCTCCTCGTGTTCATCACTTACGTTGCCAAGATTAGCAGGAAATTCATCAAGATGGCTCTTGAGGAAATGAACCTTTATGCTCATGTTGCTTCCAAGAAATCCTTTCAAAACAGGCACAAATGAATCCCATGCTCCTTTATCTATGTCAGTTGTCGTAAAATTTTTTCTAATAAAAACCCTACTAACCTGACACCACTTTTATAATAGTGTCGTAGAATGCATCCCCTTTTTGTTCTAAGAGTGCTACGAGTGCTAATATATTGATATCTGAATATCTTAAAGAACAGAGCTGTTCCGAAACACGTAAGGATATAAGAAAAACGCACAATAATGCAAAAATAAACTTATATTTTAACTTTAACCATTGAATACACAACATCTAAACATTAACTACAGCAATACTCTGAATATTATCATAAACCAGAATTAATTAAATTAGTTTGACCCTCAAAAATTGGTTAATTTCTCTACACACAACAATAATATAAGAATTAGGCTTACGGACTCATCTGAAGTTTAAAAGGCCTCAGGAATATTATTAACTCTCGACGCGTGCCGCCGGCCAGATGTAGGTAGGCGAGATCACGAGGTCGTTTTGGCGAGGGTAAAAGCTGGGGGGTCCATGGGGGAATTCTGGGAGGGATGGGTTCTTCACGGACGAGAACAATTACGATGCTTTATGCAACACCCAGGTGGTCGTGGTCTCTCTGGCGAGAGGGAGTCGAACTTGGTTCTTAAACCAAGTTAACTTGGAGTGCGGTGTGACCACCGAGTAACGAGCTCGAGGGGGAGCTTTTCTCCTTCGTTACTTAATTCCTCATAGACGAGGACTGAACTCGGGGAGGGTCTTCTTCAAGGGCGACGATCGATGAGGGGGGTTTCTCTGACGAGAATAAGTTACTTAAAGTTCGGTTTGGTAACCGGGTACTAGCTCGAGGATGAGCTCCTTCTTAGTTCTAGTCTTACTCGAGGGCGATTATAACGGAAGTGGGTTTCTCTGACGAGAACAAGTTGAACTTGGTTCCTCACGAAGTTAACTTATGAATTCGGTGTGGCCACTGAGTAACGGGCTCGAGGAGGAGCCTTTTCCTTCTTCTTTTCTTAATTCCTCAAGGACGAGGAATACCCCTGGTGTTTAAGGTGCACCAGGATATGAAGAGTCTCTCTGGCGAGAGTAAGTTGAACTTTACAAAGTGAACTTATCGTTTGGTTTGATAACCAGGGACTAGCTGGAGGATGAGCTTCTTCTTAGCCCCTTAAGGTAGGTAGCCCTGCCTCTCTTGCAAAGTACTTATTGGTCTGGTGACCCAAGTAATCTACCTCTCCAGTCTCGGTAGCTCGGTTTGATCCGAGGACTTCGTCACCTAGAGACTGACGTATACTACCCCGATTTTCCTCAGTGTTCCTTATTTATACCTCTTCACCCCACTGGGGGAGTGGTAAGGGGGGGGAGGGGCTTGAGGATGGCCCCAGGAGAGTTCTTTTGGCCAACAGTTTTTTCCACGAAGTCAAACATCGGCTCCTTGTTAGCCTTCGAGATTGGGAGAAACACGTTTCCAATTTCTTATTTGACGTGAAACTGGATCTCACTCTCCTGGGGGAGATCTTACATTTTGACCTTTAGGGTCTTTCATGGCACCGAGTTGTGCCACGCTGCGGTTACGCTTTTGACTTGCCGATGCCTGGGCCGGATATCTTTGCGGTAACCGCCTTGGGACTCCACCAAGAGAGAACAGGGGGGGGGGGGAAAGTGACGATTCCCCTACATCAGTCATCGAACTCCAGAAGTTTGGGTTTTCCATTAACTTTCTAATTTGTGCCCCATCAAAAATTCCAGCCTTTATTTGATCATAACTTAAGCCAAGAAATATTGTACATATGAATTTTAAACAGTCACCCTCCACATTAAGAGCTTTCACGAATAGTTTCATTAGCCTTAGTTTAATACGAAGGAGTGGAAAGATGATTTTCTCTTGCTAAACAAGTGGTTGGTTGATAATATTCTTCTTCTCAACAGTCAAACTTTCTCTAAATTGCCAGTTTCTGTTTCCAAAGTTTGTTGTCCTTGGTTCGGCTGTCCCATAGACACAAGAAACACGGATATTTTGTATAGCCTCCTTTTTTGGCCAAGTAAAACTTTGCCATTTTTAGATCCACACATATGATCCATTTGTATTCATCATATCTGAGGAAATCTAATACACAGAGTGATAAATAGGAATCCAACCGAACAAGTTTCTATTAGGGAGTTACATACATTTTAGATTTTTCTTTGAACTATCTATAAAAAGTTTCCATTCAATTGGATCATACTCTGAAACTCTCATCGCGTATAACAGTCCCGCCACGTTCTGATAAAAAGTTACATTTGTTTTTTCTGCAAAGGTTCTTCTCTTTAAGTCTGAAAGCTAACACTTCTACTAACTCTTTTGACAGGCCTAGGTTTCTAAGTAAATCATTTAATCCTAATTGGCTGAAGTTTCCACGTTCTTGGATCGATGTATGAGTATGTACAAAGTGAGAATCACTGTCAAGTTCATTGCTTACATCAAATTCACGTATATGACTTACATCGTTCAGTGAAGGAATTTCCTTGAATATATGTACTGGAATTTCATCTGAATAAAGCACTAAACGAATGGCTGAATCAAGATTTGGGTAACATTTTTTATGTTGCATTTTCTTGCTATAACCAGAGGTTTTTGTGAGACAAAAGTAGCAATCGTTTATATGGTTTTTGGGCTGCGGCCACACCATAGGAATGCCAAATACTAGTTGTTTTCTTGTGTCCTTTGTCCATTGGCGTAGATTTTCGACACATGGTTTACAAACATTCTGCGGGGCCCACGGTTTATCCTTATTCCCTAATTTAATCTTAAAGTAAGTCAACTATGCTCTTTTCACAAAGATACTAATGTTTATTTTTTGAGTTGGTGCAGTAAAACAACCACATATATAGCAAAACGCGTCAGGGGAAGTCAAACATTTCCTTCGTAATGAGGCCATACTACTGAATCTGATTTCATAAAACAAATCTGAAAAAATAAAAAATTATATCATATACAATTGTTTTATATATCTAGATGTGCATAAAGAGAAGTTTAAATACATAGATAAAATAAAATAAGAAGAATACCAAACGCCTCCACTTCCGTTCACTTGGTCGTAAGAATTAATTTTCAAGGATAGTATATATATATATATATATATATATATATATATATATATATATATATATATATATTCCTTATTAAAGATAAAAGAATTAGATAGTATCGTTTAAAATGAATTCCTTGTTAAAGTTCAATGAATTTGTACATTTTAGTTACAAGGGTGAAAGGTATATATCTAAATTTCATGTACATTACCAAGGAAATTGGGTCCAATAACAATGAATATGCATTTTCCTTGTTCAATAAGAATCTAATCCAGTACATGGATATTGTCTAAATTTCTTGTTGATTAGGAAAGAAATTAAGGGGAGGATAATGTTTAAATTCCTTTTCATTAGGAAGGAAATTAAATGCAAGGAAAATGTCAAAATTCCTTATTCATTAAAAAGATATGTAGCACACTAGAATATTAAAATCAAGCACATTTTTTAAAATTGCTTTTTCATTTCCAAGGAAATTCAAATGCAAGGACACTTTGTTAATTCCTTTTTGTTAAGGAGGTGATCAAGCACAAGGTAATCAAATGCTATTCCAATATCTCTATTCCTTTTTCATTAAAAAACAATTCAAATTAAGGGAAAATTTTTAATATCCCTGAGCATTAAACATGGTAATCAAGTCCAAATTCCTTGATCCTTATCAAAGAAATGAATTGCAATGCAAGTTTAAATTTAATTATTTACTAACAATGAAATAAATTTTAATCCACTGCCTAAATTAATTTTCTATTAGAATAGAGGAATTCAAGTGCAAGGAGAAAGGCTAAATTAAATTTTTCTTAACAATAAAATCAAATAAAATGGCAATTTCTAAATTAATTGATCTTTAATGATAATATGTTTTTTATTATTCTTTATCAAGGAAGTCAAGTGTAAGGAAAATGTGTAAATTACCTGTGCATTAACAAGAAAATGAACTGCAAGGCAATTGTTTCAATTACTTGGGCAATAAAAAGGATATCAATTGCAAGGACAATCTCTAACTTCGTGGGTTGGATGATTTTATTAATTTCGTCTTGCAAAAAACAACGATCACAAATGCGATATGCTCTTAGTAACATGAAAGAAACTACAGACCTTTCCCATGTTCCTGAGAGCATATCGCATTTGTGATCCTTGTTTCTTGCAAGAAGAAATTAATACAATCATCCAAACATTCATTAAACTGCAATATGCCCTTTGGTTCATAGAAAAGTGTCACTATAGAGCCAGAACCATCTATTACTCACTAGCTAATTATAAGGAAAACAGATGTGACAAATATTATGTTACCTTCCCATACTCCCCCCAGTTAATTAATTTCAAAAGGTTGGCATGGACCAACAACATCAATGTTTCCTTTCAGAACAAGAATACGATCAGAAATAGCCTATCCAAAAATAGATTGATCGATAAAGAACAGGAAGTTTATTTTATTCCATGCAAATCATGTAATGAATTATATATCGGTGAAAGCAGCAGATTTTACAAGCGAATGAAAGAACATAAATGCGATATGCGACGTTGGGCCCTCTCTTCGAGTTTATTTCTACATATGTCCAATGAAAATCATCAAATTGATATTGATAATGCTAAAATAATATATAAGTCTCACAATTATATACATCGACGCTTAGTTGAATCGGCACTTATGAAAGAAATTCCCAACTTTAATACTTCCGACGGCCAATTCAAGAAATTCATACTTCTGTTTCTCAAAAATGCTGACACTTTCTCGCGTCATTCACCTTAGCGGAACTGATTTTTGTGTTTGTACATTAAGCAAATTTTGTATCTCACTTGTTAACCATCAATTGACACTGATGGAGGTCTCCGTCGAAACCTAGTTTCGCATATAAAATTATTCTTATTATTGTGGTTTTATTCCTATAGTTACACGTACGCTACTGTACTTTTGGGGGATATATATATATATATATATATATATATATATATATATATATATATATATATATATATATATATATATATATATATATATTCCTTTTTCATAAATAAGAAAATAAAATACAGGGGCATTGTCTAAAATCCTTGTGCATTAACAAAGAAATCAAGTGCAATGACAGAGTTTAATTTCCTCTATTTATTAACAATGAAATCATATTTAATTTCTAGATTTAAATTCCTCTTTCATTGGTCGGGACAATGTCCTATATGCAATGATTCAATAATTGAGGCATGTCCTATCTGTTAGATTTACTCAACAGGATCTGGACAAAGTGTATCCTCCCAGACTCGTTGGGAGAGATCACCCTACATGGGTGGTACCCACCCTATCTCTTTAACGTCCTGCGTGTGCAAGTTGATGAAGAAATTGTTAAATGTCAGATCAGCCTCTTTCCTGGACAGTGGAGGCCATCTGTCTTAAGCAAGTTCTACGGCACGTTAGGTGTTCTGCTCCAATTGAAAATGCCGTCTTCGAGACCTCGCATCTTAGACATCACTACAACACGGTGTTTTTAGATCTGGAAAAGGCCTATGACACCGTATTGCAATGCGGTATCATGAAGACTCTCCGCCCGATGGGAACGACGGGAAGCCTTCCAATCTTTATCTCCCAATCTTTGGCGAGGTCGTCGATTCCGTGTATTGGTGGGGTGAGCCCTCTCTGACCCAAATGAGCAGAAAGACGTTATCACATTGGTGCATTCCAAAGATTTCTCACTATTCTCTACGTGCACGATATTTCTATCTCTTTTAGTGCGGCCCAGGGGATAACTCTAAGTGACATCTACAACAGGCATTGATCCGCACCTCTCGCTATGTAAAAGCGCAAAGGTTTCGGTTTTTCTTGGCAAAAATTAGGTGGTGCACTTCTGCCGCCATCCACGTCACTTTCCCGACCCGGACTTGTCCAGGAAATATTGGATTCGCACCGTTTCATTGTCATTTTTTCGATTGACGCCTAACCTGGGAGGCTTATATTCGTAGGCCCAATGTGACTTGTACCCATTCCCTGAACATTCTTCGTTTCGTGACGTTCAGGATCTTGGGTGCTGATAGGGTTAGGGCATTACTTTTCCATCGTTCCTTTGTTCGTTTGAAGCTTGTTCCGGGTGCGAGTTTTATACATCCGTAGACGAGCATGTATTGCAGAAGGTGGACTCGATCCACCACACCGGACTATGCCTGACGATTGGTGCCTTGCGCACGTCCCCCATTGAGAGTCTACTTGATGATGCTGGAGAAATTTCACTCACTCAGCACTGTACACATTGCATTATACGCTTGTACGCTCGAGCTCGGGATCTCCTTCAGTCGTCAACGCGTTTCACTTCATCTATGTCCAATCTAGACTTTGCTTATGCCACCTAGAGATGTCAACTAGGGATTAGGTCTAGGAAACCCCTTTTAGATCTCGGTGTAGCAGCTAGAGCCGATGGCTCCTCTGATTCTTCTAGGACACAAAACTGGAGTGTACTCACATTGAGTATTTGTCGTCACGCCTCTGCTCTCAAAGCTTCCACAGTACCGAGAGTATTGCAGCGGGGGTCTACCAGGCGTTGCGTCTACATTGTATTGTAATCAGCTGTGATGATTACATCACAATCTGACATCAAAATCCGAAGACCGGATTGTGATGTATATCGACTCACCACCTGTCTTGAGTGCTTTCGGAGCATTGAAATCTCCACACATCCTCGTTTGCGGTATCCGTTAATCCAGGATTGCCACAAGCCAGGTGAATGTCTAGATTATCTTCTGTTGGATTCCTGGATATGTAGGAATTTCAAGGAATTAGCGCGTTGATAGAACACCAAAGAGACCTGGGTACTGAGCAACCCGAAGAGCGCTTGGTTCTTCCTCATACCGACGATATGGTAGGAATAAAGGCAGCTCAAGGCTGCCATACAAATTAGATGGAATAGAGCCAAGGTAAACTTAAAGTTGCGTGTCATTAGGCCGCGACTCTTCTGTTCGCTTTCTGTCGTCTCCGAATCGGGCACAATCGCGGGAGGCACCGCCATTGGATAGAACGCACGCCTCCACCTGATTACGAAAAATGCGTTGTCCCCCAGACTGCTCAGCATATTCTTTTGGAATGTGCTGTTCACGCACATTACCTCTCTTCGTATCGGGAAGAGAGGTATAACTGCCATTAGTTACCTAAACTCTGGATTTGTTCGTGAACACAGACTTACGGACCATATGACATTTTGGAGGAAGCTCTCATCCATTTTATTTGACCCTTATGATGTTGGAGGTCGCATATTACTACACCATGAGAAGGCTGGCACCCTCATGATGCCGAAGCCTTTCTTTCTTCTTCTTGAAATTTTGTTTATTTTCATGTTTTTGCTGGTTTCATCGTTTTGTCTTTTTGTATCTTTGTTATTTGTAGTTGCAGTTTTTTTTGCCGCGAGTCCAGCCAGTATGTCAAAAAATAGGTTGAGGGAGGGTTGGAGTTTTCCCCGACTCTTATATATATATATATATATATATATATATATATATATATATATATATATATATATATATATATATATATATATATATAAATATATATATATATATATATATATATATATATATATATATATATATATATATATATATCCTATTATCCCGAATTCTGAGGAAACGTCGCACTATTCCTTATACTTCGTTCCGCCCGTGCCCTGAATGGGTTTATTGACTCAGAGTGCTTAGAGGTTGGCTACGGAGGGATTGGAATGAACTTTGCCAGCAAGCGACCCAAAGGAAGTTAGATACACAACAATGTGAAAATAAAGTTTTAATGAACACTAAACAAGAATATATATATATATATATATATATATATATATATATATATATATATATATATATATATATATATATATATATATATATATATATATATATATATATATATATATATATATATATATATATATATATATATATATATACATATATATATACAAATAATATGATTTAAAAGATAAATCACTAAGTGAATCCCGCATATCTCACTTGGCTTGTAAATAACTATTCACTATGTAAATCCCTATACACTTGTAATGTTGGTAAGCTTCGCGGTGAAGTTTGGCAATGTGAAAGGGAAGGGTTACCTTGTAACTTGATGTCCGGGTGGCGCTGGTGAGTGAAGGTGGTGAAATAAGGCGTGGAAATGATGAGTTAGGTTCTCCAGGGACCGACCTGATCCCACAATTCCGTCACGATTCTGCTGAAAGAAGGCGGTGACTGGAGCTTCTTGTTAAAGACGGCCCCACGCTCGTGAACTCCGAGGAATCTTGGGTACTTCTGTGAGGAAGGATGGGCTAAAGTAACCTATCGACGCGTAGGGTCATGGAGAAGAGCCGGGTTGTAGATTTCTTGCTTAGGGAACCCAAGTGAGGCTGTTGTTAGCTTCGGCTCTGACACGTGAGTACGGGCCTGAATCTGCACTGACTTGCAGACCAAGGGGGTAAGGAGCTTCCCTAACTGGGACCGATCTCATCTCTAAAGACTTGGTGCCTCCACGATTTACCACTACACCGAAATATATGCCAATTTCTGCATCACCAGACGTTGTGCAAGCTCTACTACTGAGGGTTAAATGAATTCATCTTTTATATTCGAAACTCGGGAGAGGTTCAAATGGCTGAGTGCGGCTCGATTATCTCCTCTATTTCGTCCTTTGCGAAATTCCGGGAACCACGGGAAGCCAAGATGGGCTTCCATCTATCGATAACCAGTCCGAGACGGAATTCGGTTGTTAGCTGAAATGGTCGGCGGGTTCTTCCGGCGGGAGGGGGACCAGACATCGAACCGGAAGGGGAAGGTTTGATAACCGGCCCGCCTAAAGGGAGGTGGGGAAACGGGGGTGCATTATGCTATTCTCCTACATCCCTACCCATCCCAAGAGGACATTATTCTGAAGTAGAACGAGGGATAATGTCACAAGATATAACCTACTCGCAGTTACAAAATGAGATCCCATAAAACATACATACGAGTAACACACAAACAAAAAAATTCACTTAATGAAATGGCACTATTTCGCGAAATGTCTTAGAAATTAGTTATAACTAAACATACCTAAAAAAAATAGAACATTCATATATACAAAAGAAAAAAATACCAATGGCTGGACAGTTCCGGTTAGTCGCCACAACTAAGGCCTTCGTCTATCGGATTGCGTTATAAATTATCAGCAATGACGTTATCTGTTCCTTTTACGTAAGATATATTGTATTGGTATTCTGACAATAAAAGGGACCATCTCATAATTCTTCTGTTCTGACTTTTACAATTTTTCAAGTAGGCTAGTGGCCTATGGTCCGTTTCGACAGTAAAAGGTCTACCAATCAAGTACATCCTATTTTTTGCACGCCATAAATGATTGCTAAAGCTTCCAGTTCTATAGTAGCGTATGTTCTTTCGCGAAACAACAGCTTCCGGCTCGCGTATTACACTGGAAATGGGGTTATTCTTCCTCATATTGTAATAAAACGTAACCATTGCCAATATTAGAGGGATCAGTTCGGATGCCAAATTTTTTCTGGGGATTAGGCAAACGGAGGATAGGAGCGGAGACCAATATTTTCTTTAGCTTGCTGAAACTCGCAGTCGCGGCGGGATTCCATAGGATGAGATCTGGTGCGGCCTTTTTAAGAAGGTCATTCACGGGTGACGCTAGGAAGCGATCCAGGAATGAACCACCGATAGAAGGAGACGGAGCCAAGAAATGAATGAAGCTCTTTCTTGGTTTAAGGGAGTGGCATGCCTTCTATTGCCTTAACCTTGTCCTCTTGGGGGGCTAATTGTCCCTCTCCTACTTTGAACCCTAAGTAAGAGATAGTGATATGAGCAAAGTGGCTCTTGGACGGCTTGATTGCCAATCCGTGGATCCTAAGCCGATTTAGGAGTTTGTTGTTGTACATGGGGAGTAAAAGTAGAACTGGTTTCAATTTTCGTGCCTTAGATTTAATATCAAAATACGTTCGATACTTCTCTAGATGGATCTCGTAATTTTGAAAGGCAACCTCCGAGTATTTTTCTAGCCTGTCACGCAAGTCCAGAACATACAAGTGTAAGATCTTTAGTTCCTCATCCAATCGAGAGTTCGTGAGGAACTCCTTGAGAATGTTCAGTGTACCTCGGACATTGTGACCATAGAGAAGCTCGAATGGAAAGAATCCCAGAGTTCGGTGGGAAATCTCCCTACACACAAACAAAGCTACTGGCAGGTACCGGTGCCATTCATGGGACTGGCCTTGGCACAGCTTTTTAAGCACGCTTTTCAAGGTAGCGTTTAACTTCTCGCACATACCGTTTGCAGAGGGTGAAAGGGCGTGGTGAAAAATGGGCCTAATTTGGAGCAACTTACTCACATGCTCCATCAATTCGGACGTAAATTGACGGCCCCTGTCAGAGAGGACCTCCTTAGGGATATCTACCCGTGAAAAAATAGAGATTAATGCCTTGGCACACGAGATGCTATCAATGTTTTGGAGAGCAATCGCTTCGGGCAACCGGGTGGCCCAATCGACGAGGGTGAGAACGCATGAGCGTCCCTCGGTGGAAGGGGAGTGTATCGGTCCAATAAGATCGATGGCAACCCTGAAAAATGGTTCTGATATAACTGGAGTCTTCTGAAGGGGGGCCGGTTGTACTTGTCGTTTGGCAGTGACCTTTTGACATATATCACAGGTCCTGCAAAACTCTGCGATTTTCATGGCTGCACCAGGCCAAAAAAATACTTAAATACGCGTTGCGAGGTCTTATTGTGGTTGAAGTGTCCTGCAAACATACCTTCGTGTGTTATTTGTAAAATCTTCGCAACGTAGGCCCTAGGCACGCAAAGGGCCTTGAACGGGGAGCCTACTGGATCCGGGGAAGTACGAAATAGCAAACCGTCTTCTATCACATACCTCACTTTTCGGTTTCTACGAACCGATTCTGTCTCCTCGTTTGGCCTTTTCCCATAAGAGTTGGAGGGAAAGGCAGCCCTTTTGGGCACTGAAGAATTGGGCATTATTTAGTCTCTCGTAATCAGGGGTTCAAGGGGGCTTGAGAGGCGTGGGGGGACAGGCGTCTCTATCAGCCTGAGCTCGGTGAGGACAGCTTGCGACACAGCAGTTGGGGAGAGCTGCGCGCTCTGGCCTACCAACACTGCACAAAACTTAATCGGTGCAGCTACGACGTCGGACCACCCCGTAAAATAGCATAATTTTACTTTACAACGGACCACTGGAAATTTATTAGCGAATTTCTTATGTTGTGGGTCCACGGGGGGGGGGGGGGAGTAGCTTGTCCGATACCAGTATACACGTACAACCTGTATCTCTCACCAGAGTGTATACTCTACATCAATTAATGCATCCGGACTCGAATTTGAGTCCACCAGAAGAACTGTTATTAAAAAGAAAGTTCACCTGCTGCTCCTGAGAGGTCGACGAAGATGGCAGAGGCGCAGGCGCGGTAGGCTGTTCAGCAGCGAGACTTGCGGAGACTTGGTGGACCTGTTTTCCAGGGACAAAGCGAAAGCGAGAGTTTTGTGGGCACTGAGATTTGTAGTGACCAGGGGTTCCGCAAGAAAGGCATACAATGGGGTTACTCCGGTAGGGGTTACTCGACGGAGCATTAAAAATTGGTGGTTTAACCTCTTCTTGCTTCTTATGGTGGTTACCTTTGGGTTTAATGGGGCCTGGGACTTTTACTATATAAGGGGGTTTTTACGGTTGTGATTATCCTTGGTTCTTAGGGGACGGAAGAATGCTCTTCCTTTGCTCCTTAGGATAGAACTGATGATTTGTGGCATAGAGATCCGCTTCTTCGAGGCACTCGTTAAAGGACGAAGAACGCCTATCTTGCACAAATGCCCGGATTTCAGTAGGGAGGGTGTGCATTAGTTGGTCCTTTTAAAAAAATCTAGTCCAACCAAACTTGGAGGTTTTTCATGAGGATGAACCAGAACTGTCGATACATCTGTCCTGGCTGGATCCTAGCCGATCAAAATTTTTGTCTGTAGCACTCAGGGTTGAAATTAATCGCGGATAAGAGTTCTGATTTAAGAGATGAATAATCTATAGTAGCTTCTGTTTAGAGGGCAATGGAGATTTTCCTTAGACGAGAATTGAGCAACGGGAGCAGGCGGCCTACTCGTTCAGACTCAAAATATCCCACCCATTGACTTCGAAGGGGGGCCTGAGGTTGATGATTTCTGGACCCGACGGAACTAACTTGTACTTGATCCCTACTTAACCCACGCTCGTTTTGACGAATTTTCTCCCACTCTTCTCTTTCTCCTATTTCTTCTTGTCTTACCCGCTCTTCTATTCCTTCTTGTCTTCGTTGTTTTTCTCTTTTTTCCTCACGTTCATTCCTGTGTTCGTTCTGAACGTATTCGATCAATTCCTTGACCGAAAGGCCCCAAATTTGTCCCTGTTCATGGAACATCTCAAATGAGGAGGAAGACATCTTGGATACGCTGTCGGAGCCGATGATTCACGAAAGAGCTTTACGACTTAACCCTAGATTATAAGGTAGTAACAAATAATATACACAATAATAAAAAGAATAAAGAAAATAGAAATAGTTACTATGCTGGGTGAGCTGCTACCAGCAAGGGTTATCGAGGGTGTCCTAACCCTTTTTATATTGTATACCGACAAAAAATAAAATTAAAACGACACGGGGTCAATTCTTATTTCACCAACAAAATTTAAAATGTCTTTTTATTTGTTTTATCTAACCTTGGGCGCTTGGCAATTTAAAAAGGGGAATTTCAAAATTGACGGGTTGGGAACAAACCGCACACATAATGACACCATAATTAAATATCATATAATATATATACTATATGTCGAGGAATAGGTCGAGGGGTGGTTGGAGTTTTCCCCGACTATTATATATATATATATATATATATATATATATATATATATATATATATATATATACATATATATATATATATATATATATATATACATATATATATATATATATATATATATATATATATATATATATATATATATCTTATTATCCCAAATTCGGAGGAGTCGTCGTACTACCCCTTATACTTCGTTCGGCCCGTGCCATGAATGGGTTTATTGACTCAGAGTGCTTAGAGGTTGGCTACGGAGGGATTGGAATGAACTTTGCTATCAAGCGACTGAAAGGAAGTGAGATACAAAACAATATGAGAATAAAGTTTTAATGAACACTAAACAAGAATATATATATATATATATATATATATATATATATATATATATATATATATATATATATATATATATATATATATTTATATATATATATATATATATATATATATATATATATATATATATATATATGTACAAATAATGCAATTTGAGAGATAAATCACTAAGTGAATCCTGGATATCTCACTTGGCATGTAAATAACTATTCATTATCTAAATCCCTATACACTTATAATGTTGGTAAGCTTCGCGATGAAATTGGGGAATGTGAGGGGGAAGAGTTACCTTGAAACCTGATGTTCGGGTGGTGCTGGTGAGTGAAGGTGGTGAGATAAATGGTGGAGACGATAAGGTGAGTTCTTCAAGGACCGACCTGATCCTACAATTCCGTCACGATTCTGCTGGAAGAAGGCAGTGACGGGAGCTTCTTGTTAAAGAGGGCCCCACGATCGTGAACTCTGAGGAATCTTGGGTGCCTCTGTGAGGGAGGGGGGGGGCGAAGTGACCTATCGACGCGTAGACTCATGAAGAAAAGCCGGGATGTATATTTCTCGCTTGAGGAACCAGAGTGAGGCTGTTGATAGCTTCGGCTCTGACACGTGAGTACGAGCCTGGGTCTGCACCGACTTGCAGACCAAAGGGACTGATCTCCTCTCTGAAGACTTAGTGCTTCCACGATTTACCACTATAACGAGATATATAACAATTTCTGCCCCGCCAGACGCTGTGCAAGCTCTACTACTGAGGGTTAAAACAATTCATCTTTTATACTTGAAACTCGGGAGAGGTTCACATGGCTCCGGAAGTCGATTTGATATCAAGCGTCCTTCTTCGGGTGAGAGCGGCTTGATTATCCCTTCTATTTTGTTCTTTGCAAACTTCCGGGAACCACCGGAAGCCAAGATGGGCTTCTATCTATTGATAACCAGGCCAAGACGGAATTCGGTTGTTAGCTGAAATGGTCGGCGGGTTCTTCCGGCGGGAGGGGGACCAGACATCAGGCCGGAAGGGTAAGGCTTGATAACCGGCCCGCCCGGAAGGAAGGTGGGGAAACGGGGGTGCATTATGCAAAGGAAATGTACAAGAAAAAGGAAAAAGGTCTAAATTGCTTGTTTATGAACAAGGAAATCAAGAGTAAAGACAATGTCTTGTTTCGCTGTCCATTAAATAGGAAATTAAGTGCAAAAACAATGTCTAACTAGCATCTTAATTTACTGCGAAAATCCTTTGCTAAGATAGTCTAAAATTATTTTTTATTAACAAGCAAATCACGTGCAACGACAGTGGTTAAATTTCTTGTTAATTAACAAGGAAATAAAGTGTTAGGATAATATATAAATTCTTTGTTCCTAAGAAGGAACTAATATGCAGAGATAATTTCTTAATTTTTTGTGCATTTACCGAAAAGTCCACTGCAATGACAATATCAGAATTCCTTTCTCATAATCAAACAAATCAAGTGCAAATACAATGTTTACTTTCAATATTTATTAAATTAAATCACTTTCACTAGCATCGAAATCAATTGCAAGTAGAAAGTCTAAATTCCATTTGAATACCAATAAAATCAAATGCAATGACAATGCATAAATTCTTTGTTCTTGAAAAAGGAAGTCATCTTCAAAGATAATATCTAAATTCCGAAGTGATTAACAAGGAAAACACCTGTATGGACATTTTCTCAATTCTTTGTTCATTAACTGGATAGTCAAGTGCAAGAACAAAGCCTATATTTTTTGTTTATTAACAAGAGATCAACTGTAAATAATGCCTATTTATATTGTGCATTAAAATGAAAATCAGTTGCTAGGATAATGTTTATATTCCTTACTCAATAGCATGAAAATAATTACAAGAACACTTTTCGAATAGTTTGTTTATTAGCAAGGAAATAAATTGCAAGTACGTCTAATTCTTTGTCCATCAGCTAGGAAATCAAGTTCAAGAACAATATCTAAATTCCTCGTTTTTTTACAAGGAAATCTTGTGCTTGGACTACGAGTATGTCTAATTTTTTTCATTAACGCTTAAATCAAGTGCAAAGCCAATATCTAAATTCCTTTTTCTTTAATAAGCAAATAAGGGGCAGGGACAATGTTTGAATTCATTTTTCGTTAACGAAGTATATCAAGTAGAAGGGCAAGTTCATTAACAAGAAAATCAAGTTTAAATGCAATATATAAATTCGCGGTAGATTAAAATGGAAATTAAATGCAAGGACAATATCTTAAATTTTTTTTTATTTACAAAGTAATAATATGATAAAACGATGACTAAATTAGTTTTACATCAAAAGTAAATCAAGAACAAGGAGGATGTCGAAATATTTTTTTCCTTAAAAGCAAATCAAATGCAGGTACAATGTCTAAAATCATTTCGCATTAACATACAAAACAAGTGCAATGTCTCTATTAATTTACTTACTTATTTATTTACAAGGTTAATCAAGTAAAAGCTCTATTTTTATTTTTTATGGGCATGGGAATCAAGTGTGGGTAAGTGAAAATTCCATTGTCTTGCTCATTATAAACGGAATCAAGTGAAAGTAGAATGTATCAATTCCCATTGCATTACCAAGGAAATAAAGTGCAAGAATAATGTGTGTATACTCATTGTTTAGTAACAAGGAAATTAACTTAAAGGAAAGTGTCTAAATGTTTTTGTGCATCAACAAGCATATTTTGGGGCAAATACAAGTTTTTAATTCCCTCTTCATTGGCAAATCAAACAAGTGTAAGGACATTTTCTAAGTTATTTGTCCCTTAACATGGAGATCAAGTGCAAGGTCAAGACATAAATTACTTTATTAGCAAGAAATCAAGTGTACAAATATCTAAATTCATTGTGCATTAAAATAGAACTAAAGTGCAAGGACAATTTCTGCATTTCTTTCTAAAAAAAATGAAGATCAGGCACAAGATCAATTTCTAAAGAGTTTTTTCATTACCAAGGAAATCATGTTTTAGGACATATTTCCATTTGTTTTTTATTAACAAACAAATAAGGTGCAAGGACAATGTGTAAATTCATTTTGCATATAAAATAAAATCTAGAACATTGAAAATGTCTCAATTTATTAATCTTTAACAAGGAACTTATGTTCAAGGAAAATATCAACATTCCTTTTTCCTTAACAAGTAAATCGATTGGAAAGACAACATCTAAATTCCTTTTATATATACCTTGTTTGAAACCTTCAAATCATCTGCAAGGAGAGTATCTAAATTCCTTGTTCCTTTCTCAAGCAAATTAAATGAAAATACAATGTCTAAATTCCCTCTCTACTAACAAGAATATAAAGTACCACGACAATTTCTAAATTACTTTTCATTAAGAAATATATCAAGCGCACAAAAATATCTAAATTATTTATTCATTTAAAAAGAAATCAAGTGCAATGAGAATGATTTATTCATTATTGTTAACAAAACACATCATGTGCAACCACAATTTTGAATTTCTTGTTCTTAATCAAAGAAATCAAGTTCAAGGTCAAAGACTAACTTTCTTGTTCATTACGAAAGAAATCAAGTCCATAGTCAATATCACAATTTCCTTTTATTAACAAGGAAATCAAGTCATGTAGTATATCTAAATTACTTTCGCATTTATAAGGAAGTCAATTTAAAGACAATGTATAAATTCATTTTGTAATTACAAGGCATTAAATTGCATGATCAATGTCTATAGTCAATGTTGAGTAACAGTTTTGTCAAGAACAAAAACAATGTCTAAATTCCCCGTTTATTAAAAAAGGAAATCAACTTTAAGCTCAATGTCTAAATTTTATTTGGATTACCTAGGAAATTAAGTGAAAGGACGTTGTTTAAATTCCTTTATTATTAACAAAGATATCAAGTGTAAGTCAATATCTAAATTCCATGTTTATTAACAAGGAAATCAAGTTTAAGGTCAATGTCATAATTCCTTGTTCATTAGAATAGAAGAAAAGTTCAAGGACGATGTCTAAATTACTTATTCTTCAACACGGAAATCAAGGGAAAGGTAACTTCTAAATTCCATGTCCATTACTAACCAAATCACGTACAAGGAAAATATATAAATTCATTTTACATTTTTACAAGGAAATCAAGTGCAGGGACAATGCCCAAATTCATTGTCTTTAACAAGCAGGTTGAGTGGAAAGTCAATTTCTAAACTCCTTCTTCATTAAGAGGAGAATCAATTGCAAAGACAATGTCTATTCTCCATGTTCATTAACAAAGAAATCAAGAAGAAGAACAAATTGAATTTTTCTTCAGAGCCAAGCAAATAAAGTGCAAAATAAATATCCAAATTCCTTTTTATTTGACAATGAAATCAAGAGAACGGTTAATGTCTAAATTCCTTGTGCAATAGCATGTAAATGAAGTGCAATGACATTGCCTAAATTCCTTGATCATTAAAATGGGAATTAAGCGCACGGAGAATTCCTAAATTCATTTTGTTCATTAACAATAATATCAAGATCAAGGACAATTTGTGAATTCGTTTTTCATAAACAAAGAAATCAAGTGCAATGTCAATGTCTAATTTCCTTGTTCCTTAACAAAGAAATGAAGTGCAATGTCAATGTCTAAATTCCTTGTGCATTAACAAGAAAATTTAGTGCAAGGACATATCTAAATTCCTTGTTTATTTACAAGGAAATCAAGTAAAATGACAATGTCTAAATTCTTTGTACATTAACAGTAAAATCAAAGGCTAGGTCAATGTTTTGATTCCTTGTTTCAAGCATATCAATTCAAGAACAATATATAAATTTCTCATTAACCACAAAATCAAGTGCAAGCTCAATGTCTAAATTCCTTCTTCATTAACACGGAAATCAATTGCAAGGGCAATGGTCAAATTCTTTGTTTATTAACAAGGAAATTAAATTCAAGTTTAATGTTTAAATTGTAGGGATAATGTCTAATTCCCTATTTCATCGACTGGGTAGCAAGCGTCGCCGATCCCACTGCGACTCCTCTTTCGCCGAAACTACGCCCAATCCACTTGAAAAATGACTCCTCTTCATCTACACCCCTCGCATCTACATTCATGCCCATACATCCCTTACAAATATACCAACCGAGATCAACACGATAACTTTACACAACCCATTTAACGATGATGCCCACTTCCCTAAGCATTTTCACGGATCCAGTTCACATACATTCCTTCAAATCGCGCACACCATACAGATGGAGATACAAGAATGCGTTCGCATAGACATGTGTCAACATGGTCACACTCATATTCACAGAGAGGGAGATGTACAATCTAGAATTGGACAAATAATGTGGCGAGAATCCTTGGATAAATAAAATTGATTCATATTTCAAGATTTTTTTAATTTCATTAAATTTCATAGTTTTTTGTTTTTGATTCTAGTTAAATTCACTTGTTTACCTATTGACTAGTATTTATTACCTTTCCAAATACTTATGTTCATAGGACTATAATATATGTTGGTAATTTCGTATATTAAGGTAATTTACCTTTATTTTAATTTTGTTTAGATATTTTAAGTCTTGATAGTTTTTTTCATTTTGAATTCTATTCCTTATATTTACATTTCTATCCATATGAGTATCGTGGTTTATATCAATATAATTAATACAAAAATGAAAGAAGCGCGAAAAAAAGGACTTACAGAACTACGACCATCAAAGACTCTTGGGTCCTTCCAAGGCAAGATTGCGTGGTAATAACGTAACTGCCGCCCCATGTAAGGGAGTGTAGTGGTACTAATTCTCTAGTTTCTTTTTCGCACTTCTGTCAAAATATTTTTTTTCTATCTCTATTTATTGTTTGTAGAAATTATTATTGATATAACCACTATAACCATGTGAATGGAAGTGTAAATGTAAGGAATAGAATTAAGAATAAAAATACGATCAATGCAAAACCAAATAATAGGTAAACAAAACAGGAATAAAGGTAAATTACCTAAATAAACGAAATTACCAACGTAAATATAAGAAAAGAAAAGGAGCAACAGAGAAGAAAAGAGGTAGTTGAGGGATTAGATGATAAATTAAAGGTAGAATATATAAAAGAGAAACCCAACCATATATATATAAATATATATCATATATATATATATATATATATATATATATATATATATATATATATATATATATATATATATATTCGCCTATTGAACATCCAGTGTAAATTGCCAGTGAGTAGAGGAATAAATGAAATGTTTGGTTGGCATAGAAACCTGCTATCGATCGGAGGAAACATAAGAGAGAAAAACCCACTGGTTAGACAACCAATCCAAAAGCATCGCTTCATGCAGGTGACCAATCACAAACTAGCCACGTCTTTAGTACTTAAATGGGCGGAGCTTAAATGGATGTTCTGGGTGGTGTTTAGCTGCGAGGGTGTGTATGGGTGTTTATCTTGATTTGTACCTTTGATTGTCTTTTAATTCTTATCTTTCTTTCTCTACTTAAACCTTGAAACAAATTCATATTAGGCCTTTGTATTATATCAAACTGAAGGGAGAGTGGTAGAAAGAATCACCACTTAGGGAATGTCAACCATTTTCATTTAAATGGTTCGAGCGAGAGAGCGCTCGAAATTGTGACTGAATTCGCAATTCGAAAGGAGCTTTGCCTTTTTTCACTCGAAGACAAATGTACGAAAATCTGTGAATATATGGATGCCGAGAACGAAGCCTAAATGCATCCAGCAAAATAAAGCCTTGTGTATGTGTAAGCAGGTCAAAATTGGCATCCGTCCCAGTCCCTGACTTGAGAAGAACGCCATAATTGGAATCTTTACTAAACGTTATTTAAAAATGACTGCCGCTTTATTCGGCAATCAAATTGGCTGTATGAGAACGCTCTTAATCCTAGAATTAAAGAGGTTCGAAAAGAAGCTCTACAGAAAAAATTCGCAATATAAAATTCCTACGATATGTATGGTGTATATATAGGTGGTAGCTTCTAGACACTCTAAACCTTCCCAGTCTGCCCATCCCCCCCTCAAGTCAGTCCTCCTTGAGAGCACTTCAACGCCGTCAATCATCGTGGGTGCCACAAAGAAAGAGGGAAGATCATCTCACCGAACAATGATCACACACTGAAGCACAAATTCCTCTCTCTCCTTGTTGGATCATGTGCCGGTTTTGTAGTTTGGAGTCGGTCTATTGATATCTCAACCAATGTAAAGTCGACATTTTTGTCTCTCATTCTCTCTCACACACATTCTCATTCTCTATCTACCAATTTCTCTCTCTCTCTCTCTCTCTCTCTCTCTCTCTATATATATATATATATATATATATATATATATATATATATATATATATATATATATATATATATATATATATATATATATATTATTTTTAGGAAGGAAAAGCCACACTTTAGTGGAATCAATACTTTACATTACAGGACTAATATCGTTATCTATTACCATCTTCAACTTGACTTGACTCAAATGCTTTATATCAAGCAGCGGATGAGGGAAGGATCATAAGAGAGGGAGAGGGGGTGAGGGGTGAGGGGCAAAGTCAGACATAAAATTAGGTAAAAGGGACTTTTGTGAATTGGCTATTACCATCGATACTCACCAATTTACTGTTGGTCAAATCGAAGGTCTTAACCTATGCCTATTCATAAAAGGCCCAGTCGAGGAAGTTCTTTTTGGCTTACCTATTTAAAATATTTAATAATTTGCCCATCCCATGTGCGGAAATGATTAACCTTGTACATTTATACGCAACTGATAATAGTTTTGGCTGCGTAGATATTTATCATTGCCAATTGTACGTTATTAGCATGGGCAATCCCCTTTCACTGATTCTCTCTACCTCAATTACAACCATTCCGCTGGTTTGGTTGAAATACGTTGATAATGAATTCTACTGCTTGCCCTGTTATAATCTTGGACTCTTTGATAGCTTCTTTTAAAATCTCAATAACTTGCATCCCACTATTATTTTCAAGGTCAAGAGGGAATCAAACAACTCGCTGCCTTTTCTGAATACAAAAACCTATAATAATAAACGGCGCGATAATACTCTCTGTATACCACCAACCCATAAATTCAAATTCGTATATACATTTTATTCGTCCATGATAATGAGTTAAGATATTCGTTGTCTTACTTATCACAAATTTTAAGAGCTTATCGCATCGGCTGCCTTTGCCTCCTTCAAGACGAACTAAATTTCATTAGTTGTAGGATTATTCGTTTAATGTATCCATTATGGTTTAATAAATTATGTAATTCCAGAGCAAGGTGGATTTATATTGCTCTAATAACACTAATAACCCTTCGGCGAAAACATATATTATATTAATTTTTGCCTCACAAACGAAAAGACTTCGCCACAAAAAAAACAGAATAAAGATAGGCTTCAATATAAACAGACTATAAAAGAGTGTTTACAAATAAAATTAACGTATAACCAACAGTCTGGAGTGTATATTATTCCATGTAATAATTGAAATAAGTCTTATGTGAGGGAAACTAGAAACTTTAATAAATCGATATATGCACGCAAGTAATTGTGATCAGCAAATTGATTTTAATAATACTAAATTAGCTTAGAAGTCCTATAATTATTGCAAACCGCATAATATTGAGTTAATATTAATTGAACATTTCCAATGTAAATATATATATATATATATATATATATATATATATATATATATATATATATATATATATATATATATTATATATATATATATATATATATATATATATATATATATATATATATATATATATATATATATATATATGTCAAAGGGCTCATTAAAAATTCACAAAGATATTCAAAATTCTCTCGGACCAAAACTTACCCTGAAAATCGTCACAAATTTTTTGTTTCCCTTTCAATTCCGTGTGATCCTTCCCTTATCCGTTCCTATATATAAATCGTTTGTATAAAGTGTGGTTATATAAATACATATATATATATATATATATATATATATATATATATATATATATATATATATATATATATATATAGTGATGCGCAAATTAATTGGGACACCTCAGGAATTTTCAATTTTTCTAACACACCCCTGTTATAGGTAATTCTTAAGTAATCAATGAGTTATTCTGACTGGCCCTGAAGTTTCAAGCGTTTATTTTGCTAATTGGCAACCGTATAGATTTTGCTAAATAGTAACATTTAGCAAGTCTCGGTTGCCAAGTACAACGAACAAAACAAAGACTGCAATGAGTGCAGTCATTAACAGGCTAGCTAGTGGAATGGTCGTTACTCCCAAGAAGAGAGCAAAGGTTGTAGCACCTCGCCAAGATGCTGGTATATCAGTTCGGGAGATAACCAGTAAGTTGAGGCTTACTCAGGCAAATTATCAAGAAGAACAAACCCACTGGTAATCCAGAAATGGAAAGACGTGGTCGAAACAGAAAAACAAATGCACACGATGACACAATATTACTACGCAATAGTGTAAAAGACCCGTAAATGAGTAGCCAAGACTTAAACCGTGATTTATGAGCTGCTGGTATCCATATCAACTCGTCAACTATTCTCCGAAGGATTGTTGAAGGATTCAGAACTGCGCAAAGACCCCTCAAGAAGGCTTGACATACCGCTGGTATGAAGGTGAAACGTTTGACTTTGGCCAAAAAATACAAAGAATGGACCAAGGAAGATGGAAAGAGGCGATATTCTCTGACGACACCCACTTCAAAGTCCATGGGATCCGATCACAAGGGGTGAAGCGCTGTGCAGGAGAACTAGTGGGAGTATGGCACATCCAGTAAGCTCGAAAACACTTCCCAAAGATGTTTTGCGGTATTTTCAAGGCAAATGGACCCGAACGACTGATACCAGTGAAGGGAATGATGAATTCCGACAGGTACCAAGTAGCCTTAAGGAAGCATCCAGTCTCGACACTTGTTGAACGCTCTCCAAACGGCGCTGTCATCTTCTAGCAGAACAAAGCCACATGCCACTTCTACAATGTGTCTTCCGAGCAGAGAAGATAACGGTACTGGAATGGCCTTAAAATTCACCAAATCTTAATCCAATTGAGACTCTGTGGGCAAACATCAAGTGGAGGGCCATGGCGAAGGCTGCTCCACTATAGAAAAGGTGATCTGTATTGTTATACAATCCTGGTATCACCACGAGGATGTACGGAATATAAGCCAGAAGTTCGTGGAATTCAGGTCAAATTGGATTGTTGATTAACCTATTTATTGCTTAGTTCTTTAGTTCTGAACTGTTAACATCCTGAAAATATGCTTGCTATGATTGAGTGAATAATACATGAATAGTGAAATTTGGCGTTTTTCTATCACTGTCCAAATTAATTTGCACATCATTTTCTTTTTCTCTCTCTTTCTCTCTCTCTCTCTCTCTCTCTCTCTCTCTCTATATATATATATATATATATATATATATATATATATATTATGTATTTCAATGCGCTGAATTCAAATCTCGCATTGTTTTAGTGTTTAATCAGATAAAATTTTTGTATATGGTCTTTTTTCTCTAAAAACTAGAACTTTTAATTGTTTTGTGCTATTTTTCGAAATTTATTAATTAGAATTAAAAATGATGACCATCATTTGATGTTATTTCTATAGCCTGCAACAATCATGATGCATTGCATCACTTATTGCATCATATTTCGTAATTCTAGAACTTTCTAGATGTATAGATGTATTGTGACGTCACTTTCTATTCTCAAATGATTTTATTTTAAGTACTTTCCTTACTGCCAATTTATTTTTGAATTATAAATGTTTAAATATTTTTCTATTATTTCACAAGATTTTAAAAATGAATAAAAAATGCAAAAATGAAATCAATCTAAAATAACGTCATTTGTAAAGGCAAGTTACCACGCATATTTTGAGATGAAATTAAGAGATCAGGATAAAATATTTGCTCCTTATTTCTGTTGAAAGATGTGTGTTGAAAATCTAAAAAGATGGAGTAAAGGCAAAACCAATTCACTACCTTTTGGTATACCGCTACAGTGATGAGAAGGCAAAGATCATGTGACAGATTGTTATTTTTGCCTCACTGACTTAATATGTAAGATTTTTTTACTGTATATTGAATTATAATTCACTTGGGAACAGCCCATGCACCATTTTTCAGTTTTTTCAAAATTCGGACTAAATATTTCCATGAATACCTGCAGTTCAAACTATTGTAATGTTACATTATACCCTTAGAAATGACTTAAAATAAAACAAAACAAAGAGATATGAAGCTTTCATTCTGGTAAATCTTTCTTTTATAGGACTTTCTAGAGTATTTGGTTGTTGATAGCAAGTCTCTTTTCAAGCACCAGCAATAATCAGCCATCATGTTACAATCCCAGGTCCTTGATAACGTTCCTCCATAAATTGAATATATTGGAGGAATCTCTCCCCTTGTTCGTCACTTACAGCACCTAAATTACTTGGAAATTGGTCAAGAGGACTATTTACATAATTCATTTTTATGCTCATATTGCAACCTAGCTCTTTGTAGTCCCTTAAAAGTTTTCTTACAACTTCTTCGTAGTTATCTGCCCAATAATTTCCTTAAAGGCTTTTTATCAAGTCCACGAATGAGAAACAGGCATTTCTTTCGTGTTCATTCATGACATTAGGAAAACTGCTCTCATTAACTTGTGGACCGTCGAAAATTCCAGCTTTGATATTTCCATAACTTAAACTTAGGAATTTTGAAATTATGTGTTAGAAACACTCGCCGTTTGTATCTAAAACTTTTACATATTGTTTCATGAGACCTAGTATGATATGCAGAAGAGGAAATATGATTTAATCTCTGCTCAGTAAAGGTAGATTAATTAAATTTTTTTTCTCGGACAGTAGGTGATGTTCGTGCTGGCCAGATTTGTTTGGAAAGATGTTCTTACTTAGCTATGCTGTCCAATAAGCAAAGGAAGCAGGGATATTTAGTATAGCCTGCTCGTTACCATAGCAGAAAATTGACTATTTTTAAGTCAACACATACGATCCACTCGTGCTCCCTATATATGATAAGTTTTAAAACGGTTTCTCTATGCTCATACTTTTCTTTTAATGTTGAGTGCCCAATTGGTATCGAGCTGAATAGATTCCCATTATGCAGTAACACACACTTAAGACTTATTTTGGAAATATCTAAAAACAAACGCCTATCACTTGCATTGTAAGAATGAACCCCCATCTCATTTAACAAACCTGGTATGTCGCAACAATATACTAAGCTATGCTCTGTCCTAAAATATTGAGAAGTTCTTTTTCTCGGTTTCTGTAAAATGAATTGTATGTGTTTGGATTAAGCATGTTTTTCTGTTTAAGTCTTAAACCTAAAATTTACTCAGTCTTCTTTGGTAAATTTAGATCCCTTACAAGATCATTCAACTCGGCCTGGTTAAACCTTTGCTGGTCACTTTCACGTACAACTACGCTGGAGTCGAATTCAGTGTCTGACTCCTCAAAGTGCATCACTATATTTTCAAAAGCATCTTCAACTAATTCATGAGATGGCAGACTCTTAAATTTGGGAATAGGAATTTCATTTGAATATAGCGCAGGTCGTATTGCGGTGTCGAAATTTGGGTAATCGACACAATGTTTATTTTTCTTAGTGAATCCCGAACTCTTGACAAAGCAGAAGTAGCAATCCATCTCATAGGCTCTTACCACACTTTAAATGGAGAAAAAATTGTGAAGCGTTAACAAAAAAAAAAGCTTGAGAGACAGTCTAAGCAGCTTAGGTAAGTGGTCGGAGATGTTGCAGATGCCATTAAACCTTGACAAGTATAAGGTGATGCGCATTGGTCATACCAAGCCTCAAAAAGTCTACTATTTTTTAGATAGAGCTTTATAGGCGAGAAAACTGGAGAAAGATTTAGGTGTGCAAATCAGCAGTGATTTGAAGTTTTCTAGGCATTCCGCCGAGGTAGAGAAAAGGACTCAGAGGTTGTTGAGATATATAAAGAAACAATTTCCCTTTCGAAACAAGAAGATTGTGTATTCTGTCAGAATTCCTAGGTATACTCTTTTTCAGTATGCCTTGGTCATTCTTCATTTACCATACCGCAATAGTGTAGGGGAAGAGGTGGGCTTCCAGGCTTCATTATTTTTCTATACCCTTTCTCATACTTATTGTTTGGCGAGAATTTATGAGGCAGTGGTTTTCCTTGTAACATACATACACACACAGTCTTTCTATCTCTCCTTCTTTCTCTCTCTGTTTCTGTATCTTTATCTTTCTCTCTCATGCGTTTTCTAATGATTCATGTTAGGGCTTTCGCCAGAATAGTACCTCCATGGTATGGTCAACAATGTCTTTTGAGGTACTACTATTCCTTGTGACTCCTTGTGACTCTTTATTTTTCTCTGTCTCTCTGCTCTTCTCTCTGTGTCTCTCTCTTTCTCTCTATCTCTCTCTTCTAACTCTTTCTGTTGTCTCTCCGTCTGTTGTTTCTCTCTATTTTTCTCTTTCTTTTTCTCTCGCTTATACCTCTCTCTGTCTGTCTCTCAGTCTGTAAGTCTCTCTCTATTTATCTCTTGAATTCTTCCACTTCGTTTTCAGTGAGCACGATCGGGACAAGGCGGTGGATGTGGTCTACCTAGACTTTCAGAAAGCCTTTGATAAGGTACCACACCGCTGCCTTCGCCGGAAAGTGCGAGCGCTAGGCATAGACGGAAAGGTGGCCGGCTGGATCGAGAACTGGCTAAGCGGCAGACGGCAACGGGTGGTGGTGAATGGACAGTCTTCTGAGTGGGTGCCCGTTACTAGCGGGGTGCCTCAAGGTTCTGTCCTGGGACCACTACTATTCATCATCTACGTCAACGACATGGACGGTGACATGGTTGCCAAGATTTCCAAATTTGCCGACGATACCAAGCTTGGTATAAACGTTGCAAAGGAGGGAAATACTGCCCGCCTGCAGGAAGATCTTGGGAAGATTGGGGAGTGGTCGGACACGTGGCAAATGCCTTTTAACGTGGGCAAATGCAAAGTGATGCATATCGGCCACAGAAACCCCCAATCTCAGTATATCCTTAAGGGCACTGCTATGAAATCCACCGACACTGAGAAGGACTTGGGTGTAACAATCACTAGTGACCTCAAGTTCTCGAAACAGTGCATTGAGGCGGAGAAAAAGGCCCAAAGGATGCTAGGCTATATTAAGCGCCAGTTTGGTTATCGGAACCAGGAGATTGTACTGTGCCTGTACAACTCACTTGTCCGACCGCACCTGGAGTATGCCGTACAATTTTGGAGTCCTTCATTGCGAAAGGACATCGCGAGATTGGAACGCGTACAAGCCAGGGCAACCAAGCTGATTCCCTCTATCCGACATAAAAGTTATGAGGATAGAACAGAACGCGCAATCACGGCTTCAAACTTGAACTGAAGCGTTACAACCGCAATCTGTGTGGAAATTTTTTCACCTACAGTATCTGCGGTATGTGGAACGCACTTCCAGTGGAAGTTGTCAACAGTGAATCTGTTGACCAGTTCAAGTCAAGACTAGACAAAGTCTTGAAAAGTGGCCGTTTAGGGACGCAAAACAATTGAGCAGCCTTGTGCCCGCTCAATTGCTAGTCCAAAGTTACCCTCTTTGAATGGACCGTAAGGTCTCCTAGGGTACCTTCTTTCCTTGTTGTTACTCCTTGTTGTTACTCTTTCTCTCACTCTCTCGATAGGTATCTATTTTCCTCTCTCTCTTCTCTCTTTCTCTTTCTCTTCTCTGTCTGTATCTTATCTATATTTGTTACTCTATTTTTCTCTATATACCTCTCCGTCTCTGTTTATGTCTCTCTCTCTCTCTGTCTTGATTTCTCTCGTTCTCTCTTTTCTCTCTCACTTGCTCGCTCGTTCGTGTTCTCTTTTCTCTCTCACTCGCTCTCTCTATCTCTCTCCCTATCTTTCTTTCACATTTTCGCTCCCTATCTCTTTCTCTCTGTCTCTCTCTCTTCTATGTCTATCTTTTTCTTTTTCTCTCTCTATCTCGTTCAATTTCTATTCTCTCTTTTCTCTCCATTACTCCATTTGTCTCTTTATTTCTCTATCTCTCTTTGTCTCACATTTCCCTCTCTCACTTACTCTCTATCTATCTCCGTCTATCTCTCTTTCTTTCACTGCCTCTCTTCCTTCCTATATTTCTTTCTCTCTCTTTTCTCTCATTATCCTGTGGAGAATTTGGGCTCAGAGGTGTGGTGACCAATAGGCAAGGAGGGCCCTCTCCATGGGGCTGTCCTGGGCAAACCTCAATGCGACTCTTTCCCTACAGCTACACTGAGATCTCGAGTGGATGAGAGAAGATTGAGAAACAATTTGGAAAATAGAGTGAAAAATTCATGAGAGTAAAAGAAACGCAAAATGATAAGTAGAGAGTAAAACTAGATGAAAGGAAGAGTGTTATCAGTAAGAGATAAAGGGAGAGAAGCAAATGAAAGGAAAGTCCGAGAAACAGGAGATAACGACAGAAAAATAATATCAGAAGTAGTGAGCTAGCTTAAGTGGAAGAAAGAGAGAGAAAAAAACAGAGTAGAAGGAAGAGATAGAAAAATAGAGTATAGAGAATTATAGAGCGAAACCGCGTGAGATGAAGAGACAGAAGCATGTTATGTAGAAAGGTGAGAAAAGGACGAGAGATAGAGAAGTAACAAGATCTGAAGAATAAAGAAAACAGGAGGAGAGAAAGGGAGAGAGAGTGCTAGATGTACAGAACGAAAGAGAACAAGAGGAAGCAAAAGAAACATGCTAAGTAGGATACGGTGGATGAGAGTAAGAAAGAGAAACATGAAGAGAGAGAAAAAATAGGCTGAAAAAAAGAGATAAAACTTATATAGTAGAGACCGAATCAACATCAGAGAAACGGAAACTAGGAAAGAAACTGGAGAGAGATATAAATGAAAACAGGAAGTAATATAGAGATGCAGGATTAGAGGTAGAGAGCAAAACATAATTATAGGATAGGTTAGACACAGAAAGCGAAGCAGAGAGAAAAAAAGAACAATAAAAGGGAAAAACAAAGAAGAGGAAATAGAAAAATAGAATGAGCGAATGAGAGAATGATCGAAACAGAATGAGCGGATGAGAGAATGATCGAAACTGAATGACAGTAAGAGGAACAAACAAGAGACAAATAGACGACAAGACAAGAAAAGGGAGAGAAACCGGCTATGAAGTAATGAGCGAAACCCGATATGAAGAAGGGGAAATAAATAAGTGGAAAGAGAGATAGAGATTCAGGAGAGAAATAAAAACTGGATGAATTTAAGTCAGAGTAAAGGAATAGAAGAGCCAAATAACATGAGAGGAAAATAGGGTGAGGGAAGAAATAGAAATAGGAGGAGATGAAGATAGAGAAACAGGATGAAAATTAGATAGAAAAACAGGATAAGAATAAAAGAAAGAAAAAATGTTGAGGGAAGTAAAAAAAAACATGGATGAGAAATAGAGTCAAGCAAGATGAGACGAAGAGAGAGAGAAACAGGGTGAGGGATAAAAAGCGAAACAACATGAAAAGAGAACATTGATCTGAATGAGAGGAATAGAGTGAAGGATGTTGTTTTAAAGAGAGTAAGATGATGAGAGAATGTGAGCGAAACAAGAGGGGATAAAGAGAAATCAATAGGAAGAGAGTAATAATATAGAAAAATAAGTTTAGTGGAGGAAGTGAGATAAATATGATGAAAGAACATAGAGAACCTAGAGGAGAAAGAGTAAACCACGGAGCGGATGATTAGAGTGAAACATGTTGAGAAAGATAGAGAAACAAGTTGATAATTAGAGAAAAAAACACCATGGCATGGAGAGAAAGAAACAATATGACAATTAGAGAGCGAAACAAAATAAAAAGTAAATGACAATAAGAGAAAAGAAGGAAAGAGACAGAATGAAATGAAGAGATAAATCAGGATAAGAAGTAACGAACAAAACAGAAAGAGTGGAATAGAGTGAAACAAGATTAGAACAAAAGAGAAAAATATAAGGATAATTAGAGAACAACGTAAGATCAGAAGAGGTGATAGAAGCATGTTGAGAGGAAGAAAGAAACACTACATGAGGAATATTGAAAAACAGGATCGGAAGTCGAAAGTAAAACAGGAATGGTGAGCAAGAATCATGTTAAATTTAAGAAATTGAAAACAAAAAAGAGAAAGAAAGTGAGAGCAAGATGAGAAGTAGAGAGCTAATCAGGATGATAAGAATCGAGAGAAAAAAGTTAAGTGGAAAAGAGAAAAACTGGATGGGAGGAAGAGAAAAATAAGGTGGAGAGAAAGAGAAAAAAAGTAGAATTAGACGAAGAGAAAGATAAATGAATAAGCTTGAGAGGAAGAGAAAAATAAGGTGGAGAGAAAGAGAAAAAAGTAGAATTAGACGAAGAGAAAGATAAATGAATAAGCTTGAAAGGAAGAGAGAGAAACATGAGGAGAGACTGAGAGGTATATACGAGAATATGAAGAGAGAGAAATAGGAGGTGGATAGAGGGTATAACTGAGTGACAGGAAGGGATATGAATATAATGATTGGAAGAAAAATAAACTATGAAAGGAAGCGAAAAATCAGTATTATAGGAAGAGATATTAGCAGTATGGTAGTAAGAGAGAGAAATGGAATGGGAGGAAGAGAAAGAAACAATATTGTAGTAAGAGAGAAACAATATGAGAGGAAGAAAGAAAACAGTATCAGAGAAAGCAAAGGTAAGGTATTGTTGTAAGAGAAAGAAACTGAATGAGGGAAAGGGAGCGAAACAATATTGTAGTAAAAGAGAAACAGTATGCGAGGAAGAAAAAGAAACTCTTATCAGAAGAGAGAGTGACAGTATTGTAATAAGAGAGAAACTGAATGAGCGAAAGAGAGCGAAACAGTATTCTATTTAGAGAAAGCAATAATATTGCAGTAAGAGAGAGAAACCTTATGAGAGGAAGAGAGAGAAAGACTATTAGAGGAAGAGAGAGTAGCAGTATTGTAGTAAGAGAGACATACTGAATGAGTGGGAGAGAAAGAAACAGTATGAAAGGAAAATGAGAAACAGTATTGTAGTATGAGAGAGAGAAAAACAGTACGAGAGAAAGAGAAAAACATGATAAGAGGAACAGATAGTAACAACAGTATTAAAGGAAGAGAGAGTAATAAAATTGTAGTCAGAGTTTCAAACAGTATGAGAGGCAGAGAGAGAAGCATTATGAGATGAAGACAAAGAAACAGAACGTGAGGAAGATAGAGAAACCTTACATCCTTATGCAGACACAACCTTACAAGAGCGCAATCTTGAGTACATACAGTGCCGAGAGGTGATGTCAGGTGCTGTGTGGCTGGATTCTTCCTTTCATTCGATTCTCGCGTGTTTCCGTTCCACAATCAGAATTGCAAATTTATTCATGAGGTTCCTCGGTCACGTTGCTCTATACACGAACTCGACCCCACATCCACTGATGCATACATGCAATCTATCTACTGCATGTGTGTTTGGGGGGTAGTATGTCTACTACCCTCGAATTCTTAATAAACATATGTACCAGAAACCAAGAACGCCCGTGTAAGATTACTAGTT
Source organism: Ceratothoa steindachneri (assembly GCA_963969495.1). NCBI lineage: Eukaryota > Metazoa > Arthropoda > Malacostraca > Isopoda > Cymothoidae > Ceratothoa > Ceratothoa steindachneri. Next base: position 149,792,148 of record OZ018318.1, read on the forward strand.
TAGTGTACACTCATCTTTTTTCAAGTAATTTTTTTGTTGTATTTGGAAGGCTTTTTAGTCACGGGCAACTCTATATTTTACTATGTCGGTCTGTCTCCGTTTTTTTTGTTTGTTTTTTTGGTAATAACATTTTAACTATTTTTGCCGATCCTAATGAAATTTGAAACCATTATGTTGTTTAACATTCTCTTTGAAAGATATAATAGCCAATTTGAGGGATCCCCCAGAATAGTAGTATTTCCCCACCTCCTGAGATATTACTTCGGGAGAGGAAGCGAGCCGTTACTCCCCACTCCCCCTCCGACTTCACCCTTTTTGAACTTGCCGCAGGTCACTGAAAAATTCACACCTAGGCATGACGCTGAATTTGAAGGTTATCTCCCCGCCATCTCAATCCTCCCGCCCCCCCTCCGGGAGGGCGGGAGATTACTCATCTATTTTGTAGATTGGCCTCAAACAACTCTTATGGCTCCAGCCACTGGTAGTTCCGTCTGACCCTCTGATCCCTGCCTCTTACACTTTCCCGCAAGGAGACGCTCGGTTGTCACGGCCGATAACGAGGGTTCGAGAAGGCCCCTCTCTCTCTCCCTGTTTTTGAGAAATCCGGGTATATATGCACCCTCCCAGGGATTACCCAGAGATTAGTTAGACAACGCTTCCCCGAAAGGAGCTCGACTCAACGACGCTCTCTCCTGAGAATCCCGAGAAGTGTTAGTGACGGTCGCAGGCCACGGAAAAGCTGGACATCACGCTCGTACTCGTATCTTCGGGTCAGGGAGAAGAGTCTCTTGAGGCAACGTCAGCCTTTCTCAACCACCTTCGAATCAAGGATTATGGAAGCCGTCCTCCGAAGTTTTTCTGGTGACCTCTTAAAGAAGACAAGAGTCTCAATAGCTCGCTCAATCCGAGTTTGGAGAACTCATCTTCCCCCCTTCCCTTCGAAGTTCGACCGATGACCTCTTAAGGACAAGAGGCCAGATAGCTCGCTCGATCCGAGTTTGGATAAGTCACCTCCCCCCTTCGAATTTCGTCCGGTGACCTCTTAAGGACAAGAGGCCCGTATCTCGCAAAATCCAAGTTTGGAGAAAGTAGCACCACCCTCTGCGGGTTCTCGGCTACCCTTGTGAGTAATCAAGATCACCAAAACCTCCCCCAAGTTCGCCCCACTTTACTCTCAAGATTCAAAGGAACTAAATCGCTCACGACCCTAAATCTCCCATTATAACCATTTAATAACCCTGGTTATCTAATTAGTATTCGGAACCTAATTTTGTCTTATTCATGTACTTATATATATCCATATTTATTTTGTGCCTTTAATTTAGTGTGTATTAAAATCTAGTTTTGTCATTGTGTTTAAAATATTCATTGGTCACGCAGCTGCAGCTCTCTATTCAAATCGCACTCTTAGAACAATAACATTTGTTGCCTTGCTTGGCCCACCTTAGAGCCTGTGTGCGTATACTTCCCTACACTTGGCCATACTTCGACAGCCAAGGTTCTCCCAAGGTTAGCCAATGAATTATTTTTTTTTGGGGGGGGGCAATAACATCATAACTATTATTCCGAATCTAATCATATTTGAAATCCTTATGTTGTTTTACATTCGCTTTTAAATTATATAATTGTCAAAGTCCTCCCATGGTTAGCCGGGGAATTATTTGGCAATAATATCATAACTATTCGGCCGATTCTAACGAAATCTGAACCCTTGTGTCGTTTAACATTCTCTGTCGAATGATATAATTGCCAAAGTCCTCTCAAAGTTAGTCCTGGAATTATAAATAGTCTTAAAGGTCATAAATCAGAATAGGTGAGGTCACGCGATTTTGGTCAGCAGACCTTGTGTAATCTCTTTTTGGTATGCTTTCTTCTTTTTTTATCTTTTTCTTCCTTTCGTGCTCATTTTTTCTCTTTGTTATCTTTTTTCTTGTTTTTTCTACTCATCACTCTTGTCCCGCTAGGTACCATCGCCCAAGAGGGGATCTATAGGCCCATAAGAGCCCATAGATCTCCTGCTAATTCCTAAAGTTAGTTAAATGCACCATTCTTCATGTTCAAATGTGGATGAGGTGCCCAATTACCTGATGATATTTACCTAAAGATCAGAATGATAATCTTTCACCGCCTGACCTATTAATAAAATCAACATAGAGATAATAATGACAATCGGTGGACTGTTCTCCCCTAAAATCGAACCAGGCGCCTCGGAGATAAAATACGATGCCCCAGTAACGTTGTTCTGAGCGCTCTTCCCCTATTTCTTTACTCGTGGCATCATCTACCTTCCACACATTTTTACTTGCCCCACCTCTCTCCCACTTACTTTAAGAATCTTAATTTTGAACTTTCTAACTGAAACCCTCGTTGGTTTTTGTTTTTTAATAAAATTAAAATAAATGGTGTCATCTTTCTTTTCCTCATAAGCTCCAATGCTTGTTCCTCCTTAGTTTTCTTTGTACTTTTTCTCTTTCAAACTCGTGCATTCAGTTTTGTGTTCTTTGGAAGAATTTGTTCTTACCCTCCCTCCCTCTCTCTAGTATTTGTGGATCACTGATACTGTGGCAGACCTAGTGCAACTGTAGCAGTTTTATTAGCTCTTACTAACGTGCAAAGCCTCTCTATTCAGATTTCTATTAAAGGGGCCTAATAACTAGAGGCGAAAATTTATATTCCAAAGCCTCTATTCCTAGAGGCGAACAGTTATAACACAAAGGGTTCGAATCATACATTCGAGTTCATGCATTTAGGATGTCATAACTTAAAAGTAGAATATCATATGAATGACCAGATCCTCGAATCCGTTAACTTAGAAAAGGACCTGGTAATTTTAATTTTAGAGGACCTTAAAGTGTCGAAACAATGCGTAGAAGCTGGAAAGAAAGCAAACCGAATGTTGGGATATATTGCCTGGAATTTTACTTTTAAGTCGAAAGGTAAAATTCTACCTCAATACAAACACTCGCGTGCACACACCTAGAATATGCAGTACAATTCTGGGCTCCTTACATAAATAAAGATATAGTGCAGTTAGAAAGAGTGCAATGTAAGGCTACTAAACTATTTCCTGGGATTCGAAGCAAACGGTAGGAACAGACTCTAATCATTGAACCTACGATCCCTTGAAAGTATTTAAAATCTTAAAACGATTTATTAATATTGGTTCCAAAATACTGTTTGAGATGGAGGAATAAACGCTTTAACTCTACTATAGCCCCTAATTACTTAACTTTTACGACGACACAAACGTGGAATAGCCCACCACACCATCTAGTGAAAAGCAAGTGATAGAATATGTTCAGAAACAAACCTGATGAGTATTTTAATAGTGTAAAGATCACATAATAGGAGGCACAGATGAAAACGTCATATATCATAAGGAGGTAAGGAATAAAAATGATACGATGAATAAAAAGATGCCAGCGACGCCCCCCTCCATGGCATGGAATGAATGAGATTTCCGTCTTTTGTACGTTTATTATTTTCATAACAAAGAGGCAAACGGTGCGGGAAAAGAGGGTACTCTCCTATCAACCCCCTATTAATTCGACGAGCATGTGCCTGCCTTTGTGGCCAAAAAGAACGTATATGTCAAAGGGTAAACATGTAGATTAGTATGTACCGTAGTATCGAAATAGTAAAGAAAAGGAAAAGAATGTTAAAAAGAGGAAAAGAGAAAAAGCATGTTATATTAAAGGGAGATAGGTCGTCTTGTCTAGAATATGGAAGTGGTAGAGTAACTCCGACTGTGGTAAGCGGGATGGCCTTGAATGGATCCTAAGGTCTTTGTTGGTCCTTGTATCTGTAGCTTTGTAGCTCCTTTTTAAATCTTTTTATTTCATTGACTTTCCGCTTTTTCAATTACCGCCTTTCTAATCTTTTTATTTTAACGCCTTTGTAAATCTTTGTTTTTTACCTCCTTTGACAATCTTTGTATTTTACTTTCTTCCTAAATCTCTAATTTTTCTTCCATTTTAATCTTTTTATTTAACTTTTCTGAAAATTTTATTTCACCTACATTCTAAATTTTTATATTTTACCTAGTTCTAAATCTTTTAATTGTACTTACTTGTTAAATCTTTTATATTACCTATTTTCTAAATCTTTTTATTTTACCTATTTCTAACTCCTTTTTATTCTACCTCATTACAAAATCTTTCGGTTTTACACCACTTTCTATTTTTTTTACCTCTTTTCTAAATCTCTATTTTTATCTCTTTTTTAGTTTTTTTACCACCTTTCTAACCCTTTTATTTTACCTCCTCTATATTTTTTTTATTTTACTTCATTTCTACATCTTATTATTATACCTGACTTCTCAATCTTTTTATTTGACCTCCTCTTTTAATCTTTTTAATTTATTTTCTTTCTAAATTACCAAAAGTTTTCGAATCTGTATTATTTAAGATGCCTTTTTTTTTCCAGTAACATACAATTTAATGTGGGAGTCGAACTATGTGGAACATTAGCTCATGGCAGCAGACGGAGGAAATTCTATCTGAATATGTAAAATCCTTCCGAAGACTCAGATGTGCTTTGACTTCGATCTGCCCTCAATTGGTATTTTCACTCTGACTAGGAAATTAAAGTGGCTCTGGCACGGAAGAGGCAGGAATAGAAATAGAAAGAAAAGATAAAATATAAGTCGGTATTACAGAGATTTGACCAAATAATTACTCTAAATCAATTTCTTGAAATTTATATATTTAGGAGTGTGTAAATAAGTAATTTTAAAGTATCCACATTAGGTCAAAGCGCAAAAGATAATCCAATGTAGTCTATTAATAATCCTAAGAAATCAAAGATAACTTCTAAAGTGAAAGCTCGAAAATATCACCTGAATTAATCTAACTAGAATAAGAGATCGTTGGAGGTTTAAGAATACTATTTTATTGACAAAAGATAATGAAACCAATGATGGTATTTTCATTCAATTGAGTAAAGTAAATAGGGAGAGGGGGTCAGAGGGATGAAGGAATGCAAATAAAATATAAATAGTTAAAAGGATTAAGGATAACCATACTTGAATAATAACCTATAAACCATCAACTCTGAAACTTAGAGGGCGTATGATAACCATTGGGTTCATAGAGCAGGAACTAGTAATAAAAAGGCCATACTTAAACGACCTTCGAGGCTGATGATCAGTAACTTTATATCACCTTATAAATGAATCTGAGAATGGCACAGAGGTTCATTCTTGCATACGAGAAATGATGATTGAAATCAAACCTGGTACCGAAGAGAACGGTCTTTTATTATTCGGACATGCACCCGACCCTCTTTTCTCCTTTCGCTAATGGGGTTCAGTGCGCTTATTGGTCTTTATATTCCGTCTTGGTCTTTTGGGCTCGTGATTTCTCGATTTGGTCTCGGTTCAGGAAATGACCGAACCTCCAGCAACTGACCCCCCTCTCCCACCTATTCACTGCAAATATCTAAATGGGCCCATTCAAGCCCCCTTTCTCGCAAGAGGCCCGACCGGCCAAAAACGGTGGGGTTGTCACCAGAAAGGAGACGATAGGTAGAGTGTCATCTTTCGACCCGGTCGCCTTCATTGTAGAGTTAGCGCAGCTTGAATTGGGAGGCGGGAGTAAGGGAAGCCGTAGGGGAGTAAAGAACGGGGAAGGTTGCTCACGGAAGCGCCCCCCCCACCCCCGAACCTCTCTCCAAGCCTGTGCTCACCTTCGATTTTATTTCCCCCCTAAAGAGGCGAATAGGGGTCGACAGGGGGTAGGGAGGAGTAGAAGAGTGAAGGTGTCTAAAGACAGGATTTTTTCCCTTCGTCCGTCATCCGAGACACGATATGAATGGAGTCGTAGACTTAGGCACCACTTGTAGAGATTTGAGGCTGATTTAGTCCTGTGGCCATAATGTTGTTACCTTTAATTTGCTTATGGAGCCCCCAAACTTTTAGATTCAAGAGATTTTCCTGAGTTTAATAAATTATTGGAAATAAATTTATTGTAATATCGATCTCTTTTTTTCCGAGAAGGTGTCTTTAATTTTATTATCCAATATCTAAATTAATCTATTTATCTATCTTGGAGACATAATCACATGTACAAAAATCCCAACGGCTACATAGTACGTGTAATCATACACAGACAGTCACATGCCCAACTTATTCGCGTAAACTACTTCATGATATGCTTCCTCTATCCGAAAAAACTCGGGTGGGGGGGACCTAATGCAGAAATCACCAGAATATTTAATGATTGTGTTTGATTTATTAAGTAGGTATAAATGACTATTGAGTACATAAAACTATTTAAATTATTCTCACGATTTGCTAATCAGTGACGACAAGAATAAGTATATTAGACCAGATGGAAGATTTGTTTAAAATATCTCGATGGAAGCCTCTGCAGGGGTCCTAATCTTCGAGATTTGGGGTCATTTACTCTTTCAAAGAAGTCTTGTTTGACGGTAGTCGATCATTCAAACATATTGGAATGGTTGGAGCAGTATTAAAAGATAATATTTGCCAATCTCAATAGTTTTATGCGCACATGAAATTTCTTAGGAATGATGTTCCATTCTTGCTTCAGTAATGGTCGAAGCGTAACGCAATATGGAGACTTCGCCTCTCCAGCAGATTTTAGAAAATCGTTCAAGGGGTTCAATTCTGAGTAAATTGCTAACAGTTTCCAGAAAATGGATCCTATATTCCGATAAATCTGTCTTCTTTCTCACTGTAAAATGCACAGAAGTGTTTGAAGCAATTATTGTTTTAGGCAACAACTTGAGTATATCAAAGAAAAGTGACAAGAGGCCCGGAGTCTTCATGAAGTGCCGAGGGTAACGCGGATATTCACGAAATCAGATTTTGAACTCTTTCGAAGTCATACACCAATTAGCGTCTAACAAATTACCAATAGTCTGAATTTGAAATGGAACCATATAAATATTTATTAGAAGTTTCTAAGAAAAAAGTCTTGGTTACAGAATTTCATGTCTGTACATTTTTTACCATACTGTGAGTTGGTCAAAGTGCATGTGTCAAAAACCTTTTTAAAAATCAATTAGAAGGTAACATTTGATAGCTGATATAAGCTATTTATTATCGGGATTGAACCAAATGACAAACAACGCAACGTGATATTTATGCTCTAGGTCACCAGTAAATTGTTCAAATTTACAATTCAAAGGATGGCTAAATAAAATAGTTAAACTAAACTAAGGGCAAAATAAAAATACAGAATAAGTAAAAGATTTTATACAAATGTTAAAAGTTCAGAGATTATAATATAGTAATATTAATGATAATGATATTAATGTGTCTAGTATGACTATCTCAAGGTTATTCCATATTGGCAATCCTTGTCACTAATGGAAGGTAATTTAGAACAGCACGTTAGCAAATATCGTAGCACTATTATCGCCGATACCTTTCCAAAGATAAAACAGGTCTCTGGTATCTCGTTAAACAACCGCCTTAAACTTTTTCAAAGATAAAAATATGCTAATCACAGCAGCCACTATTTAAGGGCAGGAAGGTATATCAAGGCATTAAAGAAGTGATCCTCAGGCCACTGGAAAACTTTGATCGCAAGAGGCAAGGATATCCCATCCACTGGAAGCTTTCAAGAAACAAAGAATTTTATGAAAATATTGGGAATGGCGAGGTCTTAAAAACATGTCGAGATGTGTAGTAACATTACAACTCTATTCCATTCTAGAGCCCACATACTAAACTCCTGTCTCCTGTCGAAGCAATTCAAATTTTCATGAATATTATTTAGGGAGAGTTTGCAAACAGCGGATGGTACTTTTCTTGGGAGTCTTCATCATGGCTTCAGTTACCTTCCTCGATGACCTTTCACCACATAAGGTTCTGACACGACTCGATCTTTGTTGATCTTGGAAGCTTCCTTCTTTTTATCAGGAATAGGTTGGCGTATCAATATAAAATAAACAACGTTAGAGAGCATACAAAGTAAGGTTTTAGATGAGAAAATTTAGATGACATAGTGGAATGGAAGCCATCTGAATATTGGAAAAGATTTACCAGTTTCATGATGATTAGAGTCAGGTATCGAAATGCCGACGTTATAAGTGCTGCTCAATGCTCTGTGAAAAGACAGTTGCAACGGACACTCCGAAGCCGTATGAGCAAAGGAGACACAACAGGCTTTCGCATGCCAGAATTCTGTGAGCAAGAGAATCTCGATTTTGGCGAGAAGCGGGCCCTGAATGCCGACCTTCACTACCACTAGGATAAGCGGCGTAAGAGATAAATTCGGAGAGCTGAGGCCAAGAATAACCGCTTGACGAAGTAAAATAGGCTCTTAAATAAGCTATATCATCCTGTTGAGCAAGGGACGAGTTGATTCCTATTGGAATAAATGAACTTCTCTCAGGACCAGTTGCACAGTACCCATAACAACAGGTGGCTTGTCTACAATCTATGCGACATTCCATGTATCATAAAGACCATGTTCTCTGCAACTGTGATTGTCTGTGGGTGTAATTCCAGTCAGAGTGGCGTCATTCTGTCCCACATCTTTTATCAGTATCTTAGGTACAAATCAAACAGCCATGTGGAGCTGATGGATACTCTGGTCAAATCCTGACTGGAGATGGTTGCTGCTGGGGGCATACCTCCGGAAAGAGTAAACTGATTGATATCTTAGCCAGGGTTTAGTTTATACTTTTTAATTTTAAAAATACATTTATTTTAGGCTGATACATTGTGGGGATGGGTGAATCTGTCATGAAAATCGTTAAATTAAATTTAACCTGAACATCCTGTATATGCTCAGTAGCGAGGGCTAATCTAATTAATTTATTATTTTTACTCATGATGTGTTTCTTAATTATGAGCCTCATATTTAAACTGGAATGACACTTTTTAGCGAGACAGGTTCAGTTTCATGTTCTCAGCAATTTGATGTGAAATACCAGGTATGGTCTCAAATCGGTCCTTCATCGGCATCCGTTGCAGCCTACGATCTTCCCTAAGAGAGGTTTTTAGAGGACGACTCATTTTCCTTGTTGAGTCGCACGACCTCAAATCCTCTTGAAGGTTAATTATAGGTGAAATCACATTTTTTACCAATTACAATGCCTCGAAATATCAGATAGTGTCATTCATTTACTCTCCACTGGGCAACTTACGTTCTGAAGGATTGATTAAATTTAACTCATCTCGCCATCCTGATAAATAAGTAACGGATTTTTCAAAGTCCTATTATACTCCCTACGACGTTCTCAACAAAGGACGCAATGTTAGTTTTGTTGATGTAGTTAGACAGGTTTTTATTTTTGAACATATAAATATGTATGTGTTTAATTTGTAATATTAATCAATTTGCCGCCCTCGGCGGCAAGCACGCTCCTCCGGCGAGACCTGAAAGCCGCGCACACGTTGAGGACGAAGTCTGTTCACATGCTTGTCCACACGCTTTTGAGGAAGGGCAGCTCGTCTACGTTGCTGTGGCAGACTTTGAAGGCCTTGCCCTCGACATGCACCAACACGCTATAGTAGAGGGTATTGAGGTTGGGTGACTGCGGTGGCCAAAAGTTATTCTTGAATTAAAAATTTATAACTATACTCTTTTCTATGATCATTTGAAACGTGTTGAATTGAATGATAATTTACACGTTGTTAACAATCAGGCAAGATGTTTTATTTTGCTATTAATATTTTTCCTTTACCACTCACGTCTTTCACCATAAACCGTGTCTCTCCTAAAGCTAGCCATATTATGTGTCTATCCAATGAAATTCAAAAATGTCTACGCAAACGTAATAACAGCTATAAAATCCTAAAAAAATAGTAATATAATTGAAAATCAAAACAAATTGGTATCGTCGGCTTGTGGAACATAAAATAAGGAGAGCTAAAAAGAAATATGAAAAGTAATTAGCGATGGTGTCTAAAACGATCCTAAGAGATTTTATAGAGATGCAAATAGCTCTAAACAAATCAGGGAATCCAGCAGTACTCTAGAATATTCTGACTGTCACCTAAGTGACTTCGGCCAGACCCATATGTACTTATGACACTATATGAAAATTTTCTAAATCTTAACCAACGAAAACACGACAAATTTATCTGCTTTCCGAATGTAACTATTATAATTGACATAAAATATCTATAGCTCTGGAGTTAGAGCACATCTACAGAATTCTTATTATGTAATTGGAAAGCGAATTAGCTAAACCAATTTGTAATATTTTAATCAAAATATTAATGAAGCTGAAATTACTACTGAGTTTAAAGAGATGAATTTGATACTGATGGTCAAAAACGTAATTAAAAAAACTTCACTTGTGTGAAAACTTCTTGAGTCTATTATTAAGAGCCAATCGTGGAGCATTTATTCCACCAAAATAATAAGTGATACATATCGTGGCTTTAGGCGTCAGCACCCCGTCTTTGTAATTTAGTGGAATCTTTTCACAAAATGGTTAAAACCTTTAACCATAATAAAAATTTAGATTTAATTTATATAAATTTTACAAAAGCGTTTAATATAGTACCGAATAAAAGGCTTAGAAAAAATAAACGCGCATGGATTAAAGAGCAATGTATTTAAATAGATTAAGAACTTGCTAAGCTAGAGAGTGTTATTGATGTGATGCTCTCAATGATCTTTTCTATGACGAGTGTGTTTAAAAAATTATGTTTATGCCCTTTACAATAATTTACTATCCCAAAATTTAAAGTTTGCAGATCATATAAAATTTGGTAATTGAGTAAATGGATGCAAATCTAAAATTTACAAAGTGATTTGGATAGAATAGTGCAATCGGCTTAGAAGGAGCAGATTTAACGTATATAAGTGTAAAGGAATGCACCTAGCTCACGGAATCCCACAGAATATCATCATACAAATGCGTTACTATTGAAAAAGACTGGTATCACAATTTAGAGCAACCTACATAAATTTAAGCAATGTAATGTAGCATCGTAAAAATCAATACAGGTTCTGTGGTCAATAGCAATAAAGATTTTTGCTATCAAAGATGACTTTGACACTGGTTGAAACTTTTCTATGCAGATTTCGAATTTCCAGTGCATTATATTGTAACCATGTATCATATTTTCATGAGAATACTTATTATTTCCCTCCAATACTAGTGATTTATGCATAAGAGACCTTAAAATGCTAGGGTGTGTGCAAGATTGTGAATTATTGAATAGACATGTAAGAATTAAATAGACAGCCACAGTTTTATGATTAACTGCTTTTATTTTTATTTATTTACCATTATTTTCAGTAGTATTTGTATACCTAACCAGATTTTATTAAATATTGCAATTATTTGACATGACTGAGGAGCAAATTCCAAGGAAATATCAGATTTTCAATGACGAGGGATTGTTGGTCGATCTGAGCGTAGACTTACCCAGAGACAAATAGCACCGAATCTTGAAATACCCCTTTACTTGGTTAACAGAATTATACTTTAATTTAAAGAAAATGGAAAACATTAGTGGAATCATGACCTGGTCGCCCGGAATCTTTCGTGCTGTTAGAAGATCCTTTTAGAACAACTTCGGTTAAGAGCTGCTGAAAGGGCAGCAGATTTCAAATCCTCCCAAGAACAGCAGTAAATTATAACACTATCATGGATATCATGGACATCTAGGCAGGGCTAACCTCCTTTATCTAAGAAAGGTGTTCAAAAAGTTCGTAGAAAATTTGAATAAAATTAAAACAAAAAGAGATATAATTTTTTTCACCATAAGCTCCATTGTGGTCGAAACACTTTTGCAAGCAATGATACCATCTTTTTAAACCAGTTATATAAAACTGAAGACTTTGAGAATTAAATTAAGTTTAACAGCTCTTTTAACATCATCAACAAAAGAAAATAGACTGAAATAAAAAAGGCGGATGCCCTAGCCCCATCTGAAATTTTTCGTTTTTAACCCTTAAAAATGCATAAAGTGCACTTGTTTTTCTTTTGTTGATGATGGCGAAAGAGCTGATTTTACTTGGTTTAATTTCCAAAGTCTTCAGTTTTATATAACAGGTTTAAAAAGATGGTATCATTGCTTGCAAAAATGTTTTGACCACAATGGAGCTTATGTTGAAAAAAGAATTTATACTTATTTTTGTTTTAATTTTATTGAACTTTCCTATGAACTTTTCGAAGATCCCTAATAATCAAAATTAAGGAGAGGGATGAGATAACTGAATGAGAGACGGACCTTTAAAATTTTGGCAGAGCAAAACACTTTTTGACGAAGTACATATGTTAATTTTCGGAGAGTATATGGGACTAGGTTTAAAGATTCCTTTAGTGGGTTTGACATCAATAATTTACGACCAACGATGAAACATAGTTGCTTATCTACATGATGTGGGAGTAATTTGGTATGATAGTTCCGAATTGGTTGATTGTTTTGGCAATATCAATTCGGAAAGATCCCCTTTCCACCTTTAAACTGGGATTTCAACCAGCTTCTTTAAGTGATCAACTTTAAATGTTGATATTTATGGCAGATGCCTCCCCCGTCCTGTTATAGTGCAAGAAAGAGAAGGATGAAAACTGGCACGCCCAAGGCACATCAAATGAATTCCTGGGCTGACTCAGTCCCTGACATGAAACCAATAGAGCATGTGTGGGGAATACTAGACAACACTAGGGAAAATGCAAAATTTAAAAAAACACAAACACTCGAAATTACTGAATATGATAGGAAAAAAATGGTCGTAAATGCACAAACTGTTATTTCAGAACTTACTAATTCCATCCCTATGTAAGTTTCAAATCTACGAGCCGCTCTAGAGGTATATGATGTAATTTCATTATTTAAAATGTAGTTTTTCTCAAAATTGTCAGATAAAGGTAGTTTATTAATTAATTTGGTGTCCATTTACTTATTGCATGCCTCTTTACATACAGGGCAAGTATATATTAGACCAAACCTGATTAATTCAAAGTAACATTTCAAACAAAAACAAAACTTTGGCACATTTTGACTTGCCTTAGGAATGTTGCACAAGTCAAATCAAAATATAGATTGGTGTAGCTTAAAACATTTGAAAAAGAAACACAAGGTTTCGATGATCTCTGAGCACTCTTTCATGCGCAGGGAAAGTCCTAGAAGCACAGAGAGTTTCTTACTCGCATTGTGTATCAGCACCTAGTTTAAGCTTTATTTCAACGAATAAGCTCCACTGGAAAAGGATCATGCTCTTGTGATAGAGTGTAGAACATTCCCTTAATGTTTTTGCAAAACCATGAAGGACGTCAACTCTATCATATGAACTAAGCGTTTGATGGTATTTCGTGAAATAGGATAAACGAAAATCGTTCTTGAGTAAATATTTTTCTTTCAGACGAGATACGAACAGTTCAGCTTTATCGTTCCGGAGCCTCAAATCTCGAACTAAATCATTTAATTTTGCTTCTTGTTCGCTATCATCGGATACAATATCTAGGGCGGTACTTTTTTCATCAATATAAATGGGTTTCTTCTCTATCATCGTGTCCATTACTCTTACTTTCGATGATATCTTCCGATGGTAGCGGAGTTGGAAGACACCATTGAGTGCGATACTGGTCGTATCTCGAATTCCAATTTAATGTATACAATCTTGTCAGTCTTTTAGTCACGTCCACCACGCAGAAATAGCAAATTAGCATGTATTTTTTTCTTCTTCCTCCATATCATGGCAATTAAAAATGGCATTGCCTTTTTTCTCATGCTGAGCCTGTCTCGTAATTTATTTATTAGCAAGCTGTATACATAAGATGATGTGCCTATTTTATACCCTGATCTATAAGAGGACAGCTTAATTACATTCGTTAGATCTTAAATTAGCGATCGTGTACTATGGAGACTTGTGGGTAAACGAGCCACAGATAAAAAAAACATGTTATAACTAGTCTTCCAATACCTCGATATTAAAACTGCAATCTTATCATAAATCAACAAACAAAAATACACTCATATATATAGATATTACAAATATGTATATGCGTTGAATTGATGTATGCAATTATATATTTTAAACATTGAGACATAATAGCCATCATGAAAACTAGACGTGATTACACGATAGCTTATTACATTTGCAAAATCAGTGCAAAAAACTATATCAAGTGCACCATAAAATAGATCTGATGAATTTTGGATGTCAACCAGTGATGATATAATAGTAGGCAGTTCTGTTATTGTTTACTCACATGCTAAAAGACATATCAACCTTAGAGTTTGTTTCAACATAGAAGGAAAATTAATCGAAGTCTTTAAAATATAAAATGGCTCTAATAGTATGAGTTGCTTTTGAATTCAATAATCGAGTGGAACTAGAAACAATAGATTCAACTTAGTAACAAGAAATTTGGCACTGTGATACCACAGAGATCTTTTTCCCATAGAATTACTCAAATATGGATTAAATAACGTCGCAATTATTTTAAAAAGCCACAGTCTATATTTTAAGAATAGAATTGATAAATATATCGGGTGGCCCCTCCCAAAATCACGCATTTTAAAAAAAATAATATCTCAGAAACCTTCTTCCTATTCATGACAATTTGCATATGCAAGATACACTTAAGATTTCTTTTTCGAATCCATAAACGGAATTTAGATACCTTTTGTAGTTTTCTTGCCCCTCGCAAAAATAATAATGTGAGGAAAAAAAAGAATATCGAGATAAAATATTATTTTATTTTGCAATATCATATAGGAATTTTCATGTTCTTACCAACTCCTACAGGAATGAACATGTGATATTATGGATATCTTTGTTTACAGTTCCTCAGTACTCAGATAACGTCAGAAGAAGATCGTATTCGCATTAAAGCTTGTTACTGCGAAAGGGGATGGGAGACTGACACAGTATTGTGGGAATTTCCTGGAAAAATGTGGAAAAGACGTGCTGTGGAAAGACTCTTAAAATGCGCTAACAGAAAACCAGGAAGTGGTAGACCTAAAACAGCTTCAGAAGTTGGAATTGTGAATTACTTTAACGATAACATCTGCTCTCAATAGGATAAACAAGGATGTCATTTATCTAAAAGAACAATTGCAAAAAAGTTGAATATTGGAATGAGTTCTGTACAACGAATAATTAAGACACAAATCTAAAAGCCTTCAAAAGAATAGTATCTTCTAGAAAAAAGTGATACTGTTAAGCATAAAAGAAGAATAAGATGCAGGCAGTTACTTGATAACTTTTCTGTCGCTGATGTTAAAAATATTGTCTTCACGGATAATATAGATTTCCCTTTAGAAATTCCGTGAAACCGCCAAAATGATGTATATCTTCGGGCGTGGTAAAAAGTGTGAGATCCCAATAGACAGATTGTATCATGAAAATTTAAGATTTTCTAAAATGTTTATGATATCTGCAGGGGTCTCTTGGAATGGCAAAACAGATGTTCATTTTATTTATACTCGTTAGAGCACTTGCCCGGCAATCGCTGGGTCGTCCGGCTTCATTTTAAGCTCACATTATTTACTAGCGAGGTTACCACCGTGACTGGGCATCACGGTGGAGAGTTGGTGCTTTTTCTGTCTGACGTCCGCCGGAGAGCAACCTTAATTACATTGAACTCCTGAAAACAAAGTTGTTGCCTGATTGTCGTCGCCTGTATCAAGAAAATGACTTCATTTTTTAGCAAGATGAAGCACCTTCTCATACAAGCCACGCCACACAGTCTTTTCTAATTAGCAATACGCCAAGATTAATAACGATAAATGAGTGGCCACCGCAAAGATCAGATTGTAACCCCATGGATTAGTCAATTTGGGCGTTACTAAAAGAAAAGGTTTGATGAGGTCGAGAGAGAAAAATTAATGAACCAGAATTAAAAATCAAAATACGTGAATCTTGGCAAGAAATTGGCATTAATGAAGTAAGAAAACGTTTGTATGTGTGCGAAAAAAAGACATATTTGTGATTCATCAAAGTGGTGGTCCAATCGACCATGTGTAGGTAAGTTAAATTTCTGATTATTTATTTCTTTACACTCGATATTCGGGGTTTTTTTACCCACGTTGTTATTTTTGCGAGGTGCAAGAAAACTACAAAAGGTATCTAAATTCCGTTTATGCATTCGAAAAAGAAAGATTAAGTGTATCTTGCATATGCAAATTGTCATGAATAGGAAGTAGGTTTCTGAGATATTATTCGTTTCAAAATGCGGCATTTATTCATTTATTTTTGGGGCGAGGGGCACACGATATATATATATATATATATATATATATATATATATATATATATATATATATATATATATATATATATATATATATATATATATATATATATATATATGTATCGTTTTTGTAGGTTGATAGTTCTATTGGAATTTCAAAAGCATCTTCACTCTCGCGAGGGGATTTAAGAATATGAAGTTAAATTAGCTAAGGAAGCTGTTGCGATACAGTCATCCTCTCATAGCGCTTTCAAGCGTGTTCTGGAATACACTTTTTCTCTCAAGCTTTTACTTTTTCAATACAACCCTACTTCTATAGTTATCCTCAAATTCCTTAATTTTTCTCTATTTAAGCTTTGTCTCTGTAGAAAAAGTCACATTTAGATTTTTAGAAAAAAATGTCAAAATAAATGACTTAAATGACTTGGAAAAAAGTTATCCTCACGATCCTCTATTTCTCTATTATGATAATTTGGCGAGCAATATGTACCATCTATAATGAATATCTATATTTTGTTATATATTAAGGAAATTGGATTAAAGTGCACCAAAATATTTAATAAAAATATATTTTGTATAGATATAGGCAGAAATATTGATGTCTTTTTCATATTTGAATATTTGGTATGTGTATTGGAAAATAGTTTTCTGGGTCGGGGAGCTGAATGCCCTCGAGAAATTTTATTCATTCCCTTGCACACTCAATTTCACCTCATTGTTATATATCTATTATCTTTTCAGTGTCTACGTAAAGAATATTAATCTCTCTACTCTTTACGAGACACTTTTCGTGAGGGTCTGCAATATACACCATCCTACGTTAGCATTTATATTTGTCACGGTCTTTTTCCCCAGAGTTTAGCTCTTAGGATTAACTAATCTAACCAAACTAACCTAATCAAACATAAGCTAACCAAACCAATCAAACGTAAATTAACTAAATCAAATATAACTTAAAAAAATAACTCTCCCAAATCTAATCTTGCCAAACCTAACCTAACCTTAACCAACCTGACCTAAATATAATTCAACCGATTTAATTTAACCAAACCATACCAACGTTCACCTAACATAATTAGACTTAACCTAATCAAATCATACCTAACGATAGCTAACCAAACTCTTGATAGCTAGCACAAATTAACCTAACCAAACAATACCTAACCAAACTATCATAACTTATCATAACCTCCATGTCTATGTCGTCGTCCTCCTCGGTTAATTGAATAAAAACATTTAAAACTCTAATCTTCTAACACCTGTTTGCTGTTCTCCTCAAAGCTTAGACCTTGAGCCATTGTCTTCCCTTGCGACCTTTCCACCGCAATGAAACCTTTTTCATGTACCTACATCCTTGATCTATCACTCTCAACCATTTTGTTCTTGCTCACTTGATACCAAAGAAGAAGCACCGGTTTCTTAACCCCTGACCTTAATGTTCCTCAGAGAATTTAATTCCATAGAAATGTGGGGCATTGCGTCATTTCTATTAGTGTATTGATTAATAAACATCCATCTTCTAGTCACCTTTCTTGTCCATAGCACGGGCGATTAATTTGGTACAATCTTAACATTTCACTAATTACATGGAGCTAGGGGTAATTTTTCGTCGTTGGCAACTCTAAAGTGTGCGTATGCGTGTTTATGGCGTCAGTTTTCTTTTCTTCTTCTTATCAAAGCAGACTCAGTTGTGCACCTTCCGTGAATGAAGCAATACCATAGCTGAATTAAATCCTCCAAATATTTGGAATAGGCAAACTGATGATTAGGATTCACGCTGGTAGCTCTGATGCGAAGATCTCCTAGTTCGTGGGAGTCAATCTGAAGACGGTGTAGAAGATCAGGAAAGAGTTGGCAGAGTCATGATGTGTTTATGAGGGTATGGCGGCGCAGAAACCTCTCTCTAGGTGTTCTGTTACGAAAATAATACCTATATTTGTTCTCAAGGTTCCAGTCTATCATTGAAAACGATCCCAACACATCAATTCGGTCCGTAACCAGGGAAAACATAGTGTCAGAGTCTCTCATCATGCAGTTAGTGCATGAGCCATCGGTTTCTACTCACAGAAGATGAGAAAGGGCCAGCTTCTCTCGCAGAAGATGAAGAACAATCGGAAGTAACGTTCTGCGAAGTTTGTGAACAAACTGAAGCACCCTCTTAAGGCTGGCATGCTTTGGTTCTTCTCATACGAAAGCAATTACTACTAGGACCGAGTGGTAAACTCCAAGCAACCTTCTTGTTTCTGTGTCCCTAAAAATGTGTCATAAATGATGAAGACCAAGTTCGCGGTCTAAATTATGGTGTTTGTGTTTGTGGGTAGGGATGACCACATTATGCCCCCGTTTATCTTTCCTGAAGGTCTCAGGTTCAATACAAAGGGATAAATCAAGTGCCTGGAGGAGTTAGTATTGCTTTGGATCCAAGAGTCGCCGCTAGAAGAGCGTACTTTTGCCATATAAACAGGAGGCTCGGGTCTTGGCTGTCAGAAGATTTTTTTGATTACATCACTACGAAAAAATGACATCCCAATTCCCCAGACTGAAGCTCATTGGGCTATCATGTGTGCGGCGTGTTTGAGAGAGAGACCAATAAGTATCTGTGCACCACCATCAAGATGGAGTTTACTGTAGGTCCAGGATAACCACTATTTTCACCCATTTAAACAATTATGACTGTGTAGAAGCCTTGAAGCAGGTTCCTACGCAGTCTAAGGTGAGCAGTTGAGCCCGAAGGTGATTTCATTTAATAAGACAATCCTTCAAGTCCTTAGCATGTTATTTCGGTAAATATATCTGTTAGGCGACAAATTACCCACCATACCCTTCATGTAATTTATCTCTTAAGATTACAATTATACCTTACGCTGCTTATCTTTCCTTAAAAGTATTTCCGTATGCTTTCCAACATTATTTTTTACTAATAGCTAATTCTTGTAATTATGGACCATATATTTGCCAAAGAGAAAGACTACTTTTAAAATTGAGCGAATTTAAACTATTTTTGGTTTTCTTAGTCTCCGTAATAAAACCATTTTATGGAAGTTATCAGATGTTGTAACAATCCATTTAGTTAATCTTGCCCTAATCTCTACACCATAGGATACGGTAGCTCAATAGCTTTTATTATATTTCCTATCAAGCGGCTTTGGTTAGAATTAGGAAATATATTCAATGTAACTTGATATACATATAGAGTACATTTTAGGTCGTCTGGTAATATAGGACCGCGAAGAGGTTACAAACGAGATTAGAATAAAATTACACTATGTTCAGTCGTAGCCAAGAAACAAAGGAATTAATTTGTTATTCACAATGTATTTATAATAAATACATAGAGGGGTTAGACAAAGTACAAGATAGAGATGATATTTCGAACCCTATATTTTCGTCAATGTTTGGACATAAATAAGAATCCCAATGATAGCTAATATTGAAGAGTTTCCAATGCCAAAGCCTTTCAGACCTCATTCGGAAAGAGGTACCATTTGTATCTTGTTACAGTTGATAGATGTAAGCCCCGTCACTGGGTTGAATTGAACTGTTAACGGGGTAGGGTGAGTTGTTGGTGCGGTTTCTCCTTGCTCCCTCTCAGCATTCACTACTTCCCACGAGTCTCCCCTCACCGCTTTGCCTAGGTTCAAGGATCTGACCAGTTCCCCCATGATGTGCGAGAAGAAACGTTTTGCGGCCTCTATATCCAACGCCGTTTAACACCCGCAGGTCACATTAGGTCACTTGCGTGGTCTTTGGTGTTGGGGTACGACAAAGAGAAGATCGGTTTTGCCTCAATAAACCCTTCTCTGCATGTTATGGGCTAATCATCTCCTTACCCCCGTTCTCATAGGCAAAAAGCTGAATTGATTATGGTGGCGGTCTTTACTTCCTTGCTGGCTGTCAGGGCAGAAAAAGGTTTCGGGTTTCGTCTCTGGGTCTGCCACAGCAGATCTTCAGATTGTGGCTTTTGTTTCGACTGCGAGACCACATTCACGTTCTTCAGGAGAACAGCACTGCAGCAATCGTGGACACCGCGTCCTTGGTGGTCTTTCGCAAATGCATTTCTAGCCGAGATGCTGCCCTGCCAGCATTTTTCATACATCATGATATCTCCGAAAACATCTAATTAAACTTTACATAGAGATGGAGAGAAACCATCAACGACAGATGGTCACCGTTTCTATTCCCAACGATGTCCCGTATCCCATGCTTCGACACCTATGTGAGCGAAGCAAAGCCCTCTTTGCTAGATTTGTTCGAAAGGATCTGGTCAGAGGGTATCATCCCAGACTCATAGCCAATAGCTCCTGTGATTGCTTTTCGCAAACCGAGGGGAGACACTCTAACTCTGCAGGATTATGGAGAAAATAGTAAATGTTTTATTAGCTTTTATTCAAGAACAATGGAGGCTACCTGTCTTCTGCACAGTGCAACGTCGGAAAGTTCCAATCCGCAAAAGATGCTCATCTCAGGTGGAAAATGCTATCTACAAAGCTTTCCTTCATAAGCAGCATTAAGCTAGGGTACTTTTCGATCTAAAAAAAGGCCTATGATACCGCATGGCGATACTGTATCAGAGGAACCTCCACACAATGAGGGCTAGTGCATGTCTATTAATTTTCATATATGAACTCCTACGAGATCATCAAGTCAGCTAAAAAAAAGATGCACTCTACGTTAACGACTTTTCAATATCTTTTGGTGCGGCTTACGAGATGCTAACTCTGGAGCGTCGACTCCAAAAAGCATTGAACCGCATTTTACGCTTCATGGAAGCACACAGGTTTCGATTTTCCTTGGCTAAGATTAAGGTAATGCACTTCTGTCTTCATTAAAGGCTCCATACCGACTCGGGCTTGTTGCTAAAAGGGGTTCACCTAGAAGTGATTGACTCGTTTCGTTTACTTGGTCTTGTTTTTTGACCGATGCCGCACCTGGTAGGACCATATTCGCAGCCTTAGAATCTTTTTTATGTGTGGCAGGAACATTCTTCATTGGTTTTATACTAAGGATACTTATAGGGCAACAGCCTTGTTGCATTATTCTTTCTTTGTTTAGTTTAAGTTTGACTACAGATGCGAGTTTCATGCACCCTGGTAACCCGACTACCGATTAGTAATTTCAGCACGTCACCTATTGAAATCATGTTGGTTGATGCCCCTTTCGATTATTCGTACACATTGCATTATGCACTTTTAAACGCATGCTCGTCTTTCCCTTCAGTTACAAATGGTTCTCATCGCATCTGTGGCGAATCTCGATGGGGCCTATGCCGCCAAGACACACCATTCTTACCCTAAGCTCTTCAAGTTCACGGCTCGGAAACGCAGTCGAGAGCTGAGTATAGCTCTCGCACCGTTGCTGCCTCTGGTTCTGTCTTGGACGACATCATAGAGGCTACCACCATTGTCTATTTTTCCCCAAGCCTCTGCCTCCATAGCTTCGAGAGCGATCTGAGTATTGTATTCGGCCAACTTGCAGCACATTTTATGTCAGGTTAGATCCATATACCCGGCTTTGCAAAAGTTCTGTGACACTCGTTTATTTGAACTTTCGAGAGATTTACTTTGTGGGAGAGAAAAGTTAATGATTTGTTAAAATCAATACTCGTTTGTTTTATTATCCAGTACACCGATGAGACTCAAGTCTTAATAGAAGTGGATGTAAGCGATATAGACTAACTTATTCGCAGGGCAGAGAACATTCTAAACAAGGCTAACTGCTATTTTCTGACAAATGATTGGTTTCTTATCGAAACAAAAACGCTGGGTAACTCGCGGTCGTATGGCATTGAGGCAGGGGAAAAATCATTACTCACTGAACATGGGTGGTCCTATGGCATTCAGGCAGGGGCAAAAATCATTATTCACTGAACATGGGTAGCCTATGGCATTGAGGCAGGGGCAAAATCATTATTCACTAAACATGGGCGGCCGTATGACATTGAGACAGGGGCAAATTCATTATTCACTGAACATGGGAGGTCGTATGGCATTGAGACAGGGGCAAAATCATTATTCACTGAACATGGGTGGCCGTATGGCATTGAGATAGGTGCAAAATCATTACTCACTGAACATGGGCGGTCGTATGGCATTGAGACAGGGGCAAAATCATTATTCACTGAACATGGGCGGTCGTATGGCATTGAGACAGGGGCAAAATCATTAATCACTGAACATGGGCGGCCGTATGACATTGAGACAGAGGCAAATTCATTATTCACTGAACATGGGCGGTCGTATGGCATTGAGACAGGGGCAAAATCATTATTCACTGAACATGGGAGGCCGTATGGCATTGAGACAGGTGCAAAATAATTATTCACTGAACATGGGCGGTCGTATGGCATTGAAGCAGGGGCAAAATCATTATTCAGTGAACATGGGCGGCCGTATGGCATTGAGACAGGGGCAAAATCATTATTCACTGAACATGGGCGGCCGTATGGCATTGAGACAGGGGCAAAATCATTATTCACTGAACATGGGCGGTCGTATGGCATTGAGGCAGGGGCAAAATCATTATTCACTAAACATGGGTGGCCGTATGGCATTGAGACAGGTGCAAAATCATTATTCACTGAACATGGGCGGTCGTATGGCATTGAAGCAGGGGCAAAATCATTATTCAGTGAACATGGGCGGCCTTATGGCATTGAAACAGGGGCAAAATCATTATTCACTGAACATGGGCGGTCGTATGGCATTGAGACAGGTGCAAAATCATTATTCACTGAACATGGGTGGCCGTATGGCATTGAGACAGGGGCAAAATCATTATTCACTGAACATGGGCGGTCGTATGGCATTGAAGCAGGGGCAAAATCATTATTCACTGAACATGGGCGGCCGTATGGCATTGAGACAGGGGCAAAATCATTATTCACTGAACATGGGCGGCCGTATGGCATTGAGACAGGGGCAAAATCATTATTCACTGAACATGGGCGGTCGTATGGCATTGAGGCAGGGGCAAAATCATTATTCACTAAACATGGGTGGCCGTATGGCATTGAGACAGGTGCAAAATCATTATTCACTGAACATGGGCGGTCGTATGGCATTGAAGCAGGGGCAAAATCATTATTCAGTGAACATGGGCGGCCTTATGGCATTGAAACAGGGGCAAAATCATTATTCACTGAACATGGGCGGTCGTATGGCATTGAGACAGGTGCAAAATCATTATTCACTGAACATGGGTGGCCGTATGGCATTGAGACAGGTGCAAAATCATTATTCACTGAACATGGGCGGTCGTATGGCATTGAAGCAGGGGCAAAATCATTATTCACTGAACATGGGCGGCCGTATGGCATTGAGACAGGGGCAAAATCATTATTCACTGAACATGGGCGGCCGTATGGCATTGAGACAGGGGCAAAATCATTATTCACTGAACATGGGCGGCCGTATGGCATTGAGACAGGGACAAATCACCATTCACGCACCAGAGGCGGTGGAAGTCGAAAATTCCAGGAATCTTATATCAGATAGGTGGTGACTGATGAAAGCCAGATACTTGTAGCTCTATATTTTTCAACATCCTTACCTTTCGAAAAACCATAATGAGTTACGAGTGGTTTAGGTCTTTTCATCCGTACTTTTCTCTGTCCCTTAAAATATGTCAAGTACATCTTAACTTTAAAACCTACTCTCGGTTTACTTCCTCGGGAAGGGGGGTCAAGTAAGGCCACAACACACCTCCTTGTGATTCAGGAGTTCCTCTCCTTCCACTCGTGTTAGTTAAGAAGCCTACCTTTCAACATCTAAGTCTAGTAGGCCGCCCCTAACCGGCCATCTCTCTTCCGTGGAGACAGACCCCACTCTACTTTCTCAGGACCCCTCCCAATTTTTCTTAGGAGGGAGGGAGTTTCTCACTCCCCCTATATCTCCAAGTAAAGAGGGTTTCTCTTTACCTTATTCTACCTGGGAGACTCCCCTAACCCGATCACTCTACTGCGGAGGGAGGTGGCCTCTCCCTAAGACCTTAGGTGTAAATAGGATCCTCATATAGGAAGCTTGGAGCCGTAGATGTTTCGGGTGGGGGAATCCTGAATACTAGACCTCGTTTGGGCCTCCCGAGATTAAGAGACCCCAGGATATTTAATGACAAAGGAAGGGTGTCGGGCCCGGACGCTCGACATCAAAACTCCCAAGCCCGTCATGTCCCGGATAGGGTACCTGATGCCTCAGGGTTGGATACCCCAAATAATGTACTCTCCAATATGACCACAACCCAGACAATGAGACTAAGGCGGCCCCGCCCCAGTAGGCGGAGTCCTCCCAGAGATGGATTGGGGCTTTGCTACACATACCAACGTGCCCGATCTCGGTCTTGGGAACAAAACCTGCCGGGGAGAGTGGGGGCATTGAGTTTGGGAAGCAGTGAATTTGTGTATGGCGAAAAAATAATCAACATACTTTTATCTGGGCATACGTGTACCAGATTCATATGCGTGCTTTAGTTTTTATTTATATGATCGTAAATTTTGTAGCGTGTATGTGGCTAAGTGTGTAAAAGTTCACCTGGATTTATGTATCATGTCTTATGTAATTCTTGAAGAAAAGCAGTTAATATCCAATTAATTCTACAATTAATACCTCCTGCTTTTTTTCCCCTATCTACTTTCGTGAATATCTAAGATGCACTCGTGCAAGTCAAGTCTAGCCAACACTTTCTTTCCTCAAATGAATTCCAAGCTCATCTTTTGTACTTTTATTTGGGTCTTGGGACGACAAACATTTGCAGGTTATATGTTTCCACCCAATGCCCTATTTTTCTTAATAGATCTATCATTTCTAACCTAACCTTTGTCTTTAGCAACATGTAAGGACGTATAAGTTTCTAGGACAAAGGTAATCAGTTCACCTAATTTTCTTTCCAATTCGTGATAACTTTTGCACAATTTTGCTCCTTACTCTTCATTCTTCCGCTCTTCACGCTTTCTTTTTGCCACCCACCTCCCCTTTACCGCTCAGTGAGCCGGAATTTCATTTTCCTCTCATTCATTCCTCATCTTTCTAAGTGGTTTTGTCCTCCTTCACTGCTTCAGTTTTCTTTTCCGTCCAATAAATTAAATCAGTGGCCCATCAATGGTTCAAAGCTCGCAACAAATTCCATTCCCTTGTCAATAACTTCACTTCTTTCATCTGACCTTCAACAAAGAAAAACAATTAATCAGCTTTCCCACTCTGTACTAAGCCAGGCTGTTAAGATGCCTGATTGGGGGAGCTCGTGGCTGAGTGGGTCTCGTTGGATGGCTGGTGGCTACAGAACGATCATAAAGTGGAGAGGAGAGTCACAGGAAATTCATATAAAAGAAATTGTATAAGAAAGAATTCGTAGAAATGGAATTAAAATTGCTTTCATTTCAATATATTTTGCTTCAGCAGAGTTGAGAAAGAGAAAGGCACCAATTATAACTGAATAGAGGGAGAAGTGTTATTAATATTTTGACACAGAGGGGCTCTTCCTTAGCCCGCGAAAAAAAATATTACATGAATAAACTTGTTCAGAACACGTTCATTTCAACTCAAAGCATTTGTGCATTAAAATTTGTGAGAAGACCTTGGTAAAGTAGTGAATTAAGGTAAGTGATTAAGTTTGGACGGTGCATATCCTAAGTAACCATAGCAGATTACTCAGTCAGCTCACAACCGGACACATGCAACTCTCCCAAATCTTTAGTCCAGATAGCAACGAGGTCAGGATCCTTTTAAATATTGGCATCCGGTCATATAAAACAGTTTAGGACAAGAAGAAGATGATCAAAATAATAATACAAGTTCATATATGTGGTGCTATTTGAAGCCGAAGACCTTCACGAATCGCTTTCCAGAATACAGAGGAGTTTGGATGAAAGATATGTGTCTTTCAAGAGCCCTTGAGGGACTCAAGAGAGGGACATGAACTTGGACTAGCCTGCAGTTTATTACACGTCTTAGGAGCACAAACTGAGAAGCCTCCGTCACCCGTGCAGCGTAACTTTTGATTTTGAACTTCAAATCTCAAAACCAACGATACCATATTTAGGTTTAAAAACTTGTAGCAGCGACAGTAGTCTCATTATATCACTCCCCAATCCATCCACAATGGATTGAAAAGGATGAAAAAGAATAAAAAGATAGTGAAATATATAAAAGAGGTGCAACGGTTGAGCCGAGAGCACCAGATTATCACGGGATACTGAAGTCAGCGTAAATGGTTTCAAAGTACATGATGCGACAAAGGAAATTCAGTGCAGAATACAAGTAAAGGGCGGAGACGGCGAAGAATTCTTGGTAAATACAGCTCTGACAGCATGTTAGATCCGGCAAAGGAGGGAAAGTTTGGGAAAAATTCCCCAAACGTCTCCAAAAACTTCCAAAAGAGATTTAGTACTCATTTTTCATCACCACTCACCATGATACTAACTTCATATTTCTTTCTAGCGGCCGCACTTAAGCAGATGACTGCCTAAGTCCCCGGCCCCGCCCCCTTGGGTGAACGGCAGTCAGATGTGAGGGGGATTTGCCATTCATGTTTCGTCCCAACTATGCCTAGCAGTTGCATTGGCATAATTGGGGGCATTGGAGGAAGCTGGTTTGAGGATTAGCTCACATTAGAGAACAATGTCAGAAATATTCCTGACAAGGGAAGGACCGCAACCTTAGGTGCCCATTACGGCGAAGGCCCCTTCCAGGACCATAGAAGGACATAAAACCGTCTCTATGGTATGTTGGGGAGCGGTCGCGATTCAAATCCCTCGGAGGGGCAGCGTTGTCAATAAGTCCGCCATACAATCACACCCCTGAGAGGATCCCACCCGGACTCACCTCATCCATCTTTCATCATTCACCCAAAGGCAAATCCCTTTTTACATCCAGGCGGCGGTTTTTACGAGGGGGAGACCTCTTCTCTCAAAAAAGAAAAACCAAACTTTTTTTTAGGAAAAATAACCCCAATTCCCCCATAAACTAAAAAACATAACAGAGAGTCCCAAATAAAGAAAAAGTCAATTTACCTAAGGAAAAGTGCGCACCCCCTCTTCAAGGGGAGCCCACCAGGAATAATGGCGGCACAGAATGCGCCAAGAGTCCCGCTTAGGTGTGTTAGCGGGCCAGCAAAACCGGACAAGGGTACTGTATATAAGACTCTGTTCGGTAAGCTCAACGTGGGCGTGCTCAGATTGATTGACACTGCAATCGGTTATGTCGCTGTGTGCGAAAAGGAGAAGGATTTCGAGACGCTCACGAAAGAAGAAGGGGTAAGGCACCTAATGGAGATAAACCTCCAACCAATCACGCCTCCCCAAATACAGGTGCACAGGAGCGTCGTGTGCAGAAGGTTGGACCCATGGGTAGGCCATCACACAAAGGATGAAATAAAGGGAGAAGTAGAGAAAAACCAGAAGTGGGCAAAAGTGGCCGAGATCATCAATTTCCGTAATAAAGGGGACAACTAGGAATACTCCCACGTGTTTAAGGTTGTCTTCACAGACACGGAGATGGCGTCGAAGGCCAAAGAAAGAGGTTTACTTCTCTTCAACGCCAAAATCAGTGGGGAGCAGGTCGAACGTGAGCAGTACATCCGCGTGCAGATCTGCTTTAACTGTTATCGCCTTCTATGCCCAAGAAGCAAAACCACCCCCTCAGCAAGCGCCTTGAACAGCCAGGCCCCAATAACCTACGTCAAAGTAGATAAGGACGACAAGGACGCCACAAAAATTCTTACGTGTATCCTCTATGCGCACGTAAGAAATCTGACCAGCCCAGGCTGCTTCGCCAGGGAGGTCAACACTATGCTAAATAACAATGGACTTGCAGAAATGTGGTTCCCGGAGAACCCCCCTTCAGGGGATGTCCTCAAAGTTCAAATTGGAAATCAAAAAGAGGCGCCTGTGACACCCTTCCCACGGGAGACCAAGGAGAGAGAGGGTAACGCCAGAGAACTAAAAAAGATCCCACCCCACAGAGGTCCCCTAACAAAGACCCACGCCAAGCTGCAATGAAGAAGAGGGAAGAGAGTGCGAATAGAGTATCCAGACGTCTCAAGCAGGCGGAAGGAAATCTCTTAAGCTCGGCCTCGTCATCCGAGGACGAACGGGAGATCTCTCAACCCACTAAGAACAGGAGCAGGAGTAGAAATTTGAAGAAATTTAAGGAATTTGATGGAGAAGAGCTCAACATCAAATTCTTCAGAACAGAAGGCACTTCTTTTCCGAAAAGCCCCAAGGTGGGGAAAATCATTGAAGGAGTAAGGACAGGACTATTTAAATGGTCCTATGATTCCCTAGACCGTGAAGCGTTGGTAGTAGCGGCGCTCATGAAGGCCAGAATAAAAATATATAGGGACTCCTGCATCGCCGTAAGCGAAGCAGAGTTCAAAAGAATTAGGAACGGGAGAATTACACACACCGAAAACCACTAATCGAGACAAAACCAACACACACATACAAAACAGAACATAAACTCGGAGAACACCAACAACACACTAAAGATATTAACAATTAACGTCAACGGATGGGTAGGAAAACACATTCCTTACGGAAACATTGTTCGTAAAGTGGATCCCGACCTAATCCTCATCACAGAACATGGCGTTAACACAAACGTCAACAACATAAAAATACCCAATTGCACAATCATCAGCAAAAAACACACATAAGAACGGTTCGATGGCGCTGCCATCGCGATCCGGAACAACCTTACATATAAAACACTTCCAGGTCTAGATGAATCATTTATGGCAGTAGCAATACCTACCCTAGTTGGACACCTGACCGTAGCGGCTGCATATCAACCACCGCGATGCGATTACCTGCCGATCCCTAATTTTTACAACCTCTTCGGGCGTGGGAAATTGACATTGCTTGGCGGTGATCTTAATGCCAGATGCCGTGCATCAGGCTACGGAAGCACCGATCAAAGTGGAAGAAACCTGGAGATGCTACTCGTAAGAGACAGACTTCAGAGGGCCAGGGAAGATTTCCCGACCTTCATAACACAACGTTCAGCAACAAAGCCGGACATTATGTTGACATCTAAAAACTTCCCCTTCAACATCCCGATTCTCACTACCATCTCGCTAGCGCCAATACTCAAGCCCGTTATACTTAGGAAAAGTTACGAGAAAGCTGACTGGGAGCTATATAGAGAGATACTCAGTACATACCAACTAACTGATCTGGGAGACGCTGATCTTAAAGAAATTGATGAGGAGATCAACAAGATCATCGATCTCCTCATTCAAGCCGACGAGAGATGTGTTCCCAAAATCTCCTATAAAATGCTCCCACAACCTGAGTGGACGGACGAGATGAGAGAAATCGCCCGAGAACATTGAAGAATGTATGATGAGATCGGCAGGACAAGTACCAATAGGGAAAGGACGGCCAGAATGAGACATCTAAGCATGGAAATGAAAGACATCATATTAAAAAAACAAACAACGATATGAAATGACATCATTGGGAGGCTGGACAGGGAGAGTGATCCCGTAAAATTCTGTAATAACATCCGGAGAATTAGAGAATTACCTCCCAGATCCAAAACCTAAATCAAGGAAGGAGACGACATCATAGAGGACCCAGAGTCTCTCGAAAGAAGATTTAGATCGCACTGGCAAACGATTTTCGCTCTATCACCGGAGAAGAACGACGACTTCGACCAGGACTTCGAAGACCAACTGCTCGACGACCTCGGCACAATGATATATAGAACCCACTCCCATCCGCAAGTATCACAGGAAAGAGTGATGGCTGACCACGGATGCCCGATAACTGTAGAAGAGACCTTGAACACCATAAGGTCCTTCAAGCAAAGGGCTCCAGGCTGGTCTGGGAATACGAGAAATAACCTCGTAAATGCCCCAAGGCAAATTATTCAGGGATTGGCAAACACGATGAATGCCGCCCTGAATACAGGCTACTTCCCGGATGGATACAAGATGGCAAAATCATCTTTATCCCAAAGGAAAACAAGCCCCCAGACCAGGTGGCAAGCTATCGCTCCATCTCTCTTCTTGAGATTCAGGGTAAAATCTTTGAAAAGATTTCAGCTAACAGGCTACAAGCTCAACTGAGCGAGTTAGAAGCGCACAACCCACAACAACACGGGTTCCGCAAAAAAACGGCACAGACACCACCCTGGTGCTCCTAACTGAGAAAGTAGCATACACCAAAGCCAACAGGTTGTATGTAGACATTGTGTTGAGGGACGTGCAAAAGGCCTTCGATAAAGTCTGGCTGGAAGGACTTCAATACAAGATCCTGAACCTCCAGCTAGACCCAATCCTGGAAAGGATCCTCTGTGACTTCATCATGGACAGAAGGGCGTGTCTCATGATTGAAGGGCACAGAGGCCCCGAATTTGAATTAAAGTCGGGCGTCCCTCATGGAAGCTGCCTGAGCCCTCTGCTTTACTTGGTCTTCACCATCGACCTCCCAACTCCGGTGCACAGGGACACGATGTATCTGCAATACGCAGATGACGTCACACAAATTTTCTCGGAAAGGAAAGCAAGGGTGCAGGCGGCCCGCACTATAGCGGAAATCAACAACATTAGCCGATTCGAGAGATTCTTTAATTTTTTTCACCCACTATATCTTCCACTATACCATCTCTCTTCAAAAATTGAGTACATCATTATCAAAGGGCGGAGAGGTATTTAAAACCCTGTAAGAATAATCTTGTGTCGACACAAATGGGAGGTTCAGACGATTTTCGCAGCAATGCCGTTGTAGAAGAAGAATTTCCCTGCAGTGGAATGAATAAATTAAGTGGTTGTAAAATCTAAGCAGGGGAGCCATCAGAAAAGGTTGTACTAATCAATGCAGTTAGTAATAAAAACGTGGAACGATTAGAGTGTTAGAAGTTACTGTGACGGTTTTGGAGGAAGCAGAGAGAAAAGTTACCGGCACGGGTAATCTGTACATTATGCGAAAAGAAGTGCAACTAAGATTTATAATAAGAACAATCACGATACAAAGAGCATCTTCAAATAGAGTACTAACTAAAAATACATCAGTTTTATCCTAGATGGGTTAAAGAAAGTTGTTTAAGAGCCATTCTCTAGTGATCTAAGTGACTAAGGAACTCGTTAAGGAGAATGTGAGGTAGATTTGAGTTCCACTAGTATAGAAATGAATTGACAAGTTTGAAACGACGCATAAAAATGACGAAGATTGAAACTGATACAAAAGAGAAGGGGATCATGAAGTGTTCCTTGTAGAAAGATAGATTCAGGGACACATTGAGAGCGAGATGAGAGATAAGATCACAACAATTCAAGGGCGTTTTATGATACACACATAAATTCATACAGAGGTAGAAGAATGACTGGTAATCGATACCATCTCAAAACCTGCTGAGAGGTAAAGAACAACTAGAATGGCAGACTAGTTAGTGTCGCGAGACAAACTAAAGCAGCGTGGCACTTTCAAAAATACATGCCCATTGTTGTAACGAATATAATTATCAGACTGGTCGCGAACATGTGGCCCATAATCAGGGTGGTACCTTCCAGAACCTTCGAAAAGAACGGAAGCTTACTGATCAGGTGGTAGTTTGCGGAGTCAATTAGATCTAAGCTGGGTTTCTTTCAAATATGGAGAGCAGTAGCCTGTTTGAAGCCAGACTGGACAATACCAGTTAAGATAGAAGTGCTAAAGAGCTCAAGAAGGGAGAGAAGGAGAATTGGAAGGAACTAATGATAAAGATTAGGAGGAAAGAGTCAACCGGAAACAACTCTTTATGAAAAGAAAGGAGAAAATATACTTCCCGTGAGGATGCAGGGGTAAAAATGGTAGTTGCAGTTGGAATGCAGAGGAAGTAAGACTAGAGCAAGTCCTGGGGACAAATGGTTCCGGAGTGAATTCAGACATTAGATAACATTAAGCAGAGGATTGAGATGGAACACTTGTGATAACTCATAACTCTCGAGTTCACATCAGTCATCAGGTCATCCCGACCGTTTCCTAGTCAGTGGGAGCTAGAAGGGAATAATAATTAAATTCATGCATATTACACTATAGTTTATTAATTTTTAAGTCTTTAATGGTAAGTAGGGTATTGTTTTAATAATATCGATTTTCTTAGTGAAGTTATGATACCGATTCCACTCTGAGACTGGTTTTGACGATTTTGGAAAATTCTTAGTTCCACTACCACATACATGGTCACTGATAGGAATTTCTTTACCTAGTAGCTCCTGAGCTCGTAGAGAAGTCTTCCCGCAGAGGGTTTTAACTGTAACACTGTGGATGGTTTGAAGAATTCATTGGATGAAAATGGCATTGTGAAATTTAAGAGGTTAATCTTGATAGATCAACTTTATTTTAGTATGCTCTTATAATCTGTCAAGAATTCATCGTTCATGAATTAGTGTCGATTGCAGTGAGTGGTAGCAACTTAACAAAATATCATTTCATTCACTCTCTCTTACACTATAAACACCAACATCTCGCCCAACATTTTTATTTTAGCGTCATCATCGTTGACATTGTCATCACCGAAGTAGACATCAACGTGATCACCACAGCTCCCTGGTCGTAAAGCGCCCACGAGCTCTCGAAGACAACAAACGATTCAAAACCAGCGAACAGATCGCCCAATTTTTTTTTTTGGGGGGGGGGGGGGGTCAAGGCTGTCAATTAAGGAGGGAAGGTGCCTAGGTAGGTTGCAGGTCGACCTGGTCAATAAGGAGCGCCTGAAGAACTGCATCCCATAAATCGCCGCTGGTAGGCAGAGAAAACTCAAACGCAAGAGTCTCGCGATCTCATAACTGTGGCTTTTTGGTTCGTCCAAATTGTTTATCTGGATAGGGGGTAGGGGGAAAGGGAAAGGCCAAGGGAGGAAATAGAGCGGATGTTTTATTTTTGCAGTTTTTTCCTCTATCTCAGCGCTCGTATGAGCGGTTCTTCTGTGAGGAGATAATATATCGTGTTAGCAGGTTAATGTTTTTTCGTGATATCATGTCACTTAACGTCAACGGGTCTTCATAGAGAAATGAAAAATATAAAACTCATTATAGCATATATATATATATATATATATATATATATATATATATATATATATATATATATATATATATATATATATATATATATATATACTTATATATATATATATATATATATATATATATATATATATATATATATATATATATATATACTTATATATATATATATATATATATATATATATATATATATACATGGTATTATAAAAGACATACATTTTGCAGCAGCATATAATTAATAATTAAAAGTGAAACAAAAGCAGTATATATTTATAGAAATTAGAAATTGTTAAAAGAAAATTAAATTAATAATCTAAACAACACATATTTGCATTTGGAATTTAATAAACTACGCCATTATTTACGGCATAAGTACACTACTAATTACACTGTACAACAATAAAAACCCGGAAATGACAATAAACTTTTCTATTTGTGTTTTGTGCGTAAATTACGAATATAACCTCCGTCTCTTTCTGCAACCCTCCAGTTTCTCGTAAATTACCATTTTACTTACGTTAAATACACTAATGTTTCCGTAGGTATTGAAAGCAAACAGGATTGGGCTGAAAGTGACAACTCTAAAAGTTATAAACGGATTTTGATATGGTTTCAATGGGGTGTTTCTAAAGTATTTTTCAACCTAATTTATGAAAGTATACCGAATATTTTTTTAGTTGGGTCCAAATCCGTTCTAACTCTTACGAACGCTTGATAATTTTTTAGCTTACTATAAATGCTTTATATTTTTACTTTTTTATTTAATATTTGTTGTTGATACTATTTATATTGTTTTTCGCATACCACAGTGTTTTTTCTTTTTCGGAGACAGAGCTAAAATGCCTAGAGAATGCAAAGATTCCCCAGACAGTTTCTGTTATATATGTGTATCAGTTACATTAAGAAAATACAAGAGACAGTTTACTAAACATGTAAAGAAGCTGCATGAGCTGTACTTTGGATGTAAAGTGGTGACCCGGACAAACGCTGGGCAACTCACCTATGTTGTGTCAGGTGTACAAGTTCCCTTTCTGCCTGGGTGAAAGACAAAGTGCCTGTCCTCATTTCTGGCGTACCAATGGTCTGGAGGGAGTCGAGACCATTCAACGGATTGCTACTTATGCTTAACAGATATTCAAGTTGGTTATTCAATTTGTTTTCTTCTCTGGTCTTTAATATATTTTGAAGAAATGTATCAATTAAACAGATCAAAATACATACTATGTTGTACTTCTCCTATTTTTGCAAGTGATCGCAGCCAGTAATATCCATTTTTAGTCTGATTTTATTTTATTTCACTGGAGGTTGCAACAAAACAGGCAAAAAATCTATCATGTATCCAGATCAATCATTTTGCCACCACTGCATTTAAAACTAGGCCGGCCTAATGAAGCATTTTACGAAAGCACTGCAACATAAAAAGCGATGTTTCTAGTACCTCTAGGCGATCTTCCTTAAAATAAATGATGCCAAGATTTAAGAAAGCAGATTCGTGGGCCCTCAGATTCGTCAACTTATAGCTGATGAGGATTTCGAGGCGACAATGGATTAAACTGAGCTAGCGGCTGACATGCATTCACAAATGTATGCAAAGGAATTCTAGAAAAGCACCAAGGGCCCCAGCGAGAGTATATAGTGGAGAGCCTAATAAAGTGCTACTAAGATCTCGGATGCATCATGTCACTGAAGATAACTTTCTTAATTCTCATCTGTACTTTTCCTCAGAGAATGCAGGAGATGTTAGTGATGAACATGGAGAGAGGTTCGACCAAAATATTGCGTCAATGGAAAATAGGTATAAGAGAAAATGCTGGCTGTCCTTTACTAGAACTTGAAGGGTGACACACCTAAAACGTATTACAAATGAAGAAGTAAATTCAAAAATGATTCATTATATATTCATGAATTAATTATAATGGACAATGTCGAGTTATGCCTGTGTAGACTAGCTCGGCGCACTGAGTCTGGCACAGGCACGGGCAGACAGTTGACCAAAGGCCGCTTGAGATATGTTCTGGGATGATTAATAAAGAGCGCGATTTACGGTTGGCTGGGTTTTTACTAATGTCTTGCCAAGTTGCAGTTCGAAGGATATATAAAGAACAATACTCAAAATATAATTTAAATATATATAATAAAAGGGGGCAATTTATATATATATATATATATATATATATATATATATATATATATATATATATATATATATATATATATATATATATATATATATATATGTGTGAAAATTATCGAGGTAATCTGGGGATGACCATACAAGATCACTTTACCTTCAAGCGCGGGCGAATTGGAGGGGGGGGGGGAGAGGAGGAGGACAACGGCACAGGTCTCCAAGAAGATACTTTGAGGATTCCTGCTGAGAAGGATTCGAAGATGGGGTGAATTACTTCGTGATGAAGAATGAGATTTTCTCTGGTCCACAGAGACATAATCTCAACTCAAGACGATTCTCCAGATCAGGAGGGATTCCCAATCTCGAACGAACGGGAATATTATAGGAGCCAAAGCTTAACGAAAATAGATCTGCTGGTGAGATCTTCGACGAAGTAAGACGACTCGACAACGGGTTACAGGGGTTCATGGAAAACAGACGGCATTCTGAACGGAGTGAATGGCGGTCTTTCAATCTCATCGAGAAATGTTGACCGTCCGATAGACCCCTGAAAGCCTGGCAGTCCCTATGAAAACACATTTCATGATAACGATTCGGTCCAGACGGTGAAATTTGCCTCGTGATATGGGGGTAGGGTTAATGTGGCTGCGCACGGTGTTATCGCAGAGAAGCAGGGTGGGGGCGAGTGGCGTCCGAAAGCAAACCCAGCGAGGGACTGATTCTTTCTAGAACTTTCTAAAATTATCACGCTAGGCGCACGTGGTCTTGAAAGAAGAGTGGGGTATTTTCGAGCAGGCTTCCTATCACGGTGATGTTCTTTGAGGGCATCCCCTCACAGATAAATTTAATCTGACTTTGGCAGCGAAATATATTTATGCTATCGTGGAAATCGGTTTCAATTGAATAATTATTAAATCGCTAATTTACAAGAAAATCTTACGTGATGGGAAATTTTGGTTATCAAATTCGAATTCAGCACACTCAACTTTATAATAAAATGCACATGAGATCTATATTTGTTTCTTTACACTAAAATTTGTTGTACTCTCCTCACTTCACTAGTTATTGTAACTGTCAAGCTTTTTTATAGTTTATTTTTATTACATATCAGTAGTCTTCATCTTAAGTTTCGCTCCATTTCTCTTAGCACTAGAACCAAAATTCTTACTTATTTTTTAGGTTTGAATTTTAAATGTGAATTATTGCATTTTGGACGGCTTAGTAAAAGAAGCCATTGAAGATTAATCCATGATAACAGAAGCAACAGCCAAAAACATTCTTACGCGTAAAGTTTTCACCGCATCTTCCGAATCTGAGACTGACTTATTCTAGTTGGGATATACCAAAGACAGTATTCGCCATTCCTATGCCTGTTAACTTAGATGAATTGCAACAACTTATCATTATGATTTTGTTGCTGCTGTTGAGGAATAAATGTTAATGGGTGTTTGGCAAGATTTGACTATCAAGTTGTTGATTTGCCGTTTACATAATGGTACACACAACCGACATTCAAATATTTCTCAAACTTCTATTATTACTCGCAAGCGATTCTATATCCCACTATGTCGGTCGGTTGGTCCCAGTTTTGCTTTCTTTTTGCTTTGATAATAACATCATAACTATTCGGCCGATTCCAATGAAATTTGAAACCCTTATGATGTTTTACATTATTTTACGAGTGATATAATTCCCAAGGCCCTCCCAATGTTAGTCGGGAATTATTGGAAGTTTTGAATGTCGTAAGTTCATAAATCAGAATAAATGAGAGCACGCGACTTTGATCAGCAGACCTTGTTTTATTAACCCATAGATATGACATGCCAATATGCTACATAGTCTTTCTTATTAAGGAAATTTGCAGGGTTCTAGTAATTTGCAGGGATGTCTGAAATTATGTTGTTATCGGCGTAAGTTTAGCTAGAAATTAGACTATTTTCTGGAAACAGTTATAAAATAGCAAAAATGGAAACTTTGACCGTTGATGAACCCTTATTAAACGAGATGCTAGGCCCATGGTGCTCGATCGGTCTGGAGGATTAATGGCGCAATAAAGAAATGGGAACATTTGTGCTTAATATGTTCTACGGGATCGGAATGGAGACTAGTTTTATTAACGTTAATGCGCGTCGCATACTTTCTATAAGAATATGGGTTCGTTTGATAAATAATAGAATGTTGCAAGCTCAAATCAATATCGTTTGATCAAGTAATATCAACCAAGCAACGAAGGCTGCCCAATCTTGGATCCAGATTCAAAGGAATTCGTCTAAAATGCGAAAAGCAGCACAATTTTAATCACGCATAAATAAATAACTCAAATATTATCATCTCGAAGAAAGAAGACGCAGTTTTACAGAAAGTTCTAAAAAATATATGATACTTTAATTAGTATACAGGTTTCGGAATTAACTTGCTTCGATCATCAGTTCAAGAATAATAACAGAAAATGTTAATAGGTTTTAGATAATATATTAGCCGTTAAGATTTATTTAATGAGAGAAAATAGGCAAATTTATAAATTAGATAAGTTATTTTTGGTAAGCCAAAGATAAATTAAAAATTAAATATTAAAGTAAAAATTAAAATTCTAATTATCGGTAAAGCCGGCGATGTAGATGATGGGCAATACTTACCTAGTGGGTCGCATAATCCTAGTTCAGGGGTTATTTGTTGAACAACAAATAGAGACTCGGGTGAAACTTTTTTCGAAATGGTTAAAAATTAAGATTTTTCGTATAATTACTACTTCAACTACTTTTATTTTCCTTTTTAATTACACCCGAAGAAAAGTTTTCATTTATCAAAGTTGATTGAATGTTTTAAGACTATAGAGTGGTTACCAAGTCTCAAGAGCTAATATTTGAGGAGAAAGTCAACACGGTGTCGAAGATGGGTTAAAACAGTGAGTGGCCTTTTTCGAAGACAATAAAATCAGAGCAGGTACCACATGAGATACTATATATCCAGTGGAGTGGTGAGAGACGGGGTGGGGCTTATGGCTTATGAAGAAGAAATCGTTCTGAAGTTTTAAAGGGAAGAGAATTCAATCTAAGAAGGTTCTACAAATTCTTCGATTTTTTTTAAAGTGGAAAGGTTGGAAGGGAGTATGGAGCATTTCTTAATTGCAGATATAAATGTTGAGCAGCTTCCAAGTGACAGGATTCAATTAATCAGAGGACAGAGTGGAAGTATGAGCAAAGGTATCGGTTAAATGATACAATAGGATAAAAATAGGATAAAAATAAATTCAGGTTTGTAAAAAAAAGTGAGTGGAGAAGCCCGCATTTGGTGGAATAAAGATGACAGAGGAAGAAATGGAGATATAATTCCTGGTGTGTCTGGTTACAATTAAATGTGAAGCGGAGAGGTGAGAGGTGAGAATAGTAATACAGTACAACTTTGCTTTTTTCCATAGTAGTGGATATGTTTTATCATTCTTATTATCTACTTTTCGATATAAAATCATGTTTCTCCTCATTAAATCTTCCTTAAATTTTGCATCGGAAGCATTAATCTCAAAAGAATTTTCACATAACCTTGTATATATATATATATATATATATATATATATATATATATATATATATATATATAAATATAAATATATATATATATATATATATATATATATATATATATATATATATATATATATATATATATACATATATATATATATATATATATATATATATATTTATATATATATATATACATGATGAAAATTAATGCAATATCGCAAGAAAAGTAGGGGATTGGGGGGGAAAAAAGAGGGGATCTTTTACGACCTGACCCTGTGTTATGTTTGTATGCACTTTTCTTATATTTTCTATCTAGTCTCAGTTGAAAAAGGGTGTGAGATACACCGAAACTGTTCGGAATTAAATTTTCTTCGGAGAATGTGGTTTAATTCCTCATATATATACATATATATATATCGTCAGTAGATCGCTTATCTAAGCTCACATATTTTCGTGCTAATTTATCTAATGTTCAAAATATAACGCATTATAATCATCGTGGATATCAGTGCTACGTAAGGTCAAACAAGAAAACTGTTCTATTGCGACGTCCAATATTAATTTTGTACAATTATTTTTCTTAGAAAACTAGCAGTAGCTCCTTTAAAGAAGATGAAATCAAACTTTTCTCCTTGTAACTGATTATTAAGTTTATTTTTTTATATATATTTGATAAGTGGCAGATTAGAACGAAAGTAATGTTGGAGCTTAGGGTATATATTAAAAAGGAAAAAAACTTATGACGATAGAAATATTTAATCATAACATAACCTCCATTGCTTCCTACAACCTCCTTCCTTCTTTCAACAAGCATATAATTGACACGCTAGTAAAATGTTTAACTAAGACCATCCAAATGGTTCTGTAATTTCTTAAAAGAGTAGAAATCAGAAGGAGAAAGGTCAATAGAATAGCGAGGATAATGCAATATTTCTCAACTGAGCTCTTCCAAGAGATATTTGGTCATTCCAGCTGTGTGAGGACAAGCAATATCGTGATGGAGACTAACGACGAGATTGGTTGCAGTAGAGATTAGCACTAATTTTTCGTTTGTTTCTTAAGAGTTCGTAATGCACAATTCCTTCAATATCCACTATATACTCAACTTGATCCTTTTTGGATGGAGTCTTCTTCTTGATTGTTTAGAAATTCGGCTTCCTCGACTATTTCACAAACGGCGTGGTTTAATGTTATGATAAAGGATCTACTTCTCATCACCAGTAATAAGCCTGGCAATGAATTAAAACAAGCAACACGCTGTCGCAGAGTCGCTGTGAACGTTTCGTGCGGTGCCTCCTTTTCAATCACTGGGACTTTTCCATTCCTTTTCAGTTATCGTAGTACAGTCGTATGTGTTACGGTAAATTATTCTGTGAGTTCCATAGATTTTGCAGCCAGAATTGCTACAACAACAGCTTCCAACTCGAATCAAGTCTTTTTAGACGACTTTATTTTTGTCCGTCTTTTATAAGGAAATCCCCACTTCTTTCATTTAGTTCATCATCTCGATAAGTGCTCTGAATGGATTTTGCCACTGTACTTGCATTGACGCCTTTATGAAACTCATAAAGTGAAACATGGCTAATCCGATTTTTAGATGGGATGATATAGGAGTGAATACCAAATATGATTATGAACAATATTTTATAATCTAAAAGATAAAGGTTTAAATTTCTCATTGTATCTTTCTAAACGATAACATAGATATGATGATTAAGCCGTATAGTGCAATAAAATGACGAAGATAAGAAAGAATTTTCCATATCCATAGCACCTCTATATGTAGTAAAGGGGGTTCAAACTATTTATTATCCATTTTGAATACGATATTCATGAACGATGTGATCTCGTAAATAATTTGATTTAATATTGGTACTCACTTTAATTACAATATTAAGGGCATCGTGCCGACTTATACATAATTGTTTTACCACTAAATGTTGCCAGTATATCACGGTGTATGCAAAATACTTCAGGCAG
Organism: Ceratothoa steindachneri; assembly: GCA_963969495.1. Classification (NCBI taxonomy): domain Eukaryota; kingdom Metazoa; phylum Arthropoda; class Malacostraca; order Isopoda; family Cymothoidae; genus Ceratothoa; species Ceratothoa steindachneri. Next base: position 149,832,924 of record OZ018318.1, read on the forward strand.
CGATTTTTTTAAAGTGCGTAATAAAATATCTGTATCTGCCTCTCATATGATGAGCACTATCAGTAACACAAGCAATTATAATTTTATTGGATTATTTTTTTCAGAAATATGTGACAATTTCTTTGAGACTTGTTTCAATTTTACTGTCACTTCTAAGACTTCAGGCAAAAAGCATTACGTCTCCTATTTCATTATCATCCCAAAATCTGACTAGACCAGTAAAATGGTTTCGTGATCCATCAAGGTAGATTTATCAAGTTTAAGGGCAAACTGCTTAACTTAAAAAGTGGCTAATAGTGTTTTTATACCTCCTCAGTTATTTCATTAATGCAAAGTCACACTAATGCGTTAGTTAAATGGATGATATTAATAAATTCATTTACATTTCTTTCTTAACCTCTGAAATTATAAGAGATACTGCTAGCAAAATTCTATCAGTATTATGAGGCTTCCCAGCTTTATCGATATCTTTGAAATTACATAAGATGCCAGTAAAGGATTATATTTTTTACTTACTTAGTAAATGAATACCTAAATCATTGTATTTCTGACTAGAAAGACATCAAAGACTTTTATCGTAAAATCAATCGATTGGTTATTCGTTTAATTTTTGTTTGGTAACTGATTTTTAAACATATTTTAAGTATTTAATAGTAGAGCCATAAATTTTTTTTAGTGAAATATTCATAGGTAATTTTGTCGAAAAAAACTAAATTTTAAACAGTGGCATATTTGGTTACTCTCTCACCCATTATCTGGATCATTTTCTCCGTTTAGTTGCGGATAATTCTTGTCCTATATTTCTTTCCTCTCTCTCACACTTTCTTAACCGGAGTTAAAATGAATCATTGGAGAAGGGATTCGCCGTTTGAACTATTATTGAATCTTTTAAATATTTTTCTCTTACGTTGATGATTGTGTTCGTGTAAAAATTCTTGAAACGTGGAAACACAAAGAGCCCTTCATCAACAAATAAGCAAATTGCAAATGGGCTCGTTGTTTCGCATGAAGATAGATAAACCACAATAAAGAAGAAAACTGGTATTATATTCTTCAATTCAATGGATTTTTTCATGGAGAGAGAGAAGATAAATGAAAAGTCTGAAAATTTCTTAGTATCCATACAAAACTCAAGCACTTTCCCAGGTTTACGAAACTTGAATGTAGTTATATTTCTATACAAATCTACATCATACACATATATTTACATTTAGCCCATAAATCTGTAACACTCGTCCAATAACATAGAAAGTTATCTTTTCTTTTTATATTTAAAATAGATATTGTTTTTACTATGTGGCTTATTATCTCTTGGATTGAAACTTTTGCCACTTTTAGAGAAAACATAGATTCTATTTTCGCAGTGATTGCACAGTTTGCTCTCGAAAAGATAATGGATTAGTTTCAGCTATTTCGATCAAGAAAATGTACCATATCCCACTATTTAATATTAATTAATAATAATAAAACTACTTGTATTCAAAGAGAAACAGTTTTGCACGCCGAAGACAAAATAAAATAAAGAACGGGTATAGGAAACAAATGGATAAATAACAAAAATCTTGACTGGATTTTACCTATTAAAAGTATCCGAAAAATAGTTAGTGAAAAAGGAGCCCTGAAACATTGGTTGTTAATAAAAAAAAAAGGAAGGAATACCTACAAATGGCATCTATGCCTGAGAGTTAGTTAAGGGAGCTCTCTAAATAAACTGATGAAGATGGATGAAGTTAAATGTGTGGAAGATATATAGCAGCAGTTCTCCTGCTGGTTTTGAGTACGAGAGGGCAACGCTCACTTACATTACATTGCGGGAGAGATTCCTGAAAAATCTTAAGAAAACTTAGCAAATAGTAAGGCAGGTATAAGTGGATTCTGCCTTACAAGAGTGCATAGGAAAAGGGAAGAATACACGGAGCAGTAGAGGATCATCCTCTCTTGGAGCTTTCCTGAAGTTGAAATCGGATCGCATTCACCAAAGATTTGCAGTGCGAGGAGGAAGACCGACAAATACTGATCAAAATTGAACATTGACGAACCCGATTAAGCAATAAATAAAATGGGCAATTTGGAAAAATATGAAACTTACAGTCAAAATCATTTTTTCTATATATCCGTTGTTAAAAATAGTAACATAATATAGGCTTTTTTGCAATATGTGCAGTTTACAGTCTAAATTAATGAATAAAACCACATTTTTTATACTCTACTTCCCTAAATAACTTTAGTATTACGACGTATGCTCTTTGATACAAAATATTACAAGTTACTACTCAAGACCTTCAAATTAAACTAACCAATGACAATCGAAGATTACGCCCCCAAAAGTGACATCACCTGCTTTCAAAAATGTTTTCTAATGTGTTTCCAGAATGTTTGGTTTAGAAATTCCAATCCACGAGAAACAGCTTTGACTTTTCTAAAAATATCTCTAAGGGAAATTTGTCTATTGTCCGCTAAAGTGCTACTGTTGTACTTTAATTAACCTTTTCTCTGCACGGACCCCCAAGAACCCTATGGTCCCTGGTCGAGAACAACTGTCCTACTTAGATACGCTGAACATGCTTATCAATCCCTAGATAATGTAGGTAGTCGGAAAAACTATACATATAACAACATGACTGTTAAAGTCTCTTCCATTAAGTCCTTATCTAAAAGGATAAAGGGAGTTAGTTATAGGTGAGGGCCTATGGTAAGCCGCTTCGAGAGTGGTGTGATTACGCAGGGTGATTTGTCACCGAATTTTGGTACCACTCCTGGGGCAGCTAAATATGTTTTTTAATTCGGCTTGGAGGCTGCCTGTTTGCTTCTACTGTGACTCCAAAAGAAGAGAAAGCTCTTTTCTTGCTTGATTGTAGGCTGGGTAAATGTTGATCGGATATTTCCTGAAAGGTTAAAGGAACCTTGGAGCTAGATTCAATATTCTTTATTCGGCGGCAATCTTATAGAATCGTCTTCAGATGTCTTTTCTAGATAAAATAATTCATCCTTAAACATATCGCATCTCCATCTTTACATCAACCTCACGCATACATGAATGTGGCATTTTAAGAGAGATTTATACTTAATTTATATATTTCATTAATTCCCATTATATTAAATTTATTATCTCTACTTAAATGAAATATTTTAACAATTATCAAGTCTTATAGTTGCTATATAATAATGCAAGGAATAAATACGACAATTTCATTAAAATCAGAACAAATATTAATTGATCATACTAACACATCTAACTTTATTTAATTTCGTTGTTTAACTAGTTTTTCTTACATATTTATTCTATATTTCAATTGCTGGATCTTGGATTGTAAGCAATTTAAAGGTTTAATAAATTTGATTTAATATGTTCCTTCGATAGAATTGAGTTAAATTTTAGAGCTTTTTAGAATATTAAAATAGTGTTTTTTTTGAGATTAATATTTAGTATATTGTTTTGATTTAATCCTAGATACGAGAAGCGGTCAATAATTCTTGCAATTCGGATATAAGGAAACGAGATATGAGGAAAAGTGTTTTATAATTTTTCAATATAACTACACTCGACTTCAATGCGCTTGCGCCAATTGTCCCTGAGGCTTCGAATTCCCGACAACCAGAAATCTGCCGACTGCTGTTCAATCCACTCCTGGACGGCGAGCTGGACATATTCATCGTCCCCAAACCAGCTTCCACGCAGTACAGCCTTGAGTTGGCGGAATAAAAAGTAGTCGCTAGGGGCCAGATCTGGACTGTAGGGGTGATGGTTGAGCTCCTCGAATCCGCACTCGCGCAGGGCAGCTTGTGCAACTCTGGCCTTGTGGACTTTGACGACGTTGAAGTCGATCATGGGGAGTGAGGTTTCTAGGGACCCAACGGGCAGAGACCTTGGTCATAGCCAAATTTTCGTGGGTGATGTTGATAACACTTCCATGTGATATTCCAAGTTCTCTCTTGATTTCTTCGACCTTTACCCGTCGATTATCGAGGATCATCTTCTCCACACGGGCCACATTGTCCTCGTTGGTCACGTCTGACGGGCGTCCTGGACGGGAGTCCTCTTCAAGGGAGTCACGACCATGGCGCGGAACTCCCTATTCCAGCGAGCAATGGTTGCATAGGAAGGGGCAGTGTCGGTGTACACTGCAACCATGCGTTCATGGATCTCTTTTGCATTCTTGCCCTCCTTGGTCAAAGATTTTATCACTGTGCGGTGCTCAACCTTCTCCATTGTTGAAAAATTTGTCACTGACGATCTGCGATCAGCCTCTGCTTTTTAAATAGACGAGGCAGGAGCGTGCGGCTGTCGGTCCTGACTTGTCATAACTTGTCCTAACAACCCCACAAACAGCCATCCCCCTTCCTCTGTTTTGCCCTACCGATTCGCAAATCTTATTGACTGCCCCTCGTATATACCTATTACAAAAGCAAAAGAAAGCCATTACATTGTTTTTGTAAAAAGTGTTTCTATTTTAATCAGAGATTTCATCTTACGCACATATAATATTTAATTATTTCATTTAAGTCCCTTGTATGGTTGCCAGGTTTTCCACTTTGTCTGATTTCAAAAGCTCTAGAACACATATTCTGTTCTATCATCAATTCAACTCGATTTACTTTCAATACATTTAGGAAATTCGATTGAAATTATTATGTATAGAATTTTTCACTAATCTTATATTTATTAACTCACAATTACTAAATTCTAGTGTTTTGTTTATTTTTTAAAGTTCATTTTAAAATTCCTTCTGATAATTTGAGAAAAGTTTATTTTGTTACTCATAAAAAATGTAACTTTGTTAAGTAAAATGAGAAACATTTGAAGTATTTTAAATGGCATTTAAATTATATAACATTAGGAGATACTTAGATTTTCCGTTGACGTTATTTGCTTATTTAATTTTAATTAATTTCATTCTTGGTCGGGCCTTGAAATTAAGGAAGCGATGATTTTAGCATGAGCTAAAATTCGTATTAGCCTTCCTCGATTATTTAAACGATCTGGGCAGTTGTCTTTTGAGCACTGATTTTTAGACTTAATTACGAGTACTTGTTTTTAGACTTACTTACGAGTACTTGCATGTTTGCCTGTTTGCCCAGATGTCGCTGGTTAGGATAAAAAATCAGGTCGTTTAAAAGACCAACCGTCCTATGGACAAAATTTAATCTTATGATCTGCTTCCTTCTTAGGACTTTTAAAAATAGAGAGATAATAACCTCAGGAGACCAGCGCTCTTTTGAGAACACTCTTCACATTCCCCTCTGTCTAATGTTTTGTAATGGTTTTACGTGTGAACCCATTATGAAATTTATAAAACTACAAAATGCTCGTATTGAGGTACTTTTGAGTCATATTCGATTGTATAATTATGGTTCTAACACTACAAGTCTCACTGTGATACGTCAGGAGAGTATGACGGATAAGGCAGTAGTTATAAACCTTGACTATTCAGTGTATCTCGCACTACACCTGCGAGCTGAAGTGGTGGATTGCCTTGCAGGAACACATCTTTGCGATTCACAAGAGCTGGATAGATACTTTCGGATATGTTCACCATAACCTGTTTGCAGTTGTGCAATTTATTATTCACATTGATCTTGTATTTATACAATCACAGTTTAGAAACACCCAAACTTTTAAAAACTTTCCTCAGAATCAAACTTAGAAAGGTCTTTTATGTTTATTATATGAGATATTTCTTCCCTCACAAGCTAATTTCTAGAATCTAAAGGTTCAAGTCGAAAAATATTTTTCATTCAAGGTCTGCTATATCACTCTACTATGCACTTAATCATGAAAGCCGTACATGAAAAATCGAATTTTCTATCCAGCCTCAAATTTATGGCAATTCCGTTATTTTCTTTTGTTTTCCGAATTCTTGCCTATGGTGTTTGCTAGCAAAGACTAAGAGACGCACCTCAAACTGGGTTGCTCATTCCGCTACCCATCTATCTGCTTGTTTATCTGCTTTCCAACGCCTTTTCAATTATCGTAGTGAATAATGGGCTCCGTTTTGTACCCAGGTTTAATTAAAATCATGCGATGAAGTGTGAACTAAATTTAATCGCATTGTCATATACATATATACATAATGCAATTATACAATGAAACAAGCCGATAACATCTCTATTCCGATGCAAAAGACTAACAGCTGATTACATAATAGAAGAAACTTTCCTAATTAGCTCATGCAATGGATTATCGAGTAGGAAGGTGGGTATAAGCGAGCATAAAAAGATGGACATGGAGTCATAGAGAGATGAGAGAAAGAAAAAGGGATAGACAAACACAATGAGACACAAAAGGCAATTTCCTATGTTAAATGTACCGGCTGAAAGAGCCCTTTTAATGAGGGGCTACATGGCGATCATACCGTACGGGTCGGTTAAGCAACACAAATACGAATGAAAACAATCAGAAAAGTTAATGATAATAATAGAAAAGATTAACACAGTAAAGAAAAATACTCCAAATCCAAATACTAAACCCGGAATTTGTATATAGTTGAAAAAAGATATTGTTAAACTAATATAGGAATTCCACCTGTAAAGTCCTGAAGAGAGGCTGGTGAGGAAAGTAAAGTTATAGAAAGGGAGAATGTGTGAAAGGTGCATAGCTTGTATAAACAACTAACGATCTTAGAAACAAAACAATGCTCTTCAATCCATCTTTGTTTGAAAACAACAGCAGTTATCGGGCTGAGAAATTTTCTTACACCTTTGAGAACAAGTTTATAATGAAGGAACAGGTACTTAAATAGATCAGCTTAACTCATCTTAAGGGCTTTCCTAAATAATTGAAGTCAAAGACATATGGATAGAATGGTCTTAGTCAATGAACGAATTAAAATGCAGACAAAAAGTGCATCAAGGACCCAAAAGACTTACATAACAACGAAGCTTTCCGAATTTAACTTCTATTTGATTATTTTAAGATTAAAATTATACATTAATTCTTACAATTATGACAAAAGTAAGAAGTATAGTGCAAGACTTTACCAGCGTAATGCAAAGGTAGGAGGAATAAAATAAAGAGGTTAGAAAGCGTTAGAAATTATGGTTAGAGTCATCTAATTATCTTTTCCTTTCGTTTTCCTTAACGAATATATTACAAAAACTAAACAGGAGATATATCAATATGTGAGTTATTTAGCATGGGTATATTTTTATCTGATATTTTAAATTTTACGCTCTGTTCCATCATATGGAAGCAGCAATGCCCATAACCATTGCGGACAGAGGTATAATCATACTATTCTAAATTATATTAAAAAGGCCCAACCAGACCTAAGAAGTTGTTTAGGCATATAAGGCAGATGGAGTCAGTCAAAATCCATTTGGTTGGATTTAATGATACCAAAATATGTCCAATTTAGAGGATAAAATATCTCAAACCTCGGTCACTGTGTAATTTCAGCCGGAAAATCTCGTCAAAATAAAAAAGTTCTCTTATTTTTTTATAGCCAAATTTCTGCATTTCATTAATTCAATCTAAGGAATTTACTCCTTTCATGGCCTGAGATGGTTAATCAAGTGAACTCATAATCGCATACATATTTATCGTGGTACACCACCCTATACTATATACTACTCCTATATTATGTGAGGGGTGACTTAATCACCTAATGCAACGCGAACCGATGAAGGACTGTTCACAGGGATTATCGACCGACTAGGATGTCACACTTGAGGCGTTGGGTTTCAAATCCTTAATAATCAGACAGAATGCCTAAATGGTTAGCGAGATTTACTTGAATAGACCGAGAGTATCGTTCAAGCTTAGTTTAAGATGTAACAACAAAAATATAATTTAATTTACAAAGATCAAAATAAGAATAATAACAGGCAAAAGGGAATTATTTAAATTGAAATAGTCTCTTGATAATTAATATGAGGAGGGATTCTCAAATGGAATTAATTGATAAGCGTTACTAGGCTCAGATCAAAGGGGAACTTGACAATACTAATAATGGAGGGGCTTACGGATCGATGACTTCGAGGAAGGTCTTTCTTGCGATGAAGCGAGTGGGGAACGATCCGATTAGGCAAGTGGGGCACGATCCAATGAGGCAAGTGGGGCACGATACGAATGAGGCAGGTAATCGATGGAGAATTTCTTCGGTTCGATTAAATGAAGGAAGACAATTGCGCAAATTCAAAGGCTTGCCGTTCACAGAAGCTACCAATTAACTGGGGTAGAATTACGACAGAGAAAGTCTTGCTGTCTGACAAACGCTCACGGGACTTACTTCGACATGAGACGATGAAGACGGCCTTGACGTGCGTGCTGGACTCTTCGAACTACAGTAAACCCAGAGTATTTGTATGCTCGATTCTGAGGGAAAAAGGAAAATTTGGAGAAAGGAGTCACAAGCTCCAGACATCTTAATCCGGAGGCGGTTCGATTCATCATTTAGCAGGAGGCTTGGGGAATATTTCTCAAATGCGCTCAGGAGTCGAAAATTCGTGAATGTTCAAACAGGAAGTGACGTTGTTCATTGCGGAATACAATCATGCGTGGTCTCGCAATAAATAAGGGGGGGGGAGGGCAGAAGTTGTTCTTTTACAATATTATATTATGTTAATCATTAAATTTCGAATTTAATGGATGTAAAATAGAGTAATAAGTCTAGATCAGTGGTTCTCAACCTTTTTTCTCTCCATTCCCGCTTTCCTGAATTTTCATCATCCTTGTGGCTCCCCTTCATTTTCTCCCAAAATCACCACCCAAAAAGGTAAGAAATTGTATATGGGAAGAGACACCTTTTCTGAATTGCTTATTTCAAAGTTGACGATCATAATTTTATAATAATTTGATTAACTTTTGTGAAATACTTCTTAAAAGTTCATTTTATATATTTTTCATATCAAAATCAAAAGTATTTGTATTTGACCTCAAAAAATTGTATCACACCTCAATGAGAAGGCTGACATTGTTTCTTTTCATTCACTTGACAAATTCGTGGTTGTGTCACTGGCAATGCACATCTCATGCTGGAGTCTACATCCATTTGGTTCCGACTCTTATTTTTGACTTGTAGAAGGTTGGAGAAACCAGATTCATCAGAATACATTCAGATATTTTTATTCATAGAGATCTTTGGTAGTAAAATAATTTTTGAGATCAAGGAATTCATCCTGAACACCATTAAGAATGATAGCGGTTCTGGGGCTTGGCAAGAAATGCTCATAGACAATACAAAGCTGAAACACATTTGTTTCCTTACCCTGCAGCTTAGGATTCAATTTATTTAGCTGTTTAATATATCTGCTAAGTATGCAGGAAGTGACTCCCACAAAAGTTCATTAAATTGACTCACGAGTTCATCTTTCCCTTGCATTTCTAGGTACAATTTAACCTCCCTCCGAAGTTCAAACAGTTGATTCACACAGAGCCATATAAGGCTAGAGCAAACTTTTGAGTAAAAGAGAACTTCTTGCTTCGAATCCATTAAAATCGTGTTTTATATTAAATTTCTTCATAAAATTATTCTTTTACCCTCCGTTTGAATGGAGTCTATTTGGACCTCTTTAGTCCCAAGTAGTGACAAAAATATTTAGTCCATGTGAGGATTAACTATAGAAAAAATAAAATTAAATGTATTGCACAAAATACAGCCAAGCATGTCAGTAATTGTATATAGTTTAAACAACAATATTTATTTACTTCAATTTTCAATTAACATACCATATTTACAATAGATATACATAAAACAATTTGATGTTTAGGTCATGTGTTTCTTTAATTGTATAATTAATTATTTGACTGTTAAAATTTTATCGTGGGTGTAAGCAATTAAAAACTAAAATTTTCTTCTCCCAGAACAGAATGAGGGATGCAAGTTTTTTTTAATTCAGATTCCTAATATTATTTAGAAATAGATAATTTTAAACAGATCGTTATGGCTCGTTGGTCTAGATAGACAACCTAATAGGCAAAAACCATGAAAGTGGCCCATCAACAACATTGGTCGTTAAAAAGGTCCCCATCTAAATGGTTTTATCATCACTGTTGTTTCTATCAACCCCCCTCCCCCTAACAACAAAAGGAAAATCTTATGAATGACGAAAGTTTCTTCCTTAATGATAGATAATTAGTGCCAGACGCTTGCCTATCCGTTCCGTATTTTATATTTGGCACCTATGAGTGAATGGCTTCATAGAATTAGCCTATCTTCGAATGAACATCAAAAAAGCCAGGATTGGTAGAAAAGTGTTAACATGTTTCCAGGTGTGGCGACAAATGAAGAAAGAGAGAGAGTGGGAGAGAGAGAGACAAGGGGAGAGAGAGAGAGAGAGAGAGCGAGCGGGGAGAGAGATAATGATTTATTCAGATCCTAACAGACGTTACGGATAATTTATCACCCTTTACTCCTTGCTTTGCTCTCACCCTGTCCTCATGTTCCAGTAAATTCAGTATCACCTCCCATTCATTATGATAGGAGAGACACCCGTTAAGGCACGGGCGTAGAAGCGTGCTGACGTACACGTGTGGGGTATTCGATAAATATATGTCATCATCCGCCCATTAATTTTCGGCCGAGGCGGAGCTGTCTACCGGAAATAAAATTCATAAAGGCTTCTTCGCTTTTTTCAAAACCAACATTTGATAATGTTTTGTGACCAGTGACCTCAAAATTTGTGGAGGGAGATATAGTGTCCAATTATATCCGAGATTGTTTATGATCTTGATTTTTAAATGGTGTTACCAAACTCTACATATAATTTTAAAATTCTTTAATAGAAAGCTGAGGAAGCTTGAATATGTATGATAAGAGAAAGGTTTACGAGACATTTCGTTGTTGTTCTCTTTTTCTCCATTACCTCTCTTCCTCCCTCTTTTCTCTCCCATCTCTGACCATCAATCTTCAGTGCACGCAACTAAAGCTCATTACCGAAGTAATAGGGTAGGAGACCTGGATCGAGCGAAAGAACAGAGGCATCGCACAAAATCAGATCCAATGAAATGATGAATTTGGAAGAGAAAATTTAGTGGTGTTGCCACAGAAACTCAAATTGTATTTTCTCATTAACGTTCTCTCCCGTTAATGTGAATACTCAGTACACAATCAATGTTGAATGATCTAAATTAACTTTTGTTTGGATTTAATACTTCATTTTTTGTTGTTTTTCATCTTTTCTTGTTCTACTCTCCTACCCCTACTACCATCCTTTTCACAGAGTTTGAACTTGATTTGGCCATCTCTTGCCCGTCTGTTCAGTAGTAAGTAAATAGAATATCTCCAACGATCCTCTCTAAGGTTAGGAAGAGGCAAAAAAGAAAAGTAGAATGGAAGAAAGGCAAATAATATACGATTAACTCTTACCTTTCCACCACTCGTCCATTAAAATAATTTAGTTATTTTATTCCTTGCCATTTGTTTGCGTCGTCAAAGCCTACTTCTTATTTGCGATCAGGCAGAATTCCTTTGCCGGGGTGGGGGGATATTTTCAAGGCCTGGTAAGCCCTTGTTCGCTAGGGGAGTATGTGTTCATATGCGAAATCAAAGCATAATATTTTCTAATGGCACTAATAAATACTCCCGACATGGCTATTATGCCTTTATCGAAAACTTGGAAAAGTGGCACTATAACAGTCTTCTTACCTACAATTAATGGCAATAGGTAACACTCCCACAACTATAACAGTCTTCTGACCTGCTATTAATGGCAATAATAACAGTCCCACGACCTATAACATTCTTCCTACCTGCCATAAATGGCAATATGTAACGCACCCACAACCTATAACAGTCTTCTTATCTGTCAATAACAGTCTTCTGACCTGCCATTAATGGCAATAAGTAGCTGAAGTTGGGAAGAGATCGATTGCAGTGACAAACCCTTAAAAGTATGAAAAATTAGGCAAACTGTTCATTTGTGAAAAAAAGGAGTCAATTTGTATTTACAATCCAAAACCAATTGTGCATTTTCAAGTCAGACAAGAAACTATGCCTATTTTATCAAAATTTTGCAATTATGGAATTTCAATTAAAATGAGGTAATTTTCAAATTCCTATTAAAATAAGGCAATTGTACATTTAATAGAAAACAAAGCATCGAGTTTTTGTCGACACAACATGAGAATTTTTCATTTTCAACTAAAACAATGCAATAATGCCTTTTTATGAAAAGGCAATAATGATTTATAGATATTTTAGACAATTGCGTTATTACAAGGAAAACATAGTACGACCATTTCCATTAAAACGATGTAATTGTCTCTTTTGCATCATAACAAGGCGAATGGTGATTTTCAGCAAAACATTTTTATAGATAAACAAAGCATATGTGCTTTTTCGACCAAAAATTACAATTGTACATTTTTCAGTAAAACAGGGCAATATGCTTTTTTTAAAGAAAAATAAAATAATTGAGCATTTTCTATCAAAACAATGCACTTGTGAATTGTGAATTTGAACAAAACAAGGTCATTGCTTAATTACGAGAAAACACGGTTTAGTGCATTTTTCCGCAAAACAAGGCAATTTTTTATTTTCATTCAAATAATGGGATTATTTTAACAACAAAACAAAACAATTATGCCTTTTAATAAAATCAAGGAAAGTGTACACTTTGCGCCCAAAACAATGAAATTGTGTATTTTTCTTCAAAATGAGGAAATTGTGTATTTTTAAGGAAAATAGTTAATTGCGCATTTTAGAGAAAAATAACGCATTTGTGCATTTACTCGCAAAACAAGGAAATTTTCCACCTTTAATCAAAGAATGGGATTGATATTTTACAGCAAAACAAGTCATTTGTGAATTACTTGTATCTGGCAAAACAAATCAATTGTACATTTTTAAGTAAATAGGCGAACTCTGCATTTTCAAAGATGAAGTACTCGTAATTGTGCAGTTTCGAGCATAAATGTGCATTTGTGCATTTTTTAGCGATAATAGGCAATGTTGAATTTACATCCAATGTGATTGATTCTTTCGACCAAACCAAGAAAATTGTACATTTTACACAATACAATTCAATTCAGCTTTTATGGAATAAAACAGTAATTGTGCATTTTTTTAGCAAAACATGTCAATTTTGCATTTTAGAACAAAACGAGGCAATTATTAATTTTAGAGCAGAACAAGTCAAGTATAAAAGATAATTGTGTATTTCCTACGAGTAGCAAAAATAGGTAATCTAGCATTTTTCATCAAAACGAGACAATTGCAATTTTTCGAGCAAAAGATTGTGAATTGTTTAGAAAACAAGGAAATTGTGAATGTTATAGCAAATCAAGCAAATTGTACATTTTTTAGCAAAATAAGGCAATTTTGCATTTTCGAGTAAAAAAATCAATTGTCCATTTTCAAGCAAAACAAGTTACATTGTCATTTTCCAGCAAAAATTTAATGTCCCAAATATGGAATTCTTTAAATATTTAATTTAATTTCGAGTCAACTCTAATTAATCCAATTCCTTCTTTTCTTACAGCTTTCAGTGCATCTAACCCTCTTTGTAAAGCTTTATTCCCCAATCGCGCCCTTCCCTGAACACTCTCACTTAATCAGTCTTCTCTTATGATCAAGCTTAAGCTCATTGTGATCAAAGTAGAGCTGGTAGAGAGAGAGAGAGAGAGAGAGAGAGAGAGAGCAGTTTTCGTGCAATTTCCCAACGACGAAAAACATCAAAGAATCACTCCTTGCCGACTCATTTTAGCTGGGCTCGACGCCAATTGGATGCGATGCTGTTAGTCTTGGAATGCACTCCGCGTTCACGTAGAGCATGATTCCTTTCGTGCTTGATGAAATGTGATTTGCTATGGTTCTAAAAACCATGCTGCTGATTTGAGTGGATTAAATCTCGAATTAAATGGTCATGTCGGGGTCTGTACTGAATGTTGATTATATATAAAATTCAAAAGAAAACATTGTTTTTAATATAGATTTATTTCGGAATAATAAATACTAATAATGTTAAAAAATAATATTTTTTTAGGAATACTACCTTTTAAATAATCTCACCTCGAACAATGGATTAAGAAAGGAAGCCAGACTCATTCAACTCTTTAATGTTGCTGCCATTTCACTCGCGTTCGATTATGCAAATATTTATTACAACACAAACAAATAAGTCTATGCCCCTTTATTTTTTATTAATGTATAATATTCTATTGGATTCAATATTCACAAATACGTAAATCCTCTTTCGCTTCTATATACAGTGAACTTAACCTCATTATTTTGTGCCATAATATCATGGTTTAACAATCATTGGATTTAATTTAGATTAGACAAATCGACAACCTCAAATGTCCTCAAATAGCCTCCAACTTACATATTTTGTTCGCTCTTCTCTATGGCGTTCTATGCAATAAACGTCCTACCCTGCACCTATGCCTTCGCAAAATTGCCAATATCTTCTACATAATCCAATGCAGGATTGTTTACAAAAGAACAATCTGTATTAAAGTCAGGCATGCATTTAATTATAAGGTTTCCATGGCTAAAGATTAATGAAATTCGGCTGACTTATTTAAGGCTATGGACAAGCTACCAATACTGACAAATTATAAGAAGTTTTCTTGAATAAATGATATTTATCGAACAAATCTTTCGTTTAGGATCCTATATATTTCTCAGGACTTTAATAAATTTATTTACACAATTAATTTAATATCGATGAATAGAAAACCCTTCAGCCTTTTTCCCCTTGGTGTCACTCTGTATTCTCCTTCCAGATGAATCCATCATCTATCTTGTCCATCTCAGTTCACTTTGAAAATAATAGAGAAATTACCCCCTACCTCCTCCGTCCCCTACCTACTAAATTTGAGGTGGATTTATAGGATTTATTATTTCAATAATTTATTTGCTAAAATAAATAGTAAAAGGAATATCTCATTCAAGCAATGATCTATGACATCATTCACATGGCGAATCCGTTTCATGACATTATGATTTTACTTATGTGAGTAGATTTATGCTCTATTTACATTGCTCCCAATGTTGTCTTGTTGTCTCTGATAAGAAGTGGAATTTTACAAGACTACGAAATTCGAAAAATTCAGGACTCAAAAATTCTTTATCTTCCGAAATGAGTTCAAATGTCCTTAAGAGTTTAAAGCAAAGGTTTTAAAAATGTCATTAAAATTCGATTTCTGGCATTTTTTTCTAATTCTCTAGTACATAGTTCTATCTTCCCCAGTTTTTATCAGGAACCTCTTTTTTTCAATTGTGTCGGGGTTTTGACTTAGTTTTTTGCCCAAATATTCATACCACAACCAAAAAAAGGTATTATCCTGTGATTTCTAAATATAATCTACCACCATGTTATCGTTCACTCAGATAATCTTGTAATCAATGCCCTTTTGACCCGGAAAATGTAATCTTTAGTTTGTTAAATGATTGATAAAAGCAGAAAACTATGAATGATATATACCTTTAGTTGAAAGGTTTCTTTATTCATCTCTTTTCGCCTCATAAATATCATTCATCAATTAAACCAAACATTTAATCTCTAGTGGTTGAAAGTGCACATATGCAGTGCTTAGCCTGATCATAGCTTTAAGTAAATAAGCGTAATTTACGTATCCAAAGAGATTACATATGCGTAGGTATAGGCTTAAATAACAACCAAATTTCCATGACCATCATGATATCATAATTACAAAAATAACTGCGTTATTTCACCGGACAATACATTTTATATGTACAATTATATTCTAAAAAAAGAGCGATGTTGAATTACAGCCGTGGCCAAAAGTTTTCAGCACCACGGAAACTTTAGGAAATTAGTTCAATACCTGGTCATGAAGATTTTATTTGCCTATCAATATGAATATAACAATGAAATACGGAGAAATAAATAGCAATCAGTTCTATATGCCCTCAACAAACAACAAGTACAAAAAAAATACAAAATTTGAATAAACATATAACATCAGCAACGTATAACAGATAAAAAGATGAAGACCTGAAAATTACGGCAACATCAAACTGATTAGAGCAAGCTGAGGAGCATATTGAGAGTCCCTTGGTAATGATAAGGGCATTTATTCCTCAAGGCTTTGCTATCCGCGATGCTGCCAAACCTGGGGGTTAAGATGGTGGCCACAAACAGGTGATTGCCTACAGTTGCTCATTAGATGCCTCCTGCGGACGTTGTTATAGCGTTTTTTAGGACCTGCCAGAGGTTTTTCAGTGTATTTCTATCTTGAGAACGAGGTGGCCAGTCTAACACCATGGTGGTGTTGTCCGGAAATTACTGTAAGGTGGACGCAGACTTGTGATATTGGGGCATTGCCCTCCTGGAAAAAAACACATTTCAGGCATTTCTGGATAGATGGCGGGGTGAGGGGAAGCATGAGATCTGGGAAGAGAATTTCTTATTTCTCTGAATTCATGTTGTCATGCTTTACTCTTAGCATTATGCACTCTAGATTCCACTGCTCCTTGGTCTCTTGAGGACTCTTACGTTGCTTGGAATTGAGAATAACTGGAACGTGGACTTATCGAAAAATAATACATGTTCCCACTGACACATGCTCTAGTTGTGGTGAGCACGGACCCCAACAACTCAATGTCACTTCTGCAGAAGGTTGATCAGTGACTTCTGGCCAGCTATCCATGACTTCAATCCTTGTGCAACCAGTTTTGGCAAACTGTTCTGACGGAGGCATTAACCTGACCGTCCTCTGTCCATCCTGTTGCAGCTGAGCTGCGGTTATCTATGGAGGTCAAAACACTTTTGCAAGTAATGATACCCTTAATTTAAACCAATTCTATAAAACTGAGTACTGTGAAAATTCAACCAAGTTAAAGCAGCTCTTTCAACATTATCAACAGAAGAAAAGACGAGTCATCTCGTAAAATTTCAGATGGAACTGACAACCGCCTTATTTTTAGTTTAGTTTCATTTAATTTTAGAGTCCTCAATTTAATATAAATGGTTTAAATGGATAGTACTATTGCTTGCAAAAGGTTTGGTCACCTCAATGGAGCTTATGTTGAAAATAAATAATGCTTCCTTTTGTTTAAATTTTATTCAATTGTTCTACAAACTTTTTAAAGACGCCATGTACTAACCAACCTCCCCTAAAACAACTAATATTTAGATTTTGATATTACCGAAAAGAGACATTTTATATAGGATCATTCGAAAGTTAAAATCTTCAAATGATAATAAACAGTCTTGCTTCAATGTAACTCAAATTATGAGAATTTCTGGAAAATACCCTCTTCACACCCTTCCCCCAAGCAGTTGTAAATTAAAAACTGAAAATGACATTCATTTTTAATTGTCTTTGTTGTAATAGATAGTTTCATTTTGGTATGGGCAAACCGGCGTCTCTATCATGGGTACAACCAGATAGTCATACTTTACAATATCCAAGGATCAATTCACTTCATACCTTTCATCCATATGTAATTTTCTGTATCCCGTTAGGTGGTTCAAATTCGTATCTTAAGAACCTCTGGACTCTAAACTATTATTTTAAGCAAAATGGTTTTCTGCACAAATTTGCTTCAAAATCTATAAAAGTTACTATAGTGGCCTCCCTCATCCATAATATTTCTGACTGCTCCTTGTTACCGTCATTATCTGATGGTCTTCTATCAATTTTTCTTTCACACTTGGATCGGATCGACCAATGATTGAGACGAATTGACAACGTTTCGGGCAATATATGGCTATATTCCATTATTTTAAGGTATTTTTTCCTCTGACTCATTTTTGTAGTTATTTTCTCAACTACGTTTCACTATCTGATTTTCATTTTATTTTATCTCTATACATTTCTCATTTCTGAGAATCGTAGTATTGTTGACTGCACAAAGAAGACTTGAAGTATTCCATTCTTCCTTTGTCTCTGTCATAATATCAAAAACTACTTCCATCAAAAGAGGGTATACGACAGCCCCACACATTACCGTCTATATCCAACCTATTAAAATATCATCATTACCTGCTTTACACCAAGGGTTAGATGACACGAATCAACGCCTTTACCTGCAGACTGCACGTGATCCATGACACCCCCGTCCATTACCGTCTACACACTGAACCACGCAAATAGCTTAGTAGGTAAAGTTAATGTTTCTAGGTTGTCTTTGAATCAATTTTGATTAAACGTTTCCCAGCTGGTCTTCAAAATATGGCAACATCATGTTATGTTTTCATTATGCCGTGTTACATCCTTCAATTTTTATTTCAGATTCGTTGATTTGGGGCTGAACCACGTTAATAGCTTTTGAATGAATGTAGCACATCTAGACATTTTTTGGGAGAAAACGAAGGATAATTATACACATTAAGTATACCTTGGTATATATTTAACAACAAAAAACATAATTATAATACGCGATTGGAGGAAAGAATGATTTATGTGCTTATATGATCCATATTTCGACGGATGACTTCGAAAAACCTATCATGCATGGAATCTGTCAACTTGCTAATAGTAGTAGGTTGGAATGCCTCTGCTGCAACTTTGATGACATTCATAAACCTTCTTTAGACAAAAATTGACATTCGTCGGCGCAAACATCTTGTTTTATAATGGACCATGTCGTGGTGTGTCATTATATTATATCAATACCATATTGTATCTATGGGAAAGGGACTAATAACTTAAAGGCGAACCGACAAAGGGGTGGAATGCCACGAGTTTCGATGCGCAGAGCAACGAGAATAGAGTGCAAAACGAGGTCAGGTAAAATTTGGGCAATGACACAGCTCAAGGTTATTTAAAGAGGCATGTACAGAGTTATGCATCAGACTCTGAAATTAATGCATTACAGAAGGAGACTATTCCAATGGGGAGAATTAACTCAAATGGGTTGCTGAAGGGGGGGGGAGGGGTTGGCTTACGGAGGATTCCGGGTGAGACGTCAGGGTAAGGTTTCACGGATGTCTTCTGCAGGCAATAAACGTGAGGGCAAGAGCACTCGGGGCTTCTGAGCGGGAAGTTGACGTTATGACGGTTCTCCAAGGGTGAATGGATGGGGAGGGGGGGTAACGTCCGGTCCAGGGGAGAGTATTTCGGCCACCGGAAACGAGGAGGGAGCGAGAAGGGCATCTACAGAAGTTGATGAGTGAGGTCGGAAAAATCGCTCGGTGGCGATCGTTAAATGGAAATACCTCACTGGCTGGGCTAATTCCAACGACACGAAAAGTTCAGCCGTCACTTGGCTTCGTTGTTAAGCACCTGACTTGGAACTAGGGGGAATGCTTCTTGGATCCTGGCGGGACTCCTCAACTCTGTATCTCCCACCTGGAAGACGAGCACTATATATCCGAGTCTCCTCCCGCAGGGGTGGGGGAGACATGTGGTGTTTGACAAGCGCTACTCTCGAATGGCCTCGAACCTTCACGCCCAGGCGATTCTAACCCGCAAAAAGGTGTTCAGGGATGGATGCGGTTCGAGGCTACTGCTTGTGGATGGAGGGGGGAGGCTTACCAATTTAAGCTAAACCAAATTCTAGAATTTTCTTTAACGCATGGACGTCACTTCCTTGCTGGGAAAGAAATTCCACGTGGAATTCCCCCACACATCTCAAATCCGAAAGAATGATTTTTTACAGACCAGTTGCGTACGAAAGGATCATCCCACCCGACGAACTTGAATTATCTAGGGTCTAGGGAATTTCTGACCTGCTACGACAGGTGTACACACACAAAAAAATCGTGAATCTGAGCTCAGCGGGGAATTAACGGACATAAGCCTTAAAGGGGGCAATTCTAAAGACAATTTAACTAGCACAATTTTTAACTGAAAAAATCACAGGAGAACATTGGCGACATTTCAGTGGAACTAAAAAAAGGATGCAATCAAATGGAGGCATGAGTATGGGACTAAGGACTAAACAACTTAGTGGACCCCAAAAATCATAATTAAGAACATTAATGAGATAATATATAAATAAGGGATTATAATATCGGCAAACTTTTGCCAAGCATTTAACCTCTGGGTTACAGGATAAATACTATTTTTACAGTTATTTAATTTAGTGGCTCGTCGGCTTCTTCTGCCACCGGGTTACGACTAAAATTGTCTTCAAAACAGTTGCTACTGCCGCTGAGATACTATATTTCAAACTGATATTGTTGGTGTATCAGCAACCACCTCATGATGCGCCCATTTTGACTTTTTGTATATCTCAGAAACGACAAGGGGCGGTTATCTGTTTCTACTACAAAAGGCTTTCCTATTAAGTACATACTGAACTTGGTAACCCCCCCAGACTATGGCTAAGGCCTCCCGTTCTATTACTGAATAATTTCGCTCGCTTGGTAAAAGCTTTCTACTCGCGTAAGCCACCGGGTGGCTGTCTCCGTTGTCATCATATTGAAGGAGGACACATCCAATTCCTTCATCACTGGCATCATTCCCAATGCTGAAAGCCTTAGTCGGGTTCGGGATTCTCAAAATGGGAGCGGACGTTAGCTGTTTTTTTAGCTGATGGAACCTGACGGAGGTTTCGGGGTCCCACGAGAGGGGATCCGGGGATTTTTTTGAAGCAGGGCAGTTATCGGTGCGGCGATTGACGCGAAGTTGGGGATGAAGTGGCGTTTAAATGAGATCGATCCCATAAATGACCTTAATTGTTTCTTCGTGCGGGGGAGGGGCATCTCAATGATGGCTCGGACTTTTTCTTCCAGGGGGCTCATCTGATTTTTACCGATCTTGAATCCCAGATACTTAATCGTATCATAAGCAAAGTGGTACTTAGTAGGCCCAAGGGTGAGCCCGTGCTCACAAGGCCTATTGAGTAAGGCGCGGAGAGTGATCAGGTGCTGTTCCCACGTAGCGGTCGCTACATACAGGTTGTCAAAATAGAAAGAGACGTGGAACAGCCCGTCCACGATCTTTCACATCATTCTGTTATAGTTGCTGCATGCAGTGACTAGCCCAAAGGGGAGTCGTTTGAACTGCATGAGGCCCTTATACGACGGGCGGTAAATAAGTTTTGCAATTCGGATATAAGGAAACGAGACATGAGGAAAAGTGTTTTATTATTTTTGAATATAACTACCTTCGACTTCAATGCACTTGCGCCAATTTTCCCTGAGGCTTCGAATTCCCAACAACCAGAAATCTCCCGAATGCTGTTTAATCTACTCCTGGACGGCGAGCTGGACATCATCATCGTCCCCAAACCGGTGTCCACGCAGTACAGCATTGAGTTGGCAAAATAAAAAGTAGTCGCTAGGGGCCAGATCTGGACTGATGGGGAGATGGTTGAGCTCCTCGAATCCGCACTCGCACAGGGCAGCTTGTGCAACTCTGGCCTTGTGGACTTTGACGACGTTGAAGTCGATCATGTGGCTTGAGGTTTCTAGGAACCCAACGGGCAGAGACCTTGATCATGGCAAAATTGTCGTGGGTGATGTTGATAACACTTCCATGTGATATTCCAAGTTCTCGCTAAATTTCTTTGACCTTCACCCGTCGATTTTCGAGGATCATCCTCTCCACACGGGCCACATTGTCCTCGTTGGTCACGTCTGAAGGGCGTCTTGGACAGGGGTCATCTTCAAGGGACTCACGACCATGGCGGAACTCCTTATTCCAGCGAGCAATGGTTGCATATGAAGGGGCAGTGTCGGTGTACACTGCAACCATGCGTTCATGGATCTCTTTTGCATTCTTGCCTTCGTTGTTCAAAAATTTGATCAGTGCGCGGTGTTCAACCTTCTCCATTGTTGAAATATTTGTGACTGACGATCTGGGATCAGCTACTGCTTCTCAAATAGACGAGTTAGGAGCGTGCAGCTGCAGGTCCTGACTTGTCATAACTTGTCCTAACACTCACATAAACAGCCATCGCCCTTCCTCTGTTTTTCCCTACCGATTCGCAAAACTTATTGACCACCCCTCGTATGTGGGAAAGGCGGTATACTTGTGGGTGTCTTAGCAAAGGGGAATTTGGTAGTACGCCTTAGAGAGTTCGAATTCGGAAATGAAGTTCATTTCCTCAGAAATTGCAGATTTTCATCTATGAGGGGAATGGGTTCTGCGTTAAACACCCTCCCTGAATTTAGCTTGCGAGAATCTACGCACATACGTAAAGTGTGGTCGGTTTGCGAAACATAACAATGGGTAAGCAATAATCAAACGCCGAGGGTTGTATTATATCCAACGCTACCAGATTATCCACCTCTTCGTTGAAAGCTTTCCTAAGGTGGATGGGGAGGGGATATGGCTTGGAGCGGACGTCTTCTTGGGTAATAAGGACAATGTCGTGCTCAAATTGATTAGAGCAGCCGGGGTTGTTAGAAATAACATCGTCGAATCCGCTCAGCAACTGCTGCATCTTTCTCTTGTATTAGGGAGCTAGCCGGGGGCAGACGTCGAGTGCGCTCGCCTCCGATGGATTTGGAAATTCGAGTAGTGACGGAAGGAGATATTCATTATCTGATTCAATACAAACTACATGGACAACGTTGAGGGGGGCTAGCGGGGTATGCTACTTCCAATGGGGATTCTTTGTCTGCGGCTACAAAGTTGGGGGTACCTGCGCGCTGGTGGTACCCATTTAACATATTCACGTGGAAAACCTTCGCTCCTGCCGGAGTACGTATGGGGTAATCCACGGGTTCTTAAGCCTCGAGGACGGGGTAGGGTCCCTTCCACTTGCTAAGGAGTTTGTTGTTTTCCGTGGTAAGTAGTAACAGCACCTCGGCGCCAGGCTTGAATTTTCGTTCTCGTGACTTTAGGTCAAAGTAGGTCTTATACCTCTCTAAATTCACGTCTGCGTTCTTATAGGCTAGATCAGCACACTCTTCTAACCTTTTTCTCAAATCCAGGAGATAAGAGTAGGAGGTCTGTATTTCCTCGTCCAGTTGGGGATTAGTAAAGAATTCGTTCAGGATGCTGAGAGGGCCACGCAGCTTCCGTCCGTACAAGAGCTCGAAAGTGGCAAATCCAAGGGTTCTATGAGGGATCTCTCTGCGCGCAAAAAGGGCAACTGGCAAGTATCAGTGCCATTCTCTGGGCTGATCAATGCAGAGCCTTTTGAGTGCTGATTTGAAGGTCCCGTTTAATTTCTCGCACATACCATTCCCAGCCGGATGGTAAGGGGTGGTAAACAAAGGTTTTACCATCAGAAGCTTGCCTCCAGATTCCAGTAGTTCGGAAGTAAACTATCTCCGTCGATCTGACAGTACCTCGTTGTGAATTCCCACGCGCGAGAATATGGAGATAAGTGCTTCGGCGCACGTGATACTATCATTCTTCTTGAGGAGGACTAATTCTGGGAAACAGGTAGCGAAGTTTACCAAAGTGAGGACTTAGCAATGTCCTTCGCTGGAAGAAGGGTGAATAGGGCCAAGTAGGTCGATAGCTACTCGGGAAAAGGGCTTGGTGATGATGGGGCCTCTCTGAAGGGGGACTGGCTTACCCCGCCCTTTGTGGACGTCTTTTGGCAGATATCACATGACCGACAATATTCGGCGATATCTTTGGCTGCACCTGGCCAAAAGAAATACTTGAAAACTCGTTGCGCAGTGTTATTATGGCTAAGATGGCCTTCGAATAAACTGTCATAGGGGAGCTTCAATACTTGCGGGACGTATTCACGGGGAACACATAAGACATGTGTTTCTTGGTCTGTGACTTACGAACAGGCACGATACAATAAGTCCTTCTTCACGAGATACGACACTCGTTTTTTACCTCGAGTGAACTCACGCTCAAGGGCTTTAGTTTTCTCCTAAAGGGGGAGGAGAGTTGCGAACTCCTTCTGGGCGCAGGCAAACTTGTCGCGCCGGAGGGCTTGGAAATCCGGGTCGATAGGGGTTTCCAGGAGAACGGGTGCATGACATTACAGGGCTGCATGTGTACGGGTAATCACGGGCTGGGCCACGGGATGGTCATGGATTACTGGGCTCTGACCGATCAAAACGAAGCAGAACTGGATTATGGCCGCTACCACTTCGGTCCAGCCGGACATATAGTCACACTCGATCTGAAAACGAGTTACTGGGAAACGACTGGCCCGGCCAAGGTAGTCGGGACCACCGCAAACTTCTTGTGGTCGGGGCCAACAGGGAGAGTAGGTTCTCAGACACTACTATGCAGGTGCACCCGGTGTCACGGACGAAGGTGGATACTCGGCAATGGTTTACGGTTCCCTTCTCGAATTTCAATCCACCAGGGTTGTTCTCCTTAAAAAAAAGTTTACCTGATAGTCCGGACCTTATGCGGGCGAGAGAGGATCGGGGGTTGCCTGAGGCGACGGAGGAGGAGCAGGGGCAGCCCAGATTTGGTGCCCTTGGTGGGAATGAGAGTTTGCGAATCGGGAGTTTTGAGGACAGTTCGTGCGGTAATGGCCGGGAACTCCGCAGGTGTAGCAGATGATCGGGTTCTTTTGGTACGGCGCAACCGAAGCAGAAAAAACGAGGGGCTTAACGTTTTGGTGTTCCAATGGATGGAAGTTTCTTGGCTTTGAGGGACTAGGAATTTTGGTAAATCTTGGAACCAATTTATGAGGGGCCTTAGGACCATAAAATTTAGTTTTGGGGGGCGATTGAGGAGCCTCTTTAACATCCTTAGGGTATAAATTGTGACTACCCGCGTAGAAATCGGCCTCTTCCAAGCACTTCTTGAAAGTGGCGAAATTCGGGAGCCACGGCAGCTAAAACCTGATCCCTATGGAAGAAGTCAAGAAGGGACTCGTAGACATGGGGAATTTTGCACGCATCCAGCCAACACTGAAGATGTCTTTGGAGGATGTACCCGTGTTGTCGAAATGTTTGACCAGGGCGGATCCTTTACTGGCGGAATCGGGAGCGGTAGAATTCGCTATTCATATGAACAGCGGCTAACAATTCGGACTTTAACGTGGAATTGTCCAAAGTTGCTTCCGGGGAAAGGGATACCAGGATATCCCTTAACTGGGCGTTTATGAGGAGGAGTAAGCGAGCGACGCCCTTATTTTCGAGATCCCATCTATTGATCTAAAAGATTCTCTCAAAATGGGAAAAAAATCACCCAAAGTCCTCTCCATCATTAAAAGCGGGAAGTTTGACTGAAGGAGTTTGGTGAATTTTAGCCCGAAAACCGATGGACTGAAAATCCATTTGATTTCGGCTCATTTCCAGCTCATGCTGCCTAATTTGTTCACGTTCTTCCATCTCCATTTTTTTCTTCTCCATCTCCATCTTCAGTTTGTTCTCCATCTCCGTTTTTAGTTTGTTCTCCTCCATTTTTCTTAGTTCCTCTTCCCTTTGCTCTGCCCGTTCGTTCCTCTCTTCTTCCTGTACGTAATTTAGCAGGTCTTTGCCCGAAAGACCTAACATTTCACCCTGACTCTGGAAATTTTCAAAGGATGCCATTGTTACGCAGATAACTGAGGGAACACTGATACGCGAACGAGCTAGGACAGTACCCACGCGAAACGAATACTTGAATATTCGTGAAGGCCTTGTTCACCAAAAAAATATGATACAGCTACCAACCTCTGCTGTTTCTGAGCGGAAAAAAAAATTAAAATGGTTCTACCGGAATTAGGACACCAAAGACCTTAACTCTTTTGGATTAATAACCAGGAGAGTCTCCAAAATTCAAACACAAATATTACCTGGGGTCTGACACAAAATCTAAATAGATTACTTTCCACTGCTCTTCAATTAACTTGAACTTGCCTTCTCTTAGTACAATACAAAAAATAAAATAAAAGGGATGTACGTGAATAACAAGGGAACTTCTAATGTCGAAATTAAAATGACACGGGTTCGTAAAAAACCCACACCTAACACTAAAATTATACATTATGTATATTAATAACTATATATGTCGTGCCGTGACATTGTATCATATCAATACCATATTTTATCTATGGGGAAGGGACTAATAACTTAAAGGCGAACCGAAAAAGCGGCGGAACGCCACGAGTGTCGACGCGCGGAGCAGCGAGAATAGAGTGCAAAATGAGGTCAGGTAAAATTTGGGCAATAGCACAGCTCAAGGTTATTTAAAGAGACATGTACAAAAATAATTTTATTTACATAAAATCAGAGAATTAATGGGCAAAATTATATTGGTAAATGAGGTGGGGGAGGGAAAATTGCAGAGTTATGCATCAGACTCTTAAGTTAGAAATTAATGCGTTACAGAAGGAGACTATTCCAATGGGGAGGATTAACTAAAAGGGATTCCTGCAGTAGGGAAGGGGTTGGCTTACGGAGGATTCCGGGTGAGACGTCAGGGTAAGGTTTCACGGCTGTCTTCTGCATACAATAAACGTGAGGGCAAGAGCACTCGGGGCTTCTGAGCAGAAAGTTGACGTGATGACGGTTCTCCAAGGGTGAATGGGGGGGGAGGTAACGTCCGGTCCAGGGGAGAGTATTTCGGCCACCAAAAACGAGGAGGGAGCGAGAAGGGCATCTACAGAAGTTAATGAGTGAGGTTGGAAAAATCGCTCGGTGGCGATCGTTAAATGGAAATACCTCACTGGCTGGGCTAATTCCAACGACACGAAAAGTTTAGCCGTCACTTGGCTTCGTTGTTAAGCACCTGACTTGGAACTAGGGGGAATGCTTCTTGGATCCTGGCGGGACTCCTTAACTCTGTATCTCCCACCTGGAAGACGAGCTCTATATATCCGAGGCTCCTCCCGCAGAGGTGAGGGATACATGTGGTGTTTGACCAGCGCTACTCTTGAATGGCCTCGAACCTTCACGCCCAGGCGATTCTAACCCGCAAAGAGGTGGCCTGGGGTGGACGCGGTTTGAGGCTACAGCTTGTGGATGAGGAGGGAGGGGGAGGCTTATCAATTTAAGCCTAATCAAATTCTAGAATTTTCTTTAACGCATGACGTCACTTCCGTGCTAGAAAAGAAATTCCACGTGGAATTCCCCCACAGACCACATAGTTTCGATTGGGTTGAGATCCCTAGAGGCTGGCAGCAAAACCCTTACCTTGTCACCTTGTATGGGGTAAGAAGCTAGGAAGGCTGGGATGGTCCTAGTAGAGTGGGATGGAGCGATATCATACATAGAAACTAAATTCCTTAGAAGTGACAATGATATGTCATATATGCAGGGATCCAAGACCTCTTTTAAGAAGAGATTGCAGTTGTTGTCCCCTGTCAATTAAACCCGATCAGCCATTCTCCTCCTGGCCAACAAGTCTTTATCCAATTATGTATACCTGCCAAAAAAATGGCTCCTCATCCCTGCTGTTAAAGTCGCAAGCGTTGGTGACACACATCTATGAAAGAGACCCAACCATTTGCCCAACCGTCAGGTCCGTTAAGGGTCACCTTGGTCTTGTCACTGAAGAGAACGCAACTCATGTTCAACATCATGTATTTCTGAGCCGATTAAAGCCATAAAATCGTGTGACTGGGCGCTAAAGTAAGCACTTTCAGGGGAGCTAGCACATAAGCCATGGTGCCTACGATACGGTCCCTGGTGGTATTCTGTACATGGGAACGAGCAGCGGCGATAAAAAGAAAATTGCTTGTTTTTCCGGGTTTTCACCATAACTGGCGGCCAATATTCCTCAAATCCCTAGCTGTCAAAGTCTCGGAGGTCCCACAATCGGATTGCTTCTTCCCTAGCGAAAGGTCCTTCAGAAATCGTCTAATCGTGTCTACATGACGAAATAACGTCTCCGCAATATCATGAAAAGAAGTCCTTACAGCACTTTCCTTGATAATGAAAGAGTTTTCTCCATCGTTGAGGCCTCTGTGACGTCCCATTGTTCTTAAAGAGGATTGATGCTACTAGCGTGGTTCACCCCTAAAACAACAAAAATGAAAGAAATATTGAAAGACGTAACACAGAAAAATGAAAACATAAAATTCGTGTTTCCATATTGCGCAGAGCAGCTGGGAAAGGTTTCATCAAAATTGATCCACAGAGAAATCTTGTCTTTTCCTGCTAAGATATTTACTTGGTTCAAGGTGTATACCCGGTGTCCTAAAACATCAGCATCATTAACCACATTATATTAATGCGTGGATGACTAGCATCAACGCCTCTACCAGCAAACTGGAAGGGGTCCACGAGAGCTTCGCTCATTACCTCATTTTGTATCGGACAAAATTTCATGTGCGCACTTACCACGCCACCGACCCTTCGTCGCCTTCTCTTATTCTGACCAGGTTTAATATTATTATACTAATAACAATAATGATAATAAAATCAATAATAATTATTAGTGAATAGAGGCTGGGGCCGGAAAGGTTCATTCTTTATACTGAAAAACTAAAATAAATTCAGAGGTCACACATATAACAAGATCAAGCCCCCCCCCAAAAAACAAAAAACAAATAGTATTCTAAACACTAGAATGAAGATAGGGGTAATCCAACGGAGCTACTCGCTCATGCAGTAGAGGAATAAAAGAAGAACCAGGAGGCTGGCATTATCAAATCCTATCCATCGTGAAATATAACTTCATTTATTGGTGTTGTGCGATGCAATTTCTAGATAGATGGCTCTAAAACCTCTCACAACATGCCCCTCATAGAGAAATGCTTCACAGTTAGTACCACACAAGCGAGTTAAAATGCATCTCCAACTCTATGCCAACAAACGTACCCCAAGAAGTGCTGAAAATCTGCAAATTTATTACAAAAAAGTTACATTTGTAAATAAATTGTTCCAAGCTATATATAATTAGAATTTCATAAATTACACGTGAATTAACAATACAATAATCTTTTATGCATACCTGAAAGTAATTTATCCTGACCGTAGGACTTTAGGATCATTGTTCATGTATCCAATTTTCGTGATGATTGGCCCACTAAAAACTTTTTGTTATACTGACCTCAGATATCTATGTAAGGCTTTTTCACGCCTTATTGCAACCCTTTATTTTTATGTCCCATTCTAACTCCTTTGGGTGATATGTTTGAACTTGAAGCGTTAGTGAACTCACTAGCCTGTTCAGAAGATGTTTTCCTGCCATTCTTTAGTGGAGACAGAATGATGGGATCTGAGTTATGTAAGTGTTTTAAGAGATTTTCTGCCAATTTTCTTCCTTGATACAAAGTTCTTGGTGTTTTGATATCGTTTTATCATGGTTTTGACAGAATATCTTGAATTTTCTTTAGCAATTTCTAATTGTAAATAACTCTTAGCTATGGAGAAGTTAGATGTGTGCTTTCTGTCCTTCTGTAAGATTTTAGTTTTAGTCATATTACTTATTTAGAATGAATTATATTGAATACACAATAGTTAAAAATTTAAGCTGAAACAATATATATTGGTTAAATCCTGGTTTTAGAAAACATACTATTTTATTAATTACACAACGTTTAATAACATACTAAGTAATTCAAACATATTAACAAAATATTTAAATATATATGTAAGATACATATTATTTTATAAGATATGTGGTGCTTTATACTTTTAGCCAAGCGTGTAGGTGCTTTTCCCTTGTTAATGGATGCTATTTTCATTCTTCGTGCCATTTTTTCGAAAGTTTCATAATATTTAGTTCGAACAAAGGGATTTTCATATCATTTCGTTCGTACGCATAAAAAATTTTAAAATAAATCTGAAACTTTCGTTGATCGTGCTGAGCGATAATTAATGAAAGATGGCGTAAAAAACAGAATAACGCTTTAAATACATTAAGTAATTAAAGAAAAAAGAGGATAAAAAGAAACGAGATAGCGAGAATTAATGACTCGAGATTGTGTGATAGCACTTGTATAAAAAGTCAAAAAAGAGATATTCTGACGCACAAAAGGGCAAACAAGACAATAACATTGAAAATAGGATGTTTAAATGGGTAGAAAAGTTATAAATATGCAAATAGGACTCTAAAGGTATCTCTATTTTGAGCAGTTAGAGAGAAGCTCGAGTATTTTGAAATTAACAACCTTATAAATAACGCAAAATATAAACGCATAATAAAATATAAGAAAAAACTAGTGAAAAAATATTTCAGACAACCAGTCGCTCAAACAGATGAAACAACCGCTAACAATTAGCAGATTTTAAAATAACGACACTAAACGTCGATATCCCAATAAAAAAATGAGGGCATTTTGCATTTAAGACCATGAAAACTCTTTAAAACACTTGGAGAGGGCAGGGTTAACGACGTCCTAAAGACTGGTGATATACAGTCTGTTTGCATACTTGCCAATTTGCTTCCAAATGTTTAAAGGAAGTTTAGTACATGCATTTGAAAAAAGCGACAGGAAACACTTGATGAACTACAAACTAATCAGTCTCTGGTAACCAACATATAAATAACAATCGACGATAATCTTTGTACCTACTATCATCTGCATATTGATCAACAATTATTGTAGAAAACAAATGAATAGGAAATACTTCTCTACCTGGCATTTGTCTATTACGGGGTCCTCTGATTCATTAAACATCGGCGATTCAATTCTACAACAGTGCTTAAAGATTTTTCCAGGAAGTTGATAAAAGAAAATATGTGTAATATGATGACATGATATTATTTGCCTCAAACCTAAAGGAATTAGAGCCAATGATGGCAGATTTATCACAAGCTTGTTTCATAATTGGAAAGAAAATTAACTTTTTAAAGACGAAAATCAGTAAGTGATAAATATTTTGTACAATATAGAGAATTCAGGAATGACGATAATTTTTTAGAACTAGTACAAGAATATGTATACTTGGGACAGCTTTTGACTAAAAAAGAGCGTGAAAATGATGTGAGCACAACAAAATGAGTCGGAACAGTATGTAGAAAGCTTAGATAAATGCTAAAAAACGACTGTTTATCTCTTCTGAGGAAAATCTGTATCCTTTCCATTCAATTTAATGAAATAATAAAGACGCCCATCCTTCCTGACTTGACGCATCCCAATTTGCCTAAGCAATGTATTCCATGCCATTAATTGGTCAAATGGAGAATAAAGTATGCACAGAGTTAATTTTACACCTATATATAGATTTGGATGCAGCTTGAGTGATTAAAGGATTTAAGATTAGAGATTTTATCTCATACTCATTTCTCACTTCCATTCTCGCCAATCTCTATGCAACTCTTTGCACCGAGTAAGAAGAGGGGTTTTTTTTCTATCTCGATTAAAAATGTCGTCACACTCGATTAACTCTTCAAAAGTTGGCACTTACATTGTCTAAGATCAATTGACTCATTTCCATCAGTTGGGGCCGAAAGAAAATCATTAAAATGAGTCGTTTTAGCCATGGCAACAGCTATGTAGTGGCCATGCAGGAGAGACCCTACACCTAGTGACCCCGCCCCAAAATGATACTACAAGCCTGCTGAACCAAAGTAAATTGGAAAATTATTCAAATTATCTTTTTAATATTAATCAGTAATAATACAAAAGGTAGAAAATGCTTATAAATCTCTGTATCAGGAGATTTGAAAGTATAATACATGTATTATGACGTCTAAAAAGATTGTTCATAAGAATTAAAAAATCAATAAAGGAATATATAGATGATATATAAGTATATTAGTATATATATACATGGGAGGAAAGTGGAAGGCCAGTTTATGTTTTATATTTATATTATGTTGCAAAAATCGCACTATTAAAGCGTTACTTTACAGGAAATATAATTGAAGCTTTTGATTGAACATAAAACGGAAAAATAATTAGGAATGTTAAATCGCATTTTCTCCTAACAGTTTCTGCCTTTTAACATTTCCAATATTCTTTGGGAATCCAGTTTTTCTTCAGTGTTTATGTATTTCGCCATATTATAAAATCTATATCTCCACATATGCTCTGATGAGAATAAGTCAATTTCAATATAAATATCAGCATAATATAAATCAACATAAATTTATGCATTTAACTTGCCATAAACCCTCTTTGAAAATTTAGTTTACCGGCAATGGAAAAACACATTTACACCATATCCTCGTACCCATAACAGGTAAGCAGTACCATAGCCTAGGATTAGCTCGTTCCCGACAGATGCAATTAAACGAAGTCGTTGTAACAGCAAATTGCACTTCGTAATTATGCAATTATAAAGCTACAAAAATTTAAATTGTTCCGCAAATCATTGCCAATGGAGAGAAGTAATCAAATTATTCTCCATTAACTTGGCCATGACAACAGGGCGTAATGAAATTCAGTCAATGGATGGAGAGAGACGAATGGTTTGAGTTAAGTGCATAATGGAGGTAATATTGGAAGCATGAGAGGCGATGGATTAAATTGAATCGATCGACAGCCATGGTATTACATTTTCTATAATGTATACTCGGCGTATGCACCTTCCATAGCTATTTACTTCCATTACTGTTCTCTCGATTCAATATATTTCACACTGAGACTTTGGTTTGTTTTCGAAGCAAGGAAACCTCGTTCCAGATGACGAAAGAAGCGAATAAAATCGATAAATTTAGTCACAAATTCAAGTAGTTAGAAACAAAATACAATAACATAATTCAAACATTAAATAATCTTAAGGATACATAGATTTAATTTCAAATAGTAAGCCAGATTTGATTAGGTAAACAAAAAGGAAGGACATTTTAAGCTGTCGTACATAAATTTTTAATTACAGTGCGCCTGTTATGACTTTCTTGGCCAAGAGCCAAATTTCTATGAAATATTCGTTAACTCTTCTTGATCTGCGTTTTTTTATCTAATCTGGTTTCATCTTTCTATATCTTCATTTCTTCACAAGCAGAAGTAAGTGCAATAGCCACGAAAGAAACTTTCTCAGAGCAGCCAGCTTGTGTTGTTTGATTCTAGTTTTAAGAGGCTTTTCCGCTTGTATGATTTATTCACGTCAAAACTTCTCCACACAAATTACCAAAAAATACGAGTATCTCATCTTATTTTCTCACACTTCACTTCTTATTCCGATATACTGAATGTATTGTGGTTTTGATGTTTATTTACTAAATCTCAATATAAATCTGTAGGAGCTGCATCGTTTCAAAACCACATTCATGAGTCTTCAATCGCGTTTCATCCCTCTGAAATGTCCCCGTGGGTCTTCTGTTCAACCAAAGTGGTTTAATCGAGAAATCGGCCAACTACTTAGGAATAAGAGAACTGTGTACCGGCTTACAAGATCTCGGGTGACTTTGACGAATACCGGAGGCTAGCCAAGAGAGTGAAGTCCAGTATAAGGGCGGCTAAGCGGTCTGAGGAACTCTGAGTGGCGAGACTCTGTGAAGAGAATCCCAAGGAGATTTTTGGATATGTGAACAGCCGTAAACCAATCCGTCGAACGATTGGCCCTTTGAGAAATGAGGAGGGGGCATTAAAGCACTTAGATGCAGAAAATCTAACCTCCTCAACGACTACTTCTCTTCAGTGTTTACTGAAGAGTGTGGTCCCATCCCCCAGCCAATGGATTCCTACTCGGGGGAAAAACTGGAGGATATGGACTTCACCGAAGGGGAAATAAAAAAGAGGATCAGTGACCTAATGACGAATAAGTCACCTGGCCCGGATGGGTTTCTACCTAAAGTGATAAAAAAAGTGCGCGACCAAGTGTCACGACACCTGAGCGCAATCTTGAACATGTCAATCCGGACCGAATGCGTTCCTAGAGACTGGCGTGAAGCGGAGGTGACTCCTATTTTCAAGAAAGGAGACCGAAGCGAACCGTCAAACTACAGACCCATCAGTCTGACTTCGATAGTCGGTAAACTTATGGAAAGCATGATGATGGACAAAATGACGTCGTATTTAGAGTCAAACCTGCTACTGAGGAGTTCCCAGCACGGCTTCCGAAGGCAACGGTCATGCCTGACGAACCTTGTGGAATTCTTCCACTTCGTTTTCAGTAAGCACGATCGGGACAAGGCGGTGGATGTGGTGTATTTAGACTTTCAGAAAGCCTTCATAAGGTACCACACCACAGCCTTCTCCGGAAAGTGCGAGCGCTGGGCATAGACGGAAAAGTAGCCGGTTGGATCAAGAACTGGCTAAGTGGCAGACGGTAACGGGTGGTGGTGAATGGACAGGCTTCTGAGTCGGTGCCCGTTACTAGCGGGGTGCCTCAAGGTTCTGTCCTGGGACCACTACTATTCATCATCTACGTCAACGACATTGACGGTGACATGATTGCCAAGATTTCCAAATTTGCCGACGATACCAAGCATTGTATGAACGTTGCAAAGGATGGAAATACTGCCCGCCTGCAGGAAGATCTTGGGAAGATTGGGAAGTGGTTGGACACGTGGCAAATACCTTTTAACTCACTTGTCCCACCGCACCTGGAGTATTCCGTACAATTTCGGAGTCCTTCACTTCGTAAGGACATCGCGAGATTGGAACGCGTACAAGCCAGGGAAACCAAGCTGATTTCCTCTATCCGACATAAAAGTTATGAGGATAGACTAACGGAATTAGATCTGTTCTCGCTGGAAATCCGTAGACTGCGTGGACAGCTCATTGAAGTTTTCAAAATACTTCGAGGGTTCGACAATGTTGACTACCGGGATATTTTCACACTGAGTGAGAACAGAACGCGCAATTACGGCTTCAAACTTGAACTGAAGCGTTATAACTGCAATCTGTGTGGAAACTTTTCCACCTACAGTATCTGCGGTAAGTGGAATGCACTTCCAGTAAAAGTTTTCAACAGTGAATCTGTTGACCAGTTCAAGTCAAGACTAGACAAAGTCTTGAAAAGTGGCCGTTTAGGGACGCAAAACAATTGAGCAGCCATGTGCCCGCTCGATTGCTAGTCCAAAGGTACCCTCTTTGAATGGACCGTAAGGTCTCCTAGGGTACTTTTTTTCCTTGTAACTCCTTGTAACTCCTTTATTGCCCAACCGAGAGGCTCACACCGGTCCTTTCCTTGAAAAAAACTCTAAAGGGCCCTTGATAATCTATCCGTTTTTCTGAAAACC
Organism: Ceratothoa steindachneri; assembly: GCA_963969495.1. NCBI lineage: Eukaryota > Metazoa > Arthropoda > Malacostraca > Isopoda > Cymothoidae > Ceratothoa > Ceratothoa steindachneri. The sequence goes on from OZ018318.1 coordinate 149,867,662, forward strand.
AATTTTCTTCTCCATTTCTCCCCTGCTTAAATCTCTATTTTCTTCTCTGACAATATAGCTATATCCGTTCTCCCATATATTTTGTGTCTATTTCTCGCTAATGAACTTCATTTTCTCGACCCAGTGGCTTTTGAGGAAAAAGGCCTGTGTTATCCAAGATTCTTTGCCACCACTTCCGTCCTGTTCGTTTTACTTGCATTACTTAATTGAGTTAACTATACGAACTATTAATGAGTTAAACTTAAAATGAGCAAAGAGAATGATAAAGGATTGGCTTACCTTGGGAGAAGGACTAATACTGTTTCCAGGGATTCGTTCCATAGAATATCGTTGCCGTCTGGAGTAGCTTATTCCTCTTGTTAGTATTTTGGGTAAGCTATCACTAATTTTCTCTTGTAACAATGAATTTATTGAAAAAAGACGTCCAGAACGCATTTAGTTATGAATACGTGAAAGTTGACCCTTTTGTGAGAACTGAGAGAGCCGACGCTTTTTCTTCTGCGCCGAAGCCTTTGTCATGAGTCACGCAATATTAAATTTTAGTGAAAAAAACTATCACCTGGTTAACATAAAAGTTTAGCCAAGCAAATTATCATTCTCTAGAAAAAATTAATGAATATTTTATATTCAAATTAATGATTGAAATATATAGAATAATGAAAATGACAATGACATCAAACATATATTATTATATAACTGCCTAATTTGCATTAAGTTTCAGTTGTTCGAAATAAAACTTATTAGGGGCCGACGGTCAGAATCTCTCTCAAATTCATCGACGAAAATTTACTTTCAATAGGAGTGAATTATTAGTATTATTATCAAAGTCAATGAATGCGATCCATTGAAAGGCAATAGCAAAAACGGCAAAACCTAAAAACCCTACAGAACTCAACGATGACGCACAATCGTTGAAGGTAGAAAACATAAAAATCAAGAAAGAAGAAAAACATTCACTCGCCTTTTAAATATATCACAATTATCCGAATTAACAACATCATTAGGCCGAGTGTTCCACAGACCGATAGCTCTAGGAAATAAAGATTGAGAGAACTGAGTCGTATTTACTCGAGTGAGCGAAAAAGCACGGTCCTTCTGCTTTAACAAGTAGTGTGTATAACGACTAGGCTGTGAGGGAGCTGGTATCAGATGAAGATCAGAAACAATTTTACAGAAGTCAAGACTCAAACGAGTCGAGGATGCCTAAAGTTCAATGGTTTCTCTTTGATCCTCAGATAATTTAGATGTAATAATTAATGGGGTTCTACTAAATGATAACCAAAGAGATCCTCTTCTTGAATTCGACAGGTCCATGGTTCTACTATCCTCTTGTACCACCTGCCGCTGAACTAACGAGGAAGAGAACTCAATGAAAAATCTAGTCGGAAAAATATCAAATAGTCTTAATCACATAATTTTATTCAATTCACGTCTTTTGTGATCAATAAATTCACAAACAATACCCATTATTAAATCTTAAAAGAGGAAGGTTAATGAGCAATATGGTAACAAGCGATCTACATATTTATGTGAAAAGAAAATGAAACAGCAGGTAACTTTAATTCAGATTCAATTTCCTGAACTGTATTCACGACAGGCTTCATCGAAGACAATCCTTTATCGAATGCTCCACGTGAGGCGACAAGACTTAGAGGATATATCTTATATCCTCTAAGTCTTGTCGCCTCACGTCACAATTGATTCCATATTCGCAAGCGTGATAATTCCAAGTGATAGATTCATATAATGAGATGGGAGGGGAGACAACTAACTAAATATGGGCATATGGACTCAAAACGCAATTGACGAGGTTAATATATACTGTCTGTACCAAATATTTTGACGCACAAAAAAGTTGATTTCAATTTTTTCCAAATATAATTATGTGTCATACAACTATATTATTAATTGACAGCATTGGTACATTAAATAGAGGCAATAGAGCCATTGTTCAAATCAATATGAAATTTCACAAATAAAACAATAAGAAATAAAATAAGTATTTTGAAGCTAGATAGGTAGAGCCTAATATTTGTGCCACCATTAGCTGTTATAAATAGTAGAAGACGTTTATGACGCTCAAATTGGATTGGCATGAAAATACCGTTATAAGACTTAACCAAGTCCTTTCAACGTGTTGGAATATTTTTCCACTTCTCATTGCATAGATCTTTCAATTGGGTGAGATTTGCAGGCTCGAAATACATTAAAACGGCGTTCAAATTAGATTGAAAATGAAGTTTCAACTTGGATGCGCATGAAAAAGCAGGCCACTTTGATTGGCATGAAACTAATGTTCAGCTTGGAGCTACATTAACATGACGTTCAACTTAGAATGGCATGAAAAAATATTCAATTTAGATTGACATGTAAATGACGTTAAACCTGGAGTGATGCGAAACTGAATTGGCGTGAAAATGACGTTCAACCTGGATGGGTATAAAAATACGTTAAACTTAGATGGGCACGAAAAAATCAGACTAGTTGGATTCGCATGAAAATAAACTTGAACTTGGATTGACATAAACATGAGTTCGATTTTGGTTGGCATGAAAATGACATTCAAATTGGATTAACGTGAAAATGATGTTCAAATGGGAGTGAAAGGAAAATGACTTGGATTGACATGAAACTGGCATTCAATTGGATGGGAGGAAAAATACGTTTAAGTTGGATTGACATGAAAATGACGTTTAACTTGGAGTGACGTAAAAATCACGTTTAACTTGGATTAGCATGAAAATGGCATTTAACTTTGATTTACATGAAAACTTGGTTGGGCATGAAAATGCCTTCAACTAGGATGGGCATACGAATGGCGTTCAACTTAGATTGACATTTGCGGTGGCAATTTGATCAACAACTAAGGAACCATTTATCTGTCCAGTGTCAAAAAACCTGTTGAATCCATTTTCGACCTACTAAGGCTGTTAGTAAGGGTGAAAGAAAGACAACGACAAATTATAAACAAAAGGAGGAAATAAAATAACGTTTTTATTGCTTTTTCCAACGCCTGTGTATACATATTTGATTCAGATACTTATTGCGTTATTGCAAAGTACAGTGATATAAAATAGAATTATGTACTTCTCTGGTCACAACCTTCAAAGTATTTCCCCCCGGTTATGTAATTTCCGCACATTTTACGGTCCCTATGTTATCCTTTTGCTCATTCTTCTTTCCAGTTTCCCTCCCATAATTGTTGATGTAATTATGGATTTATTCATTGACACATTATTCCCCAGAGGATTTAACCTATGATGAAAAACGAGTTATTAAATATTTAAGAAAATCCAGAAAGAAGAACGGGCGATAATTTAAAATTTATTGAGCGAGATTTCACTTTCTAATCAACGGCACCATCCAAAGCTAGACAAAAAACACAAATCTTTAGTTCCTTGAACATAGTTGTTTAATTTTCTTTTGATAATGTCTGAACTTTACTTCATAGAAGAACGGGTCAAGAAATTCTGAAAAAGGTAATGTATATTTAAAGAAATGATACGTCCAAAACTAAGAGGAAATATAAAACTGCAGCCACAGGCAGAAAACAACGTAATAATCTTAGAGATAATTAAAATAAATGGAAGTATCTGAGCCATTGTTCTGAATCTCAGGATCACATCTTCGGCCGCAGCACTTTACCAATTTTTCGCATTGTTCGAGCGTTGCTATGCTTTGTTCTTTCCACTTTCGGCAGGCATCTTAATATATTCAGCGGTTTCAGAGCCATACCACTCTAAATTATATCTTAAAATGTTTTTTTTTATTGAGTTTAAATCAGAGTTGTAAGCAGGTCAGTTCTTCACTTCACTATTTTCAGGATTCAAGAAAAGCTTTACCGTCTTTATAGTGTAACACATAGCAATGTTCTGGATGAAAGCAGGCTATTTTACATCCAATGTTTGGAGAGAGATTACCTGTTCATGAAGAAAATCCCTTTATATTACATCGTTAAATTTGCTTCATAAAAAACATCCCCAAAACAATAACGCTGCCACCTTCAAAGTTAACGTTTATTTTTGGTGATATGAGATTCAAACTTTCGGCTATAAAACATCTTTAATGTGGCTTATCATCCTCTAAAAACAAAACAAATATTTCTCAGTTTTCAGCTCTTCACTGGATATGCTCATTAGCGAAGGCCAACTCAGCTGTTTAATGCTTTTTATTTGTGAAAGCTTTCATAGCAGGGGTGCATGCTATGGATTCCACCTCTCCCTAAAGACTTAAGAGAGTCTGGCGATACACATTCACATTGATGTTCTAGGTAATTTGATAGGAAATATCGTCTTCTCTCTCAAATCAGTCGTCCTCCATCGAGAACCGCTGCATCATACGATCTTGCCTTGAACTGATTTTTTGAGGATAATCCATTTTCTTCGTCAAATTGACGGACCATCATTCACACGGAGCTTTATTTTTGCTAAGATCACACTTTTCAACATTTTGTGGTCAAAATGTTATACTGTGTCATTCCTTCTCTCTCTAAATGGAGAATGTAAAGAAATAGAGTCGAATATGATCTGAAAGTCCACCTTGAACCCTTAGAAAAGCCACGTGGCTTCAACCCTGGAACAAAAAGCGTGAGAAGCAAGGAAGAAATCGGGTGAACATGGCTTTATCAAACTAGCTGAAGGGCCTATTTCTGGCACCAGAGGCGATTTAATATCCCCTTCCCTACACGGGATACGAGAGAGGCCGAAGGGCTATTCGATCGGCTCCTTATCTCGAATTCCTTCTCCCAGCCGAATCCGGCGACTTCAGATCCCAGGAGAGCACGCCGTGGCCCATAACCTATATAACGATGGTTTCCTGCTGGATTGGCCGTTCAGCACGCCCGCGCACAAAGACACACTACGTTCTCGAGTCGGTCTCTCCGTAGTTTATTCGGGTACTGACGGCTACAATCTCTCCGCCGTGGACATCGCCCCAGTCAATTGGCAGCTCCTCAAAATGGCCGTTCTTCCGTAAATTTGCTAGGGAGAAAGTCTAAATTCGATCTTTAGAATTTTACCTCAAATAATAAATAATTTAAACAGATTTTATCTATCTCGAAGTGTTGTAAGTTTTTTAAGAACAATTAACGCTCTCTTTTCCCCCTTGTGTTTAAACAGGCGTGAAAAAGATAGTGGGAGATTAAAAAGAGGTGCAAAATATGAGCCCAGAGAGAGCACACCTTCTCTGTAGGTACCTGGGTCGGGAGTATGTTTTAGCATAATATGAACCCCCATCATCGCAATATTAGCTTCTGAATGATGTTAAACTACTTCTATTTCGTCAGGCAGTTTTAATGTTCTTAAGGAAAGTGTGGAATGAGAGAAGGTAAAAATGTCTAGACGGTACATAGACAGAAGATTACTTAGTATGCAGGGAAAAGGAAGGGCACCCAAATCTCCTGAATCTGGCCCCGTTCCGTAATCAAGCCAGCTCTATTTCAGGCCATCTGAGAATGAACCATCTGCCCAAATTCTCGGTGAAACATTTCTAAATATATCAAGTGGAAGGGGTAACCCTAATTGCATGGCCTGTATCCTCGCCATGAATAATAAGATACCTTAAAATTACAATAGCAAACAACAGTGATATTAAAAAAAATCCCCTCCGCCCTTTCCAGCAAAATATACATTTATGAAATTAATTTTTACAGTGATAACCCTTAAAAAAACACTAATGGCCTTGAAGAAATAAATCATAAACAAAAATTAGCATTTTTTTATCATGATAGAACTTTAAATAAGCTATTAGTAGATTTGAATTGACACATTCTTGATTACATAAGGCTGTATGTATGTCACTGTGTGTAAAGCCTGGTTTAATAATGGGCCTAACGATTAATCCATCGTTGAAAGGGGGCCCATTAGAGACGTGGTGTAGCATCTTGGATTAAGGTAATGGAGGCCACTGCGCTTCCCTCTGTGTGCGAGGGCCGCTCCGTGCTATCAGGATGCAGCGACCGATCCCGTCTTAAAAACCTGCCATCTCGAATGAAATGGCTTGTTCAACTTTCCCTTGGAATCGGGTAAAAAAAAGCCAAGGAAAGATAACCTCATACGTGACTTTGATATCAAGTTTATTACTCCTAGCCCCCAGCTATCCCTCTTTCTCTCTCCTTTGACACATCTTTCGAGATCTTTAAACTTGTCATACAGATGTAAGCGAGACCACTCAATATACTTAGTTCAACGTTGAATGTGGATAAAAGGACAAATTTAACATTAAAATTAATATAAGAAAGAAATTAGAAAAAAATCAATCCATAATAATGACAAGAGCTTTGTACCTGGCAGTTGAAAGGGTCAAATATTATCCTTGATAAACTAATGAAATAGCAAAACAGCAGTGCATCGTAGATACATTTAGTAATTCTCTAAGAGCTTAATCCTACCCCATTGAAGGTCTCTTTCGAAAATTGGAAAATAATATTGATTACCCCGGAATCTAAGAACATTGTTATTATTATTATCTAAATAAACCTTATCAATATTGTATGTTCATTAATCGTTTGGGTATTTTTAATATTAAGAACATTGAAAGATATATACGCACGAGGATTAGCAAAGTAGGTGAGAACGTGCGCGATCGTTTGAGCAAAGGATTACAATAAGTGCCGATTTGGTCATATAATAGTAGGGCAACCATATATTTTCATTAAATTCTTTAATGAGGGGTGCTTAAGTAATAGATTTACCAGTGTAGACTTTGAAAAAGAACTTTATTTTGTTATACAATTACTCTTACCTATATCAATTTAAATAAAAGTACATTTTTCCCTTTCGTCACGAGCTTATGTAACCTATTTTTATTTAATCCAACTACACACAAACAGAAAGTAACCTCAAATTTATATGATAATTGAGTGAGAAAAGTGTATGCAAAGCTACGACATATAGCTGCATGGGTAAATTTGGATCATATTCAAAAATTAAACTTCACCAGCGCCCACAAATCTTGATTTGACTCATTCCTGGACATCAGACGTCTACCTGTCTCTTGTGCCCTGATTCCTCCATCCCTCTTTTTATGTGATAAATACTTGGAAGAAGCCTCAGTCACCATTCTTACAACCCTCTCATGCTCTTTGTGTGACAAGGCCAGTCAGGCACTTTCATAGGAGAGCCAATGAAGTTTTTCAATTCAGAAGTACTTAAAGAGTAAGTGAGAGGTGGCTCAGAGACATCATCTAAACAATTGATCAGATCTTTAATCCTGGTAGCATCACAATGGATGTCTGGTGTCCTTCTAGGCCTTAGAAAGGAGTCTTAAAGTTGAGTATCTGGGTCTTCTTCTCCCCTGATGGTCTGGATTCTTTTCACCCCTTCAGTTCTCTCTGCCTGATCTTCCGAGCATATGAGGGTTTGGGGGATTGGGGGATGGCTTCACTGTATGCATACCAAGCTGATCTCTTAACAGTTGGCAAAACAATATCCAACACCTCCTTCCTCTGAGACTTAAGGAAGTGAAGTTGATAAAGAATGTGCCTAGCTCCCTCGGTTCAAGAGTGCTCAATCTTAACGTTAAACCAGTATGGGTAATGTACACTAATGAGGAACTCAACAAGCAGTCGTAGATTCTTAAAGGCTTTTCCTTTGAGCTTATGCTTTGACAGTGAGAGCCGAAAAAGTCTGTTAGTTGTGGTCGGCCAGCGACTGTGGTTTACTTGTCCTATTTCCAATAGGGAAAGCCCTGTAGGAAGCACTCTATCTCTGATTACCGATACAATTCTATAGTCGTAGTCTTTATCAGTGGAAAGATCTTGCACGACTTCCTGAAGTGTCTTGGTAAGAGGAGGACTTAAAGATATTTGAGTGAAATTTGGATTGATATCCAAGTCTGTAACAGAGTCAAAGAACTTTCCTATTGGTCCGGAATATCTGTTGTCAGATAGTGTTGGGACATCCAAGTTGATAATTAGATGACAGAGAGGGAGTTCCACAGTGTGTAGGTTACAGACCAACCAAATAAGCTTACTGCCCAAATGGAGGTCCACCTTTCGCATTACTCCAGCATATACATCTGTGTTTTCATTCGTGGAGTCTCCTCCAATGGCCACTAAGCTTTTATCCAAACCCCTTTCCCTCAGCCATCCAAACATAGCCTTACCGGGCTTCTCTGCATGTGATTCTTTTTTCGTTGCCTTTTCTGGGACAAAGTGTAAGAGGTGATTGCTCTCAGGCTCACTGATGACAGTGTAATGCTCCTCTTTTGTTTTTGCTGGAAACAATTTTTCACTTTCCTCTGCCTCCATCATAAAATTTGTCATATCAATTCGTCCATCAAAGAGAACACAAGAAATTCCTCCATCCTTCTTTAAGTTTTCCTCAAACTCATGTTCAATAACTGTCATTAGCTTTTCCTGTGCTCTCTTAACTTTATTATTATTAATTACTTCACTTTTATCTTCCTCAGTAATAAATCCAGCATCTTAATAGATGTTGTTGCTATAGCTGCAGTTAGTCTCAACCCGACACCATACTTTATACTAGTAAGAGAAATATTTGGAATTTTATCATAATTCTCTCTATTCCTGGTAAAAGATTCCGGCTCTCGGACAGCTTCAAAAGTTACTTCATCATCCAAACTGTTGTCACCATCAGAATTTCCTGCCAAAAAATGCTTTTTTTTTTTCTTGCTGCTTTTTCTGCTAAAACAGCGCTTTCCTTCTTACCTTTTTCTCTTTCTTTCTGCTATCATTTCTTTTGCTTTCCTTTCTGAAGCTTTTAATTATCTATTATGCTCTGGAATATCACGACCTCCAATTTGAAAGGTAACTTTACTTCCAACCTTCTCTTTTTGTCCTTTAATAAAGGCCAGTTACCTAATAGGCATTTTTTTCTCTTTACTACAACAACTGTTAATGTTGGCTTCAGTCTCACATCCATTATAACCTACTTCCTTACAACTGGAAATTTGACATTTGCATGTCAATATATCAAAACACTTATCAGGTTTTGTAATAAACCTCTCTTTTACCCCAATTTTTCCTTTACCAAGGGAAACTTTTAAAGCCTCCTTCCACATCTCCTTAACCTTTAATACTATTGTAACCTTTTGATTTACAACAGGTGGTTTGAAGAGAGCATTAACTTTTGTCCACTGGTTAATCAAGCCCTGATACATGTCTTTTACCAGCTAGTCCACTTCATAATTTCTCCGGTCATCTTCACTTTTCTTCCTCAGGTCGATGCTGTACCTCAAAATATCTCATATTGTTGGTAACTCAGACACCATCAGCTCTTGCCCAGTCTCAACAAAATTAGTCAGATGAGAACTTGATTTGGAACTTGTCTTGATTTTTGCCAGTGTCACACTAATCGCAGCTATATCTGCAAATGGAAAGATGGCATTTAGATTAATAAATAATCTCTACCAAATAGTTATGTTATTCTAAAATGATCCACAGCCTTTACTAGCATTCGAATAAAATGTAAATGCTCTGTAAACAGTTACCAGTTACAATAGTTACCAGAACTGGCAACACTACTGGAATATTGCCTTGCACTGAGTAATGAGTTCTGGCTACTTGCAATTTTGGAGTTAGACCAAACTAAAATATGGGTATTTTTAACAGGTTTCTTACTTCTCATATCTCTCTAATACATTTTTACATTTTTTTAGACAAATATCTTTCAGACTACAGTAATCTTGATCTTTTGTTGGAAACTAAAATAATAGTAAAATATAGTAAATGACCCAGAACTAACAATATTTCAACTTCAAATATATGTAGGTTAGATCAATCATAATTAAACTTTGCCAAAAGTTTGTTCTTTTCACCAATATTCATCATAAGAATTCCCCTCATCACCAGTTTCATAAAATTCTAGAGTATGACCCGTCCTAATATAATAGTAATCAAGGTTTATTAAAGTTACTATGCGACCACTCAAGAAAAAGATCCACCTAACTTGCTTCTGTATACTACTCGTAGATATAAGAAGTTATTGACAGTGATATGATTAACCAAAGCCACTAATGCAACATAAGAAGTTATTTGTGCTTTAAGAGTGACTTAGTTAAAAAACGCAGGTGACAAATACTCGAGAGTGAATCAGACACTTTGGTAGAAACACAAATCGGCAATAATGGAATTGGTTAGGAGTAAGACAAATATCTTAAACTTATATTGTTTTTAAAACAAAAGAAAAATTGTCCTCTACCAAAAAAATGGGTAGCTCTTGATCTATAGAAAAAAAACTTGTCAAGAATTTTCGAAATTCGACTTGCTAAGTTTTTTTACTTCAAGAGTATAAAAGAAATATGCGTTTCTGGATACCAAAATGATTGATCGTGATGACAAAACTTTTACCAACTTGATTCTGCTCAGAATTCTAATTAGTTTACTTTCCATTGTAAATTGAAACCAAGGGCAATCTGCAGAGTTTTTGATGGATAGAATGTTTCTCTTCTGAATGATTCTATGACTTAGAAAAACTTGCTACAACTTTTGTCACAATCAACTTGTTTCTGCTGTTCAAAATACTTATTGGCAGAGATCGATGTTTAGTTGCATGTAGTTTTCAGGGCACTGGATCCTAGAAAGTAAGTGGTGTTGGCTGGTTGGCTCATCGAAAAGAATCTGATGATAATGGACCCCTATGTATAAATCTAAATGGGGAGTTATTTGAAGTGGAACGGTGAATGACAAATTGCATGAGGTTGATTTGCATACAAACTACAAAGTTCATTTATGATAATTAAAATTTATTAATTATTGATGAATTAAATTATCAATAAATTGAGACCAAATACGTCTATAGCTAAATTAATAGGTAGCTTGTTGTCATAAATTATTATTTGCATTGTCAAAATTCATTTTTTGTAATCTCCATGTGAAAAGGGTTGTGAATTTTCAAGCGTATCTGACCGTATGCACTAAATCTAATTATTGGAAAGCTCTGGAGGCGCCATCCTCAGGGTTTTTACGTGACCTGACGCAAAAATATTGACCGCTGCTGTCCTGAATATCTTGGAGAGGCTCAACAGGGTATCCGTAGAGGCCCGGAGAAAACAGGAGAGGGGGAGCTTGCCATGAACCGTGTTGTATAGTGCCACCATGTTGTCTGTGAACAACATGGCCGTCTTAAACATTGTCATGGGCAACCAAAGGGCTATGGATTCTTTCAAGAAGATGTTATCTACTTCTTGCACTGGTAGGGGAATGGCGAGGGCCTTGCCCTTGGTCCAGATGCCGAGTCGCGTTTCGGGGGCGTCCGAGAAGACGGTCCGGCGTGAGGCCCTAGGATGGAAGATCCCGAACCACCTAGTGGTGATCAGAGGGGCAAGGCCATCGAGAAGGGCCGGAGTGGGGGAACATAATTGCAAGAGACACTTCGGGACCCACAGAAATGGGAGATGGATAATAAGAGAAATAAAATTAAGAAAACCTGCCAATCTTCTCCACCCCTTTTTGGAAAGGGATTGGGTCTGGGTGACCTTGAGCACTGCCCTCAGCTTGAGACGTATGTCCCGTGTAATAGCGCATTTTAACCCGCGCAGGTGTATGCGTATACCAAAGAACGTAAGCACGTGCGTAGGGAGCGAGATGCTTTTACCTTGATTGATGGAGGATAGACTGGAGGCACGGGCCTGGCCCAGGCATTTTATGACATTGGCAGGTGGGCCCCAAGATGATCACATCGTTGAGATAGGTGTAGGCCAGGCAACAATCTCGTTACGTTTATCACAGGGAAAATCCGGTAGGCGTGGTTGACCACGTCACTTCTTTCAATAAAGCCATGCTGCAGTAGTTGTTCCATAAGGGCAAGGACGAGTGGAGGTGACACCCCCCAGCTCCTATAACACTTCTTAATCCGAAAACGGATACCGTCCTTCTGCGCCACCTGAATGAAATGATTCATGGGAGGTACAGATGCCAGTGAACCTGGAGAAAGAACGTCGAGGCGGGCGTCAAGGTGTATAACTTCTTGTTGTGGCTCGAGTGTATCCATACCAAGGCTAACGAATTCCATGCGATTATCGCCGGCCTTCCGGTCATCGCCCTGGTTATCTAGGTTTTCACGTTGGTCGTTGTTGCCATTTTCGTTACCTTTGAGCCCTGCAACTGGGCGAACGATGTTAGGGGGGCCACTCACGATGTCCCGGAAGATGTCCCCTTGTTCCAAAGAATGGGTCCAAGAGCCTGAGGAAGGTAGAAGAGAATGGGGTGGGAGATTAATGACCGTTGGGACCGTGAGGCCCGGTATGGGGATATGGGAGATGAATTCAAGGGATAGAGGTAGGGTCGCGGATGTCCGGCCCGCCAAATTGGAAGGCAACCTCGTCGAGGAAATCCCTTATTCGTTTAATGGGCTCGTCGAGGTGATCGATGTCGATGATGATGTCGATGTATTCGGCAACTTTAATCCTATGGGGGAGAGGTGGCAAAGCGGGTGGAGTTTCGTCGCTAAAAAGACCGTCCTTGGTGGGAAGGTATGCCAGCGTAACGGACGATGACTCGAAGATAGAGACCTGGTCGGAGTCCAAGGAGAACGAAGCGTCGGACTACATTCTGGGAATGCTCGTCGGGGAAATTTGAGCGGAACTCATCGGAAGTAGAAGATCTGACAGAAGGGGGCGTGAGCTGCATCCTGCGCCTTATGCGAGCGATACGAATCCTTCAACGCCAATTGGCGTTTTCAACGACGTCGTGCAGCCAAAGGAATTCTTCAAGTAAAAGATGCGAGCGAAATCTGGAGAGGGTAAGCAGGGAATGAATTTCCTCCTGGTCTCTTACCTCGAACATTGGTGACTGAAGGTTAGCGCGCAGGTCCGCAACTACGACTTCCCAATGCACGCCGGCGAGGGCAGCGTGGTCCGCCTGGTAGAGAGAAGCACTTGGAAGAGGAGGAGCAGGCGACGGTCTACGTGGAAACCTAAGGGTATCTGGCGTGATCGGTAGCGCCACTGGGGAGTATGGAGGAGGATGCCGACGGCGTTTCTCTTCAATTTCCTGCTCAAGCTCCATTCGCTGAATCTCAAGCTCCCCAGGATCGCTGGAATTGAAAAGGAAAGAGCGTGTGCCCGAAGTACCCCTCCCTTGGGGCGAACACATCTGATCGACGATAAGATACCTTGAATCTGAATCCGCGGTATAAACAGGTGACTCTGGTTGCGAGGGAACGACCCGCTGGGCTCTCTGTCTAGTGCTCATGCCAGATAATTCTTACGGAGGTCTGGAGTACTCCGAGGAGCAGGAAGAATCACGAGCAGAACAATCTACAGTACAATCCTAAACTATAGAACAAAATATCTAAATCTATATTGTATAGAATATTCTTGTATAATTTCGTTGAAAATCATACAATATTCTTTGAAATTTTCCTCTAGTAGAGTTTCATTCCATAGATAAAACTGGTAAGAAAAGTTATGAGGAGAGTATTTGAAGAATGGATGCCTCTAAAACTAGATATAGATAAGTAAAAATAGAACAATAAGCACAAAATAGCATATTTATCTAAGAGACAATTGAATTAAATATTAATAAGAAGTATGGTCAGAATGAATTGAGCTCATCTTCGGTCGCAATTGTATTCCATTCTTCTCCTTTCCTAGAGATCTTCAACGATCTTCGATTCCGAGGCCAAATCTTTTCACCCTCTATCTTGCATAGGTTTTCTTTCGGCTTTAAATCAGGGAACTGCGGAGTTTAGTTCAACGAGTTGATAATTTTAGCACCTTTGCTTTGCGATACGCAACATTTGCATGCATGAAACCAGGATCAAGTATTCCCGATATTCGGAGAGAGAGGTTTACATGTTTTTGAAACAGATTCCTGTATACCGGACCGTTTACTTTGCCACGCAAACAGACACGAAGAAATATTCCAGTGCTTGAAAACATCCCCTACACCATAACTGGTTCGAAGCCTTACTGTATAGGATACTTTCTAGAATATCTAAACTAATTAAATATATTAACAAAATAAATATGAAAGCATACTTTAATGAAAAGATAATCACTATATATATATATATATATATATATATATATATATGTAAATTAACCCACAGGAAAATAAAAAGATAAATCCAAGCACTTTCGAACTATATTTGTAAATATAGTTCGAAAGTGCTTGGATTCATCTTTTCATTTTTCTGTTGGCTAATTTTCATATTATTACTTTCCTCACGTGCCACTTTCTGAGTTTTCTCAATATATATATATATATATATATATATATATATATATATATATCGATGTATGATAGGAGTAGCTTCTCTTCTATACATGTTTTGTTGAAAGACCAGATTCTATTTCGACTTTACTAATTTTATTTTAGCGCATTCTAACTGTCGAATGCAGTTTTTTTATATGATGTTTTTGATTTAAAGTCAGATGAGGAAGATGCATTTTATTTGGTCTTATTTAAATTATTTCGTTGATATTTTTCTTATTTCAGAACCACCAGGCATCCCAGCTTCCCTCGATATTGAGTCTTTTCACCAATGTGCCAATCGAAGAAAATATTGAAATAATTCTCTAGTGCGTCTACGAAAACCCCAAATTGCCTCCCTACGAATGGAATCCCAAATATTAAAGCAACTTTTAAGAATATGTAGACCTGAAGCTTAATTCCGATGCTCAAATGGCAAACTTTACCGTCAAATTGATGGAGTGCGATGGTTACCCATTGGGCCCTACTTTTGCGAACTTCTACATGGAAAACCAAGAGGAAACGTTCTTAACAAAACTGACGCACCGACATAAAATTTACATCAGATTTGTTGATGACACATACCTTACAACTAAGAACGAACATCAATTACTACAACTCAAAAGAACCTTAGAATCACATTCCACTCTCAAATTCACATACGAGTCGAGTGTAACTGACTTGAATGTAGATGTAAAACATAACAGCGACGGAAAATATATCACCACCGTCTATCAAAAAGGAATAGATTGCAGTGAATGGTTAACGCCAAAAGTGAGTGCACCGAGAAATATACAAATTCGGTAATAAACTCATATATAAGAAGAGCTATCTAGAACTCTTAAACGTGGAACGCAGTTGATGAAGAATTTCAACGATCGTAACAAATCCTAATAAACAATGGCTACTCTAATAGAGTAATTGCCAAATTACAGAATGCAATTCTCAACTCAAAGTTTTATGTACATGAGGAAAAACAAAAGGAAAAATAATGCGACTATACTAGAAGAACCAAATGAAGGATGCCTACAAAACATACGAAAGAATACTAGAAAACATAAAAAGTAACAATATCCAAGAAAAAGACAATAAGTTATCCTTATGAATATATTATGAAAAACCAAAAAGCAGCAACCTACTAATGAAAAACAACCTCCGTGAAAATTAATCTATCCTAAAGGCTACGAATATTGTATACAGAAAGCCTCATCCAAACAACCGAAATTAAGGTATGACCGAACTTGAAAACACAGCAGACCAGCTCGGAGCGAGTATTGCGCCTTTTCTGCTTAAATAAAAGTGAACCGTAATCTGACTCCGACCTATAAAAGGCATCAAAACGAACACGAAATTCAATCTTTGCTTCTCACCAAACAATTACCTCGCCGCTAAAGGATACAATGCGAATATAAACTTTCCATCAATGCCTCCTGAACAATAAAAAGACGTCCGTCTGAAGATGCCTGAAGAAAATGGAAAGCTCACGGAAAAACTTTGTAATAAAATTAAATAATTTAAATAAGACCTAATATAATGGATCTATCTTAGTTGATTTTTAATCTTCAGCCTCATATAAAAACCGCATTAAAGTAGAGTAACGTACATATAAATGCAGGAAATAAACCACAGTATTTTGGACCGATTTATTGGGAAACCTGAATTGACGGAAACATCCGTCATCTTCAATTGCTGTGAAAATAATGAATAAAAAAAAGATATTTGACCAAAGGAGATGCAAATTTTTAAGTTAGAATCTAATCAGGAAGGTTGGTTTGGAAAGGCATTTTTTATCAGATGCCGGATGAGTCTTCCGCATATCAAGGATTAGTGTTGAATTGCCCAGCGAAAGAATTGAAGTCTGGAATTTCCTTAATGAGGGATGATTCCTTTAGGCGACTATGTACATATATAATTGTGGGAATTATAAATTATTTTGGAATTATTATTGTCAATTAAATGGTCTTCATTTGATGAAATTAATCATCGAATAACAACAGCGATCAACTCATTGAATTTTGATATGCTTATACGCGTCTGGAAAGAATTCTCTTATCGAATTGATGTTGCCCGTGCTGCATGTGGTGGCAACATTGAACACTTGTAAGACAGGAAATAAAAGTTGATTGTGAGTAGAATACTTGTGACTTTGCTGGAGTTTTTTATTGCTTTTCCTTAATAAAATATTGCGTAATGAAATTGGCTCATTCATTTTGAATAACTATATATATATATATATATATATATATATATATATATATATATATATATATATATATATATATATATATATATATATATCTGAAGGGCAATATAAATTCAACAATATATCTCGAATAATGTTGCCAAACTCATCTATAAACCACCTGAACCAGTACTTCACAGGAATTAGAAATTTGCCCCCGGAATAACGCAGATATTTATGTTTTTCAGTTTGTTTCCTTTGTTTTCATCTTGTTTAGTCTTTTGTTTGCCTTTATTCACTAGAGTTGATAATGGCATCTTGCCGAAACTAGTCCTGTTTTTTGAAATAAACCAGATTGAAATATTGGGGTTTATTAATTAATTTTATATATATATATATATATATATATATATATATATATATATATATATATATAAATCTTCTCTTTGTTCTGTTTGTTGGTCCATTTTTCAATGAGGTCGCTGCATTGGCACTTTTCCTCTACTTCCACCACTCTCGCTTATCTCAGAAGACACTCAATCCTTTTTGCTTTCAGATAATGTAATTGAAATCAGGATTGACGTCTCATTTGAAATTATTTCAAATCCTTTAGGAAGAGAGATGAATTCTATGTTCAATGAGATTGTTTACTTTGCTATATCCTCGGGTCTTAATTTTGTGGTTTCTCTATCCATGGTATGTTTGACCTTTAGTCCTTTTGGCCTTTTCTTCCCCAGTTATAAGATTTTTCAGACAGCCATTACCCACCCTTTCTTCCCTTTTTGTTTCAAGATTTTTTCATTAGGGCTTTTCTGATCTTACCTAAAAAGCAGTAGGGTTGTGGAATGTTTTCTGCCAAGTTTGATCTTTCTTTGTTTTATTGTAAGGGTTGAAGGAAGTTTTTGTATTTTGCTTCTTTTAATAATATTGACCTATTCTCTGCAAAAGAGTTTCCTTCCGGTAAGTTTGATAGGAATAAGAAGTATTCGTTTTTATGCGTGTAACAGTTTAATAAAAAATAATAAATAATATAAACATTAGGTTGGAAAAGGGAAATATAAATCATTAGAACATTCTAAATAAAAAACGGAGGAAATATTTATGCAGGTAAAAACGGAAGAATTGTTATTCAAGAAAACACGTAGTTATTTTTATGCAAAAAAATCGAATAAATTTTGTATGCAGAAATTTCTGAGGATTTTCTCTTAATAAACGGAAGAATAATTTGTTCAGAAAAATACGAAGAACTTTTATGTAGAAAAATGGATAATATTTATGCAGAAAAAACGAGGATTTCATGCAGAAAAAAGGGAATTTGTATGAAGAAATCACTGAAGAATCTTATGCAGAAAAACGCATGACACTTTTTATATCCAAGTCCAAGTCCAAGATCTTTTTATGCAAAAAGAGGTATTTTCACATGGTACAAAAGAAAAAGCAAAATATATAAAGAACTAAACAAAATAAATAAAAGTATCATGAAAATACCGCAGAGTAAATCGAATATCTACAGCAAACTCATCAGAATTCAAGAAAATATAAATCGAGCTTAGCAGAATAAAACGAGCATTTACACCGAAATCAACTGAATAAATGGAATTATACAGATAATTCAGCAAAAAGAGTGGAAACATACAGAGAAAAGCATAATAAATAAAAATATAGAGATAACTCAGATAAATATATGAAAATATCGAAAAAATTCAGCAGAATCAAGGTAAGATTTATAGCAACTCAGTATAATAAATAAAAATACATAGAAATTTTAGGATAATAAGAAAATAAAGAGAAAAGTAAGATAAATATAGCGAAAATATAGAGAGAACGCGGAAAATGGAATGAAAATATAATGCGAACTGAAAATAATATTGAGAAAAGATATGTTTAATGAAGGAAAATATAGGAAAAATAAATATCGATCTCATCCGGATAAAGCGAAAAGATATGCAGAACTCATTGGAAAAATGGGGAAATAAAATACATAGCAGGAAATATATAGAGATCGCAGCCGAATAAGGCGAAAATATACAGAGAACGTCAAGATAAAGAGAAAATATACAAATAACACAACAGAATAAAGTTAACAGATACAGAATAAATGAAAATATAGAGTAAATTCAGCAGAATAAATTTAAAAAATGCAGAGAACTTAACTTAAAAAAGAGTGTATACAGCAAATTCAACAGAATAAATTAAAATTTACAGGGAATTCAGCAGAATATAGCGAACGAATCTATAAAGAGAACATATCAGAATATAGCATAAATATGCACAATAAACTCAATATAATGAGGTGAATATATACAGCGAACTCGTAAGAATAAAATAAATTATACAGGGAAGTCGACATAATATCAGGTGAATGAATCAAAATCAAGCCAACTAATCAGAATTTAAAGAAAATATACAGCAATATCTTTAGAATAAGTCTACAAATAGAGAACTCAACAGAATAAAGCAAAAATATAGTGAGAACTTTATAGACTTAAATGAAGATTTTATGATATCTTCCTAGGTTAGGTTAGACTAAGTCTCTTAATTGTTAAGTCAAATTCGGTGGCTTCGTTAATCTGGACCTTTACCTAACTTAACCTAGCCTAGGCTAGATCACTTTAAGAATAAAGTAGTCCGTTAACTATTTATAGTTTTGTCAGCTGACAAAAATGAAAGGGAGCGTACTAACATAACCTAACCTTGAAATATCTCATAGATATTCCTGTATTTTGGCCTCGCTATTTGCATATAGGCCTAGCCTATACATACATAGAAGCATCAGCTATAACGGTATATATTTTATATTTACTCATTAAGACTTTTGGGGGGGATTCTTGTGCAACATAACCTAATGAGCATATTGAATCTTTACATAGGTAGCCCGTAATAAAGAAACCATTCATTGCAGTCGCCAAGATGTATGCAACTTCAGCTCTTTTCTAACTAAAAAGATGAGAAAACCGAGGGAACATGATTTAATTTTGTATATATGGCATATTAGGCTGTAGCACAATAAGGTCGAAGGGCGACCACGTTTCCTTCTGCACCCACGTGGTCCTGAGATCACCACATGGAAAGTGCGGCTGAACTAGGGTGAGGGTGCAGCCTATGCCGTTATCACACTCCAGCTTTATTTTCTTAGGGACCGATTTTATCGTCTCCCATGGCTGCCTTTCAGCTAGCAGCCTTCCATTATAAGATCGAAGTTCGTCGAACATTTCACGCCAACGTTATCACAATCCCCTGCCCTCTACGAAGGATCCATCGACTATTTCTCAAAATCGCACATGCGTCTGGAGGCGATCGCCAAGCCACCAAATGCCACTGCACCAGGCGTCTATATAATCCTTTGACTCAGTTTAGTAAGAAGCACTAATAGACTTCCCACCTACCACCGCGAAAGAGTTGAAGGACGCTCGACTTCCCCCGCGATCGGAGACATTGACGATTTCGATTCGAGAACGAAGGCTAAATCGACATCCGTAAACTCTGCCATAGTCAATCAGCGAGTATCTGACGAGGATTCCCATCTCCGAATGCCATCTACGAGTGCTCCCTCATCTAAAGTGAGAGGTAAACTGACTTCCCCATTCGCAGTCATCGTATCCCAACTGACCCTTTTCCTGCAACAAGCACATAAGCAAATGTAACCGTTGCCGCCTGCAGATTGATCTAGAATCTGGCTTACTCAATCGATCCATTCTTTGTGTGTGCACCCCGATTTAAAATCCCCCTTTAAATCACCGACCTGAATTTGACATCCTTAATACTCTAATTAACCCACCCGTATCGCGCGTAAACATTTAACTCCGTCTGTGCGAACATTCCCTATAAACCCAATATTTGTGTATATTTAAATATTATTTTGTTGCTAGTAAAGATATATTTTCGTCATTGACTTTCTTTTGCAATCACAACGCGTAACAGCTACCTGTTAATCTTTGGCCAACTTACACTCTGAAATATTTGTTTTAAATTAAAAAGGACACGGCACAGTTAATAATAAAACATCCACACTGAACTCCAGACAATTTCCCCATTCACTAACGGTCTTCAACCAACTTTGGCCCAAAGCTCCCAAAATACCTACGTATATATATATATATATATATATATATATATATATATATATATATATAGAGAGAGAGAGAGAGAGAGAGAGAGAGAGAGAGAGAGAGAGAGAGAGAGAGAGAGAGAGAGAGAGAGAAGAGAGAGAGAGAGAGAGAGAGAGAGAGAGAGAGAGAGAGAGAGAGAGAGAGAGTCTGGCCATTCCACAACATAGGCTATTGGAATATCAGTAAAATACTGTACAGCCAACCAAAAAATTCATGTCTTTGTTTTTAACTTTATTTTGATTCTAGGCAGGCAGATTGAAACAGTAAGGTAATTTTCCCAAACTTGGTAATAGTCTAGGCCTTAATGAGTACCGCCACTCACTCTTACCAAATTTGGAAAAGCGTTCTTGTTATCTCAACCTGCATGCTATAATCATTACAAGGTTTGGAAAAGGGACGTCTGTACCTTGCAGTACCCACCATAACTAAGGTTAGAATAGGCCTAAGCTAACTGTTGTTCCTTCATACTTTCTTCCTTCCTTTTCTTTTCTTCTATCTTCTTTCATTCCCCTTCTTCCTCCTTCTGCTATCTTCTTGTTAATATAAATATATTTTTATTTCATATTATTATCCTTATTAGTCTTTTATAAAAAGATGATATAAAAAGCCCTTAAATTATGGAAAGCACAAACAGAGTTCGAGACAAAGGGCGAAAATATTTGAGTGGCTAAGGCTAAGGTAACTGAAAATGAAAGAGATAGATGTGCTATCAACAAATTAGTTGTCGCTCCATCTCTTAAGCGCGCATATATTGAGTATAAAGAAAACAAAAATTATTCATAGAATAATGATAAGGCCTTGAGTCCAATTGTAGTTAACAAATACAATGATGAACTTAGAAAAGGACGACGTAGCTGTGAATAAAATTGAAGACGATCTCAATGCACCAGAAGACAGAGCCAATCATAAAGCTTACTTATGGCTGGAGGAAAAACAAGCCGTAACAACATGCAATGAGTGCAATTAACCTTGATGATGACCTGACCAGTTGGCCAGCAGATATAAATCAAAATTTAAGAGATTATTTAACAATGAAATGTCCTCCTAATTTTCCAGTGAACACCTTTCCAAGAAATAAAAAGGGGTTGTCTTTTTCAAAATTTCACTGTAGGTGAAAACGTCCGAATGGGGAAAGTGTTGAAAGAAATTGGATTATATACTATCAGTTTGCTGATAGAATTTATTGTTTTTATTTCAAACTATTTAGTAAGAACACAACTAGTGCATTATCAACAAGGAGATTCAACAACTGGTCTAATCTAATCTTCTTACTTGGTTGTGTTAGCATGAAAATTCTATGAACCATTTTGAAGCAACATGCAGTTCCCGGAAGTTATACCAAAGGCTTTGTAGTGGACTGACAATTTACAAAGAAATAATCGTCAATGAACCTGCAAAAAACGGGCAGTAAGTACGCAAAAGGGTTAATAGCAAGATTGCAGTTTCTTGGTGAGAGAAATTTGGCATTTAAACGAACAGAAGAAAAAGTTGGTAATTAGAGTATGTTCAATGGAAAATCTTTAGCTCTTGCTAAGCTGTTTGGAAAGTTTGACCCTGTTCTTGAAACACATTTACTAAAAGTCAAAAGCCATGAAATTCATATTCACTATTTAGGAAAAGATACTTAGAATGAACAGATAAAGATTATGGTTACAGCTGTTTTCAATACTGAAACGGGTAAAAGCAGCTACGTACTACGCCAATATTGTAGACTGTATACCTGATATGAGAAATCAAGAGCAAATGTCTCTAACGATCGGGTATCTCTCTCATAACTTGGTTCTTCGGGTGTTTATGAATATTCCATAAAGTTTATGTAAGTTGAAAGTAGCACAGGAGGAGATTTATATAAAACATTATTAAACACACCAAAGGAATTAATTTTAGAGGTGAAAGAAATTCGAGGGTAAGGCTATGATATTGGAAGCAACATGGAGGGTCACATCTCTGGAGTAGAAGCACGACTTGGATAGGATAATTCGAGAGTATTTTCTGTACCCTGCCTCACAATTATAGCTTTTACTCGGAGATCTTGCAAAGGAATACATATTGTTCTCTATCGACTAAGAAATTGGCAGTTTAAAAAAAACTAACCATGTACCATATTTATGAGTGAAACACTTGAGCAACACAAGGTGGGAATAAATGATTGATATTTTTAAAGCTATTCGTCATCAGGTTGGCGAAGTGTAAGATGCTTTGTGGAAATATCAGAGATAACAGATGACCCCAAGGTAAAAGCAGAAGCTGACCCTTTATCAACCCAGCCACAAGACAACAAATTTTTAATTTCTTTTATATTTTTGTATGAAGTACTTTTTAAAGTTAACTTTATTATCAAGGAACGTAAAAGTCAAACAAAGGACATTATTTCAGGCATGGAGTCATTTATAAACTATTATCATGGCTAGGAATTTAATGGCTCAGATTTAAATGTTCTAGTAGACGCAAATAAATTGGCTGAAGCTGTTGAATTACAATTAGAGTTTAGATAGTTTCAAGAAAAGAAATATGTAGAAGGAAGAGAATATTTTCGCGTGAGGCTAAAGATCAACATTTAGATGACCCAAAGGAAGCATACATAGTTCACTGCTTCATGCTAGAGCAAGTTATTCAATCTATGGAGTTTAGATTTAAACAACTTAAAAACCATTCAAAATTATTTGGAATTATAAATAACTATCAAGGTTTACAAAAGAAGAAATGGGAACACACACAACAGACCTTGAAGCAACTTTAACTGACACCACAATAAAACAGAGCTCTGCTGGATAGGCATTTAATAAAACAACTTACATAGAATTCGGTTAAACCAGACTTTGCACGCGTACAGGAGTAATTCGTATGGCCGAAGGAATAATACTAGTAGTACCTCTGTAGCTGTGATACTAATGCCTTCACGTAGTAGCGATACTAACCGGTACGCGCCGACTCAGGGAGCCTGTTACGGTGAGCATGACGAGGAGTATAGAGCTTGGTCTCGAGGCCCTTCCCTGTTTTATTATCTCATTTTCGAACTTGACAGCCCCATGGTCGGCCAGCTCTACGGAGATTTCTTCTAAAGAGTTGTCCATGATTTCCCTCACATAAACTACTCCTTTCACGAAGTTCATGGTAGAGTGCGGGGTCCACTCAATGGCGAGCCATTAATTGTCTGAATGTCACTGAGAACCTAGCAAAATATAGCGTAAAAATATACGAATTCATCAGAATAAAGCGAAAATATACAGAGAAATCAGCAGAGTATGGATGTAAAATACAAAAGAACTAAGAAAATTATAGCGAAAATATAAATAAAGCTAAGTAGTATCAAGCAAAAATAAAAAGATAATTAGATGAATATATGAAAATTTACAGCAATCTGTGCAGAATGAAAGGAAATATAGAGCGAGATCAGTAGAATAGCAGTAAAATATACAGATAACACAGTGTAATATAACGAAAAGATAGAGACCACTAAAGAGAATTAAACAAAAAGACAGATAAGTTATCAGAAAAAAGCGAATAAATTAAGAGAACTTAACAGAATAAATTAAAATGTAAAGAAAATAAGCACATTTAACGAACATATACCATAAACACAGCAAGGTAAAAAAATATAGTGAACTCAGAAAGTTTAATGATAAATAGTTAGAAATCAGTAGAATAAAACAAACATATGCAGCGTAATCAGCAGAATAAATTCAAATATACAAAGAAATCAGGAGCATATA
The DNA here is from genome assembly GCA_963969495.1 of Ceratothoa steindachneri. Taxonomy (NCBI): domain Eukaryota; kingdom Metazoa; phylum Arthropoda; class Malacostraca; order Isopoda; family Cymothoidae; genus Ceratothoa; species Ceratothoa steindachneri. The sequence goes on from OZ018318.1 coordinate 149,891,821, forward strand.
ACGAGAAAATACAAAGAGTTCACACTCAATAGTGTCAATATACAAGATCTTATCAGAATAAAGAGAAAATTTGAAAATAACTTAGCAGAATAAATGAAGCTATACTGCGATATGTAGGGCACTCAGCCAGATAAATGAAATTATACAGATAACTCAGCAGAATAGAGCAAAAGTATACAAAAAACTAGGCAGATTATAATGTAAATATATTAGAAATTAGAATAAAATATACAATCAATACAAAAAATAAAGGGAAAATATGTAGAAAATTCAGCAGAAAAACGCCAAAAAATATACAAATAAGACAGCAGCAGAATAAAGCAAAATCAGTAGAATAAATCAAACAAATAATGCGAAAACAGCAGAATAAAAGAAAATATATAGCAAACTCAGCAGAATAAATGGAAATACATAGAGAATTCAGAAGAAGACATAAACATTTACAGGGAACCCATTAAAATAATAAGAAGATATAGGGTGAACGCAGAAAAATCTAGCAAAAATAAAGAATGAACTCAAAAGAAATTAAAATAAACAGAAAAATTAGCCGAATAAAGCAAAGTTATACCGCAAACTTAGTAAAATATACAGAAATATCAGCAGAATATAATGAAATAGGCAGCGAGGGACATAGAAAAGGTAAAGATATGCAAAAAATTTAGCAGATGGCGAAAATATAAAGCGAACATGAAATAATTTTGAGAAACTATATCGTCAACTTACTAGAATAAAGCAAGAATGGATAGATAGCAGAGCAGAATAGCGCGAAAAATACAGAAAACAGAGAAGAATAGAGAGAAAAGATATATATAACTAAGCAGAATAAAGCGAACATAAAGGGCGAACTCGACAGAATAAATAAAATACACAAAAAAAAAATTCAGAATAAAACGCTCAAATAGCGAAGTCAACAAAATGATTTAAAATATATAGAGAACTCATCAGAATATAGCCAAAGTATTTAGATAACTCAGCAGAATAAAGAGTATATATATATAATGCGCTGATAAATGAAAATATACCAAGAAATCAGCAGAATACACAAAATATAGACTGAGCTCAGAAAAATAAATTAAAATATTAAGATAACTTAGCAGTATAAATAAAAAATATACAGCGAATTCAGCAGAATTAAGGAAAATATAGCAAAATACAGCAGAATAAAGCAAACATATACATGGAACTCCGCAAAATAAATAAAACTATACAGAAAACTCAACATAATATACCAAAAATATCCACAGGATTCTGCAAAATAAAACGAAAATTTCAGCGAACTTAGCCAAATACATGCAAATATACACACATATCTGTAGGTAAAGTAGAAAATATAGATAGCTCAGAATAATATAGCGAAAATATACAGTAAAGTGAGCATATTTAAACAAAAATATACAATTAATTCACCAAAATAAATGTAAAATATTCAAAGAACTTAGTGGAATATAGAGAAAATATAGGACGAATTCAAAAGAATAAATGAAAATATAGACAGAACTTCACAGAATATAACGAAATTATGCTGAGAACTAGACAGAAGAAATTAAAATATAGAGAGAACTTAATAAAAGAAAGCGAAATTATACAGAAAATTCAGCAGAATAAAACGAAAATATACTCTCAAATCTCACCAGATAAATTAAAATATACAGATAATAGCATAATATACTAAAAATTAGAGAAATTCAGCGGAATAAACTGAACATATAAGGCAATTTTGGTAGATAAATAAAAATACACAGAGAAATCAGCAGAATATAGCGAAAATAAAAAGATAGCTAAGCAGAAAAGAGGGAAATTAAACAGCAGACGACAGAGGAAAGTAAAAATATACAGAATAATAAAAAATGTACATAGAAAGAGACACCAGCAAATTGAAGGAATATAGCGACAGTATACAGGTATCTGCACAATAAGTGAAATATATAGAGAACTCTGCAGGATAAAGGGAAGATATACAGGGAACTGAACAAAATATAGCGAAAATATACAAATACTTCCTCAGAATATGGCAAAATTATATAGAAATCTCAGTAAATTTTAAAGAATATTGTCGTGGTATGACATTACATTATATCAATACCATATTATATCTATAAGGGATGGACCAATAACTTGAAAGCGAACCGACAAAAGGGACGGAAAACCACGAGTTTAGACGTAGTGAGTAGCGAGAGAGTGCAACGAGGTCAGGTAAATTATGGACAATGGCAAAGCTTAAGGTTATTTAAAGAGGCATTCACAAAAATATAATTTTATTTACACAAAAATAATGAGAGAATTGATGGGTAAAATTACCTCAAAGAATTAAAGGGGAAGATCACATCAGTAAATGAAAGGGGGAATTGTAGTTATAAATGAGACTATGAAGTTAGAACTTAAGGTATTACAGGAGGAGACTATTCAAATGGGGGGGGGGGGAATTAACTAAATTGAGTTAATGGAGGGGGTTGGCTTACGGAGGTCTTCTGCACGTGAGGTGAGGCCGCTCGGAACTTCTGAGCGGGAAGTTGAAGTGATGACGGTTCTCCAAAAACAAAGAGGGGGGGGGATAACTTCCGGTCCAGGGGAGAGTATTTCGGCTACCTGAAATGAGGAGGGCTTCGACAGGAGTTGATGAGAGAAGTCGGGAAAATCACTCGGGGGCAATCGTTCAGTGGAATTACATCGTGGCTGGGGCTAATTTTAAATACACAAAATAGTCCAGCTGTCACTTTGTTTGTTGCTAGCACTTGCCTCGGAACCATGGGGAATCTTCTGGGGTCTGGGCGAGACTTTTCAACTCTGTGTTCTTCATGGGAGTCAAGCGCTATTTATGTCCGAGGCTCTCCAGGAGTGGGGACGGGGGGGTAAGCGGGACACAGCTCTACTCTCGAATGGCCTCGAATCTTCTTGCAGTGGCTATTCTGCCCGTATAAAAGTAAGTCGGTGTGGAATAATTCGAGGCTACAACTTTTGGAGGGATGGGGGGGGCTATGCTTTCCAATTTAGGCCTAACCGGGCGCTCTGCTGCGCATGGAAGTTCCATTCTGCTCAAGAGCTTTCACGTGGGGATTCCCTCACAAATATATACAGTAAAATCAGTAGAATAAATGAAAATATACAGACAATTAAGCAAAATAAAGTGAACCTATGCAGGCAGGCAGTTAAAATATACAAAGAATTCAAAGTAATGATTTAAATATACAGAGAACTCTGCAGGATAAAGCGAAAATATTAAGTGAAGTTGGCAGGATAAATAAAAATATAAAACATAATATAGCGAAAATATTGAGAAAAGGGGAAGTATGAGGAGAAATTAGCAGAAAAGGGGAAAATATACAGGAAACAGTTGAATAAATCGAACATATACAGCGAACTCAGCAGAATAAATGAAAATATACGGAGAACACAGCAAACTAGAGCAAACAAATTGTGCTAATGCAGCAGGAAAATCGAAACTACACACAAACTAAATTGAACATATACAGCGAACCCATAAATTAAATTAAAATACACACTTAACTCAGTAGAAAAATAGAAATTATATAGAGAACTGAGTATAGTATAGCGTAATATACTGGAACTCATCCGAATACTTTGGAAATATAGAGAAAACTCAAAGGGACAAGTAAAAATATGCAGAGAACTCAGCTAATAGATACAGGGAAATATGCACAATAAATGAAATTTTAAAGAAAACAGCAAAATATAGCAAAAATATGCTGATAAATCAGCTGTATTAATGAAATAATACATTTACAGATACCTCAACAGTAAAAAGCAAAACTATAGTATTTAACAAAAGATTTCCTGGAACTTAGCACGATAAAACGAAGATAAAACGCAATCTCCACAAAAAAATGAAAATATACTGATAAACCACCAGAATAGAGCGAAAATATATAGATAAAAGAGCAAAATATGGGGAAAATATACGCTGAACGGCACACAAAAAGTGAAATTATATAGTAGGGCGTAGTGTCACTACCATTTTTAAGGCACAATTTTTGTTTTGTAGAGCAGATTATTGCAAATTTGGAAATGAAGAAGAAAAACCTGAAAAAATCGTAAGAGGCTCACCACTTTTATATAGACTTTATGTGGCAACAGAAAAACCTATAATGCCTTATATGTTTTCACAGAGTTTGCCGTGTGAAATTATAGGCCCATCTCGTTTCACATCAAATTCTCTCCGAAATGCAGGGCGGGATCTAAACAATCTCCTGGAACAGATTAATTTTCTGCAAATACTCCTACCTGCCCGTGAAGCCATAGCATGAGAACATCTTTTTGGCAATGCTGGCAGACGTTGATCATAAGAACAGGAAATTAGCTATTGACAGAATCAAGAAGATCCGAGAAATTACTGTGTATGAGGAAGAGATAAAAAGCTAAATAGCTAACAGATCTATTTGCATCTGAGCAGTAGTGCAGGTTTGAGCCACCACTTACAAAGCATCTATCTAATGCTGGCCTACAAAATATTGTCGACGACCTACTCTCTATTGACATGCCATGCCATTCTCAAGGTGTAGAACGGTGTGTACTTATGGTGATGGAAGCTTCTGGTGAAGTTTATGGAAATGACGGTACTAAAACCCTATGACTTCATACCATCGTTTGAGACTAAGCATGAATTTAATATATCAGTTAACAAATAGTATGAATCAGTTAGATAATAAAATTTGGACTGCTCACTTGTTTTCATTATCCTTCAGTTTAAACTAAACTCTAATGTATTTAGAAGCACTTATAACAATAAAACAACAGCTCTGATAGTTTATAACTTTCTGGCTCGAAAATAGATAGAAATGAAATTTTTAGCTCGAAAATGGAGTGTTCCAAATATTTCTCAAAAAACTTTTTCCACCTTTGAAATATGTGTACTCAAGTGTACAAAACCTGAAATGTGCATTGTTGATTTGCTAAAATTTGTTTATCGATCCTAAGGCTTAATATAAAGAGAAGTCGACAGAATAAATTAAATTATTAGATATCTCGACATAATATGGGGAAAATATAACGTGAACTTAGTAGAGTAAAGCGAAAATCAAAGAATACTTAGCTGAATAAAGTGAACATATAGGGCAAACACAGCAGAATAAATGAACATATACAGATAACAGAGCAAAATAAAGGAAAATGTACAGAGAAATCGAGAGAATAAATGAAAATATACAAAGCACTCGAGAAATTATACAGAAAACTAGACAGAATATAGCAAAAATATACAAAAAAATGAGCATAAACAAACGACTATATACAGCAAACTCATAACATGAAGTAGAATATACAGATATTTCGGCAGAATAAAACGAAAGTAGAATAAATAAAAATATGCAGAGAAATCGGTAAATATAAGTGAACATATACAGCAAACTGAGCAAAATAAAAGAAGAAAATCAAAGAATCTAGCAGAATATGTCGAAAGTATACAGATAAATCAGAATATATACAGCTTACTGATAAAAGTCAGCCGAATATGCCACAATATACAGAGGAATCAACAGAATAAAGCGAAAATATTCGTGGAACTGAGCAAAATATAGCCAAGTGTTATACTGATACGTCAGGAAATAAAGCGAAAAAATACAGAGAACGCAGTAGAATAAAGTGGAAATATACATCAAACGCAGTAGGTCAAATAAAAATATACTGATACCTCAGAAGAATAAAGTAAAAATAAAAAGATAACTAACGACAATAAAGCGAAAAGATATAACAAGTTACAAGGAAAGAAAGTACCCTAGGAGACCTTACGGTCCATTCAAAGAGGGTACCTTTGAACTAGCAATTGAGCGGGCACACGGCTTTTCAATTGTTGTGCGTCCCTAAACGGCCACTTTTCAATACTTTGTCTAGTCTTGACTTGAACTGGTCAACAGATTCACTGTTGACAACATCCACTGGAAGTGCGTTCCACTTACCGCAGATACTGTAGGTGAAAAAATTTCCACACAGATTGTGGTTGTAACGCTTCAGTGCAAGTTTGAAGCCGTGATTGCGCATTCTGTTCTCACTCAGTGTGAAAATATCCCGGTAGTCAACATTGTCGAACCCTCGAATATTTTGAAAACTTCGATGAGCTGACCACGCAGTCTACGGGTTTCCAGCGAGAACAGATCTAATTCCCTTAGTCTATCCTCATAACTTTTATGTATAGCAAAAGTCCTCTTAAACTCGTTACGACGCTATAAAAAAGGTGATAATGATAGTTTTGATAAAGTTAAACACGTTTAACATATAAATATTTGTTAAATAATAATATTAATCAAAATGACCGCCCTCGTCGGCGAGCAGGCGCTTCAGATGAGATCTCAAGTCTGGCACAGGTTGCGGACGAAGTTCTTCCTCATGGTAGCCTACATACAGTTGATGGCGGAGGGACTTCAGCTCGTCGACATTGGTGTGGTGGACCCTGCAGGCTTTGGTTTCGACTTATTTCCAACGCTGTAGTCGAGGAGATTGAGTTCGGGTGACTTCGGTGGTCAAAAGTCCTTCGACCAGAAGTTCATTTTATACTCCTATCACTAATGCACGGTTTTGGCCTTGTGGGCGGGGCCCCTGTCCTGCTGAATGACGTAGTCTGCCTTCTTCTTGATCTTTTGGGGCCAAGATATTCCTGTAATCGTCCCCGGTGAGCCTGTAATAGGCTGTAAACCACACTCGCGGCTTCTTCTCGCTATTCTAAGCCGCGACGCCGAGCATCATCACGAAGGCGTGGTTTTTGGTCGTGGAAAAGTAGCAGAGCTCGGAGACCTCTGGGGTGAAGCTTACCACGTTTTCGTTCTGCTTCTCGATAACCAGATCCATCTTGAAGTTTTTTTCATAATTAAAATGAGAATTAGATTGCATGACTCCTTAAGTCGTTGAAATAGCGACAACAGCGCTTCCGACGTTGTTCTCGTATGCTTTCGGTGAGCTGAGGCCTTTCGAGCCACCTTAATCGATTGAGGTGCTCCTCCTTGATAGTCTTGGATAAGTTAGCCAAGAGATATTCTTCTTCTTCTCAAACGCAATCGTTTTAAACTTCGGAGCACTTTCGAAAGCCTTCCTCACAGAAAAGCGTTTGAAAACTTGACGACTGCTTAAACGAGGTCGGTCTCTGAGATCTTTCCCGTTCTTTTGCCTCTTCACAACTCTGTGAACGGTCATCAGGCTGACATTGAGCCGTTTGCCAATTTCGGACTTCACTTACCTTTCGACACCGCTGGACACAATTAAAAAGACCTTTTAATGACACTTAAAGTAGAACTTTAAGTTTGTTTGATAGAACTTTTTCTATCATACAGGTAAACCAATCGAAAAGTCGAGTGTAACAAAACTTTGGCAGAAAACTCAGCAGAATTTAGTTAACTCGGCAGGATAAAGGAAAATCTACTAGAGAACTCAGCATAATGTAGCGAAAATATACAGAGAACTCAGCAAAATAAAGCGAGCATATGCATCGAACTCAACAATATAAATGAAAATATACAGAGAACTGAGCATAATATAAGGGAAAATATATTAATACCTCAGCAGAATATAGCGAAAGTTTACTGACAACTCAGCAGAATAAAATAAAAATATAGAAAAAAACTCTGGAGAATGCGTGAAATAATACAGGGAACATAACAGAATAAGCGAACATACAGAGCGAAATCAGGAGAATAAATGAAAATAAAATAGAGAATTTAAAATATTAAAAATATGCAGAAAACTCAGCAGAATAAGCAAACATATTCAGACACCTCAGAAGAATATGAAAGAAAATATACAGAGAAAGCAGAATACTGCCAAATTATACAGAGGAATCGCCAGATTATATAAAAAATATAAAGTGTAGAGCAAAAATATAGAGGGAATTCAGCAGAATAAAGAGAAAAGTTATATAGACGTCAGAATAATAAAGATAAAATATATCGATACCTCATCAGAATAAAGAGAAACATATAGATACCTCAGAAGAAAAAGCGTAAATAGACAGTAGACTTACCAGAATATAACGAAAATATGAAGAGAACTAATTAGAATATCACTGAAATATACAAAGGTCACAAGAACAAAGCGCACATACTATATATGGTGAACACAGCAGAATAAAAGGGAATATATAGTGAACCTTCCAGAATATAGCAAAAATATACATAGCATTTCTTAAAATAAAGCGAAAATTTACACCTATCAGTAGAATAAAAGGAAAATATACAGAGATCTCAAGATATAAGGCGAAGATATTTAGGAAACTCAGCATAATAAAGCGAACTATACAGAGAGGTCAGCAGAATAGAGTTAAAATATATACAGGACGCGCCACCATAAAGTGACCCAACACCAGTTGTCGGCAAACTCTGTCACGCATGCCAAACTTGCCACACAAAAGGAATTTTTCCTCTTTTTTAATTTTAGGCCTTGTATGCTAAAATAGTTATGAGGATTATTTAAAAGGTGCACACGTGTAGTGGTGAATTCAACATAATATCATAATTTCCTAAAATTATAATTCATTTTTAAGTGCGTATTAGTGGCATTTCGAAAAAATTAAGTCAGAATAGATGACATTAATCAACAAATATTTTCGAAATCTCAGTTGCATAAGATTCTTTTTCTTTAACTCATTCTTACTTTTTTTGACCTGCTAAATTCTAATCTGAAAACGGTTCAGTTTTACATGCTCTAGTTTTTAGGCAATATTATGTTTTTATTCTAGCCGTTTGTGGTAAAATTAATTACTTACACGTTCATGTCATCAACATATATTAATATTGTTTTGGTTTTCTCTCAAATCTGATCATGGCTACAAGGAGACGTTAATGTGTGAACAAGCCGGACGCTTTCAGTCATATTTGTGGATGCTTCACGCTTATTCGTCAAGGGTCTATATATCATCATTGGTGAGGCGCGCTTATAAAGCGTACTTTGAACTTACTCTTGGCGACCAAGTCAAGAAATGGGCCCAACATACTGTGTGTCATAACTGCAGGGAAATGCTGCGTGTCTGGACTAAAGGGAAACGTAAGGGTTTACTTTTCGTAATTCCCATGACCTGGCGAAAACCGATAGACCACAGAAGTGATTGCTATTTTGGTCTGGTCAATACAAAGGGTATTGGCAATAAAAACAGTCACAAAGTATCATATCCTAGTATCCCCTCAGCAATCTAACCTACTCTGTACCCTGATGAGCACTCAATCTCAGTTTTCAAAGGATTTTTTCCATCTGAAGACCCCATAGTCATTAACTCCTCAACAGTTTAGCCAGCCATAGCTGAATGACCTTGTGCGTAATTTGGGTCTGTCCAAAAAAATGCAGCTAAAGTTTTAGCCTCTAGGTTGCAAGAAAAGAATCAGCTGAGCCATACAACTAAAGTTTCATACTTTCAAAATCGGAAGCAGGTTTTTGTACCATTTTTACAGAGGAGAATAAATTTGTTTATTGTCATAATATCTCAGGTCTTCTCCAGGAATTAGGGATGCCAATATACAATCAAAATTACTGGCAATTATTTCTAGAGCTCTAAGCGCAGTTTGAAGTGTGTTCTACCTCCTAATGGAAATGTCTTGCAGCTGGTCCAATTGAGCATTCTGTGCATTTATGAGAGAAACATAAAGACATTAAAACTGTGATTGACCTACTAAAATACCACGAACACAACTGGAAAATTTGTGTCGACCTCAAAATGGCATATTTCCTCCTATGGCAACAAAGAGTATTTAAAAAGTATCCCTGCTTTTTTTGAATGTCGGACAGCGGAGCTCGAGAAAAGCACTGAAACCAGAAGGAATGGCCCATACATGAGACTCTGGAAGCAGGTATGCCAAATATTGTCCACGATCCAATTGCCAGTCGAGAAAAGATAATTTCTCTTCCGATCCATATCAAGCTAGATTTGATGAAGTAGTTTGTCAAGGCATTGAATACTGACCGTGAATGCTTCCAACACTCATATTCTGTCGTCCCTGGTTTGTCCTTCAAAGAGATCAAGGCGGGTGTTTTTGATGCAGCACAGATTAGTGCACTTTTACTTGATTAAGTTTTTGCCAGAGAGATGAACGACAAAGAAAGGACTGCATGGCTTTTATTTGTTGTGTTGATGGCAAACTTTCTCAGTAATAAAAAGGCTGACAACTATGAAACTTTCGTAGATAATATGGTGTCAGATTTTGACGATCTTGGATATAACCTGAGTGTCAAACTCAATTACCTGTACAGTCATCTTGATAGATTCCTTGAGAACCTAGGGGCAGTAAGTGAGGAAGGAGCAAGGCGAGCGGTTCCATCAGGACCTCAAGACCATGGAAGAGCGTTACCAAGGGAGATGGGACAAACATATAAAGGCAGATTACTGCTAGAGCATTAAATGAGAATGCCCTGAGACAGTCCACAAACGCAAGACCTAAAAGCGGAAATTCATGCCTGAGTAGACTGCAATTGAACTTTGCCTCCTCATAGTAACAAATGTCTTATCTACCAATCAGCTTTATATAAACTATAACCATTGTTTATTTGGAAAAATATTTCAAATCGTGATCTTAAAGAGATTAATACTATCTTACATTTTCTTTTTTATTACCGAGGTATATTAAAGAGTTTTATAACATATCTCCTCACATATTTTTTTCCAGATAGACTACGACGTCAATGTGATGATGACGAAATTTTTTAGATTTTCAAATACCTTGATTGCAAAAAGCTAAGTTAGATAATCGTCCTTTTCAATATTCATGGACAACAGATTTTGAATTTATTTAAAAAAATAATCCAACTCCAAGTATTTTCTTCTTGGAAACTGTTGTTAATACAGCATCAAGTGCAAAACGTCATTTTGAAACGAAACATGGCGAATCTTTCAAGTGGAATGCAGATAAGGCTGAAGCAATCAAAAAGGCAGCCGCCTAAAATGAAAAGCAGACAATCTTTTTCAAAAAGGCGGTTAGTAGCAAAACCAAATCAACCCAAGGGAGCTACGATGCATTGTTAAATCTGGAAAGCTATTTAACGATGTCCTGGATTATATAAAAAGTGCTTTCCTCAGTTGTCAGATGTTTTTGAAATGACACCGTCATTTCAAGAATAAAGGATATGCCTGATTCTGTTAGGACGGTTGATAGATGCATTTCAGAGATGGGTGGAGATATAAAAGAATGACATACTGAAGTGTTAAAAGCTACTTTTGTCTTCAGTGCGGCTCTTGATGAGAGTGTTGATATAAACGGTATTGAACGTTTGGCAATTTGGCAGTATAGTTGCTGGGCACTCAAGATCAGAAATTCTTTTTTTAAAATGGAATTGACACGCAAGACCAAAAAGCTTACTGACTCCTGCACTACACGATTACAATATGTAAACAAAGCACAAGTAAATGCAAATATGGCATTACCCTCCTTAGCTCAAGATAACATTCAAGTTGTTTTTAGCGCCAAGCACAGAAAGAGTTGGAAAATATCAAATAAACTAAACAGAAGGAAAATAATTAAATGAGACGCGAAAATAACGGGGAACATAGCTTGAGAATTCATTTGGGTATATGTAAACACAGCAAAATTAAACGCTTCCATTTAATGAGCTTGCGAAAACAAAGATCTGGCTTATGCTATTTAATGCAGGCGCCTTCAAAAACGAGAATAGGAGGGAGATAATTGAATACAAAAATAAATCTAGCAGCATTATTTTATATGACTAGGAAAGCACTAAAAAATCGTTTATCGAGAAATTAATGGTAGAATACAATAGCTTATGAGTTTTAAAGATTATAGAGCTCATAATACTGGATAAACCAATAATAGAAAGAAGAAAATATGTTTACAATTTGTAGGACCTATGTAAAAGTATAAACTCCTTGAAGGAGCGGGCTTGGGTAGATCTCCTAGTGTATCCCAAAACCTCGTGCATATAGGAGAGCAGGCAGTCAGGCATCAAATTCATGGAACAGAAACTCTTGGACTTGTATATGGGAAGAAGATAAGGACATAAATTATATGTTTGAACAACAGAAGGAAGGATATCTGTGTGGACTTACGATAGTTGTGTTGCTATAACTCTCACATACTTAAGAAAGAGTTAGCAGAGGTTATTTTGAGCGAATGTTAGAAAGATTATTTGAAAACTACTTACTAGCGATGCACGATGCCCGGCCACCCAGACCTGATGCAACGTCTGTTGTCACTTTTTTATTTATACTAACAACACCATTTATCTCCATTTTCTCAAATTTTACACATCATTAAAATTCATTAGACAAAGATAACAGTGGAAGTCAATAAAAAAAAATTATTTTCTGTGAAGGTAAACGAGGATTACTACAAGAGAGTGTTCGAAAATTCTTTCATAACTCCTTCCTGGCGAGGCATGATATCTGTCCCACAGGGAGCTGTGTTGGTTGTCAGTTTTTGTTTATACTAACCATATATATATATATATATATATATATATATATATATATATATATATATATATATATATATATATATATATATATATATATATATATATATATATATATTCAATATAAAGCCTATGACGAAAAATAATCCAATCATTTTTCTAAATTCATTTATTCAAAACAACGTTTCGAGCTTGTGCGCTCATCCTTTGGTTCCTAGGAATATATGACAATTCATTAACAATTTAACAATAATGAGAAATATAGCTAGATGGATTTTCGATAAAGCCTGAAGTATATGAAGTTGGAGAACGTTTCGTTGTTGCTACATATTTCAAGGAATTGAAGGTCTGCTCAAGCCTTATCACGTTTGCGGAGAGTTAATTCGTATCTTCTATTGAGGGAAACTGTTGGCCTGCCATATTTTTATCTTAAATTGCAAAGTGATTGCGCGTTGCCAGGCGTATACGTATTTTTAGGATAAATAGGAAGGCTGCATTTAGGATGTTCAGTAATGTATTTTAACTCCTTGGTATTGACGTTTCACGTAGTAACCCATTTTCAAGGATATACCATTAATAATATATCTATACAAACATAAGAAATTTTAGGAATAATTATCAAATGAGCTTGTGTCCGAATTTAAATTGGGGTTTCTAAATATAATATAAAGGGATTCAAGTGTTCAAAGTTGGATTTCGGTGTTTGCTGTATCTTTAATTGAAAAATTGTTTATGTTGGGTTTGTGGTGTGAATGTCTCGTTTCGTAATGCAATCGGATAGGAGAGAATTCAGGAGTAGTGAGTGGGGGGCTTCAGTTCTGTGACTGTTGCCTAAATGTGCACAAATACGGGTATATAGTGTGGGCTTTGTCGATCCTAAATTCCTTAAAATCTGTCGCAACAACGAAACGTTGTCCAAATTCATATACCTCAGGCTTCATGGAAAATCCCTCTACCAATCTCATTTATATATATATATATATATATATATATATATATATTGTGAGGGGAGAATACCGCGAGGAATAATGTACCCACAGGTTCAAGATGCATGTAAACCATGGATCTTTTACTAAGTTTATATATTTGTCTGGTTGTATGTGCCCACAATATATGTGAATATGTTCTGAACCCCAATGCACATGTTGTGGGAAACGCTGTTTAGAAGACTGAAAAAACAAATTAAAACTTCTTGTCCGTTAAAGGAGCAATTTGTCGACTTAAAGGATTAGGGCTGTCGGAACAAAGAAAGCCATTGAGTATTTCCTCCAATTCTTTTTGCAACTGCTAGAGAAACAAATCTTCTTCAGAATTTAGATATAAAATTTCCACTTGGATCTTCCTATTATGGAATAGTCTCCCATAGAATTAACCCTTTTTAATGATGAAATTAATCTGTGGAGAGAAGAAAATGGAACAAAGCTACAGGAGTTTATCTCCAGACCAGTTTTTTGTGGTCGACTGTTATAGGTTTTGGGACACTGGGGTTTTATTAGATGAGAGTGAGTGCTTTTTGCGCAAAACCACTGCAGTAACTGTGAGAGAAGGTTGTTAAGAGTAATAAGTTAATAAATTCTGGTTTAGAAGTGGTAATAAAAGTTAAAAAAAATATTACAGAAATATTTGATTAAGCAGAAGTTCTATTTAGTGAATATAAGTATTTTGAGCATGGTTTTCCCTTTCTTTATATATGTATGTGTCATCGAAGATTTTATTTATTTATTGGAATAAAACCGAAAGTATATTCGGTCATCTGTGCCTAGAATTTTTTTAAGTGGTAACTGTGAAGAAAATTAAAGATAGAAAGAAAAGAAAATATTTTAGGTATCCTTTGCTCAACGAGATTGGGAAACTGTCTCAGGATTTTATTAACTTTCTAAGTATTTTCTATTTTTGGATTAGAAAATCATAAATGAACCATTTGCTCAAAGACATTAGGACACTGATTAGAGTTTTGTTAACTTGCTCTTGTATTTTATATGATCGATTTTCCTTACTGCTTCTTAATACGATGATTGCCGTGGGGTGATGAAAATCGATATGAATTCTGTATTTCTTGAAAATTTCGTCTTTGGGATTATGCGCTTATATTGTCCTATTTATATTATCATTCTGGTTGAGTTGGTTGAATAAACTAGTCGTTGTCATAATTTAATTTTAACTGTATGTCTAATTTGTTTTTTATCTCTTTTATCTTTATTCCACCTACTTGTTCTTTCAACTTACAAGATTTGTTGATTCTCCTACTTGTCTCTTTTGCATCAAATGATTCACTCAAAATAATCTTGAAGATGAAAAATAATGGTTCGTAAAGGAAGATCTTGAAAGGAACGCCGTCAGAATTAATGGATAGGTAGTAATTAATGGTGTTTTCAAATCCTTTCTATTCATTTTGATTTCTTTTCTAGTTATTTTAAGAAACATATTTACGATTTCCGGGCGGCAGGAGACAAACGCCATCGCATTTGTGAATGCCAAAGCTAATTGTGCTTTCACAAGGATTTGTGATTTTTCTCCTTTCATTTTCGTGTTTTCTTTAAGGTGGAGGTTTTTATCTTGAGGCATCAGCATATTTTATAATATGATCAATAACAGAAAGAAGAAAGAATATGAGAATTACACAGATTGTGATAATTATGAGGTGCCACGATTATTCTTCAGATAAGATTCATATATAGACAAACTTTGTGGCAGCTGCCATTAAAGCAACTCATGGATTGAAACTCAATTTTAACTGTCGCTCTATTCTGGAATATGCAATAAGCATCGGGTCCAATTCGATGTTAAAAACTCTACGGCATAATAAGTAATAAATTATGTTCAAGAAAGGTTGTCTGGCCTGCCGAACAAAAGGTTAAGTGAAGAAAATGGGTTAGAGGTGGTAAAAGCCAAGTCGTTATCATTGTAAACTTGTCCTTTCATTAAGAAGAAAGATCTTTCGTTTTCATCCCATCAAGAAGCGCTACCTTCTATTTAATATTTTCTGAAATAACTTTTTTCCTAGCGGGATGCTAAGAGCACGTTGCAAGGAATTTCTGGTTAATGACGCGTCCTTTAATCATTTTTATCCTTGGCCATTTTCACTACTTATGCCCTTTCCCTTCATTTATTTTGCTTATTCTCTCTGCTTTCTCATTGCTAAAGAATGTGCGCATGCTTAGATCTGCAACTACAATTTTCTTTCCTGAGTATTTGCGAGATAGATGAATCATATAAAACTAATCAGGCACAAAATCGACAAATGAGGGCAGAGACAGATTACAAATTGGTAATTAATATTATTAAATGGTATAAAATAATGAATAAATATAATTAAATATTAAGGAAAATAAGTGTTTAAGAAAAATAAAACATTGTTTTATGTTGAGAAGAACCTGGATTAAATAAATTGGACTGAATAATTTTGGTCAGATTCATGTACAGACACTTTTTACCTCCTACATTGACTAAAGCTGAATGAAAAACTAGAAACAAATGATCACACATATCTAATCAATCTGAAATTTCTTGCATTAAGTGATTTTTAGATTTCTGCTGGATTATATTCTCATTATTATTCTTTTGGCTGAAGTTTCAGTTTTTTCGTATTAAACTTCTGTTTTAATAGTAAATGAACAGAAAACTTATATTATTATTGTTTTTATTAGTATCTGCATCTGATCTACCAATAATTATATTTTCATGATACATAAATTGAAGTCACTCTTTCATTCTCCATGGTAGATCCCCATTATTGAACAGCTTAAGTAATCTCTTTCAAGACGTGGTGTGAAAGTTTCCTCGAATCTACATATGTGAGTGCCACTCGGATCCTGTTTTTTACTTCCCACATTTCAGGAATAAATGTGTGTCGTCCTTGAGACCTTTTTCTTATGTAAAGTTGGGTCTAGACTTAAGAAGATTCAGCTACTAAAATTTAGGAAGGAGACCAGAGATTCGGGTTCTAAATTTCCTCTATATTCAGGGTTCCGATTCTTTTGAATCTGCAAAGCAAAACAGTGAACAAAATGAGCCGTTTTTTTAGATTTGTATTCGGTTCCTTCTTGCATTCATGTGATGCAGATGCTTTCACTCACATCGCAGTTATCTAATGTATTATTCTTGTGTCTTGTGTGCTTACTTGAGCATCTAGGTTTTAAAGGTTGTTCTTCATTTCTAGATTCAAAGTTAACGTAGAAGTCCTCGCTTGAATGGTGGTTCGACAAGAGATTTTGGCGCTCGTAGGAGTTTAGCCATCTATTAGCACCAGGCCGGTATGACAGGTGGATGCAGACAGCTTCATTAACGCACATACCAAATCATACCATAACCCTGTCTTCCATCTCTCTTATTTCCTATAGATAGCAAATACCTCTTCCGCCCCGAAGCTACCGAAGGTTTTTTTTTTATATTTCCACATTTTCACCTAGAACCGCTATCCTTGCACTTTTTCCCAAAGATGATTGATTACCTTATGTGATTTTTAGGCGAGTCAGCGAGCCAGCGAATGTCATTTTATCATTATGTGACTTTCGTTGTGCGATTAGGTGACCTCATTTTCGAATGAAAGTGACAGTGTTGCAAATACTAAACTAACGTAGTTTTGTTCATCTTCACAAATCTCTATCAGCGATTATTTTTTGTTTTGTAATTTTCCGTTCTTTGCTATTTCTCCATTGTTTTGTGGTGGCTTTGTTGGTTGTCTTAACAATAAGACTCTATAAACTGAAATAAATCAGTCTCAAACTACATGCAGAAAAGGGACATACCAACACTCATTTTATCATTTGAAAGAAAAATGCTGCGTTTAAGGAATTGGTCAAAGAATTTAGTATATTAATACAGATCATGAGAAGTCCTGCATTGAGTTTTATCCTTTTAAGAATTTAATAAGCATAAATACAACTTCTACGTATGATGTTTTAGTGAGTGTTAAAAACCTTCCCATTAGTTGTAGGCTGCATGAGTGCCGCCTCTATTCCATAACTAGGCTTTTGCACTATACTTTCCAATAATGACTTAATCTGGATTACTTTAGGTGGATTACTTCCCATAGGCCAGTTAGCTTTGATTATTTCCTAAAAATAAGAAACAAACACCAGCGAGGGCCATTAAAAAAGGTAACTGATCAAGGAATGTAGCAAAGCGGAACAGCTCTTATTACTAAAGCCATAATAGGGTAACTTTATACTCCAAGAACTAGTTTGACAAAGAGAACAGGAGGTTAAAACTCCGGGGTAAATCTTCATTAAATGAACAACAAAGGTGTAAAGTTATAGGAACGTGGAAAAGGATCGGAACACTTAATCAGATGGAACTAATTCAAGCCTAAGGAAAAACTGTGACCTTTCTTTGACATCATCACGAACCACATTCGAGCAAAGAGAAGTTGGAGTTCATGACTTCACCTGTAGTCATTAGAAAAGATCACTAAAATTTAAATCAAAATATGGTACCCCTAAGTTACAACTAGAATGACTAAAGGTTCTCCGTAACTGCTCTGCACATTACTTCCATTCTCAAGCTCAGAAATCATACTTTCGCGTTCGATGCTTTCCAGACCCGTAGCCCATATCCTGCCTTACCCGTCATTTACGCCAGGCGTCGAAACCTGAGATGCGATAATAAAAATAACTTGAGATTAATCTCATTATAAGATGGCAGTTGTAGTGTTGTGGCAAGTTACCAAATAAAAAAAAACGTATTAAAAAGAAAGTGATGAGGTTTAATGCCTGCTGGAGACGACGCTCAAGAGTTGGCATCTGGACCGCACCAAGAGAGATCGAAAGGTGGATCACTTAGAATAAAGCGAGAATATCTTCCGGCAGCACCGAAGTGATACCGTTGATGCTTATGGCAAGGAATGTGACACTGATGACTCTTCATTGCGGGCCACCCTCTCCCTCCTCCATTGAGCCAGAGAGGGCTCTCCCCACCCTTACGCGCCATAGACGATCTCGCAGAAATTCAGATAAAAATTGGAGGGTATGCCCTAGCTCCCATCGTTTGAAAAATACCGTGGCATAGTGCTGTCTAAGAAGAAAGCCTCGCAGATAGCATTTTCCAGTCGGAGCAGAGCATCCGTAGTGGATAGAACTTGCAGAAGCCGCACTGGGCGAAAGACAGGTGGCCTCTGCTGTCCATAAAAAAGGCTAGTCTAACATTTACTAATTTCTCCATCAACTTGTACACGCAGGAGGTTAGAAACATTGGACGGAAACCGGCCGTGGTAGAGTGATTTCTCTCCGGCTGGTGAGTAGCAAATCGATAGGAGTCTGGGAGGATACCCTCTGTCCAGATCCTGTTGAACAAATCTACAGAAAGGCCATGCTTTGCTCACCCAGGTGTCCAAAGATAGCGTACGGGACATCGTTCGGACCAGGGTAGCTGTCCGCGAACGAAGCGAGAGCAGAAGGCAACTCACTAAATCTAAACCTGTCGTTGAATGGTTCTCGGCTTCTGGAGGTAAAGTCCAGTAGGCGGCCTTCCGCGACATCACGACATGCATTGAATGCTGGCGGAGCAGCAACCCGGCTAGAGAATGCGGAGAAAGCGGTCGCGAAGGACTTGCCACAGATGCGGGGTCCGAGATTGCGTTCCTATTCACTTTTTTTCTTACCCAATTGTGATATTTCTATGATTTTTATTTTACATGCTAATTAGTTGAGTTTTGATCTAGCTCTTTAGATTCTTAGCTTATTATGGTTTTGGGGTTTTTGTATTTTACTTGTATAATTTTATACCTAGTTAGGAGGCTTTTAGGTCATATCGCCTAATTTTCTTTACATGTGTGTATTCAAAATATTAATTGGTTTATAAAAAAGTAGAGTATTCAGTTATTCTCGCCTACTCCATTTTTTTTATTTTTGTTTTATAACGTTTATTAGTTTAACTTATTTTCCATATTGATTAATTTAGACTAGGATTGGCTATTTTACATGTTAAATACATAAGTTAGGTTAACCTACTTAATTGGTCTAGCGTAATGTGAATTTAAGGCGCTTTCTTTTTGCACGTTAATTGATTTAGGCTATGTTAGGTCTATTATTTTGTCGCTAAAATTGATTTTAAGTTGTTTGATTTACATGTTAATTAGATTAGGTTAGTTTAGACTATTTACATCTTTAAACCAATGATGAATTTTAGATGTTATTAATTGGCATGTTAACTACCGTTACTTAATTAGGCGAGGTTTTAAAATGTTTTTGCTTATTGTGGTTTAAATGTTTCCCTTTAAAACAACATAAAACAACAACATGTTAATTACTTTAGCCTTAGGTTAGCTCTTTGTTTTTTCTATCCTGTTATTTAACTGATTTAATTTTAAAAGCTAATTCGTTCATGTTCGATTTAGCTTTTTAGGTTAGTTGTTTAGTAAGATTTGGTGGTGATTGCAGTTTATTACCAAGTTAGGCTTTTAAGTCTTATCGCCTAATTTGCTTTAATTCTGTGTATTTTAAGTGTTTATTGGTTGAGGAAAAGTTAAAGTTTGTAGGTATTCCTTTTGCATACTGTAATTTTTGTATGCTTGTCGTATTACGTTTATTAGTTTAGCTCATTCTCCATGTTGATTAAGTTAGACTAAGATAGCTATTTTACATGATAAATGAGTTAAACTATTTAGGATGTCTAACCTATCGTAATTTTTTTTATTTAGATTTAATTAGTTTAGGCAATACCTGGTATATTAAATTCCTCATCAAAAGAGATCTTTATTCTTTTTAATTTTACATTTTAATTATTTTAGGCTTTTTAATTCTCTAAACCAATTTTGAATTTTAGGTGTATTCAATGTACATGTTAAATAATTTAAGTTAATTTAGCGAGGGTCTTTAAATCTTCTCGTCTATTGTGTTTTTGTTTTTTTTAAACAAGATGTTAATTAGTTTAGGATGAAATTGGGTATTTGTCTTATCGTTTGTGTTATTTCTATGATTCTATTTTAAATTCTAATTAGTTGATGCTTGATTTAGCTCTTTAGTTTTCTCGTTTATTAAGATTTGGAGTTCATTTTATTTTACCGAGTAAGATTTTTAACTTCTGTCACCTAATTTGTTTTACGTGTGTGTACCTTAAATATTAATTGGTTTAGTAAAGTATTCTTGTGTTCTCGTCTCTTGTACTTACTCGTAAGTCCGCTGGCTTTTGTAATTTTAGGTAATTTCATTTTATTAAATAGTTTAAACTAATTTAAGCTAGCCAAGTCTTGCTACCTATTGTGAAATTAAGGCATTTACATTTTCATTTTAATAAGTATAAGGCAGGCTATCTATTTGTTTCGAATATTTGCTGGTTAATGTTAAACCATACGCTATTTAACTTTTCAATCCTATTGTGAATATTTCATAGTTTTATTTTGCATAGTGTTTAAATTAGGCACGTTAGCCTATTTAACTCTACAAGCCTATTGAAATCGCTTTGTGTTTATAATATACACGTTAATTAGTTTAGACTAAGATGAACTATTTGAAGTTTCTCGTGTATTGTAAATTTTAATAGTTGCGTGTTTAGGCTATTCAAATCCTCTCGTCTATAGTAAATTATTTGTTTATATATTTTGGGGTAAATTAGTTTTAGGATGAGTTTGGCTATTTAATTAAGTATTCTCGCCTATTAATCTTAAATCAATATGGAAATAGCAAGAATTTCTTTTCATTTAAAATAATAGCCGTTTGGAATAGCTTGCCTGCTAGACCAATTATCTAGTACTTTAGTAAAATGTTTAAGAATAGGATGGATACTTACCTTACATTAATAACGTTACATAAAAGAAATTTGTGCATATTTGTGGGGGCTGGTTGTTGCGAGTGATGATGGCATTGTAATCTTCCAGCTTCTTGTTTGGCCTCGTGTGAACCCGAGGGTCTTTGCTAGTTCCTTGCACTCTTACAATGACATGAACATTTGGAGATTACCCTGAGAACTACACCTCTCAGATTTTATTTACTTGATCACGCTTGCTTATTAACTGTTCATTTGTGTTTAAAATTTGGAGAGGGGTTGTGGTTCTGTTTATCTTCATTTTCTTTATCCTCTTCTAAATTTTGGATGAAGGGGTTGTGAAGGTAGTTATTGAGACGTATTTTTGCAACGACACTCTTCTAGATTTTTTGAAAGTTCGGAATGCCACGGTAATCTACGTTGGAATAAGAGGCTTTGGAATATATGTAGGTTTGCTCTCTGTTTTACTTTGCTGTTAAGCATTCGTAATTCCAGGAAGGTGTTGTAGGCTTGTGGGGATCTTAGAAAAGATTGCAGGATGTTATTTATGGCGATGATTTATAAGGCTTTTGTAAAAGGTTGGTAACCTGTTGAGGTTATGAGTGAGTTGAGCTTTGTTAGATTTGGCTAGTTTCAGTTGAGAAGGTTTGACATTTATTAAGATGGTAGCTAGGCACAGTAACGAGGAAGATGGATGGTGATTTGTGAAAGGAGCTCTGTTATACTTAGTTAGTGGTTGATTCCATATAGTTCTCTCTGGATGTGCCAATAAAGCTCAGCTGAGAACGTTGCATAATGGGTAAAAAGATCTGTACCGGAAAATCGATTTGGTTATTGATGGTAATATTTTGGGTGGTCATTGTTTAGCACTTCTAGGTTGTGTTCTATGGCTTCTAAAAGCCGTCTTTTCGACTGTGTTCTGCTGTATATAGCCAGTAAGTATCCCGTCAATTAACATCGCATATCAGGAAGAAGGGAGATGGAATTGGGTGACTAGGAACGCGAACTCAGTTTGGGAAACAGGTATATTGGGAAAAAGATATATTGAACAAAGTGTGATCAGCTTTATTTTGAATCTAATGGCAATGGCATTAGTACGGATGTTAGGTTGGTGCATTATATATGGAATGTTGCGATTAAAGTAAATAACATTTTTTTAATAATATATGCTGTTTGAAATTAAGAGCTGTAGTTGCTGTTTAAATAATGAACAGGTTCAGTATGTATTGTCCCATTAAAGGTTCATACATTATAATTAGATCTTGCAGTGACTTGTAGTTGGCTCTGAGACCACGAATGTTCCACTGCAGGAATTTTATTGAGGGCGTAATTTTAATATATATTTTTGTGGTTTAGTGACTAAGGCTTAGCAGACCTGCGGCCAGGTTTTATTTATGTGTTTCTTAAACTTAGTGATTGAAGTCGGAATAGTTCTATCTATTTTCCCTGTTTGCGTGTAATGAATTGGTTTGTTAAAGTGGGGGGACTTTTGGTTATTTTGTTTGGTCGTAGTTTGGGTCTTGTACTTCTGGAATTTTGTTGAGAGGGACTCTTTGGAGATTTTTCTTTTAGAGAGATCTAGTTTGAGGCTTTGGTGAAGACTCTTTCTTTAGACGGTCTTGCTTCCGCTGTCTCGGGGGTAAATTTAGAGTTTCTGCCCTCGGAATTAGCTAATATGTTTGGTATCGTGATGCATCTCTGCTTCGAACGTTACAGTTTCTGGGTTGGAATTACTTTCAGATCTATAACTTTGCTTCAGGGCTTACGTGTAAAGATTCTACCATTATATGGTGTCTCCAAGGTTTATTCAATTTGGAGCGGAAAGCCAATAGTGATAGTGAAGAAGATGAGGAAACTGGCATTGTTTTTCGTGTGCCGTGATGCGCACTCTTTGGTTTTGGATTGAAGAACGAGTGTGTCTTTACGGTTTGGTTATGGTTTTCAATTTCTTTTGGTCTAGTTGCTTTTTTTGTACCTTGCAACGCTTGGTACCACTGGATACCAAACAAGAGCACATGGATTCTTACATCTTGGTTTTGAGTGAAGTGGTTGCAACCTCTTTTAAAAGCGTCATCGTTTTCTCCCCAGTTGAGACATCTATTGGGCTGAATGCAGCTTTTTTGGTCGTGTTAGCGTTAGGAACACTTGCAACATAGCTGTTTTCTGTCCTTGTTAGAGCATGTTTTTGGAGAAGGTCTCAGTGCATTTTGGAGGGACCCAGAAAGCCAGCAGTTGCTTTGCCAGTTCATCAGCTGGTACTGGCAGTAAATCTTCTCGTCTGAGAAATTCCAATGCATGCCAGGATTTGTTGGGGTGTTTGTCCTTGTCCACAAGCTTCGCAGCACCTTCCTTCCGCAAACCTTTCATCTTCTGCGACAGAAGCTGGACTTTTCTCATCTTGTATAGGTAGTAGCGCATGTCCTCATGAATGAACTGCCTGATTATAAATTCTGACGCCCCCTCTTTTCCTGGCTATGGACTTTATTGACTTGGTGGGATCACTTTCAACGATGACCTGGATCTCCGCGACAAATTCAGGGATCTCTTTTCGTATCAGAAGGGTTTAAAGGAGTTTTCCGTGCCGTTTTACTCTCATATTCACAGATTGACTCAATTTTCAGCAACACTTCATGGATTTTAGCTGATAATTTACTTTTTTAGGAACATTTGTGCACCCTCACTCTTGTTCTCAAGTGTGACCAAAAATGTTCAATAGGGTTGAGGTTTAGGGATTGAGGGGGCCGTTTCATCAACGTTAATCCTTTGTTTCCAAATAGCCCTTTGAGACTCTAGATGTGTGGTATGAAGCATTATCTTGTTGGAAGAGTACGCCATCTGGTATGGCATCATTGAAAACTTTACCTAAGGAAGGTTAATAAACATGGTCTAACATGCTTTCATAAGTGTTAGAATTCATTCTGTCCTCATAAGAAGATCTGCATCCGATGTAGACGAACAACCCTGCTCCGTGTCGGACGGCTTATTCCCGGTAAGCCGCAAAGCTGCCGGGCGGTACTCGAGAGGAAAATGAGCCAGCGTCAGACGGAAGTCGGACAGCAGATGCGTCTGTCACGGAGTCGAAAACAGCCATGGCGCTCTTATATACTGATATTAGAGGAGGCCTCCCAACCACGCATCTGCATTCCCACTGCCACTTGCAAATTTGACTGTTGGGACAACACATCTCGGATCATAAGCTTCACCAATTCTTCTACGAACATACACAGCTGCAGAGGTTCCAAAGATCTGAGGAGAAATACAAAATTTACCGATCATTTTTGATATCCAATTAAAGTTTTATTATTTAATTAAAATGTGTACAAGCGTAATAAATTGGTGGAGACTATGTGGAGAATCGCTCTTAAAGTTTCTTTCATCAGAGCAAACAACTTTAGCTCAATCATCATCAGTCCAATCTCCATGCTCTTTGCTCAACAAAATCCCTTCTTCTAATCCCAACTTGTAATAACCTTCTCACTGTGCGTCTTGAAATCTCTTTGTTTGTTGCTGCCCGAAACTCAGTAGCTACATCAGAAGAGGGTTTTTTCCTATCGGCTAGAAATGTTCTTTTCAGCAACGTCTCTTACCTCGAGGTTGTAAACCTTTTGCCACCTTGACCATCACGGTGTTTGGACATAGTTTCTCGAGCATTTCAATAAATTGCAAATTTACCTTGGAATTATTCCTCTCTGGACAATACAATTAGTTGAGCTCTTCGAACTTCAGCAATCTGTTTCTTGGGACACATTTTTAACAAAGAATTACCACTTTTAAATTAACAATAAGATAATCGCTGAAAACCTAGGAATAAACGTTATTATCACACATTGAATGGCAGAAGATTGCCCAAACCACTTATGTAAAATATGCAAAAACGCATTAAAGACGTTATTAAAGCGAAAGGAAAACATATTAAATACTAATTATAGATGAAATATACTCAACTGTTTATTATATTGTCTTCAATTATTATGTTAATGAGTTTCAATCAGATTCTTCACTTTTTCATACTTACCCCATAATTTTAGCCAAGGCTGTAGTAAAAAATAAGTGATAGTTCTCCCCATATGATGAAAATACCCGCCAAATTACGATTAATTAGTCAAGATACTTCATCCTTTAATAAATCCTATTCGTTTGTTTATATTTTTCTAACTCAACCTAGAATAGTAGAGATCAGCAATAAGCTGATTCTCAGATTACATTGGGCTCAATGATTGTTCAGCATTTGTGCATGCAGGAACAGTAAATATGTTTACATGTATGATATTATGAACTTTTAAATATTTAAGAAATATGTTTCTCGTCAAGGTTTACAAATTTGAAGTAGACTTAAGTTAGTTTAATAAATTGTGCATATTTATAAGCTGTGTTAGTTAGTCTCTACGGAAAGGAAAGGCAAACAATACCGCACAATGCCTAGCTCCAGTTAATGTTCCTCGTTCGAGATAACTAACCAGAAAACGAACAATAAGACGATGATCCTATAAAAGCTCGTAAGACAATTATAAAACAATAAAAACTCGAGAGACAATTGCAAGAAAGTAGAAGCTCGAGAAACAATTACACAAACTTAGAATATCGAGAAATAATTAAAAGAAACGCGAAGCTCGAAAAATAATTATAAGTACTTAAAGGCTCAAAAAATAATTACTTCAACTTAAAAGCTAAAAATATAATTGCAAGATTTTAAAAGCACATAAACAATTCGAAGTACTTAAAAAAACCCAAACAAATCTAAGAAAATTAAATCCTTGAAAAAAATTTACAAGAACTTTAAACCAACAAAAAA